>CM046000.1:100752752-102152752 GCA_025175895.1 Wurfbainia villosa | reverse complement strand
TTTCAAGACCTTGATTCCAGATGGGTTCAGGGACGTGAAGACTATCGACATAGTCTACATAGCATGTGAGTAATTCCTACCTTGGCCAGGTAGTTTATTGATCATAGTATATGGATTTACTTATGATGATGATAGTATCATTTATCTTGACTCAACTCTTATTATTCCTATGTTTGATACTTAGTCTTTGGACTTTGAGATGTTCTGTTGTTATCTTTACGATTTTGTTCATCACTATTGTGGATTATAGACTCTATATATGTCTGACTTATAGATGTTGTGTAGGTGCATGTAGCTGAGTATAGTTGTAGTTCTGGTTTGGGTTGACATGTTGTATTACTAGTGGTAGGCGGTGGATCTAAATGTAGGTTTGATCGTCGTGTCACATTCCTTAAGTTGTGCATCTATTGTGTATCATATTTTGGGTGTGGTTGCGTGGATTGTCGATGGTGTGTTGTTATAGACTGTGGCCCTAGTGTGGTTGGTTGATTGTTGTATATGACTCTTTATAAGATAGAGAGTGTATTGTAGAGTTATGTGTATGGTGTTGTCTACGGACTAGAGGTCCTAGCATGGTTGATTGTCAGTTGCTATGACTCTCGGTGTGATAGAGAGAGTGTTGTGGATTTATATATGTGGAGTTGTGCATCATTACGTTGCATGCATGCTGTCGACTGTCTCTCCCTTGTGGTTGGGATTGATCGTCAGTCATCCTGCCTCCTCGGCCACTCAGGGTAGTGGTAGCAGGGTTGAGTGCAGATCATTTGTTGTGTCGCACTCGGCCACTATAGATGGTAGTAGTTGGAGTTGCGTTGCTTGGGCACTATTGGTGGTGGCAGTTGGAGTTGTGTACTCGACTACTATAGACGGTGATAGTTGGAGTTGTATGCAATTATTCTGTGTGCGGTGCTCGACTACTTATGGGTAGTGATAGTTGGAGTGGTCAACAGCAGGGACCCCGTTGTGTAGTTTATAGCTCTCTGGCGGGTAGCTACCTACTCATACTGCCCACTCGAGAGTAGTGGTAGGTGTGAGTTGAAACGGTTGTCGTGTCGTGCCACCCCGGCCATACTAGGGTCATGGTGGTGTACGGGGTACACAAATATGACCATGCATATGCATTGTCGGGTGTGAGACATATATATGTATATACATATATGTATGTATGTATTTGATATATATATTTTACATATGCCTGTGAAATATTATATTTGGTTGAGCTATGATTGTTGCATATATTTGTATAACATTATACATATCATTTGCATGTTCTATACTGTAGTATATGGTGTATTTAGGTATGAGTAGGATCAGTGTGGATCGTTGTTTAGATATGTGCAGTGTACTTAATGGATCAGACTATTATATGCAGATGATCAATATCATGTTATTTTAGAGTGTGGATCAAGTTTGTCTATGCATTTGATTTCACATTATTCATATGATTATGTATTGATAACAGGTGTGGTATTGTTTATGTATGTTATTGGTATGTGCTACGTTGTTGTATACTTGTTCAGGTTGTTGTGAGTTGTGTCACTGCAGACCATCAGGTATGTCGGTATATTACATTATATTCAGTTGATTAGTTGGTATATACATTGATTATGACTATACTGGTAGTTATTTGTTATTACCTTTAAGACTGTATATCTGTTGACCTCCATATATATATCTGTTGATCTCTACATGTATACCTGTAGATCTTCATATGTTATTTGTTGTTCATGCACTATCTTTCATATTACCGCTGAGTTATATACTCATCACCATAGACCATGAGTTTTTTTGCCGCTCAGGTAATAGGTAGAAGATTTATTGGGTGCTCGAAGCTTCGCCAGCTGATCCCATCTCACACCGAGTGTATGGATTATATTCCATATTGTTGTATTATTCCGGATTATTTATTTTGGAAATTTTATCCTATGTTGATTCCGTATTTGAAGTGTATGGTTGTATTGTACATATTTGGCCTTTACTTTGAATTTGATTTGGATGTTGATTTCGACTATGTTTCTTGTTGTGTTAAAGTCGTATCAATACGTACATATTTGAGTCTTTATATTTTTATTATTTATTAGTGTATTCCACTGTGTTTTATAGCTTATCTGTGATAGCAACTATATAGGCCATGAATCGGTAATATATCTTATATTATTATAAGAGGATACTGTCCGATCAAGGGACAAATATACTCTCGGAGTATGACACATATAATAATCATTTTTTAACCGGGTAAAAAGTATATGATATCAGTGATTTAGTATCAAAATGCATATGAAAATCATCCTAATTATGTTCTTTTTTTATTCCAGCAAAACATGTTTAAACTTAATTAGATGCCATAGATACAATATACCCATCAAGTAAAAAGGTTTGTAAAAAATAAAAGAAACAAAAAGTAACAAAAGAATCCTTGCACGAGAATTGTCAACCTGTAAATTTATAAACAGGAAGGATTGACTTTCTTTTCATTTTTTTTCTTAAACTCAGATTAAGAGAGCACAATACACGAAATAAGAGAGAGCTTCGTTGCAATATAAACTCGAGTCACCGAAAAGATTGCCAAACAAATTTCAATTTAAGAACATCAAGTAAACAAGCATAAAAAAAAAGAAAGTGAACAATCACTAAATCTCATGAAACTGAATGGGAGTTTAGAGAAGAAAAAAGAAGCATCTAGATTAATTCAATGGTCTACTATGTGTCTAGAGGCCTTAAATTGCAAGAGCACAAAGTAGTATAAATCACATGACTACAAATTATCATGTAGATACTCGGAAGCAAAAAAAAAAAAAAAAAAAACCCGTCAAATAAGTGGTTCCAATCGAAAATGCCCAACTCTTAGAAACCCATGAATAATATCAAATTGATATCTGAATTAGCAACCCATTATTGCACAATTGTAGACAAAAGCACCAGCTCTTTCACGAATAGAAAGCACATCCCACTCACCTCCACCTGCATTTCCATCTTCAGGACGCCAATAGTGCAGAATAATTACTTCACCTTGAGGTCCTCTATGGCCACCAATCACTAACAGTTTATCGTCGCATGCTTTGAAAGCAAGGCCCCAACCATTTGAGTAGTCGGCTCTCACAGGCAATCGCCTTACAACATTCCAGGTGTTATTTGCCTTGTCGTACTTCTTAACCTCATTCGTGGATTGATCTGCAGCATAAAGCTGATTATTTACAACAGCAATAAGAGGGGGGGATTGAGTAGCTCTATTACCACCAGGATACATGTCCCTAATTCTTCGCCATGTCCTTGTTTGAAGATTAAATTCCTCACCACAAGTTAAAGAATCCGTATGGTTTGACATGCCCCCTATAACATAAAATTTACCATCCATAAAGAAGCCAGAACATAATCTCCTTGCGACATTCATATCTGGTAGAGTCTCCCAAGCACCAGTCTCTGAATCGTACATCTCCACACACTTTGAAGTGCGTCCAAGCAAATCACTTCCACCAGCAACAATAGCGATTTCCCCAGAGCTTCCAGATCCAAAAAGGCAACGAGGCAAGTTCATAGGTTTGCATCTAGACCAGTTACGCCTTATCAAACTGTACGCCCAAATAACAAAGCCTATTACTTCGCGCCCAAAAACAAGTAGCTGGGTTCCTACAGCTAGAGATTCCTTATCTGCACAAGAAAAGCAATCGTCGCATGGCATCCTTGGCAGCCTCATCCATCTACGCCTGAAGGGATCAAATGCTTCCCAAGGCATCAAACTACATGCCAGGTAAACCCAGTGTTCAATAACACCATACTGTCTCCTTAATTTATAAAGACAACCACTACGAATCAGTGAGTTAAACCTTCTATTCAGACAGGCAAGTGGAGGATAGTCAGACCTACATACGAAGGCCAAACAAACTAGTGCAACATCATCATAGAGTCCAGGAAAAAAACTATCATTAGATATTTGATCGGTATAACTCTCTCCAGTTTGAATCTTCACCATAAGCCTTTTACTTTTCAAGCCTCTAATATTCAAGTTATCAACATTCACATCTTTGTCAAATATATCCTTCTCCTCCTCCCCCAGTAAGCTCCCATTATTTGCTAAAAGTAAGCGAGGCAATAAATACTTGTGAAAAGAACCACAATCCTGACTAAAAGATCCTAAAATCTGTAATAGATAATTTAGAGTGGCACTCATGGTTCCCAGCTTGCGATGCTGTAATTCCATTCCTCTGATGGTTCCTTGCATGAGTACCTTGACTATCAGCAGTCACGCAATTATACACAGCTCACTGAAAATAAAAAAAATTAGCCTCTTAAGATAAAGGGAACAGAATTAAATCACAAGTTTAGAATTACTATTTACAAACACTAGGGTTACATACAACTTCACGGCACTTAAAAAAAACATAATAAAACTGAAATGATAAAACTAGAGATTTGACTTCAGGAAAGAAGAGAAATACAAGAGTTACCGCCATCAACTACTACTGTGGGTGCATAATAGGACAAACAACAACCAGACATTGTGCTAATCGAGGAATAGATCACAAAAATCAGATTGATTCCACCTGACCCATGAAATTTAGCAGTAATTCACATGATGGAAGTAGTCATATTTGCAAGTCCAAGCTCGCACAAATTAACCTATAGGCTCCAAAATGGGCGAGAATTTCACAGTTTTAACTGTGAAGTTTTCAGTGTAGAATGGTCAACAGGGGCACAACCATTTATAGCAATTACCAAAAACTATTGTACAATTTAGTACTTTAAAGGTATATACTAGAAAACAACTATTTGCACTGGACTAGGTACGGGGAATAGGAAAAAAAATACTTTGGCAAGTACAACACGAGAAAGAGAAAGGTGCACCAAACAATGATGTGTTGATGATAGGAGCATGGCCATATAAAATTCTTGGGCCAGCCAGTTATGCATATTGCAGAGAGGTATTGGTAGCTTGTCCATGAAATGGTAAACCTTGGTAATGTGAATTAGTGTCTAGTAATAAAAAAAAAAGATTATATAACTCATGTTAATAATTTTGTCCATTTTCACCGAAATTAGCCTAATGCTGATATAACAAATGTACTGTAGGTTACATTTGCATTTTGCTTAAATAATCTTATTTTCTAGAAATCAATGCTTTGGCATACCAACATCCAAATAACTATTATCCATTACAACCAAGTTAAAATATGATGAAGATGGCAAATAGTGCATATGTATGTTCAAAATATCCAACCTACAGTACAATACGAGGAAAGAGGAGTTCATACATCATGGATGTCAAAAAATGGACAAAAAATATGGTGAAGATGAGCATGTATGTTGAGAAAATCATACAAAAGAGCTAGCACCATGGATTTAAATTCAGAACAAGGATTTTTGTTGTTCCATACTTTTCAGACAATGTACGGAACAAGGATTTTGTTATTCCACTTTCATGCTTTTCAGACAATGTTGGAATATGGGATGACATCCATGCTCAAGTCAATTCAACACTGCTTCGAAATAAAGAATTGGGGAAAGATGAATGGGAGGGAATATACATACAAAGAGATAGAAAGAGATACAATTGGAGAAAAAAACAACAAATAGCATATCTATAACTATACAGAACCAACAACGCAGATATTGCTGAGTAAACATATAGAAAAGTATGTGCATGTGTGCATACATACATCACGGAAATTCATGCTGAAGGTGACTTGAAATGATTAACTAATTAAAAAGGTGAACAAATTCTGCCTCCCCAATTGAATTCTGGTATGGGAACTGAGTAATTTTAATATCATCTAAAGCATTGACGACAAAGATGGGTTTCTTGAATTCATACATAAATCAAACTAATACATTGACCACATCAAGTTCTAGTTTTTGGTTGGTTTTGTAGCAATACGAATCTATACAAAGATGAGCTTCCAAAAAACATCAACATCATGAAGACTAGTAGCAAAAGCATCAAGCCAAATCATAGTCAAGTCATCAAACATGAAATTTGACCTTTCCTACACATAAGAACCACTTTAAATCTGAGTATAGAGTATATGGCCTTTAGCTCGAACCTTATGGCAGAACCATCTATTTTGAGCCTTTGTCAACCATATCTGGGGTCCAACAACATGGAAACAGGCATACCAGGATGGCATATCGCTAGCATACATATATAATCATAGCAGAATTAGCAAAAGAGGTATGATCACTATGTTATTTTAACAATAAGTCCAGTGATCTAGTATATTACGTTTCATTTGACAATTCAGGAATATGGTGCAAAAGAGATTCCTCTACCTCCAAAATCTATGCTGTAAATAACCAACCGATGCTCAAAGTAATTTTTTTTTTTGGCAATTTAGCTTTAGATAAGGTCTCCCATAACAATTAGTTCCTCTAGGACCAAATTGTGTATATTTTCTAACTATATGCATTAGAAAAAAGTCAGCCATCGCATCAAAAATAATAATTACCCTATCAAGTTCACTACTGATTCTGATGTGATTTTAGGGAATCTATATTCGGATATACTCTTTGGTGCAATATAATGAAATTATGCAGCACAATTAAGTGATTTCTAAGAAGTATCAAGCTTCGATCTTCTGAATCTCATAGAACCACAGCTACTCAGCTTAAACATTATAACTTTCACGGCTTAACTATGAACATGAGCAACCTGAGTTCAGGACACACTTTTTAAAAGTTATAGGTGGAGCCCTTTTTTAGATCGACCTGGGTTCATATAATCCCTTTCATTTTTTCTCTGATCAACAATATAGGTTCATAAATGTCTAGTTCGTCCACAAAGTGGACATGTGCACAACAGTGATACACATATTAGGATGAAAGAGCAAAATAGTCCTACTGCAGATGAAGCTGACTATACAACTCTTCAAAGAACCAGTTCGACTGCAGTTCACACGATACCCACAATTTTCTGGTTCCAATTAATTGAATGAAAAGACATTATATCGTAATTTTTCATTGCAAGCTCGCATCTTTTTGGTCGAGAGCTGGAATATTCCCTCGACTAATGAACATTCAATCAAATGCAGAATGTCTTATATACCAATAGATAGCTAAAACAGAAACGTTGCCAGGAAAATTGATCGAGTAAACGATCGTAGATGTGCTTTTACCTCATTGGATAATGGCCAACTAGTCTCAATTGGTCACAAAATCGTTTTCAGCGCATCATCCGCTTCTTGCCTAAATCCCCACGAAAAGAATGCTAAAATGCATCTAAGCTAGTAATAAGGAACCCCAGATCTCCAGATCCAAGAACGAGCTTCGACATCAGAAGGCTAACTACAGGGCATAACCCTGTGAATCAGAACCAAATCCACTTAATCAAATGTTGCCGAGAAAAAAAAATAACAAGAAAGGAACCTCTCCTCCTTCCGCAAGAAATCAAACATATTGACTAGAGGATCTCAAGACAAACACCTACTAGGGAATCGATCAAGGACATCGCCAAGGTTCCAGGTCCACCGACGGCGATCGAAGGGACGGTCCATCCGATCGGCCAGAATGTGCCATCGCGCGACCAAAAAGAATGGCGAAGAAACGAGGATCTGTCAGCCGGGCACAACCAGATCAGCCTCAGGTCGTGGGAACACCCATCGGAAACGTCTAGAATTGGAAGAGATCGATTCGCCGCCGCAGAGCGGAAGACAGAGAGGGGGGGGGTACACTTCGCCCGCTGCGAGTCGATACTTAAATGGAGGTCGGAAGTCGGGGGCTTACATTAGGGGCAAAATGGTAATTCGACTTACCAGGGACACACGATAATAAATAGCATTAAAATTCGAACTGGCCATCGACCGTCCGTTCCCTCGGATCCAGGCAATGGACGACAGGCATGTGGTCCGTATAGTTAAATTATATACAGGTAACTGCAGTGTCAATCTCGATTTGCGGCCGCACGGGAGCGAAGCCAATGTAGCATTGTCGCTGCTAACTTCCTGCTTCCCACGGACGAAACTCTGCGGGCGCCTGAGCTCCTCCTCCTGCACCCGCCGGGACCGCCGACGTCACCCAGCGTCACACAAGCAGGCCCCACCTCACGGGCCTGACCGGGTTTCAGCCTGCGGGTGGATACGCTCGGGTACGAGTCCTCGTTTCGAAGTTGGGAGTTCTAAGCTCACCCTCATTTTCTCAATCCGTGCTCGCATCTCATCTGTCTCTTCCCATTGAACGAAAGAACGAAGGCGTAGATTTTGAGTAGTAATGGGTGACTATATAAGTCAGCTTTTGCCAGGCTGGCGGGTGGGTAATGGTCAAGTGCTTACTGAGGGGAGCAGGAATTCTGTTTTTTAACTCAACGGTAAACGTGGAGATAACGGCATATTTCTATTAGAGGAAAGAAGGGTCATTGCCAATCGAAGAATACAACAAAATTACGAAAAGGCCACCGAGTCGCAGCATATTCCTCGCAACCTTTTTTGAAGGCATTATTTGATATTCAGGATTTTAATTTTCAAATATTTTTTTAAAGGAAACATATTATTGAACAACTCAAATATTATAGCAATGGTTGTTTTTTTTATTGTCCTGCCGAGACAACGTGGTGGTTAAAAGGCGAAAATGGTTATAGATAAAGTGCGGATTGATTTCGGAGGAGATCTAAAATCTTTTTTTAAATCTAGATGATCCCATGTGTCTTGACTACCATGTCAAAATCCATAGGATCTCCGAAATTTATCTTCCTCACAATGATCGTAGGACAGATTGATAGAGACATTAGGTTGACGATCCTAATCTTTACGGGCAATGGATGTTTTTAATATACAACGAGATTCTTGAGATTTTTTTATCTATTGTTATTGTTATTGTTGCAACGGTCAATTTATATTTATAAATCTAAATATCCACGTTGATAATGATAATCTATGGCAAATTTGATCAACAAAGGTTAAACTGTGATCAATTTCAAAATTAATTGATTTGAAAAATTAAATATATAAAGGTTGAACGATAGAATTTACTCATTTCTAATAATATTTTTTTGAAAAGTAATGGAGATAACCTTGTTAAGTGCGATGATTTGAGATATAATTTTATCGTTTTTCAAAGCCTATCGATCCTTTTAGATAAACTCATATACGTCATAAATATTATTTTTAGATGATAGACCCATCGAAAAGCCATTACTAAAATATATATCAATTATGATATATTTTTTTATGAATATTTATTTATAAATATGGTTATAAGTATTTTCCAAGGATATTTATTACAAATTATTAATCTTAAAAATATATTATTATGTTTTAAGTTAATTAATCTTTTAAACATATTAATCCTATTAAATTTATTTTTTTCTCAAATCTTTTTTTAAATATAGTTATAAGTATTTTACAAGGATATTTATTAAAAATTATTAGTCTTAAAAATATATTATTATGTCTTAAGTTGATTAATTTTTTAAACATGTTAATCCTATTAATTTTTTTTCTCAAATTTTTTAAATCTAAATTTCTTCTTTTAAACCATATCTTCCTCTGCTAGCAAGTGCGCATCCAATCGGATGGTGGGTAATAAAGATATTTACGAGTACTCACGAATGAGTTGTATAGGATAACATTCCTTCTCTCTCTATATATATATATATATACACGAAAATATTATCCTACATAACTTATTTGACGAAACTTGCATGAATTAATAAAACTATAAACACTTATAGTGAGTTTATCAATTTCTTCAAGTCGATAGATGGTCTATTCTAAGAGTGGATAGATCGATCGATCTTGTGCTTATCGTTTGAAGAACGATTATACAATCTAATTGTCTTTACGCTTCCACAAATCAAATCCCTTGCGCACCTTAGATGTTCTTTCTCGATTGCAAGACACATAGACTCGAAGCACTTCCACAACGTCTAGGCAATTTGGCAACCTCTTTGCACTCTGTTCTCCGACAGCGCTTCCACAACCTTTCACTTATTCCTCTTTTCTACACGTATGTGACACACTTCTTTTATCTTATCACTTGGATGTATCTCTCATTGTGCACAATGTGCACTATGAGTGCACATCGTGAACTCTTTGTGGGTAGTTATTGCAGACATAAAATGTCAACATCTCTCACTCGTTCAAGTTAAGTCACAAAGGCAAATGATCACAAAGGCCATTTAAAAATAGAGGTCATTAGTTACAAAAATTAATAGAATAGAGTTCAACAGTCACATAGACTAAATATTCACAAAGACTAATAAGTACAAATTGCCACAAAGATTAGATAGTCACGAAGACTAATATGAACATCCAATTCATACTTTGGAAAATGATTTGTGAGACAACAAACATATTGTGCATTCAATACTAAAAAAGTTGTTACACTTTACATAGTTGCTCATTGAGTGATCATCGCTAAGAAAGTTGTTACATCTTACTTAACTACTCACCAAATGACACTTAGCCACTCTCTAAGTGGCACACAGTCGTTCTTAAGGAGATACCTACGCTTTGCTATTTACTCAGATTAAATCATTTACATCAATATGTACATATCTAATCCCTTATAATGACTATTATGTCAAAAGCATGTTCCATATCTCTTATATTTACAATTTAATTTCTGTACTCAATAGAAATGAATAGACCAGTGAATAAACTTCAAAGATGTAAATTTTTTTAATCTTTCTTTTTAGCTTGAATCTATTCATTTTAATTAGTCGCTTTCCTAGCCATGTTCCATAGACTGAATCATCCATAGTCAATAGGTTTACATGTTAAGGTAGCAAACCCTAGTTAAAACTTCAAGTAAATAGCTAAATAGTCACTCAGGACAAATATTGAGATTAACATATAATCTCAAATGGTTCACATAGTAGAGAAACAGAGATCCATTCTTCTACTATCTTTATTATCGTTTTAGCACATGTCGTATGAATCACATACTACGATATTATTCTCTTTACTAATAAAGAGTGCATGTTTTCTCAAATTAATATTATATAGATTTTGATCTAGACATTCCCAATGTCTAATCCTAAATTCAACTCATGAATTCTAATCTAGCTCCAAACAAGTTTAGTAAATGGTGGGTGCATTCACTTCGATCATTGACCTACAAATGATCTCATCTTGATACCACTATCAAGGCGACCCCAACTTATAGGTACATATTTATTTACAACTATATAAGCTATCCCATAAGTAACAGTCTTACCTCTATTCATACTTAACAAATAGAGATGATTGTGCATGTGAGAGAACCAATCTCAACCTGCCAATATGCTCACCGAGATCTTATTTGAATGTAATAAGAACATATATATATTGAATACATTATGGTATTTCACAATCAAATCATCTCATAATATATGATTATCATTATAATTTTTTGTTACATTCTTTGAAGTCCTAATGACTTTACATGTTCATAAAATGACTCTCTAGTCATTGACTTAGTAAAATGATCTGCAAACATAGCATGTATAGAGATATACTCAAGAATCACCTTTTTCTTAGCAACAATATCTCTTACAAAGTTATACTTTATAGTTATGTGTTTGCTCTTGCTGTGATATTTGGGATCCTTAAAAAAAACTATAACAGTTTGACTGTCACAAAAGATAGTAACAAGACTTTCACTGTCCTCGATAATCTTTAAATGCTTCAAGAACCTTCTTAACTAGACAACCTCTTGCACAACCACTGAACATGCAACATATTCAGCTTCTATTGTCGACAAGGCTACACAAGTCTGTTTCTTGCTGTTCCAAGAGATGACACCACTATTCAACAAGAATGCATAGTCTGATATGGATTTCCTAGTCAGTCAAGTCCCCAACCCAATCTGCATCTGAATAGCCCTTTAAACTCATATCTAATCCTTGAAAACAAAGATAACAATCTGATGTCTCTTTCAGATATCTGAATATCCTCTTCATCGCTTTTTAGTGTCTCAATCTTGGGTTTGACTGGAACTCACTGACTAAGTCAACAACATAGCTGATATCAGAATGAGTACACAATATAGTGTATATCAAACTATCAATAACACTAACATATGATTTTTTTCTCATCTCGACTATTTCCTTAGAAGTCTTGGGACACATACTCTTGCTCAGAATAATACCTTTCGCTATAAGTGTCTGTTTAATGTTGCAATCAAACATACTGAAATGTTGTAACATCTTATTTAAATAAGTCTCTTGTGATAAACCCAAAAGTCTTTTAGATCGATCTCTCACGATCTTTACTCCTAAGATGTATATCTATTATGTTAAACTGTGATGAAAGCCACTATTTGACTTCTATCACAAACTCTATGTTATTTCTTTTTATCAGTATATCATCAACATATCATCAACATATAATGATAAAATGACATACTTTCCTTTTTCATTTCTTAGAAAAACACAATGATCCTCATTGATCATTTAGAAATCATAAGATAAAACGACTTCAACTAATTTTATGTTCTATTATTTTGATACATACTTTAACCCATATATAGACTTTTTAAGTCTATATACTTTCTTCTCTTGGCCTTTAACAATGAAACTTTCTGGTTGTACCATATAGACTTCCTCGTCAAGCTCACCATTAAGAAAAGCGATTTATTTGATGTAATTCCAAGTCATAATGTGTTACAAAAACTAAAATAACTCGTATTGACATAAACTTCACAGCTAGAGAAAATATATATTTATAGTCAATACCTTCTAGTTGGGTATATCCTTTTACAACCAAACGAGCTTTGTATTGATTAATCGATTCATCTGTTTTCCTCTTTATTTTGAGAATCCACTTATTCACACTAGTCTTTCGACCAGGAGGAAGATTGATTAAATCCCAAACATGATTTTTTTTTATCATAGACTCCATCTCTTTTTCCATTGCAATTTTTCATTTTTCTTTGGCACTATATCCCAATGCTTTCTCAAGGGATCAAGGTTTATCATCGTCAACTAGGAGTGTGATCATTGTCTCATTCTCAATATCAAACTTCTTCTCAAATTTAATCCTACGAACACTTCTTGTTAAGTTGGACTGTTAAGAAATCAACTCATAACTAAACAAATTACTCCACTCGGTTGACTAGATTCCGACATCCATTGTGAAACCTCTCTTGTTGATAATGTCTCATGCTCTTCAAATAGAGGAATTATTTTATCAACATCACCTCTAGTTGGGAACTCAGTTTCAAAAAAAGTAATATCTCTCGACTGTATTTTGGAGATGGTTCTATCTTGTTGCTCACTAATAAAAATATGATCTTTGGAGGTCTCAAAATATCTTACAAAGATACATTTCTTACCTATAGGTTTTATTTTTTATATTTACGAGAACTTTCATGAACATAGACAACTGATCCCTAGGATCTTAGATTACTCAAATATGATTTTCTACCTGTCTAACGTTCATACGAGGTAGATGAAATTGATTTAGAAGATACTCTGTTAAGTATGTAGGTCGCTACTAATAATACATCTCCTTAATAGGAAATTGACAAATTAGCCTGAGCCATCATAAATCTAACCATTTTAAGAAGAGTTATATTTCTTTTTTCAGCAACCCCATTTTGTTGTGAACTTTCAGGGATTGTTAGTTGTCCAATAATCTTTTTTTTCATTACAAATTGTCTTGAATTGATCTGACAAATGTTCATCCCCACAGTCAGTGCATAAGGTCTTAACCTTACATTCCAATTGATTCTCAACTTCATTCATATAACAAATGAAGCAATCCAATATTTCAGATTTATGATAAATCAAATACATATGACCAAAACGAGTGAAATCATCAATAAATGTAATAAAATAGGAACCACCATGTGTAGCCTTCACATTCATTTGACCACAAATATCGAAATGAATTAATTGCAATGGTGATTCAACCCTAATAGCCTTACCAAATAGTTTCCTAATTGCTTTTCCAGTAAGACAATGCTCATGTATAGATAAGTTAATCTTAGCACAAGTGTCCAATAGGCCCTCTCTAGCCAATCGATTCATATGTTTTTATTCTATATGTTCTAATCTAGCATGCTAAACATCATCAATTATATTTACATCACTAGTAAGAGCAATGTTTGAAAAACAACCATCAATTCCATAATTGATATCTAGTTCTACATTAAGAATCATGAAACCCTTAGTTAAAAAACCATATCTAATTAACACAAAGTCAATTTTAAGTTCAACATATCGACTGTAAAAATTAATACAATATCTCAAATCAAGAAAACATGTGATAGAGACTAGATTCTGTCAAATATTAGGAGCATACATGACATCATGTAGAAACAAAATAATTCTACTATGAAGGTTGAGTTTGCAAGTGCCAACTTCTTTGACTTCAACCTTTGCATTGTTTCTTAATATATCCACTTGTTGCCAGATGGTACACGACGATACTTCATAAATGTAACTTGCTCCCGAGTAGAGCTGTCAGGTTTGGTTGAGCTCATCGGGTTGGCCCACCCTGCTAAATAATTTAAGCGAGTTGGGTTGAAATTTTATCAACCCGTCATTTTGGTGGACCTAAACGGATCGACTCGCACGGGTTGCGGGTCTAGATGGGTCGGTCCATCATGGGCACAGGTTGGCCCGCGGTTTGAGAGATGTCAAAAGATGGAACATGTGAAAATAAAATTGTATAAGTTTTTTTACTAATATTTTAATACTAACAAGACAAGTTTTTCACTATCACAATCTTCTTCTATAACACATACACCTCAACAAAGTATAAAAGAAGTTAAGAGGAAAGTGTTAGGGCAATCAACCCAAGTATGGTTTGGTTTTGATGTATGTGGCAAAGGTTTTAAGTTAGGTTGTTTATGTGATTTGATGTGTGTGTTTAAGTTGTGTAGGACTTAAGTGAATCACACATGTGTTGACTTGATGAAGCATTGGTGAGTTCACCATCTCATGGCTCGAGTCCTTGAGTCAGTGAAGGATGACATTACAGAAGCCGTGCACTTGGTGCATCCAAGGGACCCTCGGACGAGAAGCAAATGAAGTGAAGTCGGAGGAAGAAGACTTCGTGGCAAGATGCGAAGGATGACACTGGAGGAGCCGAGGGCTTAGTGCATCTGAGGGACGTAGGCCGAAGAGAGCTTCGAGGCGAGGGACTTCATGGGAGATGAGAGTGAGTGATTGTAACACAGGACGGGGTAACTCAGTTAGGTGAACTTGGCCGAATGACTAAGTCAAGTGTCAGACGCTCAAACTTAGGTTTGAGGTTTTACCCTACAAGTCGAACACTCAAACTTGTGTTTGAGGTTTTACCCGACGATTGGTTAAGTCGGATGCTTAAACATGAGTTTGATGTTTTACCCGATGAATGGAAGTGTTGAATGCTCAAACAGATTATTAATTTGAGGTTTACTCAACCGTTGGATGCTCAAACAAGTGTTTATTTGAGATAGCGATCGCTATAAATCGATTATCGGGTGTTCGTAGATAGACTTGACCCGTGATCGACAACTAGGGTTTAATGATCATTGTTGCACCATCAATCAACTGCCAAGGGATGACAGTCGATTGTTGAAGATGGCTTCGGGCACAGAAGGTTTTTGAGTCGACTGATTGCCTGGATCACTCAATTGATGGCTCGATCAGTCGACTGATGACCATGATCAGTTGATTAATCAGAGTGTCATTGGCTATGATGACGGCGAACTGGTGTGGTCAGAAGCCGTTGGAACGATGACAGTCGACTGATGCATGCCCAATGGGAAGAAAACCCTCTTCTCTATAAAAAGAGGGCTTGAATGCCTTTGAGAGGTTAATGCTTCCACTCCTATTCATGATCTAAGTCCTCCCACACCTTCCAAGTGTTTTTACTCCTTTATTCTCTATTTTCATTCATATTATTTGTGAGAAGAGGAGTTGGTGTAAAGAGGTTACCTCCACTTTGTCTTGGGCAAAAGGAGAGATTAGTGGATTGATTTGAGGGAGTGATTCGCCGAATGATTCGTCCGTGGACTAGCGGCAAGGGCCGTGAACCACGTTACATCAGCTTGTTAGCGTTTGTTTCTTCTTTACTTTTGTATTAGCTTAATTGTCTTTGCTTTAGCATTTTTATTATCTATATTCCGCCGCGCTAACGATTATCTTAGACGATTAATATTGGTGCAATCGACCCAAGTTATGATCTTGATGTTTGATGATGGTTTGACCATTGTAATGGAAAAAGTCTAAGTCTTGTGTACTTGGCATGAAAAGTCCAAGCTTGAGTCTTGGTATGGAAAGTCCAACATGGGTTGACATGGAAAGTCCAAGCATGGGTCTTGGCAAGGAAAAGTCCAAGCATGGGTCTTGACATGTAAAGTCCAACATGGGTTGGTAAGGGAAAGTCCAAGCTTGAGTCTTGGCATTTGGAAAGTCCAAGGGGAATATTAGCGGCGTAAAGTCCAAGCGGAGTCTTGGCAGCATAAGTCCAATGGTTGGCGGCATAAAGTCCAAGCGGGAGTCTTGACAGCGTAAGCCCAATGTGCCTTGGTGGTGTAGACCACATTAGCATGATAATAGCTGATGGAAGCACCTGAAGGCTAGCATATGGATGAATAAGTCATGGATGACTTGGAGGGATTCGATAGGCGTGAGGTTGACAGAGGTGGCTAGAAGGCTTAGGTCTAGGTTAAGGGTGGTCTAGCAAGTATGAGGGCACCATACTTGGGGTTAAAACCTCATGTTTGAGGTGTATTAGTCGACTGAGACTATGGTCAGTCGACTGATGGGAGTCAACTAGAGTTATTCTTTGGAATTGGCCTAGATTATTGCGATTGGACAATCGATGATGGCACGAGCGATCGATTGATTTGAAGATCGATCGGGCCGGTCGAGAATTCGAGCACAGAAGGTTCCCAATTGATTGTTAGGGTTTGACAATCGAGTGATGACCCGATCAATCGACTAATGGGCATGATCAGTCGACTGATGGTCTATCTGTTGGAACTTATCTAACGTGGCTCTTTCCGTTGTGAGACAACGGCTACAGGAGCAGTCGACTGATAGTCTCGATCAGTCGATTGCTAGGCAAAAATCAGCCCGAATGCAGGTTATAAAAGCAGTTTGTGGGGAGGATTTTTGGCATGGTTCTTTGAGAAGTTTTGGGGCAAATTGCTGGTGTAATTCGAGGTCTTCAAGTGCAACTCAAGCAACCAAACAAGCAAGCTTCCAAAAGATTGATAGTAAAGTTTTCTTTGCATTCTTTTGTTGTATTTCATTGTAATAGCTTGTATTCATTTCTTATTATTGTAAGAACTGTTATAAGAGGTTTCCTCCACCTCCGAATTGTTCCGAGAAGGAGAGTTTATTGCTTAGTGGTGATTGACATCGCTAGGGCTCATTCGAGCCCAATCCGTGGAGTAGGAACCATTCAGTTCCGAATCACGTTATATTTGGTGTTATGATTGTGCTTGTGTGTATTTATTTTTGTTATATATATATATATATTCTTCTGCGTATAACACATTTTGTAGCAAGCACGATCATTTTCTATCAAGCAACGCCGAATCGCTATTCACCTCCCCTCTAGCGGGCACACAAGTCCTAATAAGTGGTATCAGAGCTAGGAGCTCTTCAACGGACTAACACTCGGGAGCAAAAGACGCTAGAAGGAAAGATGGAATTTGAAGAACAATTAGGATGAGATATCAACACTCCAATCCCGTACACCTTCTATGGACAAGAAGGGTTTAGGAAATGGTGGGCATGGATTGAAGACTTTATTATGATGAGGGACTTCGAAGAATGGTCCGCATTGATGGAAGGATTCAAGTATTCGAGAGGGCCAAAGGGAGGTTTCCTCAAAATGAAGAAGTGGACCGGGGAACAAATCCAAGAATTCGAGATAAACAAGAAGGTAATAAAATTCTTGGTTGATTTGATTCCTAACGATATATTGTGTAGCTTAGGTGAATACAAGGATGCCAAGGAGCTTTGGAGCGAATTGGCAAAGTATCATGAAAGTCCATCACCAGTCCAAGAAGAAGAGGAAGAAGAGGAAGTGAGGCTCAATCGGAGGAGACCAAAGAAGAAAGCACATCATCCTCACAAGCAAGTGGGGATTTGGAAGTTGATAGAGAATCAACATCCAGATCCGGATCGGAAGAAGAAGAAAAGGTGGAAGAATCCTCCACCTCTAGAATTGAGGGGGAGAATATTAGATCATCCTCAATGCCGGAGCAAGAAGAACATGAACCATCTACCTCCGGTCAAGAAGAGGAAGAAGTCCAAACTTCCACCACCCTAGGTAACTCAAACATTGTATTTAAAATTAAAAATCATATAATATATTTTGAGTGTAGGAAGCAAGGACACTACAAGAGCAAGTGTCCTAAAAGGGTCAAGAAGGCTCAACAGGCTCCAAAGGTCAAGAATGCCGGTGTACCCATAATTAAAAGCAAGGAGCACGTGATTTTCTTCAAGTGCAATCAACGGGGCCATTATCGGACTCAATGCCCAAAAGGGGAGAAAAAGACCCAAGAAGGAGCTACACATGTAGGGGGAGCCTCTAAGATAAACCCCAAGGTAAAATTCAATAATGCACCTTCTTTAATTAATAGGCAAAAGCATGCTAGGAATTTTCTTGCTATTACTCATGAACAAAAGCATGCTAGAAATAAGTTTTATTATTTAGGAGCTAAGCATGTCCACATTAGGAATAAGGAGAAATTTGGGACTAATGTCCCTAAAATAATTTTATCTAAGGATAAACCTAGATTAAATAATTCTAGACCTATCCTTCCTAGGGAGACCATTAGGAAGATAGAAGATCACCTAGGCATCAACACTAAATGGATTAGACATATGCCTAGAAATAAGAATATCTCAAGAGTTAATGAAAAATCAAAAATTGAGATATTAGAAAAGGAAAATCAAGTCTTGAGGTAAAGGCTTGAGAAAATGGAAAAGACCCTTAGGAATATACAAAATCAAATTAAGGGGTCAAATGGTCAAAGTCAAGGGCCTAGGAGACAAGGGTCAACTAAGGGCAAGAAAGGTTTGGGTCACAAACCTAAGCCCAAGGAGACCTATCATAATGTTCCATTCGATTATGGAACTCAAGTTAGGTCTAGGAAAACCAAGGTCAATAGGGAAGTCATCCCTAAGGTCGACCAAGGTAGGTGCTTAGTGGCTAAGGTTTCAAGGAAACCTAGGGAAGTCATTAAGAAGGTTACAAGGGGAGTTACCCCTAGAGTTAACCTAGGTAAGACCCACATGACCAAGGTTTCTAAGCCTAGGAGGGTCATTAGGAGGGTATCTAGGAAAGTTATCCCTAGTAAATACCTAGTTAACCCAAGGAGCTCCAATAGATATTGGGTTCCTAGGAGCGTGATCGATTCACGCTATATGGGTTTAGGTGTGCCAACCTTAAATGGATGAGTAGTTAACCTAACCATGGTAAAGGTGACACCTTAGGTCATTTTCAAGGTCATGGGTACCTTGAAAATGTGTTTTGATTATAATCCTAAAAGATTTTAGGATGTGCCAATATAATTTATGGAAGTTGAAAAATCAATCAAATTGGCACAATTAGATCTTAGAAGTCATGATGTGCCATTTTGGGATTTTGACATACTAGGGGGATAATTGACAATATGGTAAAATGGACTTAATAATAACAAATGACAATTAACATTAAAATTTAGGTATTTATATACCTTTATATTTTATTTGCCATATTTGATTTGCCATATAACATGTCATGACATCATATTTATTTTATAAATGTCATGATTATGCTTAGGGTTTATCTTTAATGTCATGTGTATTTAAATTTAATCATATGCCATGACATCATGATCATTGACCATGCCTACTTATGTCATCATTTATGCCATGATCATTCATGCATTTAAAGTAATTAAAATTGATTTGAGGACAATTGACATGACTTGAAGTCCTATGTATAAGGGAATCAAGTAGTGTTGCCTTAGAAAATGCATGAACCCCTAGTTTAGGAGAACAAAATCCACATCTCACATCACATTGACTTGTATGTGTTTTCATACACTTTAGATACATGTGAGATGCTAGGATATGAGTTAAGTTCAAGGTGCATAGTTTTTGCATCTAGATGAACTCAGACTCATCTAAAATCATAGATGAATCATTGGAAAAACTTATGCTCAAGCCATGTGCATGAAGCCCAAAGAACATGATCCAATATAAGGTTTTAAAATAATTTTAAAATCATTTTGAAAAATCTTGGTGCAATTTATTTTTTGATAGAAATCACCATTAATGATGTTGATACAAAGTGAGCTAAAACATTGAAGTTTTTCTTCACTTTTGAACATTGTATCAATTTCACTATTTTATGGATAAATTATTTTCCCAATATTTTTCACCCATTGTATTGCTTATAAGTAATGTATGTATGAATTTTTATGATTTTTCAAAATACGTAGAATTACTTATCAATTTTCAAAATTCATTTCTGATAACTGAAATTCGAAAATTTCAGTTATCAGTCGACTACCGCTTGATGACAGTCGACTGATTGGTAGGTCAGTCGACTGTTGACTAATAGAGTCGACTGCCAGAGCTGATTTCGGGTAAGCAAGGATGTTTAGCCCATGTTTCAGCTATGGTAAGGTTCCCTAACCACTCCTAACCCTAGGGTATGCTTTGGAAAATATTAGAAATGGTGAAAATCCATTGGATATGGATTAAGAGGGTTGTTAGGGCGTGTATCAATTTTTAAGGTGTTGGAAAGTTAAATGTTGAACTCTTAACCTTATTTTTGATAATTTAGTATTCCTATTGGCTTAGGGACTTCCCAAGGACATTGTTAGTGCAATGATTAAGGGGGAGCAAGCCTTTAGGGGGAGGTATCCATCATGGGATGATGGATGTTATTTTTCCTCATGAGGGGGAGAAATGGGAATTTGAGATACCCAATTTGGAAATTGAGAGAGTTTATAGGAAGCCTCTCTTAAGTGATATAGGACTTATCACTAGGAAGAGTGAAGACATCCTAGGTGCTTTTGGACCAAGGGGGAGATTGTAAGATATCATTGGGATATGAGACATTGACCTCCTTGGGAGAACCTTTTTGATGTATGTCAAAAAGGGGGAGAATGTTAGAATTACCAATTTGGGAAAATTGGTAAGGGAATTTGAGTTAGGGGCCTAACTCAAAAGTGTTTGGTTTTTGTCAGACATCAAAAAGGGGGAGATTATTGGTGCAATCGGCTCAGGTCATAATTGACTATACTCGAGTTTGACTCGAGTAATGTTTTGATGTTTGACATTGATGTCTGACAAAAAGGGGAAGATTGTTAGTGCAATCGACCCAGGTCACAATTGACCAGACTCGAGTTTGACTCGAGTAGTGTTTTGATGTTTAACATTGATGTCTGACAATGTATTGGGGAGATTGTCGATGCAATCGACCCAAGTTATGATCTTGATGTTTGACGATGGTTTGGCCATTGTCATGGGAAAAGTCCAAGTCTTGTGTACTTGGCATGGAAAGTCCAAGCTTGAGTCTTGGCATGGAAAGTCCAACATGGGTTGGCATGGAAAGTCCAAGCATGTGTCTTGGCAAGGAAAAGTCCAAGCATGGGTCTTGGTATGGAAAGTCCAACATGGGTTGGCAAGGGAAAGTCCAAGCTTGAGTCTTGGCATTTGGAAAGTCCAAGGGAAATATTGGCGGTGTAAAGTCCAAGCGGAGTCTTGGCAGCATAAGTCCAATGGTTGGCGGCGTAAAGTCCAAGAAGGAGTTTTGACAGCGTAAGCCCAATGTGCCTTGGCGGTGGATCGTTGGAACGGCTAGAGGGGGGGGTGAATAGCGTCGTTCTCAAGTTGTCGAAAATCGATCGCGTTCGTCTCTACAATTTCGTTAGCGCAGCGGAATATAGATATAATACAATAACGAAATGGATAAGCACACACAAAGACACGAAGATTTAACGTGGTTCGGAACCGCACGGTTCCTACTCCACGGATCGGGTTCGTACGAACCCTAGCGATGCCAATCACACACCACTATAATAATAACTCCTTCTCGGAACAATCCGGAGGCGGAGAAACCTCGTACAATTAATCTTACAACAATAAGATACTAATACAAGCAATTACAATAATGAAATACAATGCAAGTAAAGAAAACTACTTTACAATTGCCTTTGGATTGCTTGATTGCTTGAAATCACCTTGGAGACCCTGATTTGCAACAGCAAATCGCTCCAAAACCCTCAAGAAAACCGATATCAAAATCCTCCATCACGAGCTCCTTATAAAGCTTCAACTCTTTGGAAAGGTCGATCGATCGGTGATCGGGACCATCGATCGTGATGCCATTGTTGTCGTGAGACGGCTAGATCCACTGGATAAGTCCAGCGGATCTACCATCGGTCGTGATGGAGTCCTCACTCGACGATCGAGTCTCGACTCTGTGGCGATTTCTCGAGCACCGGTCCCGATCACATGATCGATCGCTCAGCCATCGATCGACGCCCACCTCGCGGCGATCGCTAGGCCATAATCCGCGATCAAACCCTAGTTGACTCGGTCGATCCAATCGCCACATGGCACGATCCGAGCACACCTCAAACATGAGGTTTTAACCCAAGTATGGTTCCCCCATACTTGCTAGACCACCCTTAGCCTAGACCTAAGCTTTCTAGCCACCTCCATCAGCTTCACGCCTCTCGGATCCCTCCAAGTCATCCATGACTTGTTTATCCATCGCGCTGGCCTTCAGGTGCTTCCATCGGCTATGTCATGCTAACGGTGTCTACACCGCCAAGGCACATTGGACTTACGCCGCCAAGACTCCGCTTGGACTTTACGCCGCCAACCATTGGATTTATGCTGCCAAGACTCCCACTTGGACTTTACGTCGCCAATATCAATCCCCTTGGACTTTCTCTTGCCAACCCATGTTGGACTTTCCATGCCAAGACCATGCTTGGACTTTCCTTGCCAACCCATGTTGGACTTTCCATGCTAAGTACTCAAGACTTGGACTTTACCTTGCCAAGACCCATGCTTGGACTTTCCCAAAAGCCAAGTGTCCCACTTGGACTTTCCATGCCAAGTACTCAAGACTTGGACTTCCCTATGACAATTACATTGTCATATGTTTTTGTCGAACATCAAAACATCACTCGAGTCAAACTCGAGTCCTGGTCAATCGTGACCTGGGCCGATTGCACCAACAATCTCCCCCTTTTTGATGTTTGACAAAAACCAAACAAATTATTGAGTTAGAACACTAACTCAAATCCCTTACCAATTATCCCAAATTGGTAAACACTCACCAAATGTTCTCCCCCAAACATTCTCCCCCTTTTTAACTAGCATCAAAAAGGTTTCCTCTCCAAGGAGGTCAATGTCTCATGTCCCAATGAGATCTTACAATCTCCCCTTGGTCCAACAATACTTAAGATGCCTACCATCTTCCTAGTGATAGGTCCAATATCACTCAAGAGAGGCAATCCCATTTACTCTCCCAATTTCCAAATTGGGTCTCTCAAAAGTCCCATCAATTTCCCAATTGATTTCATATTCTCCCAATAACTTCTCCTCTTCAAGGAGAAAAAACACATCCATCATCCAAAGATGGATACCTCCCCCTAAAGGCTTGTTCCCCCTTGACCATTGCACCAACAATGTCCTTGGGAAGTCCCTATGCCAATAGGAACTCTAAACCATCAAAATTAAGGTTAGAAATTCAACATTGAACTTTCCAACACCTTAAAATTGATACAAACCCTAAATACTTCTCCTAATCCATATCCAATGGATTTTCACCCTTTATAATGCTTCCCAAAGCATATCCTAGGGTTAGGAGTGATTAGGGACCATAACCATAGCTGAAATCGGGTTAAACAACCTTGTTTACCCCGAAATCAGGCTACCAGTCGAGTGATTCAGAAATTAGTCGACCGTCACCTCCATCAGTCGACTGACACCAATGGCAGTCAACTGATAACTAAAATTTCTGAATTTTAGTTATCAGAGTTGAATTTCAGAAAATCATAACTAATTATACGTATATCGAAAAATCACGAAATTTGATACATATAATACCTATGACCAATACAATGGGTGAAAAATGTTTGAAAATTATTTTACCCATAAAATACTGAAATTGGCACAAAGTTCAAAACCATTGAAATTTTCAATGTTTTGGTCCTACTTTGTATCAACTTCATCAATTGTGATTGCTATCAAAAGATAGACTTCACTAAGGTTTTTCAAAATGATTTTAAAATGTTTTCAAAACCTTGTTTTGGATCATACTCCTTGGGCTCTATGCATATGACTTGTACACAAGCTTTCCCAATGATCCACATGTTGGGTTAATATGAATTTGAGTTCAACTAGATGCAAAAACTATGCACCTTGAACTTAACTCATATCCTAGCATCTCACATGTATCTAGGGTGTATAAATACACATACATGTCCATTGGATGTGAGATGTGGGTTTTGGTTCATTTAATCTAGGGTTTCATGCATTTTCTAAGGCAACTCTACTTGATTCCCTTATAAATGGGACTCCAAGTCATGCAATTGTCCTTAACTCAATTTTCAATCAATTTAATGCATGAAATGATCATGGCATAAGAAATGATATAAATAAGCATATGCTCATAATCATGATGTTATGACATAAGATGAAATCTAAAAACACATGACATTTGAAACCTTAATCCTAAACATGAACATGACATATAAAATCATAGAACTAGGCATGATGTCATGACATGACATATGACAATCAAAGCATGTCATATAAAATATATAGGTATAGTAATACCTAAATTTTAATATTAATTGCCATTTGATATGGTTAGATATATTTTGCCATATTATCATTAATCTCCCTAGTGTGCCAACAACCCAAAATGGCACACTAACACTCTAAACCCTAATTGTGCCAATTTGATCATTTTATCAAACTTCTCAATTAGTATTGGCACATCCTAAACCCACCTAGCGTGAATCAATCACGCTCTTAGGAACCCAAAACCGATTTGAGCTCCTAGGGTTAATTAGGTATTCCTTAGGGATAACCTCCCTAGATACCTTTCTAATGACCCTTCTAGGCTTAGAAGCCTTGGTCATTTTGGTTTTGCCATGGTTAACTCTAGGGGTGACTCCCCTTGTAACCTTCTTAATGGCTTCCCTAGGTTTCCTAGAAACCCTAGCCACTAGGCACACACCATGGTCAACTCTAGGGATGACTTCCCTATTGACCTTGGTCTTCCTAGACCTAGTTAGTGTTCCATAGTCAAATGGAACACAATGATAAGTCATCTTGGACTTAGGATTGTGACCCAAACCATTCTTGCCCTTGGTTGACTTTTGACTCTTAGGTCCTAGATGTTGACTTTGACTTCTTGACCTAGGAGTTTGACCATTAGACCCTTTAGATTGATTTTGTATCTTATTTAGGGTCTTTTCAAGTTTCTCAAGCCTTGACCTCAAGGCTTGGTTCTCTAATTCTAATTGCCCAATTTTAGAATTTTGATTTAAACCATGGGCATTGGACTTCCTAGGCATATGCCTAGTCCATTTAGGGTTAAGGCCTAGATGTTCTCCTATTTTCCTAATTGATTCCCTAGGTAAGATATTTTTAGGGACATTAGTCCCAAATTTTTCCTTATTCCTAAGGTGAACCTTCTTAGCTCCTAAACAAATATGTTTGTTATTTCTAGCATGCTCTTTATGATAAATAGCAAGAGAATTGAAACCCTTAGCATGCTTTTGCCTATTAACTAAAGAGGATGCATTATTAAAATGTACCTTAGGGTTAGCCTTAGCTCCCCCTACTTGTAATGCTTCTTCTTGGGTCTTTTTCCTCCCCCTAGAGCATTGGCTTCTATAATGCCCCTTTTGATGGCACTTGAAGCATATAATATGCTCCTTGCTCTTTTGACTTGGGGAACCGACATCCTTTGACTTTTGTTGACTTTTGGGCACCGGAGAGGCTTTCCTAACCTTCTTTGGACATTTGCTCTTGTAATGCCCATACTCCCTACACTCAAAGCACATTATATGATTTTTATTTGAAAATAAAGTGTTTGAGTTACCTAGGGTGTTGGTAGGTGCCGGAGTTGAATTTTGAGCTTCCTCATCTTGATCAGATGTTGAAGGCTCTTCTTAAGGTTGCTCCGGTGTAGAGGATGGTCTCTCCTCCTCAATCCTAGAAGTAGATGCTTCTTCCACCTCTTCTACTTCTTCTTTCTCCGATTCGGAAGTTGACTCCATCTCAACTTCCGATTCCTCACTTTCACTTGAGAATGAACTCTCCTCATGGAGTCTTGCCAATTTTCTCCATAACTCCTTGGCATACATGTAATCCCCTAGCTTGCACAAAACATCATTAGGGATTAAATCTTCCAAAAGTTTCATTACCTTAGCTTCGGTCTTGAGCTTTTGGCGTTGCTCTTGGGTCCACTTTTTCAATTTTAGGATATTCCCCTTCTTATCCCTAGGGGGTTCAAGGCCTTCAACGAGGATGAACCAATCCTCTATGTTCATCATCAAGAATGTTTCCATTCTTGCTCTCCACGCTAGAAAATCTTCTGGATCATATGGAGGTGGAGTATTGATATCCCATCCAAGCTTGTCTTGGAATTCCGTCTTCACCCTCTAGCCTTTTGTCTTAGCTCCGGGCGGTTAGTCCGTAGAAGAGCCCCGGGCTCTGATACCACTTGTTAGGGATCGTTGGAACGGCTAGAGGGGGGGGGGTGAATAGCGTCGTTCTCAAGTTGTCGGAAATCGATCGCGTTCGTCTCTACAATTTCGTTAGCGCAGCGGAATATAGATATAATACAATAACGAAATGGACAAGCACACACAAAGACACGAAGATTTAACGTGGTTCGGAACCGCACGGTTCCTACTCAACGGATCGGATTCGTACGAACCCTAGCGATGCTAATCACACACCACTATAATAATAACTCCTTCTCGGAACAATCCGGAGGCGGAGAAACCTCGTACAATTAATCTTACAACAATAAGATACTAATACAAGCAATTACAATAATGAAATACAATGCAAGTAAAGAAAACTACTTTACAATTGCCTTTGGATTGCTTGATTGCTTGGTTGCTTGAAATCACCTTGGAGACCCTGATTTGCAACAGCAAATTGCTCCAAAACCCTCAAGAAAACCGATATCAAAATCCTCCATCACGAGCTCCTTATAAAGCTTCAACCTGTGCTAGAAAAGGTCGATCAGTCGACTGATCAGGACCATCAGTCGACTGATGCCACTGTTGTCGTGAGACAACGACTAGATCCACGCTGGATAAGTCCAACGGATCTACCATTAGTCGACTGATGGAGTCCTCACTCGACCAGTCGAGTCTCGACTCCATTCTGTGGCCGATTTCTCGAGCACCAGTCGACT
Source organism: Wurfbainia villosa (assembly GCA_025175895.1). Taxonomy (NCBI): domain Eukaryota; kingdom Viridiplantae; phylum Streptophyta; class Magnoliopsida; order Zingiberales; family Zingiberaceae; genus Wurfbainia; species Wurfbainia villosa. The sequence continues at coordinate 102,125,441 of CM046000.1, read as the reverse complement.
GCTCGAGCCATCAGTCGACTGCCCACCTCTGGCAGTCGACTGCTAGGCCATAACCCGCAGTCAAACCCTAGTTGACTCGGTCCAGTCGACTGCCACATGACACCAGTCGACTGGCACACCTCAAACATGAGGTTTTAACCCAAGTATGGTTCCCCCATACTTGCTAGACCACTCTTAGCCTAGACCTAAGCCTTCTAGCCACCTCCATCAGCCTCACGCCTCTCGGATCCCTCCAAGTCATCCATGACTTGTTCATCCATCGCGCTAGCCTTCAGGTGCTTCCATCGGCTATGTCATGCTAACAGTGTCTACACCGCCAAGGCACATTGGACTTACGCCGCCAAGACTCCGCTTGGACTTTACGCCGCCAACCATTGGACTTATGCTGCCAAGACTCCCGCTTGGACTTTACGCCGCCAATATCAATCCCCTTGGACTTTCTCTTGCCAACCCATGTTGGACTTTCCATGCCAAGACCATGCTTGGACTTTCCTTGCCAACCCATGTTGGACTTTCCATGCCAAGTACTCAAGACTTGGACTTTACCTTACCAAGACCCATGCTTGGACTTTCCCAAAAGCCAAGTGTCCCACTTGGACTTTCCATGCCAAGTACTCAAGACTTGGACTTCCCTATGACAATTACATTGTCATATGTTTTTGTCGAACATCAAAACATCACTCGAGTCAAACTCGAGTCCTGGTCAATCGTGACCTGGGCCGATTGCACCAACAGGTGTAGACCACATTAGCATGACAATAGATGATGGAAGTACCTGAAGGCTAGCATATGGATGAACAAGTCATGGATGACTTGGAGGGATCCGATAAGCGTGAGGCTGACCGAGGTGGCTATAAGGCTTAGGTCTAGGCTAAGGGTGGTCTAGCAAGTATGGGGGCACCATACTTGGGGTTAAAATCTAATGTTTGAGGTGTATCAGTCGACTGGGACTATGGTCAGTCGACTGATGGGAGTCGACTAGAATTCGTCTGTTGGAATTTGCCTAGCAGTCGACTAATGGCCTGAGCAGTCGACTAATGGCCTGAGCAGTCCACTGATTTGGAGATCAGTCGACTCCTGGTCAGGAATTCGGGCACAGAAGATTCCCGAGTCGACTGTTAGGTTTTGACAATTGAGTGATGACCCGATCAGTCGACTGATGGTCTATCCGTTGGAACTTATCCAACATGGCTCTTGCCGTTGTGAGACAACGTCTATAGGAGCAGTCGACTGATGGTGTATCAGTCGACTAAGACTATGGTCAGTCGACTGATGGGAGTCAACTAGAGTTCGACTACTGGAATTAGGCGATTGGTATCAACATTGGGCAATCATTGATGGCGGCGATCGGCCCGATCGGAGATCGATCCGTCGAGTCGAAACCGCTGAAGATTCGATCGATTGTTAGGGTTTGACAGTCGAGTGATGACCCGATCAATCGACTGATGGACATGATCAGTTGACTGATGGTCTATCCGTTGGAACTTATCCAACGTGGCTCTTGCCGTTGTGAGACAACGTCTATAGGAGCAGTCGACTGATGGTCCCGATTTGGGGTCATCAGTCGACTGCTCCTATGCAGTTGACTGCTCAGGCATGGTTCGTGGGGAGAATTTTTGGCATGGTTCTTTGAGAAGTTTTGGGGCGAATTGCTGGTGTAATTCGGGGTCTCCAAGTGCAAATCAAGCAACCAAATAAGCAAGCTTCTAAAAGATCGATTGTAAAGTTTTCTTTGTATTCTTTTGTTGTATTTCATTGTAATAGCTTGTATTCATTTCTTATTATTGTAATAGCTTATAATAGCTTGTAATCATTTCTTATTCTTTTGTTGTATTATTTTGTTGAACTATTCGATCCCGAACCACGTTATATTTGGTGTTGTGATTGTGCTTGTGTGTATTTGTTTTTGTTATATATATATATATATATTCTGCTGCGTATAACACATTTTGTAGCAAGCACGATCAATTTCTATCAAGCAACGCTGAATCGCTATTCATCCCCCTAGCGGGCGCACATGTCCTAACAATTAAGACGAATGAAGTCCATCGTACACAAAAGGCTATTCAACCCCCCTTCTAGTCGGGCCACGATCCTCCAACAAGTGGTATCAAAGCGAGGAGCTTGTCGATGGACTCATCGCCAAAACAAGCACGACAACGAAATGGTCGACTCGAACATTCATCCACCCAAATTCAAAGGCGACTTCGCTTGGTGAAAAAAATGAATGGAGGTATTTTTTGAAATTGACTTTGATATTATGATTATTATGGAAACTGGTTTTGAGATACCTAGGGATGAAGAGGGGAAGCCAATCGAAAAATCAAGATGGACTAAGAAGCAAAGAAAGGAGCACCTTGCAAATTCGAAAGTCAAGCACCATCTCTATAATATGCTACCTCAACAAGAGATTAATAGGATTGGCGAGTGCTCTTGTGCCAAAGAAATGTGGAAAAAGCTAGTGGAGCTTCATGAAGGCACATCGGAAGACAAGCTAGCTAGAAGGGACCTCCTCCGATCTCAATTGAACAATATCAAGCTAGATAAAGGGGAGAAAGTATTATCTCTACACTCTCATTTTAAATAAATAATTAATGGATTGTCAAGTGTAGGGAAGAAGCTCTCCAATAGGGATATGATCATGAAGGCAATAGATGCATTCCCCCGATCATCAAAATGGAGCTCCATGGTAGATTCTTTCTACATCTCAAAGAATCTAGAGGTAAGTACTCTAGAAGAATTATTTTCTACCATGGAATTACATGAAACTAGGCTTGAAGGAATAGTTAAAGATCCAATCAAGCAATCAAGGGGAGTAGCATTAGTGGCCGACAAAGGAAAGAGGAAGAAGGAGACTCCACCCTCCTCATTCGATGATAAATCTTCCTCCTCAATGAATAGCAATGAAGAGGCTTATATGGTAAGGAAGGTGAGACGTTCTTTAAAGAATTTTAAATTTAACAAGTCTCATGATAAGAGGAGGACTAGGAAGGTAATTTGCTACAATTGCCAAGGAGAGGGGCACATGAGAGATGAATGTCCTCTCTGTTGGTGCAGTAGGCACCTAAGTCGAACCTGAGTTTTGATTATAGCAAACGATACAAAGTTAAGCTCATGTTGTTATCTCACGAGCTGAATCGAGTGTGCAGAAGATTGCTATAGCTGGAGCTGAAGGCTAGCGACACCCGGAGGAAGCCGCGGTGGTCGGGCGACACTCGAGTGACTTCGGAGGGAGCCGAAGGAATCGAGTGGAAGGCCGAAAGCAAAAGCAACATGTAAGTATCGAGGTAAGCTCATGTGTGCGAGCGTAAGTGAGGTCGTATCCTCATTACGGGGATGATCTTAAGCGTAGATCCGACCAAAGACATCCTATAGATGGTCTAGGTCAAGATCGGAAGGTCGACGACCGTCGAAATTATGTTTTTGTTGAGCTAACTTTGACTTGCAGCAAGCATCAGTCGACTGCCAGCTTGGAGGACTCGACTGTCGTCAATCAGTCGACTGATGGTCAAAGGATCAACCTCGAGGAGTCAAGGTTTATCACCAAATTTCAAGGGGAGTGGTGCTCAATTGTGATTGGCTAGGGTTCCTCTCGAAAAGGGGCTCAAAGGCTATAAAAGGAGGGCCAAACCTAGGGTTTCATCATCAATTCTAAGTGCTCAAAAGCCTCCTGATCTGCGACTCTCCAGTGACTCTCGACAGCGAAGTCGCCACAACAACCCTAGTTTAAGTCCTATCTTCGAGTTGTTGGTATAATCTTGTCTTATCATTTCTTTTAATCTTGCAATTAGTTTGTTAATCGAGGCTTTCTATCGTTGCATTTTCATTTTAATAGAAGAGAGAGTTTGTCTCTCTATCTTGTGCTTCGAAAGTTTTTTTTGTAATCGTAAACTCCTACCTCCAACGAGGAGGAGTGTTTTAGTGAATTGCCCTCCGTACACGGTCTAGGACCGTTAGGGCCTTGGAGTAGTAGCCGAAGGCTACGAACCAAGTAAAAAACTATTTGTCTCTTTTAGTTTTTATTTACATTTTCGCTGCGTATATTTGTCTTGAAACGAATTCGAAAGAAAAAGTTTTTTTTTTCGCTATTCACCCCCCCCTCTAGCGAACCACATCGATCCAACAATTGGTATCAGAGCCGGGGGTTGCTAAGATTTGGTGAAACCACCAATCTATCCATTTTTACAGATTTATTTTTCTTTTAATTCTATTTTTTTATTATTTATTTCGCTTTGTTAAGTTTTTCTCCCGCACTACTAATCCAAGACGCGAGTCTTGGTACTTGTTTTTGTGTTTTTGTCGTTGCTAGTTTCTTCGTCTTCGTCTCTTTGTGTCTTTCATGTTAATGGTCCATCTCGAGGGTTTTAGCATCCGTCACCACCGTTTACAAGGTGACGATTTACATTCGGAAAGGTCGGATGGAGTGCTTCCTAAAAACCCAAATAGAGATGTGGATTGTGATCCAAACCGGGTTCACCCTTCCTACTAATGAAGAAGGTGAATCCTTGGATTACAATCAGTGGTCCATTGCCACTAAACGACAAGTCGAGGCAGATGCAAAGGCGACTCAAATCCTGCAGTGCGGGCTATCCAAGGAGGAGCTGAACCGAGTCGGACCCTTCATCAGCGCAAGAGATCTCTGGACGAGGCTGATCGAGTTACACGAAGGATCGGATCAAGCTAAAGTTTGCAGGAACACGAGACGACAACACAATTGCACGCCCGCGTCCAGGACATCGTCAACAACCTACACGCAATCGGGCAAAAGGTCGAAAACCGCGACCTTATAAGGTATGTTCTAAACTCTTTTCCGAGGACTACCTTGTGGGCATCCATGGTCGACGCCTACAAGGTCTCCAAGGACCTTTCTAAAGTTAGAATAGACGAATTATTCTCAGATTTCGAATTACATGAGCAGTCCAACTCGGAACCCGAGAGGGGTATAGCCTTGTTTGCAGGTTCAAAGAAGAAGAAAATCGCAAGCAAGCCACCACCAACCGAGGAGGAAGACGAGTCCGAAGAAGAAGTTGACCGGGAGTTGACTGCCGAACTAATGAACCTAGCTCGAAGGATAGCCAAGGGACGAAAGCAAACTACGACTCGACCCAACCAAGGTAAGCCTAAAAGTTCTAATATTAGGTGTTATGAGTGTAACAGGTTTGGACATATCAAATCCGAGTGCCCCAAGCTCAACCACCAAGCACCTAAGCACAAGAAGGACCTCAACGCGACATGGGAAGAAGCGTCATCCGAAGAAGACGAAGACCACGTCTTCATGGCGAAATCGATTGAGTCAGACACGGAGACCGAACCTGAACTTGAGTCAGAACCTGAGGATGACTCGGACTACGAAGCTACCTTCAAGTCAAGCCATGGATACGCATCCGGTTCAAAAGATACCCTTAAAGTGAGTCGAACTTTATTTAATACTTTACATAATACGGTTAGGTTTTTGTATAGGAAATTAGTTAAGTCCGAGTCCAAGGTCGAGACCCTGGTTGAGGAGGTCAAACTTCTCAAACACAAGGTCTCCCTAACCTCTTCGACTAGTCAAGTTCGAGAAGAGGACCCAACTCGAGCTGAAAAGCTCAAAGTTGAGAACTCTCTCTTGAAAAGTCAAGTTGAAGATCTTAGGAACACGTTGGAAAGGTTCACTTCGGGATCCAAAGGACTTGACCTCCTACTTGGATCTCAAAGGGCCGTGTACAACAAGGCTGGACTAGGGTTTAACTCAAACACGACTAATAGGTCGTATATGTTGATTGTAAGTCGACATAGGAAACATGTCCAAGCATGGGTCCCTAAGAACTTTTTGATTTTAACTCTAGGATCCAACCCGTACTGGGTTCCCAAGGACCAAATCCACTATGTGGATAGACCGAACCGATTCAACGGTCTAGGGGGAGCCAGTACAAAACATGTTTGTGCTTTAACTTAGAAATTGCATGCTTAGAATTTTTTTTGTTTTGTTTTTTTTACTTGTGAACTCACTTAGAACACATACATAACCAACTAAAATCCTTCGAAAAGATTGAGCCTCAGGGAGCCTCTTTTCAAAAATAACCAGTTAGACCAGGACATAGTCTTAGGTGAGTCAAGTCATCATTTTCTTGAAAATGGCTTTGTCTAAGGAAGTGGTCGATGATCCGATAAAAGAAGGCCCCTGTGCCTCGCCACGACCTGGAAGCCATGATCTTGAAAAGGTAAACTTGACAAGCCTAGGGTCAAATCCAAATCTAACATAAAATTACTTGAACCTAAATGCACTTAATCAACTTAATTGGAAGTCATCTCACAAAAAACACATACAACATGCTTGACCATATAGACACAGGTGAGATGACCTAGGTTTAAAAACTTACAACCAATTTTTTTTAAAAAAAATATAAAAAATCTAACATCCAATCCAACCACCTTGTGTGTAGGATCAATGGATGTTGGACATGATTGCTCGGAGCATAATGGGGGATCAACTCAAATTCACGAAGCTTCGATTCAAACGACAAGGATCGGTAGCCTTTGGGAATAACGACAAGCTCAAAATCATCGGATCAGGTTATATCGAGCTTAACTCGAATTTTGTTATTAAAAATATATTACTTGTAGAGAATTTTGAATATAACCTGCTTAGCGTAAGCCAATTATGTGACAATAACTATAAGGTCGTATTTTTAGAAAATGAATGTGTAATTAAAACAAATAAAACAGCTAAAACAATACTCAAAGGAACTAGGACAAATAACATTTATACAATTAACTTAATCAAATCCTCAGCCAAATGTCTTATGACACAGGAAGAGGAATCATGGTTGTGTAATCGACGACTCATCACTCGCACCCAAGACTCGTCCACAAGATGAGTCAGAGTGGCTTAGTCAGAGGCTTACCCAACCTCAACAATTTGGTTAATAAAATCTGTAATGCTTGTCAACAAGGAAAACAACCTAGGACACAACACAAGTTAACTAACCAAGAACGAACCTCAAGTGTACTTGAGCTCCTGCATATGGATCTATTCGATTCACATGGAGCCAAGTCACTCAATAGAAGTCAATATTGCTTAGTCATAATTGACGACTACTCGAGTTTACAGGTTAGGTTCATCAAACATAAAAATGATACCCTAGATCAATTAATCAATCTATTCAAATTAATCGAGAATCAAAAAAACCTTAAGGTTAAAAGACTTAGAAGCGATCATGGTGGTGAATTTGAAAATCAAAGGTTCACCGACTTCTGTAATCTAAACGGATACCACCATGAATTCTCTTGCCCTAGGACCCCTCAACAAAATGGCCTAGTGGAGCGGAAAAACCGAACTCTACAAGAAGCCGCTAGGACCATGTTGAACGAATACGACCTACCTAATAGGTTTTGGGTTAGTACGGCTTGCTATGTCGAATAGGATCCTTATGGTAAAGAGGCACCTTAAGACCTCGTACGAGATTTATCACAATAAAGTACCCAACATCAAGTACTTTAGGGTATTTGGATGTAAAGTACATATCTTAAACACTAAGAACCACCTAGGGAAATTCAAATCCAAAACCTCCACTGGAATCTTCTTAGGATACTCAACCACGAGTAGGGCCTATAGGGTATATAACCACGATACCCTTAAAGTCGAAGAGACTATTAATGTAGTGTTCGATGAAGTACCCGAACCTACAAAACCCTTAATGACCCCAAGTGTTGAGCCCATCGATGCAAACTCATCTCCGACCACGAGATCGAGTCTAATCCACATCAACCAACTTCTCTTGTCGACCAAGTGACAAGTGATCCGAGTCAAACTAGTGTTCAACCAAGTCACCCCATTGATCAAGCATTAGGTGACACAAACCCAACCCAATCTAGGATTCAGACTAACCACCCTATCGATCAAGTGATAGGAGATCCTAATCTAGGAGTTCAAACTAGAGCATCCTATAGGAACCTTAGTCAAATTTCCTTAATTTCAAAGATAGAACCCAAATCAATTGAACAAGCTCTTCTTGATCCCGATTGGATTATTGCAATGCAAGAAGAGCTAGCTCAATTTACTAGGAATGAAGTGTGGAAATTAGTACCACCACCTAAAGACAAAATGATAATTGGAACAAGGTGGGTGTTTCGAAATAAGCTTGATGATAAAGGTGAAGTAGTTAGAAACAAGGCTAGGTTAGTCGCCAAAGGGTTTAGTCAAGTCGAAGGCTTAGATTACGACGAAACCTATGCCTCAGTAGCTAGACTCGAATCCATTCGAATGTTGCTAGCTTATGCCGCACATCGAGGATTTAAGCTGTTTCAAATGGATGTTAAGTCGACATTCCTAAATGGATACATTAAAGAAGAAGTTTATGTTAGCCAACCCCCCGGATTCGAAAATCTAGATAAACCCGACCATGTTCTAAAACTTAAGAAAGCTCTCTATGGACTTAAACAAGCTCCTCGAGCTTGGTACGAGAGACTTTCAATCCATCTTAAGTCAAAAGGGTTTAACCAAGGCTTAGTTGACCCAACTCTCTTCGTAAAAACCTTAGGTAAAGAAATATTCATAGCTCAAATTTACGTAGACGATATAATTTTTGGAACCTCTAACTCAGCCTTACTAAACGAGTTCGTTTCACTCATGGAAAGTGAGTTCAAAATGAATTTGGTAGGTGAGTTAAGTTTCTTTTTAGGTCTACAAATTAAACAAACTAAGGATGGTATATACCTATATCAACAAAAATACACTAAGGAGTTAATTAAAAGATTTGGAATGCAAGACGCTAAGGTAATAAACACCCCAATGGCGATTAATGTTAACATTGGAGAAGACCTAGAAAGTAAGTCCATTGACTTAAAGTACTATAGGAGCGCGATAGGAAGTCTCCTATACTATAGGAGCGCGATGGTGTCTTTTCTACGGCTTTTGATGGGACGCGATTAAGTGTGAAAGCGGCTGTCTCTAGAGCTAGTCCCCAAAAGGAAGTAGGTAGATCAGTCTGGCTCATCATTGATCGTACCATATCTAATAGAGTACGATTTCCCCTCTCAGATACACCATTCCATTGTGGTGTTCCAGGGGGAGTGAGTTGGGATATTATCCCACACTCAGCCAGGTGATCACGAAACTCTTGACTAAGGTATTCACCACCTCGATCTGATCGAAGTAGCTTGATACGCTTACCAAGTTGGTTTTGTACTTCATTCTTGAATGCTTTGAACTTTTCAAAGGATTCTGACTTATGTCTCATCAAATATAAGTAGCCAAATCTACTCATATCATCAGTGAAAGTAATAAAGTACTTATAGCCTCCTCTGGCTTCGACATTGAAAGGCCCACATACATCAGTATGTATGAGTCCTAACAAGTCTGTCGCTCTCTCTCCATGTCCACTAAATGGAGTTTTAGTCATCTTTCCTAAAGGCAAGATTCATACCTCATATGATTCAAAATCAAATGAGTCCAATAATCCATCTTTATGGAGTTGGGATATGCGTTTTTCATTTATGTGACCTAGGCGTGATGCAGAGATATGTTTGGTTCGAATCATTCGATTTGAACCGCTTAGTATTTACGTTATAAATTGGGTTTTCTAAATCTAGAACATAGAGACCATTCATAAGTGGTGCATTACAATAGAACATTTCATTCAAATAAATGGAACAACATTTGTCCTTTATTATAAAAGAAAAGTTTTTCTTGTCTAAACAAGATCTGAAATTATGTTCTTTGTCAATGCAGTGCATATAAGCACTCCTCTAGTTCTAAGATAAGCCCTGGGCAAAGACAAAGAATATGTTCCTACTCTACACAACTTTTGCGCCATTGCCTACTCGTAGGTCTACTTAGCCTTTTGCCATTTGTCTACTATTTCATCACATTATTACAAATGTGAGATGCACATCCCATCTAATACCCATGTAGAAGAAATAGATAGATTAACTTCTATAAGCGTGTATACGGCGGAAGTCCCACTTCTTTTATTCTTTACTTCCTCAAGGTAGACTTTGCGATTCAGCTTCCGAGTGTCCACCTCACGCAATGGAAGCGGTCCCTTCCTTAGGTACTTTACCTTTACCCTTTGAAGTGGATGAATTGGCCTTGCCTTTGGCTTGGGTCTTACCCTTGCCTTTGCGCTTACCTTTGCCCTTCTTGACCATTAGTACGTTGCTAACTTTCTTTTTGAGATTGGTTGTGATTCTTAACATCTTTGAGAATCTCGAGCAAAGGTTTATCAATTTCATTCATGTTATAATTCATGGCGAATTGATTATATGCTTAGCGATTGCGAGGATAACATCGGTTGCGAATTCTTGACTCGATGGAAAACCTAGTCTTTGAGGTTCTCAGCGTACCCAATCATTTTGAGTCACGTGAGTTCCTACAGGTGTTCCTTCTTGCATCTTGCATGCAAAAAGAGCCTTAGACACTTCAAAATGCTCGTGCCTAGCTTGTCCTTGATATAGTTGTTTCAAATGCTCAACCATATCATAGGCATCCATGTTCTCATGTTGCTTCTGAAGCTCAGAGTTCATGGTGGCAAGCATAAGACATGACACATCTAATGCGTCATCTTGATGCTTCTTATAAGCATCCTTTTCCTGAGTGGCGCATGGCGGGTGTTTTGAAGTAGAATGCTCTAGGACATACAGTTTGCGTTCTTGTTTGAGGATAATCCTCAAGTTCCTATACCAGTCAAGAAAGTTCGCTCCATTAAGCTTGTCCTTCTCAAGGACAGATCGCAAGTTGAGGGGGTGTGTCGTGTTAGATGTCATGGTGATCTACAACATTAAAATGCAAAGTTAAGTATCATACCTAAATCATTTAATTAGGCCTTTAATTAAATGAGGCTCCCACTAAATTCTCATAGCTACTATTTAGCTATAAATTTATATGGGATAAAGATCCACATTATAATTCATCTTGAGTTAGCTTTGGCTAATCGCCCAAGACGTAGTATAATTAGGTAGGCAATCTTTTGCCAATTACATCTGATGTAACTCTTTAATAGCTTTGGTTAAGTTTTAGATTAGTTTAGTGTTTATTCCTAAACGACTTCGGTATGTGGCGAGGCACAGGGGCCTTCTTGGATATCGAGCAACAGCGACCACTTCTAAGACAAAGTGATGTTAAATCACATAAAACTAATTTTAAAACTTATGTTCAAAGCTAATATATGCCTCTACTTTCTTAACTAATTAAGAAAACTTAATTAAGTCTTAACCAAGTTTGATAGCGGGACATCACGATTGTCCACTCGCACTCTTCCAAGATAAAATGCATTGCTTTGCTTTAGCAAACCCAATAACAAATGATCGAGGAAGTAGTGAGTACCAAGCTTTGGTAGGCATATCGTTTTTGACTTATTAAGAAATAAACATGTATCATATACATATTAGCATACATCACATATAAGCTAAACTAATCATGCATCACATACAAGCTAAACTAACATGCATCACATACATATTAAACTAAGCGTGTCATGGTTATGGCCCTTATTCTACAATCTTCTCAAGCTAATGAAAAGATTGATTGGTCAACCTAGGGATAGCATCTTCTCCTAAGTGCTTCCTTTTGGTTGTCTTGTGTGTTGACTTCCTCCTTGTAACCTCATCTTCCAATGGACCCTCCATCTTTGTTTTGTACATTACAAAAGGAGAAATACTCGAGTTACATTCGAGTCTAAAACTAATTTTACAACAAGAATTTTAGGAGGAAGGCACTACACGCAGGCCGTATTTAAGAATTACAACACACACACATTCACAAACCTTTTGGGACTAGGCCATAACCATGCACCATGTCATTTTAACTTTTAAAAGACATTGGATATTTTATTATGTTTGACAATTGCTAATGCAATTATCAACTCATAATAAAATTTATCCTACTTCTATATCACATATAAAATAGAGAAACCTATTTTATACGATCTTTCATAAGTGGCTCTGATACCCTTTGTAGGGAATTCTTTATGCCAAATGGCATATGCTTAACGGAAAAATTAGGATCCCTTCCAAGTGATCCATGCGAAAGCAAACTCGTATAAAATAAATTTCTCTAAACCAAGTCTATCTTATAGGAGAGGATTACCTTTGTTGCGTGCCCTTGTTAATCCCGCTTCTTCCTTTTGTTTGTTGGATCTTTAGCACGTTCAAGTGTCCGTGCCTCTATATGTATCCACACGAGCAAGCTCTTGTCTCACAAAAGAAAACTAGAGGAGCTCTCCTTTACTTCTTGCTAGAGAAGTCCCTAAAGGAGAGGAAGCGAGGGAAAAGAGAAGGGAAGAAGAAGACTACTCTTCTTGCTACACTCACAAAAGCCACACAACAATAAGCTCTCAAGCTCTCTCCAAGCCTCAAGCTCCCAACAACCACACCAACAAATTGCTTTGGCCGACCACTCCATGGGGTCTTTTATAGGGTTGGAAAAACCCTTTCACCTCCACACATTCAATGCAATCCATTGCATTGGGACATTTGTTGGCGGCCACTTAAGGAGACAAAACCATTTTGTTTCCTTCCACCTTATCTAGCTTAGGTGGATGCTTAGGTGGCATGCTTATGTGGCATTCTTATGTGGCATTCATGCATGTTGAATTAATCTTATTAATTCAATTAAGCTTATGTTATCATATTGAATTAATCTTATTAATTCAATTAAGCTTATGTTATCATATTGAATTAATCTTATTAATTCAATTAAGCTTATGTTATCATATTGAATTAATCTTATTAAATCAATGAGGTAACATATTGAATTAATCTCATTAAATCAATTAGCTAAAATTCTCATTAAGCTTAAAGTCCAAAAACCATTTTGTACTTAAGCTTATTCCCAAATTATTCTAGTCAAACTAGAATACTCTAATTCCTCTAATCATCATGCTCTTTGTGTGTGACCCTATAGGCTCTCATAACGTTGGCAGTGGACCTAAACTCTTTTAGATACACAAGCAATGAGCGGCATCTAGCAATACATCATTGCTACCCAAGTTATGAGATAAGTCAAGATGCGACTAACCTTTCCGTGACTACTATAATATATGACCGTGTCCTTCTATCCTTGATATCAGATTGATCAATGAGGCATAGACCGTGTCATCCTCGATCAATCTATGTGTTTCTTGATCCCTAAGTAAACTAACTCAAACAAATGAGCTCAATATCTCATATTGACTCATTCGAGCATGGCCATGCGTTTTAGTAGTTCTACTCAATCAAGGGGCCCACCGATATCACTCTCGTCATATGAGAGGATAGATCCCATCTACATCACTCACATCCTCCGCATAATTTGTTATATACCCAAGAATCGCTTTATGGTCCACCTCTGTTACGTGACGTTTGACGATACCAAAGTACATAACTCCTTATGTAGGGAACCGTAGTGACTTAGGTTCGAGGACTATTCATACCAATAGTCACATGAGAAAGTTTATGACACTCATATAACGATCCATGAAACTTTCTCATGGCGGGTCGATTCGATATATTCTCTAATATATACCCATGTGTCAACTTGATATCATATATCCATGACTTGTGAGATCAAGTCATCAATTGACCTACATGCTAGTCTTTATGTATTAATATTGCCCTTGCATATTAATACTTGACTAGAACATTTAGAAAGTGTTCTCTACCTCTCATAATCAATTCCGCAATTGATGTCAGAGATAAGAACCTACTTTTCTAGGGCATTACTATATTTAATTTAGCCGCACAAGCAAGACTTAAATATAATAACCAATCCTTTGCCTTTATAGAATATGATACAAAATGTTCCTATTCAACCATCACATGATTGGTTCTTAGGGCTATAACTAACAATCTCCCACTAGCACTAGTACCAATCACTATGATATCTAATACCTAGTGACCTAGTGTGACCATCATGCTTCCTCTGTACAAAGCCTTGGTCAATGGATCTGCAATGTTAGCTTCATTACTCTGCATATCCTCACATCTCCTCTATCGATGATCTCTCGAATGAGATGGAAGCCGCGATGTGTTTGGTCCACGATGTGATCGAGGTTCCTTAGCTCGCGCAATAGCCCCATTGTTGTCACAATAGAGGTCTATTGGATCTGCAATGCTAGGAACTACCCCAAGTTCATTGATGAACTTAGCCAAATCCTCCTTTCACGCATCGACGCAGCAATATACTCGGCTTGTTGTAGAATCAAGAATCGTATCCTCGCTTTGAACTCTTCCACCACACTCCACCCATTCAGCAAAACACGACTCGATCATGCGATCTATAGTCATCCTTGTCTGCTTGGAAGCTTGCATCATCGTAACCCTTTACGCTAGCTCCTCATTGCCTCCAAATATCGTGGAAATATTCTTTCGTTCTTCGTAAGTATTTAAGAATATTCGCTATCCATGACTTTCACCGGATCCGATCCGTATCTACTCATCATGCTCAAAGCATACGAGACGTCAGGACGAGTACAAAGCATGGCGTACATGATAGACCATATAGCAGATGTATAAGGGATCTTATCCATGCGATCTCTCTCCTCCTTAGAAGAGGGACATTGAGTCTTGAAAGACTCACACCATGTGATAAAGCGAAATCCTTTCTTGGAATTTTGCATAGCAAAACGATCTAGCACTTTATCAATGTATGTACTGACTTAGGCCAAGTAATCTTTTAGATCTATCTCTATAGATCTTGATGCCTAAATATAGTCTTTCATAAGAAACAATTCCCTAACCACATCTTCATGGGTGAGTGAGGGAATATCATTTCCAGATGAGAAGTATGTCATCTACATACAAGACAGAAATACAACTGTTCTACTATTTCTCTTGTAGACACAAGGTTCATCTTCATTCTTGATGAAACCAAACTCTTTGATTGCATCATCGAATCGAAGATTCCACCGAGAGGCTTGCTTTAGTCCATAAATGGACCTTTGCGGTTTGCATACCTTTCAGATGCTTTGGATCTTCAAAACCCTCGAGTGTCATGTACACATCCTCGAGTAGCTTTCCATTCGAAAAGCGGTTTTGACATCCATCCGCCAGATCTCATAATCGTGGTAGGTCGCAATAGCAAGTATGATCCGAATGGATTTAAGCATCATGAATCGTGAAAAGGTTTCATCATAGTCAATACCATGAATTTGTTTGAATCCTTTCGCCACCAATCTACCTTTATAGGTATGCTTATTACCATCCATGTCAGTCTTTACTTTAAAGACCCACTTATACCCAATGGGTTTTACCCCTTCAGGTGGATCAACCAAGGTCCATACTTGGTTAGTGTACATGGATTCCATTTCGGATCTCATGGCCTCTAGCCATTTCTCGGAATCTGGGCTCATCATAGCTTCTTGATAGGATGTAGGCTCGTCAAGATCGACAAGCAATACATCACCATTGTCGGTCCAAGAGAAAAGAATATCTCTCGGGTTGACGGATCCTGTCAGATCTACGAAGAGGTTGGTCTACTTGAACAGGTGTTTGTTCCACAACTCTTTGGGCAACAATTTCCTCATCCACAACACTATGTGGTTCTTGTTCATTTTCCATCGAAGCCTTAGTGTTATCGTCATCTTGAACTTCTTCAAGATGAATTTTACTCCCACTAGTTTTTCTAGAAATAAATTCTCTTTCTAGAAAGAAAAAGATTTCGCAACAAACCACCTTGCCAAGTGTGGGATTGTAAAGTAATATCCCTTAGTTTCCTTGGGATATCACAAAATAACACTTATCGATTTGGGTCCTAGTTTATCCGAGACTTGACGTCTTACATAAGCTTCACAACCCCAAATCTTTATAAAAGACATTTTGGGACTCTTCGATCCATATCGTATATGGTGTCTTTTCTACGGCTTTTGATGGGAGCGATTAAGTGAAAGCGTCTCTAGAGCTAGTCCCCAAAAGGAAGTAGGTAGATCAGTCGGCTCATCATTGATCGTACCATATCTAATAGAGTACGATTTCTCCTCTCGGATACACCATTCCATTGTGGTGTTCGGGGGAGTGAGTTGGGATATTATCCCACACTCGGCCAGTGATCACGAAACTCTTGACTAAGGTATTCACCACCTCGATCTGATCAAGTAGCAATACGCTTACCAAGTTGGTTTTGTACTTCATTCTTGAATGCTTTGAACTTTTCAAAGGATTCGACTTATGTCTCATCAAATATAAGTAGCCAAATCTACTCATATCATCGGTGAAAGTAATAAAGTACTTATAGCCTCCTCGGCCCGACATTGAAAGGCCCACATACATCGGTATGTATGAGTCCTAACAAGTCCGTCGCTCTCTCCATGTCCACTAAATGGAGTTTTAGTCATCTTTCCTAAAAGGCAAGATTCGCATACCTCATATGATTCAAAATCAAATGAGTCGAATAATCCATCTCTATGGAGTTGGGATATGCGTTTTTCATTTATGTGACCTAGGCGACAGTGCCAGAGATATGTTTGGTTCTAATCATTCGATTTGAACCGCTTGGTATTTACGTTATAAATTGGGTTTTCTAAATCTAGAACATAGAGACCATTCATAAGTGGTGCATTACAATAGAACATTTCATTCAAATAAATGGAACAACATTTGTCCTTTATTATAAAAGAAAAGTTTTTCTTGTCTAAACAAGATACAGAAATTATGTTCTTTGTCAATGCAGGTGCATATAAGCACTCCTCTAGTTCTAAGATAAGCCCAGTGGGCAAAGACAAAGAATATGTTCCTACAGCTACAGCAGCAACTTTTGCGCCATTGCCTACTCGTAGGTCTACTTCGCCTTTTGCCATTTGTCTACTATTTCTCAGTCCCTGCACATTATTACAAATGTGAGATGCACATCCGGTATCTAATACCCATGTAGAAGAAATAGATAGATTAACTTCTATAACGTGTATACCTGAGGCAGAAGTCCCACTTCTTTTATTCTTTACTTCCTCAAGGTAGACTTTGCAGTTCCGCTTCCAGTGTCCAGTCTCACCGCAATGGAAGCAGTCCACTTCCTTAGGTACTTTACCTTTACCCTTTGAAGTGGATGAATTGGCCTTGCCTTTGGCTTGGGTCTTACCCTTGCCTTTGCGCTTACCTTTGCCCTTCTTGACCATTAGTACGTTGCTAACTTTCTTTTTGAGATTCGGTTCAGCAGTTCTTAACATGCTGAGAATCTCAGGCAAAGGTTTATCAATTTCATTCATGTTATAATTCATGACGAATTGATTATATGCTTCCGGCAACGATTGCAGGATAACATCGGTTGCCAATTCTTGACTCAGTGGAAAACCTAGTCTTTCAAGGTTCTCAACGTACCCAATCATTTTGAGTACGTGAGTTCCTACAGGTGTTCCTTCTTGCATCTTGCATGCAAAAAGAGCCTTAGACACTTCAAAACGCTCGTGCCTAGCTTGTCCTTGATATAGTTGTTTCAAATGCTCAACCATATCATAGGCATCCATGTTCTCATGTTGCTTCTGAAGCTCAGAGTTCATGGTGGCAAGCATAAGACATGACACATCTAATCGTCATCTTGATGCTTCTTATAAGCATCCTTAACAGTGGCATGGGCGGTGTTTGAGGGTAGCTGCTCTAGGACATCTGATTTGCGTTCTTGTTTGAGGATAATCCTCAAGTTCCTATACCGATCAAGAAAGTTCGCTCCATTGCTTGTCCTTCTCGGGCGATCGCAAGTTGAGGGTGTGTCGTGTTAGATGTCATGGTGATCTACAACATTAAAATGCAAAGTTAAGTATCATACCTAAATCATTTAATTAGGCCTTTAATTAAATGAGGCTCTACTAAATTCTCATAGCTACTATTTAGCTATAAATTTATATGGGATAAAGATCCACATTATAATTAGTCTTGAGTTAGCTTTGGCTAATCGCCCAAGACGTAGAATAATTAGGTAGGCAATCTTTTGCCAATTACATCTGATGTAACTCTTTAATAGCTTTGGTTAAGTTTTAGATTAGTTTAGTGTTTATTCCTAAACCGACTTCGGTGTGGCGAGGCACAGGGGCCTTCTTGGATATCGGAGCAACGACCACTTCTAAGACAAAGCTGATGTTCGGAAATCACATAAAACTAATTTTAAAACTTATGTTCAAAGCTAATATATGCCTCTACTTTCTTAACTAATTAAGAAAACTTAATTAAGTCTTAACCAAGTTTGATAGCGGGACATCACGATTGTCCACTCGCACTCTTCCAAGATAAAATGCATTGCTTTGCTTTAGCAAACCCAATAACAAATGATCGAGGAAGTAGTGAGTACCAAGCTTTGGTAGGCATATCGTTTTTGACTTATTAAGAAATAAACATGTATCATATACATATTAGCATACATCACATATAAGCTAAACTAATCATGCATCACATACAAGCTAAACTAACATGCATCACATACATATTAAACTAAGCGTGTCATGGTTATGGCCCTTATTCTACAATCTTCTCAAGCTAATGAAAAGATTGATTGGTCAACCTAGGGATAGCATCTTCTCCTAAGTGCTTCCTTTTGGTTGTCTTGTGTGTTGACTTCCTCCTTGTAACCTCATCTTCCAATGGACCCTCCATCTTTGTTTTGTACATTACAAAAGGAGAAATACTCGAGTTACATTCGAGTCTAAAACTAATTTTACAACAAGAATTTTAGGAGGAAGGCACGACACGCAGGCCGTATTTAAGAATTACAACACACACACATTCACAAACCTTTTGGGACTAGGCCATAACCATGCACCATGTCATTTTAACTTTTAAAAGACATTGGATATTTTATTATGTTTGACAATTGCTAATGCAATTATCAACTCATAATAAAATTTATCCTACTTCTATATCACATATAAAATAGAGAAAACCTATTTTATACGATCTTTCATAGTGGCTCTGATACCCTTTGTAGGGAATTCTTTATGCCAAATGGCATATCTTAACGGAAAAATTAGGATCCTTCCAAGTGATCCATGCGAAAGCAAACTCGTATAAAATAAATTTCTCTAAACCAAGCCTATCTTATAGGAGAGGATTACCTTTGTTGCGTGCCCTTGTTAATCCCGCTTCTTCCTTTTGTTTGTTGGATCTGTAGCACGTTCAAGTGTCCGTGCCTCTATATGTATCCACACGAGCAAGCTCTTGTCTCACAAAAGAAAACTAGAGGAGCTCTCCTTTACTTCTTGCTAGAGAAGTCCCTAAAGGAGAGGAAGCTAGGGAAAAAGATAAGGGAAGAAGAAGACTACTCTTCTTGCTACACTCACAAAAGCCACACAACAATAAGCTCTCAAGCTCTCTCCAAGCCTCAAGCTCCCAACAACCACACCAACAATTGCTTTGGCCGGCCACTCCATGGGGTCTTTTATAGGGTTGGAAAAACCCTTTCACCTCCACACATTCAATGCAATCCATTGCATTGGGACATTTGTTTGGCCGGCCACTTAAGGAGACAAAACCATTTTGTTTCCTTCCACCTTATCTAGCTTAGGTGGATGCTTAGGTGGCATGCTTATGTGGCATTCTTATGTGGCATTCATGCATGTTGAATTAATCTTATTAATTCAATTAAGCTTATGTTATCATATTGAATTAATCTTATTAATTCAATTAAGCTTATGTTATCATATTGAATTAATCTTATTAATTCAATTAAGCTTATGTTATCATATTGAATTAATCATATTAAATCAATGAGGTAACATATTGAATTAATCTCATTAAATCAATTAGCTAAAATTCTCATTAAGCTTAAAGTCCAAAAACCATTTTGTACTTAAGCTTATTCCCAAATTATTCTAGTCAAACTAGAATACTCTAATTCCTCTAATCATCATGCTCTTTGTGTGTGACCCTATAGGCTCTCATAACGTTGGCAGTGGACCTAAACTCTTTTAGATACACAAGCAATGAGCGGCATCTAGAAATACATCATTGCTACCCAAGTTACGAGATAAGTCAAGATCCGACTAACCTTTCCGTGACTACTATAATATATGACCGTGTCCTTCTATCCTTGATATCAGATTGATCAATGAGGCATAGATCGTGTCATCCTCGATCAATCTATGTGTTTCTTGATCCCTGAGTAAACTAACTCAAACAAATGAGCTCAATATCTCATATTGACTCATTCGAGCATGGCCATGCGTTTTAGTAGTTCTACTCAATCAAGGGGCCCACCGATATCACTCTCGTCATATGAGAGTGATAGATCCCATCTACATCACTCACATCCCTCCGCATAATTTGTTATATACCCAGTAATCGCCTTTATGGTCCACCCTGTTACGGGTGACGTTTGACGATACAAAAGTACATAACTCCTTATGTAGGGAACCGTAGTGACTTCAGGTCTGAGGACTATTCATACCAATAGTCACATGAGAAAGTTTATGACACTCATATAACGATCCATGAAACTTTCTCATGGCGGGTCAGTTCAGTATATATTCTCTAATATATACCCATGTGTCAACTTGATATCATATATCCATGACTTGTGAGATCAAGTCATCAATTGACCTACATGCTAGTCTTTATGTATTAATATTACCCTTGCATATTAATACTTGACTAGGAACATTTAGAAAGTGTTCTCTACAGCCTCTCATAATCAATTCTGCCAATTGATGTGCTGTAGACAAGAACCTACTTTTCTAGGGCATTACTATATTTAATTTAGCTGGCACAAGCAAGACTTAAATATAATAACCAATCCTTTGCCTTTATAGAATATGATACAAAATGTTCCCTATTCAACCATCACATGATTGGTTCTTAGGGCTATAACTAACAGTTTTTATATATTCCTACACATTCATGCATATCTCTTGCTCATTTTACTTAATGCACTTAATTTGTTTTTCTTAACTTTGTATGTGGGTTTGTCATAAATCAAAAAGGGGGAGATTGTTGGTGCAGTAGGCACCTAAGTCGAACCTGAGTTTTGATTATAGCAAACGATACAAAGTTAAGCTCATGTTGTTATCTCACGAGCTGAATCGAGTGTGCAGAAGATTGCTATAGCTGGAGCTGAAGGCTAGCGACACCCGGAGGAAGCCGCGGTGGTCGGGCGACACTCGAGTGACTTCGGAGGGAGCCGAAGGAATCGAGTGGAAGGCCGAAAGCAAAAGCAACATGTAAGTATCGAGGTAAGCTCGTGTGTGCGAGCATAAGTGAGGTCGTATCCTCGTTATGGGGATGATCTTAAGCGTAGATCCGACCAAAGACATCCTATAGATGGTCTAGGTCGAGATCGGATGGTCGACGACCGTCAAAATTATGTTTTTGTTGAGCTAACTTTGACTTGCAGCAAACATCATTTGCGGCCACTGGAGGACTCATCCGATCCATCAAGATAGGCTGGAGTCGACTCGACTGATGCTTCCATCAGTCAACTGATGATGGCCATCAGTCGACTGATGGTCAAAGGATCAGCCTCAAGGAGTCAAGGTTTATCACCAAATTTCAAGGGGAGTGGTGCTCAATTGTGATTGGCTAGGGTTCATCTCGAAAAGGGCTCAAAGGCTATAAAAGGAGGGCCAAACCTAGGGTTTCATCATCAATTCTAAGTGCTCAAAAGACTCTGCAACGCTGCGACTCTCCGACAACTCTACGACAACGAAGTGCTGCCAACAACCCTAGTTTAAGTCCTATCTTCGAGTTGTTGGTATAATCTTGTCTTGTCATTTCTTTTAATCTTGCAATTAGTTTGTTAATCAAGGCTTTCTATCGTTGCATTTTCATTTTAATAGAAGAGAGGGTTTGTCTCTCTATCTTGTGCTTCGAAAGTTTTTTTTGTAATCGTAAACTCCTACCTCCAACGAGGAGGAGTGCTTTAGTGAATTGCCCTCCGTACACGGTCTAGGACCGTTAGGGCCTTGGAGTAGTAGCCGAAGGCTACGAACAAAGTAAAAAACTATTTGTCTCTTTTAGTTTTTATTTACATTTCCGCTGCGTATATTTGTCTTGAAACGAATTCGAAAGAAAAAGTTTTTTTTTTCGCTATTCACCCCCCCCTCTAGTGAACCACATCGATCCAACACTCTCTTGAATAAAGCAAAGGAAGACAAGAAGTGAGAAGGGAAGAAGAAAGAAGAAAAGAAATCAAAAGAAAAGGGGAAGGAAAAAACGCATAATTTAAAGGCTATGTGGGATGATCCATTCTCATCAGAGGAAGAAGAAATCTTCACCATCTTGCATTAATGGGAATTGAAGATGTAGCCTCCACCTCCTCCGAAAGAGAAGAGGCAAGCACAAGTGAGGAGGAGAGCTCAAGTGTAGGGGGAGCATCTACCTCGGAATCGGAAGGAGAGGATTGGGTAAGTGAGGTAAAAAAGCTCCCTACCTAAGATGTTATTTCAATGATTACTAGCTTGACTAAAGACTTATTTAGAATGAAAAATAAAAATAAATGCATGCTTGATGAAATTAAACATCTAGAAGAAAAATTAAAAAATGCATGTTCACATGATAATGCTATTTCTTTTAGTGTTAATGATGCATGCTTAGAAGAGAATAAGATTCTAAGAGAAAAGGTAGTGATACTATTGGTACTTTTTCTACCTAATTCCCAATAGAAGAATTAGCAGGTGACCCGTGACTCGTCCCAAAATACCTGGTTCAGCCAAAGGGGAAAAGGAGAAACAGTTCGAGCGAGAGTTATCAGAAGCCATTGACACGGGCGAGATTATCAGAAGCCATTGACACGGGCGAGAGTTATCGGAAGTAATCGACACGGGCGCAAGTACCAGAGGTCATCGACACAGACAAGTAGCGAGAGCCATCGGCACGGGCGAATGCTAGAAGCAAGGGACGCAGGTGAAAAAGAGGCGGAAGGCACTTCGCTAATAGAGGACTAGGAACTGGTTCAACTAGGCAATTCCAAAAGCCAATGGGATGGAGGAAGAGTCAACTCAATCTAATCAACGCGAAAGAAGTTTGGTACGGGAAAAAGGAGAATTGGTTCGGTTTAAGGAGAAACCCTAAGGCTAGGTCACCTATGGTATAGGGGCCTAAGTTAACTTCACCCAAAGCAGAGGGGTGAGGGAGACAGTTTAACCTCGTTGCCTGAAAAGTAAAGGGAAAGGTGCTATGCAACGGCTTGGAGGGCCCCATGCAATATTCGGGGGAGTCCTCGTTCCTCATATTTGTAACCGAATTATTCTCCAGGAGGAGGAGGTGGCCACGTGTACGATGGAGATAATCCGTGACGTTACGTTGAAGGAGGGGGGAAGATAAAAGGGAGAGAGGAAGGAAGGAGAAGAGGATCGATCCGCGATCATTGGCATCCAGCAAGAGAGAAGAGGAGACGAGAGAAAAGGAAGAACGATCTCGCCGGAGAAGGAGGACGGAGATCTGCTGTTTGTTAAGTCTCTTGTATTTTCCTCATCTTGTAACATCATTGTAAGAGGTCCTTTCTCCTCCACCTTCGGAAACTTGCTTTCTGTAAAGGAGGATCTTCATAGTGAAAGTGCTTAGGCACCGCATCTGGTGAGAAACCTCACCCCCGTGGAGTAGGAATCCTTATTCCGAACCACGTTACATCTCGTGTCTGAATCTCGATCGCTGGTGTCGGGTTTTCGCGTTTCGTCTACTTCATTTTCTTATTCTTTACTGATCGCTGCCGGGGGAGAATACTCCGAGACCTCCCTCATCGCTTCATCGCCTTGAAAACGGAGCGAACGGATTTTTCCCCCGCACCCGCATCAGTTGGCGCCGTCTGTGGGAAACATTTGAACTGGACGTTGATATGCAACCCGAAGAAATGCAACAACCTGATATCTCTGTAGCGGAGGAGCGCCCCATCACCCTTCTACCATCGCAACTAAAGGCCTTAATGGATGATGCTATCACAGAAGCCCTCGCTAGAGAAAGGAGAAGGACCGGATATCTGCATCCGCACTCCGGGGAACCTTCTTCCAGAGATCCTCCCGTAAATGCCTCCTCCTCTCGCATACAGCCCATGGTGAGGTGTTGCCTGGAGGCGGACTCGGGGGAAGAACCCCCCAGAAGACTACGCCCTTCTCAGAAACGCGCCGTGAGTAACAGAGTGAAAGTCAATCAACCAGACCTCGTGAGTTATAAGAACCTATCCACTTCACGTTGGACATTCTTTCGAGCTCCTCCATCCTACTTCAAATTCTCAGTCGTAAGTACGATGGTTCGACGGATCCTAAGAGCACATATCGCATGATGGAGCGGCCTCGCTTCATCGTTATATCGATGCTCTCAAGTGTCGAGTCTTCCGACCACCCCGATTGGTTCGAAAGTGGTTCACTACTCGCCTCGGATCTATCACTGCTTCACCGACTTCGAGAGAATGTTCACCGAGAATTTGTCACTTGTAAGGCGATAAGCAAGACGCCTATGTTAATGCATATCACCCAGTGGACCTTCGTAATCCCTTAGGGTATATCCATCGAATTCACCTCGCCTAGGGAATCCGCACCGATCAATCCTTCCGGTGCCATTCAAGACGGGTCAAGGAGGGCCCTTCCTTAGTTCCTTGCCGACAACCTACGGATAGCTATGAAGAGCTACCGAGCGGCAGCAGCTTTATCCGCTGAAGAAGAAGGATTAAGGGTGATGAGAGCCGCGCCAATGAGCCCAATCGAAAGGGCTCGTCCCATGCTCCTCAAGCTCCCCCTCGGCGGGAGAGTATACAAGACCTTTTCGACGAGGCTCCGTGGCCTCGCCCAATGCTACAGGAGTTCGCCCGCCATTACATTGCAAATCATGGGCAAGTGCTTCCTCCGCGAGGACTTGGAAAGAACGTGAAATGGAGTTCTACGATCAATGTGGTCCGCCATAACGACCCTTGGGACATAGAGGGATCCCGCGTAATCCCCCATCCCCGTTCTTTTGCCAATATCATACAGAGTACGGTCACACTAGCAATCAATGTTTCAAGCTACAAGAAGAACTAGATCGCCTCCATGTTGCATATCCGCAATTGAGGTATCGTCGAGGAACGAGGCGGCGAGGCCCCCGAACCAATGTCGCCCGTCCAAGGCCGTATAATCAACAACCTCGGGTCACTTTCCCCCAAACACCGTCCCGAGAGGTGGTCTCTCAAGAAGGTCCATCAGGTGAGGGCCCTTCCTCCGCTTCAGATGACCTTCCCCCTCGGGGAGTTATCCATGTGATAGCCGGAGGACCTACAGACGGGGACTCTAACCGGGCACGGAAGTCATACGCCCGTCTTATGGAGAGTTTGGCCATCGTCATCGACTGACGTAGCGGCGCCGCTGCTTTCGTTCGGGCGGAAGATCCGCAGGTGTTCTCACGCCTCATCTGAGACGCCTTTAGTTATCCGTATATCCTCAGCTAATTATGAAGTGGCCCGGTGCTAGTTGATTCGGGAGCTCTGTCAACATCCTCTTCCAGAGGCCTTCAGCAGATGCAATCGGAAATGCCTACCTAGAAAATGTGTCCACTCCTTTTTCGGATTCTGGGCACATGGTCCACCCAACGGCAGATTTCATTGCCTTTAACTCGGGTGAAAAGCCCGCCAAAAACTAGTATAATCCTTTCCTTATCGTGGATGCTCCATCCACTTATAACGCTTATTCTTGGGTGCCCTTTCCTCACCCTTTTCAGTGGCTTCCGCACTCACCGTGGTGAAATTTCCAAAGGGGACAATTGGTGGGAGAAGTTCGTGGAGAATGAAGGCCTCCGGAGCTGCTATGTGCAAATGGTTCGGGACGATCAAAAGAAGGCGAATCAAGACCTAAAAGGCAAAGTCATCGCCATCATCGACGTCTGCGTCTGGAGGAATTTCCCAAAGTGATAAGATAGAGGAGGGAGAACTGGTGGAGATTGCTCCGGGAAAGGCCACACGGATAGCACAACAGTTGGATATCAAAGGAGAGCTGGTGGCCTGCTTAAAGGAGAATGAGGACATCTTTGCAAGAGATGTGCATGATCTCACGGGTATCCATCCTCAAGTAGCGGAACACCACCTCAACATCATTAGAGGAGCCCGACCTGGCCCAATGAAGAGGCGACATTTTGGACCCGAGAAAGACAAGATCATAGCTGAGGAGGTGGATAAGCTACTAAAAGCGGGCCATGTAAAGGAAATCCAGTTTTTCGAATGGGTTTCTAATGTAGTCTTGGTCCCCAAGCCTTCTGGGCAATGGAGGATGTGTATCGATTTCCGTGATTTGAATAAAGCATGCCCTAAAGACTGCTACCCCTTGCCTCGTATTGATCAATTGGTGGATTCTACTGTAGGATATGAAGTGGTTTCCCTAATGGATGCATATCAGGGATATCATCAAATACCTTTGGCCGAAGAGGATCGAAAGAGGGTTAGCTTTGTGACTGCAGGGGGATTATATGCCTATGTGGTCATGCCGTTTGGATTGAAGAACGCCGGGGCTACATATCAGCGCCTTATGGACAAAATTTTTGCAGAACAGAAAGGGAAGAATGTGGAGGTCTACGTGGATGACATCCTGGTCAAGTCGAAGGTCACTCGGGATTTAGTCAAGGACTTGAATGAAACCTTCGCTACGTTAAGGCGATTTAATATGAAGCTAAACCCTAACAAATGCTTGTTCGGGGTAAAAAGTGGCAAGTTCTTGGGGTACATTGTGACTGAGAAGGGGTTGCAAGCCAACCCCGAGAAGGTGAAGGCCTTATGCAACATGAAATCACCTACTAACCTGCAAGAGACCCAGAAGTTGGTGGGCAGGATTGTTTCTTTATCCCGATTCATAGCCAAATCGGTGGACAAAGGGCTACCTTTCTTCAAGATCTTACACAAAGCTACTAAATTTCAGTGGGACGATCAATGTGAACAAGCTTTCCAGGAGTTGAAGAGATATCTGGCCGGACTCCCGTTACTGGCTAAACCAATACAGGGAGAACCACTATGGATGTATCTGGCGGTCTCAGAAGGAGCCGTTAGTTCAGACATCAAAACAAGAAGGTTCTCACCAAAGAACCTATTTACTATACCGACCATATTACGAAGAGGCAGAATTCCGTTATACGGAGTTAGAGAAGCTGGCATATATCTTAGTGCTAACCGCCCGCAAACTGAGGCCATACTTTCTGGCTCATCCTATCACCGTTTTAACACACAGCGAATTGGGCAAGGTCGTCACTAAGCCAAATTTCTCGGGAAGGTTAGCCAAATGGGTGATAGAGCTAAGCGAGTATGATATACACTACCAACCTCGCACGGTCATCAAGGCCCAGGCACTCACGATTTCTGCCGAGGTACCTTGTGGTTGGAAGAAGGTTCGCTATGAAGGAGAGAGAACCAAAGGCATGGAATATATTCGTAGATGGCTCCTCGGGATCTACCGAGTGGTGTTGGTGTTCTATTAATTACCGGAGGTGAAGAAACTCGATTAGCCGCTCACCGGAATATCGGGCATCTAATAATGAAGCGGAATATGAAGCTATCCTAAGCGGGATTGCAGTCGCTAAAGCGGTAGGGGCTTCTTCCATTGTGATCCACTCGGATTCGAGTTGGTAATATCCCAACTTCAAGGTTCTTTGCGGTTCGGGAGGAAAGGTCGCAAGTACTTGAAAGCTTTTGAGAAAGAAAAGCTCAATTTCATCAAGTCCTCTTGAAGCAAATCATGAGCACAATGAGAAGGCGATGAATTGGCTCGGATGGCTAGCTAGTGGGAGGAATAAAATCATCGGAGACGATCCAAAGTAGAATTCACACTTCCTTAGCAATATGCAACATAGAGGAGACGACCCGAATCAAGCCTAATTCTTGATTGGAGAACCGATATCATAGCTTATCTACGACAGGAAGATTCTGAAGGGAAAATCATGATCTACTTTAATACACCGAGCCAAACGGTTCATCCTCTTAAATGAAGACTGACAAGACCTCTTTCTGACCCTTGTTAAAATGCCTAGAAAATGATGATGCGGAATGGGTACTCCAGAGATCCATGAAGGATCTTTGCGCAATCATTTAGGAGGGAGAGCTTTAGCAAGAAAGACCTTGTTGGCGGATACTTTTGGCCTACTCTTCAACGAGATGCGGCTCAGATAGTGCAAAGTTGCATCGCTTGTCGAAACATAGCAACCGCTCGAGCGACCGGTGAGTTAATGAAAGTCGTAGTCTCTTCCCGCCTTTGATCAATGGGGAATGGATATAGTGGGTCCGATGCCACGCACCTTCTGAAGAGGTTTTTATTGGTCGTGGATTATTTTTCCAAATGGGTGGAGGCCGAGCCCTTAGCAAAAATTACTGAGAATGCCGTAATACAGTTCTTATGGAGAAATATCATTTGTCGGTATGGTATCCCTCGGAAAATAGTCAGTGATAATGGGCGACAATTCCAAGGGAAAAAGATTCAAGAATGGTGCCAAAGTCTCAACATTCAGCAAGCTTTCACTTCGGTAGCTCACCCTCAAGCGAATGGACAAGTGGAGGTAACTAACAGGATCCTCATTCAAGGATTAAAGACTAAGTTGGGTGCTCAGAGGGGAAACTGGAAGAGCTACCAAAGGCGTCTGTGGGCCTATCAACCACACCTAAGACAATGAGAGAGACTCCCTTTAGTTTGGTATATGGGGTGGAGGCCGTTATTCCGGCGAAGTTTTGTTGGATAGCGCAGGTAAAAGCATACGAGCGGATCGTAACCAACTTATCCGAAGCATCGAATTAGATCTGGTGGAGGAAAGGCGGGAGATGGCCCGGAGGCGAGCGGAATTTTACAAGCAGAGAGTTCAGCGAGCCTTTAATAAGAAAGTGGTGCCTCGGAGATTTCAAGAAGGAGATTGGGTTTTGCGTAAGGTCAATCCCGCTGGAGATCTTGGAAAGTTGGCTCCCAACTGGGAGGGACCTTACGAGAATCGCTATGCGTGGCAGTTGACATATTATCTGAAAGACGACCAAGGCAAAGAGCTTCCACGACCTTGAAACGCCCTTCACTTGAAGCTCTTTCACACTGTATGAGAAATATGAAATAGAAAGGGAGAAATTATGAAACTCAGAGGGGGTGTTTATTGAATTGATTATATCGATTGAATACCAAATGCTCTCTAAATTTCATTAAGAGGTTATTTACAAGGGCAATACGGTATTACCAATGAGTATTGAAGGAAAAACAGAAAAACAGAAAGGAAATTCCCGTTTCAAAATGAGATATTGTATTACAGCTTAAATCATTCAGGAGGATAACGTTTGAACCCAGCCTCCCAATTTAAAGAAAATGAAGGATAAGTTGGAGGAGGCAATCCCTGAGCGGCATATTGTCTAACTGCGTCATTAAATCCGTCCTGATAAGTGGCGCGCATTAAAATAATGAGTCGCTCCTGGCGGTTCGGGCGGTCAGGGCTTCGTTCTCGATGCTGCCTCTCACACCTTTCTTGTTGTTCGCGAAGATTTCGACGCATGTCCACATAGCGCCGTGACACCTCCATAATTGCGTCAGCCAGAGTGGAAACATCATCGGCTCGAGAGCTTTGGTCCTGTTGCACAAGATGCGTCATCTCCACCATATTCCGACGCATAGAGGCCGAAATCCCTTCCACCGCTTCAGAATAAGATCTGGTCCGGACGAGTTCAGTGTTCATCCTCTGAAGGGAAGTCTCTTGTCACGAGACGGGCATGAGCATGCGCCGGAATTTATAAGGGAGGAGTTTTCTTGTACCTCCTTGTGCGGAGGTCCCCTATCTTATCCTGTGCTCGTTGGTATTGAACTTGAAGGCGAGCGATGGTGTCCGCATCCTGTTGCTTCCCCTTGAGGAGCTCTACTACCTGCCCTTGAAGACGCAATAGCTCTCGAGCTGAGGATGATTCCGTGTCAAGAGAACTTGATGGGATTTCCTGCTGAGGGACAAGTGGCCCCGCCCGTACACAGTTGTTCCTTTATCATCGCGATAATGTCGACATCTTTTTGAATTTCTGGCGAGCTTGATTAATTACTCTGCACAAGCGCAATTGTTGTGATAGAAGTTGTTCGGCTCACGAGCATTCGCCAAGTCTTCCGTTCGCCGCTCCCAGTCTTTAGCTTGGGTTCGGTATTGATGAAGGGAGCAACCCAATTCTTGATGATTGGTCAGGGCCTACATACCGATTGAGGAGAAAAGAAATGGGTCAGTTAAACAAAGATAAGGAAATTGACTAAGAAAACGTACCAGGTCCAAAGCATGACGCAGGCCTTCCATACGAGGAGTCATCTCCTCTAAGTTCAGGATCCGAAGACTCCTGGGAGAAAGGGAAGAAGATGGGAAGGATGACGTCGAAGGGTGAATTTCACCCGCAAAGGGGAGAATGGAGGCGGTATTCATTGGTGGAGAACGGAGAGAGGGAGGAGTCTCATTCAAAAGGCCCGTGGAAGTGGTGGTCAAGGATGGCATATCCGGAGATGCAGGGGGAATGGGCATCATGTTTGTCTGGGAGATGAAGTCAGAAGGAAAAATGGAAGGAGGCTGATCGGAGGAGGGTTCTGGAGGAGATGAGATGATGAGCACTGGGTCGGGGAAGCCTTCAATGGGGATTTTAGAAGTAGAAGGACCCTGGTTAGGGTCCACAGGAAGGGAAGGACTCTTCAGGCGATAAACAAAGGGGGAAGCTGGCGGTGAAGGAATGTCAATCGCCATGGGTTCAGGAGAGGAATAATGTGCCGGAGAAAGAGAAGACTGGGGTGGTATAACCTCTGTCACCGGCTGGCATGAGGGTATCTCCTTCCCAGATGCCTCCCCAGGTTGCGGGGAAGAAAAGGGTGATTTCTGAATATCATTGACAGAAGGAGGCAAAGGGGGAAAGTTAGGGCTTGTACAGGTAGGAGGAAGTGAAGAGGGACTGATGACCCCGGCTTCCTTCGGGATGGGGGTAGCGAAAGTCACCGAAGGAGGAGAGGGAGAACGACGAGGTGATTCCTGTATGGTGGTGATCGAAGGAGGTGAAGAAGAAGAAGAAGCTAAGGGCTGACTGATACCCCGTTTGCGATTCGCGTAGCGGCCCGCTATTTCCTGGAAGAAGGTGGAATGCATCTCGGATATCTGAAAATAACGAAAGACGAGGAACCGGGAAGGAAAGATAGAAGAAACGAAATTTGACGGCGGAGGAGCAAACGAGTGAAGAAGAAGGAAACCAAAAGACGAGGGGATGAAGGTAGCAGAAGAAACGAAGGCGAAAGGGTCCCCTATAAAAGGAGGAAGAATGGGCTTGCAGCTGTTAATGGGCTTCGCGTCGGTAGTGAAAGGGAAAGAAGGATTTATTTTTCCTAAATAGCCCACTATATATGAAATGCTATCCCCGCAGAGCGGAAGTTTATCCCCGTGTGGTGGTGGAACGGAAGAATCGAGACTCCTCGGTAACTATTTACTTTATATACAAAATGCTATCCCCGCAGAGCGGAAGTTTATCCCCGTGTGGTGGTGGAACGGAAGAACCGAGACTCCTCGGTTACTATTTACTCTAAATATGAAATGCTATCCCCGCAGAGCGGAAGTTTATCCCCGTGTGGTGGTGGAACGGAAGAACCGAGACTCCTCGGTTATTATCTACTCTATATATGAAATGCTATCCACGCAGAGCGGAAGTTTATCCCCGTGTGGTGGTGGAACGGAAGAACCGAGACTCCTCGGTTACTATTTACTTTATACGCAAAATGCTATCCCCGCAGAGCGGAAGTTTATCCCCGTGTGGTGGTGGAACGGAAGAACCGAGACTCCTCGGTTACTATTTACTCTATATATGAAATGCTATCCCCGCAGAGCGGAAGTTTATCCCCGTGTGGTGGTGGAACGGAAGAACCGAGACTCCTCGGTTACTATTTACTTTATATACAAAATGCTATCCCCGCAGAGCGGAAGTTTATCCCCGTGTGGTGGTGGAACGGAAGAACCGAGACTCCTCGGTTACTATTTACTTTATATACAAAATGCTATCCCCGCAGAGCGGAAGTTTATCCCCGTGTGGTGGTGGAACGGAAGAACCGAGACTCCTCGGTTACTATTTACTCTATATATTAAATGCTATCCCCGCAGAGCGGAAGTTTATCCCCGTGTGGTGGTGGAACGGAAGAACCGAGACTCCTCGGTTACTATTTACTCTATATATGAAATGCTATCCCCGCAGAGCGGAAGTTTATCCCCGTGTGGTGGTGGAACGGAAGAACCGAGACTCCTTGGTTACTATTTACTCTATATATGAAATGCTATCCCCGCAGAGCGGAAGTTTATCCCCGTGTGGTGGTGGAAAGGAAGAACCGAGACTCCTCGGTTACTATTTACTTTATATGGAAGAACCGAGACTCCTCGGTTACTATTTACTCTATATATGAAATGCTATCCCCGCAGAGCGGAAGTTTATCCCCGTGTGGTGGTGGAACGGAAGAACCGAGACTCCTCGGTTACTATTTACTCTATATATGAAATGCTATCCCCGCAGAGCGGAAGTTTATCCCCGTGTGGTGGTGGAACGGAAGAACCGAGACTCCTCGGTTACTATTTACTTTATATGCAAAATGCTATCCCCGCAAAGCGGAAGATATCCCCGTGTGGTGGTGGAACGGAAGAACTGAGACTCCTCGGTTATTATTTACTCAATTTTATGCAAATTACCATCCCCGCAGAGCGGAAGATATCCCCGTGTGGTGTGGAACCGAAGAACCGAGACTCCTCGGTTATTATTTACTCTATTTATGCAAATTACCATCCCCGCAAAGCGGAAGATATCCCTGTGTGGTGGTGGAATGGAAGAACCGAGACTCCTCGGTCATTATTTACTCTGTTCATGCAAATGGCCAGCCCCGCAAAGCGGAAGATATCCCCGTGTGGTGGTGGAACGGAAGAACCGAGACTCCTCGGTTATTATTTACTCTATTTATGCAAATTGCTATCCCCGCAAAGCGGAAGATATCCCCGTGTGGTGGTGAAACGGAAGAACCGAAATTCCTCGGTTTTTATTTGTTCTATGTCTCAGTTGCTTGTATTAATTAACTTTATATGGTTGTATTCTTGTGCAATAGCAGAGTCGGCTCGTCTAAGGGGTCTATATACCTAGCAGATTGAAAAGACGGGAGAGCCGAAATATGCCCCAAATTACACGTAAATACAAAAGGAGTAAAGAGTAGTACAACTCAGAAGGTCCTGGAGGAAGGAGATAAACTAGGGAAGTTCGATGATACGGGAGAACTACATACTCCCAGCCATCTACAAGGAGAAACAACAAGAGAAACCCTAATACATCTAGGGTATTACAATTCTTTGTTAGGCGAAACGGATGGAGTTTCTTTCTTGTGATCGGGGTTGCGTGAGCTATTGAAGATAAGGCGCTTCAAGAAGATTTGCTTGGATGTTCTTTTTGGGACCCGATCAGTTGTTGGCGAGGAACGATTGTTGGCGGAGGTTTCCTCTAGTATTCTTTGTAAATACTTCACTTGTTCCTCCAAGCTATGTACTGGTCATTTA
Organism: Wurfbainia villosa; assembly: GCA_025175895.1. Taxonomy (NCBI): domain Eukaryota; kingdom Viridiplantae; phylum Streptophyta; class Magnoliopsida; order Zingiberales; family Zingiberaceae; genus Wurfbainia; species Wurfbainia villosa. Next base: position 102,092,084 of record CM046000.1, on the reverse strand, counting down.
TCTATTCTTTAGAAAGCGAGGAATCACGCTCTGTTCGATATTACATCCCATGACAAGCAAAGGAAAAAGGAGAATGGTGGAAACTATCAGGTAAAGGTCGGTGGATTTTTATAGCAACGAAGGGGAGGAACGCCTTTATTGGTAGAAGAGGTAGGGACCATAAGTGCCAGTAAAGAAAGGGAAACGTGGAGGCGGTAGTGGGAAGGTCGACGGGCAGACAACCGTAATTAAGAGGGTCCGAATCCCTGAGAACTGACAGAAAAGTGTGTGTTCGGATCCGGGTACCATCCTTCTGAAAACAGAAACCTTACTTCTACCGAAAAAAAAAGAAGAAGAAATGATGGCGAGACAAAAGCAGATATCATTTTCCTTCTTTGTTTCATTAATATATTTGAAATAATTACATTGGCTTGACTTTCCCCGATTACTCTTGACAGATGAGACGGGAGATGTCTCTTTGGGGGGAGAAGGAGCCAATACAACTCTGAAGCGTTTGCCTTGGGGTGGAGGAAGAACTGGTGGACCTTCATCGAAAGGGGAAGGAAAAGTCCTCGCTGAAGGAACTGGCACGAACGCCAATGCTGGCGGAAGTGGGGGAAGATCAGCGGCCACATGAGGATCTCCCACCGTATACTCCCACGTGAAGGGGGGATTCCACACCCTGTTGCGGATGGAGGGGAAAGGAGCGCGGAAGGATCTCCCCGCTGGAGGGGTGGGAGTTGGACCGGAAGGCGGAAAAGGTAGGGATGGAAGGCGGAAGTGATGGGTCTCCGACCGCATCATCCTCGAGACCGATCCTGTATTTCAAAAGATTTTGATTCCAAGAAATTTCAATGGGATGCCTCACGAAGCCATGATGGTAAGATAACTGTGACGAAGACAAGGGGGACGAAGGATTTATAATGGAAGGAGAATGGCGAAAAAGTTCGGGAAGGGAGAAGACGTAAGAGGCCGCATCTTTTCCAAGCAGGAGGAAGGATAGGGAAAATCAACGCAAAAGGCCATTTAAAGTGACGTCAACCAAAATTGGGGCGGATGTGGATACTAGTAGGCAAAATCAGAAGAGAGCCCCAACCACCAAAGGATGGCGTTATGTGGTACGGGTAAAGAAATGACAAGGAAGCTCAAAATTGCCAAACCCCGACTCGTTAGGGAACCCACAAGGACCGTGAATGGATGACATATTGATAAAAGTCAGCTCTAATAAGAAAGAAAAAGTTATTACGTAAAAGAAAGATCGAGGTTACAGCTCAAATCGCTCGGGGAACAATTAGCCAACGCCGCTACAGATCTAAGTAACTAGTGTTCGCGCCAGAGGCGGATATCCTTGTTCGGCGCTTTTGAGCCACAAATCGAAACCTAATATGAACAAGTCTACTCCCTTCTGAGGTCGCCTTGCTCCTTCATTTGATTTTGACGACTAGTTGGGCTCGACCGTCCCGCCATTCACCGCCAGAGCATCTTTCTCGGTGGTCGCATATGGCTCGGACCCAAAGCCAAAGAGCTTCATGATATTCTTGATGAAGAAGGGCTGAGCCATTGTGGACAAGGTTTGAGGAAGAGCCGCCACCGGGGAAGAGAGCTCCGCGCATTTCTGCATAAGATTTCCGGTGGCCTCCCAAGCTTGACGCCCAATTGGAGCTCGGGCGCCCCGCCAAGCCGTAGGATGGTGGTTGAGGATTTTGCAGAGTCAATCATGGCATCTCCTGTGCCCTTTATACTCCTCGCCTCGCCAATTCATCTATCCGCTGCACCACTACTAGATCGAGGAAAATCCGCCGCCCAATTCTCATTCTTCCGAATCTCTTCTTTCTCACTCAAGCAGAGCCACTTGCATCATTGCATCTTCGCATTGGCCCTCATATCCTTTCTTTCTTCGCCTCTTGCTCGCCGCTTGTTGGACGAGCTTTTTCGCTGAGACACGGTGAAGTGGCGAAGTTTCACAGTTGATTGTAATCGGGCCAGATGGGTTATCATACTACTATATTGGGTGGCGGCCTGAAGAAGAACAAGCTATTAGTACACGCCAGTATATGAAAATAGGCAGGGTGAAGAAGAAACGAAGAAACAATAGATACCTCCGCCAGTAGTTTGCCTACTTGTTCACAAGGGCCTGTGACACTGATTGATCAAGAACTTCACCTCCAAGGATGTCGAATTTTCAAAGAAGGATCCTAATGTGGCTCTGAGGAACGGGAATAGAGGGTCTTCCTTCAAAGCAGAGGCGGAAGGTCCGATACAACGAAGGGGGAACAGGAGCGCTCTGCCTCGGAAGGTTTGGGAGCGGGGAAGTTCTCAGAGAGAGGATGGGGTGAATTCTCGAGCGGGAAGAATGTAAAAAATGGGAGGGGGAATCCTCTCCTTGAGGGGATGAAGAAGGGGCAGGGGAAGTATTGCCTCCTCTCCTTGGTTCATAGATGGATAGGGAACGAGCCTCTAACTGGTCCGAAGATGAGGGAGGAAGAGCCGAGGAACACGAGGCTCCTATCTTGAAAAGCAGTAGCCATTTACGAGGAGATGATGGACATGCGGTTGATTTAACTCTATTGGTCGAGGTTTTCTTCTTCTTCGGCCTCAATCGCCTCCCTTCTACCAAAGCCTTCAGACAGTTATCCGCAAGGTATGTTGTCGGAAAGATGAATAACGCAGAAATGAAGTCCTATTGCCAAGAAATAGCACCCTACCTACAAAGAACAAGTCGAGAGGTAGAGGAGACAATCCAAAATGACGCAAGAGGGGAGTCTCTAGTAGTGGTTCAATAAAGAGTGTAGCTCTCCTAAAACTCTATACACCTCCGGGAAAGGACATTTGGCCCTCATGTCCCGGAAGGAAGGTAATTCGGGAAGGTCTACCTTCCAAGTATCAGAATAAGGTAAAGACTCAGGAAGTTGTACAAAGAAGTATAGTGCTTCCCAGCCCTTGTGGGAAGTAGGCAGGTTCACCAGAAATTGGCAGTCTGAACGACTAGACAAATAGAAGAGGCCTGCCTTAGAAGACTTTAATTGGAAGAAGAAATGGAATAGTTCTGGGGTCAAAGGGAGGTTCAAATGTTGGAACACTATGTGGGCTCCCGATAGAATTCGGAAGGAGTTGGGGGTGAATTGGTTCAGGGGTAGTCCATAGAAGTCTAGAAGGTCCAAATAGACCGAGGGTACCGGCAGGGATAGGCCGTTAAGAAATTGTTCGGAGAAAAAGCAGGTCAGGCCAGGAGGAGGGTTGTGAGGTCGATGTATTTTAGTTGTGAAGCAGCATTTTATAGAGGGGGCTATGTAGTCGTTCTTAATGTTAAAGAAGTAATGGTTGCAATCTAACTGAGTTATGGTATGTTCGTACCAGGCAGGTGGAAGGGTGGTCCTAGGAGCCATGGGTGTTAAACTAAGCAGAGCACTTACTCGGGGGAAAGGGAGAATCGCGTGAGAAGGGGAGGACTGAATCGCCGAAACACCGCCGGTGAAAATCGCGGAAGAAGAAGAACAGACTGGATTGTTAGGCACGCTAAATGATACCTAAGAGGAGAAGGCGGAGGTTTATATAGGGTTTCCCGTGACGATTCAATTTCACGGAAAGAGAAGGAGAAGCGGAGCCCATGGGCCCATCGGGCCGCCTCGAGGGCACACAAGGGAGTTATAAAGGAAAAGGTGGATTCAAACGGAGGAATGAAGAATAGGGCATAAACTTTACGCACATTTGGAAAGTCAAGCTTATAACTTCGCTTGACTATTTTTTGGGGTTGACTAATGATACTACTGGTACTTTTTCTACCTAATTCCCAATAGAAGAATTAGCAGGTGACCCGTGACCCATCCCAAAATACCTGGTTCAGCCAAAGGGGAAAAGGAGAAACAGTTTGGGCGAGAGTTATCAGAAGCCATTGACACGGGCGAGAGTTATCGGAAGTAATCGACACGGGCGCAAGTACCAGAGGTCATCGGCACGGACAAGTAGCGAGAGCCATCGGCACGGGCGAATGCTAGAAGCAAGGGACGCAGGTGAAAAAGAGGCGGAAGGCACTTCGCTAATAGAGGACTAGGAACTGGTTCAACTAGGCAATTCCAGAAGCCAATGGGATGGAGGAAGGGTCAACTCAATCTAATCAACGCGAAAGAAGTTTGGTACAGGAAAAAGGAGAATTGGTTCGGTTCAAGGAGAAACCCTAAGGCTAGGTCACCTATGGTATAGGGGCCTAAGTTAACTTCACCCAAAGCAGAGGGGTGAGGGAGACAGTTTAACCTCGTTGCCTGAAAAGTAAAGGGAAAGGTGCTATGCAACGGCTTGGAGGGCCCATGCAATATTCGGGGGAGTCCTCGTTCCTCATATTTGTAACAGAATTATTCTCCAGGAGGAGGAGGTGGCCACGTGTACGATGGAGATAATCCGCGATGTTACGTTGAAGGCGGGGGGAAGATAAAAGGGAGAGAGGAAGGAAGGAGAAGGGGATCGATCCGCGATCATTGGCGTCCAGCAAGAGAGAAGAGGAGACGAGAGAAAAGGTAGAACGATCTCGCCGGAGAAGGAGGACGGAGATCTGCTGTTTGTTAAGTCTCTTGTATTTTCCTCATCTTGTAACATCATTGTAAGAGGTCCTTTCTCCTCCACCTTCGGAAACTTGCTCAGAAGGAGGATCTTCATAGTGAAAGTGCTTAGGCACCGTGATCGGTGAGAAACCTCACCCCGTGGAGTAGGAATCCTTATTCAACCACGCTTACATCTCGTGGTTCAATCTCGATCACGCGTCGTGCGGGTTTTCGCGTTGCCTACTTCATTTTCTTATTCTTTACCGACGGGGAGAATACTCGAGACCTCCTCATCGCTTCATCGCCTTTGAAAACGGAGCGAACGGATTTTTCCTCTCGCACCCGCGATCGGGCGCCGCACCGCTGGGAAACATTCGAGCCGGACGTTGAGATGCAACCCAAGAAATGCAACAACTCGATATCTCTCGTGGGCGGAGGAGCGCCCATCACCCTTCTACCATCGCAACTAAAGGCCTTAATGGATGATGCTATCACGAAGCCCTCGCTAGAGAAAGGAGAAGGACCGGATATCGATCCGCACTCGGAACCTTCTTCCAGAGATCCTCCGTAAATGCTTCCTCCCTCTCGCATACCGCCCATGGTGAGGTGTTGCTGAGGCGGACTCGGGGAAGAACACCCCGAATACTACGCCTTCACCCAAACGCCGGAGGAACAGGTGAAAGTCAATCAACCAGACCTCCGAGTTCTACGAACCTAGCCCCTTCACGATGGACATTCTTTCGAGCTCCTCCATCCTACTGAAATCCTCAGTCGTAAGCACGACGGTTCGACGGATCCGGAAGAGCACATATCGCAATTCGATGGAGCACCTCGCTTCATCGTTATCGACGCTCTCAAGTGTCGAAGTCTTCCGACCACTCTGATTGGTTCGACGCAAAAGTGGTTCACTACTCTGCCCCCGGGATCTATCACCTGTTTCGCTGACTTCCAGAGAATGTTCAGTCGAGAATTTGTCAGCTGTAAGGCGTATAAGCAAGACGCCTCTATGTTAATGCATATCACCCAGGGACCTTCAGAATCCCTTAGGGGGTATATCCATCGATTCACCTCAGCAGCTAGGGGAATCCCCGCAGCCCGATCTGAATCCTTCCGGGGTGCCATTCAGCACGGGCTGAAGGAGGGCCCCTTCCTTAGTTCCTTCGAGACAAATTTACGGATAGCTATGAAGAGATACTGAGCCATGCAGAGCAGTTTATCCGCGAAGAAGAAGGATTAAGGGTGATGAGAGCCGAGCGAACTGCCGCAACAGTCCCAACTGAAAGGGCTCGTCCCGCTGCTCCTCAAGCTCCCCCTCGATGGGAGTATACAAGACCTTTTCGGCACGAGGCTCCGAGGCCTCGACCAATGCTACAGGGAGTTCGCCCCGCCCCGCCATTGCAAATCATGGCTGCTGAAGTGCTTCCTCCTGTGAGGACTTGGAAAGAACGTGAAATGGAGTTCTACGATCAACAGGGTCTGCTACAACGACCCTTGGGACATAGAGGGATCCCGCGTAATCCCCCAGCCCCGTTCTTTTGCCAATATCATACAGAGTACGGTCACAGTAGCAATCGATGTTTCAAGCTACAAGAAGAACTAGATCGCCTCCATGTTGCATATCCGCAATTGAGGTATCAAGCCGGAGGAACGGCACGGCGAGGCCCCCGAACCAATGTCGCCGTCCGAGGCCGTATAATCAACAACCTCGGGTCACTTTCCCCCAAACGCCGTCCTGAGAGGTGGTATCTCAAGAAGGTCCATCAGGTGAGGGCCCTTCCTCCGCTTCAGATGACCTTCCCCCTCGGGGAGTTATCCATGTGATAGCCGGAGGACCTACTGACGGGGACTCTAACCGGGCACGGAAGTCATACGCCCGTCTTATGGAGAGTTTGGCCATCGTCATCGATCGATCGGTATGCGCGGCGCTGCTTGCTCGGCCAGAAGATCTGCAGGGTGTTCTGCTGCCTCATACAGACGCCTTGGTTATCCGTATATCCCTGGCTAATTATGAAGTGGCCCGGGTGCTAGTTGATTCGGGGAGCTCTGTCAACATCCTCTTCCAGGAGGCCTTCAGGCAGATGCAACTGGGAAATGCCCAGCTAGAAAATGTGTCCACTCCTTTCTGGATCAGGCACATGGTCCACCCAACGGGGCAGATTTCATTGCCTTTAACTCTGGGTGAAAAGCCCCGCCAAAAAACTAGTATAATCCCTTTCCTTATCGTGGATGCTCCATCCACTTATAACGCTATTCTTGGGCGCCCTTTCCTCACCCTTTTTCAGGCCGTGGCTTCCCCGTACCACCAGAAGCTGAAATTTCCAGTGGGACAATTGGTGGGAGAAGTTCGTGGAGAACAGAAGGCCTCCCGGAGCTGCTATGTGCAAATGGTTCGGGACGATCAAAAGAAGGCCAGAACTGAAGACCTAAAAGGCAAAGCTGTCATCGCTACCGACGTCTGCGTCCTGGAGGAATTTCCCCCCAAGGATGATAAGATAGAGGAGGGAGAACTGGTGGAGATTGCTCCGGGAAAGGCCACACGGATAGCACAACAGTTGGATATCAAAGGAGAGCTGGTGGCCTGCTTAAAGGAGAATGAGGACATCTTTGCAAGAGATGTGCATGATCTCACGGGTATCCATCCTCAAGTAGCGGAACACCACCTCAACATCATTAGAGGAGCTCGACCCGTCCAACAGAAGAGGCGACATTTTGGACCCGAGAAAGACAAGATCATAGCTGAGGAGGTGGATAAGCTACTAAAAGCGGGCCATGTAAAGGAAATCCAGTTTCCCGAATGGGTTTCTAATGTAGTCTTGGTCCCCAAGCCTTCTGGGCAATGGAGGATGTGTATCGATTTCCGTGATTTGAATAAAGCATGCCCTAAAGACTGCTACCCCTTGCCTCGTATTGATCAATTGGTGGATTCTACTGTCGGATATGAAGTGGTTTCCCTAATGGATGCATATCGTGATATCATCAAATACCTTTGGCCAAGAGGATCGAAAGAGGGTTAGCTTTGTACGCAGGGGATTATATGCCTATGTGGTCCGCTGCTCGATTGAAGAACGCCGGCTACATATCGCCTTATGGACAAAATTTTTGCAGAACAGAAAGGGAAGAATGTGGAGGTCTATGTGGATGACATCCTGGTCAAGTCGAAGGTCACTCGGGATTTAGTCAAGGACTTGAATGAAACCTTCTCTACGTTAAGGCGATTTAATATGAAGCTAAACCCTAACAAATGCTTGTTCGGGGTAAAAAGTGGCAAGTTCTTGGGGTACATTGTGACTGAGAAGGGGTTGCAAGCCAACCCCGAGAAGGTGAAGGCCTTATGCAACATGAAATCACCTACTAACCTGCAAGAGACCCAGAAGTTGGTGGGCAGGATTGTTTCTTTATCCCGATTCATAGCCAGATCGGCGGACAAAGGGCTACCTTTCTTCAAGATCTTACACAAAGCTACTAAATTTCAGTGGGACGATCAATGTGAACAAGATTTCCAGGAGTTGAAGAGATATTCGGCGGACTTCACATCGCTAAACCAATACAGGAGAACCACTATGGATGTATCCGCGCGGTCTCGTAAGGAGCCGTTAGTTCGACATCAAAACAAGAAGGTTCTCACCAAAGAACCTATTTACTATACCACCATATTCAAGGGGGCGAATCTGCTATACTGGAGTTAGAGAAGTCGACATATATCTTAGTGCTAACCGCCCGCAACCGAGGCCATACTTTCTACGCTCATCCTATCACCGCTTTAACACACAAATAATTGGGCAAGGTCTACTAAGCCAAATTTCTCGGGAAGGTTAGCCAAATGGGTGATAGAGCTAAGCGAGTATGATATACACTACCAACCTCGACGGCCATCAAGGCCTGTGCACTCACGATTTCCGCCGAGGTACCTTGTGGTTCTAAGAAGGTTCAATGGCTATGAAGGAGAGAGAACCAAAGGCATGGAATATATTCGTAGATGGCTCCTCGTGATCTACGCGGTGGTGTTGGTGTTCTATTAATTACCCCGGAGGGTGAAGAAACTCGATTAGCCGTTCGCCTGGAATATCGGGCATCTAATAATGAAGCGGAATATGAAGCTATCCTAGCGGGATTGCAGGCTGCTAAAGCGGTAGGGGCTTCTTCCATTGTGATCCACTCGGATTCCCAGTTGGTAATATCCCAACTTCAAGGTTCTTTTGCGGTTCGGGAGGAAAGGCTGCACAAGTACTTGAAATCTTTTGAGAAAGAAAAAACTCAATTTCATCAAGTCCTCTTGAAGCAAATCCCGTGGGAGCACAATGAGAAGGCCGATGAATTGGCTCGGATGGCTAGCGCTGTGGGAGGAATAAAATCATCGGAGACGATCCAGGCGAGAATTCACACTTCCTTAGCAATATGCAACATAGAGGGAGACGCACCCGAATCAAGCCTAATTCTTGATTGGAGAACCGATATCATAGCTTATCTACGGCACGGGAAGATTCCTGAAGGGAAAATTTGACGGCGGAGGAGCAAACGAGTGAAGAAGAAGGAAACCAAAAGACGAGGGGATGAAGGTAGCAGAAGAAACGAAGGCGAAAGGGTCCCCTATAAAAGGAGGAAGAATGGGCTTGCAGCTGTTAATGTGCTTCGCGTCAGTAGTGAAAGGGAAAGAAGGATTTATTTTTCCTAAATAGCCCACTATATATGAAATGCTATCCCCGCAGAGCGGAAGTTTATCCCCGTGTGGTGGTGGAACGGAAGAACCGAGACTCCTCGGTTACTATTTACTCTATATATGAAATACTATCCCCGCAGAGCGGAAGTTTATCCCCGTGTGGTGGTGGAACGGAAGAACCGAGACTCCTCAGTTATTATTTACTCTATATATGAAATGCTATCCCCGCAGAGCGGAAGTTTATCCCCGTGTGATGGTGGAACGGAAGAACCGAGACTCCTCGGTTACTATTTACTCTATATATGAAATGCTATGCCCGCAGAGCGGAAGTTTATCCCCGTGTGGTGGTGGAACGGAAGAACCGAGACTCCTCGGTTACTATTTACTTTATATGCAAAATGCTATCCCCGCAGAGCGAAAGTTTATCCCCGTGTGGTGGTGGAACGGAAGAACCGAGACTCCTCGATTATTATTTACTCTATATATGAAATGTTATCCCCGCAGAGCGGAAGTTTATCCCCGTGTGGTGGTGGAACGGAAGAACCGAGACTCCTCGGTTACTATTTACTTTATACGCAAAATGCTATCCCCGCAGAGCGGAAGTTTATCCCCGTGTGGTGGTGGAACGGAAGAACCGAGACTCCTCGGTTACTATTTACTCTATATATGAAATGCTATCCCCGCAGAGCGGAAGTTTATCCCCGTGTGGTGGTGGAACGGAAGAATCGAGACTCCTCGGTTACTATTTACTCTATATCAGAAATGCTATCCCCGCAGAGCGGAAGTTTATCCCCGTGTGGTGGTGGAACGGAAGAACCGAGACTCCTTACATTATTTACTTTATATGCAAAATGCTATCTCACAGAGCGGAAGTTTAGCCCCGTGTGGTGGTGGAACGGAAGAACCGAGACTCCTCGGTTACTATTTACTCTATATACAAAATGCGATCCCCGCAGAGCGGAAGTTTATCCCCGTGTGGTGGTGGAACGGAAGAACCGAGACTCCTCGGTTACTATTTACTCTATATATGAAATGCTATCCCCGCAGAGCGGAAGTTTATCCCCGTGTGGTTGTGGAACAGAAGAACCGAGACTCCTCGGTTACTATTTACTTTATATACAAAATGCTATCCCCGCAGAGCGGAAGTTTATCCCCGTGTGGTGGTGGAACGGAAGAACCGAGACTCCTCGGTTACTATTTACTTTATATACAAAATGCTATCCCCGCAGAGCGGAAGTTTATCCCCGTGTGGTGGTGGAACGGAAGAACCGAGACTCCTCGGTTACTATTTACTCTATATATGAAATGCTATCCCCGCAAAGCGAAAGTTTATCCCCGTGTGGTGGTGGAATGGAAAAACCGAGACTCCTCGGTTACTATTTACTCTATATATGAAATGCTATCCCTGTAGAGCGGAAGTTTATCCCCGTGTGGTGGTGGAACGGAAGAACCGAGACTCCTCGGTTACTATTTACTCTATATATGAAATGCTATCCCCGCAGAGCGGAAGTTTATCCCCGTGTGGTGGTGGAACGGAAGAACCGAGACTCCTCGGTTACTATTTACTCTTTATATGAAATGCTATCCCCGCAGAGCGGAAGTTTATCCCCGTGTGGTGGTGGAACGGAAGAACCGAGACTCCTCGGTTACTATTTACTATATATATGAAATGCTATCCCCGCAGAGCGGAAGTTTATCCCCGTGTGGTGGTGGAATGGAAGAACCGAGACTCCTCGGTTACTATTTACTTTATATGCAAAATGCTATCCCCACAGAGCGGAAGTTTATCCCCGTGTGGTGGTGGAACGGAAGAACCGAGACTCCTCGGTTACTATTTACTCTATATATGAAATGCTATCCCCGCAGAGCGGAAGTTTATCCCCGTGTGGTGGTGGAACGGAAGAACCGAGACTCCTCGATTACTATTTACTCTTTATATGAAATGCTATCCCTGCAGAGCGGAAGTTTATCCCCGTGTGGTGGTGGAACGGAAGAACCGAGACTCCTCGGTTACTATTTACTTTATATGCAAAATGCTATCCCCGCAAAGCGGAAGATATCCCCGTGTGGTGGTGGAACGGAAGAACCGAGACTCCTCGATTATTATTTACTCTATTTATGCAAATTACCATCCCCGCAGAGCGGAAGATATCCCCGTGTGGTGGTGGAACGGAAGAACCGAGACTCCGCGGTTATTATTTACTCTATTTATGCAAATTACCATCCCCGCAGAGCGGAAGATATCCCCGTGTGGTGGTGGAACGGAAGAACCGAGACTCCTCGGTTATTATTTACTCTATTTATGCAAATTACCATCCCCGCAAAGCGGAAGATATCCCCCTGTGGTGGTGGAACGGAAGAACCGAGACTCCTCGGTTATTATTTACTCTGTTTATGCAAATGGCCAGCCCCGCAAAGCGGAAGATATCCCCGTGTGGTGGTGGAACGAAAGAACCGAGACTCCTCGGTTATTATTTACTCTATTTATACAAATTGCTATCCCCGCAAAGCGGAAGAACCGAAATTCCTCGGTTATTATTTGTTCTATGTCTCAGTTGCTTGTATTAATTAACTTTATATGGTTGTATTCTTGTGCAATCGCAGAGTCGGCTCGTCTAAGGGGTCTATATACCCAGCAGATTGAAAAGATGGGAGAGCCGAAATATGCCCCAAATTACACGTAAATACAAAAGGAGTAAAGAGTAGTACAACTCAGAAGGTCCTGGAGGAAGGAGATAAACTAGGGAAGTTCGATGATATGGGAGAACTACATACTCCCAGCCATCTACAAGGAGAAACAACAAGAGAAACCCTAATACATCTAGGGTATTACAATTCTTTGTTAGGCGGAACGGATGGAGTTTCTTTGCGTGGTCGGGGTTGGCGCAGTAGCTGTTGAAGATAAGACTGCTTCAAGAAGATTTGCTTGGACAGTTCTTTTTGGGACCCGATCAGTTGTTGGCGCAGGGAACGATTGTTGGCGGAGGTTTCCTCTAATTCTTGTCAGAATACTTCACTTGTTCCTCCAAGATGACTATGTACCGATCACTGGCCATTTATCTGTTCTTTAGAAGCGAGGAATCACGCCTGCTCGATATTCTGTCCATGACAAGCAAAGGAAAAAGGAGAATGGTGGAAACTATCAGGTAAAGGTCGGTGGATTTTTATAGCAACGAAGGGGAGGAACGCCTTTATTGGTAGAAGAGGTAGGGACCATAAGTGCCAGTAAAGAAAGGGAAACGTGGAGGCGGTAGTGGGAAGGTCGAGGCGGCAGTAATTAAGAGGGTCCGAATCACGAGCGCGAGAAAAGTGTGTGTTCGGATCCGGGTACCATCCTTCTGAAAACAGAAACCTTACTTCTACCGAAAAAAAAAGAAGAAGAAATGATGGCGAGACAAAAGCAGATATCATTTTCCTTCTTTGTTTCATTAATATATTTGAAATAATTACATTGGCTTGATTTATACAGACTTTCCCCGATTACTCTTGACAGATGAGACGGGAGATGTCTCTTTGGGGGGAGAAGGAGCCAATACAACTCTGAAGCGTTCGCCTTGGGGTGGAGGAAGAACTGGTGGACCTTCATCGAAAGGGGAAGGACAAGTCCTCGCTGAAGGAACTGGCACGAACGCCAATGCTGGCGGAAGTGGGGGAAGATCAGCGGCCGCATGAGGATCTCCCACCGTATACTCCCACGTGAAGGGGGGATTCCACACCCTGTTGCGGAAGGAGGGGAAAGGAGCGCGGAAGGATCTCCCCGCTGGAGGGGTGGGAGTTGGACCGGAAGGCGGAAAAGGTAGGGGATGGAAGACTGAAGTGGCGGTTGACTGGGTCTCCGAATCTGCATCATCCTCAGAGACCCAGTCCTGTATTTCAAAAGATTCTGATTCCGAAGAAATTTCAATGGGATGCCCTGCTGAAGCCATGATGGTAAGATAACAGGACGAAGACAAGGGGGACGAAGGATTTATAATGGAAGGAGAATGGCGAAAAAGTTCTGGGGAAGGGGGAGAAGACGAAGAGGCTGACATCTTTCCAAGCGGAGAGGAAGGATAGGGAAAATCAACGCAAAAGGCCATTTAAAGTGACGTCCAACCAAAATCGGGCGGATGTGGATACTAGTAGGCAAAATCCCGTAGAAGAGAGCCCCGAACCACCAAAGCGATGGCGTTATGTGGTACTGGGGTAAAGAAATGACAAGGGAAGCTCAAAATTGGCCCGAAACCCCGACTCGTTAGGGAACCCAAGGACCATAATGGATGACATATTGATAAAAGTCGGCTCTTAATAGTAAAGAAAAGTTATTACGTAAAAGACAAGATCGAGGTTACACCAAATCGCTCGGGGAACAATTAGCCAACGCCGCAACAGGATCTAAGTAACTAGTGTTCGCGCAGAGGTCGATATCCTTGTTCGGGCGCTTTTGAGCCACCCCTCGAAACCTAATATGAACAAGTCTACTCCCTTCGACGATTCGCTCTTGAGGTCGGCTTCTGCTCCTTCATTTGATTTTGACCTTTGGGCTAGTTGGGCTCATTGTCCTGATTCGATCGCCAGAGCATCTTTCTCGGTGGCCGCCTGTATGGCCTGCTGACCCAAAGCCGAAAGAGCTTCATGATATTCTTGATGAAGAAGGGCTTGCTGCTGAGCCATTGTGGACAAGGTTTGAGGAAGAGCTGCCACCAGGGAAGAGAGCTCCGCGCATTTCTCTGTACAAGATTTCCTGGTGGCCTCCCAAGCTTGACGCTCCAATTGGAGCCTGGAGCACTCCTGCTGAAGCTGTAGGATGGTGGTTGAGGATTTTGCAGAGTCAATCATGGCATCTCCCAGGTGCCCTTTATACTCCCTCAGTTCCCGCGCCAATTCATCTATCTGTTGCAGCTCACTAGACTGGAGGAAAATCCGCTGCTCCAATTCCTCATTCTTCCGCTGCAGCTCTTCTTTCTCACTCTGAAGCAGAGCCACTTGCATCATTGCATCTTCGCATTGGCCCCTCATATCCTTTTCTTTCGCCTCTTGCTCGCTCAGTTGCTGGATGAGCTTTTTCTGTTGAGACACGGCGGCGAAGTGGCGAGTTTCCACAATTGATTGGAATCGAGCCAGATGGGTTATCATACTACTATATTGGGTGGCGGCCTGAAGAAGAACAAGCTATTAGTACACGCCAGTATATGAAAATAGGCAGGGTGAAGAAGAAACGAAGAAACAATAGATACCTCGATGGTTTGCCTACTTGTTCACAAGGGCTCAGACTGATTGATTGAAGAACTTCACCTCAGAAGGATGTTGAATTTTCAGAAGGATCCTAATGTGGCTCTCGGAGGAACGGGAATAGAGGGTCTTCCCTTCGGAGGCGGAAGGTCCGATACAATGACGGAAGGTTTGGGAGCGGGGAAGTTCTCAGGAGAGGATGGGGGGGAATGCAGGCGGGCGACGGAAGAATGTAAAAAATGGGAGGGGGAATCCTCTCCTTGAGGGGATGAAGGGCAGGGAAGTATTGCCTCCTCTCCTTGGTTCATAGATGGATAGGAACGCAGCCTCTAACTGGTCCGAAGATGAGGGAGGAAGAGCCGAGGAACTCGAGGCTCCTTTCTTGATAAGCCATAGCTTTTTACGAGGAGATGATGGAACTGCGGTTGATTTACCTCTTTTGGTCGAGGTTTTCTTCTTCTTCTCGGCCTCAATCGCCTCCCTTCTACCAAAGCCTTACGCATCGGTTATACGCAAGGTATGTTGTCGGAAAGATGAATAACGCAGAAATGAAGTCCTATTGCAGTTAAATAGCACCTACCTCACAGAACCAAGTCGCGAGGTAGAGGAGACAATCCAAAATGACGCAAGAGGAGTCTCTAGCGGTGGTTCGAGCAGAGTGTAGCTCTCCTAAAACTCTATACACCTCGGGAAAGGACATTTGGCCCTCATGTCCGGAAGGAAGGTAATTCGGAAGGTCTACCTTCCAAGTATCGAGAATAAGGTAAAGACTCGTGAAGTTGTACAAAGAAGTATAGTGCTTCTTTTTGTGGGAAGTAGGCAGGTTCACCAGAAATTGGCAGTCTGAACGACTAGACAAATAGAAGAGGCCTGCCTTAGAAGACTTTAATTGGAAGAAGCAATGGAATAGTTCTGGGGTCAAAGGGAGGTTCAAATGTTGGAACACTATGTGGGCTCCCGATAGAATTCGGAAGGAGTTGGGGGTGAATTGGTTCAGGGGTAGTCCATAGAAGTCTAGAAGGTCCAAATAGACCGAGGGTACCGGCAGGGATAGGCCGTTAAGAAATTGTTCGGAGAAAAAGCAGGTCAGGCCAGGAGGAGGGTTGTGAGGTCGATGTATTTTAGTTGTGAAGCAGCATTTTATAGAGGGGGCTATGTAGTCGTTCTTAATGTTAAAGAAGTAATGGTTGCAATCTAACTGAGTTACGGTATGTTCGTACCAGGCAGGTGGAAGGGTGGTCCTAGGAGCCATGGGTGTTAAACTAAGCAGAGCACTTACTCGGGGGAAAGGGAGAATCGCGTGAGAAGGGGAGGACTGAATCGCCGAAACACCGCCGGTGAAAATCGCGGAAGAAGAAGAACAGACTGGATTGTTAGGCACGCTAAATGATACCTAAGAGGAGAAGGCGGAGGTTTATATAGGGTTTCCCGTGACGATTCAATTTCACGGAAAGAGAAGGAGAAGCGGAGCCCATGGGCCCATCGGGCCACCTCGAGGGCACACAAGGGAGTTATAAAGGAAAAGGTGGATTCAAATGGAGGAATGAAGAATAGGGCATAAACTTTACGCACATTTGGAAAGTCAAGCTTATAACTTCACTTGACTATTTTTCGGGGTTGACTAATGATACTACTGGTACTTTTTCTACCTAATTCCCAATAGAAGAATTAGCAGGTGACCCGTGACCCGTCCCAAAATACCTGGTTCAGCCAAAGGGGAAAAGGAGAAAGCGATTGGCGAGTTATCAGAAGCCATTGACACGGGCGAGAGTTATCAGAAGCCATTGACACGGGCGAGAGTTATCGGAAGTAATTGACACGGGCGCAAGTACCAGAGGTCATCGGCACGGACAAGTAGCGAGAGCCATCGGCACGGGCGAATGCTAGAAGCAAGGGACGCAGGTGAAAAAGAGGCGGAAGACACTTCGCTAATAGAGGACTAGGAACTGGTTTAACTAGGCAATTCCAGAAGCCAATGGGATGGAGGAAGGGTCAACTCAATCTAATCAACGCGAAAGAAGTTTGGTACGGGAAAAAGGAGAATTGGTTCGGTTTAAGGAGAAACCCTAAGGCTAGGTCATCTATGGTATAGGGGCCTAAGTTAACTTCACCCAAAGCAGAGGGGTGAGGGAGACAGTTTAACCTCGTTGCCTGAAAAGTAAAGGGAAAGGTGCTATGCAACGGCTTGGAGGGCCCCATGCAATATTCGGGGGAGTCCTCGTTCCTCATATTTGTAACAGAATTATTCTCCAGGAGGAGGAGGTGGCCACGTGTACGATGGAGATAATCTGCGACGTTACGTTGAAGGAGGGGGGAAGATAAAAGGGAGAGAGGAAAGGAAGGAGAAGAGGATCGATCCGCTATCATTGGCATCCAGCAAGAGAGAAGAGGAGACGAGAGAAAAGGAAGAACGATCTCGCCGGAGAAGGAGGACGGAGATCTGTTGTTTGTTAAGTCTCTTGTATTTTTCTCATCTTGTAACATCATTGTAAGAGGTCCTTTCTCCTCCACCTTCGGAAACTTGCTTTCTGTAAAGGAGGATCTTCATAGTGAAAGTGCTTAGGCACCGCATCTGGTGAGAAACCTCACCCCCGTGGAGTAGGAATCCTTATTCCGAACCACGTTACATCTCGTGTCTGAATCTCGATCGCTGGTGTCGGGTTTTCGCGTTTCGTCTACTTCATTTTCTTATTCTTTACTGATCGCTACCGGGGGAGAATACTCCGAGACCTCCCTCATCGCTTCATCGCCTTGAAAACGGAGCGAACGGATTTTTCCCCCGCACCCGCATCAGGTAGATTACCTTACTAAGGTTCTTGAGAAATTCACAATTGGCTCTAACACATTGAATACGATTATTGGGAGCCAAAGAGCAACTTTTAACAAAAAGGGCTTAGGATATAAGAGAACCAAAAATGAAAAAGCTTACCATTGTTTAATAGTAGAGGACAATCAAAGACAACCATGGTAGTTAGAAAATGGATCCCAAAGGAGTACTTGGTGAACACTATTGGAAAGACTTTATATTGGATTCCCAAGTCAATCCTTAAGAGTTAGTGAAACCTAGGATAGTCAACCATACTTGAATATTTTTTATATCATGATAAATGGTTGACTTATGATCTTTATGATGATGTTGGAATAATATTTGATTTATGATCATGATGTGCAATTATGGATAATATTTGTTTTTTTATGATCATAATGGGTGTTTATGGATGATACTTAACTTGATAGAATTGCATGGAATTTTGGTTAAGTATAATTACCTTTAGTCACATCTCACATTCACCATAAGGCTAACTTGTTTGAAAACATAGCATGGGTGAGATGTTAGGTTGATACAAGTGGTTCACTAATGCTTATGACATTTAGATGGGCCACTTAGAGTATCATGACATAACAATCATAGACCAACAATGGGGAAAACTTATGTTTAATTCATGGACATATTGCCCAAAGATCATGGTTGGATATTTTTAAATGTTTTAAAACCATTTCATGTTTTATAAACTTAGGGTTTATGTTTTGAAACATTCTAAGGCAAAACTAGGCTTTCAAGTTGATACAAACTTTAGTGTTTTTTAAACTTTTGAGATTTTGCCTTTATTTTCGAAAATTGATTGAATTTTCATGAAAAAATATTTTTCATTGATAGAAGGACTCATTAGAAATGTGTTCCCCAAATGTGTTCAGAAATCAGAAATTGAGATTGAACTCGGTGATGTATGTATTGTGCGATGCAGTAACATATTTTAGGTGGATTTAAGTCAGATTTTGGTCATTTTATTCCCTTAGACTTTGATACCTTGTTGTAACTTTTGTTAGATATTTTTGATGATGTCAAAGGGGGAGAAATGTGAGAGTTTAAGTTAATTATGCTAGGGGGAATTAGCAGGTGTTAAGGGGGAGTATTTGATACTCATGTTTTATTTACATGCTTTCCCTCCTTAGTGTTTTGTTAATATTTTACCTAACTTAAACATATTGCCACACATCATAAAGGAGGAGATTGTTAGGGCAATCAACCCAAATATGATTTGGTTTTGATGTGTGTGGCAAAAGTTTTAACTTAGGTTGTTTATGTGATTTGATGTGTGTATTTAAGTTATGCAGGACTTAAGTGAATCACACATGTGTTGACTTGATGAAGCATTGGCGAGTTCACCATCTCATGGCTCGAGTCCTTGAGTCGATGAAGGATGAAATTGTGGAAGTCGTGCACTTGGTGCATCCGAGGGACCGCCGGACGAGGAGCAAATGAAGTGAAGCCAGAGGAAGTAGACTTCATAGCAAGACGTGAAAGATTACATTGGAGTAGCCAAGGGCTTAGTGCATCTGAGGGATGCAGGCCGAAGAGAGCTTCGAGGCGAGGGCCTTCATGGGAGATGAGAGTGAGCGATTGTAACCCGGGATGGGATAGCTCAACTAGGTGAACTTGGCCGAATAGCTAAGTCAAGTGTCGGACGCTCAAACTTAGGTTTGAGGTTTTACCCGACAAGTCAAATGCTCAAACTTGTGTTTGAGGTTTTACCCGATGATTGGTTAAGTCGGATTCTCAAACATGAGTTTGAGGTTTTACCCGATGAATGGAAGTGTCAGATGCTCAAATAGGTGGCTTGAGATTTACCCGACCGTCGGATGCTCAAACAAGTGTTTGTTTGAGGTTTTATCCGACACTAGTCGACTGCTATAGATAACAGTCGACTGCTCCAAGTCTACTGATTGTTGACTGGTATTCAACCGATAGACTTCTGGCCTAACAGTTGACCGCTAAGATTTGACAGTTGACTACTGCACCATCAGTTGACTGCCAAGGGACGACAGTCGACTGCTGAAGGTGGTCGCGAGCACAAAAGGTTTTTGAGTTGACTGATTGCCTGGATCACTCGACTGAAGGCTTGATTAGTCGACTGATGGCCATGATCAATCGATTGATCAGAGTACCGTCAGTTGTGATGACCACGAACTGGCGTGGTCAGAAGTCGTTGGAACGACGACAATCGACTGATGATGTAGCAGTCGATTGCTGCATGTCCAACGGGAAGAAAACCCTCTTCTCTATTAAAAGAGAGCTTGGGTGCCTTTGGGAGGTTAATGCTTCTACTCCTATTCATGCTCTAAATGCTCCCACGCCTTCCAAGTGTTTTTACTCTTTTATTCTCTATTTTCATTCATATTATTTGTGAAAAGAGGAGTTGGTGTAAAGAGGTTACCTCCACCTTGTCTTGGGCAAAAGGAGAGATTAGTGGATTGATTTGAGGGAGTGATTCGCCGAACGAATCGTCCGTGGACTAGCGGCAAGGGTCGTGGACCACGTACATCGGCTTGTTAGCATTTTCTTCTTCTTTACTTTTGTATTAGCTTAATTGTCTTTGCTTTAGCATTTTTATTATTTATATTCTGCTGCGCTAACGATTATATTAGATGATTAAGACGAACGAAGTCCATTGTACACGAAAGACTATTCAATCCCCCTTCTAGCCAGGCCACGAGAACAAAAAAATATTTGATGAAGTACTCTATTTTTTTTATACTATAATTATTTTATATTATCTTGTCACTACTATTCTAATCAATATAGGAAATAATGAAATCAAAATTAAATAATTACAAGGACTAGAAAATCTCAATTGAATCTCTATTTGGAGGAGCAAAAATTTACATTTGTATATTATCAAGATTTGAATATTTTGGAGCATTGGAAAGGAATAAAAAACATTGGTACTCAATTTTGTAGGTCGATAATTGAATCTCAATTATAAGATTTTAGTTACTTCAAATGCTTATTTTTATAATCATGATACCCCATCTGTCTCACCGATCATTGTCTTAAACCCTCAATGCCTCAATAATTTTAGTTATATATATTTTTTAATTTTTTGACCCGCGGGTTGGCCCGCCTAATCTGCAACCCGCCTTAGGTTGAGTTGGGTTGGAGATTTCTCAACCCACCGAGATTGTGGGTCGGTCCGCCCCTCCCCACTAAATATTGGGTTTACAACGGATTAGCCTGTCCTGCCATAGGTTAGCCCGTTTGACAGCTCTACTCCCGAGCTATATAGTCGGGTGCTCCTGAATCTACAATCCACAAAAGATAAGAGTCAGCTAACAACACTAAACTAACAACATAATGCTCATGAAAAGAAGACATGCTTGGATTTATATTTTTTGGCTCAGTACACTCCCGGTGAAGTGACCCTTCTTGCCACAGTTAAAGCAAGTCAACTTGCTTTTAGGTTTCTTTCTAATCTTCTTTCCTTTCTTCTTATTTAGGCCCGACCCAACACCAACTTCTTTTCCCTTTCCCTTTCTCCTCTTGTATCACTTTTTCTTCATGGATCCTAATGATCTAGCATAATCGATAGCTACATAAATTACTCTAAAAATCCTTGCGAATTCAACTCTCTTCGATTCTAGTTCAATATGACGTGAAACATTAGCGAAAGTTTTTTATACTCATTGTGAGTCAGGTTCTATTTCATGGCCTCCTAAAAATCTGGAAGGGAATAGATTATTGCCTAAACTTGTTGTTCATCGATCAACTCATGACCAACAGTTTTAAACTCTCGAATCATATTGACATTGCCCTTAGGTGCTGAACCATGGAGACATTCGGACAATCAAGCACTACTTGTAGTTGTCAAACTTGATTGCCAGCCATCAAAGCTTGCTCAAACTCACTCCACTGTACTTTTTCCTAAGGGCTACCCAGACAGTATAAACCGATGGACATGATTCAACTAATCAATATACCCTTAGCAGTGGAGTCCTTTTTCATCCATGCCTTATAGGCATCAAGATCTTGTCTATGTTATGCAGTAGGGCCTTCAACAGGTTTTGACATAACATGATGTACAACCTCCAGAACTCTTTGTTCCTCAAGAATATATTATATCTTGAGGTGACAGATCTTGTAGTTGTCCCTATTAAATTTCTCACTTTTATTGAGTTCAGCTATGATGTTTTTAGTTGCCATAATTTATAAAAAATAAATACATTATTTAGATATTCAGTGTAAAAATATGTATGTAATTTCTGATTGACTCAATATTGTAGATTGGAATTGGTTTACAAAATCAAGTAGCAACTATATTTTTACTCATCATTCATATGTTCCAATCTAATCTACATTGATCAATTAATTAACATACATTTCATATAATGAATTAATCATTACTTTACCATGATATGAACATCAACATTGAATGAACTAATCATGATCTAAACAGAAAACAAACTAATTATTTACATGTAGAAATTTATTAATACATAACATACTCTCTATAAAGATTATTAACATATAACATTCTTGACTCATAATATAAAACAACTCTAACATACTAGATAGATTATTACTACTTCCACTAGGATAAATACTAGGTCTAGGCTAAGGGTGGTCTAGCAAGTATGGGGGCACCATACTTGGGATTAAAACCTCATGGATGAGGTTATCAGTCGACTGATATCATTATTAGTCGACTGATGTGAGTGACTACAGCTGAGCGACGACCATAGATGCAAGGGTGCCTCTATTGGCGCCGATCGAGGCCCACGAGGCGGGCTACCGATCGCTTTCACCAATGGCTAAAACTAAAAGG
Organism: Wurfbainia villosa; assembly: GCA_025175895.1. Taxonomy (NCBI): domain Eukaryota; kingdom Viridiplantae; phylum Streptophyta; class Magnoliopsida; order Zingiberales; family Zingiberaceae; genus Wurfbainia; species Wurfbainia villosa. The sequence continues at coordinate 102,070,101 of CM046000.1, read as the reverse complement.
ATCCAAATGAGGTGGTGCTCGATGAGGTGGCACTGACCGACTTGGATCGAGGTTGAGTAAACACACGTACATGAGGCGTGCTCGACTAGCGACTCGATTACTGGCATCCGATCATGGGCATGATCAGTCGATTGATGGTGTATCTGTTGGATTTTTCTAGCGTGGATCTAGTCATTGTCTCACGACAACAGTGGCACCAGTCGGCTGATGGTCCCGAGCAGTCGACTGATAGGCGAAATCTAGGCCAGGCAGCAGCTTTAAATGAAGCTCGTGGAGGAGGGATTTGGCATGGTTCTTTGGGAGCTTTTGGGGCGAATTGCTGGTGTGATTCAGGGTCTCCAAGGATACTCTTCAAGCAACCAAAATTAAGCAATAAAAAAGCTCTTGTAAAGTTATTTTCTTTACTTGTATTGCAATTCATTATTGTATTTGCTTGTATTCTTATTGTATTAATTTTGTAATCACTTGTACGAGGTTTCTCCACCTCCGGATTGTTCCAAGAAGGAGTCTATTTGATTAGTGGTGTTGTACACATTGTTAGAGCTCGTTTGAACTCGATCCGTGGAGTATGAACCATTCGGTTCTGAACCACGTTATATTTGGTATTGTGTGTGTGCTTGTATTCGTGTTGTTGTTTTTATTGTTATTATTTCACTGTGCACTAACACGATTTGTAGACGCAATCGCGATCGTTCTCCATCAAGCACCGTCGACGCTATTCACCCCCCCTCTAGTGGGCGCAACGTTCCTAACATGTTGGTTAAGAATTGACAGTTCAGACGGCTAGCAAAGTAAAAAATGACTTCCTTTGAGGATTTTAATTGAAAAAGGCAATGAAACATCATTGGGGATAGGGGGAGTTCTAAATGTTTAAAAATCGCCACGGTACCTACCAATTGATGGAAGGCATTGGGAGCTAGTTAGTTAATAGGTAGTTTGTACAAATCTAGTAGTTTGAAGTAAATAGGGGGTACTGATAGTTGGAGGCCATTTACTAATTGTTCGGAGAAGAAATAGTGATGATTGGGAGGAGGAAGATGCGGCCGATAGGAGGTAGAATTAAAAATACATTTTACAGAAGGGTCTATAAATAAATGTTTAGAGTCTAAGAAGTTGTGGTTTCTATCTAGCTAGGTAACAATATCTTCACACCATAGGGTAGAGCTAGGGTTTATCGGGGCAGGGGGGAGCCATAGTAAGGAAGGTAGGAAAGTACTTACTTGTGGCTAAAAGGAGATGATCATTGGAAGAAAAGAGACCCCTAGGTGTCGAAGGTTTAGGCGTGGGACAAGCACTGGTGAAAATCGTCGAGTGGGAGAAGAAGAGTCGGAGCACAAGGAGAAAGAAGTTATCAGGTGAGGGGCACACGTCCTGGGTTTTTGGCTTTTAAAGCCTCCCCTGGAAATGAGAAAGCAGGGCCCACTGACCCAGTGAAAGGTTTAAGATGCTTAAGGAAAGTTATGAAGGAGCAAATCTTAGCCCAATGAGTTAGAGGAAACCAGCAGAGGAGGAGGGGGTAGTGTAGGTGTGACCAGGGAAGGGTGATTGAGGAAGGTTCTTAACTAAGAAGTCAAATTCAATGCTTCATTTGACTATTTGGGGGGGGGGGGGGTTGGCTAATGATACTGCTATAATCCGACTTGGGACCTGAGAAAAGGGAATTGTAGTGGATAGAGTGAAATTAGAGGGAAAAGGCATAAGGTAGGATTTTTGGGTTGGTTTGCCAAGACCTGACTCGAGAAAGTAGGCCGAGCTGATGACGTGGCCACTCGGAAACAAAGAGGAAGTCTGATGGCTATAACTAAGTTAAATATTGACTTGGGAAAATAAAACAGGTTAAGGGGTTGGCATCTCGAGCAGTCGAATTGGTTTAGTGGCTAGGATGGTGACAAACATGGATTTGGGAAAATGAGGGTGAATTATAAGTGCATATGCCCAATGACTAGGGTAGGGTCAGACATCGACTCATAGAGCCGAGTCGGGTTGTGATCACCTCGGCTTTGGTGTAGGCAAATCAGGAAAATGAGCCACGATAGTAAGGAAACGATTCGGGAAACATCATCGAGTTGGGATAGGAATGATAAGAGATAATTAGAAGAAAGGAGGGCCCAAGGGTAAGGTGAGGGTAGAGAAAGGAGAACGTGTTCTCCATTATGCTCTCTCATAGGAGTCTATTACGCAATATAACAAACCAGGAAACTTAGAGGACCCCACAAAAGATTCTTAGTAACCTCCATTCACTAACATCACAACAAAATTATTCCTCAAGGGAGAAGGACCTTCCACGTGGACGGTGATCTCGGTAGTTTGTTACACTTGGCTCCAAGGATAGTGAGGATAAAAAGGGAGAAGGAGGAAGGAAGAGGGGGATTATGTAACTTTAACATCAACCAGAGGACAGGGGAGGAAGGCTCACTCTCACTCCCTCTCTCATTGCTCGGAGCCGAGGAAAGAAGAGGAAGATCTTACGAGCCTTATTTTTCATTTTTTACTCTGTATGAGATCGGATATGTGTGAAGGTTTTACGGAACCGAAGCTCTGATACCACTTGAAGGTAGGAAACTTCGCTTCCCACTTCAACTCGGTTGCTTGTTCATGGTGATCCCGTCGTCGTCCCCAGATTAAAAATTTAATCCATGACAATTAGGGATTACCCAAGCTACTGTTTCATCGTCGTGCTATTCGATTAGAGTGGTCACTTGAACAAACTTGTTGTTCAAGCAACCAACCTCTATTCTACGATTAGCCGCGGAATAGACAATGTAAGGATCGCTGATTTTTGTGTTTGTATTTGGGGTCCAAGTTAATTTATCCACAAAACAAAACATACAACATGCATATAATTGAAAAACAATTATAGACATATTACAAAAGAATATAAACAAGCATTATACCTCTCGATCTTCTATTGTATGTCCTTCCTCCTTTTGGACGTCGTGTGGGCGACGATCTTCCAAAAGTCGAAGCCTCCTAGATCACCAATCTTCCTTTCTTTATTCACTCCGAACAAAAGGAAGAATAAAACAAAACTCTTCTCCTTCCTTTAACCGACCACCAAGCTCCAAGCTTGATGCTTGCCGCCGACCAAAAGGAGAATAAGGATTATGGATGCCGACCAAACTCCAAGGGAAGAGACCCTAGCCTTTGTTTCCACTGGCCAAGGAGAAGAGAGGAAGAGTGGGACGCCGGCCAAAGAGAGAAAAGGAGAGAAAGGGCGCCGGCCAAAACCCTAGGAAAAACTTCCAAAAGTGTGGCTGCCCAAGCCTCTTGCAAAACCCTAGCCTCCCTTTTGTTTCTTGCCGCCCAAGCCAAAGAAACAAAACCCCTAATCTCTCTAATATTCTATCTCCCATGCCCAAGCCTTGGCCTCCTTTTATAGAGCTAGGCTTAAGCCTCCTTTTAATCTCCACTGTTGGTTCTAGGGATTTAATCTCAACCGTCGGATCTAGAGATTTAATCTCAACCGTCGGTTCTAGAGATTTAATCTCCACCGTCGGATCTAAATATTTAATCTCCACCGTTGGATCTAGAGATTTAATCTCCACCGTCAAATCTAGAGTTCCATTCTCCACCATCGGATCTAGGCTTCATGAGGGTTTTAATAGGCTACAATATGGACCATGAGGAGGAGTTGGATCTTGGCCACCCAATGGATCAAGCCCACATAAAGTCCGATCCATTAATGGTTATCCATTCCACTAGAGGATTATCATTGATCTACCTCACCAACTCCCATAAGTTAATATGGGCTCCATATATTATTTGTACATATATCTCCCCGTGTTTAAGATCTCGAATGTCCGTCGATTAATTAATTTACTGATAATTAATTAATTAACATCTAACTCCATGAGTAGTATCACTCAACCTTATCATCATGTCAGACCAAGTCCACCTGCAGGGTTTACATGATGAACCTTATGAGCTCCTCAAGGGGACATCATTATCCTAATATATAGGACACGGTTTCCTCCTATAATCAACGACACACCATATAAATAATATCATTTCTCAACTTACCAAGTCTATCGATTTACTCTATAAATCTCGCCCATTGGTAAATCAAAGAAATGAATACTAAGTATATGTGCCCGTTATTATATCGGGATTAAGAGCATGTACAACATAACATCTGAGGTCCGATTCAATTATGTAGTCAGCAATAAATCGAATCACCTTTAAGTCGGTCTTGCTCAATACACACAAAGTGTACTAGTGTAATTCAATGGCCAAGACAAATCAATACCAAATCACACTATAACCATTCCAATGGTTTGTCCATAACCATCTAGGTTGTGAGCCTTTACTTATACTTTACAAGGAACTAATAACATGATCTTCCGTGTGACACTACACACCATGTTATCTACAATGTAATGTTTTAGACAATATGCATAACCATAAATATGAAAACAATGATCATGTAATTCTTATTTCAAAATAAAGATGTTCATACAAAAGATAGACTTTTCAGTATACATCCCAACAATCTCCCACTTATACTAAAAGACTATGCTGTCCTCAAACTGCATACATCTGATTCCCATTCCCTCCACATGCCTATCAAAAGCTCTCTTCGGAAGGGCCTTAGTGAAAGGATCTGCCAGGTTATCCTCCGATGCAATCTTGGCCACAACAACTTCTCCTCTCTTTACGATTTCTCGTATCAGGTGGTACTTGCGCTCTATGTGTTTACTTGCCTTATGGGCTCGTGGTTCCTTCGAGTTTGCAACTGTACCACTGTTATCATAATAAATTGTGATAGTTCTGGGCAAACCAAGAATCACATCCAAGTCCATCAAGAAGTTCCTGAGCCATACAACTTCTTTGGCTGTCTCAGAGGCTGCCACATACTCAGCTTCCATGGTGGAGTCCGCCACGCATTTCTGCTTGACACTCCTCCATACAATGGCTCCACCTCCCAAAGTAAACACAAAACTTGAGGTAGACTTACTGTTATCCCTGTCTGATTGAAAGTCGGAATCTGTGTAACCCACAGGGAGTAATTGGTCTGCCTGGTAAACTAGTATATAATCCCTAGTCCTTCTCAGGTACTTCAATATATGCTTTACCGCAGTCCAATGTCCCTGTCCTGGATTACTCTGATATCTGCTAACCATGCCGACAACAAAGCAGATATCCGGTCTCGTACATAACATAGCATACATGATGCTTCCTACTGCCGAAGCATAAGGAACCGCCTTTATCTCCTCTATCTCCTCAGATGTTCTAGGACACATCTCCTTAGATAAAGGAACTCCATGCCTGAAAGGTAGAAAACCTTTCTTGGAGTTCTGCATGCTAAAACGATCCATAATGGTGTCTATGTATGAAGCTTGAGATAAGCACAACATCCTTTTCCTGCGATCCCTTATAACCTTGATCCCAAGGATGTGTCCCACTTCTCCCAAGTCCTTTATATCAAACTGTTTGGACAACCATACTCTTACATCCGATAACACCTTGACATTGTTGCCAATTAACAAAATGTCATCTACGTATAGTACAAGAAATACCACTACATTTCTGTCACATCTCTTGTATACACAAGACTCATCCGGACTTTGAATAAATCCATAAGACTGGATTACTTCATCAAAGCGGATGTTCCAAGATCTCGAAGCTTACTTCAATCCATAAATGGATCGATTAAACTTGCACACAAGATGCTCTTTTCCCTTTGTAATGAATTCCTCTGGTTGTTTCATATAGATGTTTTCCTCAAGACTTCCATTAAGGAAAGCTATCTTGACATCCATCTGCCATACTTCATAATCTATATGAGCAGCAATACATAAGAGAATCCGGATAAACTTAAGCATGGCTACCGGCGAAAAGGTCTCCTCATAATTGATGCCCTCTTTCTGAGTATACCCCTTTGCTACAAGCCTCGCTTTGAAGGTCTCAACCTTCCCGTCTATTCCTCTCTTTCTTTTGTAGATCCACTTGCATCCAATGACTTTTACACCATTGGGTGGTTTTACTAGCTCCCAGACCTAATTTGAATCCATAGATTCAATCTCATTATTCATTGCACTTTGCCAAGATACCACATCTTTATCTTAGATTGCCTCGTCATATGTCCAAGGATCAGGTTCATGTTTGCCAGGGACCAAATCAGAAGATTCTCCCAAGAATATGAATCTATCAGGCTATCTCACAACCCTCCCACTACGACGAGGTATCACTTGTGTATCCTCTGTGACACACGGTGCAGTGACTTATGGTATATCCTCTTGTACCAGTGGTACTGAAGTAGTGACTTCCCCTTTCAATTCCTCCAGAACAATCTTACTCATGGGCTTGTGGTTCATCACATAGTCTTCCTTTAGAAATCTCGCGTTCGTGCTAACGATCACCTTCTGATCTCTAGTGTTGGTGTAATTGGCCCAAGTCATGGACCAGGACTCGAGTTTGACTCGATGTGCTTCGTTCGGTTACGTATTGCTGTGCTGAAAGTCGGCCGAGTCGCGATTGGTAGCGGGAAGTCAGCGCTGGAGTTTGCAGCAGATGGTCGATGCATGGGTCTTTGGCAAATGGAAAAAGTGCCAACAATGGGTTGGCAAGGAAAAGAATCCAAGCATAGGTTTGGCTTAGCAATGTAAAAAGTCCAACATGGGTTGGCAAGGAAGAAGTCAAGCTTGAGTCTTGGAGAAGTCAAGGGTTTGATATTGGTGCGTAAAGTCAGCGAGAGTCTTGGCGACATAAGTCAATGGTTGGCGGCGTAAAGTCAAGCGGAGTCTTGGCGGCGTAAGTCCAATGTGCCTTGGCGGTGTAGACACATTAGCATGACATAGCCGATGGAAGCACTGAAGGCTAAGCGCGATGGATGAACAAGTCATGGATGACTTGGAGGATCGAGGCGTGAGGTGATGGAGGTGGCTAGAAGGCTTAGGTCTAGGCTAAGGGTGGTCTAGCAAGTATGGGGCACCATACTTGGGTTAAAACCTCATTTTGAGGTTAGCGATCGCCATTATTATGGCGTTCATTGCCGTGAGTCGGCACAGCGATTTGGGCTGCTGTGCTGCGATCGCTCATTAAATGATCGTTGGTGTAAGATCAGCCGGCGCGGAGGGCGATCATTGCTGTTCGACGCGAAACACTGCTCCGTGGCCGTGAGCGATCGACTCAGTGCAGCGTCGATTGCCAATATTAGCGATCATTGCCAAGAGATCCGTTGGTTTTCAGCGTGGATCGAGCCGTTGTCTCACGACAACATGGCATCGATCGAGTGACTTATGGCGGTCGTGATGGCGAGGATAAAAGGAGCTCGGCCGGGAGGGTTTTGGTATCGATTCTTTTCTTGGACATTTTGAGCGATTTGCCTTTCAAGTGCTAGTCCAAGGCAATCAACAAGCAAGCTTCTAAAGAGTTTTTGTAAAGTGTTCTTTACTTCTCTTATTGTATTTCTTCTTATATTTGCTTGTTGTATTTAGATTATTATTGTAATCTTATTTTAAGAGGTTTCTCTACCTCCGACTTGTGTCGAGAAGGAGTATTTATCATAGTGGTGTGTGATTGGCATCGCTAGGGTTCGTACGAACCCAATCCGTGGAGTAGGAACCATTTCAGTTCCGAACCACGTTATATCCTTGTGTTCGTGGTTGTATCTTTTTGTTATTGCTTTTATTATTTCTATTCCACTGCGCATAACAAGTTTTGTAGAGACGATCGCGAACGATTTCCATCCACGCACGGTCAAACGCTATTCACCCCCCCTCTAGCGGTGTCAAATCTCCAACAAGTGGTATTAGAGCTCGGTGGCTCTTCAACGGATTAACAACCGGGAGCAAGACGCTAGAGGGTAAAAGATGGAAGTCCAAGATCAATTAGGTTGGGACATCAACACACCGGTGCCCTACACAGGATTCAATTCTTGGAAGGGAAGAATTGAGGATTTTATTATGATGAGAGACTTTGAGGAATGGTCCATTTTGATGGATGGATTTGAATATCCAAGAGGACCAAGAGGTGGATTCCTCAAAAAGAAGAGATGGACCCAAGAACAAGTTCAAGCATCCGAGAAAAATGATAAGGTGATAAAATTTTTAATTGATTTAATGCCTAACAATATCTTGTGTATGTTAGGTAATTATGTATATGCTAAAGAGTTATGGAGCCAAGTGACAAAGCTCCATGAAAATTCATCATCGGTCCAAGAAGAAGAAGAAGAAGAGGAGTGCTCAGCCTCTCAAGCTCAAGAAAGTACACCGTCATCCCAAGAGCTTGAGGATTCGGAGGTTGATAGGGAATCAACATCCGGATCGGAAGAAGTGGAAGAAGCATCCACATCCGGATCAGAAGAGGTGGAGGGAGTGGAAGAAGCATCCACCTCAAGGATTGAGGGGGAGGAGAGAACCTCCACACCGGAACATCAAGAAGAAGCTTCGACATCCGGTCAAGATGAAGAAGCCCAAAGTCCAATTCCGGTCCTCATTAACCTAGGTAACTCAAGCAATTTAAGTTTAAATAAAAATCATATAATTTGCTTTGAGTGTAGGAAAACCGGGCACTACAAGAGCAAGTGCCCAAAGAAGATCAGAAAAGCTCCTCCGGCACCAAAACCTCAAGAAAGATCAAAAGATGCCGGTGCCACCACTAGAAGAAGCAAAGAGCACGTCATTTGCTTCAAGTGTCAACAACCGGGGCATTTTAGGAATTCATGCCCTAGGGGGAGCCTCCAAGGCAAACCCTAAGGTATATTTCAATAATGCACCTTCTAGATTTAATAGTCAAAAGCATGCTAGGAATTTTAATTCCCTTGCAATTCATAAAGAGCATGCTAGAAGTAAGGAATTTTGCTTAGGTGCTAAAAATGTTTACCTTAGGAGTAAGGAAAAATTTGGGACTAATGTCCCTAAAAATATTTTACCTAAGGAATCAATTAGGAAAATAGGAGAACATCTAGATCTAAATACTAAATAGACTAGGCATATGCCTAGAAAGTCTCATGCCCATGGTTTAAATCAAAATTCTAAAATTGGGCAATTAGAATTAGAGAATCAAGTCTTGAGGTCAAGGCTTTAAAAACTTGAGAAGACCCTTAAAATTGTACAAAATCAATTTAAAGGGTCAAATGATCAAAAGTCAAGGTCCAAAAGTCAAAGTCAACACCAAGGACCTAAGAGTCAAAAGTCAACCAAGGGCAAGCAAGGTTTGGGTCACAAACCTAAGCCTAAAGTGGCTTATCATAGTGTTCCATTTGACTATGGAACACAAACTAGGTTTAGGAAGACCAAGGTCAATAGGGAAGTCATCCCTAGAGTTGACCAAAGGGTGTGCCTAGTGGCTAGGGTTTCTAGGAAACCTAGGGTGGCCACTAAGAAGGTTGCAAGGGGAGTTACCCCTAGAGTCAACCTAGGTAAGACCCAAATGACCAAGGCTAACAAGCCTAGGAGGGTCATTAGGAAGGTATCTAGGGAGGTTATCCCTAAGGAATACCTAATTAATCCTAGGAGCTCAAATCAATTTTGGGTTCCTAAGAGCGTGATTGATTCATGCTAAGATGAGTTTAGGGTGTGCCAACCTTGATTGGATGGGTAGTTAACTCAACCATGGCAAAGGTGGCATGTTAGGTCATTTTCAAGGTTTTGGTTACCTTGGGATGTGGTTAGATTTGAATTCTAAAAGATTTTAGGATGTGCCAATATTAATTGAGAAGTTTTGATAAAATGATCAAATTGGCACAAGTTGGGTTTAGAGGTTAGTGTGCCATTTTGGGTTCTTGGCACACTAGGGAGATTAGGTTAATATGGCAAAATATATCTAATTATATCAAATGGAAATTAATATTAAAATTTAGGTATTACTATACCTATATTTTTTATATGCCATGCTTTGATTGCCATATGCCATGTCATGACATCATGCCTATTTCTATGATTTTATATGTCATGAGTATGCTTAGGTTTTAGGTTAATGTCATGTATGCTTAGTTTTATATCATATGCCATGACATCATAATTATGAGCATATGCTTATTTATATCATTTCTAATGCCATAATCATTCATGCATTTAAGACAATTTGGTTGAAATTGAATTAAGGACTATGACATGACTTGAAGTCCCATTTATAAGGGAATCAAGTAGGGTTGCCTTAGAAGATGCATGAAACCCTAGTTTTAAATGAACCAAAACCCACATCTCACATCGAATTGACATGTATGTGTATTTATACACCCTAGATACATGTGAGATGCTAGGATATGAGTTAAGTTCAAGGTGCATAGTTTTTGCATCTAAATGAACTAAAACTCATTTAGTTTCAATGTGGATCATTGGGAGAGCATGTGTACAAGTCATGTACATAGAGCCCAAGGAATATGATCCAAAATAAGGTTTTGAAAACATTTTAAAATCATCTTGAAAAACCTTGGTGAAGTCTATCTTTTGATAGCAATCACCATTGATAGAGTTGATACAAAATAGGGCCAAAACATTGAAAATTTCAATGGTTTTGAGTTTTGTATCAAACTCACTATTTTATAGGTAAAATAATTTTCAAATATTTTTCACCCATTGTGTGTGTCATAAGTATTATACGTATGAATTTTCACGATTTTTCGAATTACGTATAATTATTTATGAATTTCCAAAATTCATTTCTGATAGTTAAAAATCGAGATTTTCAGTTATCGATGGTACCTGTGTGTGGCGATCGGTGATGAGTGTGATCGGTGATTACTATCAGGAGTCGACTGCCAGGTCTGATTTCGTGTTAACAAGGTTTGTTTAGCCCGTGTTCAGCTATGGAAAAGGTTCTTAATCACTCCTAACCCTAGGATATGCTTTAGGAAGCATTATAAAAGGTGAAAATCTATTGGATATGGATCAGGAGCTGTGTTAGGTCAAAGTATCAAATTTAGGGTGAGTGAAAGTTCTATGTTGAACTTAGAACCTTAATTTTGATGGTTTAGAGTTCCTATTGGCTTAGGGGCTTCCCAAGACATTGTTGGTGCAATGGTCAAGGGGGAGCAAGCCTTTAGGGGGAGGTATCCATCTTGGGATGATGGATGTGTTTTTCTCCTTGAAGAGGAGAAGTTATTGGGGGAGTATCATCAATTGAGAAAATTGATGGGTTTTTGATACCCAATTTGGAAATTGGGAGAGAGTATAGGATTGCCTCTCTTGAGTGATAATGTGAATTATCACTAGGAAGATAGTAGGCATCCTAGGTATTTATTTTTGGATCAAGGGGGAGATTGTAAGATCTCATTGGGACATGAGACATTGACCTCCTTGGAGAGAAAACCTTTTTGATGTTAGTCAAAAAGGGGGAGAATGTTTGGGGGAGAACATTTGGAGAGTATTTACCAATTTGGGACAATTGGTAAGGGATTTGAGTTAGTGGTCTAACTCAAATGATTTGTTTGGTTTTTGTCAAATATCAAAAAGGGGGAGAATGTTGGTGCAATCGGCCCAAGTCATGGACCAGGACTCGAGTTTGACTCGAGTGATGTTTTGATGTTCGACAAAAACATATGACAATGTAATTGTCATAGGGAAGTCCAAGTCTTGAGTACTTGGCATGGGAAGTCCAAGTAGGACACTTGGCATTTGAAAAAGTCCAAGCATGGGTCTTGGCAAGGTAAAGTCCAAGTCATGGATACTTGGCATGGAAAGTCCAAGTCATGGGTACTTGGCATTTGGGAAAGACCAAGTCTTGAGTACTTGGCACAAGGAAAAGTCCAACATGGGTTGGCAAGGGAAAGTCCAAGCTTGAGTCTTGGCATGAGAAGTCCAAGGGGTTTGATATTGGCTGCGTAAAATCCAAACGGGAGTCTTGGCAGCATAAGTCCAATGGTTGGCGGTGTAAAGTCCAAGCGGAGTCTTGGTGGCGTAAGTCCAATGTGCCTTGGCGGTATAGACACCGTTAGCATGACATAGCCGAGGGAAGTACCTGGAGGCTAGCGCGATGGATGAACAAGTCATGAATGACTTGGAGGGATCCGAGAGGCGTGAGGCTGATGAAGGTGGCTAGAAGGCTTAGGTCTAGGCTAAGGGTGGTCTAGCAAGTATGGGGGCACCATACTTGGGTTAAAACCTCAGGTTTGAGGTTGGCGTTATTGCCATTATGGCCGGGTTCGACGTGAGTCGACTTGAGTTCGAGTTTGGAGCCGAATCGCCCGCGATCATTGCTCATTGAAGCGATCGGCCGGTGATGTGAGTCGATTGCCAGGGACGACGGTCATTGCTAGTTCGCGAGCAAGAATGCTCCGTGAGCCGGTGAGGCCCGATTACGCTACCGGGCGATCGCCAAGAGATCCGTTGGAGTTTTTCCAGCGTGGATCGAGCCGTTGTCTCACGACAACAGTGGCATCAGTCGACTGGTGACTTATGGCAGTCGACTGATGGGCGAAAATCCAGGTCGTGCGCAAGGATAAAAGGAGCTCGACGGGAGGGTTTTTGGCATCAGTTCTTAACCGATTTTCTTGGACGTTTTGAAGCGATTTGCTGCTGCAAATCAGGGCTTTCAAGTGCTAGTCCAAGGCAATCAACAAGCAAGCTTCTAAAGAGTTTTTGTAAAATATTCTTTACTTCTCTTGTTGTATTTCTTCTTATATTTGCTTGTTGTATTTAGATTATTATTGTAATCTTATTGTAAGAGGTTTCTCCACCTCCGACTTGTGTCGAGAAGGAGTATTTATCATAGTGATGTGTGATTGGCATCGCTAGGGTTCGTATGAACCCAATCCGTGGAGTAGGAACCGTTTCGGTTCCGAACCACGTTATATCCTTGTGTTCGTGGTTGTATCTTTTTGTTATTGCTTTTATTATTTCTATTCTGCTGCGCATAACAAGTTTTGTAGAGACGATCACGAACGATTTCCATCCACGCACGGTCAAACGCTATTCACCCCCCTCTAGCGGCGTCAAATCTCCAACATCTAGGACTATAAAACAAACCTCCTTTCGTTCCTCTAGGATAGCCAACAAACATGCGTACTTCTGTACGAGGTTCCAACTTACCAACATCTGCCTTCAGCACATGTGCTAGACTCTCTCAATTCCGAATATGTCTTAGACTAGGCTTTCGCCCAGTGCACAATTCTGTGGGAGTAGAAGGCACTGATTTAGATGGTACCAAGTTTAGAATATACACTGCCGTATCTAGAGCATATCCCCATAACGAATCTGGCAACTTAGAATAACTCATCATCGATCTAACCATCTCCATAAGAGTCCTATTCCTTCTCTCTGCTACACCATTTGTAGGGATGTATACTGAAAAGTCTATCTTTTGTATGAACATCTTTATTTTGAAATAAGATCACATGATCATTGTTTGTATATTTTTATGGTTATGCAATATTGTCTAATACTTTACATTGTAGATAACATGGTGTGTGGTGTCACACAGGAGATCATGTTATCGGCCCCTTGAAAAGTATAAGTAAAGGCTCACAACCGAGATGACTTTGGACAAACGATCGGAATGGTTGTAGTGTGATTTGTGTTGGATCGAAAGTGTCGCTAGAGGGGGGGGTGAATAGCGATACGGTGTCGTTAAAAAAAAACTTTTGCAATAAGTAAAAAGCAAGTAGAGAGTGCACAGTGGAAATATAAAGTAGACAAGATATTTTTACGTGGTTCACAATCTTTCGATTGCTAATCCACGGCCCTAGTGATCCTTGATCACGTACGGAGGGCAATTCACTAAAACCACTCCTCCTCGTTGGAAGTAGGAGCAACGATCACAAAAAGAAATCAAGGCAAAGGGACACTCCCCCTTTCCTTGTTACGATTAAAGCACAAAGACAATTTAAAGAAGTAGAACTTAAATAAATATACCGACAACTCTTATAAGTAGAAGATGTAGCTTTCGTTGTCGTAGCAAATGTGAGTAGTAGTAAGCGGCGTTACGGCGTGTTGAGAGCTCTTGATTTCTTATATTTTTTGCTTGGCGTGAACATGTCTATTTATGGATATTGATCTATGAATTTAGACATAGGTAGTGTCCAAGGTGAGGTTCTTATCCCCCAAGTCTTGCTCATCCACATCCTTTGCGCCAACTCAAGGATGAGGTGCTTCATCCAACCACCTTGTGCCACAACTCAAGGATGAGGTGCTCATCCAACCACCTTGTGCCACCTCAAGGAGGCCTTCACGCCAACTTGTTGGAGCCATCCAACTTGTGCCACATCATGGGAGCCAACCATCTTGTGCCAACTCTCCTCATTTTGGGCGTCCAAGCTTGATGGTGGTTTGCCAACCATCTTGTGTCAACTCACCTCATTTTGGGCGTCCAACTTGATGATGGTTTGGATGTCCACCTTGATGCCACATCACCTAATTTTGGGGGTCCAAGCTTGGTGATGGTTTGGATGTCCACCTTGATGCCACATCACCCTTTGTACCAAAACACGAGTCAAGTCCAAATTCACCCCCTTGAAATTCGAGCTCTTCGAGGTTTGGAACTAGACCAGCGATTGACGTAGTAGCGTCAAAGGGTTTTGGACTGCAGTACAAGTTAGCTTAAAATATAAAGTACGATGGTTCTAACCAACTGATCTCGACCTAGACCTTCCATTGGAGGTATTGGGTCGGATCTACGCTTAACGTCCTTGCTTCGCTTTCACACGAGCTTACCTTGTAGCCTCGCTTCCGGTCTTCACCCGAGTACCTCGGCTTCCTCCGAAATCCCTCTGGCGTTGCCCGACCACCTCGGTTCCCACCGGGTGTCGCAGACCTTCCGCTCAACTTTAGCATTTCTGCACACTTAATTGAGCTCGTAAGATAACAAATATACTCTTAACTATTGAGCCTTTTGCCATAATCAAAATATCGGTTCGACTTTGGTGCCCACTGCACCAACAATCTCCCCCTTTTTGATTCATGGCAAATCGACACAAAAGTTAAGGAAAAATTAAGCTAGCATAATGATTAAGCATGAATGAGCTAGCATAAAGATTAAATATGAATGAGCTAGCATAATGATTAAATATGAATGAGCTAGCATAATGATTAAATATGAATGAGCTAGCATAATGATTAAATATGAATGAGAAATATTATTGTTTCAAGTTCTCCCCTTTGAGGTAACCTCCCTTGAAGGTGAGTTCTTGAAAAATAATTTTTACTCCCCCTTAATAGTTGCTTAAGTAATCGGAATTACTTAATATAAAAGGTAATAATTTTGTTTACTTTCTTCCCCTTTAATTTTGGTTACTTTTGTGACTTTCTCCCCCTTTTGCCTTAACTCAAAAAGTTTGTAAATATATTTTAGGGTTTGTAAGTCCAAGCAAGTTCCCAATATATATATGTATATATATATATATATATATATATATATATATATGTATTTTTTTTTTTTAAAAAATAATAATAAGCGAGAAAATATGTTCTGCTAAAATGTACAACACGCGTTGGGCTGGATTGATATAGACTGATAAATAAGTCTTGAAGGAGTTGATTAATTAAATAATTATACTCCATGGTTCATGTCGATGCCTTTGAATCTACATACGGAACCCAGGAGTAAGGTCCTAACATCTCACGCCCGTGGCTAAGTACACAAACACATTAGTCCTATGTGTTGTGAGATGTGTTGGCTCCTTAAATCTATAGGTATATGATTTCTAAGGTAAGACTTAGGCTAATTTCATAAAAAGAAGCAAAAATAGAGTACATATATAGAAAAATTTAAATCCTACTCTATTACGCACATACCTAACTTTCGTCTTAATAAACTAAATTCGACCGGGTAGTGGTTTGGTGAAGATGTCCTAGGTTTGATTTGGACTCAACATACTCTAGTTGTATAGTTCCATTAGTTACATGTTCCCTAATGAAGTGGTGTTTAACTTCTATATGTTTTGTCCTAGAATGACATATTGGATTTTTAGTTAAGTTAATTGAACTAATGTTATCTATGTAGGTTTTAATGTTGTTAAAGATTAAGCTAAAGTCTTGGAGAGTGTGCTTCATCCACGGGGTGAGAGACACACTCACCCATCGCATAGCGTGTTCGGCCGGTGGTAGATAAGGCAGCGCAATCTGCTTCCTCTTTGCACCAACTTACTAGACTCGGTAGGGATTTGACAACAACCACTCGTGCTCTTTCTATCGAGTTTACTACGGCATAGTCGAGTCAGATGCGATTAGATTAAACTCGGTAGATCTAGGGTACCAAATACCTCGTTTAGCGTGCCCTTTAGATATCTAAGGATCGCTTGACTAGGGTTAGGTGAGACTCCTTGGCACGAGTTTGTAACCTTGCGCACATACTTACATGAATAAAATGTCGAATTGGCTCGCGGTTAAGTATAGGAGACTTCCTATTGCGCTCCTATAGTATTTTAGGTCAACGGGTTTTCCTTCTACATCTTCGTTTATATTAACATTAGTTGCTATAGGTGTATTAATTATTTTAGCATCTTGCATTCCAAATCGATTTATTAAGTCCTTAGTATATTTTTGTTGATGTAAATATATTCCATCTTTAGTTTGTTTAATTTGTAAACCTAAGAAGAAACTTAACTCTCCTACTAAATTCATTTCAAATTCACTTTCCATAAGTGAGATGAATTCGTTTAGCAGGATCGAGTTGGTAGTTCCAAAAATTATATCATCTACATAGATTTGGGCTATAAAGATTTCTTTTCCTACAATTTTTACGAATAAGGTTGGGTCGACTAAACCTTGGTTGAATCCTTTGGACTTAAGATAGATCGAAAGCCTTTCGTACCAAGCTCTTGGGGCTTGTTTGAGTCCATATAGGGCTTTCTTAAGTCTAAGGACATGGTCAGTTTATCTAGATTTTGAATCAGGAGGTTGGTAGCGTAAACTTCTTCCTTAATGTATCCATTCAAAAATGCTGACTTGACATCCATTTGAAACAATTTAAAACCTCGATGTGCGTATGCTAACAACATTCGGATGGACTCTAGTCTTGCTACGGGGGCGTAGGTCTCATCGTAATCTAAACCTTCGACTTGACTAAACCCTTTTGCGACTAACCTAGCTTTATTTCTAACTACTTCACCTTTATCATCAAGTTTATTTCGAAATACCCACCTTGTTCCAATAATTGATTTTTCTTTAGGTGGTGGTACTAATTCCCAGACTTCATTTCTAGTGAATTGAGCTAGCTCTTCTTGCATAGCAATAATCCGGTCGGGATCAAAGTGCTTGTTCAATAGTTTTGGGTTCGATTTTGGAAATTAACGAGATTTGACTAATGTTTCGATATGAAGCTCTAGTTGAACCCTAAATTTGGATCACCTATAACTTGATTGATAGGATGACTTGGGTTAGGGTCATCTATCACTTGGTCGATAGGATGACTTGGGTTGGGGCGAGATTCAAGTTCAAGATCAGTCGGGTTTGCTATAAGTTGATTTGCTAGTTGGTTTTGTTAAGGATTGAGCGGGTTCATGTCCTTCGTCGAAAACTATATTAATGGTTTCTTCGACTCTAAGAGTGTCGTGATTGTATACCCTATAAGCTCTCTTGGTGGTTGAGTATCCTAGAAAGGTTCGATGAGGTTTTGGATTTAATTTCCCTAGGTAATCCTTAGTGTTTAAGATATGTACCTTGCATCCAAATACCTAAAGTATTTGATGTTTGGTATTTTATCGTGATAAATCTCGTACGAGGTCTTTTGGTGCCTCTTTACCATAAGGATCCTATTTTGGACATAGCAAGCCGTACTAACGGCCTCTGCCCAAAATCTATCGGGTAGGTTATACTCGTTTAACATTGTCCTAGCGGCTTCTTGTAGGGTTCTATTTTTCCGTTAGACTAACCCATTTTGTTGTGGGGTTCTAGGACATGAAAACTCATGGTGGTATCCGTTTAGGTTCAAATCTGTAAACCTGTGGTTTTCGAATTCACCACCATGATCGCTTCTAAGTCTTTTAATCTTAAGGTTCTTTTGATTTTCGATTAACCTACAAAGATTGATTAGTTGGTCTAGGGTATCATTTTTATGTTTGATAAACCTAACCCAAGTAAATCTAGAATAGTCGTCAATTATGACTAAGCAAAATTGACTACCATTGAGTGACTTAGCTCCATGTGAATCAAATAGATCCATGTGTAGGAGCTCAAGAACACTTTTGGTTCGTTCTTGATTAGTTAATTGATGTTGTGTCCTAGATTGTTTACCTTGTTGACAAGCATTACATATTTCATTATCCAAGTTGTTTAGTTTAGGCAAACCTATAACCAAGCCACTCTGACTCATCTTGTGGGCCGAGTCTTGGAGTGCGAGTGTCAGAGTCTTGATTGCCATAACCAAGATTCCTCTTCTTTGTGTCATAAGACACTTGGTTGAGAGTTGGGTAAATTTATTGTGTAGATGTTGCTATTCCTAGTTCCTTTAAGTATTATTTTAGATGTTGCATTTATCTTGATTACGCATTCATTTTCTAGAAATATGACCTTATAATTGTTATCACACAATTGGCTTACACTAAGTAAATTATATTGAAAGTTTTCTACTAATAAGACATTTTGAATTGTAAAGTTAGAGTTGAGCTCAATATCACACGATCCAGATGATTTTGAGCTTGCGTTATTCAGAAGGCTACGATCCTTGTCGTTTGAATCGTAACCGAAAATTTGAGTTGATCCGGTCATGTGTCGGGAGCAACCAGCATCCAACATCATTGATCCTACATATAAGGTAGTTGGATCGGATATTGGAATTACTAAAGGGTTGTTTGTAAGTTTTAAACCTAAATCATCTCACCAATATCTACATGATCAAAACATGTTATTCCTATGTGTTATTGTGAGATGACTTTCAATTTTACTTGATTAATTTTAATGAATTTAAATTAACCAACATTAGGTTAGATTCGGATTTAGTCTAAGCTCATCAAGTAATCTTTTCAAGAGATTAGCTTCCAGGTCGTGGCGAGGCATAGAGGCCTTCTTTGATCGGAACAACGACCACTTCCTTAGACAAAGCTAATTTCAAGAAATTGATAACTCGACTTACTTGAGACTACATCTTGGTCTAACTAGTTATTTTTGAAAAGAGGCTCCCGAGGCTCAATCTTTTAAATAGGATTTTAGTTGATTATGAGTCCTATCTAACCATTCTAAAAATAAAGGAAAAACTAAGCATGCAATTTCTAAGACTTAACAAAAATACATTTTGTATTGGCTCACTGGACCATTGAATCGAGTGGGTCTATTCACATAGTGAATTTGGTCCATGGGAACCCAATACATGTTAGATCCTAAAGATGAAATCAAAGTGATCTTAGGGACCCATGCTTGGACATTTTTCTTATGTTGGTTTACTATAGACATATATGACTTATTGGTTGTATTTGAGTTAAACCCGAGTCCGGCCTTGTTGTACACGGCCCTTTGTGATCAAGTAAGAGGTCAAGTCCTTGGATCCCAAAGTGAACCTTTCAACGTGTTCCTAAGGTCTTCGACTTGTGTTTTCAAAAGCGAGTTCTCAACTTCAAGCTTTTCAACTTGAGTTGAGTCCTCCTCTTGAATACGAGTAGTCGAAGAGGTTAGGGAGACCTCATGTTTGAGGAGGTTAACCTCCTCAATTAGGGTCTCGACCTTGGACTCGGACTTAGCTAGTTTCTTATTTAAAAATTTAATTGCACCATACAAAGTATTAAGTAACGACCGACTTACCCTTAATGATTCTTTTGAACCGGATACGGATCCGTGGCTTGTCTTGAATGGAAGCTCATCGCCGGATTCGGACTCGGACTCTTCTTCGTTTCGGAGTCGTGCTCGGTCGGCTTGGCCATTAGAGCTTGGATATCGTCTTCTTCCTCCGACAACTCCTCCCAAGTAGCGTTTAGCGCTTTCTTGGTCTTTGATGCGTTATTCTTTAGCTTTGGGCACT
This sequence comes from Wurfbainia villosa, assembly GCA_025175895.1. Lineage (NCBI taxonomy): Eukaryota > Viridiplantae > Streptophyta > Magnoliopsida > Zingiberales > Zingiberaceae > Wurfbainia > Wurfbainia villosa. Next base: position 102,050,274 of record CM046000.1, on the reverse strand, counting down.
CGGACTTGATGTGACCGAACATGTTGCACTCATAGCATCTAAAATTAGAAGTATTTGAATTAGGTTTAGGCTTACCTTGAGTTGTTGGTCGTTTTAGTCTCTTGATCATATTCCGAACTAGATTGACTATTTCGGATTCTATTCGAGTCTACTTCCGATTCGGACTAAATCTTCTTCCTTGGGGTGGCTTGCTTGCGGGCTTCTTCTTCTTGGAACACGCAACTAACGCAATACTCTTCTCGGCACGACCACGTTAGTTTGCTCATGTAATTCAAGTTCTGAAAACAATTCGTCTAACCTAATTTTAGAAAGGTCCTTGGAGACCTTGTAGGCATCGACCATGGATGCCCACAAGGTGGTCCTAGGAAACGAGTTAAGAGAATACCTGATAAGGTCGCGATTCTCGACCTTTTGTCCGATGGCATGGAGTTGGTTGACGATGTCTTGGATACGAGCATGTAGTTGAGTTGCGGTCTCGTTTTCCTGCATTTTCAAGTTATACAATTTATTTAAAGGTAAATCTCTTTTACATACCTTCGTGTCGTCGGTGCCTTCGTGTAGTTCCACTAGCTTGGTCCATAAGTCCTTTGCACTAATGAAGGGGCCGACGCGGTTGAGCTCTTCCTTGGACAACCCACATTGCAAGATTTGAGTTGCCTTGGCATCGGCTTCTACTTGTTTTTTCATGGAATTTGACCATTGATCGTAACCCAAAGATTCACCATCTTCATTAATAGGAAGTGTGAAACCGGTTTGGATTACGATCCACATCTCGATTTGGGTTTTAAGAAAGCATTCCATCCGACCCTTCCAATAACAAAAGTCATTACCGTTGTAAAACGGGGGTGAGTGTGCTAAACCCTTCGAGATGGGCCATTTAAAAACAAGAAGAAGAACGACGAAAAAGAATCTTGCAAAACACACGAAAAAGAATATTCCAAGACTTTCGTCTTGGATTAGTAGTGCAGGAAGTAAAAAAAAATATATATAAAATGTAACTTGCAAAAAGAAATAAACAATCAAATGCGAATGTCGTTGAAGTTCCGGAGGACAACCTTACTCGGGATCTAACCCGAAGGACAACCTTATCCGGATCCTAAAGCCTCTAATGCAATTCTATATGTAGGAGAAGATAAGCAAGTGAAATAATTATACGAAAACAGAAATAAATAAATAAAAAATCTGTGAAAAAAAGAAAAACAAAGCTAGATTGGTGGTTTCACGGAATCTTAGCGCCCCCGGCTCTGATACCAATTGTTGGATCGAAAGTGTCGCTAGAGGGGGGGGTGAATAGCGATACGGTGTCGTTAAAAAAAAACTTTTGCAATAAGTAAAAAGCAAGTAGAGAGTGCACTGAAATATAAAGTAGACAAGATATTTTTACGTGGTTCACAATCTTTCGATTGCTAATCCACGGCCCTAGTGATCCTTGATCACGTCACGGAGGGCAATTCACTAAAACCACTCCTCCTCGTTGGAAGTAGAACACGATCACAAAAGAAATCAAGGCAAAGGACACTCCCCTTTCCTTGTTACGATTAAAGCACAAAGACAATTTAAAGAAGTAGAACTTAAATAAATATACCGACAACTCTTATAAGTAGAAGATGTAGCTTTCGTTGTCGTGGCGCCGTCGTAGCAAATGTGAGTAGTAGTAGCGGCGTTACGACGGCGTGTTGAGAGCTCTTGATTTCTTATATTTTTTGCTTGGCGTGAACATGTCTATTTATGGATATTGATCTATGAATTTAGACATAGGTAGTGTCCAAGGTGAGGTTCTTATCCCCCAAGTCTTGCTCATCCACATCCTTTGCGCCAACTCAAGGATGAGGTGCTTCATCCAACCACCTTGTGCCACAACTCAAGGATGAGGTGCTCATCCAACCACCTTGTGCCACCTCAAGGAGGCCTTCACGCCAACTTGTTGGAGCCATCCAACTTGTGCCACATCATGGGAGCCAACCATCTTGTGCCAACTCTCCTCATTTTGGGCGTCCAAGCTTGATGGTGGTTTGCCAACCATCTTGTGTCAACTCACCTCATTTTGGGCGTCCAACTTGATGATGGTTTGGATGTCCACCTTGATGCCACATCACCTAATTTTGGGGGTCCAAGCTTGGTGATGGTTTGGATGTCCACTTTGATGCCACATCACCCTTTGTACCAAAACACGAGTCAAGTCCAAATTCACCCCCTTGAAATTCGAGCTCTTCTCGAGGCTGGAACTAGACAGTGATTGGTGTAGTACAGTGGTCAAAGGGTTTTGGGTATGATACAAGAAATATAAAGTACGATGGTTCTAACCATCTGATCTCGACCTAGACCTTCCATTGGAGGTATTGGTCGAGATCTCGCTGCGTCCTTGCTTCGCTTTCACACGAGCTTACCTTGTAGCCTCGCTTCCGGTCTTCACCCGAGTACCTCGGCTTCCTCCGAAATCCCTCTGGCGTTGCCCGACCACCTCGGTTCCCACCGGGTGTCGCAGACCTTCCGCTCAACTTTAGCATTTCTGCACACTTAATTGAGCTCGTAAGATAACAAATATACTCTTAACTATTGAGCCTTTTGCCATAATCAAAATATCGGTTCGACTTTGGTGCCCACTGCACCAACAATTTGGTATTGGTTTGTCTTGACCATAGAATCACACTAGTGCACTTTGTGTGTATTGAGCAGGACTGACTTAGAGGTGATTCGATTTATTGCTGACTACATAATCGAATCGGACCTCAGATATTATTTAGTACATGCTCTTAATCCCGATATAATAACGAACACATATACTTAGTACTCATCTATTTGATTTACCAATGGGCGAGATTTATAGATTAAATCGATAGGCTCGGTAAGTTGGGAGATGATATTGTTTATATGGTGTGCCGTTGATTATAGGAGGAAACCGTGTCCTATATATTAGGATGATGATGTCCCCTTGAGGAACTCATAAGGTTCATCATGTAAACCCTGCAGGTGGACTTGGTCCGACATGATGAAAAGGTTGAGTGGTACTACTCAAGGAGTTAGATGTTGATTAATTAATGGTCAGTAAATTAATTAATCGACGGACATTCGAGATCTTAAACACGGGGAGAAAATGTACAAATAATATATGGAGCCCATATTATCATATGGGGGTTGGTGAGGTAGATCAATGATGATCCTTTAGTGGATTGGATCATCATTAGTGGATCGGACTTTATGTGGGCTTGATCCATGGGTAGCCAAGATCCAACTCCTCCTCATGGTCCCTAATGTAGCCTATTAACACCTCATGAAGCTTAGATCCAATGGATAGAAACAAAACTCTAAGATCCATAGGTAGAGATTAAATCTCTAAGATCCGACGGTTGAGATTAAATCTCTAGATCCGACGGTTGAGATTAAATCCCTAGAACCAATGGAGGAGATTAATTCATGATTTATCCCTAAATCTATAAAAGGAGGGCATGGGAGTTGGCGTGGACAATCATCAAGAGAGCTAGGGTTTTGGGCGGCAAGGGAGAGGAATCCTAGTTGAGATAGGATTAGGGTTAGGGTTTGGAAGCTTGGGCGGCACCAAATAAGGAAGGTTTCTTTTTTCTTCCTTCTCTTGTGGCCGGCGTCCAACATCTTTTTCAGCCCCTTCCAGCCCTTGGCCGGTGCTCAAAAGGCCCTACTTTCTTCTCCTTAGGTGGTGGAAACAAGATATAGGGGTTTCCTTGGTGTCTTGGTTGTTTTCCATCATCCTCTCCTCCTTCTAGTTGGCCGACAACAAGGATTTTGTTTGCTCCTTGTTGGTTGGTTTTAGGGAGGAGAAAAACCTTGTTTCTATTCTTCCTCTTGCTTTGGAAGAGCAAGGAAGGAAGATTTGTGATCTAGGAGCTTCGACTTTTGGTAGAGCGTCGCCCACACGACGTTCAAAAGGAGGAAGGACATACATTAGAAGATCAAGAGGTATATCTATTCTCTTTTCTCTTTTGTTTGTTGCTTGTTTTTGTTTTTCAATTATAAGCATGTTATAAATCTGTAAATGGCTAAATAATACTTGGATCCCGAGCATAAATATGAAAACCAGTGATTCGGACATCATCTATTCCGCGGCTACTCGTAGAATAAAGGATGGTCACTTGAACAACTAGTTTGTTAAAGCGACCTCTCTAAACGAATAGCACGACGATGACTTGGTGGTTTGGGCAATCCCTTTTGTCTAGGATTAAATTTTTTTTAATCCGGGTACATCGAAGGGATCACCATGGACAAGCTACCGAGGTGAAGTGGGAAGCGAAGTTTCCCCTCACGGACTCGATAAGCAAAACCCTTCAATTGGTATCAGAGCCAAGGTTTCCGATTTTGTGTTTAGAATTCGGTTAATTTTTATGCACTTTTCATATATTATATGTGCCGGATAATAGTAGGATATGCGTAGTTTAACTCTTTGGTTGCAGGCATAAGATCCGACTATTATGACCATATGTGTGTATGTGATTGTATGTGTATATTTTGTTGAATCCTCGGGGTTGACGAGGCTAGTATTTGATTTTTTGTAAATTAGATACGACATTGTTTAGCCACTCTTTATTTTAGTTTACTTTTGATCTAGATTTCATATACACTCCCTCATGGAGTATAGGATCGATGGATGTAAATTAAAATAGATTTTAGTCTCGGCTCGGATCTCCGGATGACTCGTACATGGTGTAGGAGGAGCGGACGAGAAGGCATTGCGATGGGAGACATATTGAAGACAAAAGCCATAATAGTTGGAAAATAATTTATTTTTCATATTTATTGCTTTTTGTTTGATATGCATGTCGTAGGGTAGGAAAATTCCTCAATTTCAAATTACTAAGTGGGAGAGGGAATTTTTAAAATTCCCACGACCTCCATTACGATTTGACAAGTGATGCAAATAAACTTGCGCGTTGGCTCTGAGTGCCTTCCTCCATATTGAATGGGTTTGTTTGCGGATCACAAGGTCAAATATGGTTATAGGAAATTATCAAGGAGCGTGTGTACTTCTCCATCGGAAGACACATAACCCGAGATAATTACCTTGGTACCGAGTAATGGTGAACACTTAGATACAAATATAAGTTATCCTCCCCTTTAGAGTCACTGCTTTTATTTGTAGGGCCAAAGAGGAACCAACTATTAATTTTACTTGTCAAAAAGTTAGGTTGACAAGATAGTAAAATTAATGGGTAAAACCTCCTCTTACAAATGTAGAATTCGTATACGTCCACACTATCGTGGCATATGATATTCTCGGTGTTTTGAGGTGTTGGTTGATTTTAAAATTTTATTGTTTGAGGAATCAATAATTTTTTGAAATCTAATGCTTTGATTTATGTGATTCTTAGGTTTTCTTTCAAAATAACTTTCAACCCACTTGCTGTGATACTGAAAGAGAACAAACTTACTGGACCCAACTATGTTGATTGAAAGAGGAATCTAGACATTGTCTTGACTGCCGAGGAATACAAATATGTACTCCTCGAAGAGTGTCCTCCCAAGACTGCAGATGATTCTGGGGAAAAGGAGAGAGAGAGCTATAAGAAGTGGATCAAGGCCGATGAGATGACGCGGTGTTACATTTTGGCATCTATGTCAAATGTACTGCAACATCAGCATCAAGCCATGTCCACTGCTTATGATATGATGCTCAATCTCAAAAAGCTTTTCGGACACCAGAATCGGGCTGCGAGGCAAGAGGCCATGAGAAACTTGATGATGACCACCATGATCGAGGGAACACCCGTGAGGGATCATGTTCTCAAGATGATGACTCATTTGAATGAGCTGGAGGTCCTTGGAGCTGAGATCGATGGGGAAACCCAGGTCGACATCATACTCCAGTCTCTACCTAGGAGTTTTGAGCAGTTTCGCCTGAACTACAACATGAACAAGAGGTTATATTCGTTGGCGGAACTTCTGACAGAACTCCAAGCGACAGAGGGACTATTTCGTCAGAGTGCTCAGGCGCATGCCGTGGTGACCCAAAAGGTTTCTACTTCTAAGCCGAAAGGCAAGAAGAAGAAGAAACAAACTGGGGCGAAGGCAGTGGGAGGTACTCAGGGAGGAGTGAAGAAGCCGAAAGACAAGTGCTTCACTTGTAAGCATCGAACCGAAGAAGGAGTATATCTTTTGGTCTAGTCGTTGAAACATGTTTAGCGGTGTTATCTACCGGCACCTGGTGTGTAGATATGGGAGCCACTGATCATGTTTGCAATACTTTGTAGGGGTTCCAGGAAACCAGACGACTGGCTGAGGGGGAGATTACCGTGTACTTGGGCGATGCCACGAAAGTGGCGGCTGTTGCAGTGGGAGATATTCATTTATCTTTTGAGAAAAATAAAATTTTGGTTCTTAAGAATTGCCTTTATGTACCCTTATTTAAAAAGAATTTAATTTTGGTTTCTAAATTGTTTATGGATGGATATTCTATTTCTTTTAATGACAGAGTTGTTATAAGAAGGAATAGGGACATTATCTGTTCGGGTGCATTGATAGGAAATTTGTACACACTTGAACCAAAACCTCCCACGATGCAAATTGAAGTTAATAACTCATCTTCTAATTCCAATAAGAGAAAAGAACCTTCGAAGATGAACCAAATATATCTTTGGCATCTTAGGCTTGGTCACATTAACCTAAACAGAATTTAAAGGTTGATAGCTGATGGACCTTTGGGTTCATTAGTGGTGGAGGATCTTCTAACCTGTGAATCTTGCTTGGAAGGTAAAATGACCAAGAGGCCTTTTAAGGCCAAGGGGTATAGAGCCAAAGATGTGTTAGAATTGGTTCATTCTGATTTGTGTGGTCCTATGTCTATCCAAGCTAGAGGTAGTTTTGAGTATTTCGTCTCTTTTATAGACGATTACTCAAGATATGGATACATTTACCTGATGCGCCGCAAGTCTGAATGCTTTGACAAGTTCAAAGAATTCAAGGCTGATGTGGAGAAACGTCAAGGTAAAAGTATCAAGACACTACGATCTGATCGTGGTGGTGAGTACCTCTTGGGAGAGTTTAGGAACTACTTATCAGAGGTTGGGATTCAATCCCAATTGACTGCACCTGGCACACCCCAGCAGAACGGTGTAGCAGAGCGAAGGAATAGGACTCTTATGGAGATGGTTAGATCGATGATGAGTTATTCTGACTTGCCAGATTTGTTCTGGGGATATGCTTTAGAAACGACGGTGTACATTCTGAACTTGGTTCCATCTAAATCAGTGCCTTCTACTCCCACAGAGTTGTGGACTGGGCGAAAGCCTAGTCTAAGACATATTCGGATATGGGGGAGTCCAGCACATGTGCTGAAGGCAGATGCTGGTAAGTTGGAACCTCGTACAGAAGTACGCTTGTTCGTTGGCTATCCCAGGGGAACGAAGGGTGGATTGTTTTATAGTCCTAGAGATCAGAGGGTGATCATTAGCACGAACGCCAGATTTCTAGAGGAAGACTACATGATGAGCCACAAGCCCAAGAGTAAAATTGTTCTGGAGGAGTTAAAAGGGGAAGTCATTTCTTTAGTACCACCGGTACAAGAGGATATACCATATGTCACTGCACCGCGTGTCACAGAGGATACACAGATGATACCTCATCGTAGTGGGAGGGTTGTGAGACATCCTGATAGATTCATGTTCTTGGGAGAATCTTCTGATTTGGTCCTTGGCGAACATGAACCTGATCCCTGGACATATGACGAGGCAATCCAAGATAAAAATGCAATATCTTGGCAAAGTGCAATGAATGCTGAGATTGAATCTATGGATTCAAATTAGGTCTGGGAGCTAGTAGAACCACCCGATGGTGTATAAACCATTGGATGCAAGTGGATCTACAAGAGAAAGAGAGGAATAGATGGGAAGGTTGAGACCTTCAAAGCGAGGCTTGTTGCGAAGGGGTATACTCAGAAAGAGGGTATCGATTATGAGGAGACCTTTTCGCCGGTAGCCATGCTTAAGTCTATCCGAATTCTCTTATGCATAACAGCTCATATGGATTATGAGGTGTGGTAGATGAATGTCAAGACAACTTTCCTTAATGGAAGTCTTGAGGAAAATATCTACATGAAGCAACCAGAGGGATTCATTGCTAAAGGCAAAGAGCATCTTGTGTGTAAGCTTAATCGATCCATTTATGGATTGAAGCAAGCTTCGAGGTCTTGGAACATCCACTTTGATGAGTTAATCCAGTCTTATGGATTTATTCAAAGTCCGGATGAGTCTTGTGTATACAAGAGATATGACGGAAACGTAGTGGTATTTCTTGTACTATACATAGATGACATTTTGTTGATTGACAACAATATCAAGGTGTTATCGGACGTAAGAGTATGGTTGTCCAAACAGTTTGATATGAAAAACTTGGGAGAGGTGGGACACATCCTTGGGATCAAGGTTATAAGGGATCACAGGAAAAGGATGTTGTGCTTATCCCAAGCTTCATACATAGACATGATTATGGAGCGTTTTAGCATGCAGAACTCCAAGAAGGGTTTTCTACCTTTCAGGCATGGAGTTCCTTTATCTAAAGAGATGTGTCCTAGATCATCTGAGAAGATAGAGGAGATGAAGGCGGTTCCTTATGCTTCGGCAGTAGGAAGCCTCATGTATGCGATGCTTTGTACGAGACTAGATATCTGCTTTGCCATGGGCAAAGTCAGCAGATATCAGAGTAATCCAGGACAGAGACATTGGACTGTGGTAAAGCATATATTGAAGTACCTGAGAAGGACTAGGGATTATATGCTGGTTTACCGGGCAGACCAATTACTCCCTGTGGGTTACACGGATTCCGACTTCCAATCTGATAGGGATAACAGTAAGTCTACCTCAGGTTTTGTGTTTACTTTGGGAGGTAGAGCCATTGTATGGAGGAGTGTCAAGCAGAAATGCGTGGCGGACTCCACCATGGAAGCTGAGTATGTGGTAGCCTCTGACGCGGCCAAAGAAGCTGCGTGGCTCAGGAACTTCCTGATGGACTTGGATGTGATTCCTGGTTTGCCTAGAACTATCACAATTTATTGTGATAATAGTGGTGCAGTTGCAAACTCGAAGGAACCACAAGCCCATAAGGCTAGTAAACACATAGAGCGCAAGTACCACCTGATACGAGAAATCGTAAAGAGAGGAGAAGTTGCTGTGGCCAAGATTGCATCGGAGGATAACCTGGCAAATCCTTTCACTAAGGCCCTTCCGGCAAGAGCTTTTGATAGGCATGTGGAGGGAATGAGGATCAGATGTATGACAGTTTGAAGGCATCATAGTCTTTTAGTATAAGTGGGAGATTGTAGGGATGTATACTGAAAAGTCCATCTTTTGTATGAACATCTTTATTTTGAAATAAGAATCACATGATCATTGTTTGCATATTTTTATGGTTATGTAATATTGTCTAATACTTTACATTGTAGATAACATGGTGTGTGGTGTCACACAGGAGATCATGTTATCGACCCCTTGAAAAGTATAAGTAAAGGCTCACAACCGAGATGGCTTTGGACAAACGATCGGAATGGTTGTAGTGTGATTTGATATTGGTTTGTCTTGACCATAGAATCACACTAGTGCACTTTGTGTGTATTGAGCAGGACCGACTTAGAGGTGATTCGATTTATTGCCGACTACATAATCGAATCGGACCTCAGATATTATTTAGTACATGCTCTTAATCTCGATATAATAATGAGCACATATACTTAGTACTCATCTCTTTGATTTACCAATGGGCGAGATTTATAGATTAAATCGATAGGCTCGGTAAGTTGGGAGATGATATTATTTATATGGTGTGTCGTTGATTATAGGAGGAAACCGTGTCCTATATATTAGGATGATGATGTCCCCTTGAGGAACTCATAAGGTTCATCATGTAAACCCTGCAGGTGGACTTGGTCCGACATGATGAAAAGGTTGAGTGGTACTACTCAAGGAGTTAGATGTTGATTAATTAATGGTCAGTAAATTAATTAATCGATGGACATTCGAGATCTTAAACACTGAGAGAAAATGTACAAATAATATATGGAGCCCATATTATCATATGGGGGTTGGTGAAGTAGATCAATGATGATCCTTTAGTGGATTGGATCATCATTAGTGGATCGGACTTTATGTGGGCTTGATCCATGGGTGGCCAAGATCCAACTCCTCCTCATGGTCTATAATGTAGCCTATTAACACCTCATGAAGCTTAGATCCAATGGATAGAAACAAAACTCTAAGATCCATAGGTAGAGATTAAATCTCTAAGATCCGACGGTTGAGATTAAATCTCTAGATCTGCCGGTTGAGATTAAATCTCTAGAACCAATGGAGGAGATTAATTCATGACTTATCCCTAACTCTATAAAAGGAGGGCATGGGAGTTGGCATGGACAATCATCAAGAGAGCTAGGGTTTTGGGCGGCAAGGGAGAGGAATCCTAGTTGAGATAGGATTAGGGTTAGGGTTTGGAAGCTTGGGCGACACCAAATAAGGAAGGTTTCTTTCTTCTTCCTCCTCTTGTGGCCGGCGTCCAACATCTTTTCCAGCCCCTTCCAGCCCTTGGCCGGTGCCCAAAAGGCCCTACTTTCTTCTCCTTAGGTGGTGGAAACAAGATATAGGGGTTCCCTTGGTGTCTTGGTTGTTTTCCATCATCCTCTCCTCCTTCTAGTTGGCCGGCGGCAAGGATTTTGTTTGCTCCTTGTTGGTTGGTTTTAGGGAGGAGAAAATCCTTGTTTCTATTCTTCCTCTTGCTTTGGAAGAGCAAGGAAGGAAGATTTGTGATCTAGGAGCTTCGACTTTTGGTAGAGCGTCGCCCACACGACGTCCAAAAGGAGGAAGGACATACATTAGAAGATCAAGAGGTATATCTATTCTCTTTTCTCTTTTGTTTGTTACTTGTTTTTGTTTTTCAATTATAAGCATGTTATAAATCTGTAAATGGCTAAATAATACTTGGATCCCGAGCATAAACACGAAAACCGGCGATCCGGACATCGTCTATTCTGTGACTACTCGTAGAATAGAGGATGGTCGCTTGAACAACTAGTTTGTTCAAGTGACCTCTCTAAACGAATAGCACGACGATTACTTGGTGGTTTGGGCAATCCCTTTTATCTAGGATTAAATTTTTTTTAATCCGGGGACATCGAAGGGATCGCCATGGACAAGCTACCGAGGTAAAGTGGGAAGCGAAGTTTCCCCTCACAGACTCGATAAGCAAAACCCTTCACCATTCTGCTGGGGTGTGCTAGGTGCAAACAATTGGGATTCAATCCCAGCCTCTGATAAGTAATTCCTAAACTCTCCCAAGAGGTACTCACCACCACGATCAGATCGTAGTGTCTTGATACTTTTACCTTGACGTTTCTTCACATCAGCCTTGAATTCTTTGAACTTGTCAAAGCATTCAGACTTGCAGTGCAACAAGTAAATGTATCCATATCTTGAATAATCGTCTATGAAAGAGACGAAATACTCAAAACCACCTCTAGCTTGGATAGATATAGGACCATACAAATCAGAATGAACCAATTCCAACATATCTTTGGCTCTATACCCCTTGGCCTTAAAAAGCCTCTTGGTCATTTTACCCTCCAAGCAAGATTCGCAGGTTGGGAAATCTTCCACCACTAATGAACCCAGAGGTCCATCAGCTATCAACCTTTAAATTCTGCTTAGGTTAATATGACCAAGTCTTAGATGCCAAAGATATGTTTGGTTCATCTTCGAAGGTTCTTTTCTCTTATTGGAATTAGAAGATGAGTTATTAACTTCTATTTGCATTGTGGGAGCTTTTGGTTCAAGTGTATATAAATTTCCTATCAATGCACCAGAATAGATAATCTCCCTATTCCTTTTTATAACAACTCTGTCATTAAAAGAAATAGAATATCTATCCATAAATAATTTAGAAATCGAAATCAAATTCTTTCTAAATAAAGGTACATAAAGGCAATTTTTAAGAACCAAAACTTTATTCCTCTCAAAAGACAAATAAACATCTCCCACTGCAATAGCCGCCGCCTTTGTGGCATCGCCCAAGTATACAGTAATCTCCCCTTCAGCCAGTCGTCTGGTTTCCTGGAACTTCTGCAAAGTATTGCAGACATGATCAGTGGCTCCCATATCTACATACCAGATGTCGGTAGATAACACCGCTAAACATGTTTCAACGACTAAACCAAAAGATATACCTTTGTTCTGCTTTCTGTTGGAGCAGTCCTTCTTCCAGTGTCCAGTCTGCTTGCAAGTGAAGCACTTGCCTTTTGGCTTCTTCACTCCTCCCTGAGTTCCTCCTGCTGCCTTTGCCCCAGCTTGTTTCTTCTTCTTCTTGCCTTTCGTCTTAGAAGTAGAAACCTTTTGGGCAACCATGGCCTGCGCCTGAGCACTCTGACAAAATAGCCCCTCTGCCACCTGGAGTTCTGTCAGAAGCTCTGCTAACGAATACAATCTCTTGTTCATGTTGTAGTTCAGGCGGAACTGCTCAAAACTCCTCGATAGAGACTGGAGGATGATATCGACCTGGGTTTCCCCATCGATCTCAGCTCTGAGGACTTCCAGCTCATTCAAATGAGCCATCATCTTGAGAACATGATTCCTCACAGGTGTTCCCTCGATCATGGTGGTCGTCATCAAGTTCCTCATGGCTTCCTGCCTAGCAGCCCGATTTTGGTGTCCGAAAAGTTCTTTGAGATTGAGCATCATGTCATAAGTAGTGGGCATGGTTTGATGCTGATGTTGCAGTACATTTGACATATATGCCAAAATGTAACACCGCGCCATCTCATCGGCCTTAATCCACTTCTTATAACTCTTCTTCTCCTTTTCCCTAGAATCATCCACAGGCTTAGGAGGGCACTCTTCGAGGAGTACATATTTGTATTCCTCAGCAGTCAAGACAATGTCAAGATTCCTCTTCCAATCAACATAATTGGGTCCAATAAGTTTATTTTCTTTCAGTATCACAACAAGCGGGTTGAAAGTCATTTTGAAAAAAAACCTAAGAATCACATAGATCAAAACATTAGATTTCAAAAAATCATTGATTCCTCAAACAATAAAATTTTAAAATCAACCAACACCTCAAAATACTGAGAATATCGTATGCCACGATAGTGTGGACGTATACGAATTCTACATTTGTAAGAGGAGGGTTTACCCATTAATTTTACTATCTTGTCAACTTAACTTTTTGACAAAAAAAAATAATAGTTGGTTCCTCTTCGGCCCTACAAATAAAAGCAGTGACTCCGATGGGGAGGATACTTCTATTTGTATCTAAGTGTTCACCATTACTCGGTACCAAGGTAATTATCTCAGGTTATATGCCTTCCGATGGGGAAGTACACACGCTCCTTAATAATTTTCTATAATCATATTTGACCTTGTGATCCACAAACAAACTCATCCAATGTGGAGGAAGGCACTCAGAGCTGGCGCGCAAGTTTGTTTGCATCACATGTCAAATCGTAATGGAGGCCATGAGAATTTATAAAAATATCCCTCTCCCACTTAGTAATTTAAAATTGAGGAATTTTCTAGCCTACGACATGCATATCAAACAATAAGCAATAAATATGAAAAATAAATATTTTCCAACTATTATGGCTTTTGTCTCCAATATGCCTCCTGTCGTATTGCCATCTCGTCCACTCCTCCCTACGCCATGTACGAGCCATCCGGAGATCCGAGCCGAGAAAAACTATTTTAATTTACATCCATCGATCCTATACTCCACGAAGGAGTGTACATGAAATCTAGATCGAAAGTAAACTAAAATAAAAAGAGTGGCTAAACAATGTCGTATCTAATTACAAAAATTAAATACTAGCCTCGTCAACTCCGAGGATTCAAATAATATACAATTACACACATACAATCACATACACACATATGACCATAATAGTTGGATCCTATGCCTGCAACCAAAAAGTTAACCTACGCACATCCTACTATTATCCGACACATATAATATATGAAAAGTGCATAAAAGTAACCAAATCCTAAACGCACAAAACCGAAAACCGTGGCTCTGATACCACTTGAAGGTTTTGCGGAACCGAAGCTCTGATACCACTTGAAGGTAGGAAACTTCGCTTCCCACTTCAACTCGGTTGCTTGTTCATGGCGATCCCGTCGTCGTCCCCGGATTAAAAATTTTATCCATGACAATTAGGGATTACCCAAGCTACCGTTTCATCGTCGTGCTATTCGATTAGAGTGGTCACTTGAACAAACTTGTTGTTCAAGAAACCAACCTCTATTCTACGATTAGCCACGGAATAGAAGATGTACGGATCGCCGGTTTTTGTGTTTGTATTCAGGGTCCAAGTTAATTTAGCCACAAAACAAAACATACAACATGCATATAATTGAAAAACAATTATAGACATATTACAAAAGAATATAAACAAGCATTATACCTCTCGATCTTCTATTGTATGTCCTTCCTCCTTTTGGACGTCGTGTGGGCGACGATCTTCCAAAAGTCGAAGCCTCCTAGATCACCAATCTTCCTTTCTTTGTTCACTCCGAACAAAAGGAAGAATAAAATAAAACTCTTCTCCTTCCTTTAACCGACCACCAAGCTCCAAGCTTGATGCTTGCCGCTGGCCAAAAGGAGAATAAGGATTATGGATGCCGACCAAACTCCAAGGGAAGAGACCCTAGCCTTTGTTTCCACCGGCCAAGGAGAAGAGAGGAAGAGTGGGACGCCGGCCAAAGAGAGAAAAGGAGAGAAAGGGTGCCAGCCAAAACCCTAGGAAAAACTTCCAAAGTGTGGCCGCCCAAGCCTCCTCCAAAACCCTAGCCTCCCTTTTGTTTCTTGCCGCCCAAGCCAATGAAACGAAAACCCTAATCTCTCTAATATTCTATCTCCCACGCCCAAGCCTTGACCTCCTTTTATAGAGCTAGGCTTAAGCCTCCTTTTAATCTCCACCGTTGGTTCTAGGGATTTAATCTCAACCGTCGGATCTAGAGATTTAATCTCAACCGTCGATTCTAGAGATTTAATCTCCACCGTCGGTTCTAGAGATTTAATCTCCACCGTCGGATCTAGAGATTTAATCTCCACCATCGGATCTAGAGTTCCATTCTCCACCATCGGATCTAGGATTCATGAGGGTTTTAATAGGCTACAATAGGGACCATGAGGAGGAGTTGGATCTTGGCCACCCAATGGATCAAGCCCATATAAAGTTCTATCCATTAATGATTATCCATTCCACTAGAGGATTATCATTGATCTACCTCACCAACCCCCATAAGTTAATATGGGCTCCATATATTATTTGTACATATATCTCCCCGTGTTTAAGATCTCGAATGTTCGTCGATTAATTAATTTACTGACAATTAATTAATCAACATCTAACTCCATGAGTAGTACCACTCAACCTTATCATCATGCCAGACCAAGTCCACCTGCAGGGTTTACATGATGAACCTTATGAGCTCCTCAAGGGGACATCATCATTCTAATATATAGGACACGGTTTCCTTCTATAATCAATGACACACCATATAAATAATATCATTTCCCAACTTACCGAGCCTATCAATTTACTCTATAAATCTCACCCATTGGTAAATCAAAGAAATGAATACTAAGTACATGTGCCCGTTATTATATCGGGATTAAGAGCATGTACAACATAACATCTGAGGTCCGATTCAATTATGTAGTCAACAATAAATCGAATCACCTCTAAGTCGGTCCTGCTCAATACACACAAAGTGTACTAGTATAATTCAATGGCCAAGACAAATCAATACCAAATCACACTGCAACCATTCCAATGGTTTGTCCATAACCATCTAGGTTGTGAGCCTTTACTTATACTTTACAAGGAACTGATAACATGATCTCCCATGTGACACTACACACTATGTTATCTACAATGTAATATTTTAGACAATATGCATAACCATAAATATGCAAACAATGATCATGTGTTTCTTATTTCAAAATAAAGATGTTCATACAAAAGATAGACTTTTCAGTATACATCCCAACAATGTGAAAGGTTTTCTCCACCTCTGGAAGCACTTCCGAGAATGAGGGATTCATAGTAAAAGGTGTTTTGCACCGAAGCTCCCTTGAGAGCTCATCCGTAGAGTAGGAATTAGAATTTTGGACCACGTTAAATCTCTTGTTATTGTTCTCATCACGTTCTCATCTATTCTTACTATTGTGGCCGAAGAGGACCCCAAGCCTCTCTGACATCTTTACCCTCGAAAGAGGTCGAAAATTCATGCAGCATCAGTTAGAGTAGATTATGACTCACTTTATAGTGAACTCCCTAGGTATCTGACATAGGCAGAGTAGCAAAATGAGTACATCCTTTCACACGTGCTGCTAGAAGAGAGAGAGACAGAGAGAATCAAAGGAGAAGGGGGGTTCATTAAGCAAAGAGAATCTAGCTATAGGCTTAAATGAAACTAATTAACTTCATTAATCAAAACTAATATCTCTTACAAGAGTCTTGGCCCTTGTTTAAATAAACTAGGAATTGAAAAAAAAAATCAAAAGAAAAATAGAAATATTCAAAAACAAATTGAAACAATCAAAACCATAATTAATTTGGCTTATGGCGGCGATGCACCATAACCATAGAGATGTCCACGGCTCGACCATGGTCTGAACCATGATCGTGGAGGTGGCCATGGTCTGACCGTGGTCTAGACCACAATCGTGGAAGGAAACACAACTAGGTCATGTTCCATGATGGAACTTCTGGTTGAGTCCAAAAATGGAGCATGATCATGAAGGTGGCCACTACCAGCCCATGTTAGCCTCTAAAAATTTCATTTTTCTTCGTTTTCATGTGGAATAACGTACGCCTGTGTTAGGAGGCACGGACAAATCATGTTGTGTTGAATGCACTTGCATCAATATCTAAGGGAGTTAATGTTGGTGCAACAATACCCCAAACATTTATGTATTTTGATGTTTAGATAATCATTTATAGTTAGACAATATTTGTGGTCTAACTGTGAATGTGTTAAGTGATAGAAAAATCCAAGTGTTAAGACTTGGTAAAGAAAAGTCCAAGTGTGATCTTTGCAAGAGAAGTCCAAGGGAAAGTCTTGGCAGCATAAGTCCAAGCATATAGTATTGGCGGCGTAAAGTTCAAGTGGACCTTGGCAAGAGAAGTCCAAGAGAAGGTCTTGACAGTATAAGTCCAAGCATGTAGTCTTGGTGGCATAAAGTCCAAGCGGATCTTGGCAAAGGAAGTCCAAAGGCAAGGTCTTGGCAGCGTAAGTCCAAGCATGTAGTCTTGGCAGCGTAAAGTCCAAGCGGACTTTGGCAAAGGAGAATCTTGAGACATGATGAAACTAAAGGAAGCTCTTGAAGGCAAGCGCAAGGATGAAGGAGTCGCGGACTCGAAGGGATCCTGGAGGCGCAAGGTTGAAGGAAGAGCTAGAAGGTTGAGTCTAGGTCTAGAGAGTTGATTTCAAGTATGACTTGATCATACTTGAAGTATATCAATTGACTGGGGTCTTGTCCCAGTCGATTGATCAAACAATCAACTGAAGTTGGCTGAGTTCTAGTGTCCATCAGTCGACTGTTAGGGTCTGGCAGTCGACTGGTCCACCATTAGTCGACTGTCATACCTTGGCAGTCGACTGTTATAAGTGGACACGGGCACATAAACATTTTGAGTCGACTGATTGCTTGGAGCAGTCGACTGATAGCTAGATCGGTCGATTGCTAATGTGATCAGTCGACTGATCAGAGTCCCATTGAGCTGTGACAATCACAGATCAGACTTCTCCAGAAGCCATTGAATGAGGTCAGCTACGGCAGCAGTCGATTGATGGCATGCATCAGTCGACTGCTGCAAGTTCAATGGGAAAATCAGCCTCTTCTCTATAAAAGGAGGCCTTGGGGAGCTTGAGAGGGCTAGTGCTCTCATTCCAAACTTTACTCTCAAGCTCACCAAGTCTTCTCAAGCTCTCTAGTGTGTTTTTAATCTCTTCTTCTCTATTTTCACTTCTATCATTTGTAAGAAGAAGAGCGATTGTAAGAGGGCTTCTCCACCTTGGTGTGTGATCATCAAAAGGAGATCTTAGTGAAGACTTACTAGGGTTGATCCACCTTACGGATTGCTGTGGAGTAGGAGCATTATCTCCGAACCACGTTAAATATCTTTGTTAGCACTTGTGTTTTTGTCTTTTAATTTCATTTATATTTGTTGTGCTTCCGCTAATGTTCTTGTAGAAATCAAAAGAGGCTATTCACCCCCTCTAGCCATCCAAGGATCCCCAACAATTAATACACTATGATATTGACTTATAAGTAACCTTTAAAATTGACATGTCAAAAACATCTAAAGGGATTTTGATACTTGAAAGAGTGTTTAGATCTCATGACAAAAGTTGGTAGGTATAGATGCTATGCGTTTGAACGACAAGCACAAGATGCTCTTCTAATGACTACAAGGCCTCACTAAGTATTTATGATTCTTTAAAGGGAGTGTGGAGATGCATAAGAGTAGTTTTTTTTCGATTAATGATAGACATTTGACCATTATTTTATTTTTTTTAACACAAGGGAGTTTCTTCTTGCAATTAGTTTAGTGTACCCAAATGCACATTATGATTATTATTGTTATCATTTGTCGAACAATATGGTGACAAAAATGCATGACTATGTTGTTTTAGATTTATTGATGGCTAAACCACGCATCGTGACATAGAATGAGTATAAAGAATGCATGCAAAACTTGCACAAAAAAACATCTTGAAATGCATCAATGGCTACATGAGATTGAGCTTTCAAAATGGTTAAATGCATATTTTCCAAGATATTGTTATACCATATTGACTAATTATACAAAGAACATGAATGTGCTATTTAAGTAAGTTTGAGTAGGATTGTAAATGAATTAAATGTTTGTTTACAAGCTTGTTATTTGGCTTAATAAGAATTTGGTTATGTTCATTTAATATACTCAAGATCAATTAAATAAACTAGATTGAATAGCTCATTAAACTAAATGAATAAGTTACATATATGTATTCAGCTCATTAATATTCATGAATAAATTAATATTGTGAATTATGTTTATAAATAATGTTCATGAATACAGTTTATAAATTATATTCATCAATAATGCTCTTATTAATATGGTAAATAAATGAAAAAACTCTAACCCATTATACAAGCTTAAAAATATAGAAGTTTTAAACAATCAAATGAACTTGACTTGAGAGTTTGATAATATTTAAACAAACCAAGCTCAAGCCAAGCTTGAACTAAGCTCAAACTCATAAAAAAAATTCAAGCAAGCTTGAACAATCATTTCAATGACTTAGTTCATTTTAGGCTTAGTTTAGTTTGGCTTTGCTTGATTACCTTATCAAACATTTAAACAACACAAAGCTTAGTTCGACTTGTCTCATTTATGTTGGTGAAATTGCCTTTTAATTAGTTAAGGTTAACCGACCTCGAGTTTAATTTTAATATTTGAGCAATATCTGATGATGATCAGACAATATTCTTAATGAGAAAATTATTGGTTAAGGGTTTCAGCGAGACAAGTGAAAGAGGTGATTGTCGGAGAGGGAGATTGCTAATGAAATCGACTTCGATTGTTAAATGAGAAGTCCAAATGGGTCATGGTTAATCAGACATTTAGTAGCTAAAAGTTCAATAAGGAGTTGACAAGTGGGTTATAGTTAACCGGATACTCGATAGTCAGAAATTCAATAAAAAGTTGACAAGGGAGAAGTCTAAGTGGAGTCATGGAGAATTAGATATTTGACATGAGATGGGTGAAGTCTAAGTGGATCATAGAGGATCAAACATTTGACACATAAATAAAAGTCCTAATAAGTCATAAAAGATCATATGTTAGGCATGAGATGAGAAGTCTAAACAAGTTAACTAAAACTAGATATTTGACCATAATGAAGTCTCAACATTTTAATATTGATCAGATGCTTGACATGAGAAGGGAAGACTAAACAAGTCAAGAATGATCAAATGTTTGACAATTGTGAAATCTTGACAGATAGAGGTGACCAGATGCTAGACGAGTGAGATCATGACAGGTCAAGAATCATCGGATGCTAAATGAGAGAAGTTTTAGTATGTTGAGGTCAATCAAATACTAGGTAACATAAGGTTTCAACCTTGGAAAGGATAACATACAGGTATCAATTGACTGATGAATTGTAAACCATAAACTCGAGGTTTAAGGGGCTTACGGAGGTATAGGGTTAAGTAATTGACTGTTAAGTTCTAACAGTCGACTGTTACATCAGTTGAGTGATGCACTCCACTAATAATACTGTTGGAGAAAACAGAAGCTTTTGCAGTCGATCTAGAACTTGACTATTGCCACAACAAATGATTGATGGAGAGTAGCAATCAAGTGTTATCATTGTTTGAGAGAACAAAAAGTTCAAAACTTGACTGTGAGACTCGATTGATAGTATAATAGTCGATTGGCGATAATGATCAATTGACTAATATGGTCAAAGATGAGTTAGAAATGTTCATTTTGCAAGTGAAATGATCAAATTTAGTGGAGCAATCAATTGATGGTGATAAGCAATCAATTATTGGGTGATAAGTAGTCTGACTTGAAGTCTATAAAAGAGAGTTTCATAGAACATTTTGCATGCTAGTTCTTGGGAGTTTTAGAGAAAAGTGTTACTATATTTTTAGACCTTTAAAAGAAAAGCCAAAGCAACAAAAAGTGAACAAGAATAAAATTCACTTGCAAAGTTGTTTCATTTACATTGTATTTATTTACATTTATATTTTTGTTTTCTTATTTGTGTTTTTTATATAGGAACAAGTTTGTAAGAGATTTCTTTTCCTCTAAAAGGTATCCGAGAAAAAGATAAGATAATGAATTTCTGCTAAGACTAGATCGTGGAGTAGGAACTATGGGTTCCAAACTATGTAAAATAATTGATTTAATGTGCTTATGTAATTTTGATTTTGTTTTTACTGCATGTTAATTCTGTATAGGCAAGCACAACGTACAATGAATCGAGAATCACTATTCACCCTCCCTCTTGAGACATCATTGGTCCCAATAGATGGTATCAAAGCCAGACCGCTTTTCATCAAACTAACCACTAAAAGAGAACAAGACTAGAGGGAGAAGGAAGGGTCATAATTTTGAGTCCTCTCATACCCAACAAGTGGCATCGAAATGGATCCCAGAGATGAATTTTGATATGACATTCAAGCTCAGCCACTCTTTGGATTAAGAGGATTTGCTTAGTAAAAGATAAGAATGGAGATATTCTTTCAAATGAATATAGAGGAGTGGTTCACTATAATAGAGAGATTTAAAATTCCAAAAGATAAAAGAGGAAAACCACTAAAAGGGAGCAAATGAATCAAGAAGCAATTCATGGAATCCAAAGCACATGACGAGGTAATTAAAATTTTAATTAATTTAGCACCTAACAATATTTTGGGTCAATTAAATGAATACCAAAATACGTATGATTTATGGAGTAAGTTGTTCGAACTTCATGAAGAACCTTTATTAGCACAAGAGGAGGATGCGCCTAAGAAGAAAGACTCATTAATTCAAGAATAAGAAAACTCGAAAGCTGAAAGGTGTTCAACATTCGAGATAATATTATAAAATTTAGAATTGTACTTAGTTTTTCATATTCCTATTAATATGATAATTAGCACTAAAATTAAAAAATTTAGTTCTAGTATGCTTTTTATCATGAAACAATTTTTTTTATATTATGAAACAATGACACATTAGATTTTACCTTAGGAGCTTCTCCTAATTTCGAGCTTCCTCCTTAGTTCTTATTTTGAGGTCTCTCTGGAACATTGGTTCCAATAATTTTCATGTTGATTGTATAAGAAATATATTATATTCTCCTTGTCTTTTCATATCAAATTCGACCTTCCTTTGGCTTCTCTTTTGCCCTTGAGACAACTTAAACCTTTTTTTATATTAATTTTGGACATTTATTCTTACAATATCCTTTCTCTCTACACTCAAAACATATTATATGATCTTTATTTTTAGCAATTGAAATTTTTTATACTTTCTAAAATAGTAGGGGTGACATGTGCTTCTTCCTCATTGGCTTTAGATGTTAAAGGTTCTTCTTGTTCAGGTATGATGGTCTATCATCTCCCTCAATCCTTGAGATAGAGGTTCTTCATCTTCTTCTATCTTGGAAGTTGAGCACCTCTCAATCTTTTAGTTTTCGATCATCTTTGACCATATCAGTCGATTTCTCCTCAACATCAGTCAACTAATATCTAATACAGATTATTGGGCTTATTATTATAATAACCCACTGCATCAACGTACTCAATCTGTCCTTCAGAAATGTATTGCCCCCCCCCCCCATAGTGGTAGTCCTCTTGATTTCCTGCCACTCCATCACTAGAAGAATTGGTCGCACATAAAGGAGTAGGGGTTAGCGAATCAAACCGTTTGCTCAATGTGTCCATCCTCGCTGCCAGATGATCGATGGAGTTGACAGTATATCTTCCAGCTGCATGTGTGGGATGATTACGTTTTTCAACTTGATTTATTATCATCAATCGACTGATGATAATCAATCGGGTTGAACAATCAAGTTTCAAACTCTTTCTTTGCTCAAATAGTAACATCAATCGACTACTAATCCTAGCAGTCGATTGATTATACCCAAAACTCCCATAAACCTGTCAAACTTCTAACCAAAGGGTTTATACTTTATTAATCAGTTGCTACTTAACAACAGTCGATTGATATTCCTATTTCAGTTTCTCTAAGGCTAAAACCTCACTTTGCTTAGCATCAGGTTGACCTCTACTTATGAAACTTCTCATGCTTAACGTCTGATTATTCTTGACTTACAAAACTTCACTCACATAATATCCAACTGTTGGTGCAATCGACCCAGGTCACGATTGACCGGACTTGAGTTTGACTCGAGTGATATTTTGATGTTTGACATGGAAATGGTATGGTTTGATGTTTGACATGGGAGTGTTGGACATGGAGGTTTGACATTGATGTCTGGTAATATTTTGGGGAGATTATTGATGTAATCGACCCGGGTCATGATTGACCAGACTCGAGTTTGACTCGAGGGGGATTTTGATAGTTGACTGGGGTTGACCATGTCATGGAAAGTCCAAGTCTTGAGTACTTGACATGAAAAGTCCAAGCATGGGTCTTGGCAAGGAAAAGTCCAAGCATGGGTCTTGGCATGGAAAGTCCAACATGGGTTGACAAGGGAAAGTCCAAGGTTGACTCTTGGCATTTGAGAAGTCCAAGGGGTTTGATATTGGCGGTGTAAAGTCCAAGTGGGAGTCTTGGCAGCATAAGTCCAATGGTTGGTGGCGTAAAGTCCAAGCGGAGTCTTGGCAGCGCAAGTCCAATGTGTCTTGGCGGTGTAGACACCGTTAGCATGACATAGCCGATGGAAACACCTGAAGGCTAGCGCATGGATGAACAAGTCATGGATGACTTGGAGAGATCCGAGAGGCGCGAGGCTGACGGAGGTGGCTAGAAGGCTTAGGTCTAGGCTAAGGGTGGTCTAGCAAGTATGGGAGAACCATACTTGGGTTAAAACCTTATGTTTGAGGTGTGCCAGTTGACTGGTGTCATGTGGCAATCGACTGACATGAGTCAACTAGGGTTTGACTGCGGGAATTGGCCTAGCATGATCGCCAGGTGGGCGATCGGTGATTGGCAGCGATCGGCCCGATCTTGTGATCGGATCGGCGGTGCTCGAGAATTTGAGCACAGAATGGAGTCGAGACTCGACTACGGGACTAGCAATCGAGTGAAGGCTCAATCAGTCGACTGATGATGGATCTGTTGGATCTTTCCAATGTGGATCTAGTCGTTGTCTCACGACAACAGTGGTATCAGTCGACTGATGGTCCCGAGCAGTCGACTGATCGGCGATTTCCAGCCCAGGTTGAAGCTTTAAATGGAGCTCTTGGAGGAGTTTTCGACCAAGGTTCTTTGAGGTGTTTTGGGGCGAGTTGCTACTGCAATTCAGGGTCTCCAAGTGCTACTTGATCAACCTAGCAAGCAAGCATTCAAAAGAGTTTTGTGTAAAATTTTCTTTGCATGTCTTGTTGTATTTCATATTGTATTTGCTTGTTGTATTTAGTTTATTATTGTAAACTATTGTAAGAGGTTTCTCCGCCTCTGACTTGTGTCGAGAAGGAGTTATTGCATAGTGGTGTGTGATTGGCATCACTAGAGCTCTTTAGAGCTCGATCAGTGGAGTAGGAACCGTTCGATTCCGAACCACGTTAAATAGTTGTGTTTGTGTGTTTGTCTATTTTGTTATTGCTTTATTTCTATTTCCGCTGCACGCTAACGATGTTTGTAGACGAACGCGAAATGAATTCCATCACGAACGAGCACGACACTATTCACCCCCCTCTAGCGGTCACATTTCCTCTACAATTGGTATCAGAGCCCGGGGCTCTTCTATGGACTAACCGCCAGGAGCAAAGATGCTAGAGCGTGAAGATGGAGTTGGAAGAACAACTAGGTTGGGACATCAACACACCGATGCCCTACACCCTATATGGACGAGAAGGCTTCAATTCTTGGAAGAGAAGAATTGAAGATTTTTTGATGATGAGGGATTTAGAGGAGTGGTCCATCCTAATAGAAGGATTCCAATACCCAAGAGGAAAAAAGGTGGCTTCCTCAAGAAGAAGAGATGGAGTGAGGAGCAACTCCAACAATTCGAGAAAAATAAGAAGGTAATAAAATTTATCTTTGATTTAATTCCTAATGATTTCTTGTGTAGCCTAGGTGATTGTATGGATGCCAAGGAGCTTTGGAGGGAATTGGTCAAGCTCCATGAAGATCCATCACCAGCTCAAGAAGAGGAGGCCAAAGATGAATCCTTATCCTCACAAGCGAGTTAGGATTCGGAAGTTGAGAAGGAATCAACTTCTGGATCGGTGGAAGAAGAGGAGACCTCCACCTCTAGGATTGAGGGGGAGGAGATTAGGGCATCTTCAATACCGGAGCAACAAGAACCATCTACATTCGGTAGAGAGGAAGAGCAAGCTCAAGAGACCCTCACCACCAACCTAGGTAACTCAAATACATCATTTCAAAATAAAATGCATATAATGTGTTTTGAGTGTAGGGAATACGGACACTACAAGAGTAAGTGTCCGAAAAGGGTAAAGAAAGCTCCACCGGTGCCAAAAGTCAAGGATGCTGGTGCCCAAAATCAAAGGAGCAAGGAGCACATCATTTGCTTCAAGTGCCATCAAAAGGGGCACTATAGGAGTCAATGCTCTAAGGGGAGCAAGAAGACTCAAAATGGAGCATCACATGTAGGGGGAGCTAAGGCTAACCCTAAGGTAAAATTTAGTAATGCTCCTTCTTTAGTTAATAGACAAAAACATGCTAGGAATTTCAATTCACTTGCTATTTATCATGAAAAGCATGCTAGAAATAACAAATATTTTTGCCTAGGAGCTAAGAATATTCACTTTGAAACTAAGGAGAAATTTGAGACTAATGTCCCTAAAAATATTTTATCTAAAAATAAATCTAGGTCAAACAATTCTAGACCAATTCTACCTAGGGAGATAATTAGAAAGATACAAGAGCACCTAGGTTTTAACCCCAAATAGACTAGACATATGCCTAGGAAAAATAATGTCCAAAGAATAGATGAAAAATAAAAAATTAGACAATTAGAACTAGAAAACCAAGCCTTGAGGTCAAGGCTTGAGAATTTAGAAAAGACCCTCAAGAAGATGCAAAATCGATTTCAAGGGTCAAATGGTCAAAGTCAAGGGTCTAGGTCCAAGAGTCAACACTTAGGGCCTAAGAGACAAGAGTCATCCAAGGGCAAGAAAGGTTTGGGTCACAAACCTAAGATTAAGGTAGCTTATTATAGTGTTCCATTTGATTATGGAACATAAAATAGGTCTAGGAAAGTCAAGGTCAATAGGGAAGTCATCCCTAAGGTTGACCAAGGTAGGTGATTAGTGGCTAAGGTTTCTAGAAAACCTAGGGTGGCCACTAAGAAGGTCAAAGGAGAAGTTACCTCTAGGGTTGACTTAGGCAAGACCCAAATGACCAAGGCTAACAAGCCTAGAAGGGTCATTAGGAAGATATCTAGGGAGGTCATCCCTAAGGAATACCTAGTAAACCCTAGGAGCTCAAATAGGTTTTGGGTTCCTAAGAGCGTGATCAATTCACGCTAGATGGGTTAGGGTGTGCCAACTTTGATTGGATGGGTAGTTAACTCAACTATGGCAAAGGTGACACTTTAGGTAATTTTCAAGGTTATGGATACCTTGGAAATAGATTTGATATTATGATGCTAAAAGATTTTAGGATGTGCCAATATATCTTTAAAATTATGAAAAATCAATTGAATTGGAACAATTAGGTTTAGAGGTCTTTAGTGTGCCATTTTGGATTTTTGGCACACTTAGGAGAAAAGTAGCAATATGGCAAAATATACTTAATTATATCAAATGACAACTAAGATTAAAATTTAGGTATTATTATACCTTTATATATTTTATGTGTCATGCTTGATTTTCCATATAACATGTCATGACATCATGTTTATCTTTATCATTTATATGTCATGATTATGTGTAGGATTAAGGTTTAATGTCATGTATTTCTAGATTATATCATATGTCATGACATCATGATCATTGGTCATGCTTAATTATTGCTATCATTTATGCCATGATCATTTCATGCATTTAATTTGATTAAAATTGATTTAAGGACAATGGAGTCCCATTTATAAGGGAATCAAGTAGTGTTGCCTTAGAAAATGCATGAGATTTTAGTTTAAGATGAACCAAAACTCACATCTCACATTAAATTGACATGTATGTGTATTTATACACCCTAAATACATATGAGATGCTAGGATATGAGTTAAGTTCAAGGTACATAGTTTTTGCATCTAAATGAACTAAAACTCATCTTTAACTAAAGATGGATCATTGGGAAAGCTTGTGTACAAGTCATGTACATTAAGACCAAGGAATATGATCCAATATAGGTTTTAAAAATCATTTAAAAATCAATTTAGAAAACCTTGGTGAAGTCTATCTTTTGATAGCAATTACCATTGATGAAGTTGATACAAAGTGAGCTAAAACATTGAAGTTTTTTTTCACTTTTGAACTTTGTATCAATTTCAGTATTTTATGGATAAAATATTTTTCCAATATTTTTCATCCATTGTATTAGTCATAAGTATTATACGTATGAATTTTCATGATTTTTTGATATATGTATAATTATTTATGAATTTTTGAAATTCAACTCTGATAACTGAAAATCGAATTTTTACTTATCGATCAGCCTATAATGTAGTGGTAGTCGAGATGAAATGTGATCGTGATCTCTGATAGAGTCGACTGCCAAGGTTGATTTCGAGAAAACAAGGTATGTTTAGCCCGTGTTCAGCTACAGTAAAGGTCCCTAACCACTCCTAACCCTAGGATATGCTTTGGGAAGCATTATAAAGGGTGAAAATCCATTGGATATGGATTAGGAGAGGTGTTAGGGTGATGCATCAAATTTAAGGGTTGAAAAGTTCAAGGTTGAACTTTATATCTTATTTTTGATAGTTTAGAGTTCCTATTGGCTTAGGGACTTCCCAAGGACATTGTTGGTGCAATGGTCAAGGGGGAGCAAGCCTTTAGGGGGAGGTATCCATCAAGGGATGATGGATGATATTTTTCCTCATGAGGAGGAAAATGAGATTTTGAGATACCCAATTTGGAAATTGGGAGAGTGTATAGGTTTACCTCTCTTGAGTGATTTGGGACTTATCACTAGGAAGATGGTAGGCATCCTAGGTATGTTTGGATATGAGACATTGACCTCTTTGGGTGAACCTTTTTGATGTATGTCAAAAAGGGGAGAAAGGTAAGATTACCAATTTGGGAAATTAGTAAGAAATTTGAGTTAGGGGTCTAACTCAAAGGTATGTGTTTTTGTCAAACATTAAAAAGGGAGAGATTGTTGGTGCAATCAGCCCAGGTCATGATTGACCGGACTCGAGTTTGACTCGAGTGATATTTGTTGGGATTTCCCGAGCCGCAAAAACCGCTTTTTGCGTTGCGAAAACCTCGGAAGCCCCGGCCATGGATCCGTGCGAAGTATAAAAATTATAATTACATGTATGTGCTTACAGAAATCCTAGATCTACCTTAGATCTAAGAGGTTAGAACGTTACCCTCGTAGCGACGCCCTTCGCTTATCCCGCTCGTCCAAAAGTTCGCCAGAACTCGAGAGTGTCAAGTGCACACTCCTCTATGGTATCCACACAAGCAATAGGTGGAGAAAACTCAACCTTGAGTGTGCTAGCACTCCTTGGTTGGTTCAGCCAAAGAGAGGGATGGGAGAGGGAGAGCTTAAGAGAAAAAGTTCCAAGGAAGAAGATGAAGTTAAGAGTGTAACTCACCAAATGAATTCACCACCCATAACCCCAAAGTGGCCGGCCACTTCATGGAAGGGGGGTTACATGCATGCATGTAACTCCCATGACCCTTAGTCTCCCTCATGATGTGGCACCAATTGACCAAGTCAATGATGATGTGGAGCATCATCATTGGCCGGCCATGCCAAGTCATCATCATGACATGGCATTTGGTCAAGTCAAACTTGACCTTTCATCTTCCCTCTCAAGTCAAGTCAAACTTGACCTCTAATCTCCCATGGTTGATCAAATCTAACCACTTGACTCAAGTCAATTTAATATAATGAATCTCTATTCATTTAATTTAAATTGATTTGATGAATCAAATATAAATTAGACTCATTCAACACTTGAATCAACTTGAGTCTAACTCAATTAGTCTAATTTGGATTACTCTTAATCCAATTTGGTTCATCCCATGAACCTAATCCTCATGGTTCATCATATGAACCTAATCTCCATCTAATTGCTCTTATGTGTGTGACCCTATAGGTTCTTGTAACGTTGGCAATGTCCCTAAACCGATTTAGGAACATAAGCAATGAGCGGTATCTAGCAACACATCATTGCTACCCAAGTTACAAGAATGTTGAGCTCAACATCACCTTTGTGACTACTAATTGTGACTCTCACAATATGTGACAATGTCCTCTATCCTTGACATCTAGATTGACCAATCGAGGCATAGACCGTGTCATCCTCGGTAATCTAAATCTTGATCTCAGACTCACTCTAATCAAATGAGCTCAATATCTCATATTGACTCATTTGGGCATGGCCATGCACTTCGTGGTCTCACTCTATCAAGAATATCGATGTCACTCCCGTCATATAGGAGGGATAGATTCCATTTACATCACTCACATCCCTCCGCATAATTTGTTACATACCCGAATCGCCTTTATAGTCCACCCATTTACGGGTGATTAGATTGAAGCCAAAGTATGCAACTCATTATGTAGGGAACCATGGTGACTTCAGGTCTAAGGACTAATAGTCATACTAATAGCCACATGAGAAAGTATATGACACTCATATAACGATCCATGATACTTTCTCATGGCGGTCATTCAAGATACATTCTCCAATGCATACCCATGTGTCAACTTGATATCTCATATCCATGACTTGTGAGATCAAGTCATCTTGTTGACCTACATGCTAGTCTCTACGCATTAACATTGTTCTGAATGTTAATACTCGAATGATTAAGAGTAGTGTTCTCTATATCATCTCATTATCGATTCAACCAATCGATTGATATAGATAAGAACCTACTACTCAAGGACATTATTATATTTAGTTATTTGGCACCAATACAAGTAAATATAATAACCATGCCTTTATAAATAGGAATATGATACAATAAAGTCCATACAACAATCATCATATGATTGGCTCTAGGGCTTTCACTAACAATCTCCCATTGGCACTAGTGTCAATCACCGTAGTATCTAATACCCAATGACTAGTGTGACCATCATGCTTTTTCTGTGCCAAAGCCTTGGTCAAGGGATCTGCGATGTTAGCCTCTGTGGGTACTCTGCAAATCTTCACATCTCCTCTATCGATGATCTCTCGAATGAGATGGAAGCGCCGTAGTATGTGTTTGGTCCGCTGGTGTGAGCGAGGTTCCTTAGCCTGTGCAATCGCTCCATTGTTGTCACAATAGAGCTCTATAGGATCTGCAATGCTAGGAACCACCCCAAGCTCAGTAATGAACTTGCGGATCCAAACTGCCTCCTTTGCTGCCTCAGATGCAGCGATATACTCGGCCTCTGTTGTAGAATCGAATCGCGTGTCTGCTTGAACTCTTCCACTCACGCCACCATTCAAGAAAAACACGAACCACATTGCGATCTGTAATCATCTCGTGGGTTTGGAAGTGCATCATTGTAACCCTTCTGACTAGCTCCTCATCGCTTCCAAATATCAAGAAATATTCTTTAGTCCTTCTTAAGTACTTAAGAATATTCTTGACTGCTATCCAGTGACGCTCACCTGGATCTGTCTGGTATCTACTCGTCATGCTCAAAGCATACGAGACATCAGGACGAGTACACAGCATGTCGTACATGATAGATCCTATAGCAGATGCGTAAGGGATCTTATCCATGCGGTCTCTCTCCTCTCTAGAAGAGGGACTTTGAGTCTTCGAAAGACTCACACCATGTGACATCGGTAGAAGTCCTTTCTTGGAATTCTGCATGGCAAACCGAAGTAATACCGTGTCAATGTATGTACTCTGACTTAGGCCAAGAAATCTCTTAGATCTATCTCTATAGATCTTGATGCCTAGAATACAGGCTA
Organism: Wurfbainia villosa; assembly: GCA_025175895.1. Taxonomy (NCBI): domain Eukaryota; kingdom Viridiplantae; phylum Streptophyta; class Magnoliopsida; order Zingiberales; family Zingiberaceae; genus Wurfbainia; species Wurfbainia villosa. The sequence continues at coordinate 102,019,543 of CM046000.1, read as the reverse complement.
CTTCACCTAAGTCCTTCATTGAGAAGCACGTCCCGAGCCAAGTCTTCACAGACTGTAGCGAAGGGATGTCATTCCCAATGAGCAGTATGTCATCCACATACAATACAAGGAAGACAACTGTGTTCCCATTAACCCTCTTGTAGACACAGGGTTCATCTTCATTCTTGATGAAACCAAACTGTTTGATCGCATCATCGAATCGAAGATTCCAGCTCCGAGAAGCTTGCTTTAGCCCATAAATGGACCTTTGCAGCTTGCATACCTTCCCAGTATGCTGTGGATCTACAAAATCCTCAGGTTGTGTCATGTACACATCCTTGAGTAAGTTTCCATTCAGAAACGCGGTTTTGACATCCATCTGCCAGATCTCATAATCGTGGTATGCTGCAATAGCAAGCAAGATCCGAATGGACTTAAACATCGCCCCTGGAGAAAAGGTTTCATCATAGTCAATACCATGAATTTGCTTGAAACCTTTAGCCACCAATCGGCCCTTATAGGTATCGCAAGTCCATCCATGTCGCCTCTTTCTCCTAAAGACCCACTTACACCCGATGGGTTTGACCCCTTCAGGTGGATCAACCAAAGTCCATACTTGGTTAGTGTACATGGATTCCATCTCGGATCTCATGGCGTCTAGCCATTTCTCAGAATCTGGGCTCATCACGCTTCACGATAGGAGGTAGGCTCATTCTCAATGAGCATAACGTCATCATGGTCGACAAGAGAAATGAGTATCTCTCGGTGACGACGCACTATCGACTGCCTGCAAGAGGTAGGTCTACTTGAGCAGTGGTTGTTCCACAACTCTTTGTGCAACAACCTCATCACTCAACACTTTGTGGTTCTGTTCAACCTCCATCAAGGCCTCTGCTATGGTCCTTATCTTGAATTTCTTCAAGATCGAAGGTACTCCACTAGTTTTCTAGAAAGCGAAATTCCTTTCTAGAAAAATCCCAGTCTTTTACAAACACTTTGTGCTAATCGAATGTAGAAGTAATATCCCTTAGTATCCTTGGGATATCCAACAAATAGCACCTATCGGATTTGGGTCCCGGTTTATGCGAGACTTGGACGTCGAACGTAAGCCTCACAACCCCAAATCCTCATAAAAGATATCTTGGGATTTTTCCTGTCCATATCGTATATGGTGTCTTTACCACCTTGGATGGTACTACGGTTAAGGGTAAAGGTCATTGTGTCCGAGCATATCCCCAAAAGGATATAGGAAGATCTGTGTGACTCATCATAGATCGTACTATCCAATAAGGGTACGATTCCTCCTTTCGGATACACCATTCCACCGTGGTGTTCCAGAGGAGTGAGTTGGGATAGAATCTCACACTCAGCTAGATAGTCACGAAACTCATGGCTAAGGTATTCACTACCTCGATCTGATCGAAGTATCTTAATACTCTTGCCAAGCTGGTTTTGTACTTCATTCTTGAATTCTTTGAACTTTTCAAAGGATTCTGATTTATGTGTCATGAGATACACATAACCATATCTACAGAAGTCATCGATGAAATGTAATGAAGTACCAGAACCACCTCTAGTAGCAACATTGAAAGGACCACATACATCACTATGTATAAGTCCTAACAAATCATTGCTCTTTCGCTGTGTCCACTAACGGGAGTCTTGGTCATCTTGCCTAAAAGGCAAGACTCGCATGTCTCATATTATTCAAAATCAAATGAGTCTAGCAGCCCATCCTTATGGAGCTGAGATAAGCGACTCTCATTTATGTGACCTAAGCGACAATGCCAGAGATAGGTTTGGTTCAACTCATTTGACTTGAACCTCTTGGTACTTATGTTATAGATAGGGCTCTCTAAGTCTAGAAAGTAGAGTCCGTTCATTGAGAGGTGCACTACAATAGAACATATCATTTAAATAAAGTGAACAACATTTGTTCTTTATTATAAATGAAAAACCTTTCTTGTCCAAACAAGAAATGAAATGATGTTCTTAGTTAAAGGCGGGTACATAACAACATTCATCTAATTCTAGTACAAGCCCGGAGGCGAGATAGATCATAAGTTCCTACAAAGAATGACAGAACCCTTGCTCCATTGCCTACTCGTAGGTCCACCTCGCCCTTTGTCAATGCCTGCTATTTCTCAGCACATTGGTACAAATGTGAGATGCACATCCGGTATCTAATACCCATGATGAAGAAATAGATAGATTGACTTCTATAACATTTATACCTGAAGTAGAAGTCTCACTTCTCTTCTTCTTAAGATCTTCCAGGTATGCCTTGCAGTTACGCTTCCAGTGTCCTGCTTCCTTGCAGTGGAAGCTAGCCCCTTCCTTGGCTACCCCTCCTTTAGGTTTAAGTTCTTTGCCTTTGCCCTTGGCTTGGGACTTTCCCTTACCTTTAGGCTTGCCCTTGCCTTTCTTCTTCTGCACCATCAAAATGGTGTCAGATTTACCCTTCTTAAGGTTAAGCTCGTGATTCTCAACATCTTTGAGCATTTATAATGGCTTATCAATTTCATTCATGTTATAATTCATGATAAATTGATTGAAGGCTTGTGGCAAAGATTGCAAGATTAGGTCAGTGGCCAGCTCTTGGTCAAGTGGGAATCCCAGCCTTTGTAGGTTTTCTACGTACCCAATCATCTTGAGTACATATGTACCTACGGGAGTCCCTTCTTGCATTTTGGACCCAAATAATACCTTAGAGACTTCATATCTCTCATGCCTAGCTTGTCCTTGATATAGTTGACAAAGATGTCCAACCATATCATAAGCATTCATGAACTCGTGTTGCTTCTGAAGCTCAGAGTTCATGGTCGCGAGCATTAGACATGACACATCTAATGCATCATCTTGATGCTTCTTGTAAGCATCTTTGTCAGCTCGCGAGGCATTGGCAGTAGGTGCCTCCGGAATGGGCTGCTCAGACGTCTGACTTCCTTTCTTGGGTGAGAACAATTCTCAAGTTCTGCGATCCAGGAAATTTGCTCCATTGAGCTTTTCCTTCTCAAGGACGGATCGCAGAGAGAGAGTGTTCGTGGTTGTCGACATAGTTATCTACAACATACAATGCAGAGAATTAATATCATGTTCCTTTTATCATTTAATTAGGCCTTTAATCAAATGATGCTCCCACTGAATTATAGGAATTTTGTAGAATCGAGTTATGGATGTGGTCAAACCACATTATTAGATTCAAACAAACTAGCTATAATTCTTGCGGGACAAGATCCACATCATACTAAGCCTTGAGTTAGCTTTGGCTAAATCGCCCAAGACTTAGTACGATCGATGGGTAACACATTACCGATTACATCTCTATGCAACTCTTGTTTATAGGATTAAGACCCACATTTACAAAAGACCTTGAGTTAGCTTTGGCTAAATCGCCCAAGATTTAGTGTAAATGCGATCTTAACCTATCTTTCCAACGATTGGAATATGCCTATAGTTCTACTCGATCCAATTGAGTTAACTAGTTTTGCTCAATCTAATTGAGTGACTCTAACCCGAAGTCGTGATAGGCGGGACCAAGATTGTCCCTCCGCACCCTACCAAGATAATATGTGTTGCTCGCTTTGGCATTCAACAACGACAAATGATCGAGGTAGTGATGGGTATCAAGGCTCAGTAGGCATTGTCGAGTTGATTCGATTATGATCTAATCTAATCGTAATGTGTATCTTATACGCATTTAGGCCTTTATTATCCTATATTAGCATGCATCATATACATACAAGAAAATTAACCTAGCATGCATCATATACATACAAACATTTTTCTACTAGCATGCATCACATACATACAAGCAAAAAAAAATCAATTAATTATATATATATATATATATATATATATATATATATATATATATATATATATATATATATATATATATATATATATATATATATATATATATATATATATATATATATATATATATATATAATTAAATGTGATATAGTCATGGCCCTACTACTACGATCTTCTCAAGCCAATGAGAAGATCGGACGGATCTACCTAAGGCTAGCGGCTTCTCAAGCGCTTCCTTTTGGCCGCCATGTAAGCTCGTCTTCAAGTGGACTTTCCACCGCTCCATTTTTGTACATTACAAATACGAAACTCGAGTTACATTCGAGTCTAAAACTATTTACAACTAGAATATTAAAAGAAGAGGTGCGACGCGCAGGTCCCAAACACTTTACAACATGCACAACCACAAAACGGCACACAGGCCATATTATGAATTACAACACACATAATCCAATCCAATTGGGTTATTGGGCCATGACAATCACAGAATTATACATAATTCTAAATTATGTATTTTTACAGAAAATTTCTATAATTTTTCCTAATTTATTTTGAATTTATGAGTCACCCCTCCGAAATAGTCCCGCTAAGCGGTTTCCGGGCGCGATCGCGGGACATGGCCCCTTTCGGGGATAGGGGCAGAGCCCCTACTCACAAAATAAACTTCGCGAGTGTCCATACAATGATCTTACAGCGACTTAAGTCGCTGTCCCAAAAACCTAAAGCGAGAACTCGCCGATTCGGAGAGTTTTTCTCGACGGTTGAAGCCTACGAGTGTCCCAACACTCGTTGCTTCGACTCTACGAGAAAAATACCCAAAAATTCTATAAAATAAGAAAATTTACAGAAACATATAAATCTGTAATTTTTATATCTAATATAAAAACTACAAAAACGAAACACATACATGCTTCGCACGTGGCTCTGATACCACTGTTGGGATTTGAGCCGCAAAAACCGCTTTTTGCATTGCGGAAACCTCGGAAGCCCCGGCCACGGATCCGTGCGAAGTATAAAAATTATAATTACATGTATGTGCTTACAGAAATCCTAGATCTACCTTAGATCTAAGAGGTTAGAACGTTACCCTCGTAGCGACGCCCTTCGCTTATCCCGCTCGTCCAAAAGTTCGCCGGAACTCGAGAGTGTCAAGTGCACACTCTATGGTATCCACACAAGCAATAGGTGGAGAAAACTCAACCTTGAGTGTGCTAGCACTCCTTGGTTGGTTCGGCCAAAGAGAGGGATGGGAGAGGGAGAGCTTGAGAGAAAAAGTTCCAAGGAAGAAGATGAAGTTAAGAGTGTAACTCACCAAATGAATTCACCACCCATAACCCCAAAGTGGCCGGCCACTTCATGGAAGGGGGGTTACATGCATGCATGTAACTCCCATGACCCTTGGTCTCCCTCATGATGTGGCACCAATTGACCAAGTCAATGATGATGTGGAGCATCATCATTGGCTGGCCATGCCTAGTCATCATCATGACATGGCATTTGGTCAAGTCAAACTTGACCTTTCATCTTCCCTCTCAAGTCAAGTCAAACTTGACCTCTAATCTCCCATGGTTGATCAAATCTAACCACTTGACTCAAGTCAATTTAATATAATGAATCTCTATTCATTAATTTAAATTGATTTGATGAATCAAATATAAATTAGACTCATTCAACACTTGAATCAACTTGAGTCTAACTCAATTAGTCTAATTTGGATTACTCTTAATCCAATTTAGTTCATCCCATGAACCTAATCCTCATGGTTCATCATATGAACCTAATCTCCATCTAATTGCTCTTATGTGTGTGACCCTATAGGTTCTTGTAACGTTGGCAATGTCCCTAAACCGATTTAGGAACATAAGCAATGAGCGGTATCTAGCAACACATCATTGCTACCCAAGTTACAAGAATGTTGAGCTCCATCACCTTTGTGACTACTAATTGTGACTCTCACAATATGTGACAATGTCCCTCTATCCTTGACATCTAGATTGACCAATCGAGGCATAGACCGTGTCATCCTCGGTACAATCTAAATCTTGAACTCCAAGTAGACTCACTGTAATCAAATGAGCTCAATATCTCATATTGACTCATTTGGGCATGGCCATGCACTTCGTGGTCTCACTCTATCAAGAATATCGATGTCACTCCCGTCATATAGGAGGGATAGATTCCATCTACATCACTCACATCCCTCCGCATAATTTGTTACATACCCAGTAATCGCCTTTATAGTCCACCCATTTACGGGTGACGTTTGACAAAGCCAAAGTATGCAACTCATTATGTAGGGAACCATGGTGACTTCAGGTCTAAGGACTAATAGTCATACTAATAGCCACATGAGAAAGTATATGACACTCATATAACGATCCATGATACTTTCTCATGGCGGGTCATTCAGTATACATTCTCCAATGCATACCCATGTGTCAACTTGATATCTCATATCCATGACTTGTGAGATCAAGTCATCTTGTTGACCTACATGCTAGTCTCTATGCATTAACATTGTCCCTGAATGTTAATACTCGACTAAGAATGATTAAGAGTAGTGTTCTCTATATCATCTCATTATCGATTCAACCAATCGATTGATATAGATAAGAACCTACTACTCAAGGACATTATTATATTTAGTTATTTGGCACCAATACAAGTAAATATAATAACCATGCCTTTATAAATAGGAATATGATACAATAAAGTCCATACAACAATCATCATATGATTGGCTCTAGGGCTTTCACTAACACACTTCTCATCTCGTGTCAAGTATTTGGGTCTCCTTGATCCACTTGGAGTTCTTGTTCAACTATCAATCTCATTCTACAACAATCTCCCCTTTCACTTGTCATCTTGATCAAGGATCAAGTCGGGCTTGGTCACCCTTGGTCAATAATTTTCCTCTTGAGATTATCACTTAGTTATCAATATATATTGTTCAAACATCAAAACTTAACTTGAGCTCGGTCAATATTGATCAGAAATTGATTGCATCAAGACATCACTCGATTAATGAACTAATCGACTGCTAATACCTAGCAATCAATAGCTCAAGTTTAAAACCCTCATAAACCCCATCTAACTTTTGATCTTAGGGTTTATGATTCATCAATTAATTGCTACTCTATAATAATCGACTAATAGTACTATTTTAGCCTTTTCAAGATTGAAACCTTACTTTGTCTAGTATATGATTGACTATAAACTATCAGAACTTCTTCTACTTAGCATTCGATCATCCTTGATTTGTCAAAACTTCACTCATTTAGTATCCAATCAATATTGATTTGTCAGGACTTCATCATTGTCAAACATCCAACCCTTTTTAATCTGTTTTGACTTTTCTTTTTGTGTGAAACATCCAATCAATAGTAATCTATCAGTACTTCACCATTGCCAAACATCATGTCTTCATTGACCTATTTTGACCTCCCATCTCATGCCTATTATCTGCCAAGTGTCCGATCCTCCATAATCCACTTGGATTTTCTATCTCATGCATGCCTAACATTTATTGTTTTCTGACATATTAGTGCTTTCATCCACCGACCTAGCATTTGATCCTTTGTGATCTATTAGGACTTTTGTACATGTCAAGTGTTTGATCCTCTATGATCCACTTGGACTTCACTAATCTCATACTAAATGTTCGGTCTTCTATGATCCACTTGAGATTCACTTCTCTCGTGCAAAGTGTCCAATCTTCCATGACCCATTTGAACTTCTCACTTAACCATTAAGCCAACGATCTCACTCTTCAATAATCTCTCTAAATAAACCGAGCTTGATCATCCTTCACTACCAATCTTTCCTTTGAGAATATTACTCAATTATCAACACATATTGCTCAAACATTAAAATTTAACTTGAACTTGGTCAATCTTGACTAAAGATCTATTACATTAACACCTGATCAGTGCCCGAGTGGCAAAGTGCCCTAATGGTCAAGTTCTTGAGTGGTCGAGAACTCGAGTGGTCTGGTGCTCGAGCACCCAAATGGTCGAGTGCTCAAGCACCCTATTGGTTGAATATCCAAGTGGTTGAGTTCCCGAGTGGTAGAGTAACTAAGTGGTTGCACCTGTGCACCTGCATAATCAACATACTAATGGTCGAATGCTCGAGTGGTAAAGTTCCCAAGTTGTCGGGCTTCTAAGTGCCCAAATGGTTAGGTGCCTAAGTGACAAACCCAAGCACCCTAGTGGTTGGATATCATTGGCCAATCACCCTAATGACCGAGTGGTCGAGTTCCTAAGTGACGAGCGCATGAGTGGTTGCATGCTCAATACCAGAATGGTCGAGTGCTTTGTTAGGACCTGTGCGCCCACTAAAGGGGGGGTGAATAGTGATTCGTCGTCGAAGATGGATCTCGATCGTGTGTTTGCTACAAAACTTGTTATATGCAGTGGAATATATAATAATAAAATAAATACAACAAGATTACAAGCACAATACGATAATATAACGTGGTTTGAAACCGTACGGTTCATACTCCACGGATTGGGCTCGAACGAGCCCTAGCGATGCAAACATACACCACTACTCAAATACTTCTTCTCGACAACAAGTCGGAGGTGGAGAAACCTCGTACAATGGTTCTTACAACAATAAGAATGAAATACAAGTAAGGAAAACCTTTACAAATGTGAACTTGAATGCTTGATCTTTGGTAGCTTGTGAAGAGCCTTGAAGGTCTGGATTGCAGCAGCAAATCCCCTCCAAATCGCCTTAAAGAACCATAGCCAAAACCTTCTCCACGAGCTCCTTTTAAAGCTTCACTCGGGCTGGATTTCCGCCTGACAGTCGACTGCCAATACTGTTGTTGTGAGACAACGGTTTGATCCACGTTGGAAAATCCCAACGGATCAACGATCGGCGATCAAATATCTTGATTCTGCGGCGCTATCCATTGCCGGTTGGCTCTGGCGTCCATGCTCCATCGAATCGGCTGCTCGATAGCAATCAACTGTCAAGGCTTTTTTGGCCCTGAGTTGCAGTCGAGCACTAGTCGACTTATTGCAGTCGAACTGGTCATAATCTCAGTCGACTGCTAAGGGTCAACTCAGTTGCCAAGTGTCAAACACTTGACCATTCGACCGCTATAAAGCCCCGGTCAACCGATAACCTCAAACATGAGATTTAACCCTAAGTATGGTGCCCCTATACTTGCTAGACCACCCTTAGCCTAGACTTAAGCCTTCTAGCCACCTCCGTCAGCCTCGTGCCTATCGGATCCCTTTAAGTCATCCATGACTAGTTCATCCATACGCTAGCCTTCAGATGCTTCCATCGACTATTGTCATGCTAACGGTGTCTACACCGCCAAGACACATTGGACTTACGATGTCAAGTCCACGCTTGGACTTTCCGTCGCCAACCATTAGACTTATGCTGCTAAGACTCCACCCTTGGACTTTACGCCACCAATATTTCCCTTGGACTTCTTAATTGCCAAGTACCCATGACTTGAACTTTCACCGTCAAGACTATACCCTTGGACTTACGTGGCCAAGACTACACCCTTGGACTTTCTATGCCAACTTCATGTTGGACTTTCCAATTGCCAAGACTCAAGCTTGAACTTTCCCTTGCCAAGACTCATGCTTGGACTTTTCATGCCAAGTACACAAGACTTGGACTTTCCCAAATGTCAAGTGTCCCACTTGGACTTTCCATGTCAAGTACCCATGACTTAGACTTTCTTCATCACATGGTCAACCCTAGTCAACCATCAAAATATCCCTTGAGTTAAACTCGAGTCCGGTCAATCATGATCCGGGTCAATTGCACCAACAATCTCTCCAAAACATTGTTAGACATCAAAATACTACTCGATTCAAACTCGAGTCTAGTCAATCGTGATCTGGGTCGATTGCACCAACAATCTCTCTCTTTTTGATGTTTGACAAAAACCAAACACCTTTGAGTTAGGCCACCTAACTCAAATCTCCTTACCAATTATCCTAAATTGGTAATCCCATAATTTTCCCATGTCAATTCTCCTCCTTTTTGACATACATCAAAAAGGTTCTCCCCAAGGAGGTCAATGTCTCATATCTCAATGAGATCTTACAATCTCCTCCTTGGTCTAAAAAATCTAGGATGTCTTCACTCTTCCCAGTGATAAGTCTCATACGACTAAAGAGAGGCACTCCTATAAACTCTCCTAATTTTCAAATTGGGCATCTCACATTCTCATTTCTCCCCCTCATGAGGAAGAACACATCCATCATCTCATGATAGATACCTCCCCCTTGACCATTACACCAACAATGTCATTGGAGAGTCCCTAAGCCTATAGGAACACTAAACCACCAAAAATAAGGTTAAAAGTTCAACACTGAACTTTCCCACACCTTAAATTAATACACACCCTAAACAACTCTCCTAATCCATATCCAATGGATTTTCACTATTTCTAATGCTTTCCAAAGCATATCTTAGGGTTAGGAGTAGTTAGGGAACCCTAACATAACTGAAATATGGGCTAAACATCCTTGTTTACCCGAAATCAGCTCTGGCAGTCGACTCCTTACAGTCACCAGTTCGACTGCCATTAAGTGGCAGTCGATTGATAATTGAAACTGCCAATTTTAGTTTCAGAAATCGAGTTTTAAAAAAACACAAGTAATTCTACGTATTTTAAAAAATCATAAAAATTCATATGTACATTACTTATAAGAAATACAATGAGTGAAAAATATTTGAAAAATAATTTACCCATAAAATAGTGAAATTGATACAAAGTTCAAAAATGAAGAAAAACTTCATTGTTTTGAGCCCTCTTTGTATCAACATCATCAATGGTGATAGCTATCAAAAGATAGACTTCACCAAGGTTTTTCAAAATGATTTTGAAATATTTTTAAAACCTTATATTGAACCATAGTCTATGGGCTTAATGCACATGACTTGTACATAAGCTTTCCTCATGATTCATCAATAATATAAAATGAGTTTGATTTCATCTAGATACAAAAACTATGCACCCTGAACTTAACTCATTGCCTATCATCTCACATGTGTCTAGGGTGTATCAATATACATACATGTCAATGTAATGTGAGATGTGAGTTTTGTTCATCCTAAACTAGGGTTCCATGCATTTTTCTAAGGCAATACTATTTGATTCCCTTATATATGAGACTTCAAATCGTGTCATTGTCCTTAACTCAATTGTTATTAATGAATGAATGATTATGACATTAATGATGATATAAATAAATATGTGCTCATAATCATGATGTCATGGCATAAAATAGAATCTAAGCATACATGACATTTAACCTTAAACCTAAGTAATATCATGACATATTAAATGATTAAAATAAACATGATGTCATGACATAGCAAGACAAACAGGGCATGACAAGTGTAAAATACTAAGGTATTAAATAGCTAAGTGTTAAGCTCAAATTGTCATTTCTAGAATTAAATCCAATTTTGTCTTAATGTCACTTATCCCCTAAGTGTGCCAAAAACTCAAAATGACACACTATTACATCTAAATCTAGTATGTGCCAATTTGATTGTTTTTTCATAATTCTTAAATAATATTAGCACATCCTAAACTCTTTTATAATTTAACACATAAACCTATTTCCAAGATATCCATAACCTTGAAAATAACTTAGAGTGCCACCTTTACCATGGTTAGGTTAACTACCTATCCATTTAAGGTTGACACACCTAAACCCATTTAGCGTGAATCGATCACGCTCTTAGGAACCCAATACCTATTGGAGCTCCTTGGATTTACTAGGTATTCATTAGAGATAACTTCCCTAGATACCCTTCTAATGACCCTCCTAGGCTTTGAAGCCTTGGTCATTTGGGTTTTGCCTAAGTTAACTCTAGGGGTAACTCCCCTTGTAACCTTCTTAGTGGCTTCTCTAGGTTTCCTTGAAACCCTAGCCACTAGGCATCTATCTTGGTCAACCTTAGGGATGACTTCTCTATTGACCTTGGTTTTTCTAGACCTAACTTGAGTTCCATAATCGAATGGAACATTATGATAGGTCTCCTTGGGCTTAGGTTTGTAACCCAAACATTTCTTACCCTTGGTTGGACCTTGTTTTCTAAAACCTAAGTTTTGACTCCTTGACATAGATTTTTGATCATTTGACCCTTGCATTTGATTTTGCATAATCCTAAGGGTCTTCTCCAACTTCTCAAGCCTTGACCTCAAGGCTTAATTTTCAACTTCTAATTTTTCTATTTTGGTGGGCCCATTGTTTCTTTTGTCATTTTTGCCCTTCCTAGGCATATGTCTAGATTTCTTTTGATTAAAACCTAGATGATCTTCTATTTTCCTAATACTTGCCTTAGGTAAAATTATTCTAGGGACATTAGTCCCAAATTTCTTCTTATTCCTAACATGACAAGATTTTGCACCTAAAAAAATAAAGTTTACTATTTCTAGCATGCTCTTTATGAAACATAGAAAAATTACTTCTAGCATGCCTTTTCTTATTACTTAAAGAATGAGCATTAATTAAATTTACTTTAGGATTTGCTTTAGAAGCTCTCCCTACATGTGATGCTCCTTCTTACTCTATCTTCTTCCTAGGGCATTTCCTCCTATAATGACCCTTTTGGTTGAATTTGAAGTACATCATGTGCTCCTTGCTTTTAATTGTTGGGGCTCCTGCTTCCTTTGACTTTTCTTGGAATTTTGATGTTGGTTGATTTTTCTTGACCTTCTTAGGGCACTTACTCTTGTAATGCTCATACTCCCTACACTCAAAACATAATATATGATTTTTAATTTTAGCTACAATGTTTGAGTTATCTAGGGTGGTGGTGGAATTTTGAGCTTCCTCTTCTTCTTGACTGGAGGTAGATGGTTCCTCTTGAGTTGACTCCGGTATTGAGAATGACCTAGTCTCCTCCCCCTCAATCCTAAAGGTGGTCGGAGGCTTCTTCCACTTCTTCCTCTTCTACCGATCCGGATGTTGATTCTCTATCACCCTCCGAATCATCAAGCTCTTGTGATGAAGATGTGCTTGCTTCTTTTTGAGCTTGAGAGGATGAACACTCTTCTTCTTCTTGGACCGGTGATGATCCATTTTAAGAATCACCGTGGAGTAGGAGCTCCATCTCCGAACCACGTTACATCTTTGAGTTAGCGTTGTCTTTGTTCTTATTATTTTCGTTTTCAATTGTCTTTTTATTTTGCTTCCGTTAATGATTCTTGTAGAAAATGAAAAAGGATTATTCATCCCTCTCTAGTCATCTAAAGGATCTTCTACATTGCCGAGGTTCGCTTTGGTCCTCTTTTAATTTTCTTTTTGATACATGAAATCAACAATCCGATTCGATAGTTCGGAGGTTATTTGTCCCCAAGAGGATGACATGGTAGCTAAGGCACGGCGGAGCTTGTGGATAAGACACGGGTCGATTTTGAAAGAGGTCTAAAGTCCTTTCTTAGATTCAGATGATCCCCACGTGTCTTGACCCTCACGTCAAGACCCATAGAATCTTCCTTGATTTACTTCTCTCACAATGATCGTGGGACAGATCGATGAAGACCGCTAGGTTGACGATTCTAAACTTTTGTATAGGTTATTTTCATCTTAGTTGACAGTTAACTCTTAACTCTTTGCTTTCATCAACTTATCATTCCGAAAGTGTCAAAAACACATCAGATCTCTCCTAGTGTCAACAATCCATGTGTCAACAATCTATCCCAATTCCACACGGAATCAATTATATTTATGTAAGGCTTCGTCTAATATCATAATTAATTTTTAATTATATTATTCAAAGCATTTTATTTATTATATTTTTCTTCAATAACGGTTGACCATAATATGACAACAATGTTCACATCAAACATCTCTAATGATCAATCTTTCGATTTAATAAAAAATGATTCTTTTGCATGAGAGATTAAATTCAATAAGACATTTCATATTCATTTAGAATTTATTTCAAATGATAAGTATCTATGTAATTATTAACTATATCAATATGCGAGGACAACTGTTCACCATAATAGCTAACGTGAAATATTTGACGGTAGGAATTAATTGTTTTAATTAAGGAGGAGGTAATAATTGTTGACTATGTAAGATGTTATAATGATAATCTAATTAATACAAATTAAATGTGCGCGCTAGATTTGTTATAGTTTTATGAATTTGATAATTCAAAAAAATAATGATAAATTTATTAAGAGGTATAAAATATACTGAGAAAAAAATTAAAATCATTCTTTTATTTTTATTATTATTAAAAAGCTCATTATATTTTGGTCAAGCTACAAATTTAGTATTTAGTTTTGTTCAAAACTATTATAATAATGTATGAATAATTATAATTAAATGAAGAAAAAAATATTTTAATATAATTATATTTTATGTATAGTATTTTTTTAATTTTATATTATAGTGTATTATAAAAATAGTAAGAAATATTTATTTTAAAAAAAATAAATGATGTCTTTTAATTTTTATCCAAATTTATCATATTCAATGATTTACTATTATTCACTTATTTTTTATTTTTTTTATTGTTCGTTGTAGGAATGCATGGTCAAATCGTACTGGAAGGCCAATTGAATTGGCGATAAAAGCGAGATCTCCTCGTCGGAGTAGCGCGCTTAATCCTGCGAGAACCAGCAATGGAGTCTCCCTTCAAGGCTGATATCCTCCAAGGCCAGGTGGCTTTCGTAACAGGAGGAGGCTCCGGGATCGGCTTCGAGATCTCCAGGCAGTTCGGTAAACACGGAGCTTCCGTCGCCATCATGGGTCGCCGCCGCCAGGTCCTCGACGCCGCCGTCTCCGCCCTTCAGTCGGAGGGGATCCAGGTGAGTCGTGTTTTTCTCGCGGGCATCTATGTATTACGTTAAAGAGTCCATCTTGCTTCGCCGGACACCCGTTCTATCTGATTGCCCTAATTGTTCGTAGAATCTAAATTTTTGGTGCGCCCTTCTGCTGTTCTATATGCTACTTCAACTCTGTAAAGCCCCTATTAAGATATTATGCTTCTCCTCTGATACTTGTTATTATATTTCTCGTCTAGCTTTTCAGACAAGGCTTAACTACTCAATTCGATTGAGCTCAAAACTCGATGACTTCATCATAAGCTGAGTTAATATTTTTATCGTTTGGATGCTATTTACTCTAATGCTTGTGTTGCTGAAGTTTATGAATTATGATAATGTCTAATTCCAAGCATATGAAGAATAACACAATCAATAACCAACTTGAAGCTTCAAATGGGTCAATGCTTTCTTGGAATTAAACTGATTTTTTTTCTCTCTTTCCCTTCTTTGAAATGGAATGCTAAGTGTTGAATCAAACGTATTTTTATGAAAATAAAATTGCGGTAACATAAATATATCTCAAATATGTAGATGTCGTACGACGATCTAGAATTGCTCTGGATAGGAACTTCACTGCGAACCTTAGATGTTAGTTCGAACTTTCGTTGCAATTTCACAACGTCGCAATTGTTAACTCGGTGACAACAATTGTTCCTTGTTCTACTCAACAAGGAGGAGAGTTATCTGCCTTTGGAAGTCGTGCCTTCTCGTACAACACTTGCACTAGAGAACTCTCCTACAAGAAGAACTCAAAACATCTCTTTTTGACAACTCCTCACCGGCGAGATCTAATCAGCCTCAAGCCAATAACGCTAAAGCCAGCCAAACCTCGAGCAGCCTAGCAAACTCTCACCTTGCCCACAAAACTTCTCATCAAGAAGGTTGCTTTTATAAGGGAGGAGAGGAGGCAAGACAATAGGGAATATGGGATAATGGGTAGTTAGTTACCCATTATCTATAATAGAGTTCATGGCTAAATGCCTCATGTAGGCATATAACCATCATCTCCCACTTGTACACGAGGGCATATATTGTTCAATCATCATTAGATCACATCTCATGCAATCCATCACATATCATCCTACTGAACTTTCATACAGAGTTAGATGTCGTGCGACTTGTGAATACATTTACATATAAAAATTACTCTATTCACCTATTAGGATGATAGAGTAGTCACATTTGTATCAGAAGATACAATATCTCGCTGCACCCGAACCAAGACTTATTACATTCAATCAAACTTCTTTCCTCATCGAAAGTAACCCTAGATATCGTTTGATATTATATTCACTAATATGTTTAATCCCTCCTCGGATAAACATAAAAGACTAGTCAATGAATATTAAATCTTGATATAACGTCAATTGGTCTTCCTTTTCCCAAACTAGAATCTATTAGCCATAACTCAACTACTTTTCTAAACCTGTCCCTCAGACCTCAATTTATTTTTCAGGCTATCGGTAAACTGACTAAAGTAGCAACACTGAATCACAATCTCAAAAAACAGTCGAAAGTAATAAGAGTACAAGAGATCCCTCCCAGAGGATCTCGGATCTCACACAGTGGGGCTTAGGGATATAATTTACTGTCTCAAGTAATAAGGCTCCCACTTTCCCTAGTCGATTTATCGCACGTGGTATGAAACACGTGCCACAGTGTTATTCCCCATTTTTCATAAGAGCATATGTCAGATTTCTTTAATACTGTGCAGGTATGAGACTCAGTCTACACATAAGACTCTACTCAGAGATTTCAGAGAGAGTTTCTCAAAGACAGTATCACAAATCGCAGATAATATCTGAGATCTTAAACCTGGCTATTTACGGGCTACATGGATGTGACTATTCCATGTCGATCATGTCGCACATGATCTCATCCTAAACACATATTAGGACGTCTTAAGTTCTAGCAGGGTTACTCTCAAAATCTCTTACTGCTAGAAATCGTCTAATCTCCACTCTAGGAGTTGGTCACTCGTGTGAGAGAGTGAACTTGCCTGCCTGACATATCTATTATATCACATAACATACATATATAACAAGTGCAACATTATTATTGGATCAATTAATACACATTGAGTCATATATTTCATTAAGCATTATTGATTTACAGTACAAGTTGAGAAATTTCATAAACAGTCAAACCTAACGACTCTCTATGTCCCACAAAGGAGTCTCTAGTGATAAGTTTGGTAAAGGGGTCACCCACCATGCTATGTGTTGAAATGTACTTGATAGTCACTTCATTCTTCTCAATGATGTCTCTTACATAATGGTATCTGGTATCTAAGTGTTTGGTTCTACTATGAAACTTAAGGTCTCTTGTGTAAGTGATGGTGGTCTGATCATCACAATAAATCATTATTGACCTCCCACTATTCACTATAACCCCTAAGTCATCCATTAGTCTTCTGAGCTAAATACCCTCTTGAACTGCTACTGAACATGCCACAAATTCAGTCTCCATCGTAGATAGAGTAACACATGTTTGCTTCTTGCTACTCCAAGAGATGACCCTATCATTGAGCAAGAAAGTGAAATCTGATGTTGATTTGCGCTTATCCAGATCGCCTCCCCAGTCGGTATCTAAATATCCCACGAGATGCAAATCACCTCCTCCATAATACAGAGAGAATGTTGCAGTTCCTTTAAGATATCTGAAAATCCTTTTCACTGCTCTCCAGTGACTCCTTCTAGGATTTGCTTGATATCTACATACCAAACCGACTGCATAACATATGTCCGATTTTATACACAACATTGCATACATTAAACTTCCCACTGCACTTGAGTAAGATACTTTACTCATTTCCCTTATCTCTTCCTGAGTCTTGGGACACATCATCAAGCTTAGGCCCTCACCTTTAGCGATCGGAGTATCTATGAGATTACAATCACTCATCCCAAAGCGCTCAAGAATTTTCTTAATATAAGTCTCTTGTGAAAGAGTTAGAAATCTTCTCGAGCAATCCCTCTAGATCTGTACTCCAAGGATGAACTCAGCTTCACCCATGTCTTTCATATCGAAAGTGGATGATAACCACATTTTAATGGTTATCAAATATTCAATGTTGTTCCCAGCCAACATTATGTTATCCATATATAACGATAGAATCACAAACGAGTTATTTGATCTTATCAAAGAGACACAATGATCCTCCTCGACCATTGTAAAATCATAAGATATCACCTCATCGTGAAATGTTAGATACTATCGCCTAGATGATTACTTAAGGCCATATATTGACTTCCGAAGTCGACATACCTTATTTTCTTGACTTACTTAAACAAACCCAGAAGGTTGTTTCATGTAGATCTCATCATCCAAACTTCCATTAAGGAAGGCGGTCTTCACGTTCATCTGATGTAACTCTAGATCTAAACTCACGATAATCGCTAAAAGTAAACGGATTGAAATAAACTTGACTATTGGAGAAAAGGTCTCCTTGTAGTCAATACCCTTTGTCTGAGTGTAACCCTTGGCTACTAGATGAGCTTTATATCTCTCGATCAATCCATTAACCTTCCTCTTGATTTTGAGAATCCACTTGTTCCCAATAGCCTTTATATTCTCAGGTAAGTCAACAAGCTCTTAGACTTTATTGACTTTCATTGATTCATTTCGTTTTTTATGGCATTAAACCATTGGTCTTTTGCAGAGCCCTCGAAGGTGTCTCTCAGAGTCCTCGGATCTTTCTCGTCCTCTGGAGTCACAATGAGTATCTCATTTTCAATCGGGAAACGACGACGAGGTACATTTCCCTGATCACTCCGACGAGGAGAGAGAACATCCTCACCTTGGGATGAACCACTCCCATTAGGATCAAGATCTATCTCAGGGTCTTGAATCCCGCCACTGGGACCTACTGAGCTAATAGGCTCATCCATCTTATAGAAAGTGAAATCTCGATCGATTTCTCCTCTCTTAGAAAAATCATTCTCGAAAAATATGGCATCACGAGACTCATTCTCAATGATAGTCCCGTCCGTATGTTCTTCTAGGAACACATATCCTTTGGAGTGTTCAGAGTATCTAATAAAGATACACTTTTTTCCTCGCGGGCCTAACTTGTCGTATTTGTGCGAAACATCATTAACATACGTAGCACAATCCTATGGTCTCAAATGACTAAGGACAAGCTGTCTTCCCGTTTAAAGTTTGTATGAGGTACTGACTACGGACTTAATTGGAACGCAATTAAGGACATAAACTGCAGTCAATAATGCATCCCCCAATGGGAGATTGGTAAATTGACTTGCGCCATCATAGACTTTACCATTTCCAAAAGAGTCGTATTCTTTCTCTCGGTGACTCCATTTTATTGAGTAGTAGCAGGAGTAGTCAGTTGTCATATAATGTCTTTCTCGAAACAGAGCTCTTCGAACTGCTTAGTTAAATACTCGCGCCCACGATTGGTTCTAAGAGTTTTTACTCTTAAGTCTAGCTAATTTTCAACCTCGCTTATAAACCTCATGAAGCACTCCAATACCTTAGACTTGTGCGAGATCAGATAGACATAACCGAAACACGTGTAATCGTTTATAAACGTAATAAAATACGTGACTCTATTTCGTGCTCTTACATTCATGGGTCCGCAAATATCGGAATGAACCAACTACAATGAAGTCTTAACTCTCATTGCTTTTCCAAATAGTTTTCTCTTCGATTTGCCTGCCAGACAAAACTCACATAAGGGCAATTCGACCTTGGTTAGATAGCCTAACACGCCACATGCTACTAATCGGCCCATCCTCTCTTGTCCTATGTGGTCAAGTCTACTATGTCATACACTCACATCATCCACTACACTATTAGATGTAAATGCAATAGAAGACGTAGGATAAGACTCATGAAATGAAATCAAATTAAGTGCATATAGTCCCTCATGAACTATACTAGAACATATTAAAGAGTTGTCATACGAGATAGAAACTTTAGAGTTTTCTATACAAATATTATATCCTAACTAGTCTAAACTATGGACGAAAATAAGATTTCGCCTAATCTTCGGAGCATACAACATATCATGGAGGTACATGACTTAATTACTTTGCAGTATCAACTTGCAAGTGTCAATCCCTCTCATCTCCACGAATGCTCCGTTCCCCACATATAACCTTCTCGTATGTGGACTAATACGGCGAAAACCTACATAAGCACTCCTATCTCGAGCTACATGGTTTATTGCTCCTGAGTCTACAATCCACAAAAGAGAAGAGTTAGTGAATATCACACTAGATGACACATAACTCAAACCATATAAAGAAGAAGTATCTACCTTTTGCTCACGATATTCACGTGCGAAATGTCCAAGCTTACCACATACATAACATCGGACTTTGCTCTTTACGAGCTCCTTCTTCTTGCTTTTCTGTCCCTTCTCATTAGTCTTTGGCTTCTTCTTGTCAGGACCCTTGGTCTTCTTCTCTTGCTTGCGCCACTTGCGCTTGGTACCTTGGGAGCCCTTATTTGACTCCGCAATGTTAGCATGTCCTGAAGAAGACTTGGGCACCTCTTGTCACTTCTCCTCGAGCTCGCAGTGCCTACTCACATCTGTAAAAGTACGAATACTTTCAGTGTGCGTGAGATAGGTCTTAACTATCTCCCAGGGGTCAGGCAATGACTGGATCACACCCAATACTTGAAGCTCATTCGACATGGACTCCTCCATATTCTTCAAAGAGGCAATCATACTCGACATATGCATTAAATGTTGTTTCATAGTATGACCAGATCTCTTTTTGTAAGTAATAAATTTATACGTCAACATCCTTAGCTTAGGAGCTGAAGGGGCGTCATATTGCTCTCTCAGAGCATGCCAGACCATCAAAGCAGTAGGATAATATTCATAAATCGGGATTAGCTCATCATGCATGCTACTAAGAAGAATTACCCTAACTTGAACATCCTTCTTCTTTCATGCACGTTACACCTCCTGATCCCATCTCGCTTGTGTCGTGGTACCCTCTCCGGGGTCCACCATCTCGTACTTAAGAACCTCTCCGAGTTCTTGTTCCTCGAAGATGAACTGAACTTTTCAGTGCCAAATTTCATAATTGTCACCATTCAGTTTATCTCCCTTCACGAGATCCAGTATGATACTCTTTGTCGCAACCATGTATTTGTTGCACAGATAAAGAGACGTTAGTGACTATTGATGCTTAATGTCTCAACATTTGTGTACCCTACTAATTATCAAAACTCAAAATAACTCGAATACAATTCTATGACGAGCGTATGAATCAACAGACACTCTACATCATAACCTAGAATTGCATCTCACCATTCGAATTAAGATACGGTACACAAATAGTCATATTATACTCTCAAAGCAAACTTATGCGCCGTCGTGAAAATCTACACACCACCATATAATGGCAGCGTTTACGATAAGCTTACACGCCCCCTGTAATGGTCCACACACCTCGGAGTTAGACATCTTTATCATTTCCGAGACTCTCGACTTAGGTCGAGCATATGAAAATCTTTCTCGACTTTCAGATTAGATTTTGAATAAACTCAAAATCTCACTCAGTTTTGAACACTCGGCGTAGCACCTTTATGTATCTCAAGTACTGTTACTCGTGTTAAACTCTCGTAATCCTCAGCGACCTCGAGAACCTAGAGTCTTACACGTGCTAAGCTCTCGTGAGTGTTGCCAACCACTTTGCCGACTTCATAAAGCACTTTCGAGCTTCACAAGGCAAATTCCGAGCCCCACAGTACTGTGGTCGAGCGCCAAGTGCTCTAGTTGACAACCAAGTGCTTTGGCTGAGTTGGTCGAGCAACTATAGTGTTTTTCCAAGTACATCATGTCACATGCGAGCACTACACATTCTGCCCGAGTACCATTGGTTATGGTCGAGCACCTCTTCGTGCGGCCGAGCACTAGGCCAGCAATCGAGCGTCTCACGTGTGCAACCGAGCACCTTCGCGTGCTGCCGAGCACTTGCGCACGCGATCGTGCACCTCTTAGTGCGACCGAGTACTCTTCTCGCTATCGAGCACCTTTGCATCCATCCGAGCACCCTATGAACTGCCGAGTACCATGCATGTCAGTCGACTGTTGCTTCTTAACAGTCGACTGCCGAGCATGTCTCGTGATCTCGAGCATTACTTTTAGCAGAGCACCAATAGTATTTCTTACTCGGGAGTTCTACTCGACACTCACACTGTTCATCGTCTTTTCCGTTGCACCTGAGCAACAACAATGCTCCACCATTCTTTGCCTTGCACTGTATCTGCGACAGTGTGCGGGCATCTTCCTTATGTTAGCCCTACGAACCTTTGTTCATCGCCTTCGGCGGAAGCGTATTGTGACGATAGCCATTGTTGAGTTTTAACTCAAGAAATTTATTGAACATTATTGCGTTCAACCTGGCTATGATACCAATGTTGAATCAAACGTATATTTATGAAAATAAAATTGCGGAAACATAAATATACCTCAAATATATAGATGTTGTACGACGATCTGGAACTGCTCTGGACAGGAACTTTGCTGCAAACCTCTGATCCTCGCTGACGCTCTCAGTCAGGATGAAAGCCACGAATGTTAGTTTGAACTTTCACTACAGTTTCACAATGTCGCAACCATTAACTCGGTGACGATGATTGTTCCTTGTTCTTCTACTCAACAAGGAGGAGAGTTCTTCGAGAGGTATCTGCCTTTACAAGTCGTACCTTCTCGCACAATACTTGCACTAGAGAACTCTCCTACAAGAAGAACTCAAAGTACCTCTTTTCGGCAACTCCTTACTGATGAGATCTAATCAGCCTCAAGCCAATAGCCCTAAAGCCAACCAAACCTCAAGTAGCCTAGCAAACTCTCACTTTGCCCACAAAACTTCTCATTAAGAAGGTTGCTTTTATAAGGGAGGAGAGGAGACAAGACAACGGGGAACATGGGATAATGGGTAGTTACCCATTACCCATGACAGAGTTCATGGCTAAATGCCCCACGTGGGCATATAACCATCACTAAGATTATTCCAACCTAACACACTATATACTACGACCAATAGTACTACAGCCAAGTTAGGACTGTTTTCTTAGTTTGATGGTGGTCTTCTTAAGTTCAATTACATTTCTAGAAACTCTTTTGGTTAGACGGGTATGTGCAGGAGTTTCAAACATCCCAATCAGGCATAAAATCAACTTGAATTGTGGCCAGGAGAACTACCTAGTAAACTTCTGCCGTGCTCTGCTAGTTTTTGGAATATGCTCTCATACTTTATGACTGACATTAAGTTGAATTATTTGCTTGATGCGATTGCAGGCCATTGGCCTTGAGGGTGATGTACGTAAGCAGGAAGATGCATCTAGGGTTTTGGAAGAAGCATTTAAGCATTTTGGAAAGCTTGATATTCTTGTGAATGGAGCAGCAGGAAATTTTCTTGTATCACCAGAGGATTTATCACCAAATGGTTTTCGAACGGGTAACTGTCTTCCTATTTGCTGATACAGTCCATGGCGTAATCTTGGAAGAATTAATCTTCTAGGATCAACAATGTTTCACAAATCTACAGGATGACTAACTGTTCAAATAGCAATACTTCCGTTCCTCGTTAGAATAATTATCTTAATTACTTATGATATTCATAAAAAACATCACTAGTTCTTAGTTTGTGTGTTTCTTTTTTTTTTTACCTTGAATTTCTTGCAGATAATAGCAACTATATTTGATAGATGCTAATTGAACAGTTACATTTCTTTGATCTGGAATTCCTAGTTCTTGACATTGATTCAGTCGGCACATTCACCATGTGCCATGAAGCTCTAAAGTATCTTAAGAAAGGAGGTCAAGGAAAAGGTCCGTCCACCGGGGGGCTAATTCTGAACATTAGTGCAACTTTGCACTACACAGCTTCTTGGTATCAGATCCATGTATCCGCGGCTAAGGTTTGCATTATTAAATCTCATCTTCACATGGAATTAGGCAAGCACTCTACAACTTTAGCTCTCTTATATAAACAGGCAGCCGTCGACAGCATCACTAGGTCATTAGCCTTGGAATGGGGCACTGATTACGATATAAGGGTCAATGGAATTGCTCCAGGACCCATCCAAGACACCCCTGGGATGAGGAAGCTTGTACCTGCAGAAATGCAGCAGAACAATGTCTCTAGGGATGACAGTCTCCTACATAAGCTGGGAAAGACTTGGGATATTGCAATGGCTGCCTTATATTTGGCTTCTGATGCAGGTTTGTGATCTTATCTGTTGAAGAAATTAGTTTCTAACTCTTATCCTCTATTCGGTTATACTTTATCCAAGTTTCCACGGAGATGATGCGTTGACAAGGCCGTGTGACAGTTTGTGGATGAGACATAGATCGAATTTCGGAGGGAGGTTTAAAACTCTTCTCCGGATTCAGAACGGTCCTCCACGGCTTTGCCAATCGCGTCAAGTCCATAGGACCCTCCGTGATTTATCTCTCTCATAGTGGTCCTGGGGCAGAGCGGTGGAGGATGGGGGCCACTAGATTGACCGTTCTAATCTTTTGCGGAATTATACTTTATCCAACATCAACATCATGAGAGATTTGGCTAATTTGTTGTTATATTATATGTATGCATCTCATGATTTCTTAGAAATCGTTCTGGATTCTCTATGTTGTTAGATCACCATCTATGTTGTTTAGCTTGAGGCAAATATTTTACTACCTCCTGTAGGTAAATTTGTCAATGGGACTACAATGATTGTTGATGGAGGACTTTGGCTGACCCACCCCAGGCACATCGCCAAGGAAGAAGTGAAGAATTTATCACGAGTCGTGGAGAAGAAGTCGAGAAAGTCACCTGTTGGCATTCCATCCAGCAAACTGTAGTCGTGCTACTATCGTCTCCCGTGTTATTGTTCTATGGCATGGTTATAATAGAATATAAAAGCTGCCAAGTTAATTGGTTCGATGAATAATTCTCATATTGATCATTAGAATATTGCGGGGAGCTGCTGAATATTTTAATAGATTTTTTAAATTTATTGATGAATCAAAAGAGCTTAATTTTATTCTAAATTTACATCGTTACATTCATGATGAACGTTAATAAAAGCAAAAAAAATAAAAATAAAAATTATTTTTATTTATTTATCCTTTTTTTAATAGTTAATTCCAAAAGAAAAAAAAGGAAGTGAAATAAACTAAAAAAAATTAAAAAAATACCTTCAGGCTGCTTTTGGTCAAAACATCACCACTTTAATATTGTTTCCAGTTTCACAATGTTAAAAAATTCTTTATGACCTCTATTAATTCAGAGAAATTATTTTAAAAAATTAGTCTTCTTTACTTTGATACAATGTCATCTGGACATCTCTAATTAATTCTATGAGAGCACCAATAACTTTTTTATACTCTCCTAATCTTGTCCTCGTTGAAGTTTCAAATTTTCAAAAGCATTTAACTCATCTAAACTCATTGATGAATCTATTAAATTACAATTAAAACTTTATCCAATAAGTTTCTTAATTTCACTTTTTTAAATTTCATCATGCTCTAAAACTTTTGATTCATGACTTATATCAGTTAAGAAAAATTATTTAAAAAATTTATCCTTATTTACTTTTAGCACAATGTCATATTTGGATCTAGGCGCCTACTCAAACAACACTAATAATTAAAATTCATTAATGGACTTAAATACATTAATTCAATCCAAACTTGGTACAATAGGTTCCTTTCATTCCCTTGAATCTCACCATGCACCAACAACTCTAAACTCATGACCTTTGTCAATTTAGAGATGTTGTTTAAAAAATTCAACCTCATTTACCTTTGACCTCTATTAATAATAAGTTTTGATGAAAACTCATTTAAAACTTAAATACCTTTAAAATTTTGAAACTTTAACATGAACAATATCCGAAGATTATAAGGAAACTATTGGTATTGTCTTAAAGTAAATTGAAGCATTTAGATTCAGAAATGATATTTTGTTGAAAGTAAAAAAGATTAATTTTTTTAAAACAATTTCTCTAAATCGATAAGGGCCATGAATTAAGAGTTTTTGACACGAGGAAACTCAAGAAAGTGAAAGGAACCTATTGAATAAAGTAT
Organism: Wurfbainia villosa; assembly: GCA_025175895.1. Lineage (NCBI taxonomy): Eukaryota > Viridiplantae > Streptophyta > Magnoliopsida > Zingiberales > Zingiberaceae > Wurfbainia > Wurfbainia villosa. Next base: position 101,993,849 of record CM046000.1, on the reverse strand, counting down.
GGATAAAAAGGGACTTACCTAGGTTCATTAATGAGTGCAAGAAGACTTATTAATAGCTTAAATGCTTCTAAATCATAACATTTTAGCATTGACAAAATTAGAAAAGTATACAAAAATTATTAGTATTGTTCTAGAATGAATCAAAGGTGTCTAGGTCTAGATATACTATGTCAAAATAAAAGAACTAGATATACTTTGTCAAAAGTAAAGAAGCCTAAATTTTTAAATAATTTTTCTAAACTAATAAATATCATGGTTTAAAAGTTGTTAAGCTTGATAAAATTTAAAAGAGTGAAAGAAATTTATTAGACAAAATTTGAATTAGAATTGACTTATTTGTATTTATCAATGAGCTTTGATCTAAATTCATTGACTTAAATGTTTTTAAAATTTTAGTATAAATAAGATTAGGAAAATACAAGGAAGCTACTGGCATTGTAATAGTAAATTAGATATGTTTAGATCCAAAGACAAATCCAAGAATTAGAGTTTGTGGGGCGAGATGGTTAATATTGTTCGACGAAGTCGCGACCTATATCCTCCTCGTCCTTGCCTTTATCAAATTCATCGGTTGAATCACTTCATGACATTTTAGTACTTTTTTCCTGAATCAATGGAACAAAATCATTATAAATGTGGACCTAAACAAAATTACTCAATAAAGTATGGAAGGCAAAAGAAAAACCTCACCTTATCTACATGCATCCAACAAGCTAAGGACTGTATCGTCAATGTTTATGATATGACAACATCGTAGATCGACAATGTCATTGCTACAGTAATTTTAGAAAGCTTGAACTCTAGGAAATCAATCGCTGCAATTAAGACATAGTCAAATTCCTCTCATTCTTTCAATCCAATATATATCTCTCTCTCTCTATTTAATGTATAAGTTTACTAGCCTACAATGCCCAAAATGAGGTTCACATTGGAAGAAAATAATGAGCTATCCAAGAATTTGCCATCATTAAAATTTATAAAAAAGTAATCAATGAATGAAAAAGACGTCACAACATGCATTCTCTAATTAAGGGTGCTAAGCACTGCTACAAGTTCCATTCTTTGTATAGTCTTGGTTTCAAATACATATTTTGCCTCACCAACCTATTTGTTTACAAACAAAGTTAATCCACAAGTAACAAGATGTTATAGTTCAAGATTTTTCAAGTAAATTGGTAATTAGTTTCTTCCACTTAGGTTCAAGTTTTCTGATCTCCTTTGTGGGTTATGTTTTTTTCCATACAAAGTCGTCTATTTAAAACAAAAGAGGGGTGATCTTTTTGTTATAGGCTTAAGACATCCACTGTTGATAAGCCACAAGCTGAGTTATTGCCTTATCTCTTGTTTCAATTATCAAGTCTAGCTCGGTCAACCACTTCTTAGAATTTTCTTCATTGTAGGAGCTAGCAATCGAAGGTGATTCCTGTTAGTGTCAATCATGAGATGATTGATTAGGAATCATATGTATCATACTTCATTAATAATAAAGGCAAAGTTTGGTTATTATATTTACTTTATACTTGTGCCAACTGAATAAATATAATAATGCCCTAGAAAGTAAGTTCTTATCTATAGCATATCAATTGGTAGAATTAATTGTGAGAAACTGTGGAGAACACTATTCTTAAATATTCCTAATCAAGTATTAATATACAAGGGCAATATTAATGCATGGAGACTGACATGTAGGTCAATTGATGATTTGATCTCACAGGTCATGGATATGTGATATCAAGTTGACACATGGGTACATATTAGAGACTATGTACTGAATTGACCCTCCATGAGAATGTTTCATGGATAGTTATATAAGTGTCATAAACTTTCTTATGTAACTATTAGTATGAATAGTCCTTAGATCTGAAATCACTACAGTTCCCTATATAAAGAGTTATGTACTTTGGTATCATCAAACGTCACCCGTAACAGGGTGGACTATAAAGGTGATCACTGGATATATAACAAATCATGCGGAGGGATGTAAGTGATGTAGATGAGATCTATCCCTCTCATATGACGGGAGTGATATCTTTAAGCCTCTTGATAGAGTAAGACCACGAAATGCAAGACCATGCTCAAATGAGTCAATATGAGATATTGAGCTCATTTGTTTGAGTGAGTCTATTTGGAGATCAAGAAGCATAAAGATTGATAAGAGGATGACATGGTCTATGCCTCATTGATCAATCTAGATATCGAGGATAGAAGGACAAGGTCATACAAGATAGTAACCATAGAAAGGTTTTGTCGGATCTTGACATTTTCATAACTTGGATAGCAATGCTGCATTGCTAGATGTCGCTCATTACTTATGTGTCTAAAGTGGTTTAGAGACATTGCCAATGTTACAACAACCTATAGGGTCACACACAAAGAACATGTTTTAAAGATGGGGTTCATTTTAGTTTGACTAAACGAACCATTAGTTAATTGAGTGGACTAGAATGAGTTAGACTCATTGCTTGGACAAACTTGAGTTGGACTCAAATTGATTTAATTTGAGTTAGACTCAAGTGAAACCAATTGAAGAAGGTTAGCATGATTAATAATGATTAATCATGCATGCAAATGGAAGTTGTTGCATGCAAATGGATTAATTCATACAAATGAAATTTGAGAAGTTTTTCTCAATGTTGCATGCAAATGGATTAATTCATGCAAATGAATTAATGCATGCAAATGGATTAATTACATGTAGTGGGATTTCATGAGGTCACTCAACGTTTCATACAATTGGAGGTTATTGCATGCAAATGTGATTAATTGAATGCAATGAGATTTAATGGATGAAAATGGGATAAAAGTTGCTCTTCAACGTGAATGTGGATGGTGATCTCATTTGGGTGGGTGATCTCATTTACAAGCCAAGCATCTCTTTTTTCCCTTCTTCCTTCTTCTTGGCCAAAGTCTTGTGTGGAGAGCCATTATATGGTTGCTAGCACAACCAAAGGTCTCATCTCCTTCTCCAAGATAGTGTTCGTGTGGATACTGTAAAGGCGTGGACATTCTGATCGCACTAAGATCCGGTGAACCATGGACGAGCGGGATACACAAAGGGCACACATCAAAGGTATACTCTATAGGATAGGGCCTTTTTGATCTATACTTTGTATGCTTTTTCTTTCGCATGGATCGCTCAAGGGATCTTTTTTCCGCTATGATTTTATTGTTTATCGCATAGAATTCCCAACAATTCCAAGTCAATCTCCATCGAGATTACCACTTCTAAGTCATATATCAAATGAAATGGTGTAAACCCCATACTTTCTTTAGGAGTTGTTTAGTAAGCCCAAAGGATACTCGATAATTCTTCGAACTAACTACCTCCAACATGATCGAGCTTAATCTTGAGTCACCGGACCAGCTCTAGATCAATAACTTCAACTTGCCCATTACTTTGAGGATAAGCAATTGAGGTAAAGATTGTTGAATTCACAGCTATTGACACTATTCTCGGATTCTTTGACCTTGGAATTATCACCCATTATTAGAAACATCCTACGAGGAATGGCATACCAAGATATTATGTTCTTCCAAAGAAATTTGAGAATAACATCTTCTGTAATTATAGCCAAGGGTTTTGTTTCCATCCACTTGGAGAAATTGTCGATGACTACCAAGAGGAACTTTTTTTTAGTAGGTTCCAAAGGAAAAGGTCCAACAACGTCCAAACCCCATTGGTCAAATAGACATGATATTGTTGAACTCCTTAAGAGCTCTATTGAATGCTAAGAGAAATTTTGGTACTTCTGACAATTAAGACAGGTGTTGACAAAGTGAGCCACATCCTTTTGTAGAGTCGGTAAAAAATAATTGGCCAATAAGATTTTTCGAGGTAAAGTTCTCGACTTGATGTGATTGCCACCACAACATCCTTTATGTATCTCACACGTTACATAATCAGTCTCTTCCGGACTAAGAGACTAACTATCTCCGATTAAAGTAAAATGCACACCTCTTTTCTTAAGAAGCTTCGCCTCCTCTAGATTGTCAAGTATAACTTCATTTTTTAAATACGAGATTAAAGGATTCCGCCAATCAACTAAGTGCCTTAGGGTGCTCTAGTCTATTTGAGCAATAAGTTGCACCTCGATGATCAACCTGCTTATTATCCAAGTCAAGGCATTGACCATTCGAGTTAATTTGTCAGCCTTCTGATTCTCTACTCGGAGGAATTTTTAAAGGGAGACCTCTTGAAACTCAACTTTCATTTTCTTATAAATCTTTATGTATTTCCAAAGTTGTTTGGTGCAATAGACCATGGGCCAATATTGACCAAACTCGTGTAGAATTTTGATGTTTGATAATGAATTTAACCATTATTTGACAATATGATTTGATCATATGACTAGTGGATGATTAGGATATCCAAAGTCATATAGAGAGATTATTTGGGGGAGATTATTGGAGTAATCAACCTCCAAAGTCCAAGTTTAGATACTTGGCAAGGAAATTCTAAATATGAATATTTGGCAAGGAAAGTCCAAATGTAAAGTCTTGGCAGCATAAGTCCAAGTGTGTAATCTTGGCAGCATAAAGTCCAAGTGAATTTTAGCAATTGGAAATTCTAACATAGAGTTGGCAAGGAAAGTCCAAGAATGGTCTTGGCAAGGGAAAGTCTAAGCATGATCTTAACAATTGGAAAGTCCAAGTCATGGGAACTTGGCAAAGGGAAAGTCCAAGTTTGTAGGTTTAACAGCGTAAAGTCCAAGTATGTAGCCTTGGCGGCGTAAGTCTAAATGGTGTTGGAGTATTGGGAATACAATCAAAGTCCCACATTGGTAAGACATGGAAAAGATCATGTGCTTATAAGTTAAAAAGATATCTCCATTGGTATGAGGCCTTTTGGGTAAAACCTAAAAATAAAACCATGAGGGCTTAGACCCAAAGTGGACAATATCATACCATTGTTGAGATATGTAAATCTTATAGGCATTAACAATTAGTATCAGAGTCATGGTCCATATCAAGCCATGAACCTCGAATGAAGGAAGTTGAGCTCCCATGTCCGGATCAAGAGAACCAGACACCAGACAGGAAGTCCAGTTGGGTCAGGATGACTAAATAACTAGCAGGAAATTCAGTTGGGCCAGAAGGGCTAGACAAATGGCAGGAAGTCCAGCTGGGTCAGGAGGACCAAATAGTTGGCAAGAAGTTCTGGTAGATTGAGGATCAGACATCAAGCAGAGGATATCCTTCGAGGACAGATAGGCTTGAGGGGGGGGGGGGGGGAGGGTCAATGTGGTCCTTCGTTTGAGGGGGGATTGTTGAAGTATTGGGAATACAATCAAAGTCCCACATTGGTAAGACATGAAAAAGATCATGTGCTTATAAGATGAAAAGATATCTCCATTGGTATGAGACCTTTTGGGTAAAGCCCAAAAATAAAACCATGAGGGCTTAGACCCAAAGTAGACAATATCATACCATTGTGGAGATATATAAATCTTATAGGCACTAACAAATGGATCTTGGAAAGGAATTCCAAGGGTGAGATTTTGGCAGCGTAAAGTCGAAGCATGTGGTCTTAGCAACATAAGTCCAAATGAACCTTGGAAAAGGACCCGGTTAACATGACATAGTCGATGGAAGCACCTAAAGGTTAACGTGAAAGATGAAGGGTTGTAGACTCGAGGGATTCGAGAGGTGTGAGGCTGATAGAGGTAGAGTTTTATCAGTCGACTGGTCGAGTGTTCAACACTCGAGAGTCTAGTCAACTCGAAGTAGTCGACTGAGATTATAACCAGTCAACGGTTGAGGAGTCGACTGAGGCTCGATTGCTCGGCTGAGGTTGTGGCAGTCGATTGTCATGTATGAGAAGTTAACATGGATGGACAGTCGACTGATCATGAGTGATCAAAGAACAGAAGCACTGGTAGTCGACTGGGTAGTTGACTGGTGGTGTGACAGTCGACTGCTAATGTATCTATTGGATAGATTCCAGCGTGGATGGAGTCGCTGTGAGACAACGGATAGGCTAGCAATCGACTGGTGCCTTTTGGCAGTCGATTGCTAGGCACGAAATAAACTCGATGTAGGTTATAAAAGGAGCATCTTTGGGAGGATTTTGCAAGTAATTTTTGGGACGATTTTGAAGGGGAAGTGTTGTTGCATTCTAGACCTTCAAGAGCAATCCAAAGTAATCAATAAGCAAGCAATCTAAAGTCCTTATAAAGTTTTCTTTACTTAATGTTGTATTTGCTTCTTGTTTTTTATTGTAGTTTATTGTTTATTATTGTAAATATATTATAAGAGTTTTCTCCACCTTCGGTGTCATACCGAGAAGGAGAAGTTTGATAGTGGTGGTGTACATCACTAGAGCTCAATTATAGCTCGTCCTGTGGAGTAGGAACCCTAGTTTTGAATCACGTTAAATCTCTTGTATTGTGCTTGTGTATACTTTGTTTATGCTTTATTTTGTTTCCACTTCGTATTACTAATAATTGTAGACAAGCACGATAACGAACGAATCGAGTGAGATTGAAATCGCTATTCATCTCCTCTAGCGTGACGTCATAAACCCTACATGTTAATCGTCATTTATTTCAAAGGAACCCTTTAATTGCTCTATGACCAATTACAAATCTGAGTGGAGGATAATTTTAGAAGTGCTAACCTGTTTGTCCAGCCGAAGACTAGGTAGCACTGCCTCATACTTGGTTTCATTATTTGAGGCATGAAAGTTGAGTTGTAGAGTTATTTGAATTACATCCTCTTTGGGTGAGACCAGTAGAATCCCCACGTCGTTTCCTTGTTTAATTGTCAAACCATCAATATAGTTTTTTCATACCTCATTAGTCTCTGGTTTAGAAGTTTCTGTCAAAAAGTCAGTCAATGCTTGTCCCTTGATTGTTATTCAAGGCTGATATTGGATATCATATTCAACGAGCTTAGTCATCCATTTAATTAGTCATCCCGAAGCTTTCGGATTTACTAATACTCTTATAAGACTACTGTTAGTCAGTACTGTGATGGGGTGAGATAAGAAGCACGGGTGCAACCTCCAAGCTATTAGGATGAGAGCCAAAGTTAGCTTTTCAAGAGTGTTATACCAACTTTCTACTTCTTTTAGGAGGTGATCAAAAAAATATATAAAGTGTTGTTTGCTTTTTTCTCATCGAATCAACACAACACCAACCACTTCCTCGATGGCTGCTAAATACAACCACAACCTTTCTCCTATCACCGACTTAGAGAGAGTAGGTAGCTTTGCTAGATTGTTTTTGAGATTGGAAAAATCTTGCTCGCACTTCTCGTCCCATGAAAATCAAGCTAACTTCCAAAGCACTTTAAAGAAGGGTGGACTCCAATCGACTGATCTGGAGATGAACCGAGATAAGACAGTAATTCTTTCCACTAACCTCTGAATTTCCCTTAGATTCCAAGGCGAAGATATATTCTGCAGAGCTTGAACTTTTTTTGGGTTAGCTTCAATTCCATGCTAGGTCACAAATATAGTTGAGAAATCACCCACTCGTAACACCAAATATGCATTTGCTCGGATTAAGTTTTACCTTGAACTTTCGCAATGCCCCAAAGGTCTTTTTCATATCATTAATAATATTCTCATCTAGGATTGACTTGTTGAGTATATCATTCACATAGACTTTAATATTTTTCTTGATCTGGTGTTGAAAAACTCAATCCATCAAACTTTGATATGTGGCTCTTGCATTCTTGAGTTCAAATAACATAATCATATAACAAAAAGTACCATCAGAGGCGATAAAGCTGATCTTTTCTTGATCTTCCTTAGCCAAGGGAATCTGATGGTAACCTTGATAGGCTTCAAGCATGAAGATTAGTTCATATCATGAGGTTGAGTCAACTAACTGATCTATTCAAGGCAAAGGGTATCAATATTTAGGACAAACTTTATTAAGATCTTGGAAGTTTATACACACCCTCCACTTGCTCACAGGCTTGGGTAATAGAACTATATTTTCCAACCAAGTAGGAAATTGAACCTCCCTAATGTATCTTGCTTGTATCAGTTTATTGACCTTAGCTCTGATCATCTTATCTTTTTCAGGACCAAAGCGCCTCTACTTTTGTTTGACTGACCAAGCCCCTGGCAGAATGTTCAATCTATGCTCCATTACTATTGGAGAGATTCCACTAACTTCTTTTCTGGGCTAAGCGAAGAAATCTCCATTTTGAGAGAGACAACTAGCTACTATCTACTTTAGCTCTCTAGAAAGACCAACGACCACCCTAATAACCTTTTTCAGTTGGTCTAACCATATCTACAATTCTTTATCTTCTTTTGAGAGGATCTCTTGGAGAGTGTTCACTTCCACCTATCCAACCCTAGGATTTTTTTCCTTGAGCCAGTTAGTACTATCTCATTGTAGCATTTTTGTGCAACTTTTTGATCTCCCACCACCTCTCCGATCTGGTTGCCGACAGAGAATTTTATCTTCTGATGATATGTGGAGACTATCGCTTGGAAGGAGTTCAAGGTCGTCCTTCCCAGGATTACATTATTTGTTGAGGTAGCATCCATTACAATAAAAGTAGTGATTTTAATTCGACAGGATGACTTCTCCCATGGGGATAACAGTAAGTTGATTCTTCCTAGAGGTTGTACTTTATGTTAGGAGAAATTGAATAAAGTCGTGTTCATTAGTTGGAGCTCATCACGGTCAATCTACATTTGATCAAAAGTTTCTTTAAATATAACATTTACTGAACTACTTGTATCAATGAATATCCGAGTTGTGTCATAGTCGACCATAGTAGCTTGGATCACCAACACATCACCATGGTGGGTCACCACTCCTTGTAAATCTTGCAGCCTAAAGCCGATCTCAGGTCCGTCTTCTCGTCCTCTACTTGTTCCTACCTCCATATTTTCGAATATAGGAAATATTTTCGACTATAGGAAATATTTTCGACAGTTGATTGGGATTATGGCCAGTCGAACTGATCAGAGTCGATTGGTGTTCGACTATAGGAAATAGTCTGTCAATCGACTGTCAAAATTGGGCAGTCGACTGATGGTAGTCAACTATCATGGAGGGCAGTTGACTGCTGGTCGGGTTGTAGGAGAAGAATGCTCGGTAGTTGGATCGTCACCTCGGCTAATGCGATCGATTGTTGGATAATGGCGGTCATTTATCGGTGTATCTGGCTTGAATTTCGACGTTGATTAAGTCCGTTGTCTTACAATGGTATTGTTGGCAGTCAACTGGAGACTTATGGCAGTCGACTGTCAGGCAAAAATTCAAGTTGCGAGGAGGCTTAAAAGGGGCTCGACGGGAGAGATTTCTACAACGATTTCTTGGGCATTTTTGAGACGATTTGTTGGTGCAAATCAGGGTCTTCAATCACAGTTCAAGCAATCAACAATCAAGCTTCCAAAAGATCATTTGCAAAATGTTCTTTGCATTCTTTTGTGTATTTCACTTGTATTTACTTGTTTATTGTTTCTTATTGTTATAAGAATCATCGTACGAGGTTTCTCCACCTTCGACTTGTTGTCAAGAAAGAGTTTTATTAATAGTGAGTGCATCACTAGATCTTGTTGAGCTCGCCCCATGGAGTAGGAACCCTAAGGTTCCAACCACGTTATATTTGAGTGTTGTGGTTGTGTTTATCGTCTTTCATTATTGTTATTATTATTTTCACAGCGTTAACAAGTGTTGTAGAAACGAACATGATCGAAATCCATCAAGACACAACGTACGCGCTATTCACCCCCCCCTCTAGCGATGTCCAATTCCCAACAAGTAGTATCAGAGCGAGGCCGCTCTTCATTTTGGACTAACCGTCATGGGAGCACGCTAGAGAAAGGAAAATGATCAAAGAAAGATTGGGGGATGATATCAACGTGCCACCACCATACGAACTCTATGGAGCTAAGGATTTTGAGCTATGGGCGGTAAGAATGAAATATTTTTTAATGTGTGATTATGATAATTGGATTAGCGTGATGGTAGGGTTCGACACTCCGAAGGATGAAGAAGGAAAGAGGCTTAAGAAGAAGAAGTGGAGTCAAGAACAACTTCGATACTACAACATAAATAATAAGATAATGGGTATATTACTTAGTGTAATCCCTAATGATGTTTTGATTAAGATAGGAGATTGTAAAGATGCCAAGGACATTTAGAACATGCTGGCAAAATATCATGAAGAACCCTCAATGGCTCAAGAAATAGAGGAGTCCGAGGAATGCTCATCGGCTCAATCGGAGGAGGCCGAAGAAACAAGCTCATCCTCACAAGAAAGTGAGGAGTCAGAAGTTGAGGAATCAACTTCTGGATCGGTGGAAGAGGAAACCTCCACCTCTAGGATTGAGGGGGAGGAGATTAGGTCATTGGGGCAAGGGGAAGAGCAAGAGGAAGTCTCTACCTCCGGGAGAGATGAATAAGCTCAAGAGGCTCTCACCACCACCCTAGGTAACTCAAACACATGTGTTAATAATAAAAATCACATTATGTGTTTTGAGTGTAGGGAATATGGGCACTACAAAGCAAGTGTCCAAAGAATGTCAAGAAGGCTCCTCCGGCATAAAAAATCAATAAAAATTCAAAGGATGTCGGTGTCCCCACTAGGAAGAGCAAGGGGCATGCAACCAAAAAGGGCATTATAGAAGTCAATATCCTAGGGGAAGGAAGAAGACCCAAGAAGGAGCATCACAAGTAGGGGGAGCTTTAAAAGCAAACCCTAAGGTAAAATTCAATAATGCACCTTCAAATTGTTATGTTAAAAAGCATGCCTTCAATTCACTTACAATTGTGCATAATCATAAGGAGTATGCTAGAAATAATAGACTCTATTGCTTAGGAGCCAAATCATATAATTTTAGAAATAAGGAGAAATTTGGGATTAATATCCCTAGAAAAATCCTACCTAGGGAAACCATTAAAAAGGTAGAGGACCATTTAGGTATTAACCCTAAGAAGGGTAGACATATGCCTAAGAAATGGAACAATGCCCAAAGACTAAATGATAATTCAAAGATTGGACAACTAGAATTGAAAAATCAAGTTTTGAGATCAAAACTTGAGAAAATGGAGAAGATCCTCAAAAAGATGCAAAATCAAATTAAAGGGTCAAATTGTCAAGATTTAGGATATAGGAGTCAAAACCTAGGGTGTAAGAGGCAAGAATCATCTAGGAGGCAAGGTTTAGGTCACAAGCCTATGTCCAAGAGGGTAATGCCTACTTGTCATAATGTTTCATTTGATTATGAAACTCAATCTAGGTCTAGAAAGGTCAAGGTTACTAGAAAAGTCATCCCTAAGGGTAACCAAGGCAAGTGCCTAGTGGCTAAGGTTTCGAAGAAACCTAGGGAGGCCACTAAAAAGGTTACAAAGGGAGTCACCCCTAGAGTTAACCTAGGCAAGACTCAAATGACCAAGGCTTCAAAGCCTAGGAGGGTCATTAGGAAGGTATCTAGGGAAGTTACCCCTAGTGAATACCTAATTAACCCAAGGAGCTACAATAGGTTTTGGGTTCCTAGGAGTGTGATTCCCTCACGCTAAATGGGTTAGGTTGTGTCAACTTTAAATGAGTGGGTAGTTAACCTAACCATGGTAAAGGTGGCACTTTAGGTCATTTTCAAGGTTAGAGATACCTTGGAAATAAGTTTGAATTTATATCCTAAAAGTTTTTAGGATGTGCCAATATTATTTGAGAATTATGAAAAATCAATCAAATTGACACAAACTAGGTTTAGAGGTCATGGTGTGTCATTTTGGGTTTTTAGCACACTTGGGGGATTAGTAGTAATATGATAAAATGGAATTAATAATAACAAATGACAATTAATATTAAAATTTAGGTAGTGTTATACATATATCTTTTATTTGTCATGCTTTATTTGTCATATGTCATATGTCATGTCATGACATCATATTTATTTTTATCATATAAATGTCATGATTATGCTTAGGTTATATAATAGTAGCATGTGTATGCTTAGGTTATATTTATGTCATGACATCATGATTATTGGCACATGCTTATTTATGTTATCATTTATTCCATGATCATATTTCATGCATTTTGGTTTAATTAAAATTGATTTAAGGACTATAACATGACCTGAAGTCCCATGTATAAGGGAAACAAGTATTGTTACCTTAGAGAATACATAAGACCTTAGATTAGGATGAACAAAACTCGCATCTCACATCAAATTGATATGTGTGTGTTTTCAAACACCCTAGACGCATGTGAGATGCTAGGAAATCAGTTAAGTTCAAGGTGTATAGTTTTTGTATCTAGATGAACTCAAACTCATCATAAACCATGGGTGGATCATGGGAAAAACTAATGTGCAAGTCATGTGCATTGAGCCTATTGATCATGATCCAATATAAGTTTTTCAAAAAATATTTTAAAATCATTTTAGAAAACCTTGGTGAAGTCTATCTTTTGATAGCAATTATCATTGAGAGAGTTGATACAAAGTAGGGCCAAAATATTGAACTTTTTAATGGTTTTGAACTTTGTGTCAATCTCATTATTTTATGGGTATTTTATTTTTTAAATATTTTTCACCCATAATGATTGACTTAAGTATTAAACGTATGATGTTTCAAGATTTTTCAAATTACGTATAATTACTTATGAATTTCGAAAATCCATTTCTGAAAACTAAATTTACGCATTCAAATCGATTGCCACTTATGGTAGTCGATTAGCGTCGATAATGATCGGTGACTATAAGAGTCATTGCGGACTTGATTTCGGGTAAACAAGATTTTTTTAGCCTGATTTTAGCTATGTTAGGTTACCCTAACTGCTCATAACCCTAGGATATGCTTTGAAAAGCATTAGAAAGGGTGAAAAATCCATTGGATATGGATTAAGAGAGTTGTTTAGGGTGTGTATCAATTTTTAAGGAGTGTGAAATTTCAAGGTTGAACTTTTAACCTTAATTTTGATGGTTTAGTATTCCTATAGGCTTAGGGACTCTCCAAGGGCATTGTTGGTGCAATGGTCAAGGAGGAGAAAGCCTTTAGGGGGAGGTTATCCATCATGGGATGATGGATGTGTTCTTCCTCATGAGGGAGAGAAATGGGAATGTGAGATGCCCAATTTGGAAATTGGTAGAGTTTATAGAAAGTCTCTCTTTAGTGATATGAGACTTATCATTAGGAAGAGTGAAGGCATCCTAGGTGTTTTTGGACCAAGGGGGAGATTGTAAGATCTCATTGGGATATAAGACATTGACCTCATTGGGGGGAACCTTTTTGATGTATGTCAAAAAGGAGGAGAATTAACCAGAGAATTAATTGAAGAATGTGATTTACCAATTTGGGAGAATTGGTAAGGAGATTTGAGTTAGGTGGGCTAACTCAAAGGTGTTTGTGGTTTTTGTCAAACATAAAAAAGGGAGAGATTGTTAGTGCAATCGGGTCAGGTCACGATTGATCAGACTCGAGTTTAACTCGAGTAGTGTTTTGATGTTTGACATTGATGTTTGACAAGGGAGTTGATCATTGTTTGATATGGGTTGACTATATGTTGACATGGGGTTGACCATGTGATGGAGAAGTCCAAGTCTTGTATACTTAGCATGGAAAGTCCAAGTGGAACACTTGACAATGGAACGTCCAAGTCACGAGTCCTTGGCATGGAAAGTCCAAGTGGGACACTTGGCAATGGAAAGTCCAAGCATGGGTCTTGGCAAGGGAAAGTCCAAGTTTGAGTCTTGGCAAATGGAAAGTCCAACATGGGTTGAGATGGAAAGTCCAAACATGGGTCTTAGCAAGGGAAAGTCCAAGCTTGAGTCTTGGCAAATGGAAAGTCCAACATGGGTTGGCAAGGAAAGTCCAAGGGGTGATATTAGCGGCGTAAAGTCCAAGCGAGAGTCTTGACAGCATAAGTCCAATGGTTGGCGGCGTAAAGTCCAAGTGGTAGTCTTGGCAGCGTAAGCCCAATGTACCTTGGCGGGATAGACCATCTTAGCATGACAATAGACGATGGAAGAACTTGAAGGCTAGCGTATAGATGGACAAGTCATGGATGATTTGGAGGGATCCGATAAGCATGAGGCTGACAGATGTGTCTAGAAAGCTTAGGTTTAGACTAAGGGTGGTCTAACAAGTATGAGGGCATTATACTTGGGGTTAAATCTCATGGTTGAGGTTATCAGTCGACTGGGGATTTGGAACAGTCGATTGGTCAAGTTTTTTGACACTTGACAGTCGAGTTGACTCTTGGCAGTCAACTGGGATTATAGCCAGTCGAACTAATCATAGTCGACTGGTGTTTGACTGCAGGAAATAGCCTGTCAGTCGACTACCAGAATTGGGTAGTCAGATGATGACAGTCGACTGCCATGGAGGGTAGTCGACTGCTGGTCGGGTTGTGGGAGCAGAATGTTCGATAGTTGACTGGTCAATCAGCTATGACTCTGGCAGTCGACTGTTGGGTAATGGCAGTCGACTGTCAATGTAATCGTTGGCTTGAATGCCGACGTAGATTAAGTTTGTTGTCTCACAACGGTACTATTAGCAGTCGACTGGAGACTTATGACAGTCGACTGTCAAGTAGAAATCCAGGTCGCGAGAAGGCTTAAAAGGAGCTCGATGGGAGGGATTTCCATAGCGATTTCTTGAGCATTGTTTAGGCGATTTGCTGGTGCAAATCAGGGTCTTTAAGCACGGTTCAAGTAATCAACAAGCAAACTTGTAAAAGATCATTTGTAAAGTGTTCTTTGTATTATTTTGTGTATTTCACTTGTATTTTCTTATTTATTGTTTCTTATTGTTGTAAGAATCATTGTACGAGGTTTCTACGCCTCCGACTTGTGGTCGAGGATTTTTATTAGTGGTGAGTGCATCACTAGAACTCGTTGAGCTTGCCTCATTGAGTAGGAACCCTAAGATTCCGAACCACGTTATATTTGAGTGTTGTGGTTGTGTTTGTCGTCTTTCATTATTGTTATTATTATTTTCGTTGCATTAACAAGTGTTGTAGAGATGAACTCTATCGAAATCTATCAAGATGCAATGTACGCTCTATTCACCCCCCCCCTAGTGACGTCCATTTCCTAACAATACTCTCTAAGGGGAAATTGTCGGTTAAGAGTGCCTAAGTTTGGTAAGTTGGTATAAAAGAGAAAATTATTAGAAAGAGAGATTATTAGTCTAATCGACCTTAAGTCAGTTTGACTAAGAAGAATAAGGATTTTGATATTGCTTGGTCGAGCGTGAAACTAAGTAGATTAAGGTCGACTGGATATTTAACGAATTGATTGAAAACTTGGCATGAGAAAAGTGAAGCTCAAGTGAATCGCGAAGGACAAAACACTTACCACATGGACATGAAATTTGTAAAGTACTTTCAAATGTATCATGGAGGATCGAACACTTGACATGTGAAAGAAAATCATAATAGATTACGAATGACTGGATATTAGGCATGCTGATAAAAGTCCTAAAAGGTCACAGATGATCAAATGTTAAACATAAGGATGAAAGCCCTAATAAGTCGAGAAAGACTGGATGTTAGACATGACATGGAAAATCCAAACAAGTAAATGAGAACTAGATTTTTGGTAATGGTTAAGTCCTGACAAGTCAAGGTTGATCAAATGCTTGCCACGAGAAGGGAAGTCCAAATAGGTTGATGTTGATCAGATATTTAGCAATGATGAAATCCTATTAGGTCAAGATTGACTTGATATTAGATGAGTGAAATCTTGGCAGGTCAAGAATGATCGAATGTTAAGCGAGAGAAGTCTTGGTAAGTCCTAGTCAATCGGATACTAGGTAAAGTAAAATTTTAACCTTGGAAGGGTTGAAATAGGAGTATTAGTTGACTGTTGTAGAGTAGTAATCGATTGATGAACTATAAACCCTAAAATCAAGTATTTAAGGGGGTTTACAAGGTTAGGCTTTATCAATCGATTACTAAGATTATCAGTCAACTAATATTATTATTCTATTGAATAAAAAATTTGAAACTCAACTGTTCAACTCAATTGATCATGATCAATTAATTACTATGGAATAACAATTGATTGATGTTACTGTTTGAGCGAACAAAGAGTTATGAACTCGATTGATCAACTTGATTGATCATCATCAGTCTATTGATGGAAAGGAAAAGTTGTTGTCGGTGATGAGTATTATCGTCGGGGAGGATGCAATATGATATAATATCGTCGAGGCTAGTGTTCAATACTATCACCGTAAAATGATATTGCTCCGCTCAGGTGCTTATGGATAGTAGCAATTCGTTCCCAAGATACAACGACGATGCCTCAGAATAGTAGCACTATAAATTCCTAGACTGGAGAACCTTCTCATAGGTTTTTCGGACTCCGGATGTAGAGGATGAAATGTATGCAAGGATTGAGTGAGTTTGAGTGATTCTGAGTGAGTTTTTCCGTCATCTAGAGGGTCTTATTTATACATTGTGAAGAGGTGGAGGAACCTTTTGGTTAAATCTAATCTCATCCATTCAATTTAAATGGATGATCTAGATTGCATCCCTTCCCAAGAGATACAATGTCTCTTCATTTTGGATGCATCTAAGTCTTTCATTTTGATTTTAATGACCAAGATTAAGTCATCCAAAAAGGTACTTATACCCCTTCATTTGAATGAACCAGATTTATCCATCTTAATCCAACGATCTAGATTAAACTATATTAATTTCTCATTCATATAATTGAGAAAATTAATCAATTTTCCAACAATCCCCCACGTGAATGGAAATTAATGCATGTATGCATGCTGACACTTTACAAGAGTCCAATCGATAAGTCAATGCATCGGGAGAGGTAGCTTGTAGCTTTGAACCTTCCGTAGTGGAATGCTATCGAGCATACTAGACTGCACAGTGAATGTGATGTCTTGAACTACTCAGCTGTTTGTGTATACTAAGACAATAACACCCACACAAGGACTTATCTCACCTACTTTTGGTTCTCATGGTTGGTTCCATTTTGACTATGGATATCATCTTGGATTCATAGATGTTTCATTGAAGCGGCTTGTCTTCACACTCACATAGGTGACACTTTTATCAAAAGTATCCTACTATACTCCACCTTATAAAGTTATAGAAGTCATTAAAAGCATAAGCTTAACCTCACTACATGTGGTAGGACATCACATATTCATCCTAGGATTGGGATAGGGATAATATATCTCGTGTGTTGTAACACAACTTCTGTAACTTCGTTGTCCCATTGAACCAAGATCTTGGGATCTCCAGTCAATAAGGTTGGGTTACCGCTACAGTCATTTTAGTTGTAGATTTTTAATCTCATTCCTTTCGATGAGCAGTATACTTGATCTCGATTTAGCTCCTTCGTAAGAGGATCCGCTAAATTATCTTTAGACTTGACATAGTCGATTGCAATCACTCCATTCGAGATCAACTGCCTAATGGTATTATGTCTACGACGTATATGTCGTGACTTACCATTATACATACTACTCTATGCCCTTCCAATCGCCGATTAACTATCACAATGTATAAGTACGGCGACCACAGGTTTTGTCCAGCTCGGAATATCTTCCAAGAAATTTCGTAGCCATTCAGCTTCTTCAGCCGCTTTGTCTAGTGCTATAAACTTGGATTCCATAGTTGATCAAACAATGCACGTCTGCTTAGTGGAATTCCAAGATACCGCTCTTCCACAATTGTGAATACATATCCACTAGTGGATTTGGAATCTTTTGTATATGATATTCAATTAGCATCACAATATCCCTCTAAGACAATGGGATATTTTTTGAAATATAATCCATAGTTCATAGTATATTTTAAATATCTAAGAACTCGCATCAGTGCTTTCCAATGGGTGTCGTTTGGATTACTTGTAAAATGACTTAGTTTGTTGACCACACAGGTAATATCCGGACGTGTGCAATTTGAGAGATACATCAAGCTGGCTATTATCCGAGAATATTCTAATTGTGATATGGGCTCACCTTGGTTTTTCACTAAGTGTTGACTTAGATCCATAAGTGTTTTTACTGTAGAGAGATCGTACGCATTGAACTTCTTCAACATCGATTCTACATAGTGGGATTGTGTCAAAACTATCCCCTCAGATGTCCTGAGAATTTTAATTCCCAATATAACATCTGCTTGACCAATATCTTTCATATCGAAATTCTTGGCCAATATTTTCTTTGTACTCATGATTATCTCATGGTTACTACTCATTATAAGTATATTGTCTATGTATAGACAGACGATTACATAACCTTTAGATGTGTATTTGACATAAATGTATTTGTCATATTCATTTATTTTGAACTCGTTTGACAGCATTATTTTGTCAAATTTTTCGTGTCATTGTTTAGGCGTTTGTTTAAGTCCGTACAACGACTTAACAAGTCGGCACACCTTTTCCTCTTTTCCTGGAACTACGAACCCCTCGGGTTACTTCATATAGATTTTTTCTTCCGACTCACCATTTAAGAATGCATCCTTAACATCCATTTGATGTATTTCAAGGTCATACAATGCTGCGATGGCTATCAGTACTCGTATAGACGTAATCCTTATCATCGGTGAGTAGGTGTCGAAGTAATCAAGGTCTTCTTTTTGCTTGTACCCTTTAGCTACAAGTCTTGCCTTATACTTGTCAATAGATCCATCAACTTTATACTTGCATTTTAGTATCCACTTACAGCCTAATTGTTTATAACCAGAAGGAAGGTCCACTAATTCCCAAGTATGATTATTCATGATGGACTCGATTTCACTATTGACTGCTTCTTTCCATAATGGGGTGTCGGGACTAGAGAGAGCTTCGCTCAAAGTTCTTGGGTCCGTTTTTGACATAAAAGTCATAAAGTCCGACCCGAACGATTTCTCAACTCTAGCCCGTTTGCTCTGACGTGGCTCTTTATTTTGATAGTCAA
Source organism: Wurfbainia villosa (assembly GCA_025175895.1). NCBI lineage: Eukaryota > Viridiplantae > Streptophyta > Magnoliopsida > Zingiberales > Zingiberaceae > Wurfbainia > Wurfbainia villosa. The sequence goes on along the minus strand of CM046000.1, from coordinate 101,974,998 downwards.
TAGTCCTTTTACGACAATTAAGTTCAGAGACGTCATTGTTGTTAGAACTTCCGTTGCTATCAATTTGAATGTTTTCCCTTTTATTTGGGAATACATTTTCAAAGAATATCGCATTCCGAGATTCTATGATTGTTCCCACATGAATATCAGGAATGTCTGACTTGTGAACTATGAAATGATATGCACTACTATTTTGGGCATATCCGACAAATATTACATCGAACGTTTTAGGTCCGATCTTTATTTTCTTTGGCTTAGGAACTTCGACCTTTTCCAAGCACCCCCACACTTTCAAGTATTTATACGATGGCTTGCGTCCTTTCCATAGTTCATATGGTGTTTTATCATTTTTCTTGTGAGGAATTTTATTGAGAATGTGATTTGTCGATAATATGACTTCCCCCTACAAGTTCTGGGGCAAGCCTGAATTTATCAACAAGGCATTCATCATTTCCTTTAGTGTTCGATTTTTACGTTCGGCAATACCATTTGATTGAGGTGAGTAAAGCGTCGTTGTCTGATGGATAATGCCAGATTCTGAACAATACTCATCAAATGGTGCACCATATTCTCCACCTCTATCGCTACGAATTATTTTAATTCGTTTATCAAGTTGATTCTCAACTTCTATTTTATAGGTTCTGAATGCCTCTAAGGCTTCGTCTTTACTTCTTAAAAGAAAGACATAACAGAACTTCGTGCAGTTATCGATAAAAGTAATAAAATACTTTTTACCTCCTCTAGTTTGCACGAATTTTAAGTCACATAGATCACTATGTATTAACTCTAGAGGAGTCGTTGACCTTTCCACCGAATAAAAAGGTAATCTCGTCATTTTTGCTTCCATGCACACTTCACATTTGTGTGTTTTGTCAACATCGACATTTGGTAATAAATTTAATTTGACGAGATGTTTCAGAGTATTATTATTAACATGTCCAAGTCGATCATGTCATAAATTAAAACACTTGACAACATAGCTAGAAGCTTTTATTTTATTACCATCAAATTCACGGTGTACAGTCATTACAATCATCTTGAACAGACTCTGTTCTAAGTACCCTTTACCTACGAATTCACCATTCTTCGTAAGTACAAAATTATTTGATTGGAACACTAGTCTGAACCTGGCTTTAACAAGTGTCGATCCAGAAACTAGGTTCTTCCTGATGTCGGGAACATGGAGCACATCAATAAGCATTAGCTCCTTCGCTGATGTCATCTTCAGAACAACTTTTTCAAGTCCGACAATCGTCGATGTTGTGGAACTACCCATATAGAGCTTTCTTTCACTTATCGGAGTATACTTGAAGAACATCACCTTATCAAAACAGATATGACGTATTGCTCCAGTATCGATTCACCACTTCTTCGGGTTGTCCACCACTGTGTTGGCTTCAAATACGACCACAGTGAGATCCAGCTCCATGTCGTCAGAAGTTGTGACCTGGTTCACAACTTCCTTCTGACCCTTGGTTGGTTTCTTTGGACGTCTACAATCTTTGGACATGTGTCATGACTTCCTGCAGTTGTAGCACGAGCCCTTGAATTTCTTGCCTTGAGCCTTCTTTTTGAATTGCTTTGGCTTCTTAGTGTTCGGCTCAGCCAGGTTAGATATCTCGTCGATAGCCCGCTTCGTTCCTTTAGAGTCAGAGAACCTTCGATTATCATCCTCTATTCGTAGCCTCAGGATCAGGTCTTCAAGCCCCATCTCCTTTTGCTTATGCTTCAGGTAATTTTTGAAATCCTTCCACGACAGGGGGAGTTTCTCAATTACCGCGGCTACTTTGAACGACTCGTTCAGCTTCATGCCTTCAGTATCTAGATCATGCAATATCAGTTGCATATCTTGGACTTGAGATGTCACACTCTTTGAATCCACCATTTTGAAATCCAGAAATCGGCCGACAATGAATTTCTTCAAATTGGCATTTTCGGTTTTGTATTTCTTCTCTAGCGATTCCCACAGAGATTTTGTCGTCTCTATCAGACTATACACATTATACAATGTGTTGTCCGATGCATTGAGAACATAATTACAGCACAGGAAATCTTTGTGCGACCATGCATCGCAAGCAACCTTACTATTGAAATCTCCTTCCATAGCGGCCGGCGGGTCTTCACGCAAAAATCTTACGAGGTTTACCGTCGTCAGATAAAACATCATCTTCTTTGCCATCTTTTGAAATTAGCTCCATTGAATTTCTCCGATTTCTCGGGACTCCAAGTGAAGCGGTAGTTGAAACGTCATTGATCACGACCATATCAGATTGCAACGAATATCGTTTTACGATTGTTGTCGGTGATGAGTATTATCGTCGGGGAGGATGCAATATGATATAATATCGTCAAGGCCAGTGTTCAACACTATTTTCGTAAAATGATATTGCTCCGCTCAGGTGCTTACGGATAGCAACAATTCGTTTCCAAGATACAACGACGATGTCTCGGAATAGTAGCACTACAAATTCCTAGACCGGCGAACCTTCTCGTAGGTTTTTCGGACTCCGGATGCAGAGGATGGAATGTATGCAAGGATTGAGTGAGTTTGAGTAATTCTGAGTGAGTTTTTCCATTCTAGAGGGTCTTATTTATACATTGTGAAGAGGTGGAGGAACCTTTTGGTTAAATCTAATCTCATCCATTCAATTTAAATGGATGATCTAGATTACATCCCTTCCCAAGAGACACAATGTCTCTTCATTTTGGATGCATCTAAGCCTTTCATTTTGATTTTAATGACCACAATTAAGTTATCCAAAAAGGTACTTATACCCTGTTAGGGATCGTTTGAAGGCTAGAGGGGGGGTGAACAGCTCTTTTCGTTTCTACAAGAGTAATTAGCGGAAGCAAACACAAGTAATATATGTAAAAATAAAAAAAAACAATACTAACAAAGCCTTTACGTGGTTCGGAGATAATGCTCCTACTCCACGGCGATCCTTAAGGTGGATCAACCCAAGCAATTTCACTAAGAAGCTTTCTCTTTACAAAGACCTCCTCTTCTTACAAAAGATGACAATGAAGATTTGAGAGGAGAAAAGAGATTAATACACTTAGAAAGCTTGGAAAACTTGTAGGAGCTTAGAAGAAAGATCAGAATATAAGCATTAGCCCCTTCTTGCTCCCCTTGGGCTCTTTTTTTAGGAAAGAGCCTCTTTTTCCCATTGGAGGTCTATCAGTCGACTGATGACTTATATCAGTCGACTGCCGCCGATTCTAACGGCTTCTGAACAGCCGGATTTGTGGGATTTGCCATCGTCATCGCTTAACGGAAGACTATCGATCGGCCTTAGCGGGGCGATCTTGCTATCGCCGTAGCCGATCGCTCACGGCTACGGGCCATTCTATTTGGCGGCAATGACCGCCAGGCGTTGTATGCCGAAACGAAGTCGATCGTCACTCTAATGTTGTATTTTAAGGGCCAGTTCGACCGACACCATGTTCCAGTCGACTGGCACACTCCAAGTATGACTAATTCATACTTGAAAACATAACCTAAGCCTAGACTTAACCTTCTAGCTTCTCCATCAGCCTTGCGCCTCTAGGATTTCTCTGAGTCCACGACTCCATCCATGCGCTTGCCTTCAAAAGCTTCCTTCGGTTTCGTCATGCTTTGGGTTTCTTCTTTGCCAAAGTACGCTTGGACTTTACGCCGCCAAGACTGCATGCTTGGACTTATGCCGCCAAGACTTTCCTTTGGTCTTCCTTTTCCAAGGACTGCTTGGACTTTACGCCGCCAAGACTACATGCTTGGACTTATGCTGCCAAGCTGAGCTTCATAGAGGTTGATGTTTAGGAATCGTGCTTTAGACTTGTCATGATCATTAATATACTTGGATTTTCCTGTCACTTAAACATGTATACAATTAGATCACAAAACATTGTCTAACTTAGATGATTATCCAAACATCAAAATATATATAAATGCTTGGGGCATTGTTGCACCAACATACCCCTTCATTTGAACGAATCAGATTTATCTATCTTAATCCAACGATCTAGATTAAATTATATTAATTTCTCATTCATATAATTGAGAAAATTAATCAATTTTACAACAAAAGTTGACTGATAGCACAATAGTAACGTACAAAAGGTTTGACAATCAATCGAGAAATTCAACTATTTAAGTATCAATCGATTGATGATATTAATCAATTGGCTGATGTTGCTTAAAACTGAATTGGAATAGTCATTCTGCAAGTGCAATATTTGGATCTACAATGGATCGATTGATTGATGAGTTCTATCAGTCAACTGTTAGATAGAAATCAACCCGATTGACAACTTACAAAAGAGGACTTCAAGGATGTTTGAAGTCGACAGTTCTTGGAGACTTTGAAGGTGAATAATTGTTGCATTCCAGATCTTCAAGAAGCATTCCAAAGCATCCAAAAACTGAGCAAGCAAAGTTCACACTTATAAATTGTTATTTATATTGTATTTTATATTTCATTTGTATTATTTAATTTATGTTTGTATTTGGTTTGTAAAAGAACAGATTGTAAGAGGTTTTCTTTGCCTTTGAAAGGTATCCAATAAGGCAAAATGATAGTGGGTGCTATGTTAGAACAATGGGTCATGAAGTATGAATTAGGAATTCTAAACCACTTAAAATTGATTTGTGTTTATGCTTGTATTTATTTTGTCTTATTTTTCCTATGTATATTAACCTTTGTTGATGAATGCACGATCGATAAGCCACAAATCATGAATTGTTATTCACCCTCTTTAGTGATGCAACGGTCCTAATAGAGAAGAGATACATAAAGAGGAATGTTTTTATGTGTTTGAAAGAGGGATTGTCATGATGGAAAAGATTGATTTTGTAGACGATCTTGGCGACAATAAGGTTAGGGGAAGTGGAGGAGATAAAAATGACTAATTGAAATATCCTTGACGCAATTGACAAGCACTTTAACAGTCATACTAGTTAGTCTACTTGTGTTTTATTCTACGGGATCCTACCTTCTATTAACAGAGCCAACTCGCCTTATTTTAAGGTCCTGACCGAAACCTGCTAGTTAGTTGGGCCCTTATATATCCATAGTGAATGTTGACATAAAAATTTTTTTAAGCCATAAATAAAAATCTTGATAATATTAAAAATTTGTGAGCCCTAAGCAATGGCCTCAATAGATCTGGTCCAGAGTCGACTCTATCTATTAATTTATCGTCACAATTGATAGAAATTTAGGTTGTTGAAAAAGTGCTAAGACATATTCAAAATATATTACCCATAAGGAGGAACAAAAACATCACATAGATTCAAATTAAAATATTATCTCAACATAGTAATTTATGCTTTTACAGCATCAAAATACCATACTATATTTACTCAATTATAATTAAACAGGAAATGTATAAATAATTTTTTGATTAATTAATTGAAAATTTTAATTATAAATTTAACAACATATTCAATTCCTATATGAAAAACATATTAACCTGCAACTAATATTATCTTAACATATTAAAATTTATGCTTTTGCGGAATAAAAATGTTACATTTATATAAAAAAATGTTAAAACTCATTTGAAAATAATAATAAATTTAACAATATAGAATTAATTATTTGAATATGTTTGTTTAAAAACCGCAAATGCCATACTTTTATAGCACAAAATTACTATATTTATTTAATTATAATGGGAATTATAAACAAATAATTTCAAAAATATGTTAATTTCAATTCCTTTAAAAAGATGTAACTAATTGCAAGAACCTCTCATCTTTACAAGGGGACTCCTCGTCGCCATTTCTCCTAGCTGGTATTCGAATGATTTCCATCTAAAACATTATTTGGTCTCCTCTCCGGCATTATGGGTCAATCTCAAGATCACCCGAGAAGATCTTTAAACGATTAAATAATTAAATTTTATTTTATTTTTAATTTGGTTGGGTTCAATTCAGTTTAAGCCAGATAGATTGAATTGTTATCTTTTCTTTTATCAATAGTATTTAAATCTTCTATCCGATTAATTTTAAAAATAATCAATTTATTTTTTTTTTAAAAATTATCAATTGTCAAAATAAATTAGAAAGTATTTATAACGAATGGCCTAATAATTTAACAATTTATTATTTTAAAATTTATCATTCCATTTAAAAAAAATCTCTAAATATATTATAATCGAGGATGAATTTAAAGTATCTAAAAAACTGTATGGCATCCTAAGAGGTGATTGATTTTTTTACTTTAATCTAGGATGGAAATAGATTTGAAAGTGTAACTGCAGCATTATCCACACATTGTCGTTAGCAACGTGTGCATGTACTATGCGAAGTGCGACGCATGCGCTATGCTTCGTGCAGTGATGTTGCAGCGAAACACACCCTTTAAAAGGGGGTGTGCATCCAAGGCTTAGTGTTGGAGAAAAAAAGGGCTAAGGTTGTGCTACTGTGAGGTCTGTCGGAAAGAAGGTTATCGCATAAGTCGTTGTGAGATCTGTCGGAGAGAACAGAGAGTTCTAAGAACACCAAGGCACGGTAGGAACTTGGTTCATGGAAGAGTAGAATCCTTCCGAAGTGATCGGTCCTCAGACAGCGAGCAAAGGTTGTCTTCCCTATAAACCTGGGAAGCGAGAAGAATCTGACGATCGTTGTAAGTCTCATTTCCTGTAATATAATTTTTTTTTTGCATTTAAATCAGTTTAAACAGATGCATTTAGACCAACAATGGTATCAGAGCGCTGTTGGTTAGCGTCTGTTCGAATTTTTACCAGCAAAATCACTGTTCATCGCGAATGTAAGTCACGAGAACAAAGAATAGTGATTTTGTCGAGCGGTTTCCAAAAAAAAACCCTCGAAATCGCTTCACGCTTCTCGAGCGATTCTAAAGTGGGAACAATACCTGGCGGGAATAGCTCTTGGGAAAATCGCTCGGTCCGAGAATACCGATGGGAATAGCCTGGGGATAGCTCGACAACCGCCGAGCGCTTGAGTGGGAAATATTCGAACCTAATCTGTATCAGTTCCTGGGAACAGCTTCCTAGGGAACAGCCTCGAGAAACTTCTTCCCAAGGAGTTTCAGACCGGTCTGGTAATCAGACCGGTTATGATTTGGGAACTGTTCCATAATGGGAAACTACTGCTTGGGAATTTCAGACCGGTATGGAGACAAGACCGGTCTGGATTAAAAACTAGTCTAGTTTCCAGATCGACCAGATCACGACTTTAAGTAGTTCCCTAAAACTACTCAGATTTCGAGCGGCCCGAGAATGCGGGATCACATGTCGATGGAATTTAAGACCGGTCCGACAATGTATCACGAGCAATTCCATAGAGCTGCTAGAGTGTAAAATTGGTCTGGGTGTCGGTCAATTTTTGAAACCGCTCTGGAAAAACCGGTCTGGGTGCCGGTCAGTTTTTGAAACCGCTCTGGAAAAACCAATCTGGGTGCCGATCAATTTTTGAAACCGCTCTGGAATTAAACCAGTCTGGGTGCCGGTCAGATTGTCAAACTGCTCTGGTTTCGAAACCGGTCTGGATGCTGCTTCCCGAACAATGTCAAACCGCTCTGAAAAAACTAGTCTGGAAATTTGACAGACCGGTCTAGATTTCGAAAACCAATTTGGATTTGGAAAAAACAGTATGGATATCATTAAACCAGTTGGGAATTTCCAGAACTAGTCTAGAAATTCGACAGATCGGTCTGGATTTCCAAAACTAGTCTATAAATTTATTAAACCGATCTGGAATTTCAGAAACCAGTCTAAAATTCGTCTGACCGATCTGAAATTATGAGAAACTGGTCTGGCCAGAGGGCTAAGCCTATTGTTGGTCAATGTCAGTTGACTAGTCAACTTAACTCATAACTTGATCATCGAGTATTTGTTTGGAACAAATAAAACTCGACTTAAACAACTTATAGATAGGTTAATAAGAACTAGAGTTGATGACTAGGGACAATGAGAATACAGGATGCCACAGATATTGCTCGAGTATCTGGGGTGCTCAGAGTAATTCGGATGGTGTTCGGGTTCTCAAGAATTCATGTCCCTGTCCAGTCATAACAGTATAAAACGATTGGACTTAGATGATAGATGATTGGTAAAAGTATCAGTCGATTGGTCTAAGCATTTCAGTCGACTGTTCTCCATAGAATCAAGGAAATTTATTCTTGATTTAATGTGTCCGTTCTATGCCAATATATAAATTGAATTAAGCCGGTATATGTACTGATTTGTCAGTTTTGTACTAACTTAATTAATTTCAATTTTTTTCAAATGACACGGATGATTACCACGATGACTAGACACGATGTGTTACATAATCGGCTGAGAGAGGCTATCCAGGGGATAGAGTATGACTCAGCACATGGAGTCGAGTGACACATAGGGAGACTGGACAGACTGTTTTGGAGACTTGAGATGTAGGAGTTTCCAATTCTGGATAACTACAAGATCTGAGCTCTGGTCCGTTCGCTGTCTCAGCACCTTAGTGATATTGTGCATCAGATCTGGGGGCGCTATGAGGGGCACATTACCTATACCCAATTATGCGCTGAGTTACTTCACTACGAGGATTGTGAAGTGTACTGTGAAGAGGATCCAGAGGAAGATCCGGAAGAAGACCCTGAAGAGATTTTTCTTATGGGATCTCTTCAAAGGTGTCCTTCAGAGGATTCTGCATCCTGACATCATCTGGAGAGCATCTCAGCTGAAGGTGTTCCAGTTCAACCCAAGAAAAGTGGGATTGTTTGGATTATTACGGCGCTAGTGCTTGTATTAGTGGGAGTAATAATCACCTATCTAGTTTGTTAGAGTTGTTTTTCTTTTTATCAGTTATGAGTCAGAAGAATGTTATGTGTAACATTCTTAGTAGAGTCTTCTTTGTTATATGTTAACAATGTACAGTATGTTTAGTTTAAATGAAATGTTTCATTTTAATACTATTTACTCTACATGATGCATGATATTTCATTACTCTTTGATTTGTTCATAATGAGTATAATTTAAATGATATGTTCATTTAATTTGTAATATCATATTTAGATGGGATATATGTAATATAATTGATCAAAGTCGATTAGATTGGAACATACAAATGACGAGTGAGAATTTGATTGTCACTTGATTTTGTGAACCAAATCAAATTTACATTGAGTCAATTTAGAGATTATATACATAAATGCATACACTGAATAACTAAATAATGTGTTTATTTATGTTATGACAACCAAAAACATCATAGCTAAACTCAATAAGGGTGAGAAACCGAATGGGGATAACTACAAGATATGACACCTCAAAATACAGTATATCCTAGAGGAATAAGAAGTTATTGAGGTTGTAAATCAGGTCTTGGTAAAACCTGTAGATGGTCTCACTGCACAAAACAGGCGAGATCTTGATGCCTATAAGGCATTGAAGAAAAATGACTCCATTGCTAAGGGCATTTTAATTAGTTCAATGGTGGATGACCTAGCATTTGAGTATGAGTCGTATTCTTCGGCTCATATTGTCTGGGTAGCTCTTAAGGATAGGTACAGTGGAGTTAGTCTGAGCAAGCTTCGACAGCTGACGATCAAATTCGACAGCTATAAGAAGCGCCCGAATGTCACGATGGCTCAACATCTCAGGGAGATGTTGAACATGATTCGGGAGCTTAAAACTTTAGGTCATGAGTTGACTGACGAACAATAGGTTCAGGTAGTTATTCAATCCCTTCTAGATTCTTGGGAGACTATGAAGCAGACCATTACTCACAGTGAGAGTATTAAGACTTTCATTGACATTTCACGCCATGTTGAACTGGAGGCGGAGAGAGTAGAATCCACAAGGATTTCTAGCCAAGCCTATTTGGTTGTCGGTTCTATTAGATCATCTGGATCCAAGAAAAAGAGATGGTTTAAGAAAGGGAAGGGAAAGAAGAAAGAAGCTGTTGTTGTAGGTGGGACGGGCCAAATCAAGAAGAAGAAGAACAAAAAGACAGGGAAGAAACCTAAAAGCAAGGTGACTTGCTTTAATTGTGACAAAAAGGGTCACTATGCTCGAGAATGCACTGAGCCAAGAAAGGTAACTTCAAGTCTGTCTTTTGAGCATTTTGTTGCTAGTTCTATGTTGTTGGCTGATTCTTATCCTTTGTGGATTATAGATTCGGGAGCAACCAACCATGTAGCTTGGGAGCGAGTTACATATGTGGAGTACCACAGGGTATCAGCTGGCAACAAATGGATATATGTAGGAAACAATGCAAGAGTCGAAGTCAAAGAAGTTGGTACTTGCAAACTTGACCTTCGGGATGGAAGTACTTTGTTTCTACGTGATGTCTTGTATGCTTCTGAGATTCGTAGGAATCTTGTTTTTGTTACTTGTCTTCTTGATTTAGGGTATTGTATTAACTTTTACAGTCAGTGTGTTGAACTCAAGATTGACTCCGTGTCAATCGAATATGTTTTTTTAACGAATGGTTTTATGGTTCTTAATGTGGAACCAAATGTCAATTGTGCGATTGATAGTTATTTTTCAAACATTGCTCTTACTAGTGATGCAGAAATAACTGATGATATTTGGCATGCTAGATTAGGACATATAGGACAAGATCGCATGAATTAGTTAGCTAAAGAGGGCTTATTGGGCTCTCGTGCTAAGATTAGCTTGTCTGTATGTGAGCATTGTCTTGCTGGAAAAGCAACTAGGAAACTATTCGGTAAGATTATTAGGGCAGAGTCACCATTGCAATTGATTCATTCAGATATTTATGGTCCAATGAATGTGAAGGCTAGACATGGAGCTTCCTATTTCATTGCATTTATTAATGATTTCTCTCGTTTCGGTCATATGTATTTGATTTCTCACAAATCTGAAGCATTGGACTGCTTCATTCGTTATATGAACGAAATTGAGAATCAAACGGAACGTAAGGTTAAGACTTTATGCATTGACTGTGGAAGAGAATATTTGTCTGATATGTTCAAAATAATATATAATGATAAGGGGATTATTAGACAGCTGACAATCACTGGAACTCCACAGCAAAATGGAGTTGCTGAGAAAATAAATAGGACTCTTCTCGAAATGGTTAGGTCTATAATGGCGCAGGCTAATTTGTTGATCTCCTATTGGGGAGATACATTACTAGCTGCAACATATATATTTAACAAAATACCTTCAAAGTCAGTTCGATCTACCCCATATGAATGTTGGACAGGTAGAAAATCAGATTTGAGAAATCTGAGACCCTGAGGGTTAGCTGTCTATGTTCATGATAGTACTCACAAGTATGGAAAACTAAGACCTAGAGGTAAGAAGTGTATCTTTATAAGATATTCTGATACCTCCAAAGGTTATGTTTTCATAGGTGAGCAACAAGATGGAACAATCTCCGAATTGGATTCGAGAGACACTACTTTTCTCGAAAATGAGTTCCCAGCTAGAGGTGAGGTTGATAAGACAGTTCCTCTATTTGAGGAGGATGAGTCGTTGTCAACTAGACAAGTGTCTAGGGGGATACCTGAAACTAGTCAATCCAGTGGGAGTATTTTGCCTAGCCACGGGGTGACTTCTCATGAGCCCTACTTATGGAAAAGTGTTCGTAAGATCAAACCTAAGAATAGGTTTAATATTGAGAATGAGGCAATGATGACGCTCCCTGTTGACGATGAAGAACCTCAATCAGTAAAGGAAGCTCTGGGCTCTAGAGTTGGAGAGAAGTGGAGAGATGCAATGGTTGAAGAAATGGAGTCAATGAATAAGAATCATGTTTGGGAGTTAGTCGATCTTCCTCCTGGCCGAAGGGCTATTGGGAATAAATGAATTCTCAAAATAAAGAGGAAAGCAGATGGGTCAATTAACCGATACAAAGCTTGTTTGGTTGCAAAAGGATTTACCCAATTGGAGGGTATAGACTTTGAGGATACATTTTCTCCTGTAGTGAAGTTTGTGTCAATCCGAGTTATTTTTCCTTTAGTGGCGCATTATGACTTGGAATTACATCAAATGGATACAAAAACTGCTTTCTTTAACGGTGAGCTTGATAAGGAAATCTATATGGTACAACCAGAGGGTTTCATTGCTGAAGGCCAAGAAGATAAAGTATGTAGATTGAAGAAATCTATATATGGACTAAAGCAAGCATCAAGACAATGGAATATAAGATTTAACAAAGTGGTTTTATCTTATGGTTTCTAAATGATCAATGAGGTTCATTGTGTTTTCCTGAAGAAGGACAAAGGAAAGTATGTCATTTTATCATTATATGTTGATGATATGCTGATTGCAGGAAATGATATAGGTTTTGTGATTGAAGTCAAAAAGTAGCTTTCATCACAGTTTGACACAATAGATATAGGAGAAGTTGAATACATCTTAAGAGTAAAGATCATCAGGGATCGATCTAAGAGACTTTTGAGTTTGTCTCAAGAGTCTTATATAAATAAGATGTTATAACATTTTAGCATGTCTAATTGCAACAGTGAACAGACATCTATTGTAAGAGATACTGTTCTGAGCAAGAGTATGAGTCTCAAAACTCCTGAAGAAATAGCCGAGATGAATAAAAAACCATATGCTAGTGTTGTTGGTAGTTTAATGTACACTATGTTGTGTACTCATCCCGATATCAGCTATGTTGTTGGCTTAGTCAGTCGGTTCCAGTCAAATCCATGACCGAGACACTGGAAGGCAGTAAAAAAGATATTCAGATATCTGAAAGTGATGACAGATTACAGTCTCTGTTATCAAGGATCAAATATGAGTCTGAAGAGCTATTCAGATGTAGATTGGGCTGGGGACTTAGATGATAGAAAATTCACATCAGGCTATGCGTTCTTGTTGAATGGTGACACCATCTCCTGGAACACTGAGAAATAGGCTTGTGTGGCTTTATCAACCATGGAAGCTGAATATGTGGTATGTTCATCAGTTGTACAAAAAGAAGTCTAGTTAAGGAGGTTCTTGAAGCATCTGAAGATTACTGAAGACAGTGGGAGTCCAGTGACTGTCTACTGTGACAGTCAAGCTGTTATAGCTTTTTTCAAGGATCCCAAATATCACAGCAAGGGCAAGTATATATCTATAAAATATAACTTTATAAGGGATATTGTTGCTAAGAAGAAGGTGATTCTTGAGTATATCCCTACACGAGCTATGCTTGCAGATCCTTTTACTAAACCAATGACTAGAGAGTCATTTAATGAGCATGTAAAGTCTATGGGACTTTGAAGAATGTAACAATTTTGTAATGACAATCGAATATTGTAATTTGATTGTTTTAAATGCAAGCCATAATTTATTCAGTGTATGTGATGTTACATTCTGATAAGTTCTCAGTGAGCATGTTGACAGGTAGTGATTGGTCCTCTCACATGGACAATCATCTCTATTTGTTATGTACGAATATGGATAAGACTATTACTTATAGGATAGCTTTGGAAGCTATATGTATGGGATACATACCTATAAGATGGGGTCGTCTTGATATGTGTATCAAGATAAGATCATTTAAGAAAAGTGATCGAAGTAAATGTTCCCACTATTTACTATACTTGTTTATGAGCCAGATTAGAATTCATATGTTGAATTCAAAATTAGACATTTGGAATGTCTCGATCAAAATTTGTACGACATTGATGAAAACATGCACTCTTTGTTGGTGAAGAGAATAACATCGTAGCATGTGATTCATAACACATGTGCTAAGGCGACAATAAGGGTAGCAGGAGAATGGATCCCTACTTCTCTACTATGTGAGCCCTTTTGAGATTATATGTTAATCTCAGCATTTTCCCTATGTGACTATTTAGATGTCTGCTTGAAGTTTTAATCAGGGTTTGCTATTTTAGCATGTAAACCTATTGACTATGGATGATTCGGTCTATGGAACATGACTAGGAAAGCGACTGATTAATATGGATAGATTTGTTGGATATTATCCCTATTTGGTGGGCTTATATGTAAGTTGCACATGTAAATACAATCTGAGCCCTTAAAGTGATCTAACTTATGTTTATTGGGTTTCGGATTATTGGATGCGGGTTCAATGTTTAGAACCCTTTAGACTAATCTGTTATTATTTATGAGCTGATAACAGATTAGATTTCTATATAAAAGGGAGGTCCCCAAGGGTTTAGGTGATCTATCTTGACCTAGTTTCTTTTTCTTGTTCCCCATTAACAAGAAACTTTACGGCGCCGTCAACCCTAAACCCCTTGGAAGATCCTCCCTCTTCTTTCTGCTACATCTTCTTCCACAGGGATTAAGCCGACGACGCTACGACAAGGATGATGGCTCTTCAATCAGGTTCCTTGTCATTCGGTTTATTTTTTTTATTCTTTTCATTCGATGAAACAATAGATCTATGCTCGCATACATTGTGTTTTCTCTTCGAGTTCTTATTTTATTTCTAGAATTCATGCGGTTAGGAGAAAACGTAATGTTATATCAATTGGTATCAGAGCCTTGCCTTTGTTTCATCATTTTTTTTGGCAATAAAGTTTAACCTTTTTCATCGATTTATTGTTTGTATGCTAGATTAAGTTTTCCTAGCATAATATAATTTTTTGATCGGCGAAAATCATATAAGATGATTCTAGGATAATTTTTCCTAGCATTAATTTATTCTCCTTATGGTTGTTTCTTGCAACTGGTCTTACACCAACTTTTTCGTCGAATTATTTTCTGAGCAATTTTTTTTTTTCAAAATACCTCTTTTTTTTTCAAAGGCGATGCATTAATTGGTTTTTTTTTAATGGGTTACAATGAAAGAGTCATTTTTTTTTAATTAGCAGTAAGCCTTAAGCTGGATCAATTCTACTTTTAGAATTATTAAGGCTGATAAAGAAATTATTTGTTTGGTTAAAATATCTAAAAAAAAAATTTTTTTTGGGTCTATCTATACAACATGGTACTAAATTTAACTATTGTGTCGACCCAAAGGAAGGCATCTTAGGTAGATTTAGTGTATTTTGTACTGGTAGACGTATATTTATGCTAAAAGTAATCGGCCCAAATGAAGGTTACTTTTATGCCAGATATATGTTCAAGATAACTTACAACTGTTGAACCAAATTTGTTTTTTGTTCTGATCATACACAAAATATGTTGGCCCAAAGGAAGACATATTGTGTGGCAGATTAAAGTTGTTGTATGTTATGGACCAAAATATATAACTCATATAAAGTTTTATATTATGCGTACAATGGGTCGGCCCAAAGGAAGGCACATTGTGTGGCCAATTAAAATTTGAGTTATATTAGAGAGTACCACTAACAAATTATATTTTAGTCCATAGATTAAAAAAAATGTTGTATTTGGTATCTCATAAGGAGCTCATTCATATGCATTTAAAATTTTATTTTATTTGCATAATTTTATTATATATATTTACATGTTCTTGGCTTTAGTTAAATCGTGAGCTTAAATAATTTTTTTTTCTCTTTTAAATTTCAATGCAATATGTAACTGCCAGCATTAATAACATCCCAACATTAACTGGTTCGAATTTTGCTGAATGGAAAGAATATGTAATTGTAGTCTTAGGCTGCATAGACTTAGACTATGCATTGAGGAATGATCGTCCTGCACCTTTGACCAGTACTAGCACTATAGAGTAGAGGGCTGAATTTCAGCTATGGGAGAAATCAAATCGCATGAGTCTAAGCATCATGAAACTTTCCATATCGGCACAGATAAAGGGCTCAATCACAGAGAGAGAAGATGCTAGGAGTTTCCTTAACCAGCTGGCGGACCGATTCACCTCAAATGAAAAGGTTGAGACTACCACACTTCTTACGAAGTTGGTAACCATGCGGTACAATGGTAATGGAAACATAAGGGAGTACATTATGGAAATATCCAATATAGCGACAAGTCTGAAAGCACTAAAACTCGATATGTCTGAGAGTATGTTAGTGCATTTCGTCTTGATGTCTCTGCCTGCACGGTTCACTTCTTTTAAGATATCCTATAATACTCAAAAGGAAAAGTGGACATTGAATGAGCTTATTGCTCAATGCGTGCAAGAGGAGGGGAGACTGAAGATTGAGACATCTGAAAGTGCTCACTTAGCATCTGGTTCTCAAAGTATGAGCAAGAAGCGAAAGAGGATCAATAACAAAGGAAAAGGAAAGTAAACTGTAGATTCGGGAGGCAATGACCATAAGGAGCACAAGAAGCAGGATAAGGAATCCACTTGTTTCTTTTGCAAGAAGAAAGGTCATATGAAGAAAGACTGTCTCAAGTACGCCAACTGGCATGTTAAAAAGGGTAAATTTCTCAATTTTGTTAGTTCAGAAGTCAATTTAGCTATTGTATCCACTGACACTTGGTGGATAGATACTGGTGCTACTACTCACATAAGTGTCACTATGCAAGATTGTCTCAGGAGCTGACTTCCGCTTGATGGTGAAAGATACATCTATACGGGGAATGGGAAGAAGGTTGTAGTCAAGTCTATTGGTGTTTTTAGGCTTCATTTAAGAACTGATGTCCATTTGGATTTAGAGAATACATTCATTGTACCGTCCTTCAGACGGAACTTAATTTCAATTTCTTGTTTGGACAAATCAGGTTATTCTTGTTCATTTGGAAATGGAATGTTTAGTATTTTTTATAATTCAGTTTTGATTGGCAATGGTTCCTTGGTTGATAAGATTTATAAATTGAATACCTTTACTCCTACGATTGACAACGTAATAATGCATAGTATAGGTACGAAACGTAAATTGGCCGACGAGAATTCTTCTATGTTGTGGCATAGGCGTTTAGGATATATATCCAAACAACGCCTAGAAAGGTTAATGTCACATGGAATTCTTGATTCCCTTGACATGTCAGACTTTGATGTCTGCATAGAGTGTATTAAGGGGAAGACAACTAACAAAAGGAACAAAGGGACTAGCCATTGTAGTGACGTTTTAGAGCTAATACATATGGACATTTGTGGACCATTCCCTAAGGCATCTTGGAATGGACACACATATTTTATTAGCTTCATAGACGACTATTCCAGATTTGGCTATTTGTACCTTATTCATGAGAAGTCGCAATCTTTGGACATGTTTAAAATTTTCAAAGCCGAAGTTGAACTTCAACTAGGTAAGAAAATTAAAGTCGTCTGATCCGACCGTAGAGGAGAATATTACGGTCGATATAATGGATCAGGTGAACAACATCCAGGACCTTTTGCAAATTACCTTGCTGAGTGTGGGATTGTACCTCAGTATACCATGCCTGGTACACCCAGTCAAAATGGTGTCGTTGAGCGTCGCAATCGAACCCTAAAAGATATGGTGAGAAGTATGATGGCTTTCACTTCTCTACCAGAGTCTTTGTAGGGCGAGGCACTCAAGATTGCAGTCTGCCTACTCAATAGAGTACCTAGTAAGACAGTAACTAAGACCTCATTTGAGATGTGGACGTGTAGGAAGCCTAGCATTAGGCATTTACATGTCTGGGGTTGTCCAGCTGAGGCTAGGTCGTACAAGCCTAATGAAAAGAAACTGGACTCAAGAATTGTTAGCTGCAATTTTGTAGGTTACTTTGAGAGATCAAAGGGGTATAAATTTTATGATCCCTCTAATAGATCCTTCTTTGAAACGGGAAATACCAAATTTATTGAGGACAGTGGGAGCGATAAAATCAGGGAGGTATCTTTTGATGAAAGCATTGGCGATCCTCTTATAGTCACTACTAGTGTGATCAGTAGTGGTATGGTTACCATACCACACATTATGGATATTGCACATCCAGTGAGCATAGTGAACCAAGATATTTCCATAACAACTCCAATGCAATTGGAGGAGCCTACCGTTGAAATTGAAGTATTGCCTCATATTGATGAGCAAGTACCTCAACCACCTCAAACACAAGCGCCCTTGAGGCGATCCACAAGGGAACGGAGAAGCATGAATTCTCGTGATTATGTTTATCTCCAAGAGCATGATTTTGATATAGGATTGGAAAGTGATCCTACATCTTTCCAAGAAGTCAAACAATGCTCTAACCCTGAAAGGTGGATTAAAGTCATGCAAGAAGAGTTGAAATCCATGGCAGACAATGACGTTTGGGAACTTGACGAATTGCCTGAAGGTTCGAAACCCGTTGGTTGTAAATGGATATTTAAAACCAAGCGGGATTCGAAGGGCAATATCGAAAAGTATAAGGCTCCTCTTGTTGCCAAGGGATTCATTCAGAAGGAAAACATTGATTATAAGGATACTTTCTCACCTGTATCAACGAAAGACTCCCTAAGGGTAATCATGGCACTTGTAGCTCATTTTGATTTAGAGATACATCAAATGGACGTAAAGACTGCATTCCTCAATGGAGACATAGAAGAGTCTATATATATGGTGCAACTGGAGAACTTTGAGTCCTCAGACTCAAAGCACCTAGTATGTAGATTAAAGAAGTCCATTTATGGTTTAAAACAGGCGTCCCGTCAATGGTACCGGAAATTCGATCAAGTGGTTACCTCATTTGGATTTAGAGAAAATCCCGTTGAACAGTTCATATATGTCAAGTTCAGTGGGAGCAAGTTTGTTATACTTGTTCTGTACGTAAACGATATATTGCTTGCGAGCAATAATAAGAGTCTACTACATGAAACCAAGTCATTTCTATCTGGTAAATTTGAAATGAAAGATCTTCGTAAAGAATCTTTTGTTCTAGGCATTCAGATCTGTCGTGATCGTTCAAGAGGCATTCTTGGACTTTCACAACAGGCCTATATTGAGAAGGTGCTTATAAGGTATGGCATGCAAAATTGTACACCTGGTGACACGCCTGTGTCAAGAGGTGACAGGTTTAGTTTGCAGCAGTGTCCACGATTTGAACTTGAAATAAAGGAGATGGAACAATTCCCATATGCGTCAGCAGTGGGAAGTCTCATGTATGCACAAGTTTGCACTCGACCAGATATAGCATTTATAGTTGCGATGTTAGGCAGATATGTTAATAACCCAGGACCATCACACTGGAAAGCAATTAAAAGAGTGATGCGGTATTTGCAAAGAACTAAAAGACACATGCTCACGTATCGGAGGTCAGATCACCTGGAGGTGATTGGTTATTCAGACTCCGATTTTGCTGGATGCTTAGATAGCAGGAGGTCCACTTCAGGCTATATTTTCATGCTTGCTGGAGGGGCTATATCTTGGAAGAGCGTCAAGCAGACGCTAGTAGCCACTTCTACTATGGAGGCAGAATTGGTAGCATACTATGAAGCATCAAATCACGGGATTTGGCTGCGGAACTTCATCACAGCATTGCACATCGTCGATGGCATTGACAGACCACTGAGGATCTACTGTGATAATAAAGCCGCAGAACTTTATGCCAAGAACAACCGTAGTTCATCGAAGTCCAAGCACATCGACATCAAATTTCTAGCAGTTAAAGAAAGAGTTTAGAGTCATCAGATTATGGTAGAGCACATCATCACAGATTCTATGTTGGCCGATCCACTCACCAAAGGCTTGGTGCCTAAGGTATTTCATGCACATGTTGTGGATATGGGAGTTCTTCTTATGGAAGAAGAACTCATCTAGTGGGAGTCTGTATTTATTTTATTGCTCTATGTTAATAAAGACAAACTTTTTATTTTGATTTTTGTACGTACTTAAGGTTCAAAATATTAATGGGAATTCATATGTTTGTTTGACACTCTGAATACGATATCATGATTTACTGCTGCTGTTTAGCATTTGGTGCTTGTAAATATGATACAGATTCTTTTTGGAATCATAAAGTTTAGATCATGATTTGCTATTGCAGTTTAGCATAAGGTATTTGCAAATATGATCAGACTCTTTTGAGTCACTTTGGACCAGTTAGAAATTGGCATGTACTGATCACATTTCATGTAATTTCCACTCTATACATCCGCATCTTGATCTATGTCGTTAATGACATTGGCATTGTGATTATTGTTGGGGCTTGTTACGATCATATACAGTAGCTATGACCTCTTTAGTCCTATACCAATGAAGTTAATGGACTAGATTGTTTATAGGGGTATCTTGTACCCATAAAGTTTGATATCAACTAAAGTTTTTGCTTGTATTTAACATACAACTCACATATAGCCCAAGTGAGAGATTGTTGGATATTATCCCTATTTGGTAGGCTTATATGTAAGTTGCACATGTAAATACAATCTGAGCCCTTAAAGTGATCTAACTTATGTTTATTGAGTTTCGAATTATTGGATGCGGGTTCAATGTTTAGAACCCTTTAGACCAATCTGTTATTATTTATGGGCTGATAACAGATTGGATTTCTATATAAAGGGGAGGTCCCCAAGGGTTTAGGTGATCTATCTTGACCTAGTTTCTTGTTCCCCATTAACAAGAAACTTTACGGCGCCGTCAACCCTAAACCCCTTGGAAGATCCTCCCTCTTCTTTCCGCTGCATCTTCTTCCACAGGGATCAAGCCGACGACGCTACGACAAGGACGATGGCTCTTCAATCAGGTTCCTTGTCATTCGGTTTATTTTTTTTATTCTTGCCATTCGATGAAACAATAGATTCATGCTCGCATACATTGTGTTTTCTCTTCGAGTTCTTATTTTGTTTCTAGAATTCATGCGGTTAGGAGAAAACGCAATGTTATATCAAGATTCATACTAAAAAGGATGATTAAATATATTTACATCCTTTGAGAATTATTCACTGGTCGACCCATTTCTGTTATGTATGGAAATATTTGTGAATATTGAGAATATGGAACATGCTCTTGACTTGATGGTCATTATGAGGGATTAGAGATGTTCATATTGATGTAAGTGAAGATTATTTAATCTAGGCAAATAGCAAGACATTATATCTAGGAAACAGTTAAGTACCGCCACGAGAATGGTTTAGTACCACCTGACAAACGACTGTGAGCCACCTGGAGGATGGAAATGGGTCATCAAGTGAATGACTATGTGTCATTCAGAGAATGGTTATGTACTATTTGAAGAGTAGCTAAGTTAGGCGTAATATTTTTTTTAGCATTGATCGCTTTATGAGCAGCTATGTAAGGTGTAACAACTTTCTTAGTATGGAATTGCTCAGTGTGTTTGCTGTCGCACGAAATATTTTTCTATGTATGAATTGGTTGTTCTAATGGTCTTTGTGACTATTAATCTCTGTTCTATTAGTCTTTTGGGACTATGGTCTCGGACTCTATTCTGGTCTATGTGACTGGATACTTCTATTAGTCTTTTGGGACTATTGACTCCGACTCTATTTAGTTTATGTGACTAAATATTTCTTATTGGTCTATGTGATCATTTGTCTATGTGGTATGATTTGGACGAGTGGGAGATATAACTGCAGCATCACTGCAGCATTATCCACACATTGTAGTTAGCAACGTGTGCATGCACTGCGCGAAGTGCGACGCATGCACTGTGCTTCGTGCAGTGATGCTACAGCGAAACACCCCCTTTAAAAGGGGGTGTGCGTCCAAGGCCTAGGGTTGGAGAAAAAAAAGGGCTAAGACTGTGCTACTGTGAGGTCTGCCGGAGAGAAGGTTATCGCATGAGTCGCTGTGAGATCTGTCGAAGAGAACAAGGAGTTCTAAGAACACCAAGGCGCGGCAGAAATTTGGTTCATAGAAGAGTAGGATCCTTCTGAAGTGATCGGTCCTCAGACAACGAGCAGAGATTGTCTTTTCTACAAACTTAGGAAGCGAGAAAAATCTGACGATCGCTGTAAGTCTCATTTCCTATAATATAATTTTGTTTCTGTATTTAAATCAGTTTAAACAGATGCATTTAGACCAACAGAAAGATATTATGAGAATTCAGTAAAAATTAAAATGTAGCGTGCCCTTTAAAAAATTCAAAAAATTAGGTACGTCAAATTGCTATTGAATTGATGTTAAAAGAAATGTAGCCCACAATGTACTATAGGACAACGGTGCACCATAATTAAGATAACAAATCAATTCTTCTTAAATGTGAAAGTTTCATTTTTTTTCATTTATTGATTATTAATTTTAAAGATTAAAGATCTATCGTGATTGATTTGAAAATGAATTAATAAAAACTACTAGATTAATAGATTCTAATCTTCTTCACCGTAAAAATGGTATAACTTTGTTGCTCGTCTTAAACGACGTTATTGAATGCCAGTGTAAACCAAATTTTCTTAAGCTATTACCTTCATATTATGTTAATGTACTGGTTACGATAATTTTCCTTTGAGATTCTAGAATTGAGTCCTCACTATGGTATTATTACTTTTGCCTAGTTTAACTGTAACGACCGGGCCCGCGTATGCAGTCTCGGTATTTGTCAGCTCTAATAAGGGAAGACAGTCCAACCAGCAGCGACAGCAGAGGACAGCACCGCGTATGCAGTCTTATGGACAGAGGCAGCCAGTACCTCCACCAGCACACTTATATCAGATGCAGGGAAGTGCTCCTACAGTGATGCCGACAGCGATCCAGTATCCTGCATCTCCGGTGATCTACTACCCAAGGGTATCTGCACCGTCAATGTTACCGGCCAGCTCTCAGGGTTACCTTATGCCTACACCAGTGACTCAGTCTTCAGCACCTCAGAGTCAGACTCAGCCCGAGTGGAGGCACACTACTTCTTTGTCGGGGATGCAGCCGACAAATACCGAGACTGGACGAGTTTTTGCCATCACCAGAGATGAGGCACAGCGGGCTGAGGGATCAGTCATTCGGGGTATGGTTTCAGTTTATTCCATATATGCTGATACTTTGATTGATACCGGTAGTTCTCACTCATTCGTATCTAGAATATTTCTGGGTAGAGTCGGAAGGATCCCAAGGGTTCGTTCTTGTGGGTTAGCAGTATTCTTGCCGTCAGGAGAGGTGCTGACTAGCCACCAAGAAATCAAGGGTTGCCCATTAGATTTTGACGGGCATATCCTTACAGTGGACCTCCAGGTGTTGGAAATGGTAGAGTTTGATATTATTCGTGATGGATCGTTGACCGCTATCACGCTTACAAAGTTGATCAGAGAGCAAGGGTGGTGACATTCCGACCACCAGATCAACCAGCTTGGTAATTTGTTGGTACTAGAGACGATGGATTATCCATTATATCAGCTTTACAGGCTCAGAAGTTATTGGCCCAGGGTTGTCAAGGTTATTTGCTATCTCTGGTCAAAGTTGAGAACGAAGGACTACCACCCCTCTCCGATGTGCGAGTAGTCCGAGAGTATCAAGATGTATTTCCCGATGAACTTCCAGGCTTGCCACCTCCTAGGAAAGTTGAATTTGCGATAGAGGTGATTCCAGGAACCGCACCTATATCGAAACCTCCTTATCGGATGGCGCCAAAGGAGCTGAATGAACTTAAAGTTCAACTGCAGGAGTTGCTGGATAATGGATTCATCCGACCTAGTGTTTCACCATGGGGAGCACCGGTACTCTTTGTCAAGAAGAAAGATGGATCGTTACGGCTATGTATTGACTATCGGCAACTGAATGCAGTCACAGTTAAGAACAAATATCCACTGCCGAGGATAGAAGATTTGTTCGATCAGCTTAAGGATACATGTGTGTTAGGGCAATCTCTTGCCGTAATATGATTTTGATGGTATGGCAAAGGGTTTAAGTTAGTTTGATATGTTGATTTGATATGTGCGTTGAAGTCGTGCAGGACTTAGTAATTCGCACATGGAGCCATGGCGAGTTTCACATCTCATGACTCGTGCCTTGAGTCGGTGAAGGATAGCTTTGCGGAAGCCGTGCGCTTGGAGCATCCAAGGGACCGCCGGACGAGGAGCTTGGAGTGAAGCCGGAGGAAGTAGACTTCGAGGCAAGAGACGCGAAGGAGCATTGCAGAGCCGTGCGCCTGATGCTGCCGAGGGACGTGGCCGCGAACGAAGAGAACTTCGAAGACGAGGGACTCCGAGGGATGAGAGTGAGCGATTGTAACCCGGGTAGGGGTAGCTCTTAGGTGAAACTTGGTCATTTGGCCAAGTGTCGGATGGTTTCGACACGGTCATTGCCATGTCATGGCGGTCGGCCGCTCGAGTCGATGGTCGTCGGTGGTCTAATGTGGTGAATCAGTTGATCGATCACGGCATGCGGTCGGTGATGGCTTGATCACCGATCGATGTCACCGCGTGCGAGCACGAATGGAGTCGACCTCGTGGAGGACTCGATCGACATCGATCGGATCGATGGGTGCCATCGATCGGTGATGCGATCGGATGGATGGTATCCAACGTGGAAGCGGCCGTTATTGGGCGACTACGGGACGGTCGGTGATGGGTGCCATCACATTGCTCTATGTCAACGGGAAGAAACCCTCTTCCTCTATAAAAAGGAAGGGGATGAGGCTTTGGGGGTTAATGCTCATACTCAAAATTGCTCCCAAAGTGCTCTAAGTGTTCTTCCACTCTTCTTACTAGTTTTATTTCCATTCTATTGTAAGAAGAGAGATTGTAAAGGTTACCTCCACCTAGCTTGGTGCAAAGGAGAGACCAATATTGGATTGGCTTTGAAGGAGTGATTCACCTCGGACGAATCGGGATCGTGGATTAGCGGCGTAGCCGTGAACCACGTTACATCTTCTTGTTAGTGTTTGTATTTTATTGCTTTGTCTTTATTGTTTATGCTTCCGCTTGCGCTAACGATTGTGTAGACGAGCAAAATACGACGACAAACGAACGAGGGCTATTCACCCCCTCTAGCCGGCCATTCGATCTGACCCAACAAGTGGTATCAGAGCCAAGGAAAGCTTGTCGAGGACTAACCGCCACAACAAGTAAATTTTCAAAATGGCCGGCTCAAACATCCACCCACCGAAGTTCGACGGCGAATTCTCTTGGTGGAAAAAGAGAATGGAGGTATTCTTCGAGACCGATTTTGATATTATGCTTATAATGGAAAATGGTTTCGAGTTGCCTAGGGATGAAAGGGGTGAACCAATTGAAAAATCACATTGGACTAAGAAGCAAAGAGAGGAGCACCTTGCAAACTCAAAGGCAAAACATCATCTTCTCAATGTGCTCCCTCAACAAGAGATCAATCGGATCGGAGAATGTGCTAGCGCCAAAGAGATGTGGGAAAAGCTTGTAGAACTTCATGAAGGCACATCCGAGGCCAAGCTAGCTAGGAGAGACCTTCTCCGCTCCCAACTCTCAAACATCAAATTAGAAAAGGGAGAAAAGGTAACTTCCCTACATTCTAGATTTAAAGAAATATTAATTGGGCTAACAAGTGTAGGTGAGAAGCTATCAAACCGGGATATGGTAATGAAGGTCATAGATGCCTTTCCCCGGTCCTCAAGATGGAGCTCCATGGTGGACTCATTTTATATCTCCAAGAACTTAGAAGTAAGCACCTTGGAGGAATTCTTCTCAACAATGGAGCTTCATGAAACTAGGCTAGAAGGAATACAAGAAGAGCCTAGAATCCAACCCTCAAGAGGAGTAGCTTTGATAGCGAACAAGGGGAAGAAAAAGATGGAAGTCCCCTCCTCCTCATCCGATGAAGCCTCTACCTCCTCCATGGATAGCACGGAAGAAGCCTACATGGTAAGGAAGGTAAGGCGTGCATTTAAGAATCTTAGATTTGATAAATCTCATGATAGGAATAGAAGACCAAGGGGGAAGGTCATATGCTATAATTGCCAAGGAGAGGGGCACATAAGGGACAATTGTCCTCTCCTAAACAAGAGCAAAGAAGAAAAGAGAAAGAAGGAAGAAAAGAAGAAGAAGAAGGGGAGCAAGAAGAAAAAGGAGGAAGAAAAGAAGACCAAGGAGAAGGAGAAGGCCAAAGCCTTCAAAGCCAAGACATGGGATGACCTTGCTTCCTCCTCCTCATCCGAAGAAGAAGAGCATGTCTACTCCAACCTAGCACTAATGGCTCTTCATGACTCGGATTGCTCCTCCTCCATCGAAAATGAAGGATCAAGCTCAAGTGGGGATAGCTCAAATGAAGGGGGAGCTTCTACATCCTCATCATCCGAAGAAGAAGAAGAAGACATGGAAACTATGGTAACGAATGCTTCTCCTAAGAAAATAGTTTCCATAATCTCTAGTTTAACTAAGGACTTATTTGGCATGAAAAAGAAAAATAAGAGCATGCTAGATAAAATTAAGGCATTGAAAAATAAGCTAGAAAATGCATGCTTAAATGATAATATTTCTTCTAGCTTAAATGATGATGCATGCTCACATGATAGATATATGTCTTTGGATGTTAATGATGCATGCATAGAGGAAAATAGGGCATTAAGGGAAAAGGTAGATTATTTAACAAAAGCCCTAGAAAAATTCACAATTGGCTCCAACACATTAAATATGATAATTGGGAGTCAAAGGGCAAGTTTTAACAAAAAGGGCCTAGGATACAAAGAAAAGAAAAATGAAAAGGCCTATAAATGCCTAATTGCTAGGGGACAAGATAAGAAGAAAGTAATAGCTAGGAAATGGATCCCCAAGGAATACTTAGTGAACCCAATAGGAAAGAACTTATTTTGAGTTCCAAAATCCATCCTTAAGGGTTAGAAAACCTCTAGGGTAGTCAACCATATGGAATTGACCTATATCATATTTTGGTTGACTTAGGATGGCGGGACAACATTTTTAGAATAGTGTTGGGTGATGATAATGTGCCCTTAAATAGATAATAATGCTTAAATCATGATATTTGATGTAATTGATACATATGTTTGAAATCATGATTTATGATTTTAATATTTGGTACGTAATCATGAGAAATATGTTTGAATCATGCTTTAGGTGATACTTTGTTTATTATCATCATATAATACCTAATGCATGACTATTATTTGATGAATACATGAGTTTCATGATCATAATGTAGAATTCATTCATATATGTCATTATGATCATGTAGATTGTTAGGGTGATACTTAACCATGATAGAATTGCATGAATACAAGGGTTAAGTATATACAAATACCCCCTAGGATGCATCTCACACTCACCATAGGCTACCTTGATTGAAAACTTAGCATGAGTGAGATGTTAGGATGATACAAATGTCCACTAATGCCTATGGCATTTAGATGGTCATTTAGAGTATCAAAATAGCAATAATAGACCAATCATGGGGAAGACTTATGTTTAATTCATAGACATATTGCCCAAAGATCATGGTTGGATATTTCATATGTTTTCAAAACAATTTCTTACCTTAAAATACATGTATTTATGTTTTGAAACAATTGGATGCAAGACTAGGTGTTAAAATGGATACTCTTATGATCAAAAACCTAGTAGTTTTTAAAGCTTTTAGATTTTTGGCAAATACGTGGAAATATAATGATTTTTCATGAAAACATATTTTTCACTGATAGATATACTTAAAAGAAATGTGTTCCCCAAATTTCATGATTTTTTGAATTTTCTGTAATTTTTAATGCATTTAAATTGATTCAAAATCGAAAAATCCCAAAATTCACGTGCGGTCGTATATCGAACCAATGATCGATGGCTGAATATCGCAAAGAAAGGCTGAATTCCAATTTTAAATCAACTTGTGGTATTTTCTTTCTATTAGACTTGATGCCATGTGTTTTTAACTTAGTGATAATCTTTTTGATGGTGTCAAAGTGGGAGAAAATATTATGTTTAAGTTAATTACAAAAGGGGGAGAAATTTATGATAGGGGGAGAAATTTACATAGAGAGTTTCATGGATTAAGGGGGAGTTGCATGTTGCTATATCATGTTTATGTTTACATGCTTTCTTTACCTTAGAATTTATATCAAATGCTTTTACCTAACTTAAACGGATTGCCACACATCAAAAAGGGGGAGATTGTTAGGGCAATCTCTTGCCGTAATATGGTTTTGATGGTATGGCAAAGGGTTTAAGTTAGTTTGATATGTTGATTTGATATGTGCGTTGAAGTCGTGCAGGACTTAGTAATTCGCACATGGAGCTATGGCGAGTTTCACATCTCATGACTCGTGCCTTGAGTCGGTGAAGGATAGCTTTGCAGAAGTCGTGTGCTTGGAGCATCCGAGGGACCGCCGGACGAGGAGCTTGGAGTGAAGCCGGAGGAAGTAGACTTCGAGGCAAGAGACGCGAAGGAGCATTGCAGAGTCGTGCGCCTGATGCTGCCGAGGGACGTGGCCGCGAACGAAGAGAACTTCGAAGGCGAGGGACTCCAAGGGATGAGAGTGAGCGATTGTAACCCGGGTAGGGGTAGCTCTTAGGTGAAACTTGGTCATTTGGCCAAGTGTCGGATGGTTTTTCCCGACACCGATCCGCCATGTCATGGCAATGATCGCTCGAGTCGATGGGTCGATCGAGGTCTAATTTTGAATCAAGTTGATCGATCGATCGGCATGGGCACCGATCGATGGCTTGATCAATCGATCGCCAAGGACGGCATCGATGATGTCGCGTGCACGCCGCGAGAATGGAGTCGACCTCGTGGAGGACTCGACTGATCGACATCAGTCGACTGATGGGTGTCATCAGTCGACTGATGCCAGTACCGTTGGATGGTATCCAACGTGGAAAGCGGTCGTTATTGGGCAACGGCTACGGGACCAGTCGACTGATGGGTGCCATCAGTCGACTGCTCCTGTGTCAACGGGAAGAAACCCTCTTCCTCTATAAAAAGGAAGGGGATGAGGCTTTGGGGGTTAATGCTCATACTCAAAATTGCTCCCAAAGTGCTCTATGTGTTCTTCCACTCTTCTTACTAGTTTTATTTTCATTCTATTGTAAGAAGAGAGATTGTAAAGGTTACCTCCACCTAGCTTGGTGCAAAGGAGAGACCAATATTGGATTGGCTTTGAAGGAGTGATTCACCTCGGACAAATCAGGATCGTGGATTAGCGGCGTAGCCGTGAACCACGTTACATCTTCTTGTTAGCGTTTGTATTTTATTGCTTTGTCTTTATTGTTTATGCTTCCGCTTGCGCTAACGATTGTGTAGACAAGCAAAATACGACGACAAACGAACGAGGGCTATTCACCCCCCTCTAGCTGGCCATTCGATCCGACCCAACAATGTGTGTATTCTAAAATTGATCTGCGCTCAGGATATCATCAGCTTCGGATAAGAGATGAGGATGTTCAAAAAACAACTTTCCGCACCCGTTATGGACTTGCCGTTTGGTCTCACGAATGCCCCAGCTGCATTTATGGACTTAATGAACCGGGTATTCTTGAGGTATATAGATCAGTTCGTGATAGTGTTCATCGACGATATATTGATTTATTCTCGATCTGAGGAAGAGCATGAACAACATCTGCGGATAGTATTGGGGATATTGCGACAGGAGCAGTTGTATGCCAAGTTTAGCAAGTGTGCATTCTGGTTATCCTCAGTGGGTTTTCTTGGACATGTGGTGTCCAACAGAGGCATTTCTGTAGATCCCCAGAAGATTGAGGCGATTACTAGTTGGGAGCAGCCAAAATCAGTTCAGGAGGTCCGTAGTTTCCTTGGTCTGGCTGGGTATTACCGGAGATTCGTGGAGGGGTTCTCGAGTATCGCCATGCCACTCACTCGTCTGACTCGGAAAGGGGTCAAATTCACCTGGTCAGAGGCTTGTGAAACTAGCTTCCAGCAGCTTAAGCGACGGCTAGTTTCTGCACCAATCTTAGTGATTCCTTCTGGTGTTGATGGGATGGTTCTCTATATGGATGCTTCTATCCAAGGGTTGGGTGCAGTCCTGATGCAGTCCAACCGTGTGGTATCTTATGCCTCCCGTCAACTAAAAGATCACGAGAGAAATTACCCAGTGCACGATCTGGAGTTAGCCGCCATTATTTTCGCATTGAAGATATGGAGGCACTACTTGTATGGGATTACCTTTGAGATCTACGAGACTATAAAGTCCAAGTATCTCGCTCACGAAAGAGATGAATACGAGGCAGAGGCGATGGATGGAGTATCGAAGGATTACGATCGCACCATCGATCATCCAGAAAGGCTAATATGGTAGCGGATGCCGAGCGAAAGTCTTGTGGAGTTACGCCATCCATCCGGAGCTCGACCTAGTTCGACAGTTCTCAGAGTTGGGATTGTTTGAACATGGTCAAACATCCCGGGGGATATTAGTTTCTATGGTTGCCCAGTCCTCCATTGCCGAGAGGATCAAGGAAGCACAAGTCAGTGATCAGCATCTGCAGTTCTTGAGCAGCACGATAGACTCAGAATGTCAGACAGATTTCTCGAGTGACGAGAATGGTGTACTTCGTTTCCGAGGACGACTATGTGTTTCGGACACTCACCCAGTTAAGGAAGAATTGCTACAGGAAGCACATCAGTCGAGATTTGCTATACATCCTGGTGGTACTCGGATGTGCCGAGATTTGAAGCGTTTCTACTGGTGGAACGGTATGAAACGAGATATTGCAGACTTTGTCGCACGATGCCTAGTATGACAGCAAGTGAAAGCCGAACATCAGAAACATGCGAGGTTACTTCAGGAAATCTCGATCCCGGAATGGAAGTGGGAGCATATCACGATGGACTTCGTTACGGGATTACCCAGAACCCGTAAAGGACATACTGCGATTTGGGTGATCGTGGATCGATTAACCAAATCAGCTCACTTCCTTCCGTCGTGAGGCGGATTCATTGGATCGTCTAGCGGAATTATCTTCTTTGAGAGATCATCGATTGCATGGTGTACCATTGAGTATCATATCGATAGAGATCCGCGCTTTACTTCGGTGCAGCGAGTCTGCGGGCCATGGGCACAGAGCTTCGACTCAGTACAGCCTTTCATCCGCAGACAGACGAACAGTCCGAACGTACCATTCAGACTCTGGAGGATCTATTGAGATCTTGCGTCATGGATTTCGGTGGCAGTTGGGAGGATCACATTCCTTTAGTGGAGTTTGCCTACAACAACAGCTACCACTCTTCTATCCAGATGGCTCCATTCGAGGCATTATCACGGCGAGACCACTGCAGATCTCTACTATGGGAGGAAGTTGGGAGCAGCGGATATTGAGGCCTCGAGTATCTGACATGATGCGGAGTTGGTACGAGTCATCAGGAGACGATTATCAGAGGCACAGGATCGGCAGAAAAGTTATGCGGACCGGAGGCGAAGGCCTCTGGAATTCTCAGTCGGGGACCATGTATTTCTACGAGTGTCACCCACCAAAGGAGTTAAGAGATTTGAGCTAAAAGGAAAATTAGCTCCACGCTATATTGGTCCATTTGAGATATTGGAGCGGATTGGAGGTGTTGCTTATCGGTTGGCTTTACCTCCGACACTTGCGGGTGTTCACAATGTATTCCATGTATCTATGCTGAGGAAATACGTGCCGCGATCTGACCATGTTCTGAAAGAAGTTCCGATACCACTCCAGGCGAATGCGACTTATGAGGAGACTCGGTTGATTCTTGGTCGCATGAGCGGCAATAGAAAACAAAACCATCCGACTTGTAAAGGTGGGATGGCAGCATCATACAGATGAGGAGTCTACATGGGAGCTGGAAGATACTATCCGAGCTCGATACCCTCATCTATTTACCTGAGGTATATGGTTATTTCGGAATATGCTTAAATTAATTTTTGCATTTAAGTATGAATTTTGGGGACCAAATTTTAATAAGTGGAGGAGAATATAAAATATCACAAAGGAAAAATAAAATAAAATAAAATAAATGTTGGGTAATTAAGAGAATACCCTATAAAATTTTTCCAGGAATTTTTCTGGACTCGAATGGGGATTTTTTTTAGACCCTCTTTGCTAGAGGGGGGGGGGGGGGGTTAAAGGGCTTAACGGGTCTGAAATTCAACCCGTTTACCTACCCGTTGCATTAACAAAACCGTTTCCGCGCTGCTAACGTTTATTCCTCGCCAGCGTTTCCCAGCCGCGATAATTACTGCCTTTTTAATGCTTCCACCTCGCGACGAACCCCCACCGAGCCCTTCCTTTCCTTCCCTGCGGATCGCCTCTCCGACTCCTCTTCTTCGGCGATTTCCTTTCCACCGGCCGGAGCATATTCTTCTCCCCCAAAGCAAACCGCGATTGACCTCTCTCTCTCTGCCTCACGCGTTCTCGTCTTCTCCGAAGCGGCCGACTGCCGAGCTTTCTCCCTCTTTCTCTCGGTATCTACCTCGCGGCAAGAGGCAACCAATGACCTCACGGGCGAGCAGGAGGAGTGGGCGAGCAAAGGCCGACGACCTCGACAGCCTCCCTGGGATGACTGGAAGCTTCGATTTGGCGATTTACTGACGGTAGGCGGTCGGGCGATTTCTTATCTCTACCGTCCGTTCGTCGCCAGAGCGAGGTAAGGGCTGTCTGTTACCTTGTTTTCCCTCGATTTCAAAGGGGATCCAGTGTGTGAATGAACTCTTGTAGTAGCTTCCTTCGTTGAGCTGACCTAATCGAGGACTTGGGCAGAACCGGTGAACAAGGGAACAGGAGAGGTTGGCTGTCGGTTTGGGGATTGTTCTGCTGGTAAAGACTCCAATCGTTGGTAAGCACAAATTCCCTCCCTTTTGTTCAGTAAATTTCATTCGGTGATGATGGTTGTTTGAGTTTGGGCAGTGGTCTCGAGCAGTTGAACAGGGCAGCTTGATGTTTGGGTATCGTTCAAGGTTTCCCCTTGAATTATCTAGTTAACTGTGGAAGGTGTAAGTGCATTGGCTGTGAATGGATGTAAGGGCAGTGAGATAAAGTGGTGGCATAAGGATCCTTTTGTTTATTCGTTGCAAAGCCTTGGGGTTTCGTGAATAGATGATACGTTAACAAAAGGATAGGGTAATGTATGGTTGACGAGGAATTATCAGATATATGGTTGGGTAATTGAATTTAGAAAATAAGGTGACTTATGATGTCTTGAGGGTCTAATGTGAAGGTTGGTTATAGTAAATCGACCTTGGATAATTTAGGAGATTTTCCTAAGTAGTAAGTCGATAAAAGAATACGACTATAAGAACGATATAGTAATTAATTCGTATTTTGTAGTCTGCTTGTACTAAAATGTAATTGATGCTATTTGCAGGACGTAGATACGAGACAGGTCCGCGGCCGTGAGGATTTCATTGCTACGAGCATTTACAGCAGGTGGGTAATTCCTACCCTGGTCAGGTAGTTAATGCATACAGATTTAGATGCATGATCATCTTAAATGATCATGTTACCTTGACCCTGTTCTATTTATCTGATGCTTGATACTTTATCCGTTGGTTATTAACTCCTTTGCTGCTATCATGTTTATGTTACCATGATTAGGAGTTATACATATAGATGATGTAAATAACTTGGATTTTACTTAAGTTAAATACAAGTAGTAAAGTCCGGATGACAACCTGATTGTAAATTGGGAAAAAGGTCATTCGTAGGTAGATAATGTCTTGAACCTAGGGTTAATTTTAGTACCCATAGATTGCATGTTTACTACCGACCATATATTATGTAAACGGTCAGGAGAATGGTATTTAGGGTGTCGCTACGGACCGGTGGTCCTAGCCTGATACGATCAGTTGGGTACAACTCTCTACAGGATAGAGAGTGCGTTGATCTGGTTAGCATGACCCTCTGTAGAATAGAAAGTCTATGGTGGATGTCTGTTTGTGAGACCTTACATTCATGTCATTTGCATGCACGCTGGCGACGATGTCTCCCTTGTGGTCGAGAGTGTCGCGATCATCACCTCTGATTTACTCATAGGAGGAGAATGCGTGTGGCGAGCATTGTAGTGCCGCACTCTATCACTACAGACGGTGATAGTTGGATTTGCGTGTCGTAGTCCTGCGTGTGTGACACTCGACCACTCATGGGTAGTGACTGTCGGAGTGGCCAACAACAGGGATCCCCATCGTGTAGCTTGCTCTTTACGCTTATATGCTACTCGATCATCTCGCCCACCTAGCCGAGAGTAGTGGTTGGTGTTGAGTTGGGACAGTTGTCATGCTCGAGCCACCGAGGCCACACTGGGGTCGTGGTAGCTTTAGGGTGAGCCGACATGACCATGCATGCTGCATTGCTGACTTATGGCATTTTGTGCATATTACCATATATATACATATATGCATGTATATATATATATATATATATATGGATGATTGTGATTAGCATACATATATAGATGCAGTCTATATATATATGCTTATTGTGATGCTGCATTTGTATGTACTATGTTTGTTGTATTTATTTGCACATATTCATACATGTTATTACATTCTTCTGTATGGTAGTAGGCCATCACTTGTATACTGGTTAGTTATTCACTGTGATACCCTTGACCCATAGCAGGATGCAGTATGAGTTAGTTCTATTCTTTATACCATATGTTGTCTATATGTGCTCAGGTTGGATAGGTGTAGCGTAGCAGACGTTCAGGTATGTCTGCAGTTCATATTGACTTTTGGTTAGATGGTATATACATGGATATATATTATCATGCTAGTGATACCTGTAGATTTTACTGTCGAAATACATGTGATATTAATATACATGTTTATCTATTACCTGCTGAGTTTTACTCACTCCCACGGACCCTGGGTTTTTCACGCCTGCAATGTAGAGAGATCTTCGTGATTTACTTGAGTCGCTACGGCGATCCATCCCATCTCCACATTTTGAGTCTCCCGAGGATTTGTGATTTGTATTGGTGTTATGGATTTTGTTCTATGTATGGACTTCGTCTTTATGTTGTGGACGTCATTTTGTGTCGATATTTTATGTACAGATTTTAGTACTATGGTCTTGTCAGGGGGTGTACACCCGTATGTTTTGGTATATTTTGTTGTGGGTATGTGTTTTCTATTTCCGCTGTGTGTTGATATATATTTATCTATTCATTATATTGTTGTTGTGGGCCTACGGACCTTGTATTAACCCGAGATGTTGCCACGTACAGGGGAGATGTCGTCCGTTTGATTTTCGGCACGGCATACTCCCGGGGGCGTGACAACTTTATTGGTATCAGAGCCGAAGGTTCTGCGATGCCATACAATGATTTTATTTTTGAGTCTTGGATTCTCGAGAGTCAGTATATTTTTCGATTTTGGTTTTTGTGAGATGGGATTGACAGCGGCATAAGCTCCGGGCAGCACGAAGTAAGTATTCCTGATAATTTATACTTTAGTTAGATACTTATCTAGACTTGTTCAACAGGTGAATACTGTCAGAGTTATGCCACCTGTTCAGACTCGTGGTCGAGGCCGTCCATCTAGGCGAGCAACCTGAGGGAGGGGACGAGATACCGTTGAGACTGAGCCTGCTACTCAAGCACCACCTCAGCAAACCCCTATTGGTGATTCGGAGCCTCAGAATCCGGATACACCACTGACTACGCCAGAGCCCACAGAGTCCAGTAGGCTCAATGATAAGTCACAGATACTCGTGTTAGCACGATCAGCCAAGGAGAAGTTCACCTTGTTCCGAGGGGAGTCCGACCCATGGATTGCCCGATCTTGGCTGGAAAATATGGAAGACACCTTCGAGTATATGAACTACACAGATGTGGAGAAGGTAGGCCTTGCTGCATATCATCTCAGAGATTAGGCTGTCACTTGGTGGAAATTGCAGAAGACTCTATCTGGGGAGCGTGGGATTACTTGGGCCACCGAGACGCTCGAGGCGATTTCTTCGGTGCTTACAAAGACGTCGTCAGGAGTTTCTAAGCCTGAAGCAAGGTGATCGTTCTGTTATGGAGTACAACATAGAGTTTACCAGACTATCAGAGTTCTGCTCTCATCTGGTAGCACAGGATTCAGACCGGATGTACCAGTTCACCCAAGGCCTTGCGGCTTATATCAGAGCAGCAGGGACCCCCGTGTGAGTAGCATATAGCTCTATGGCGGCTAGCTACTGTTTCATACTACCCAACTCGGTCACTCGAGAGTAGTGGCGGCTGGAGTCGGGATAGTTGTCATGTCGTGCCACCTAAGCCACACTGGGGTCGTGGTAGTGAGTTGGGTGCATAGGCATGACCATGCATATGCATTGCTGATATATATATATATGCATGTATTCGATATATGTTTTACATATGCTTGTGAGATGTTGCATTTGGTTGCTGCATATGATTGTATATCATGCTACATGTCATTTGCATTTTTATATACTGCTGTGTGTTGAGCATGAGTATGTTTTGGTTTAGACTTTCGCATGTTATTTGGATTATGCTATGATATACCTGTTCAGAATGTTATAGGTCATGTGGACGGCAGACCGTCAGGTATGTACATTATTTTATGTCAGTTGCTTAGTTTAGTGTATGCTATGAGTATGACCGTATCTGTAGTTACTGGTTACTATGTTGAGTATTGTATGTATGATGGACTCATGATGCATACCTGTAGATCTTCACATGTATACTTGTAGATCTTTATACCCTGTATGTTGTTCATGCACTTCTATATATTACCCCTGAGTTTTATACTCACCACCCTGGACCACAGGTTTCTGTCGCCAGTAGTAGATAGAAGACTTGGCATGGACTTGGAGCATTGCCACTGATCCCATCTCCGGCTTAGGGTTTTGTTTCCTATCGCATGTATCTTTATATGGACTTCTACTGTTATTGGAGATCGGGCTGTATTTTTCTTTTATGGTATTCAGTATGAGATTCTATTTTTAGTATGGACGGATATACCGATATACGTATGTTGTTGAGATTGTATTTTCATTGTGTTGGCTTCCGTTGTGATGTTATACATTTTCGATATGTGTTATACTGGCTGCGACTTTTGTACCGTATTGGAATTGTCATAAGGGGGTGTCGTCCGTTGGCCGGACAAAGTCTACCTCGGGGCGTGACACCAGTCGACTGGTGAGAGTCAACTAGGGTTTGACTGCGGAAAATGCCCTAGCAGTCGATTGCCATAGGTTAGCAGTCGACTGATCTTGTGATCAGTCGACTGGTGCTCAGGTTTTGGAGCACAGAATAGAGTCTCACTCGACCGCTGCGGTCAACAGTCGAGTGGAGGCTCCATCAGTCGACTGATGGGTATGATCAGTCGACTGATGGTGGATCCATTGGACTTTTCCAGCGTGGATCTAGCCGTTGTCTCATGACAACAGTGACATCGGTCGACTGATGGTCCCGATCAGTCGACTGATCGACTTTTTCTAGCACAGGTAGAAGCTTTATAAGGAGCTCGTGGAAGAGGAAAAAGGGATGGTTCTTTGAGGAGTTTTTGGGGTGAATTGTTGCTGCAATTCAGGGTCTCCAAGTGGCACTCAACCAACCAAACAAGCAAGCTATCAAAATATCGATTGTAAAGTTTTCTTTGCATTTCTTTTATTGTATTCACTTGTATTTACTTGTTGTATTTAGTATTACTGTTGTAATCATTTGTACGAGGTTTCTCCACCTCCGACTTGTGTTGAGAAGGAGTGTTTGCATAGTGGTGTGTGATTGGCATCGCTAGAGCTCGTTAGAGCTCGATCCGTGGAGTAGGAACCGTTTGGTTCCGAACCACGTTAAATCTTTGTGTTTTGGTGTGTTTGATTGTGTCTATTTCATTATTGCTTTTATTATCATTATTCCGCTGCGCTAACGAAATTTGTAGACAAACATGCGAAAGAATTCCATCACGTATAGCACGACGCTATTCACCCCCCTCTAGCGTTCAAACGATCCCCTACAAGTGGTATCAGAGCGAGACCGCTCTTCAAGGTTTAACAACTAAGGGAGCATACTAGAGGGTGAAGATGGAGGCTCAAGGTCAACTTGGATGGGACATCAACACTCCACTACTATACGACCGAGAAGACTTTTCGGCGTGGAGATCAAGAATGGAAACATTCTTGATGATGGACATAGAGAATTGGTTCATCCTCGTAGAAGGTTTTGAACCCCCTAGGGATAAGAAGGGACAAATCCTCAAGTTGAAGAAATGGACCCAAGAGCAACAGCAAAAATTCAAGACCGAAGCTAAGGTAACAAAACTTTTAGAAGATTTGATACCTAATGATGTTTTGTCTAGGCTAGGTGAATATCTTGACGCTAAGGAGCTATGGGACAAATTGGCCAAGTTCAATGAGAAGCCTCACTTGGCACAAGTAGAAGAAGAGAGCTCATCCTCAAGTGAAAGTGAGGAATCTGAAGTTGAGGTAGAGTTAACTTCCGGATCGGAGGAAGAAGAAGTAGAAGAGATGGAAGAAGCATCCACCTCTATGATTGAGGAGGAGATTAGACCATCTACACCGGAGTCGGAACAAAATAAAGAAGAAGCCTCAACCTCCGGGAGGGATGAAGAACCCACTCCTATCACCATCACCCTAGGTAACTCAAGCATTTCGGTTCAAAATAAAATCCATATAATTTGCTTTGAGTGTAGGGAAACCGGGCATTACAAGAGCAAATGCCCAAAGAGAGTAAGAAAAGCAACACTGACACCAAAAGTCAAGGATGTCAATCCCCCAACAACCAAAAGCAAGGAGCAAGTGATTTTCTTCAAATGTCGGCAACCAGGACACTACCGGAGTCAATGCCCAAAAGGGGAAAAGAAGGGGCAAAGGGGAGCATCACAAGTAGGGGAAGTCACTAAGACAAACCCTAAGGTATATCATTTTAATAATGCTCTTTCTAATTCAAATAATGTCAAAAAGCATGCTAGAAATAATTTTAGCAATCTTGCTATTTATCAAAAAGAGCATGCTAGAAATAGAGAATTTTGCCTAGGAGCTAAGAATGTTCACCTTAGAAATAAGGAGAAATTTGGGACTAATGTTCCTAAAAATATATTATCTAAGGAAAAACCTAGGTCAAACAATTCTAGACAAATTCTACATAGGGAGACTATTAGAAAGGTACAAGAGCATCTAGGTCTCAACCCTAAATGGACTAGGCATATGTCTAGGAAGTTCCATGCCAAAAAATTTAATCAAAATTCTAAAATTGGGCAATTAGAATTAGAGAACTAAGCCTTGAGATCAAGGCTTGAAAAACTTGAGAAGACCCTTAAGATTATGCAAAATCAATTTAAAGGGTCAAATGATTAAAAGTCTATGTCCAAAAGTCAAAGTCAACATCTAGTACCTAAGAGTCAAAAGTCAACCAAGGGCAATCAAGGTTTGGATCACAAACTTAAGCCTAAGGTGGCTTATCATGTGTTCCATTTGATTATGGAACACAAACTAGGTCTAGGAAGACCAAGATTACTAGGGAAGTTATCCCTAAGAGTAACCATGGTAAGTGCCTAGTGGCTAGAGTTTCTAGGAAACATAGGGTGACCACTAAGAAAGTTACTAGGAAGGCAATCCCTAGAGTCAACCTAGGTAAGACCACAATGACCAAGGCTACTAAGCCTAGGAGGGTATTATGAAGGTATCTAGGGAGGTTATCCCTAAAGAATACTTAATTAACCCTAGGAGCTCAAATAAGTTTTGGGTTCCTAAGAGCGTGATTGATTCACGTTAGATGGGTTAGGGTGTGCAAACCTTGATTGGATAGGTAGTTAACTCAACCATGGCAAATGTGACATTTTAGGTTATTTTTAAGGTTATGGATACCTTGGAAATAGATTTGAATTATGATCCTAAAAGATTTTAGGATGTGCCAATATTATTTGAGAAGTTTGATAAATTGATCAAATTGACACAATTTAGGTTTAGAGGTGTGTGTGCCATTTTGGGTTTTTGGCACACATGGGGGATATTTTGGTAATATGGCAAAATGAACATAATTCCAACAAATGACAATTAATACTAAAATTTAGGTATTATATACCTTTATATCTTATTTGTCATGCTTTGTTTGTCATATAACATATCATGACATCATGTTTATTTTTATCATTTATATGTCATGATCATATTTAAGATTAAGGATTATATGTTATGTGTTTTTAGATTTAATCATATGTCATGACATCATGATCATTGGTCATGCTCAATTATTGCTATCATTATGTCATGATCATTTCATGCATTTAAATTGATTAAAATTGATTTAAGGACTTTGGCATGACTTGGAGTCCCATTTATAAGGGAATCAAGTAGAGTTGCCTTAGAAAAATACATGAAACCCTAGATTAGGGAGAACAAAACTCACATCTCACATCACATTGACATGTATGTATATTTATACACCCTAGATACATGTGAGATGCTAGGATATGAGTTGAGTTCAAGGTGCATAGTTTTTACATTTTGATGAACTAAAACTCATCTTAATTCAAAGGTAGATCATTGGGAAAGTTTGTGTACAAGTCATGTACATAGAACCCAAGGAATATGATCCAAAATAAGGTTTTGAAAATGTTTTAAAATCATTTTGAAAAATCTTGGTTAAGTCTATCTTTTGATAGCAATCACCATTGATAGAGTTGAAACAAAATAGGGCCAAAACATTGAAAATTTCAATGGTTTTGAGTTTTGTATCAAACTCATTATTTTATGGGTAAAATAATTTTCAAATATTTTTCAACCATTGTATGTATCATAAGTATTATACGTATGAATTTTCATGATTTTTTGAATTACGTATAATTATTTATGATTTTTCAAAATCCATTTCTGATAACTGAAATTCTGATATTTCAGTTATCAGTCGACTGCTCTTAGTGGCAGTCGACTGATAAGGGTGGCAGTCGACTGATTTCTGAAGGACTCGACTACCAAGTCTGATTTCGGGAAAACAAGGTTGTTTAACTCGGTTTCAGCTACGATAAAAGTCCCTAACCACTTCTAACCCTAGGATATGGTTTGAGAAGTATTATAAAGGGTGGAAATCTATTGGATATGGATTAGGAGAGGTTTTAGGTCAATGTATCAAGTTTAAGGGTGGAAGAGTTCATTTTTGAACTTTGAACCTTATTTTTGATGTTTAAGAGTTCCTATTGGCTTAGGGACTTTCCAATGACATTGTTGGTGCAATGGTCAAGGGGGAGCAAGCCTTTAGGGGGAGGTATCCATCATGGGATGATAGATGGTAATTTTCCTCATGAGAGGGAAAATGGGATTTGCAATACCCAATTTGGAAATTGGGAGAATGTATAGGATTGTCTCTCTTGAGTGATATGAGACTTATCACTAGGAAGATAGTAGGCATCCTAGATATTATTGGACCAAGGGGGAGATTGTAAGATCTCATTGGGACATGAGACATTGACCTCCTTGGATGAGCCTTTTTGATGTATGTCAAAAAGGGGGAGAGTAAAATTACCAATTTGGAAAATTGGTAAGGGAATTTGAGTTAGGGGTCTAACTCAAGGTTTGTTTTGTCAAACATCAAAAAGGGGAAGATTGTTGGTGCAATCAGCCCAGGTCACGATTGACCAGACTCGAGTTTGGCTCAAGTGATGTTTTGATGTTTGATATAGTATGTTTGAGAAAGTGAGTGGGCATTGATGTTTGACATTAATGTCGGTTATAATTAACCGGACTCGAGTTTGACTCGAGGGAGATGTTAAATGGTTGACTAGGGTTGACCATGTGATTATGGTAAAGTCCAAGTCATGGGTACTTGACATTGGGAAAGTCCAAGTGGGACACTTGACATTTGGGAAAGTCCAAGCATGGGTCTTGGCAAATGGAAAGTCCAACATGGGTTGGCAAGGAAAGTCCAAGCATGGGTCTTGGCAAGGAAAATTCCAAGCATAGGTCTTGGCAAGGAAAAGTCCAAGCATGGGTCTTGGCATGAAAAGTCCAACATGGGTTGGCAAGGGAAAGTTCAAGCTTGAGTCTTGGCATTTGAGAAGTCCAAGGGGTTGATATTGGCGGCGTAAAGTCCAAGCGGAGTCTTGGCAGTATAAGTCCAATGATTGGCGGCGTAAAGTCCAAGCGGAGTCTTGGCGGCGTAAGTCCAATATGCCTTGGCGGTGTAGACACCGTTAGCATAACATAGCCGATAGAAGCACCTAGAGGCTAGCGCGATGGATAAACAAGTCATGGATGACTTGGAGGGATCCAAGAGGCGTGAGGCAGATGGAGGTGGCTAGAAGGCTTAGGTCTAGGCTAAGGGTGGTCTAGCAAGTATGGGGGAACCATACTTGGGCTAAAACCTCATGTTTGAGGTGTGCCAGTCGACTGGTGTCATATGACAGTCGACTGGTGAGAGTCAACTAGGGTTTGACTGTGAAAAATGCTCTAGCAATCGACTGCCATAGGTTAGCAGTCGACTGATTTGTCGAGCAGTCGATTGATCTTGTGATCAGTCGACTGGTGCTTGGGTTTTGAAGCAAAGAATGGAGTCTCACTCGACCGCTGCGGTCAGCAGTCGAGTCGAGGCTCCATCAATTGACTGATGGTAGATCTGTTGGACTTTTCTAGCGTGGATCTAGCCGTTGTCTCACGATAACAGTGACATCAGTCGACTGATGGTCCCGATCAGTCGACTGATCGACTTTTTCCAGCACAAGTAGAAGCTTTATAAGGAGCTCGTGGAGGAGAAAAAAGGGATGGTTCTTTGAGGAGTTTTTGGGGCGAATTGTTGCTGCAATTCAGGGTCTCCAAGTGTCACTCAACCAACCAAACAAGCAAGCTCTCAAAAGATCGATTGTAAAGTTTTCTTTGCATTTCTTTTGTTGTATTCACTTGTATTTGCTTATTGTATTTAGTATTACTGTTGTAATCATTTGTATGAGGTTTCTCCACCTCCGACTTATGTCGAGAAGGAGTGTTTGCATAGTGGTGTGTGATTGACATCGCTATAGCTCGATCCATAGAGTATGAACCGTTTGATTCCGAACCACGTTAAATCTTTGTGTTTTGGTGTGTTTGATTGTGTCTATTTCGTTATTGCTTTTATTATCATTACTCCGTTGCGCTAATGAAATTTATAGACAAACACGCAAAAGAATTCCATCACGTATAACACGACGCTATTCACCCCCTCTAGCGTTCAAACGATCCCCTACAAATATTTCATTGCATTATCATCTTTCATTACATATTAACTTTTTAAAAATTCAAATTCCCTGAGTCTATTAATAGCTTTCTATCAA
Organism: Wurfbainia villosa; assembly: GCA_025175895.1. Lineage (NCBI taxonomy): Eukaryota > Viridiplantae > Streptophyta > Magnoliopsida > Zingiberales > Zingiberaceae > Wurfbainia > Wurfbainia villosa. The sequence continues at coordinate 101,932,218 of CM046000.1, read as the reverse complement.
AATTCATTGATAGAAATAGAGAATTTTGATTAGACTCATTCAAACTCCTATGAATTTCTACGACGCTCCAGAGTGTAAATATGTCATTTACTATTTTTAAAAAAATCAACATTACAACTTAACACATCAATACTATTTTGATGATGATTTTTAAAAATCAATACTATCATTATATTGATATCGGTAATTTACCAAACAGTGCACGTGAAGTTTAGAAATACTCAAACAGCGCCTCATACTTTCATATTTATTAAATAGCGCACTTAATTCCTTTTTTACCTCTCCCGTCAAACAGACCTGCAACACAGTGAAATTTCTGAACGTGGTGTTGAGAATTCAAATTTCAGCACCACAGTGGTGCTGAGATTGCACCATCACAGTGGTGCTAATATTTGTAATTTCAGCACCACAGTGGTCCAGATCTTTTTGACGGAAGGGGTAAAAAGGGAATTAAGTGCATTATTTGATAAATATGAAAGTATGGGGCGCTGTTTAAATATTTCTAAACTTTACGTACATTGTTTGGTAAATTGCCGTATTGATATAATTAAATTGTAGTATTGATTTTTAAAAATGAATACTAGAGTTAGAGTGGTTCTAGATATGCAAAAAGAGAGAAAGATTTAATAGAATTTTATTTAAAAGGGAAAAGAAGATTGCATATAAAAGAAAGAAGAATTTTATTTAAAAGGGAAAAGAAGATTATATTGCATGTAAAAGAAAGAAGAAAGAAAAAAAAAATCAGCTTTTGTCAAAAGAGTAATAGTGTGCGTCGTAAATTGCCGTTTTAAAATAAAAGGACAATTATTGTCTAACAATTAAGAATGCCTTTTTATTTATTTAATTGTATTATTTATTTATTTATTTTTGTCCTTTATAAAGCCATGCATTGCCCAAGTTGCCATCAAAATTCGCCTCAACGAATTCTCTTCAATCGCCATCGAATGGCAGCTAGACTAACGGTCGTCTTCCTCCTCCTCGTCACTGCGCTCCTCGCCGGTGGGAGCACCAGCGCGAGCGAGTTCTCTCTCGTGTTGCTCCCGTACTCGCTGGCGGGGGGTGCCGCGGGACGATCGCGGAGTGTCAGCTGCTGGCGGCGGGGGTGAAGCTGGACCTGGGGACGGAGGTGAGCCGGCGGTTTCTGGAGGGGACGAACTACATCGGCTACGGTGCGCTGACTCGGGACAAGACGCCGTGCAGCCAGACGGGGGCGTCGTACTATAACTGCAAGCCGGGGGCGCAGGCCAACCCTTACACACGCAGCTGCTCCGCCATCGACGACTGTCGCACACAATAACGTCGATCGACAACGCAGTGAAATGAACATCGAGTTGTGCTGCTTTTTTCGTTGGGTGCTTTGGTCGAACAGATGTCGTGCGTGCGTGCGTGCGTGCGCGCGTAACAATAAATGGCTCGAGTTAAGTCTCTGTAATCTCGTCCTTGGTTCTCCGTTCCTTGTCGAGTGTTAAGTTGTCTTCTAAATTCTGTATCTTTTCCATTTGCTAAGCAGCATGATCTACGGCTTTATTCCATGTTTTTCCAGTTCAATTTACTAGTGGAATTATGTTTCTTAATTAGATTAATTTCATTAAAGAAAAAGAAAAAGAACAACGCTACAGCTCTTCTCCCTTAAGTAGACAAGCCATCTCTAAAAACATCCAAAATTCAGGGGCACAAAAAATTAGTTGGCGAATCATTTTTTATATATTTTTTTCTGCCCTTTCTTTTCTCGTGTCGGTTTGGTGTCTTTTCTCGCATAGCGATCTCACTCACAGTTGCACAGTGTGCTCGAAAGAATACGATTGTCTACGGATATAGTGTAAAATAGTGAAAAAGTGTACATGAGAGCATCCACAGTGGGAGATTTGGCATCTCTCTCCTTTGAGAGAGCGCTCCTCATGCTTTTTTATTTTTTTTAGCTCCTACCGTTGGAGATGCTCTGAGAGGTACTTCCAATTTATTTGATATAATAATAATAATAATAATAATAATTAAATTTTCGATTATATGAATTTTTATATTTGATTGGACATTTTTTACTATATTATTATTTATATTTAAATAAATTTTATTTTATTTTATTATTGGTTTTTACCCTTTTTTTTAATCTTTGTTTTGTCAAATTTATTCAATAGATAATAAAATAAAAAATGGAAGGGAAGCCAACAAGAAGTCGTCCGAGGAAGACCGCGTGAGACAGTGAAAAAGGATCCTTCCCAGCAGAGAAAGGAATCGCCCTACACTCTGTTCCACCCAACAACCCCCAAATGGCGATGCCACAGCGAGACGCCATCCTCTTACTCGCCTTCCTCGTCGCCGCCGTCCTCCTCCCCCTTCCTTCCGCCGGTGGGGCACCGGGCGCGCTTCCCCTCGGCTGGATCTCGTCTCTCTCCGGCTGCCGCGGCTCCATCGCGGAGTGCCTCGCCGGCGACGAGTTCGACCTCGGATCCCAGGAGAGCCGCCGCATCCTCGCCACCTCTGGTTACATCAGCTACGGCGCTCTCAGGCGCGACACCACCCCCTGCTCACGCCGCGGTGCCTCCTACTACAACTGCCGCCCCGGCGCCCAGGCCAACCCCTACTCGCGCAGCTGCTCCGCCATCAGCCAGTGCCGGGGATGAAGGGGAAACTCCTGGATCTCTGCTTCTGTCTGGGAAACAGAGATTCTTCTGGAGAAAAAAAAACTGACGAATCTGGTATGTAGTTGGTCGTTGTGTTCGATTTTTAAATAATTCGCATTCTTGCTGGTATGAACTGATGTTACTGTTGAATTGACGGTGTAAAAATCATTTTTAATCGTTGGAACTCAGTATCCTTCCCTTCTATGCACTTCCTCAAACTTTTTTTTTTTCAAAAGAAAATCTTAAAAAACAAACAAACAAACAAATCTTTTTTGGGCCTTGTTGTTTCCAGTTTTCACCAGATTTTATGGTCAATGGTTCCTGCACTTCTTGTTGCTTGTACCAGCTATGAAATACTGAAAGTGCACTGTTTATGTTATTGCTCCTTGATCTTCTAATGGTCAATGGGTTTTGTGCAACTAGAAGTTCATCTAGAAGAGATGGGAAAGAAACAAGGTTTGGAATAACTGAAGCAAACCTAGTCTTCATTATTGTTGATTTGTTTATGTATCTCTAACCATTGGTAGCACATAGAGTTTGGTTAGAGGAAGGGGGAGTGAATTATTGAATTGATGAAGAAGCTATTAATTTGGGTTGTCGGTCGATCCCTTCTCTGATTTTTAGAAGGTGGAAACATAAGATCAGTGAGATTGACAAAGGAAAGAGTATTCCGTAGTCATCAGAAACCACAAGAAAATTTAAGAATGAGAGGAGAAAGGATAAAGGCAAGGGGCCATGGCACTTAAAAGTTTCTTGCATAAGTTATTCCTGAAAGTGTTCATGACTGTACAACAGCTTTAATAGTGGGGTAGATATAATTGCTCGAAAGTAATCCAGTGCACTGTCCACAACTTGGCATGGTATGTGATAAATTTTATATGTGGCCAAGGACTTGTGTTTAGAGAGATTAAAAGATGCAACTTATATAGCTTCTTTCCATGAGATTGACTTCCAGTTCGGGTACAACTCTCGATCTTTCAATTTCTAAATAGTAAATTCAAATTTTTACCTGGTAAAGGTTAATGATCGTGTTAATTGTTTTGGAACATTGAATAATTAACCAACTGTAGAGTGTGTGATGACATTTATGTGAAGAATAGAAGTTTTCTCTCTTAAAATCTGCGGTTAATTTGAGTAACATTAGCAACCATTCTTTGTTTTAATTCCTGTTTAATGGTACCTGTGTTAGTATTTATCCCATGAGTTGAATTGAGCTGCCAAATAAAGCTACACAAATAGATAATTCTTTCAACTCCCCCCCAAAGATGGCTCATTTTTTCTGTTTAAAAATATTGACAGAATTTGGATTTGATCATCCCTAACTAAAGAAGCTTGAGTAACTTTTCCACTGTCAACCTGCGCCTTATGTTTGATTATCTTGCTTTTTAATTTTTGCTGTACGACCTTTCAATTTCTAAATAGTAAATTCAAATTTTTACCTGGTAAAGGTTAATGATCGTGTTAATTGTTTTGGAACATTGAATAATTAACCAACTGTAGAGTGTGTGATGACATTTATGTGAAGAATAGAAGTTTTCTCTCTTAAAATCTGCGGTTAATTTGAGTAACATTAGCAACCATTCTTTGTTTTAATTCCTGTTTAATGGTACCTGTGTTAGTATTTATCCCATGAGTTGAGTTGAGCTGCCAAATAAAGCTACACAAATAGATAATTCTTTCAACTCCCCCCCAAAGATGGCTCATTTTTTCTGTTTAAAAATATTGACAGAATTTGGATTTGATCATCCCTAACTAAAGAAGCTTGAGTAACTTTTCCACTGTCAACCTGCGCCTTATGTTTGATTATCTTGCTTTTTAATTTTTGCTGTACGACCTTTCATGTTAAACCTAATTTTGTGTACTTAAAGCTCTCATTTCTTACCATCAACTTACCTGTATGTAATTCCTAATTCTGAGGGGATCAATCCCCTATGCAGACCTTAAAAAAGCTCATCTCTTTTAAGCTTGTCTTGAGGTTCCATCACCATGGTAGCTTCTTTGTCGAGCTCAACTTTTCTTGAGTAAGAGAATCTGCCCTTTATATTCCACTTTTAAAAAAGAAGAAAAGAAGAGTCGTAATAATAGCTATATCTTTCATCTTGGTGATTCACGTTCTTGTCATATCCTTATTTCTAAAGGAAAAAAAAAGAAGGTCATAATAAAGCTATGAACTTTCATGTTGGTGATTCCTGTTCCTATCTCTGTCATAAAACTATTCTTTAAAGACAAAAGGAGCCTTACCGACCTCAATCAGCTTGGCATTTGCTCCATAAAGTATTTTCTTCACTTCAAATCCTCTTGCATTCAAAGGGTAAGCACTTGTTAATATTAAATCTTGAAATCTTTTGTGATTTACTGTCTTGGTTTTCCAGTCGTTTTCTAGAGAATAAACACAGCTTGATTTGTCGTAATCCATCGAGTATGAGAAGGGTCCATTCCACCGATGTTTCCACGTTACAAAAGAATTCAAAGAACAGAGCATTCTGGTTGGTATCAGTCACTTACAATCTATACACTTTTGGTCACCCAAAATCAAAAGAACTGATGGAGACAGCCAGCCAAAGGGTTCAGGCAATCAATGGTCGCAAGATAAATTGTCCAAGCGAAATGTTTTAGCCAGTTACTACTGGGAAACTTGGGTCACTGTTGAGGGGATTAGACTAACATCCTCGCCGAGACAGGTCAAGCGGTAGGACCGCAACTTTTTTTGTCTGGTCCGACCCTTACCGACCAAACCATCTCTCGATTTGCGTCTTAAAACAATTGAAATAAGTTAATGAAAATATGAATTTTCCTATACAATGTTTATAGTTTATAATTTGTACATCAAACTTAAATAAAATCTCACTTCTAAACACGATGCCATTTTAACTTATCGAACTTCTCAAAAGAGGATGTATGCGAGTCTTCCTAATGAAGAAGCTTTATTTTGGTCATTCTCAGTCTCAGGGCGGCTGCCTGGTAAGTATAAAAGGATAATTTTTAAATAGATATAGATTAATTTTCAAGAGTTTCACCATCCTAGACTATCGACCGATCTGATAGATCTTTTGGATCCCTCAATGGATCGTACATCTACATATGTAATCGAAAAACGAAAACAAAACGATCCATACACAGGATCTTATTGAACGATCTACAACAAGTATGCGAAAATAAAATGAAAAAATGATAGTGTAATCGAAAGCACCTGAATCCGGAGCCAGCATTGCCGGAAGAATCTGAAGTTGGAAGGAGCATCGTAGGGCTTGATCTTCCACAGGTCGAGAGAGTTGGCCATAGATGCTCTGCCCGATGGAGAAAAAGAGTCGGCCAAAAATCTTCGCTCTCCTACGGGGATCACACCCTATATATAGTGTTAACCCAAAACCTATTAACATCCCATCAATGCTAATGGTACGGGTTAAAGGGTTCTACACATATGAATTCAAAATCCATGAACCCACATCTAATAACACAAACTCGTTAACTTAAGACCATAATGGTTAGATAACTTTTAATCGGGTTCAAACCAATATGACATATTCAGATGTGATACAATAATCATATGTAAGTCCACCACTAACAATCTCCCACTTGGATTACATGTGATTCCGAATGTAACACATAACCGAAATTCTTTAGTTGCGCATATCATGTCGTATTGAACTGAAATAATCTGGTCCATCAACTTCATTGGTATAAGACTAAAGTGATCGTTGCTACTCCATATATGTAATCGGTAGCAGAACCCTCAGTAATCACAATATCAATGTCGTCAATGATATAGATCTTATGTGGATATGTAGCATGAGAAATGCATGAAATGTGATATGCACATGCCTATTCTCAACTGATCCTCCTAATGATCCAATACCGGATTTGATCATATTTGCAAGTACCATATGTTAAACTGCATTAGCAAATCATGATCACTTTATGACTCAATAATGAGTCTCACATCACATTTTTAATCATCATATGCAAACCGCATTAGTAAATCATAATGTTTCTTTATTCAGAGTGTCAACAAATATATATGTAAAAGGAAACTTTATTCGTACGATAATCAAAATTTACATATGTCCAATATATACATAAGAGCATCTAAAATCATAAATAAATATAGACTCCCACTAAACATGTACTTCATCCATATGAAGGACCCACATATGCAATATATGCTGATGAAACACCTTGGGTAGCAGTTCTTTGGTGAGCGGATCCGCCAGCATTGAGTCTATTTGAATATGCTCTATCGTTATTTGACCACTCTGTACTCTTTATTAACCGCCAGATACTTGATGTTGATGTGCTTTGACTTCGACGAGATGAAGTTATTCTTGGAATAGAGTTCTGCAATTTTATTATCATAGAAAATTTTCAGTGGTCTATCAATACCATCAATGACCTATAATATTGTCATAAAATTCCGCAACCATATCTCGTGATTTGATGCTTCATAGCAGGCTATTAATTCTGCCTCCATCGTAGAAGTCGCTATAAGCGTCTGTTTGACACTTTTCCATGATATAGCTCCTCCAGCAAACATGCAAACAAAACCTGAGGTGGACCTCCTGCTATACAAGCATCCAGCAAAATCGGAATTTGAATATTCAATAACGTCCAACTGATTAGATCTCCGATACGTAAGCATGAGTTCTTTGGTTTTTTGTAGATACCGCATTACCCTCTTTACAACTTTCCAATGTCCTAGTCCAGAATTACTTAGATACCTCCTTAACATTCCAACAATGTACGCTAAATCTGGATGTGTACAAACCTGAGCATACATAAGACTCCCTACTACCAATGCATAGGGAAATTTCTTCATCTCATTTATTTCAAGTTCACGTTGTGGACATTGTTGCAAGCTAAACTTATTACCTCTAGACACAGGTGTATCCCCAGGAGTACAATTTTGCATGTCATACCATATGAGCACCTTTTTAATATAGGTCTTTTGTGATAATCCAAGTATACCCTTGGATCTATCATGATATATTTGTATGCCTAATATAAAAGATGCTTCACCAAGGTCTTTCATTTCAAATTTACCTGATAGAAATGACTTGGTCTCATACAGTAATTGTTTATAATTGTTTGCCAATAAAATATCATCCACATATAGGATAAGTATCACAAACTTGCTCCCATTGAACTTGATATAAATGCATTGATCAACTGGATTCTCTTTAAAATCAAATGAAGTAACCACTTGATCAAATTTCTTGTATCACTGATGTGATGCCTACTTTAAGTCATAAATGGACTTCTTCAACTTACATACTAGGTGTTTCGAATCATCAGATTCAAAGTTCTCTAGTTGCACCATGTATATAGATTCCTCAATGTTTCCATTAAGGAATGCAGTCTTGACGTCCATTTGATGTAGCTCCAAATCATAATGAACTACAAGTGTCACGATTATCCTTAGAGAGTCTTTTGTAGATACAGGTGAGAAAATGTCCTTGTAATCAATATCTTCTTTTTGAGTGAATCCCTTAGCTATAAGATGTGCCTTATACTTTTCGATATTGCCTAGTGAATCTCATTTGGTTTTAAATATCTATTTACAACCAACAAGTTTCACATCTTCAAGCAATTCGACTAGTTCTCATACGTCATTGTTGGCCATAGACTTCATCTCATTTTTCATAGATTCAATATACTTTTTAGGATTAGAGCACTGTTTGACTTCTTGGGAAGATGAAGGATCATCTTCCAGCCCTATGTCAAACTCATGCTCTTAGAGATAAGCATAATTACGTGAAACCGTAGATCTCCTTTCCCTAGTAGATCACCTTAGAGGCACTTGTTCTTAAGGTATTTGAGGTGCTTGAAGAACTTGCTCAATTATAGGATGGTGTACCTCAACTTGAGCAGATGGTTCTGCTACTTACATAGGGGAGGATACAAGGATATCATGAAGTACTACTACCACCGGATGTGCAACATCAATAATATAGGGTATAGTAACCATACCACTACTAGTTGCATCTGTAGTAACTGAGGTAGGATGACTAGTGTTATCCTCCTCAAAAGATATATCCCTTGGGTCTATTCTCCCATTGTCTGAAGGGTCTTGCGGAGTCGAAGCTTCGCTTCTAACTTCACCTCGGTTGCTTGTGCATGACGATCCTATCTACGTCCTCGGATTAAAAAATTAATCCTTAACGAAGACAGATTACCCAAGCAACCGATCCATCATCGTGTTCTTCGATTAGAGTGGTCTCTTGAACAAACTTGTTGTTCAAGCAACCTAACTCTTATCCTCGATTAGCCGCGGAATAGATGATGTACGGATCGCCGATTTTTGTATTTATCTTTGGGGTCCAAGTAAATTAGCCACATGCAATTACATACATAATACAAAGAAACAAAAGGAAACTAAATTATACCTCTTGTTTACCTCAAGGTCTTCTATTGTATGTCCTTCCTCCTTTTGGACGTCGTGTGGGCGACGATCTTCCAAAAGTCGAAGCCTCCTAGATCACGCTCTTCCCTTCCTTGCTCGCTCCGAACAAAGGGAAGAATAAAACAAAACTTCTTCTCCTATCTAGAATCGACCACCAAGCCACCTTGCTTGGTGGTTGCCGCCGGCCAAGGAGAGGAATAAGGAGCGTCAGCCAACCTTGAAGAAAGGTTGCCTCCGACCAAAAGAGAGAGAGAGAGAGAGAGAGAGAGAGAGAGAGAGAGGAGTTGCCGACCAATCTAGAGAGAGAGGGTGAGGCGTCGCCGACCAAGAAGAGCCAAAACCTAATCTTGCCGCCGCCCAATTGGAAGAAGACCAACCTTAGGTTGCCGCCCACCTCTTCTCTTAAGCCAACTCCAAACCCTAGCCGACCAAAACCTTAGAAGCAAAACCCTAATCTCCTCAAGATTGGTTGCCGCCCATGCCTTGGACTCCTATTTATAGATTTAGGCTTAAGCCTCCCTTTAATCTCCATCGTCGGATCTAGAGATTCAATTTCCACTGTCGGATTTAGAGTTTCATTTTCCACTGTCGGATTTAGAGTTTCATTTTCCACCGTCGGATCTAGGCTCCATGAGGGTTTTAATAGGCTACAATAGGGACCATGAGGAGGAGTTGTGTCTTGGCCACCCAATGGATCTAGCCCACATAAAGTCCGATCCATTAATGATAATTCATTCCACTAGAGGATTATCATTGATCTACCTCACCAACCCTCATAAATAAATATGGGCTCCATATATTAATTGTACAAATATCTCTCCGTGTTTAAGATCTCGAATGTCCGTCAATTAATTAATTTACTGACAATTAATTAATCAACATCTAACTCCATGAGTAGTACCACTCAACCTTATCATCATGCTGGATCAAGTCCACCTGTAGGGTTTACATAATGATCCTTATGAGCTCCTCAAGGGGACATCATCATTCTAATATATAGGACACGATTTTCTCCTATAATCAACGACACACCATGTAAATAATATCATTTCCTAACTTATCGAGCCTATCGATTTACTCTATAAATTTCGTCCATTGGTAAATCAAAGAAATAAATACTAAGTACATGTGTCTGTTATTATATCGGGATTAAGAGCATGTACACCATAATATCCGAGGTCCGATTCAATTATGTAGTCAGCAATAAATTGAATCATCTCTAAGTCGGTCCTGCTCAATACATACAAAGTGTACTAGTGTAATTCTATGGTCAAGATAAACCAATACCAAATTACATTACAACCATACCAATGGTTTGTCCAAAACCATCTCGATTGTGAGCCTTTACTTGTACTCTACAAGGAACTGATAACATGATCTCCCGTGTGACACTACACACCATGTTATCTACGATGTAATGTATTAGACAATATGCATAACCATAAATATGTAAGCAATGATCATGTGATTCTTATTTCAAAAATAAAGATGTTTATACAAAAGATAGACTTTTCAGTATACATCCTAACACTGTCCTCAATGAACTTCGCATTTTTCGTTTCGAAAAAGGACCTATTTGAGGGGTCATAAAACTTAAAGCCCTTTGACCTTTCAGAATACCCTACAAAATGATAGCTAGTTGTCCTTAGATCCAGTTTCTTTTCTTTAAGCTCATAAGGTATAGCCTCAGTTGGACAACCCAAAACGTGTAAATGTCTAATGCTAGGTTGCTTACCCGTCCATAGCTTATATGGGATTTTACTTACTGTCTTACTGGATATTCTATTGAGTAAGTACACTGCAGTCTTGAGTGCATCACCCCACAAAGACTCCGATAAAGAAGTGAAAGACATCATGCTTCTCATCATATCCTTTAGGGTTCGGTTCCTTCACTCAGCTACATCATTCTGATGAGTACTATCCATGGTGTACTGAGCCACAATATTACACTCAGATAGATAATTGGAAAAAGGTCTTGGACGTTATTCACCTGATCCATCATAACTACCCTAATATTCACCTCCACGATCGGATTTGACAGCTTTGATCTTCTTACCTAGTTGATTTTAAACTTTGACTTTGAAGATTTTAAACATGTCCAAGAACTGTGACTTCTCATGCAAAAGGTACAAGTAACCATATCGGAAATAAGCATCTATAAAACTGATAAAATATGTTTGTCCATTCCAAGATATCTTAGGGAATGGTCCACATATATCTGTATGTATCAGTTCTAAAGTGTTACTACACCGACTTGCACCTTTATTCATTTTGTTAGTCATTTTCCCTTTAACACACTGTATGCAAATATCAAAGTTTGACATGTCAAGGAAATGGAGAATTCCTTGTGGCATTAACCTTTCTAGGCGTTGTTTGGATATATATCCTAAACGCCTATGCCACAACATGGATGAATTCTCGTCAGTCAAATTGCGTTTCATACCTATATTGTGCATTATTTTGTTGCTAGTGAGAGTTATAGTGTTTAACTTATATACCTTGTCAACTAGGAAACCAGTACCAGTAAATTTTGAACGTTGAAAAATACTAAATATTCCATTTCCAAATGAACAAGTATATCCTGATTTATCCAAAGAAGAAACGGAAATTAAGTTCCTCCTAAAGGATGGAATTACAAATATATTTTCCAAATTCAAAAATATATCAGTCCCTAGACAAAGCCTAAAAACACCTATAACAGTCACTCTAGTCTTCTTGTCATTACCAGTATAGATGTATCTTTCACCATCAATAGGAAATCGACTAGTAAGACAACCATACTCAGTGACACTAATATGAGTGATAGCACCAATATCTATCAACCATGTGTCAGTAGGTATATTAACAAAATTGACTTCTAAACTAACTAAGTTGAGAAGTTATTACCAGACACTGCAGTTTTAGTAATCTTACTCCTAATAGTCCTTTTATATCCAGTGGTTTCTAAGACTAAAGTTGTTGGAATATTAATTTTATTGGTAGATATCATTTGTGTTATAAAACAAAAGAAAGAATAGAATAAATGTTCGCATCAATAACGATAAACATGCATATATATATATATAGACACACACACACAAAGTGATATAAAGCAAATACTAAAAAAAAAATATATGCACATATAATGGGTCCCTTTATGAGATACCAAATACAACATTATAATTAATATTTGGATTAAATTATAACTTATTAGTGGTACTTGTTGGATCGAAGCGGATCGCTAGAGGGGGGGTGAATAGTGATAAACAATGGCGGAGCCAGCTTTAGACATTAGCCCGGGCTAATGATATGATTAATCATCGGGGTAAAAATTTACCCCGGGCTAAATACCAAAAAATTTTTTTTTTTACTGTACTACAGTAAAAAAAAATTTTTTTTACCCGGGCTAAAGCCCGGGTAGGCCATAACGTGGCTCCGCCAGTGGCGATAAAACCTTTTTTTTGTTCGTTCGTTAAAACTCGAGTAGATAATTAATTTGCAGCGGAAAGATAAGCAATAAATAAAATGAGACAAATATTTTTACTTGGTTCGTAGCTTTCGGCTACTACTCCAAGGCCCTAGTGATCCTTGATCACGCACGGAGAGCAATTCACTAAAAACACTCCTCGTTGGAGGTAGGAGTTTAATGATTACAAAACACCTTCGAAAGAAAAGATAGAGAGACAAACCCTCTCTTCTATTAATGTAAAGTGCAACGATAGAAAACCTCGAAAAAGGAATTACAATATTTAAAGAGACGACAAATTAAAATATCAACAACTAAAGAGTAGAAACTAAGCTAGGGTTGTTGACAACACTTCGTCGTAGAGTCGTCGGAGAATCGCGGAGTTGCAGAGGTTTTTGAGCACTTAGAGATGATGAAAAACCCTACGAGAAGCCCTCCTTTTATAGCCTTTAAGCCCCTCATCGAATGGGTCTTCAACCAATAGGAATTGGGCACAAAACTCCTTGAAAAATGGTGATAAAGCTTGACTCCTCGAGGCTGATTTTTGACCATCGGTTGAACTGATTTCTTGGGCGGTTGAACTGATGGCTCAGCAGTTGAATTGATCCTTGGCCGGTTGAACTGATGGCTTAGCAGTTGAACTGATCCTTGGCCGGTTGAATTGATTTTCAGACTTTTCGACTGTAATAAAGAGTTAGCTCGAAATATAAGTGAATTCGACGACCACTTGTCATCCGATCTCAACATAGACCTTCCATGGGAAGTCTTGGTCGGATCGTCGCCTAAGGATGTCCCCGTATGGAGGACTCGACCTTATTTACGCTCACTCACACGAGCTTACCTCAACATTTACCTTTGAAGCCTTGCTTTCGGTCTCCACCTGATTCCTTCGGCTCCCTCCGAAGTCCTCCCGGTGTCGCCCGACCACTACGGTTCTCTCCGAGTGTCGCTGACCTTCGGCTTAGCTTAGCATTTCTACATACTTGATTCAACTCGTGAGATAATGATATATCCTTGACTTTGCATCTTTTGCCATAATCAAAATACAGGTTCGACTTAGGTTCCTCTGCACCAACAATCTCCTCATTTTTGATCCTATGGAAAATTTACGCAAAGTTAAGGGAAAATATAAAGCAGAAAATGAGTAAGATAAATCTTCGGTGAGTTTTAAAACAAAAGTTTAATTTTCAAAAATTTAAATTTTGTTCTCCCCCTTAACTTATGCACTTCTCCCCCTTTTGCCAAGAATCAAAAAAGCTAGGGGTTTTATATAAAAAGTAGGGGTTTTTTTAATAGAAAAGGTAGCATGCATAAAGATTATCTAACATGAGTCTAAACATGTGTCTTAATTTAATAGAAAAGGTATAGCCCTGTGCACCAACAATGTAAGTTTTTTGGAAACTAAGTTTGATTTTCAAAATACTTATAAAATTAGCTTTGAGTTCCACAATACTTATATGCTAATAACTTTATATAACCCTTAGGGTTAGTTTGCTCTCCCCCTTAATCAAATATATAAGGTATAGAAGAGTTAGGGAGTGCTAAACTTTGACTTAGAAGGTTGTATATTTAGAGTTTTGTCCGAGTATAAATAAACGTTTAAGCTCAATAGTTTGAAAAATAGATAACATTTTTAAAAGGATTATGTGAATTAAAATTATTCCTTATTCATCTCACCCATTCTAAGTGTCTTAGAATTGGTTCACCTTATATGTTGTGTGAGATGATTCCAATTTTATCTTGATTAAGTTTTAATGATTTGAAACTGGTCAACCTTGCGTTAGATTCAAATTTGATCCCAAGCTCATCAAGTCACCTTTTCAAGATCTTGGCTTCCAGGTCGTGGCGAGGCACAAGGGCCTTCTTTGATCGGAAAAATGACCACTTCCTTAGACAAAGCCAATTTCGAGAAAATAGTAACTTGACTCACTTAAGATCACTTCCTGGTCTAACTAGTCTAGGATACAGCGAGGTAGCTTCAGCTAGTTCCACTCGGTCAAGTGAACCGAACTAGATATGCCTTATCTAGCTCGAATACACGAGACTCCATTTTCCTAGCGTACTATCATCTCGCCGCATCCTGGTACTATGTTATCAAACATTGACGAGTTATAGTCCTATCTAACCATTCTAAAAAAAAGTTTAGGTTATCGGATATACTATTTTGGTATTAGCTCCCCCTGGATAATATGGTCTGGTCAAGTAATGAACTTGATCCTGGGGAATCCAAAACCTATTGGTCCTTATATGTGAGTTTAATAAAGTTTTCGGGACCCACGCTTGGATTCGATGATGACTACGGTTTACGATAGACATGTAAGATATATTCATAGTCTTTAAGCTATATCTGAGTCCGACTCTGTTGTACACGGCTCTCTGAGTTCCAAGAAGTCGGTTAAGATTCTTGGACCCCGTCGAGAACTTGTTCAACCGAGCTTCGAGCTCTTGGACTTGTCCTTTCAAGAGAGAGTTCTCTTCTTCAAGTTTTTCAACTCGAGTTGAGTCCTCCTCTTGAACTCGACTAGTTGAAGAGTTTAGAGGTGTCTCTTGTTTGAGGGTTTTAACCTCCTTAACCAAGGACTTGACCCTAGACTCGGATTTAGCTAATTTCCTAGTTAGCAATTTAATTGTATTGTAAAGTGTATGAATTAGTGAGTGGCTAACCTTAATTTTCCCTTTTAATCCAGCTTTGAGTTGCTTCTCGAAGTAGTCCTCGAGTTCGGAGTCGGTGTTGTAATTGGATTCGGATTCGAACTCTGACTCGGACTCTTCGGGTCTTGCCATGCACGCTATGTCGATGCCTTCTTCGTTGTCCCATGTTGCATGAAAAGCCTTCTTTTGATTCGATTTGAGTTGTGCCCTCTTTTGGTTCTTTAGTTCCCTCCGAACGATCTTCCGCACTACATTCACAATTGCTTCCACCTCTTCGGATTCGGACTCTGATTCGTCTTCGGGTTCGAGTCCATCTTCTTGCCTGGTAGATGACTTTCTTTTTTGTCCTACAAATAGAGCAATACCTTTCTCGGCCCGGACCATATTAGTCTGCTCGTGAAGTTCAAACTCGGAAAATAACTCATCTAACCTAAGCTTCGAAAGGTCCTTAGAGACCTTGTAGGCATCGACCATAGATGCCCACAAGGTAGTCCTAGGAAATAAATTAAGAACGTACCTTAGAAGGTCGCGGTTTTCGACCTTGTGTCCGATAGTGTGCAAGCCGTTGATAATATCCTGGACGCGGACGTGTAGTTGCGTCATCATCTCATGTTCCTGCATCTTAAGGTTATACAATTTATTAAGTAGTAAGTCACGCTTACTTACCTTCGCGTCGTTAGTCCCTTCGTGTAGTTCTATGAGTTTTGTCCACAGATCTTTTGCGCTGATGAAGGGTCCGATGCAGTTGAGCTCTTCTTTGGACAAACCACACTGCAACATTTGAGTCGCCTTTACATCGGCTTCGATTTGTCTTTTGGCTATAGTGGTCCACTTGTGAAAGTCCGTGGGTTCGCCTTGATCATTGGTGGGTAGAGCAAAGCCGGTTTGGATGATTATCCAAGACTCGACTTGTGTTTTTAGAAAACACTCCATCCGACCTTTCCAGTAACGGAAATCATCTCCGTTAAAGAACGGAGGTCGATCGGATGGTGTTGTACCCCTCAATGTGGCCCATTTGGAAGGAAAACCTTGCACACAAAATAATAAAAAAAACACGAAAACGGTTCCAAGACTTTGCCTTAGATTAGCAATGTAGGAAATGAAAAGAAACAAAAGGAATATACGAGAAATAACCAACTAAAATCAAAGATGAGCACTTACAACCTTCGATGTCCTCGAAAGGGTACTAAACGTCAGTTTTTGGGGATGATGACAGCTTATTACAAGGGTAAACCCTCATAAAAATGTAGATCTCTCAGAGAGCTTCGTTTTGGTAGGTAGCCCGTTTTGTGGGTCAACTTGTACGAAAAGTTATGCCCGTTTTACCGTCGGCTACTTCAAAAGCGAATACTTGCAAAACAAAACCAAACGAAGAGTACCAAGACTTCGTCTTGGATTAGTAGTGCGGGAGAAAAATTTAAACGAACGAAAATAAATCTGTAAAAAAAATGCTAGATTGGTGGTTTCACCAAATCTAAGCACCCCCGGCTCTGATACCAATTGTTGGATCGAAGCGGATCGCTAGAGGGGGGGGTGAATAGCGATAAAACCTTTTTTTTGTTCGTTTGTTAAAACTCGAGTAGATAATTAATTTGCAGTGGAAAGATAAGCAATAAATAAAATGAGACAAATATTTTTACTTGGTTCGTAGCCTTCGGCTACTACTCCAAGGCCCTAGTGATCCTTGATCACGCACGGAGGGCAATTCACTAAAAACACTCCTCGTCGTTGGAGGTAGGAGTTTAACGATTACAAAAAACCTTCGAAAGAAAAGATAGAGAGACAAACCCTCTCTTCTATTAATGTAAAGTGCAACGATAGAAAACCTCAAAAAAGGAATTACAATATTTAAAGAGACGACAAATTAAAATATCAACAACTAAAGAGTAGAAACTAAGCTAGGGTTGTTGACAGTACTTCGTCGTAGAGTTGTCGGAGAATCGCGGAGTTGCAGAGGTTTTTGAGCACTTAGAGATGATGAAAAACCCTACGAGAAGCCCTCCTTTTATAGCCTTTAAGCCCCTCATCGAATGGGTCTTCAACCAATAGGAATTGGGCACAAAACTCCTTGAAAAATGGTGATAAAGCTTGACTCCTCGAGGCTGATTTTTGACCATCGGTTGAACTGATTTCTTGGCCGGTTGAACTGATGGCTCAGCAGTTGAACTAATCCTTGGCCGGTTGAACTAATGGCTTAGCAGTTGAATCGGCCGGTTGAACTGATTTTTAGACTTTTCGACTATAATAAAGAGTTAGCTCGAAATATAAGTGAATTCGACGGCCACTTGCCATCCGATCTCAACATAGACCTTCCATGGGAAGTCTTGGTTGGATCGTCGCCTAAGGATGCCCCCGTATGGAGGACTCGACCTTACTTACGCTCACTCACACGAGCTTACCTCAACATTTACCTTTGAAGCCTTGCTTTCGGTCTCCACCTGATTCCTTCGGCTCCCTCCGAAGTCCTCTCGGTGTCGCCCGACCACTACGGTTCTCTCTGAGTGTCGCTGACCTTCGGCTTAGCTTAGCATTTTTGCATACTTGATTCAACTCGTGAGATAATGATATATCCTTGACTTTGCATCTTTTGCCATAATCAAAATACAGGTTCGACTTAGGTGCCTCTGCACCAACAGTACTCTCTAATCCTAACTCAAAATACTGTAATCTACCACACGTTGTACCTTCCTTTGAGCCGACACAATATGTGCATGATTGATAACCCAATATGAGTTAGGTTTGGTTATATAACCACAGTTCACTATTCCTGGTTTGGTTATATAATCATAGTTTACTATTCCTTTAATCAGTCACATAACATGTCTTCCTTTGGGCGACATCTTACATGTATGATGATTATAGTGAATCTCCTTTAAACATATATCTAGCATAAAGATGATTTTCCTTTGGGCCAACCATCCTTAGCATAGATATACATCCACTCATACAATGATATGTTGGTGCAATCGGCCCAGGTCACGATTGACTAGACTCGAGTTTGACTCGAGTGATGTTTTGATGTTCGACAAAAACGGATGACAATGTGATTGTCATGGGAAAGTCCAAGTCATTGGTACTTGGCATGGAAAGTCCAAGTGGGACACTTGGCATTTGGAAAAGTCCAAGTCTTGGGTACTTGGCAAATGGAAAGTCCAACATGGGTTGGCAAGGAAAGTCCAAGCATGGTCTTGGCATGGAAAGTCCAAGCATGGTCTTGGCAAGGAAAGTCCAAGCATGGTCTTGGCATGGAAAGTCCAACATGGGTTGGCATTTGAAGTCCAAGGGGATTGATATTGGCGGCGTAAAGTCCAAGCGGTAGTCTTGGCAGCATAAGTCCAATGGTTGGCGGCGTAAAGTCCAAGCGGAGTCTTGGCGGCGTAAGTCCAATGTGCCTTGGCGGTGTAGACACCGTTAGCATGACATAGCCGATGGAAGCACCTGAAGGCTAGCGCGATGGATGAACAAGTCATGGATGACTTGGAGGGATCCGAGAGGCGTGAGGCTGATGGAGGTGGCTAGAAGGCTTAGGTCTAGGCTAAGGGTAGTCTAGCAAGTATGGGGGAACCATACTTGGGCTAAAACCTCATGTTTGAGGTGTGCCAGTCGACTGGTGTCATGTGGCCGACCGCCCGAGTCAACTAGGGTTCGATCGCGGAAGTAGCCTAGCGACCGCCATTATTGTGCCGATCGATGAGTTGAGCGATCGATCATGTGATCACCGATCGATGCTCGGCGGTTCGGCCATAGAATGGAGTCTCACTCGACTGCAGTCGAGTGGAGCTCCATCAGTCGACTGATGGTCACAATCAGTCGACTGATGATGGATCCGTTGGACTTATCCAGCGTGAATCTAGCCGTTGTCTCACGACAACAGCGCATCACGATCGGTGATGGTCCCGATCACCGATCGATCGACTTTTTCCAAAGACAAAGCGTATAAGGAGCTCGTGATGGAAGAAAAACCAAGGGTTTCTTGAGAGCATTTGGAGCGATTTGCTATTGCAAATCAGGGTCTCCAAGTTGATATCAAGCAACCAAGTGATCAAGCATTCAAAGAGCATTTGTAAAGTGTTTTCTTTACTTGTATTGTTTTGTATTTCATTATATTACTTGTATTTATCTTATATTACTGTTGTATACATTGTACGAGGTTTCTCCACCTCTGGATTGTTCCGAGAAGGAGTGTTTATTAGTATTTGCGTGTGCATCACTAGAGCTCGATCCGTGGAGTAGGAACCTTGAGGTTCCGAACCACGTTAAATATTCGTGTTCGTGTTGATTGTATATTTCATTATTGCTTTCATTATCTATATTCCGCTGCGCTAACAAAATTGTAGACACGAACGAGATCGAATTCTAAAACCGTACGGGCAAACACTATTCACCCCCCTCTAGCATTACAAAGGTCCTAACAAGTGGTATCAGAGCCCGGGGCTCTTCTATGGATTAACAACCCGGAGTCAAGAAGCTAGAGGGAAGAATATGGATTTCCAAGAAAAATTGGGTGACGACGTCAACATTCCACCTTCCTTCAACCGCAAACATTTCGCGTATTGGAAAGGTAGGATGGAATATTTTCTAATGACAAATATCGAAAATTGGTTTATCGTGACTATAGGTTTTGATGCTCCGAGAGGAGAGAACGGCGAAATCCTCAAAATGAAGCGATGGACCGAGGAGAAACGGGAAAAATTCAAGACAACCGTTAAGGTAACAAAAATGTTGATTAATTTGATACCTAACGATATTTTGTCCAGATTAGGAAGCTATAGGGATGCCAAGGAGTTGTGGAACAAGTTGATCAAGTTCCACGACAATCCCGAATCGGTCCAAGAAGACTTGGAAGAGGAGGAGACCGAAGAAGAATCATCATCATCCTCACAAGAAAGTGAAGAGTTAACTTCCGGATCGGAAGAGGTGGAGGAAGTGGAAGAAGCATCCACCTTAAGGATTGAGGGGGAGGAGAGAACCTCCATACCGGAACATCAAGAAGAAGCTTCGACATCCGGTCAAGATGAAGAAGCCCAAAGTCCAATTCCGGTCTCTACCACCGAACTAGGTAACTCAAGCAATTTGGTTTTAAATAAAAAACATATAATTTGCTTTGAGTGTAGGGAAACCGGGCACTACAAGAGCAAGTGCCCAAAGAAGGTTAAGAAAGCTCCTCCGGCGCACAAAAGTCAAAGGATGCCGGTTCCCCAAGTCAAAAGAGCAAGGAGCATGTTATATGCTTCAAGTGCAATTCAAAAGGACATTATAGGAATCAATGTCCTAGGGGGAAGAAGAAGACCCAAGAGGGAGCTACACATGTAGGGGGAGCTTCCAAAGCTAACCCTAAGGTATATTTCAATGATGCACCTTCTTTAGTTAATAGGCAAAAGCATGCTAGGAGTTTTAATTCTCTTGCTATTGTACATGAAAAGCATGCTAAAAGTAATAGACATATTTGTTTAGGTACTAAAAATGTTCACTTAGGAAATAAGGAGAAATTTGGGACTAATGTCCCCAAAAATAATTTACCTAAGAACAAACCTAGGTCAAATAACTCAAGATCAATTTTACCTAGGGAGACAATTAGAAAGGTGCAAGAGCACCTAGGTGTTAACCCTAAATGGACTAGGCATATGCCTAGGAAGTCCAATGCCCATAGTTTAAATCAAAATTCTAAAATTGGGCAATTAGAATTAGAGAACCAAGCCTTAAGGTCAAGACTTGAAAAACTTGAGAAGACCCTTAACATTATGCAAAATCAATTTAATGGGTCTAATGGTCAAACTCCTAGGTCAAGAAGTCAAAGTCAACATCTAGGACCTAAGAGTCAAAAGTCAA
Organism: Wurfbainia villosa; assembly: GCA_025175895.1. NCBI lineage: Eukaryota > Viridiplantae > Streptophyta > Magnoliopsida > Zingiberales > Zingiberaceae > Wurfbainia > Wurfbainia villosa. Next base: position 101,911,274 of record CM046000.1, on the reverse strand, counting down.
CCAAGGGCAAGAATGCTTTGGGTCACAAACCTAAGCCTAAGGTGGCTTATCATTGTGTTCCATTTGACTATGGAACACTAACTAGGTCTAGGAAAACCAAGGTTAATAGGGAAGTCATCCCTAGAGTTGATCATGGTAAGTGCCTAGTGGCTAGGGTTTCGACGAAACCTAGGGTAGCCACTAAGAAGGTTATTAGGGAGGCAATCCCTAAGGTTAACCTAGGAGACCAAAATGACCAAGGCTAATAAGCCTAGGAGGGTCATTAGGAGGGTATCTAGGGAGGTTATCCCCAAGGAATACCTAATTAACCCTAGGAGCTCAAATAGGTTTTGGGTTCCTAAGAGCGTGATTGATTCACGCTAGATGGGTTAGGGTGTGCCAACCTTGATTGGATGGGTAGTTAACTCAACCATGGTAAAGGTGACATTTTAGGATATTTTCAAGGTTATGGTTACCTTGGAAATTCAGTTAAATAATAATCCTAAAAGATTTTAGGATATGTCAATATTATTTGAGAAGTTTGATAAAATGATCAAATTAACACAATTTAGGTTTAGAGGTTGGTGTGTTATTTTGGGTTTTTGACACACTTGGGAGAAAGGTAGAAATATGGGAAAATATGATGAATTATATCAAATGACAATTAATATTAAGATTTAGGTATTATTATACTTATATATTTTATATGTCATGCTTTGTTTGCCATATAACATGTCATGACATCATGTTTATTTTAATCATTTTATATGTCATGATTATGCTTAGGTTAAATGTCATGTGCTTTAGTTTTATATCATATGTCATGACATCATGATTATGAGTATATGTTTATTTATATTATCTTTAATGCCATAATCACTCATGAATTTAAGATAATTTGATTGAAAATTGACTTAAGGACAATGACATGACTTGGAGTCCCATTTATAAGAGAATCAAGTAGAGTTGCCTTAGAAAAATGCATGAAACCCTAGATTAGGGAGAACAAAACCCACATCTCATATCCAATTACATGTATGTGTATTTATACACCCTAGATACATGTGAGATGCTAGGATATGAGTTGAGTTTAAGGTGCATAGTTTTTGCATCTAGATGAACTAAAACTCATCTAATTTCAATGTGGATCATTGGGAAAGCTTGTGTATAAGTCATGTGCATAGAGCCCAAGGAATATGATAAAAAATAAGGTTTTGAAAACATTTTAAAATCATTTTGAAAAACTTTGGTGAAGCCTATCTTTTGATAGCAATCACCATTGATGAGATTGATACAAAGTGAGCTAAAACATTGAAGTTTTTCTTCATTTTTGGATTTTGTATCAATTTCGCTATTTTATGGGTAAAATATTTTTAAAATATTTTTCACCCATTGTATTGGTCATAGGTATTATACGTACCAAATTTCGTGATTTTTCGATATACGTGTAATTATTTATGATTTTCTGAAACTCGTCTCTGATAACTGAAATTCGGATTTTTTAGCTTATCACGATCGCTCGGCAGATCGATGATGGCGTGTCGATCGATCGTAGCTGAACCACTCGATTGATTGTCTGATTTCGGGAAAACTATGATTGTTTAACCCAATTTCAACTGCGGTTAAGGTCCCTAACCACTCCTAACCCTAGGATATGCTTTGGGAAGCATGATGAAGGGTGAAAATCTATTGGATATGGATTAGGAGAGGTGTTTAGGGTGTGTATCAACTTTAAAGTGTTGGAAAGTTCAATGTTGAATTTCTAACCTTAATTTTGATGGCTTAGAGTTCCTATTGGCTTAGGGACTTCCCAAGAACATTGTTGGTGCAATGGTCAAGGGGGAGCAAGCCTTTAGGGGGAGGTATCCATCTTGGAAAGATGGATGTATTTTTTTTCTCCTTGAAGAGGGAAAGTTATTGGGAGAGTATCATCAATTGGGAAAATTGATGGGTTTTTTATACCCAATTTGGAAATTGGGAGAGTGTATAGGATTGCCTCTCTTGAGTGATATGTGACTTATCACTAGGAAGATGGTAGACATCCTAGGTATTTTTGGATCAAGGAGGAGATTGTAAGATCTCATTGGGATATGAGACATTGACCTCCTTGGAGAGATAACCTTTTTGATGTATGTCAAAAAGGGGGAGAAAGGTTAAATTACCAATTTGGGATAATTGGTAAGGGATTTGAGTTAGGGGCCTAACTCAAGGTTTGATTTTTGTCAAACATCAAAAAGGGGGAGATTGTTAGTGCAATCGGCCCAGGTCACGATTGACCAGACTCAAGTTTGACTCAAGTGATGTTTTGATGTTCGACAAAAATGGATGACAATGTGATTGTCATGGGAAAGTCCAAGTCATTGGTACTTGGCATGGAAAGTCCAAGTGGGACACTTGACATTTGGAAAAGTCCAAGTCTTGGGTACTTGGCAAATGGAAAGTCCAACATGGGTTGACAAGGAAAGTCCAAGCATGGTCTTGACATGAAAAGTCCAACATGGGTTAGCAAGGAAAGTCCAAGCATGGTCTTGGCAAGGAAATCCAAGCATGGTCTTGGCATGGAAAGTCCAACATGGGTTGACATTTGAAGTCCAAGGGGATTGATATTGGTGGCGTAAAGTCCAAGCGGTAGTCTTGGCAGCATAAGTCCAATGGTTGGCGGCGTAAAGTCCAAGCGGAGTCTTGGCGGCGTAAGTCCAATGTGCCTTGGCGGTGTAGACACCGTTAGCATGACATAGACGATGGAAGCACCTGAAGGCTAGCGCGATGGATGAACAAGTCATGGATGACTTGGAGGGATCCGAGAGGCGTGAGGCTGATGGAGGTGGCTAGAAGGCTTAGGTCTAGGCTAAGGGTAGTCTAGCAAGTATGGGAGAACCATACTTGGGCTAAAACATCATGTTTGAGGTGTGTCAGTCGACTGGTGTCATGTGGCAGTCGATTGGCCTGAGTCAACTAGGGTTTGATTGCGGGAAGTGGCCTAGCAGTCGACTGTCATTATTGTGCAGTCGACTGATGGCTCGAGCAGTCGACTGATCATGTGATCAGTCGACTGATGCTCGGCGGTTCGGCCACAGAATGGAGTCTCACTCGACTGCAGTCGAGTGGAGCTCCATCAGTCGACTGATGGTCACAATCAGTCGACTGATGATGGATCCGTTGGACTTATCCAGCGTAGATCTAGCCGTTGTCTCACGACAACAGTGACATCAGTCGACTGATGGTCCCGATCAGTCGACTGATCGACTTTTTCCAGCACAGGTTGAAGATTTATAAGGAGCTCGTGATGGAGGAAAAACCAAGGGTTTCTTGAGAGCATTTGGAGCGATTTGCTGTTGCAAATCAGGGTCTCCAAGTTGATATCAAGCAACCAAGTGATCAAGCATTCAAAGAGCATTTGTAAAGTGTTTTCTTTACTTGTATTGCTTTATATTTCATTATATTGTTTGTATTCATCTTGTATTACTGTTGTATACATTGTACGAGGTTTCTCCACCTTCGGATTGTTCCGAGAAGGAGTGTTTATTAGTGTTTGCGTGTGCATCACTAGAGCTCGTAGAGCTCGATCTGTGGAGTAGGAACCTTGAGGTTCCGAACCACGTTAAATACTCGTGTTCGTGTGTAATTGTATATTTCGTTATTGCTTTCATTATCTATATTCTGCTGCGCTAACAAAATTGTAGACACGAACGAGATCGAATTCCAAAACTATACGGCAAACGCTATTCACCCCCCCCCCCTCTAGCATTACAAAGGTCCTAACATGATACACTAAGTTTAGCTAATAATTCTCACTTTTATGATAGTATTAGCTCAACTTAATAATACATGTGCTAATGGATACAAATGAAATCCTAGGTTGCTCGACTATATTGTTGCTATTAAATGATGTAGGGAATGCAAAATGACCATAACATGGGACTTAAAAACTTTGGAGCCTCCAAAAAGGCACTAAACGACGTTTTTAAGGCCCAAAATAAGCTGTTACAGGGGGTAAACCCCATGGTAAGACACGTAGAGCTCTGAATGAGCTTCGAAATACCACCGAGAACACCTCAAAACTCATCCCAAACGAAAAGTTATGACCTTCGAAAGTTCCCTACATCATCAGTTGACTGTTGTCATATAGCAGTCGACTGATCGTGATCAGTCGATTGCTTCAGTCGACTAACAAAGCTTCTATATTCAAATTAAGGCCCAACAGTTGACTAGTGCTTGATGGCAGTCGACTGATGTCATCAGCCGATTGCCCAGTCGATTAAAAATCATTTTGTGTCGAAGTTTAAATCTATCAGTCGACTGCCAAAAATGGTAGTCGACTGTCATACCCCATTCGAGTTCCACAGTTGACTCACAAATATTTTGTTCGAAATTTCCCGCACAGCAATTGACTGGACCTTATGACTGTCGACTAATAGAGATCAACCAACTGTCTAGTCGACTAAAAAAGTTTTTGTGCTTCGAATTTCGACCAACAGTCGATTGATGGTTCACATCACGATCGATGATGTCTATGACGATGTATACATCACGATCGGGTGACTTAATTCCTGCGTATCTAAACAAGGTTTTACAAAAAAGCGTGATTACACCATCGTTCTTCGTGTTCTTCGCGAAAAAACATGAAAAGATTTAATCCGATGCTAAACCTAGGACTCCTAATCCTTAGATTCGACAATTATGCGTGTTTGAACGCATTAAATGAAGATTTAATGCAAAACGCACATATTTGGACCAAAATCGTCGAAAAATCGCATCCTAATGTTATACGATCATCGACACAAAAATTGTGGCTCTAATACCATTTGATAGATCTTTTAGATCCCTCAATGGATCGTGCATTCACATATGTAATTGGAAAACAAAAACAAAATGATCCGTACACAGGATCTTATCGAACGATCTACAACAAGTATGCGAAAATAAAATGAAAAAACATAAGTGTAATCGAAAGCATCTAAATCTGGAGTCAGCATTGCCGGAAGAATCTGAAATTGGAAGGAGCATCGTAAGGCTTGATCTTCCACAGGTTGAGAGAGTTGGCCTCAGATGCTCTGTCCGATGGGAAAAAAGAGTCGGCCAAAAATCTTCGCTCTCTTACGGAGATCACACCTTATATATAGTGTTAACCCAAAATTCATTAACATCCTATCAATGCTAACGGTACAGGTTAAAGGATTCTATACATATGAATCCAAAATCCATTAACCTACATCCAATAACACAAACCCATTAATTTAAGACCATAATGATTAGATCACTTTTAATTGGGTTCGAACCAATATGACAAACTCGGATGCGTTACGATAATCATATGTAAGTCCATCACCAACACAATCCTCTCATTGTATTTATCATTTGGGATTTTGATTTAGCTTCTCCATCGATAGGAACGGTCAAAAAGGAATATTAATATGATAATTTTATTTTTTTTATTCTGATCATTCTCGTATAAGGTTTTCACACAGAAAATAAACCACACACAATCCATGGACTATAAGTTACATGTAAAACCAAAAAAAGTCTTTGTTTATTTGTTAAGTGGGGAAAAGGAACACTAGGAATTCATTGTGACCATTCCTATCGTCCGAGCTATCGCTCGACATCGTCGTTGAATGATTAAATTTTAATCATGATTCGGTTGGAATTCGATCACAGTCCAATCAGACTTAGAAGTTTGACTAATCACTGTCGACAGTTACGAGCAATGATTCATTCGGAATTTAGCTACGATTCAGTTACGATCCGATCGGAATCCGACCACGATTTGACTAAAGAGACGACAACAATGATTTTGATAGATTTAAGAATTGAATTATAATATTCATCACTCTAACGACACACAAAAGAGACACTATATATTCTCAATTACTATACAATTTCATAAATCTAATGACTCATCGCCCATGGGATGCATACAAAGATGTCGTGTAGGATATCAAAACTTTAAAAACCTTGTCGAATAACTAATATAGGGGTTTTTTTAGTACACAAACTGTAATACATATTCTTTATCGAGGAATATGAAGGTGGGTATATCAACGGGACTGAATGGAGAGTATAAGGCGGAGAAAAGGATGGGGAAGTCAATTTTTTTTTCTCATCATTTTGGTGACGATAAACAAATCAAATTAAGTCAAATTTTATAGTATTCAAATTTATTTGATAAAATAATCAGGTCGAGCTAAATTTAAAATTAATCAAACAATTGAAAAATTCATTCAAACTTGATTGCTTTTTTTTAGATTGAGCTTAATTTGAACTTGAATTAAACTTGACTTATTTAATGAGTATCGAGTTTCTAATAAAGTTCGATTCAAATTTATTTAAATGTTATTAAGCTCTTAAATCAAATTTATTTTTTTTATTTTAAAATTTTAATATTTATTTATAAATAAGTATAAATAAGCTTATAAATAATTTTTAAATGAATCTAATCATAAACATTATTCATCAATATTTTTCACGAATATTGTTCATGAATATTAATAAATTGAATATATATATTTAAATTTATTTATTTAATCTATCAAATTATTTGAGTTTATTCATTAATTAATTTTTATGAATATCAAATTTATCACTTTAATTTATCTTAATTTTGGCCCATGCAAAACTGAACGAAACGAAAAAAAAACAAAAAAACAATCTCGGTCAGTCAACATCTCAACAAGCGGGATGACTATAATTTTTGTTTTTTTTTTTTTGGATGGATCATGATGTATTTTCAAAGAAAGAAAAGAAAAATCAATTACTTATGCCCCTAATACTCCCCCTCCCCTAGATAAGGCCTAAAATTTACCGTGATTTACTTCAACTCTCTGTTATGAAGCCGACAAAAAAGGACCCTTAGAAGAGCGATTTTCTCTTTTGCATAGTACGAGAGAATTTTATTTCATTTAATCTCTTCATTATTCTCACATGATTTTGTGCTCCAAGCTAAGCTGTACGACTCCATTCTTATTAGCTTTTGCTCAGAAGGGTAAGCAAAACAAATGCTGCAAATTGTAGAACATTGTTCGAGCACATCCTGCCACAACATTCAAATTGTTATTATCCAATAAAATAACAACCTGGTCACGTAGCCAAGCTTTGTAATCACTATTATCTCACGTCACACGACACTTTGCACACATCTCACCATTTAGGCACGCTAAAAGTAGCTCGGAACAAACAAACATATCATAAACAACATGATCGGGGATTCAAGCGGATGGAACATGAAGAACCATTCACACGCCATCCAGGCACATTTCCATGCCAGCTAGAAGCCCTCTGATCTGATGCAAGTATCCAGGTCAAGAGGGCAAAAGGCTTCTCGTAGGGCGGTTGGTCCTTGTGACCCACCAGGAAGAATAGCAAAGAGAGGAAGTTGGAAAATGACGAATGCAGATTGGGAACTATTTGGGCCCTTTTTTCCTGCTGAGAATCTCGTGTTCTTTCAGGCGTTGTTGGAACCTCGCCAGCCGGGCCTGGAGGCTGACCAGCCCAGCAGCCTTGCGCGAGAGGACAAAGTTCAGCTGGGTTACATAGTTGTCAATAAAACTACCTGGTTGATCGATTTCAGCCAACAAATTCATTTCCTGCACGAAAAACAACCTGAGTTAGAGAGCAGACGCAAGTGAACAAATATGAGGGAAGCTGCTTCTTACGAAGAAAATACGGTTAAGCCATATATAAAGCAGATAGAACTTTGAATGTTTAACGAATGCTATTTGTATACGATAAAGAAACATCCAGGCCAAAGCAACAAAGAAAGCATTGTCACCTAGTTAATTCAGATCCTGTGAGAAGGATAGTAGATTCATGGGATGAGCTCATAACAATATGCTATGCAAATATTTGTATCAGCAACAAGACTAGCACAAGAAATCATGCAACACTACCAGTATACCATGCCTATAAATATTGAAGATGTAATAAGGACTTGAATTTTATAGGCTAATGTTTAGTATTTAAACCAAACTAAAATGAGAGTTAGAGATCCAAGGTTATAACTAGTCATCTATTAGTTCTTCCAATGCTTCTATCAGATCCCAAACATAACTTCTTCAAATTGAACTGTGCAAATAAAATTACATTTGGTAGGTACCAAACTATTTTCTCCATTCTCATCGTATAGACTGCATAATGCTAAAAAAGGAGACTGGGCAATGGTTCAGATTTGCAGGCTTGAATAGGTTAGAACTGCAGCACTGTCTGAATTGATTATGACTATACCATCCTGTTGCTAATTACTTTTCTTATTCACAGGACTTAATCATAAGGGAGGATTGCTAATTAAACATGCATTAAAATATTCAGGTATCATTTCAATAACAAAGATAACAGGTCCATGTAGGTAGCTCAAATATCTAGTCGATCTGTGTTTGTCCCAAGATAGGCAAATAAACAGCTACTACAAAGACAATCAGCACTTGAACATTGAGATAATTGCTAGACAAGTGAACAAAAAGATGGTTTCAATTATCAAACTTACTTCACGTACTATCTCCATTGTATTCTCAATTTCCTTTCTATGAGCAGCTATAAGAGCATCCTCTTCCTGGAAGTCACAACAACATTATGGACAAAACAGCAACAATTATCAAAACTTATAGCCATCAAAAACTTGTACCTCGAGTAGTGCATTTATTTCGTCATCATTGCATGAAACTTCCTGATCATACTTTTTTGATGGGATCTCAGAAGAAGAATCAAATACTTGCTGCTGCTTATGACTAGAAGATACCAACTGAGGTCCACTCTCTTTTCTAGACCAGTTGTTCTGTCTCTCACTCTTTTCTTCTTTGGGCAATTTTCTACGAGGTGGGGAAACCTTTGATACTTTATCTTCATCTTGGGTGTCAATTGAATTCTGAATAGAATATGGTTTATTTCCATAACCAACATTCTTAATTTTCAACTCAGCTCTTTCACTATCAATTGAACCTGGTCCTTGCATTCTCTCTTCTCTTCCACTATGGAAGTAATTTGTCGTTCCAAGAGAATTCCTATCAAGCTCAGATGAACTCTGAAAAAAAAATTCTGCATTACTCTTAGGCAATTCCACTGCATTCGGACCTTGATTTTGCTCAGCAAGAACATCAGCGTCAACTGTAAATTGAGATGATGGTGCTGATTCCTTGCCTGAAGGAACTAATGACGCAGGTGCCAGATCTTTTTTAGCATTTCCACTCTTGGAAAGACTTTTAACCCTGCTCAGCCAAAAGCTCAAATATGAACAGCTAGGAAAATTTACTCATACAGTATAGGTTAATAAGTTACACCTCCATACCTATCGGCATATCTCAATGTGTTTAGAGTATGTTCACAAGAACCGGCATTGGGCGAAATGCATGAAATCATGACAGTTCTTGAATTGCCAACAAATGAATCACGAAGCACCTCAGTCAATTTGCTCCCTCTAAAAGGGATATGTAGTTGATCGTTGTCTAGGGCACGTATGCATTCCTTTAATGCCAAAAGACTCTTGTTGATTTCTGCTCCCTCAATTCTGACAAGGAGTGCAAAACAGAACTGTGAAAATACTATTATAGCAAGACTCAAATTAATATGGCATATTAAAATTATGGAACAAATACCAAAACAAACAAAAAAGGACCTCTTGTTCACTAACCTTGTTTGGCGATCATTGTCTGTCGTATCAGCACCTCGCTCACTCCCAGCAAGATCAATAAAAGAAATCTTTCCAATGACCTTGACACCTCGTGAATCATTATTTTCTTTCTGTCGTCTGTTATCTTCTACTTCCTTATGTTTCTTAATAGCCAGCTGCAAAATAGCATGGGATCTTGATGATTCCTCATTAGCTCCAGTAGAACCAGTGCTTCTTGTACCATTTCCTTTCTCAATAAATTCCTTAACCATCAGAACATCTGTGACCTCAAATTCCTGTAGTCCAACAATGCAAACTTGTTGCTTTCCATCTTCTCTCATGCAAAGTTTCCTGTCAGTATTGTCAAAATGAATTGCAATGTCATCATTAAGCTAAGAACAAATCACCTTTAGAAAATGGGGATCACGAAGACATCACAATATTTTCTTTCATGTAGCATAGTAGGAAGCTTTTCAAAAATAGTGTCAATCAGTAAGCATAAAAGCATGTTATTGCCGAATGTAAGGCAGAATCGAATGTCTCCATGTGAATGCTCCTATAACTTTGCAAGAAATTAGTTATTCATTTCAATATCTCTCTCCCTCCCCATTTCTATCCAAAGAAATGGGGAGAAAGTGGATCCCACCTCACTTTCCTTCAACACCTTTTATTCCCTCTTTTCCATCTGCCGTAGAAAACACAACATTTTCCAAAGTCCCTTAATTTGTCTTTCGTATTTTTCATTTGTTTAACCTTTACCCCCATCACTAATGAATTGTTTCCTGTAGTGGCAAATGACATTGGTTGTTAGTTGACCAAATGAAATTTAGACTAAGCAAACAGAGATGAATCATTTATTTGAGTGTGCCTATGTGAGAAAGATAATATTAATTAAAATAACTCGTATGCCATGTCAATAAAAAATCACTGCCCTTAAAATGCATCTCCCTCAATTTTCATGATTTTATGTTGATTAAGGCATGGGTTTTTTATTTTCATTGGTTTAACTTCCAATGGCATGGCATCTAAGTTGGATTTAGTTAATATTAGTTGAGATATCATGTCACAGCAGTTGGATAATAATTTAGTATGAGGTAGATATGTAATGGCTTGAGTTAGAATAGGAATATAAAAAAGAATGCTAAAGATAAATATAGGTTTGTAAATGAAATGAGGAGATGGATATCAAATTTAGGATAGGTTACCCAACAATAAATAACTATAAAAAACAAACCTTTATGCCATTAAAAATACTATTCAAATCTAATATTGTATTTAGATATTCGTCATTATCACCTCAAACTTTGATCGATGATTATAACAGAGCAACATTTGAAAAAGCACCTTGACTATCATGGCATGTAATGTGGCTAGATTATTTAAAAATAACCACTAAGGAAATATCTAAACCAACAACACACAAACATGACAAATAAAGTGAATTTACATCAGGTAATGACAATACAACCTTCGATCGCAAAGAAGATCAAAGAGCTTTCCACCATATATCTCAAAGTAACTAAGCCATAGTTTGAACTTTTGATTGCGGTAAACAGGTTGATTTAACAAGCGAACAATGTCTTCCGCAGCACGGAGAGGCAAAGGTTGCATGGTATATGTCTTTCCACTGCCTAAACAAATATAAACCAAGTGGAATACCCAAGGTAAGAAAAATAAAAAATGTTGGTAATTCTAGAATTAGATCCAAGTTTATTCCATTTACTTAATCCACAAGGTAAGAAAATTGCATCTAATTGGAATAGGTGAACACCTAAATGGCAAAAACCAAAAGCAGACGTCAACAAGCTAGTTTGACTTAGCAGTTAAACCGAACATAAATTATCTCATACAATTTCTTATCTCTTTTTATGCAAAAAGGTTGGAACCGCCAACCTAGCGGCCCCTACTAGCCCGCCCCCGGGCCATCGTAAGGGAGGTAAATCACGGTGGGCCTTTGGCCCTTGAGACTAGTAACTAGCACATGGAGGGACGAAACTCGCATTTGCGAGGGATTGACCCGTTGTCTATTTGTGTAACTTTCTGCATGCGCTAGCCACTAGCCCCTTCCCGCGGGGGCTTCTTATCTCTAATCCAACACAAAAGGCACCTCGAAGATTCAGTTTGATGAGAAACATTTCTAATGAAGGGAATATTTTATTAGTGCTATGCAGTTTAATTCAATAAAAATTAACTAACACAAATCGAACAAAGTATCCTAATCAATCCATCTAGTTCATATTTTTATATAGAAGAAGTATATGCCAATTATCCAATGTATCACACAGCATATAAGAATGCAAAATATACTGATTTTATTAATGAGCATATAATTAAATAACAAAAGTGTTAAACAAATTTTAACACTTGCAAATGGCAAGTTACATGATACCACATAAAAAACTAGTGTTTCACAATCACAAGAAGCCCTCATTAAGTTCTTGATAATCAAATCAATTGAGTCAGTCTTTTTTTTTCCTTTTGTCACATAGATAACCCATGCCTACCTGCCTAGGCACCTGAACAACCTGAAAGGACCACATGTGATATGTGGTTCCTTGTCTAGAGGCCTACACTACTTTTTGGAAAATCGCTGTAATCTCTACCAAAAAAAAAAAAAAAATCAAGCAAACATCCCTAAAATTAATGAATCATGATCCGCAAGAAAAAGGTAAAGATACTAAAACAGCCAGAAAATTATAGTGAGAAAAAGATGATAGATCCAGGTTATCATATTTCTAACGGCACCTGTTTGACCATAAGCAAAGCAGGTTGCTTTTGTTCGCTCAAAGATGGTGGGTATAATTGGCTCAACTGTTGCACGATATACCTGCATAACAAATTATTGTAGATATTCAGGAACATAATTAAAATAAACATGTGAATATTATAAGGGGTTGTTTTTATGATGATTGGAAACATGAGTAAGCAGATACGACGACGACGAAAGAGAGAGCAGCTGCTAACCTACTTACCTCATCATTAGTAACATGCTCGTCCAAAACAGCATCGAAACAGAACTCATGTCTCTCCACATATGCAGTCAAATCGACCTACCAAATTAAAACAGACATGAAAATTTTGGATAATGGCAAAACAACCAAGCAACCTTACAACAACTATCATGTTAACTATTTGGTATTTGCCAACAACATTTTCAGTCATGCATGCATGACAAGTTCAGTAACAACATTTAGAAAAGGCTGAAAACTAATTACCTAGAGCCAAATTGTAGAAAACTTTCTGCAGTAAAAGATACCTTTAGCTTAGGCTCGTGGACAGTTAAACAAGCATTGTCATTTACAGTGACAATATCATCCTCCTTTCGGGATCTCTCTTTCTTGTTTAGAGGTCTTTTACGGACCTAAAATAAATGATGAAAAATGAGGGAACAAAAAAAGTAAGCAGACATCTAATGCAACATAACATAAGAACTTAGTAATCTTTGGTTTTACTTACGGCTTAGGAACCCATAAAACTTTCATGCTCACCTGACTGGCTACAGCTCCTTAAGAGACTTACGTGCTCAACAATCTTTTGCAATTAGTTAACAGATTCGGTCGCCTTATTATAAAACCTAGATCCTATAAATTTTGTCTTCTAAATTGCTTTTACCAAAACTAACAAATTTCTTCATGTCATAAATACTCAGTATCAAACATTTTGAAGTTTTAGCTTGCGACGAATACTTTAGGGGGGGGAATTAATAAAAAAGAATTTAGCAGATGACTACCTGAAACTGTTTCGCCCCAAGGTTTAATGATCACATTTATTAATAAATCAATTTATGCAAAAACAAAGAAAAACAACAATAACAACAGTGTGCTGAACTGATATTAAAGCATATTGCTCTCTTATCCTGCACTTTCCATTTTTTTATTTAAAAAAAGGACTTAGTAACTAATTATATAACAAGAGTGTGAGCATCACAAGACAATAGTTTAGAGAAAGCATTCCCAAATTTCTAAACATACCACAACTTTGATCTTTGCAACATTGGTCTCTCTAGTGTTTATCTCTTTTTCATTGTCCAATGGCCTGATATTACCATCCACACGCCCTTGTTGTTTAGAAGATGGATCATATTCATCATCAAGCCCCTTAGTGGGAAAGAATGGGGATGGCTCAAATGGTTCTGAAAAGACATGCTGCAAAATAAGGGGAAAAGAGAAAATAAGTCTAACAATTTCTGATAAGCAATGATAACTACAAAAAATTACTAGATGAAAGCAGATAGCCATGTTGTTGTTTACAAGATTGCTCCAACGCTAATTTGACAAACTTTCATCTAAAACATACATAAAGAACAAGGTGAAGTTGGTAGTGCAGTGTTTAGGCAGCAAACACTTTAATATTTTGTAATCTGTAGTGACAGTGAACAACATTGCTTTGATTATACACAAGATCACTGAGTAACATACATCAGAAAGAAGCTCAGTGTCATCCATTGCATGAAGATCCAAAAGTCCAGCTCCAAATTCCCCTCTTAATTCAGGTGAATAAAAACCATCTGCTGCACTCGTGCCGCCCAGACTTTGTGCTGTTGGAGTATAGGGTTCAGAAATAGACTCCCCATTGAAATTCAGATTCCTGAAAAGCTTAAAGAGTTTCTGCTTCTCCTCCACAGTCTGCGGTCCGTAGCCCTGCCAAATTCATCTCTCAAACATTCAATTACTAGTTCATTCCAAATTAATCATTGATTCAAAAGAATATGCTTTTGTTTGGCGTTTTAGGATACAAACAAAGAACAACGGAAGTTTGAAATGCATTCTGATAACCAGAATGAAACAGTTTTTCTAGTCAATTTATCATACAACAAAAATAAAAGACCCAGAAATAGATAAACGATTACGATTTAAAATTTAAATATTAAGATTAAAGAGAATAAAAAAGATAAACAATCTTTACTGGACTTTTTATTAGGCTAAACGAATAAAGGATCAAGAAGCACGGAGTTGGGCGAAGGCGGCTTCACCTGCATCAGGAGATTCGGAAGCGCGCGATTGTCAGACGACGCCATGGGCGACGCCAGATGCTGAAGCCCAGCGGATTGAAGCCACCGTGCCATCACAGCATCCTCGCCGCCGGGGCCAGCCGCGGTGCCAGGGTGGTGGTCATACAGAGCGGCCGCCGCGCTGCCGCCGGCGGCACCCTGCTGCAACTGGCCACCACCCATGTGGCGCTGCCCCCTGCGTTGGGGCGCCAACTTGCCGGCCGCAGGAGCCGAATACAAGATCCGGGAAGCAGATCGGAGGAAATCAAGGCGTCGGGCAGAGGAACGACCTCGGAACCTGATTGGGACGGTAAGATCCGACTTTCGAGGGGAGCGTCCGCGGATCGAGATCTGATGAATAGGGGGCAATGGGGGACCAGATCGAGAGTGGGGATTGGGAACCCGGATCGGTTCTGGAGAAACGGGAAGGAGAAGGGGGTTTATTGGACGAGAAGGGAACGAACGAGGGATGAGCGAGAGAGAGATGGCAGGAGGGAGGCGTTCGGGATGGAACAATGGAAGAGGAAGGAAGACATGATAAGAAGAAAGAGAGAGAGAGTTTTCTTGCCGGAACGTTTCAAATTAGTCCAGAAATTTTATAATATTCTACTTTATCTTCTAAATTTGAAAAAAGGAAGAATTTGAATTTGCACCGAAACTATCAAAACTTTCACATAGCCCCTCAGATTCTACATAATATTGAATTATCTCCTATAGCATTCACATCGATATCATTTCAAATAAGAATTATATTGTGCAAAAAAAATAATTACATACATTCTAAAACATGTGATTAAAATAGTTATGTAACTATTTCGCATGAAAAGCTAAATTGCTAGGTTTTCATGGAGGAGAATCAATTAATGCGAAATGAAAATATTTGTGTTATAATTTATTTAATGAACATTTATAGGTAATTTGATTTGGAAGGTTGAAAGTTATGGTCGATTTAAGAATCATAGTTGTCTTTTGTATTATTAGGTTTAGGTATAAATTTGATTTTAAAGGTCGAAAGTTATGATAGATTTAAGAATCATAATTGTCTTTGTATTATATTTAGGTGTAAATGAAGAGTATAGATCTAACAAACTATATTTTTTATTTTGTTTTCTCCTCCTTTTTTTTTCATACTCCTTTGACCTTTCCTCTTCATCCCTCCCATAAATCCATCATCGCCTCTCCTCCCCTCCTCTTTGTTCTCTTCCTTCTCCTTTTTATCCTCGTACAAATCTCTGATTCTCTCCTCTTCTTCCACACTCATATAGTTTTATCATTGAAGTGAATTACTGATTGAGAAATCATAACTTGCCGAGTATATATATGCCCACAAAATAGCAATCTATAATTATACGATAAGTGAACAAGGGAGAAGATAGTCTACTTTCAGAAATAATAGGGATAAATTTGGATATTTGAATCATCAATAAGGTCATGAGTTCAAATTGTAGAAACAACATCTTACAATAATGCAGAGTAAGGATACATACAATAGATTCAATATAGTTCAATCTTTCTTCAAGACTTTGCATTAGCATGAGTTTCGTGCATCTTTTATAGCGAGTGTTATATATCACTACTTATCCTCCGTCTATTTTGTAACCTTATTAGTAAATTACTTCTTCAATAATCTATCCATTCAAGTAAATTTGTATGCTATATTTAAGATTCAACCGTTAAGAATGAAGTGTTAGCATTACTGCACGTAATATGAATACTTATTGTCTCTTGAAACTGCACATACATTGTGCAAATAATGCACTTAGTGCATTATGGAAGTGAAGAGACTATGATGAAGTTAATGCCTTAAGGAAATGAAGAGACATAATTCACTATATATAAAGTCCGCCAAGTTAAAAAGGAGAATAGAGAATGGAGTTGTGTGGAAGAGAGGGAAGAGGAAAGTAAGAAAACAACAACTATGTTTTCTTGTGTTCAATAAGAACTTCCAAGGCACTGTCGAAACTTGGTTTATAGAATAGAAAGAGTGGTTCGATTCTATAATCATTCTTCAGACGACAAGTATAAATCCACATATCTTTTCTAGAAGATCATAACAACAGATTAACGAACTTGGAATGAGCGATAAAAACTCTAAGTGCTATAGTTTCAATATATTCATGCAGTTTCATAATCATACTAACGTTAATATCAAAGCATGCAAGTTAAGATTATGTTTATGCATGAATATTTATTGTTCAAGAGTTCTTTGTGGAGAAGACGATGAACAGTGGAGGAAATCTCGAGATTTCCTTACATAAGAATCAGAACAGCCGAGTGAGAAAGGCACTGTCACGGTGAGAACAGTCTTGCCCGAGCACTTTAGGTGTTAGGCACAGAGGAGCACGAGGCGCAGAGCCGGTCCTGGGAACTTAAAGGCCCTGGGAAAAACATAAAAATTGGGCCCTTTTAAACAAATATATCTCATATAAAGAGTTATTGACCAATTTAATAATTATGAGATTTTATTACTTATCTCCATCAACATATACAAATACGAGTTTTATTTTAAAAATTAAATAATCTTGCACTGCAACAACATAGTACTCATGATAAGTAGTTCATTAGCGAATAAAATTTGATACAATTTTCGCAAAATGATCTAATTTTATAAAAAATGTTATTGCATCCAGATTTAAAAACTTGAAGATGAATATAGAACAAGCTTATCCTATATGGATGCCACCTAAAGTTTTAATAAGCAAATAAGCAAAATAGAAGAAAAAAAAAAGATAAAACAGAATGAAAATAACATGTGCATTGACACTGCTCTTGGAAGGGACAACGATTGTGATATGACCTATCTTTCATTGCTTTTGAATTTTTGAAATCCTTCTTGCCAGTCTTGGCATAACATTCGACCTAGCTAGCCACCACCCAATACTCTAATAACTGTATTTGATACCCCATGGACAGTGATCTTGTGGTGCCTACAAAATCGAAAAAGAGCAAAGTTTTATCAAACACTAAATCAGAATCAATGAAAGAGGGATAACATTAGCAAGCAAAATAATTTATCTACATTTACCGATTAATTAAAATAAATCAAAGGATACAAACTTTGTACTTACTTATCCAAAGAAGATTCACACACACATGCTATCCCATATATCTCCGCTTTTAATCCTTCAAAATTAACAATGCAAATTCACACACACATGCAGACGTTTACACACTCATACAAGCACTAATCATCATAAACTACCAACAATTTTACAAAGTAAAGATCACACACAAAAAAAACTACCAACAAGCTTATAAATTAAAAAGTTTCACAAATCACATAAGCATCAGAACAGTCAAAAGGAGGAATACCTCTGGAGCACCAGGAGCAAATCCAATAAGAACTAGCCATTTCTTTGAGAGATCACATTTATAGTTGATTATCTGATTATTTGTCAAATTAGCTGTCTCAAGGTATAAAATTGTGCCAAATTATTGTAACCTACAAAAAAAAACCAAGATAACTCATTTAAAGTGTCTTCGTGATGCACTTTTAGAGGCAAAATCATCAATAATAGCATCATATTCAATATTTTCCAAAATATTCTTTTCAATGCATAAAATTGCTAATCCATTTAGCCTATCTTGAGTCATTGTGGTTCGTAAATAAAATTTTATTAATTTTAATTTTGAAAAGCTTCTTTCGGCAGATGCTACTGTTACGGGTATTGTTAATAATATTCTATAAGCAATTATCACATTTGGAAACATATCCATTGTTTTTAAAAACTCTAATATTTGAATGGAAGACCATTTTTTATTTGTTTCATAAGATTCACTTGGTAACATTACTTGTAAAACTTGTAATTCTGAAAACATATATTTTACATCAATATCAGAAGTGTCACAATTTCTTAAAGTATTTTCAAGATTCACACACGAACTCATCAATTCATCATCATCTAACGAAACTAATTTTGCAATATCATACAAGAACCCAAATATAGATTCAAAATATTGCAATTGTTCAAATCTACTCTTCAATTGCCCAAGAGCAATATCAACCACTAAAATAAAATAATCTATTCGAAAAGATTCTTCTGAGGATTGATTTTCCCTTTCAGTGTTAACAATCTCATCAAAATGTCTCTTTCTACAAATTTTACGTTTTGTAGGAAATACAGGCTCAATTTCCATATCAGATGCTATTTTTTTTGCATCAATCATAGCAGAAGCAAAATCATTTTCTCTATATTTTTCAAAAAAGGAAACAAGATTAGACAATTGTTTTACAGCAACATCAAGACGCATATCCTCTGACTGTAATTTTTTACTAACTAAGTTAATTTTATGCAAAATATCATGCCAAATAACAAGACTTAATATAAATTCAAAGCTTGAAAGTTCACCAGATGCTAAAGTTTCAGCATCTCTACTTAATTTATTATCTTCACTTATTTATGTTAATTTGAACAAAGCTTCTCTAATTTGGGAAGCTTGAGATAGTATTGCTTTGACTGTTTCAAAATGACTTCCCCATCTTGTAGTTGACAATGATTTTAAAGTTAATCCATCAATATATTCAAGTAAAATATTCCATCTTTTTGTTGAATTAGAGAACACGGTATACATACATTGACATGCTCCAAAAAATGATTTTGCTTTAGAACAAGAATTTGCCATGTTACAAATAACTAAGTTAAGAGAATGAGAACCACATGACATGTAAAATGCTCTAGGATTAATGTCAAGTAATCTTTTTTGCACACCTTGATTTTTGCCTTTCATATTAGATCCATTATCATAACCTTGCCCTCTCACATTATCAATATCAAGTTCTAAAGATTGTAAAACGACTTGTAATTCATTAAAAAGACCTAAACCAGTTGTATCTTCTACATTTAAAAATTCTAAGAAGTATTCTTCTATTTTAATTGGAGTGTCTGAAACATCTACACATCATAATATGAGAGTTGTTTGTTCTTTATGACTTGCATCCGGTGTACAATCAAGAATTACTGAAAAATATTTTGCCTCTTTTACTTTTTTAATTATTGCATTCTTGACTTTAGAAGCTAGAATAGATATTAACTCATTTTGAATTTTATGACTGAGATAATGATAATGAATTTTTTTATCTTGAATGAGCCGAAAATGCTCTTGCATTATTGGATCAAAATCTGCAATCATTTCAAGTAGACCTAAAAAATTACCATTACCATCTTCATTAATTTTGTCATGTGAACCATGAAATGCTAAATTATGTATAGCAAGACATTTGACAACAGCAACTATTCTTAGCATAACGTGTTTCCAATGTTTTGTATCCTTTTTAATTTGTTCTTGCATTTCCTTATCAATTGTCAATGTTTTTTTTAATCTCATTTGTAGTTCAACAAAAGCTCTCAAATTAGTGAGATGTTCAACACTATTTTCATGTTGTTTAAGCTTCTCAGATAAATATTTCCAGTCATTAACTCCTTCTCTTGCTAAATTACTTTTGGTGTGTATTACTTTAAACAATTTACAACAAATGCAAAATACTTTGTCCAACTCCTTTGAGTACACTAACCATTTTCGATCACGAGTCACACCATTTGGTAACATTTGAACATAGTAAGTATGAGAAAAATGTCGAGATTCTTTATCTAAAGGAAACTTGGGAATATTTTCTCTTTTAGGACCTCTTTCTACCAGTAAATCTCTCATTCTTGTATCAAGATTATCCCAAGCTCTTGGATCAAATATGTTCAAATCATATCTGGGTGTTGAACATTGATATTCGTTTGTATGCTCATGATCACAACAATTATCAATAATTTTAGTTTTGTCAATTTCAATTTCATTAAAATATGTATTCTCTTCGTTGTTATTTTCCACAATTTGTTCATTCTCATCACTTTCGTTTCTTACAAATTCTTCATTTTCATCATTCTTGTTTTTGACAAAATCTTTATTTGCATTTGATTCATTAATTAAAATCTGAACTAAACTTTTCGTTGTGTCATGTGATTCTTTACTAAAATATTTATTCAATGAACCTCTTAAGCTTTGGGTTATCTCTTCTTCTTTTTTCTTTTTTTTTGTCTTTTTTGATATCCAGAGAGTTGTTTCATGATGATAAATAATTATGAATAATAAACAATAAGCAAAGAACAATAAAACCTGGAGAATTTTTCTTCGATTCGAAATCCACTTATATAAGATCTTACACAGATATCCTGCAAGTTTATAAAAAAAATACAACAATTCAATTATCTAGGACCTTATTCGTGTAATTAAAGACACAAGCACATTGATTTTAGTATAAACTTCTACACACATGGAAACGATAAAGCTACTGCCTCAATCAATGAAGTATGCTAAATTAGCAACAAAAACATCAACCAGATGTACTCAAACTAATGGCGAAACAACCAAAACAGTTTAAGCCATTGAGGTATGTTCAGGGAAGATCATTAGTCCGATGTATTTCTAGTGTTCCCAATAATTCTTCTCAAATCTATGTACCTGTAATACTAGTTCTAATTAACCTACTTTGTCTAACAAGAACATATTGTTTATAATGTTTATGTGATCCATGATTTTCACGCAATTTATCTTGGATTCATATCTCAATTCTCAACTGCAATACCCTACATAACATCTAAATGGCTAGTGCAAAAACATCTTTATAGAGGAAATTTTTCACAATTTCTATTATGCAAATAACAGATGGCTATGTCATCTGTAGAGTACTGAACCCAAAAGTGGTCAATGTAAATTACCATCTTGCAAAAGTATTTCATCCCTAGCAATCATATCAAACTCCAATCTGCAGTATATCTGTCATATCTACTAAAATCGAATAAGAAACACTATTAACTATAAGTTTCAACATAATATAAATGCAATCTCATGAAGTTATATCCAATCTTAATACTAGTTAGATTCGTTAATAAAACAGTGATTTCTCAAAGAAACAAAAGGAAGAAAAAAAGTCAGAACTATCGACAGAGTTGGACTACTCACCAAGAACACGAGCCCTACAACTGTGGCCTGAACCAACTTCTGAAGCAAAACTCCCTTGATCACAGAGGGTAAAGGCACCAAATTCTTCTGTCCTCTTCTTTTATAAATTCTAGTATGCAATCGGTACTGGTCCAGAGACTGCAATAGCTGATACACTCCCTTAATCGGATCCTGTGAAGGAGATTAGGAGAAGGTGGGGTGAAAGCGAAAAGGCGAAAAGTCGAGAAGGCGAAAAGTCGAGGATTCACGAATGAAAATTAAAATCGGCAAGTTCCGAGAAAAGAGAACGAGAATAGAAAGAGTCTCTATTTCCTATAGAAAATAAAGATAAAAGGAAGGGACTGACAACTGGTTGGTGCCCGTGCCGATATTGGTGCCCGTGCGATCCTCTCCTTTTCAATCTCCCGCTGCACAATATCAGAAAATTTAGGCTTTATTTAAAAATCTGGACATAAAAATATCAAAAAATTTGGGCCCTGGGCGAGGGCCCTGGTTGCCCTGGCCCAAGGCCGACTCTGACGAGGCACTCATCTTTCTCTTGGTGCTCGAGATGAAGCACATAGGCGCTTGAGTGCTTAGATGTCCAAGATCGAGTACATTGACGGAGCGCAAGCGCGATGCTCGCACGGAGCGCACGAAGCGCGCGATGCTCGCACGGAGCGCAGCGCGATGCTCGGCAGAGCGCAAGCGCGATGCTCGACGGAGCGCAGCGCGATGCTCTAAGACGGAGCACAAGCGCGATGCTCGGCACGGAGCGCAAGCGCGATGCTCGGCACGGAGCGCAAGCGCGATGCTCGGCACGGAGCGCAGGCGCGATGCTCGGCACGGAGCGCAAGCGCGATGCTCGGCACGGAGCGCAGGCACGATGCTCGGCACGGAGCGCAAGCGCGATGCTCGGCACAGAGCGCAAGCGCAGTGCTCGGGCATGTGGTGCTAGGTCACGCGATGCTCGTCACAAAGCACAGGTGTGGCTCTCAAGCACGCAGTGCTCGGCATAGGGCGCAGGTGCGGTGCTCAGGCACACGGTGTTCGCCATGGAGCATAGGTATGGTGCTTGGGCACATAGTGCTAGGGCATGTGATGCTCAGCACGGAGCACAAGCATGGCTCGGGCTCTCAGTTGCTTGGGTGAGAAGCACACTATGCACGGTACTCGATACTTGGGGTGCTTGAGTGACGAACGCACTGCACGTGATGCACATGGTGCTTGAGCTTTTGCACGCGGTACTCGGGTGAGGAGTTGCATGGTGTTCTTCGTTAGGGATTGAGAACACGCGATATGCGTGTAGGTTGAAGTAACGGAAGTACTCGGGATTTGACTGGGTGTTTTGATGAAATAGCTAAGCCAATACTGACTGACTAGCAGAGTTGACAATGGTCGACTAACTTCATAACTGAAGTGTGGAGTAATTGTTAGAACATGGACTCGGTATAAATAACTCAGACTAGGTTTAGTTAACTAGGGAAAGTGCTCGAGAAGTACAAAATTGATGTTGGTTGAAGTTGATTCAGGATTTAGTAAGGATGCACCTGATTGACTCAGAATTTATTTTTTCAAAGTCAACAGTTGTCAGTGGAGTCAACTAGTCAGGAGGACCTATCGACTGAAAACTCTTAAAATAAAAAAGATTGATTTTTCTTGATTATTTGTATTGGTTATATGCATGTATAAATTAAATTAAGCCAGTTTTATACTGGTTAGTCAGTTTTGTACTAACTTTGTTAATTTCAATTTCAGATGGCATGAATGATCTATACGATGACTCATCGTGATATATTATGAAATAAGCTAAGGGATGCTATCCACAAGATAGTTTATAATCTTGCTTATAGAGCCAGTGGACACATTGAAAGACTCGATTATTTTTTCTAAACTTGAGATGCAGGAGTTTCTGATACTGGACAACTATCGAATTTGAGCCATGGTGCATTCTTTACCAAACAATCTTAGTGTAGTTGCATATCATGTATGGGGGCGCTATGAAAGGCACATTACATATGTTGAGTTATGCCTGGAGCTACTTCACCATGTGGATTAGAAGAATTCCGAGGAGATTGAAAAGAATTCTGAAGTCAAGCAACTTGAGTATGCCCTAATGGAGCCTACTGCACTAGTGTTTGTCTTAGTGAGAATAGTAATGATCTATTTAGTCTATTAGAGTTGTTTAGGTTATGCATAAAGAATGTTATATGTTAATAGTTTTTTTTAAAGTATGTTATATGTTAACTTTTGAAAAAGGAATGACTAAGTCATTTGTCGTTAAGATCATGATTAGTTAATTTAATAAAAATGATTAGTTTATTTTACGTTTAATATTATGACTTTTTAATGATTAGTTCATTAGATAAGATGAATGTAATATGTTGGAACTTCAGTGAGCGCTAGAGGGGGAGGGGAATAGCGTGTTCGTCGTTTTTCGAAATTCGATCGCGTTTGCCTACAATACTTGTAATACGCAGTGGAAATAATAATGACAATAACAAAATAGACAAACACAATCACAACACACAAATATAACGTGGTTCGGAACCTTAGGGTTCCTATTCCACGGGTTGAGCTTAAATGAGCTCTAGCGATGCAAATACCATCACTAATCTAGTACTCCTTTACGGTGACACACCAGAGGTGGAGAAAACCTCTTATAAGCGATTACAAAAGTAATACAATGAATTACAAGAAAATACAAAGAACTACAAACGAAATGTAAAGAACACTTTACAAATTAGGACTTTGAATGCTTTGCTTGTTGGTTGCTTGGATGATTTTGAAGGACCCTGAAATGCGCCTGTACTTAGCCTTCAAATTACCTCCACAACCTCTCAAAGAACTAATGGAGAAATCCTCCACAAGCTGATCCTTTTATGCCTGCATCGGGATGATTATGCGCCTGACAGTCGACTGCCATAAGGCCCCAGTCGACTGCCAACAGTGTCGTTGTCTCACAACGACTTAATCCATGTCGACATTCCAGCCAACAGATACACCGATGGCCAATCATGCTATCGTAGTCGATCATTTCACGGCGCCACCGAGCATTCTGCCTCATGACCAAAACCAACAGCAGTCGTCTGCCCTCATGCTCATGGCCAGTCGACTGCCTAATGTTGGCAATTGACTGCCAAGGTTATTTGCCACAGTTGAATCCTAGTCGACTGCTCATAATCCTAGTCGACTACTCAATGTCGACTCGACTGCTAAGTGTCAAACACTTGACCAATCGACTGTTCTATAACCCCAGTCGATTGCTACACCTCAACCATGAGGTTTACCCCAAGTATGATGCCCTCATACTTGCTAGACCACCCTTAGCCTAGACCTAAGTATTCTAGCCACCTCCATCAGCTTCACGCCTATCGGATCCCTCCAAGTTATCCATGACTTGTTCATCCAAACGCTAGCCTTCAAGTGCTTTCATTGGTTATTGTCATGCTAAGCTGGTCTACACCGCCAAGACACATTGGATTTACGCTGGCAAGATACACGCTTGGACTTTACGCCGCCAACCATTGGACTTATGCTGCCAAGACTCCGCCCTTGGAATTTACGCTGCCAATATCAATCCTTGGAATTCCCAAATGCCAACTCCATGTTGGACTTTCCAATTGCTAAGACTCAAGCTTGGACTTTCCCTTGCCAAGACCCATGCTGGGACTTTCCTTGCCAAGTACTCAAGACTTGGACTTTCCTTGCTATGTTAGACTTTCCAAATGCCAAGACTCATGTTTGGACTTTCCATGCCAAGTACTCAAGACTTGGACTTTCCATGCCAAGTACCCATGCTTGGACTTTCCTATTGCCAAGTGTCCCACTTGGACTTCTCCATCATATGGTCAACCTCATGTCAACCATATAGTCAATCCATTGTTAAATAATAGTCAACTCATCATTAAACATCAAAACATAACTCGAGTTCAACTCGAGTCTGGTCAATTATGACTTGGGTCGATTGCACCAACAATCTCTCCTTTTTTGATGTTTGATAAAAACTAAACCTTTGAGTTAGAACACTAACTCAATTCAATCCTCCCAATTGTCTAAATTGGGAATTCCACCTTCCCACTCAATTTTCCCACATCAATTCTCCCCCTTTTTGATATACATCAAAAAGGCTCTCTCCAAGAGTATCAATGTCTCATATCCCAATGAGATCTTACAATCTCCCCCTTGGTCCAAAAACATCTAAGATGCCTTTGCTCTTCCTAATGATAAGTCCCATATCACTAAAGAGAGGCAATCCTCACTTCTCCAAATTCTCCCCTCTCATGAGGAAGAACACATCCATCATCTCATGATGGATAATCTCCCCCTAAATGCTTGCTCCCCCTTGACCATTGCACCAATAATATCATTGGAGAGTCCCTAAGCCTATAGGAACACTAAACCATCAAAATTAGGGGCAAAAGTTCAAACTTGAACTTTCACACACCTTAAAATTAATACACACCCTAAACAATTCTCCTAATTCATATCCAATGGATTTTCACCCTTCCAATGCTTTCCAAAGCATATCCTAGGATTAGGAACAGTTAGGGCATGCTAACATAGTTGAAATCTAGTTAAAAAAATCTTGTTTACCCGAAATCAGGCCTGACAGTCAACTCTGTCAGTCAACAGTCAACTGCCATTCATGGCAGTCGACTGATTTCTGCAAGTGTAGAAATCAGGTTCAAAAACTGAAATTTCGAAAACCATAAGTAATTATACATAAATAAAAAAATCACGAAAATTCATATGTATAATACTTAAATCAATTATTATGGGTGAAAAATATTTGAAAAATAAAATACCCATAAAATAGTGAGATTGATACAAAGTTCAAAAATAAGAAAAACTTTATTATTTTGAGCCTGCTTTGTATCAACTTCATCAATGGTGACTTATATCAAAAGATAGACTACACTAAGATTTTTCAAGATGATTTTGAAATATTTTTAAAATCTTATATTGAACTATGGTCTATGGGCTTAATGCACATGACTTGTACACAAGCTTTCCTCATGATTCATTCATGGTATAAGATGAGTTTGAGTTCATCTAGATGCAAAAACTATGCACCTTGAACTTAAATTATTTTCTAGCATCTCACATGTGTCTAGGGTGTATCAATACACACACATATTAATTTGATGTGAGATGTGAGTTTTGTTCTTCCTAAACTAAGGTCTCATGCATTTTCTAAGGCAACACTATTCGATTCCCTTATACATGAGACTTCAAATCATGTTGATTGTTCTTAAATCAATTTTCATTTATCCTAAATGCATGAATGATGATTATGGCATATAATGGTAGCATAAATAAAATA
Organism: Wurfbainia villosa; assembly: GCA_025175895.1. Lineage (NCBI taxonomy): Eukaryota > Viridiplantae > Streptophyta > Magnoliopsida > Zingiberales > Zingiberaceae > Wurfbainia > Wurfbainia villosa. The sequence continues at coordinate 101,884,451 of CM046000.1, read as the reverse complement.
TGTGCCAATAATCATGATGTCATGACATAAATCATAAACCTAAATATACATGACATAAAAAAAACTTAAACCTAAGCATTATCATGACATTTAATGATAAAAATGAGATATGATGTCATGATATGACATATGACAAAATAAATCATGACAAATAAAATATAAAGGTATATAATGCCTAAGTGTTAAGCCCAAAATGTCATTTCTAGAATTTAGTCCATATTTGTCATAATACCACTTATCTCCCAAGCGTGCCAAAACCTAAAAATGGCACACCAAGACCTCTAAATCTAATTGTGCCAATTTGATTAATTTTTCATAGTTCTCAAAATATATTGGCACATCCTAAAATCTTTTAGAATATAAATTCAATCTTATTTCCAAGGTATCCCATAATCTTGAAAATGATCTAAAGTGTCGACTTTGCTATGATTGAGTTAACTACCCATCCAATCAAAGTTGACACCTCCTAACCCATTTAGCGTGAATCGATCACGCTCCTAGGAACCCAATATCTATTGGAGCTCCTTGGGTTTACTAGGCATTCCTTAGGGATAACTTCCCTAGATACCCTCCTAATGACCCTTTTAGGCTTAGAAGCCTTGGTCATTGTGGTCTTGCCTAGGTTAACTTTAGGGGCGACTCCCCTTGTAACCTTCTTAGTGGCTTCCCAAGGTTTCCTTGAAACCTTAGCCACTAGGCACCTACCTTGGTTACCCTTAGGGATAACTTCCCTAGTAACCTTGGTTTTCCTAGACCTATGTTGTGTTCCATAATCGAATGGAACATTGTGGTAGGTCTCCTTGGGCTTAGGTTTGTGACCAAACCCTTTCTTGTCCTTGGGTGGACCTTACCTCCTAGACCCTAGGCTTTGACTCCTAGACCCTAAATTTTGACTATTTGACCCTTGCATTTGATTTTGTATCTTTCTAAGGGTCTTTTCAAGTCTTCAAGTCTTGACCTCAAGGCTTGGTTCTCTAACTCCAATTGCCCAATTTTTATTTTTTCATTTAGTCTTTGGGCATTACCATTTCTTCTAGGCATATGCCTACCCTTCTTATGGTTAATGCTTAAATGGTCCTCTACCTTTCTAATAGTTTCCCTAAGTATGATTTTTCTAGGGTAATTAGTCTCAAATTTCTCCTTAGTTCTAAACTAGATATGTTTAGCCCCTAAGTAATAAAATTTATTGTTACTAGCATGCTTTTTATAATCACGAGCAATTGCAATAAAATTCCTAGCATGACTTTTAACATTAAAATTTGAAGGTGCATTAAAATATAAATTAGGGGTTGCTTTTAAAGCTCCCCCTACATGTGATACTCCTTCTTGGACCTTCTTCCTCCTCCTAGGGCATTGACTTATATAATGTCCTTTTTGATAACATTTGAATCACATCACGTGCTCCTTGCCCTTAATTGGGGCTCCGATATCCTTGGCCTTTGGCACGACTTGTGCCGTCTTCTTGATCCATTTCGGACACTTGCTCTTGTAGTGTCCGACTTCCCTACACTCAAAGCATGTAATATGGATTTTATTTTTAATTTGAATGCTTGAGTTACCTAGGTTAATGGTGGTGGAAGCCTCTTGAGCTTGTTCATCACTTCTCTCGAAGGTTGATGGCTCCTCTTGATTTTGATCCAACATTGAGGATGAACTCTCCTCCCCCTCAATCCTAGAGGTAGAGGCTTCTTCCACCTCTACTACCTCTTTTCCATCGGACGTTGTGCACCTCTCAACCTCTGATTCTTCAAGTCCTTGAGTCGATAAACATTCTTCGGCTTCTTGCGATTGTTCTTCACTTGAGGTCGGTGATGGTTCTTTATGGAGCTTTGCCAATTTGCTCCAAAGCTCCTTGGCATCTTGATATTCACCTAATCTAGACACAATATCGTTAGGTATTAATTCAACTAAAAATTTCATTACCTTTTGATTTTTCTCGAACCCTTGGAGTTGTTCCTCGGTCCATTTCTTCATCTTGAGGAATCCTCCTTTTGACCCTCTTGGATACTCGAATCCTTCTATCAAGGCGGACCAATCTTTAAAGTCCTTCATCATTATGAATTCTTCAATCCTTGTCTTCCATTGATTGAAGTCTTCTCGTCCATATAACGCGTATGAGATTGGAGTGTTGATGTCCCATCCAAGTCCATCTTTTGGCAACTCCATCCTCTATCGCTTTTGCTCCCAGTTGTTAATCTGTAGAAGACCCCTAGGCTCTGATACCACTTATTGGAACTTCAGTGAGTGCTAGAGGGGGGGTGAATAGTGTGTTCGTCATTTTTCAGAATTCAATCACGTTTGCCTACAATACTTGTTATATGCAGCGGAAATAATAATGACAATAACAAAATAGACAAACACAATCACAACACACAAATATAACGTGGTTTGGAACCTTAGAGTTCCTACTCCACGAGTTGAGCTCAAATGAGTTATAGCGATGCAAATACCACCACTAATCAAGTACTCCTTTTCAGTGACACACCGGAGGTGGAGAAAACCTCTTATAAGCGATTACAAAAGTAATACAATGAATTATAAAAAAATACAAAGAACTACAAACAAAATGTAAAGAACATTTTACAAATTAAGGCTTTGAATGTTTTGCTTGTTGGTTGCTTTGATGATCTTGAAGGACCCTGAAATGTGCTTGCACTTTGCCTTCAAATCGGCTCCACAACCTCTCAAAGAACTGATGGAAAAATCCTCTATAAGCTGCTCCTTGTATGTCTGTATTGGGCTAATTTCGCACTTGGTAGTTGACTGTCAAAAGGCCTCAGTCGACTGCCAAAAGTGTCGTTGTCTCACAACAACTTAATTCACATCGGTATTCCAACCAACGGATACACTGGTAGTCAACTGCTCAAGCCTGTAGCCGACTGCTCAGTCAGCTACCGAGTGTTCTGCCTCGCGACCAAAACCAATAGCAATCAATTGCCCTCCATGACAGTCGACTGCTCATGGTCAGTTGACTACCCAATGTTAGCAGTCGACTACCAAGGCTATTTGCTACAGTCGAACCCTAGTCGACTCTCGACAGTTGACTGATCATAATCCCATTCGATTGCTCAGTGTTGACTCGGTTGCCAAGTGTTAAACACTTGACTAGTCGACTGGTCCATAAACCCAGTCGACTGCTACACCTCAACTATGAGATTTACCCCAAGTATGATGCCCTCATACTTGCTAGACTACCCTTAGCCTAAACCTAAGCCTTCTAGTCACCTCCATCAGCCTCATGCCTATCAGATCCCTCCAAGTCATCCATGACTTGTTCATCAATGCGCTAGCCTTTAAGTGCTTCCATTGACTATTGTCATGCTAAGCTGGTCTACATCGCCAAGGCACATTGGGCTTACGCTGCCAAGACACACACTTGGACTTTATGCCACCAACCATTGGACTTATGCTGCCAAGACTCTACCCTTGAATTTTACGTCGCCAATATCAATCCTTGGACTTTCCAAATGTCAACTCCATGTTGGCCTTTCCAATTGCCAAGACTCAAGCTTGGACTTTCCCTTGACAAGACTCATGCTTGGACTTTTCTTGCTAAGTACTCAAGACTTGGACTTTCTTTATCAGCCCATGTTGAACTTTCCAAATGCCAAGACTCATGCTTGGACTTTCCATGCCAAGTACTCAAGACTTGGACTTTCCATGTCAAGTACCTATGCTTGGACTTTCCCATTGCCAAGTGTCCCACTTGGACTTCTCTATCATATGGTCAACCCCATGTCAACCATATAGTCAACCCATTATCAAACAATGGTCAACTCATCGTCAAACATCAAAGCACCAACATTAAAACACAACTCAAGTCCAACTTGAGTCTGATAAATCATGACCTGGGCCGGTTGTACCAACATAATATAGTTGATCAATGTTGGTCAGATTGAAAAATACGAATTATGAGTGAAAATATGGTTTTCACTTGATTTTATAAACCAATTCAGACTTACATTGAGTCGATCAGAAATTACATACATATTATTTACATTGAATAACTAAATAGTGTGTTTATTTATGGTAGATTATGATGACTAAAAATATCATAGCTAAACTCAATAAGGATGAGAAATTGAATTAGGATAACTATAAGATCTGACACCTCAAGATACAGTATGTTCTTGAGGAATAAGAAATTCTAGAGGTTGTTCATTAGGTTATGAAAGAACATGTTGATGATCCGACAGCACAACACATACGAGACCTTGATGCCTATAAGGCATGAAAGAAAAAGGACACCACTGCTAAGGAAATATTAATTAGTTCAATGGTAGATGACATGATTTTTTAGTATGAGTCATATCCTTCGGCTTATGCTGTCTGGGTAGCTATTAGGAAAAAGTACAGTGGAGTGAGTCTGAGCAAGCTTCGACAGTTGACAATTAAGTTTGACAGCTACAAGAAATGCTCGAATGCCTCTATAGTTCAACACCCGAGGGAGATGTACAATATGATTCAGGAGCTTAATTAAAACTGTTGGTCATGAGTTGGTCGATGAACAAATAGGTTCAGGCGGAGATCTCTTCCCTTCCAGATTCTTGGAAGACCATAAAACATAACCTAATTCACAATGAAAGTATCAAGACTTTCATTGATGTCTCACGCCATGTAGAATTAGAGGCAGAGAGAGTTGAATCCTCAAGGATTTCATAACAAACTATGTAGCTGGCGGTTCTTATGGATCATTAGGATCTAAAAAGAAGAAATAGTTCAAGAAGGGAAAGGGAAAGTTAAAGGAAGTGAGTGCAGTTACAGGACAGGGCCCAAATAAGAAGAAAGAAAAGAAAACTGGAAAGAAACTTAAAAGCAAGTTGACTTGCTTTAATTGTAGCAAGAAGGGTCACTTCGCTCGGAAATATACTGAGCCAAAAATGGTAAATCCAAGTCTGTCTTCTTTTCCTGAGTATTATGTTGCTAGTTCAGTGTTGTTAGCTAATTCTCATCCTTTGTGGATTATAGATTCGAGAGCAACTATCCATGTAGCTCGGGAGCGATTTACATTTGTAGAGTATTGTCAGGTGCTAGCTAACAATAGATGGATATATGTAAGAAACAATGCAAGGATTAAAGTTTAAAGGATTGACACTTGCAAGTTCAACCTTCATGGTGGACGTACTTTCTTTCTATATGATGTCCTCTATGCTATTGAGATTCGATGAAATTTAATTTTCATTATATGCCTTCTTGATTTGGGATATTGTATAAAATTTTATATCTATTTTGTTGAACTTCATATTGACTCTGTGTTAATAGGATATAATTTTTTAACTAATGATTTCATGGTTCTTGATATAAAATCAGATATCAATTATAGCAATAATGGTTGTTTTTCAAACATTGCTCTTACTAGTGATATAGATATATCTGATGATATTTGACATGCTAGATTAGGACATATAGAACAAGAACATATGAATCGGTTAGCAAAAGAGGATCTTTTGGGCACTCATGTTAAGATTAATTTGTCTATATGTGAGCATTATCTATTGAAAAAGCAACCAGAAAACTATTTGGTAAGACTATAAGGGATGATTCTGTTGGATCGATATGAGTGCTAGAGGGGGGGTGAATAGCGTTCATAAAAACTTTTCTTTTTCGACGATTAAAACCAAGTACATAGCGGAAAACTAAAAGACAAACACAAGAAAGACACAAAGCTTTTTTACTTGGTTCACATCCCACCGGCTGCTAATCCAAGGCCCTGTGATCCTTGATCGCTTCCGAAGGGCAATCACTAAAAGTCTCTTCCTCGTTGGAGGTAAGAGATAAGACGATTACAATGATTATAAGGCCAATAACAACCTTACCGGTCCTTATACAAATTAAGTACAGAAAGATAATAATAATACCGACAATTAATTAGAAGATGGCGCACGGTCGGAGTAGCGTTGTAGAGAGCACGAGCACTTGGGAGATTCTTGAATTTGGGTGTGAGTCCTCCCCTCCTTTTATAGATTTGCGCCTTGGAATTTGTCCCGATCCAGATCCAAAACTCGTGGATCTTATCTTGAGGTGGCGGCTTATCTTATCCTGAGGTGGCAGCTTATCTTATCTTGAGGTGGTGGCATCAATCTCTATCTCTTTGACCTTGTGCACTGGGCTGATTCGTCGACATCAGTCGACTGATCCTCTTAGCAGTCAACTGCCTTCAGTTGACTACTGACCTTGAGAATTCTTGCAATACAAGATTAGCACAATAGATGCATAATGCCATGTAGTGTGACAGTTCTTTGACTGTCCGATCTCAACTTCAGCATTCCTCCGGAAGCCTTAGTCATATCGATGCCTAGGATTGTCCTCTAACCGAGGGCACGTCCTTACCACCGCTCCACACACGGAGCTTACCTTTGGTTCTCTTGACCTGTCGCTTAGCTTTCGGTCACCACTAACGTTCCTCGACTCCCTGAGGTTCTCCTGGTATCACCCGACCACCACGGTTTCTCAACTTGAGATTCTCTGGATGTCGCTCGACCTTTGGCTTAGCTTAAACACTTCCTGCACACTTAGCATATCACATGAGATAACAAAATAACTTAACTTTGAATCTTTGCCATCATCAAAACCAAGGTTCGATTATCTAGTGCCCCTGCACCAACAATCTTCCCCATTTTGATTTATGGCAAACCAATTCAAAGTTAAGAGAAAATAAGCAGTAAGCATTGAACAATCATTTTTCAAAACCTCCCCCTTAAGGGTACCTCCCCCTTAACTCTAGGTGAGTTTTGAAAAACAATTACTTTTTGGGAAAGAAAAAGTAAGTAGCCTCTTAACTTTATTCTCTCTCCCCCTTTGACATATATCAAAAATAACTTTATATTGGGTACATTGCCAAGAAATAGAATTTTTAAACATGTTAATCAAGTTGATTTAATATGTTCTACTCCCTTTAATACTTAAGAGTTTAGGAGTTTAGTTTTCTAGATCCTGCACCAACAATGTATATCCTAGGTTAGAATGTGACCCCCTAACCTTTAACATTGTTATAAAATTTTGAGAAAGAATTAAAAAAAAACATTTTAAAGGCTCATGTCTATTGGTTTTATGCCAAACTGGAGGTAGCTAGATACTAAGTTTGTCCAACTTAAGTCTTCTCTCTGATACCAATTGTTGGATCGATATGAGCGCTAGAGGGGGGGGTGAATAGCATTCGTAAAAACTTTTCTTTTTCGACGATTAAAACCAAGTATACAGCGGAAAACTAAAAGACAAACACAAGAAAGACACAAATCTTTTTTACTTGGTTCACAACCCACCGGCTGCTAATCCAAGGCCCTGCGATCCTTGATCGCTTCCGAAGGGCAATCACTAAAAGTCTCTTCCTCGTTGGAGGTAAGAGACAAGACGATTACAATGATTATAAGGTCGATAATAACCTTACCGGTCCTTATATAAATTAAGTACAGAAAGATAATAATAATACCGACAATTAATTAGAAGATGGCCTTGCGGTCAGATGGCGTTGTAGAAACCTGAGCACTTGGGAGATTCTTGAATTGGGTTTGAGTCCTCCCCTCCTTTTATAGATTTACACCTTGGAATTTGTCCCGATCCAGATCCAAAACTCGTGGATCTTATCTTGAGGTGGCAGCTTATCTTATCTTGAGGTGGCGGCTTATCTTATCTTGAGGTGGCGGCTTATCTTATCCTGAGGTGACGCCATCAATCTCTATCTCTTTGACCTTGTGCACTGGGTTAATTCGTCTACATCAGTCGACTGATCCTCTTAGCGATCAGCCTTGATCGACTCGACATCTCCAGTTGGATCTGCGCGAGAATTCTGCAATACAAGATTAGCACAATAGATGCATAATGCCATGTAGTGTGACAGTCCTTTGACTGTCCGATCTCGACTTCAGCATTCCTCCGGAAGCCTTAGTCGGATCAACGCCTAGGATTGTCCTCTAACCGAGGACGTGTCCTTACTACCGCTCCACACATGGAGCTTACCTTTGGTCCTCTTGACCTATCGCTTAGCTTTCGGTCACCACCGAGGTTCCTCAACTCCCCGAGGTTCTCCTGGTGTCACCCGACCACCACGGTTTCTCAACTTGAGATTCTCCGGATGTCGCTCGACCTTTGGCTTAGCTTAAACACTTCCTGCACACTTAGCATATCACATGAGATAACAAAATAGCTTAACTTTGAATTTTTGCCATCATCAAAACCAAGGTTCGATTTTCTAGTGCCCCTGCACCAACAATCTCTCCCTTTTTGATCTATGGCAAACCAATTCAAAGTTAAGAGAAAATTAGCAGTAAACATTGAACAATCATTTTTCAAAACCTCCCCCTTAAGGGTACCTCCCCCTTAACCCTAGGTGATTTTTAAAAAATAATTACTTTTTGGGAAAGAAAAAGTAAGTAACCTCTTAACTTTATTCTCTCTCCCCCTTTGACATATATCAAAAATAACTTTATATTGGGTACATTGCCAAGAAATAGAATTTTTAAACATGCTAATCAAGTTGATTTAATATGTTCAACTTCCTTTAATACTTAGGAGTTTAAGTTTCTAGATCCTGCACCAACAATGTATATCCTAGGTTAGAATGTGACCCCCTAACCTTTAACATTGTTATAAAATTTTGAGAAAGAGAAAAAACATTTTAAAGGCTCATGTCTATTTGTTTTTATGCCAAACTGGAGGTAGCTAGATACTAAGTTTGTCCAACTTAAGTCTTCTCTCCCCCTTGGCATATTATCAAAAGAAGGATTTAAATTTAGAAAGTATTGGTGATTTTTTTTTAAAAAAAATATTTTTTAACAACTTCTATGATGATTATCCAATTAGAACCTCCCCCTTAACCTAACATCCTTGTTAGCCACAAGGAAGGCTTATCTAGAGGGTCTCCCCTTTTGTCTGAGAAACTCTTAGGACATCCTTGTTGGCCATAAGGAAGGCTCACCTAAGTATCCAGAGGGTCTAGGTATCTAAAGTTAACCTAAGGATTTAGACGTTCAGTATTAGTCAACTAACCATCATTTTAAGAAGCATAGTTGTTTTGAAAACTACGTATAACTACACAAAATAATCATAGCAACCAATAAAAATAATTTTAAGAACCTATTTATGTGTATATAAATTTTGAAATTGTTTTCAAAATTATTTTTAATTTGTTGTCCTTACCATCTCACCCATTCTACATGATCAACCAAGTTATTCTTATAGGTATTGTGAGATGAATTTAATTTAATGCCTTAGAAATTAATTAATCTTGGGTTAGATTCAGATTTCACCTTTAGTTAGTTAAGTGAACATTTCAAAATAGGGCTTACAGGTCATGGCGAGGCACAGGGGCCTTCTTTGATCGGAACAACGACCACTTCCTTAGACAAAGCCAACTTAAGAAAATTACACACTTAATTCACTTAGGATTACGTCCTGGTCTAACTAGTTTAGGATGTGGTGAGGTAGCTTCAGTTAGTTCCACTTAGTTAAATGCACCAAGCTAGATACTCCTTATCCAACTCGGATACACTTGACTTCGTTTCCTTAACGTACTATCATCTCACCGCGTCCTGATACTATGTTGTCAAGATTAATTAATTTTTTCCTATCTAACCATTCTATGAGAGTGAATTTAAAACTAGTATGTATGACATGACAAAATAAGCATGGTAATGATATGTATGCATGAGCAAGCTACATTCAATCAATTTAAAGAAATGGTTATTTTCTTGGGTAGACTTTTATTTGTTCTATAGTTATAAGATACTTTATTATAATTAGGTTTACAAATTTTAGTGTCTTGATTTTTGGTTAGCTTAGACTTGTAACCCAAGTCAACATATTTATTAGTTGAATTTTTAAAAGTTGAAGGTTTAATTACTAGATTATTAATTTGTGTATAATCAAATGGTACTCTATTATAATTAATTTTATTGGTTTGATTATCTAATTTTGAATTTTTAATTAAGTTAGATTGTGAATTATTTAAAATAGGATTATTAGAATTTTTCAAAATAATATTATTAGGCTTTTTCAAGATAAGATTATTAGACTTTTTAAAAGTAGAATTATTAGAATTTCTTAAGATAAGATTATTAGACTTTTTAAAAATAGAATTATTAAAATTATTAGAATTTTTTAAGGTAGAATTATTAGAATTATTCAAGATAATATTATTAGAAATTTTAAAGGCAGAATTATTATTAGAATTATTTAAGATAAGATTGTTAGAGTTTTTAAAGGTAGAATTATTATTAGAATTATTTAAGATAAAATTGTTAGAGTTTTTAAAGGTAGAATTATTATTAGAATTATTTAGATTATCTTTGGAATTTTTTAAAGTTAATTTCGATTTTTTTATGGTTGAATTTTTCAAAACAGAATTTTTTAATTCGGAATTATCTAGATTAATCAGATTTAGGATTTGATGATTCTGTCCTATGGTTTGATTATTCTGATCAAGGGTTTGATTATTCTGATTAAGTCCTAGGTTGGTTTTATCTTTGACTTGATCTAGATCTATGTTGATTAAACTAAATATTTGATTAATCTCTTTGTTAATTTTATCAAATGTTAGATTAATTTGATCATTTTCTTCCATGATATTATTATTATTATTATTATTATTTAAACTAATTAAATCTGAATTAATTAATTTTTTATTAGTTGAATTATTAATTGTATTAATTAATTGACAACAATTACATAATTTATCTAAATTATCAACCATTCTAAAACTCAACTTTTCAAAATTATTAACTTTACTAACCTTTTTTTTCTGGACACCGATTCTTGTAGTGACCGAATCTTCCGCACCCGAAGCACTTGATGTGCTCCTTGTTCTTCCGGATTCCTAGCAATGGTGTCTCCTTTGCCATCGGTTGCGTCGTTCGAGTCTTACGAGTAGGACACTTATTTTTATAGTGTCCTCTCTCCCTGCACTTAAAGCAAATAATATGAAATTTAAAATTTAAATTGACATTGTTACCTTTATGCCTTGTGGGAGACTCTTCCATGGTTTGCTCAGTCAACGATTTTCTAAAACTCGCAAAAAAAAACACAAACAAAAAAGTCCCAAGACTTGGTCTTGGATTAGTAGTGTGGGAGATATTTAAAAATAAAAATAAAAATAAAGAAAAGAAAATGCTCGACCGGTGGTTGCACCGAATCTGAGCGCCCCCGCTCTGATACCAATTGTTGGATCGATATGAGCGCTAGAGGGGGGGGGGGTGAATAGCGTTCGTAAAAACTTTTCTTTTTCGACGATTAAAACCAAGTATACAGCGGAAAACTAAAAGACAAACACAAGAAAGACACAAAGCTTTTTTACTTGGTTCACAGCCCACCGGCTACTAATCCAAGGCCCTGTGATCCTTGATCGCTTCCGAAGGGTAATCACTAAAAGTCTCTTCCTCGTTAGAGGTAAGAGACAAGACGATTACAATGATTATAAGGTCGATAACAACCTTACCGGTCCTTATATAAATTAAGTACAGAAAGATAATACTAATACCGACAATTAATTAGAAGATGGCCTTGAGTCGAGCAGTAGAAACACGAGCACTTGGGAGATTCTTGAATTGGGTTTGAGTCCTCCCCTCCTTTTATAGATTTGCACCTTGGAATTTGTCCCGATCCAGATCCAAAACTCGTGGATCTTATCTTGAGGTGGCAGCTTATCTTATCTTGAGGTGGCGGCTTATCTTATCTTGAGGTGGCGGCTTATCTTATCCTGAGGTGGCGCCATCAATCTCTATCTCTTTGACCTTGTACTTGGTTACATCACGATCGATCCTCTTAGCGATCGGCCTTCAGAGACCACGACATCTCGATTGGATCGTTGCACTGAGAATTCTGCGCAATACAAGATTAGCACAATAGATGCAATGCCATGCGGTGTGATAGTCCTTGTCGATCCCGATCTCGACATTCCTCCGGAAGCCTTAGTCGGATCAGCGCCTTAGGATTGTCCTCTTCTAACCGGCGGCGCCCCTTACTACCGTTCCACACATGGAGCTTACCTTTGGTCCTCTTGACCTATCGCTTAGCTTTCGGTCACCACCGAGGTTCCTCAACTCCCCGAGGTTCTCCTGGTGTCACCCGACCACCACGGTTTCTCAACTTGAGATTGTTCGGATGTCGCTCGACCTTTGGCTTAGCTTAAACACTTCCTGCACACTTAGCATATCACATGAGATAACAAAATAGCTTAACTTTGAATTTTTGCATCATTAAAACCAAGGTTCGATTTTCTAGTGCCCCTGCACCAACAATTGGTATCAGAGTTAAGGGGGAGGTTTTGAAAAATGATTGTTCAATGCTTACTGCTTATTTTCTCTTAACTTTGAATTGGTTTGCCATAAATCAAAAAGGGGGAGATTGTTGGTGCAGGGGCACTAGATAATCGAACCTTGGTTTTGATGATGGCAAAGATTCAAAGTTAAGTTATTTTGTTATCTCATGTGATATGCTAAGTGTGCAGGAAGTGTTTAAGCTAAGCCAAAGGTCGAGCGACATCCAGAGAATCTCAAGTTGAGAAACCATGGTGGTCGGGCGATACCAGGAGAACCTCGGGGAGTCGAGGAACGTCAGTGGTGAGTGAAAGCTAAGCGACAAGTCAAGAGGACCAAAGGTAAGCTCCGTGTGTGGAGCGGTGGTAAGGACGTGCCCTCGGTTAGAGGACAATCCTAGGCATCGATACGACTAAGGCTTCCGGAGGAATGCTGAAGTTGAGATCGGACAGTCAAAGAACTGTCACACTACATGGCATTATGCATCTATTGTGCTAATCTTGTATTGCAGGAATTCTCGCGCGATGCCAATCGAGATGTCGTGAGTCAATCAAGGCATTGATCGCTAAGAGGATCACGATCGATGTCGACGAATCAGCCCAGTGCACAAGGTCAAAGAGATAAAGATTGATGCCACCACCTCAAGATAAGATAAGCTGCCACCTCAGGATAAGATAAGCCGCCACCTCAAGATAAGATCCACGAGTTTTGGATCTGGATCGAGACAAATTCCAAGGCACAAATCTATAAAAGGAGGGGAGGACTCACACCCAAATTCAAGAATCTCCCAAGTGCTCGTGCTCTCTACAATGCTACTCCGACCGTGCGCCATCTTCTAATTAATTGTCGGTATTATTATTATCTTTATGTACTTAATTTGTATAAGGACCAGTAAGGTTGTTATTGGCCTTATAATCATTGTAATCGTCTTGTCTCTTACCTCCAACGAGGAAGAGACTTTTAGTGATTGCCCTTCGGAAGCGATCAAGGATCGCAGGGCCTTGGATTAGCAGCCGGTGGGCTGTGAACCAAGTAAAAAAGCTTTGTGTCTTTCTTGTGTTTGTCTTTTAGTTTTCCGCTGTGTACTTGGTTTTAATCGTCGAAAAAGAAAACATTTTAAAGGCTCATGTCTATTGGTTTTATGCCAAACTGGAGGTAGCTAGATACTAAGTTTGTCCAACTTAAGTCTTCTCTCCCCCTTGGCATATTATCAAAAGAAGGATTTAAATTGAGAAAGTATTGGTGATTTTTTTAAACAAAATATTTTTTAACAACTTCTATGATGATTATCCAATTAGAACCTCCCCCTTAACCTAACATCCTTGTTAGCCACAAGGAAGGCATATCTAGAGGGTCTCCCCTTTTGTCTGACAAACTCTTAGGACATCCTTGTTGGCCATAAGGAAGACTCACCTAAGTGTCCAGAGGGTCTAGGTATCTAAAGTTGACCTAAGGATTTATACGTTCAATATTGGTCAACTAACCATCATTTTAAGAAGTATAGTTGTTTTGAAAACTACGTATAACTACACACAATAATCATGGCAACCAATAAAAATAGTTTTAAGAATCTATTTATGTGTATATAAATTTTGAAATCATTTTCAAAATCATTTTTAATTTGTTGTCCTTACCATCTCACCCATTCTACATGATCAACCAAGTTATTCTTATAGGTATTGTGAGATGAATTTAATTTAATGCCTTAGAAATTAATTAATCTTGGGTTAGATTCGGATTTCACCTTTAGTTAGTTAAGTGAACATTTCAAAAGAGGGCTTCCACGTCGTGGCGAGGCATAGGGGCCTTCTTTGATCGGAACAACGACCACTTCCTTAGACAAAGCCAACTTAGGAAATTACACACTTAATTCACTTAGGATTACGTCCTGGTCTAACTAGTTTAGGATGTGTTGAGGTAGCTTCAATTAGTTCCACTTAGTTAAATGCACCAAGCTAGATACTCCTTATCTAACTCGGATACACTTGACTTCGTTTCCTTAACGTACTATCATCTCACCGCATCCTGATACTATGTTGTCAAGATTAATTAATTATTTCCTATCTAACCATTCTATGAGAGTGAATTTAAAACTAGTATATATGTATGACATGAAAAAATAAGCATGATAATGATATGTATGCATGAGCAAACTACATTCAATCAATTTAAAGAAACGGTTATTTTCTTGGGTAGACTTTTATTTGTTCTATAGTTATAAGATACTTTATTATAATTAGGTTTACAAATTTTAGTGTCTTGATTTTTGGTTAGCTTAGACTTGTAACCCAAGTCTACATGTTTATTAGTTGAATTTTTAAAAGTTGAAGGTTTAATTACTAGATTATTAATTTGTGTATAATCAAATGGTACTCTATTATAATTAATTTTATTGGTTTGATTATCTAATTTTGAATTTTTAATTAAGTTAGATTGTGAATTATTTAAAATAGGATTATTAGAATTTTTTAAGATAAGATTATTAGACTTTTTAAAAATAGAATTATTATTAGAATTATTTAAGATAAGATTGTTAGAGTTTTTAAAGGTAGAATTATTATTAGAATTATTTAAGATAAAATTATTAGAGTTTTAAAGGTAGAATTATTATTAGAATTATTTAGATTATCTTTGGAATTTTTAAAGTTAATTTCGATTTTTATGGTTGAATTTTTTAAAAGCAGAATTTTTAATTGAATTATCTAGATTAATCGGATCTAAGATTTGATGATTACAATATATTTTGATTATTTAGGTTGGTTTTATCTTTGACTTGATCTAGATCTATGTTGATTAAACTAAATATTTGATTAATCTCTTTGTTAATTTTATCAAATGTTAGATTAATTTGATCATTTTCTTCCATGATATTATTATTATTATTATTTAAACTAATTAAATCTGAATTAATTAATTTTTTATTAGTTGAATTATTAATTGTATTAATTAATTGACAACAATTACACAATTTATCTAAATTATCAACTATTCTAAAACTCAACTTTTCAAAATTATTAACTTTACTAACTTTTTTTTTCGGACACCGATTCTTGTAGTGACCGAATCTTCCGCACCTGAAGCACTTGATATGCTCCTTGTTCTTAGGATTCTGCAATGGTGTCTCCTTTGTCGCGGTTGCGTCGTTGAGTCTTACAGTAGGACACTTATTTTTATAGTGTCCTCTCTCCCTGCACTTAAAGCAAATAATATGAAATTTAAAATTTAAATTGACATTGTTACCTTTATGACTTGTGGGAGACTCTTCCATGGTTGGCTCGGTCAACGATTTTCTAAAACTCGCAAAAAAAAACACAAACCAAAAAGTCCCAAGACTTGGTCTTGGATTAGTAGTGCGGGAGATATTTAAAAATAAAAATAAAAAAAAAAAAAAGAAAATGCTAGATCGGTGGTTGCACCGAATCTGAGCGCCCCCGCTCTGATACCAATTGTTGGATCAATATGAGCGCTAGAGGGGGGGGTGAATAGCGTTCATAAAAACTTTTCTTTTTCGACGATTAAAACCAAGTACACAGCGGAAAACTAAAAGACAAACACAAGAAAGACACAAAGCTTTTTTACTTGGTTCACATTACCCCACGCTAATCCAAGGCCCTGCGATCCTTGATTGCTTCCGAAGGGCAATCACTAAAAGTCTCTTCCTCGTTGGAGGTAAGAGACAAGACGATTACAATGATTATAAGGCCAATAACAACCTTACTGGTCCTTATACAAATTAAGTACAGAAAGATAATAATAATACCGACAATTAATTAGAAGATGGCGCACGGTCGGAGTAGCGTTGTAGAGAGCACGAGCACTTGGGAGATTCTTGAATTTGGGTGTGAGTCCTCCCCTCCTTTTATAGATTTGCGCCTTGGAATTTGTCCCGATCCAGATCCAAAACTCGTGGATCTTATCTTGAGGTGGCGGCTTATCTTATCCTGAGGTGGCAGCTTATCTTATCTTGAGGTGGTGGCATCAATCTCTATCTCTTTGACCTTGTACCTTTGGTGATTCGTCGACATCGATCGTGATCCTCTTAGCGAGCGCGCCTTGATTGACTCTCAGCATCTCGATTGGCCTTGCGCCGAGAATTCTGCAATACAAGATTAGCACAATAGATGCATAATGCCATGTAGTGTGACAGTTCTTTGACTGTCCGATCTCAACTTCAGCATTCCTTCTGAAGCCTTAGTCGTATCGACGCCTAGGATTGTCCTCTAACCGAGGGCACGTCCTTACCACCGCTCCACACACGGAGCTTACCTTTGGTCCTCTTGACCTGTCGCTTAGCTTTCGGTCACCACTGACATTCCTCGACTCCCTGAGGTTCTCCTGGTATCGCCTGACCACCACGATTTCTCAACTTGAGATTCTCTGGATGTCGCTCTACCTTTGGCTTAGCTTAAACACTTCCTGCACACTTAGCATATCACATGAGATAACAAAATAACTTAACTTTGAATCTTTGCCATCATCAAAACCAAGGTTCGATTATCTAGTGCCCCTGCACCAACAGATTCACCATTGCAATTAATTCATTCGGATATTTATGGTCCAATAAATGTGAAGCCTAGGCATGGAGGTTCCTTTTTCATTATATTTATTGATGATTTCACTCGTTTTGGTCATGTGTATTTGATTTCTCATAAATAAGAAGCATTGAATTGTTTCATTCATTATAAGAACGAAGTTGAGAATCAAATGGAATATAACGTTAAAATATTATGCACTAATCATGGAGGTGAATATTTGTTTGATCAATTCAAGATAATTTATAATGATAAAGAGATTATTAGATAGTTGACAATCCGAGTAACTTCACAATGAAATGGGGTTGTCGAAAAAAAATAGGACTCTTCTTAAAATGGTTAGGTCTATGATGGCTCAGACTAATTTACTGATTTTCCATTGGAAAGATGCATTGTTAGCAGTGACCTATATGTCTAACAGACTGCCTTCTAAATCAGTTCCATCTATCCCATATAAATATTGGACAGGCAGGAAATCAAATTTGAATAATTTGAGACCTTGAGGGTCAACTGCCTATGTTCATGAAAGTTCTCACAATATAGAAAACTATGACTTAAAGGTAAGAAATATATCTTTATAATATATTCTAAGATATCCAAAGGTTATGTTTTTATTGGTGAGCAATAAGATGGAACTATCTCTGAAATAGAGTCAAGAGATGTCACTTTTCTCAAAATTGAGTTCCCAATAAGAGGTGACATTAATAAATCGACTCCTCTATTTAAGGAGGATAAAAAATTATTAACATTAGAGGTGTCATAAGGGATTCCTGAGTCTAGTTAACTGAGTATTTTGTCAAGTCATGAGTTAACTTCTCAACAACCCAACTTACTAAGTATTCGTAAGATTAAACCTAAAAAGAGGTTTGATATTGAGAATGAGGTATTGATGACACTCCCAGTTGACGATGATGAACCTCAATCCATTGAGGAAGCATTGGGATGTAATGTGAGAGAAAAATGAAAAATTACAATAGAAGAAGAGATGGAGTATATAACAAAGAATCAAGTTTGGAAATTAGTCGATCTTCCTCTAGGCTAAAGGGCTATTGGAAATAAGTGGATTCTCAAAATAAAGAGGAAAGCAAATGGATGAATTAATCGATACAAAGCTCATTTAATTGCAAAAGAATATACCCAACTGAGGGTATTGATTTTGATGAGACATTTTCTTCTGTAGTGAAGTTTGTGTTAATACGAGTTATTTTGGCTTTTGTAGTGCATTATGACTATGAATTACATCAAATGGGTGTGAAAACCATTTTCTTTAATGGTGAACTTGACGAGGAAATCTATATGGTACGACCAGAAGGGTTCATTGCTAAATGCCAAGAGAATAAAGTATGTAGACTTAAAAGTCTATATATGAGCTAAAGTAAACATCAAGACAATGGAACATAAGATTTAATGAAGTCATTTAATTTTATGGTTTCAAAATGATCAATGAGCATTGTGTTTTCCTAAACAAGAAAAAAAAAGTCATTTTATCATTATATGTTAATGATATGCTGATAGCAAAAAATGACATAAAGTTTGTGATAGAAGTTAAAGAGTGACTTTCATCACAGTTTGACACAATAGATATGGAAGAAGATGAGTACATCTTAGGAGTAAAGATCATGAGAGATCGATCTAAAAGACTTTTGAATTTATCTTAAGAAATTTATATAAATAAAATATTACAATATTTCAGCATGTCTATTGCGACAGTGAACAAACACATATAGTGAAAGGTACTATTCTGAGTAAGAGTATGTGTCCCAACACTCCTAAGAAAATAGTCGAAATGAAAAAAATATCATATGCCAGTGATATTGGTAATTTGATGTATATTATATTGTGTACATGTCACGATATCAGCTATATTGTTGGCTTAGGCAGCTGGTTCCAGTCAAATCCAGAACCGAGATACTAGAAAATGATAAAGAGGATATTCAAATATCTAAAAGCGATAACAGATTATTATATCTGCTTTCAAGGATTAGATATAAGCTTGAAGGGCTATTCAGATGCAGATTGGGTTGAGAACCTAGATGATAGAAAATTCATATACGACAATGCCTTCTTGTTGAATAGTGGTATCATCTCATGGAACAACAAGAAACATACTTGTGTAGCCTTGTCAATAATGAAAGCTGAATATGTGGCATGTTCAGTGGCTATGCAAGAAGATATCTGGTTAAGAAGGTTCCTGAAGTATCTAAAGATTACTGAGAATAGTAAGAGTCCTATAACTATCTACTGTGATAGTGAAGCTACTATAACTTTTTCGAAGGATCTCAAATATCACATCAAGGGCAACATATAAATATAAAATATAACTTTATAAGGGATATTGTTGCTAAGAAAAAAGTGATTCTTGAGTATATCCCTACATGTGTTATGCTTGCAGATCGTTTTATTAAGCCAATAGCTAAAGAGTCATTTCAAGGACATATGAAGTCTTTGGGACTTCAATGAACGTAGCAAAATTATAATGACAATCAGATAATATAAGATGCTTTGATTGTGAAATGTCATAATATATTCAGTGTAAATATTCATGTTACATTCAAATAAAGTCTTGGTGAGCATATTGGCAGGTTAAGATTGGTCCCCTTACATGGACAATCATCTATATTTGTTAAGTATAAATAGAGGTAAGACCATTGCTTATGGGACAACTTGTGTAACTGTGATGGATATGTACCTATAAGTTAAGGTTGTCTTGATAGTTGTATCAAGATGAAATCATTTAAGATTTATGATTGAAGTAAATGAACCCACCATTTACTAAACATGTTTGAAGACAAATGAAATTCATGAGTTGAATTCATGATTAGGAATTGGGAATGTCTAGATCAAAATTTGTACGATGTTAATTTGAGAAAAATATGCACTCTTTTTAGGAAAGAGAATAATATCATAACATGTGATTCATACCACATATGCTATGACAACAATAAGGGTAGGAAGAGAATGGATCCCTGCTTTACTATGTGAGCCCTTAAGATTATATGTTAATCTCAATATTTGCCCTGAGTGACTATTTAGTTGTCTACTTGAAGATTTAATTAGGGGCTACTACTTTAGCATGTAAACATATTAACTATGGATGATTCAATCTATGGAACATAACGAGGAATGTGACTGATTAAAATGAATGGATTCTAGCTAAAAATAAAGATTAAATAGATTTAAATCTTTTATGGATTATTTACTGGTCAACCCATTTCTATTTAGTGCGGAAATGTAATTGTGAATTTAAGAGATATGGGGCATGCTCTTTGTTGGTGCAATCGACCCAAGTCACGATTAGCCAGATTCGAGTGGACTTGAGTAGGATTTTGATGTTTGATAATTGGATTGTCAATGTGTTTGATAATGAGTTTGACCATTGTTTGACCACATGATTGGAAAGTCCAAGTCTTGGATACTTGGCATGGAAAGTTCAAACATGGGTCTTGGCATGGAAAGTCTAAATCTTGGATACTTAGCATGGAAAGTTCAAGCATGGGTCTTGGCATGGAAAGTCTAAGTCTTGGGTACTTGCCATGGAAAGTCCAAGCATGGGTCTTGGCATGTGGAAGTTCAAGTCATGGGTACTTTACAATTGGGAAGTCCAAGGGTGTGGATATTGGCAGCGTAAAGTCTAAGCATGCAGTCTTGGTGGTATAAGTTCAATGTTGGCAGTGTAAAGTCCAAGTATGGAGTCTTAGCGGCATAAGTCCAAATGAACCTTGGCAAAGTAGACTCAGTTAACATGATAATAGCCGATGGAAGTACGAGTCATGGAGGACTTGTAGGGATCCTATAGGCGTGAGACTGATGAAGGTGACTAGAAGATTTAGGTCTAGACTAAGAGTGATCTATTAAGTATGAGGGGTGTAGGGACCGATATGGTTGCAGTAGGAGGAGGAGGGAGGGGGGGGGGAATAGTGATTCGTCGATTTCTTCACTTGGATTCATCATGCTTGTCTACAATCGTTAGTACATAGCAGAAATACAAATACAAATACAAGCACAAAACACAACATAAACACGACATATAAATTTTATGAGGTTCGGAATCCTAGTTTCTACTCCATGATCTAGCCTAGGGAGCTCCAGTGATGCACACCGCCACTAAACCTTCTCCTTTTCGGAAACACTCCAAAGGTGGAGAAACCTCTTACAATAGAGCTTACAACAATAACAACCAAATACAAGATGTAAATGAAATGAAGAAACAAAAAACACTTTACACAAATACCTTTGCTTGATTGCTTGTCTTGGTTGTATTGGAGAATGTCCTATAAGGTTGGAATGAAACAACACTTTGCCTTCTAACTCTCTAAGAACCAGCCGCCCAAAACATCCACAAGCCTCCCTCTTATAAGCCTTGTCGAAACCTCCTGATTCCAAACGTTGCAACACAATGGTTGCTTCGTTAGTCGAGGCACCACCTTGATTGATACCCCAGTCGAGGTGCTGGTCAAGTCTACCTTGCTATTGATAAGCTATTTTCATGCATGTCCCATATCCATTCGAGGTGTCAGTCGAGTGCCACCTCAACTAGCACCTAGTTAAGGTGATGGTCAAGCATGCCTTGCTTCTAAGTAGTTGCTGTCATGCCTACTCCCAGATCCCGTCGAGGTGTTGGTCGAGTGCCTCTAGCCGAGGCTCCACCTCGACTAGATTCTAGTCGAGGTACTGGTCGAGTGCTTCTAGAGCACTATGCAGCCGAGCTTCTCTCGTCCACCCACTTCTAGTCAAGGTGTCACCTCAGCTACTATCCCAGTTGAGGTGCTGGTCACCTTGCATCTGTTTGTCTACAAACGAAACCCAGTTGACTGGAATGAACTGGTAGTCGACTGTTGTATCTCAACACTGAGATTTAACACCCTAAGTATGATCCCTTCATACTTGATACTCACCCTAGGCCTAGACCTAAACCTTCAACCCACTTTCATCAGCCTCACGCCTCCTGGATCCCTCGAGTCCATGACTCTTCATCCTTGTGCTAGCCTTCAAGTGCTTCCATCGGCTATCGCCTTGCTCTCGAGTCTACCTTTTCCATAAGGCCATGTCTCCGGGAATTCACTACCAAGAGGCCACGCCTTCGGGACTTCACTGCCAAGACTCCTTGCTCGGGTCTTCATTGCCAAGACTCCTTGTCTGGGACTTCATTTGCCAAGACTCCTGTCCGGGACTTCATTTGCCAAGACTCCTCATCGGGGTCTTCACTTTTCAAGCCTCCTCATCTGGGAATTCATTTGCCAAGACTCCTCATTCGGGACTTTATTTTCCAAGACTCCTTGTCCGAGACTTCACTCACCAAGAACGGTCTCCCATACCTATCGGGACTTCCCTCGCCAACTCCTTATTGGTCTTTCCAACACCAAGTGTTCGGTCTCCCTTGATCAACTTGGATTTTCCCTTGTCAAGTATCTATACTTGGTTGCCAAGTCACCATACTTGGACTTCTCCAACACCAAGTGTCCGATCTCCCTTGACCGACTTGGATTTTCCCTTGCTATATCCATACTTGGACTTTTCCTTGCCAAGTCACCATACTTGGACTTCTCCACACCAAATGTCTGGTCAACCTTGACCGACTTGGATTTCTCCAATAATCTCCCTTATATGACCTTAGATGTTCCATATCATCCACTAGTCATTGTTGGTGCAGGGGAACCAAATAATCGAACCTAGGTTTTGATAATGAAAAAGATTCAAAGTTAAGCTATTTTGTTGTCTCATATGTTATATTGAGTATGTAGGTAATGTATTAGGCTTTGCTAAGTTTGACGACGCCAGGAGAATCTTGGGAAGTCGAGAAACCTTGGTGGTTGAATGAACAACCACTAGGAGAATCTCGATGGGATGAGAAATCTCGATGTCGATTGACCAAGCCAAAAGATGGCAGGAGAACCTCAGAAAGTCGAGGAACCTCGGTGGTCAAGTGACCGAAAGCTAAGCAGTAGGTCAGAAGGACCAAAGGTAAAGAAGGTAAGAACTTTGTGCGGAGAGGGCAGGTCACGTATTTAGGTCGGGGACAACCGTAGGCGACGATCCGACTAAGACTTCCAGAGGAAAGTCTAAGTTGAGATCGGACGATACAGGACTATCTCATTGTTCACTATATAGTTCTTATGCTAACCATGTAATGCAGGTGACTATTCAATCTATCAGTCAACTGGAGGAAAAGGGCAGTCGACTGGACCACCATCAGTCGACTGATAGAAGCTTCAGTCGACTGCTAATAAATTTGATCACTTCAAAGAAAGTCAAGATAAGAGCCACAAAATGAGGGGAGATAGGCTTGTTTGACTCAGATCTGGATCTTAACGAGCTAGGATTTGGAAAAGTTATAAAAGAAGGAGTGAGACACCCTTCATTGATTAACAAAAAGCTCCCAAGTGCTCCATCACTCCAAGTTCGTGCAATAATGTCGTAATGCCGACAAAAAGCTCGTCTCCTTCATATTTTGTGTGTCGGTACTTTGTTTTAATTTCGCTTCTTACTTTTTACTTGCTTAGAGGAGAGGTAAGTTTGTTACCTCTTCCTCTACATAATTTTGTAATCATTTGTCTCTTACCTCCAACAAGGAAGAGACTTTTAGTGCTTTGCCCTTTGAAAGCGATCAAGGATCGTAGGGCCTTGGATTAGCAGCCGGTTGGCTATGAACCAAGTAAAATCTTTGGTGCATTATGTTTTTTTTGTCTTTAACTATTCCACTACAATTTACATTGATTTTACAAGCTTTGGTTTAAACAACAAAAAGAAAAGTTTTTCAAAATACGCTATTCACCCCCCCCCCCAAGCATCTTTTTCGATCCAATATTTGGTATCAGAGCGGGGGTACTCAGATTCAGTGCAACCATCGATCAAGCATTTTTTATTTTCATATTTTTATAGTTTAAATTTTTTTATTTCCCACACTACTAATCCAAGACCAAGTCTTGGAATTTTTTGTTGTTTGTGTTTTTGCAAGATTTTTAAATGGCCCACCTTGAGAGATATAGCACCACCCGACCTTCATTCTTTAACGGAGATGACTTTCGCTATTAGAAGGGTCAGATGGAGTGTTTTATAAAAGCACAAGTCGAGATGTGGATTGTTATCCACCGGCTTTGCTTTACCTACCAATGACCAAGGGGAACCATTGGACTACGATAAGTGGACCAACACAATGAAGCGTCAAATCGAAGCTGACACAAAAGAGACTCAAATCTTGCAATGCGGATTGGCCAAGGAAGAATTCAACCGCATCGGCCCCTTTATTAGCCAAGGACCTTTGGGATAGGCTCACTGAGTTACACGAAAGAATCGTCGACACTAAGGTTTGTAAATGGTACTTGCTTCTTAATAAATTGTTTAACTTAAAAATGTAGGACAACGAGATGGCCATGCAACTTCATGCTCAAATCCAAGACATAATGAATGACCTCCACTCTATTGGACAAAAGGTGGAAAACCGAGACGTCATAAGGTATGCGTTTAAGGCTTTCCCTAGGACTATTTTGTGGGCATCCATAATTGATGCTTACAAAGTTTCTAGAGATCTTTCTAAAATTAGGTTAAATGAACTATTTTCAGAATTTAAATTGCATGAACAATCTAACTCAGTCTCAGTCAAGAAAAGTGTAGCTTTGTTTGCAGGACAAATAAAGGGGAAAAGTAAGCCTCCACCCAAAGAAGATGAGTCCAACTCGGAGTTAAACGACAAGGTGGATACCAAACTAGTCAATCTAGTTCGGAAAATGATCAAGCATAGAAGGTGACCAATCAAACCAACGACGGAAAAGAAACTCAACCCGAGTCAAAGCTACAAGTGTTATGAGTGCAATAAGAAGGGGCACTTCCAGTCCGATTGTCCGAAGCTAAGGAACAAGAAACCATAAGTCAAGAAAGCACTCAATGCAACATGGGAGGAATCATCGGAGGAAGAAGAAGACCAAGTCAACAACTTGACCTTCATGCCAAGACCAACAAAGTCTAAGTCCGAGTCCAAACCCGAAGCCGACAACGAGTCCGAGTTCGATTCCGGATTCGACACCGAGCCCAAATTCAAGACAAGTCACGGATTCATATCCAGTTCAAAAGAATCAATCAAGGTGAGTCGATCATTAATTAACACGTTATATGATGTCATTATGTTTTTGGATAAGAAATTAGCTAAATCCGAGTCTAAAGTCGAGTCATTGCTTATGGAGGTTAAACTCCTCAAGCATAAGGCTACCTTAACCTCTTCAACTAGTCAAGTTCAAGAGGGAAACTCAACTCAAGTTGAAAAACTTGAGGAAGAGAATTCTCTCTTGAAAAGACATGTTCAAGAGCTTAGGAAATCATTGGAAAGGTTCACGTTGGGATCCAAGGGTCTTGACCTACTTCTTGTATCGCAAAGAGCTGTGTACAACAAGGTCGGACTCGGGTTTAGGACAACAAATAGATCATACATGTCAATAGTAAATCGTGATAGTAGAAGAATCCAAGCATGGGTCCCTAAGACAATTTTAACATCGCAATTAGATTTAACTAAGTATTGGATTCCCAAAGATCAAATCCACTATGTGGATAGACCGTATCGATTCAATGATCTAGGGGGAGCCAATGCTAAATTTATGTGCTCAATTACTTGATTAATTTAGCTTTGCATTCCTAGTTAGTTATTTGCTTAATTTAGAATGGTTAGATAGGACTAATGGTTAATTAATCTTGACAACATAGTATCAGGACACAGTGAGATGATAGAACGTTAGAGAAACGAAGTCTTGTGTATCCGGATTAGATAAGGAGTATCTAGCTTGGTGTACTTGGCTAAGTGGAACTAGCTGAAGCTACCTCACCACATCCTAAACTAGTTAGACTAGGACTTAACCCTAAAGTGAATTAAGTGTACAATTTCTTAAGTTGACTTTGTCTAAGAAAGTGCTCATTGTTTCGATCAAAGAAGGCCTCTGTGCCTCGCCACGACATGGAAGGCTTCTATTGAAATTTCCGCTTAACTAACTAAAGGTTAAATCCGAATCTAACCCAAGGTTAATTAATTTTCAAATCATTAAAATTAACTAAGTAAAATTGAAAGTCATCTCAAAAAATATATAAGGTTAACATGATTGATCATGTAGAAAGGGTGAGATGAATCTTAGGTTAAAAACTTCTAAATCGATTTAAAATTTCAATATTCGATCCAACTACTATGTTGTAGGATCAATGGATGTTAGACAGTGGGTGCTTCAGACATATGATCGAAGACCGACTAAAGTTTACAAAACTCAGATTCAAAAACCTAGGATCAATAGCCTTCGAAAACAACAGAAAGCTCAAAATCATCGAATCAGGTGATATTGAGCTAAACTCAAATTTTATAATATGCAAAGTCTTGTTAGTAGAAAATTTTGAGTTCAATCTTTTAAGTGCTAGTCAATTATGTGATACTAGTTATAAAGTTATATTTTTTACCAAATGAATGTTTAATTAAGAATAATGATTGCTCAAAAATCATACTTTGGGGAATTAGGAATAATAATATTTACACAATAAATCTACCCAACGCCTCAACCAAGTGTCTAATGACACAGCAAGAGGAATCGTGGTTGTGGCACAGACGACTGGGCCACTCCCATCCAATGTTTATACATAAAATAAGTCATAATGGCCTAGTTAGAGGTCTACCCAAATTAGGTAACCTAGAAAAATAAAATATGTAATGAATGTCAACAAGGAAAACAAATTAAAACTTCATATAAATTAACTAATCAAGAGAGAACTAAAAATATACTTGAGCTCCTACACTTGGACCTTTTTGACTCACATGAAGCCAAGTCACTAAATGGTAGTCAATATTGTTTAGTAATAGTAGATGATTACTCTAGGTTTACTTGGGTAAAATTCTTAAAGCATAAAAGTGAAACCTTGGATAATTTTGCTAACCTATGCAAGCAACTAGAAAATGAAAAGAACTTAAGGATTAAAAGAATTAGAAGTGATCATATGGTGGAGAATTCAAAAATCATAAGTTTATTGAATTTTATAATCAAAACGGATACCACCATGAATTCTCTTGCCCTAGGACCCCTCAACAAAATGGGTTAGTTGAACGGAAAAATAGGACCCTATAAGAGGTTGCTAGGACCATGTTGAATGAATATAGTTCAGCTAATAAGTTTTGGATAGAAGCAGTCAATACTGCATGGTATGTCCAAAATAGAATTTTAATAATTAAACGACACCAGAAAACTTCTTATGAAATATACTACAAAAAATTACTCAACATTAAGTACTTTAGAGTCTTTGGATGCAATGTATGTAGATGAAAAGTTGATTGCTAGAGGGGGGGGGGGGTGAATAGCGTCGTAGGATGCGTAGATGGAATTCGTTCGCGTTCGTCTACAATTTTCGTTAGCGCACAGTGGAAATAGAAATAATAGCAATAACGAAATGGACAAACACACAATTACACAAGTATGTAATGTGGTTCGGAACCGAACGGTTCCTACTCCACGGATCGAGCTCTAAAGAGTTAGTGATGCACACACAACCACTAATCACAAATAACTCCTTCTTGGAATAATCCGAAGATGGAGAAACCTCGTACAATGTATACAATAGTAATACAATGAAAATACAAGCAAATACAATGGAATGCAAGTAAAGAAAACTTTACAAAGAGCTTTGGATTGCTTGATCTTGGTTGCTTGAAGAATAGTCTTGGAGGCCCTGATTTGTAGCAACAAATCGCCCCAAAGTAGCTCAAGAACCGGTCTTGATTTCCTCTTCCACAAGCTCCATTTAAAGCTTCTGCCTGGGCTAGAAATTGCCAATTAATCGACTGCTCGGGACCATCAGTCGACTGATGACACTGTTGCTGTGAGAAAATGGTGTAATCCACGCTGGAAAAATCCAACGGATAGGACATTAGTCGACTGATCATGTCCATCAGTCGACTGATGGAACCTTCACTGATCGCTTCCCAGAATGAGTCTCGAGTCTCGATCGAGCACTAGTCGATGATCACATGATCGATCATTGATCCATCCATCGGCGCCCACCTCTGGAAGTCGACTGCTGGGATACTTCCCGCAGTCAAACCCTAGTTGACTCACACCAGTCGACTGCCATATGACACCAGTTGACTGACACACCTCAAACATGAGGTTTTAACCCAAGTATGGTGCTCCCATACTTGCTAGACCACCCTTAGCCTAGACCTAAGCCTTCTAGCCACCTCCGTTAGCCTCGCGCTTATCGGATCCCTCCAAGTCATCCATGACTTGTTCATCCATACGCTAACCTTCAGGTGCTTCCATCGGCTATGTCATGCTAACGGTGTCTACACCGCCAAGGCACATTGGATTTACGCTGCCAAGACTCCGCTTGAACTTTACGCCGCCAACCATTGGATTTTTGCTGCCAAGACTCCCGCTTGGACTTTACGCCGCCAATATCAAACCCCTTGGACTTCTCAAATGCCAAGACTCAAACTTGGACTTTCCCTTGCCAACCCATGTTGGACTTTCCATTCCAAGACCCATGCTTGGACTTTTCATTGCCAAGACCCATGCTTGGACTTTACATGCCAAGTACTCAAGACTTGGACTTTCCATGACATGGTCAACCCTAGTCAACCATCAAAATCTCCCTCGAGTCAAACTCGAGTCCGATCAATCATGACTCGGGTCGATTGTGCCAATAATCTCCCCAAAACATTATCATACATCAATGTTAAACATCAATGTCAAACCTCCATGTCAAACATCAAAACATCACTCGAGTCAAACTCGAGTCTGGTCAATCATGACTTGGGCCGATTGCACCAACAATCTCTCCCTTTTTGATGTTTGACAAAAACACATACCTTGGAGTTAGAACACTAACTCAAATTCCCTTACCAATTATCCCAAATTGGTAATTTAATTTTCTCCCTAATTCTCCGAATTGACAATTGATAATATCAATTGATAACACTCTCCATACCATTCTCCCCCAAAACATTTTGGAGAAAGGTAAAATTACCAATTTCCATAACATTCTCCCCCAAAACATTCTCCCCTTTTTTGACTAACATCAAAAAAGTTCTCTCCAAGGAGGTCAATGTCTCATGTCCCAATGAGATCTTACAATCTCTCCCTTGGTTCAAAAATACCTAGGATGCCTACCATCTTCCTAGTGATAAGTCCCATATCACTCAAGAGAGGCAATCTTATACACTCTCAATTACCAAACTGGGTATCTCAAAATTCCATTTTCCCTCTCATGAGGAAAAAAATATCATCCATCATCCCATGATGGATACCTCTCCCTAAAGGCTTGCTCTCCCTTGACCATTGCACCAATAATGTCCTTGGGAAGTCCCTAAGCCAATAGGAACTCTAAACCATCAAAAATAAGGTCTAAAGTTCAACATTGAACTTTCCTATACCTTAAATTTGATACATAACCCTAACACCTCCCCTAATCCATATCCAATGGATTTTCACCCTTTATAATGCTTTCCAAAGTATATCCTAGGGTTAGGAGTGGTTAGGGACCTTTACCGCAGCTGAACACGGGCTAAACATCCTTGTTTTTCCCGAAATCAATCTGACAATCGACTCTATCAGAGATCAGTCGACTGCCACCAAGGGCAGTCGACTGATAACTGAAAATCTCGATTTTCAGTTATCAGAAATGAGATTTGAGAATTCATAAATAAATATACGTATATCGAAAAATCAAGAAAATTCATATGTATAATACTTATGACCAATACAATGGGTGAAAAATATTTGAAAATTATTTCATCCATAAAATAGTGAAATTGATACAAAGTTCAAAACCATTAAAATTTTCAATGTTTTGGCCCTACTTTGTATCAACTTCATCAATGGTGATTGCTATCAAAAGATAGACTTCACCAAGGTTTTCTAAAATGATTTTAAAATGTTTTTGAAAACCTATATTGGATCATGTTCCTTGGGCTCAATGTACATGACTTGTACAAAAGCTTTCCCAATGATCCACCTTTAGTTAAAGATGAGTTTTAGTTCATCTAGATGCACAAATTATGCACCTTGAACTTAACTCATATCCTAGCATCTCACATATTTTTAGGGTGTATAAATACACATACATGTCAATTTAATGTGAGATGTGGGTTTTATTCTCCTAATATAGTGTTTTATGTATTTTTCTAAGGCAATCCTACTCGATTCCCTTATGAATGAGACTCCAAGTCATGCCAAAGTCCTTAAATCAATTTTAATCAAATTAAATGCATGAATGATCATGGCATAAATAATAGCATAAGTAAACATGACCAATGATCATTATGTCATGACATATGATACAATTTAAGCATACATGACATTTAACCTAACCCTAAGCATGATCATGACATTTTAAATGATTAAAAATAAATATGATGTCATTGCATGTTACATGGCAAATCAAGCATGACATATAAAATGTATAGGTATAACAATACCTAAAATTTAATATTAATTGTCATTTGTTATTATTAAGTATATTTTTCCATAATACTAATTTTCTCTCAAGTGTGCCAAAAACTCAAAATGGCACACTATGACTTCTAAACTTAAATTGTGTCAATTTGATTGATTTTTCATAATCTTCAAGATATATTGGAACATCCTAAAATATTTTAGGATTAACACTCAAATCTATTTCAAAGGTATCCATAACCTTGAAAATTACCTAAAGTGTCACCTTTACCATGGTTAGGTTAACTACCATTCCATTTAAAGTTGGCACACCCTAAACCCATCTAGCATGAATCAATCACACTCTTAGGAACCCAAAACCTATTTGAGCTCCTAGGGTTTACTAGGTATTCCTTAGGGATGACCTCCCTAGATACCCTCCTAATGAACCTTCTAGGCTTGTTAGCCTTGGTCATTTTGGTCTTACCTAGGTTGACTCTAGGGGTAACTTCCCTTGTAACTTTCTTAGTGGTCACCCTAGGTTTCCTAGAAACCTTAGCCACTAGGTGTTGGAATGTATATTGAAAGTCTAGCTCTTTTTGTATGAACATTTTATTTTGAAATAAGAATCACATGATCATTGTTTGCACTTTATATATTTTTTATATGTGTGCATATTGTCTAATATTTTACATTGTAGATAACATGGTGCTTGGTGTGGCACAGAAGATCATGTTATCAGTTCCTTGTAGAATATAAGTAGAGGCTCACAACCAAGATGGTTTTGGACAAACCATTAGCATGGTTGTAGTGTAGCTTGGTATTGTTTTGTCTTGAACATAGAGTTACACTAGTACACTTAGGTGTATTGAGCAGGACCGACATAGAGGTGATTCAATTTATTGTTGACTACATAATTGAATCGGACCTCGGATATTATGTTGTACATGCTCTTAATCCCGATATAATAACGGGCACATGTACTTAGTATTTATTTCTTTGATTTACCAGAGGGTGAGATTTAGATGGATTAAATCAATATGCCCGGTAAGTTGGGAAATGATATTATTTACATGGTGTGCCGTTGATAATAGGAGGAAACCGTGTCCTATATATTAGGTTGATGATGTCCCCTTGAGGAGCTCATAAGGTTCATCATGTAAACCCAGCTGGTTGACTTAGTCAACATGATGATAAGGTTGAGTGGTACTACTCGAGGAATTAGATGTTAATTAATTGATGGTCAGTAAATCAATTAATTGACGGACATTCGATATCTTAAACACGGGGAGATGGATGTACAAATAATATATGGAGCCCATATTGATTTATGGGGGTTGGTGAGGTAGTTCAATGATGATCCTCTAGTGGAATGGAACATCATTGATGGATCAAGTTTGTGTGGTTCCGATCCATCGGGTGGCCAAGATCCAACTCCTCCTTATGGTCCCTATCGTAGCCTAATATAATCCTTGTGAAGTCTAGATCCAAGGATGTAAAACAAAACCCTAGAACCAACGGTTGAGATTAAATCCCTAGATCCGATGGTTGGGATGAAACCCTAGAACCAACGGTTGGGATTAAATCCCTAGATCCGATGGTTAGGATGAAACCCTAGAATCGACGGTTGAGATTAAATCCCTAGATCCGACGGTTGGGATAAAACCCTAGATCCGACGGTTGGGATGAAATCCAAGATCCGATGGTTGGGATGAAACCCTAGATCCGACAGTTGGGATGAAACCCTAGATCCGACGGTTGGGATAAAACCCTAGATCCGACGGTGGAGATTAAATCCTTAGATCCGACGGTGGAGATTAAAGGAGGCTTAGGCCCAACTCTGTATATAGATGGCTAAGGCTTGGGCGGCAAAAATAGGGAGATTGGAAATTAGGGTTTGGCTCATCTCAAAGTGGGCGGCAACAAACCCTAGAGGAGCTAGGGTTTTGGGCGGCTAGAAGTGGGCGGCAAGCTTGGTTCTCCCTAGGGTTTTGGCCGGCGCCCCTCATCCTATTCTCATCCATTGCTGGTGCTCCTCTCTTCCTCCTCCTTTGCTCATTGGTGGCCGGCGGTTCTCCAACTCCTTGGTGGCCGACACTTCTCCAACCTCTAGGTGGTCGGCGGCAACATTGCAACAAGTTGGCCGGCGCTCATCCACTCGTTCCTTGGCCGGCGGTTGCATCAAACTCCCTTGCTTGGTGGCCGGTTCTAGAAAGGAAAGGTTTTGTTGGTTCTTCTCTTTGTTTGCAGCGGACAAGGAAGGGAAGAACGCAATCTAGAAGGCTTCTACTCATGGAGGATCTTCGCCCACACGTCATCCACGAGGAGGATAGGACATACGGTAGAAGATCGTAAGGTATAAAGTTTTACAACTTTATTTTCTGATCTTAGCATGTTATTTTATGTGTTGATTATACAAGTGTGCGTATGTATATATTTTGTATAATCATGGACTCCGAAGACAAACACAAAAACTGGCGATCCGTCCGTCATCTCTTCCGCGGCTAACCAACTAGAAGAGTTGTATTGGTTGAACAACTAGTTTGTTCAAGCGACCACTCAAGTTGTCAGCACGACGACAAATAGGTTGTGCTAAGGAAACTAATCCCATCCGGATTAATTCTTTCATTAGTGAAAATTTTAATCCAGGGACATGGGATCTAATGAGTCTTCGAAGCAACTCCCTTCAAGTGGTATCAGAGCCATGGTTTCCGGTTTTGTGTGTTTTGGATTCGGTTACTTTCATGCACATATCATATATTTAGTATGCCGAATAATAGTAGGATGTGCGTAGGCTAACTTTTTGGTTGCAGGCATAAGATCCGACTATTATGGCTATTTGGTTGTATGTGATTGTTTTGTGTGTGATTGTATGTATATTATTTGAATCCTCGGGGTTGACGAGGCTAGATTAGTATTTAATTTTTGTAATTAAATACGACATTGTTTAGCCGCTCATTTTAGTTTACTTTCGATCTAGATTATTTGTACACTCCTTCGTGGAGTATAGGATCGATGGATGTAAATTAAAATGATATATCTCGACTCGGATCTCTTTGGTGACTTGTGCACGGGAAAAGATGGAGCGGACGAGGTGGCGACACGACGGGATGCGTATTGGAGAACAATGCCATAATAGTTGGAAAAATTCTGTTTTTTCCATATTTATTGCTTATTTGTTTTATATGCATGTTGTGTATGCTTTAAAATTCCTCAATTTCAATTTACTAAGTGGGAGAGGGATATTTTAATTAATTCCCGTGGCCTCCATTACAATTTGACGTGTGATGCAACAAACTTGTGTGTCGACTCTGAGTGCCTTCCTCCCTGCGGACGGGTTTGTTTGCGGATCACTAGGTCAAATAATGGTTATAGGAAATTATCTATGAGCATGTGTACTTCCACAGCGGTAAGGCACATAATCCGAAATAATTCCCTTAGTATCGTGTAATGGTGCACACTTAGATGCAAATAAAAGTATCCTCTCCATCGGAGTCACTGCTTTTATTTGTGGGGCCAAAGAGGAACCAACTATTAATTTTATTTGTCAAAAAGTAAGATTGACAAGATAATAAAATTAATGGGTAAAACCTCCTCTTACAAATGCAGAATTCGTATACGTCCACACAGCGTGGCATACGATATTCTCGGTGATTTGAGGTGTTGGTTGATTTCAGAATTTTATTGTTTTGAGGAATCAATAATATTTGAAATCTAATATTTTGATCATTGTGATTCTTAGGATTTTCAAATGGCTTTCAATCCACTTACTTTGGTACTAAAGGAAACAAACTTACTGTCCCCAAACAATTATGATTGGAAAAGAAATATGGATAGTGTCTTAACTGTCGATGAGTGTCCTCCTAGGCCTGCAGATGATTCTGGGGAAAAGGAACTTTTCGAATACCAGAATCGGGCTGCTAGGCAGGAAGTCATGGTTGCTCAGAAGGTTTCTACTTCTATGCCGAAAGGCAAAAAGAAGAAGAAACAAGGTGGAGCAAAAATGGCGGGGGGACCTCAGGGAGGAGTGAAGAAGCCGAAAGGCAAGTGCTTCACTTGTAGACAGACTGGACATGGGAAGAAAGACTTCCCCAACCTAAAGCAGAACAAAGGTATATCTTCTGCCTTAGTCGTTGAAACATGTTTAGTGGTGTTATCTACCGGTACCTGGTGTGTAGATACAGGAGCCACTGATCATGTCTGCAATACTTGCAGGGGTTCCAGGAAACCCGATGACTAGCTGAGGGAGAGATTACCGTCTACATGGGCAATGCTACAAAGGTGGCGGCTATTGCAGTGGGAGACGTTTATTTATCGTTTGATAGAAATAAAGTTTTGGTTTTGAGAAATTGTCTTTATGTACCTACATTTAGAAAGAATTTGATTTCGGTTTCTAAATTGTTTATGGATGGATATTCTGTTTCTTTTAATGACAGAGTTGTTATAAAAAGAAATAGAGAGATTATCTGTTCAGGTACATTGGTTGGCAATTTGTATACTCTTGAACCAAAAGCTCCCACGATGCATACAGAAGTGAATAACTCATCTTCTAAGTCAAATAAGAGAAAAGAACCTTCGAAAATGAACCAGACATATCTTTGGCATCTTAGGCTTGGTCATATTAACCTAAGCAGAATTCAAAGGTTGATAGCTGATGGACCTTTGGGTTCATTAGTGGTGGAGGATCTCCCAACCTGCGAATCTTGCTTGGAAGGTAAAATGACCAAGAGGCCTTTTAAGGCCAAGGGGTATAGAGCCAAAGATGTGTTAGAATTGGTTCATTCTGATTTGTGCGGTCCTATGTCTATCCAGGCAAGAGGTGGTTTTGAATATTTCGTCTCTTTTATAGACGATTATTCAAGATATGGATACATTTACTTGATGCGCCGCAAGTCTGAATGCTTTGACAGGTTCAAAGAATTCAAGGCTGATGTGGAGAACCGTCAAGGTAAGAGTATCAAGACCCTACGATCTGATCGTGGTGGTGAGTACCTCTTGGGAGAGTTTAGGAATTACTTATCAGAGGCTGGGATTCAATCCCAATTGTCTGCACCTGGAACATCCCAACAAAATGGTGTAGCGGAGCGAAGGAATAGGACTCTTATGGAGATGGTCAGATCGATGATGAGTTATTCTGAGTTACCTGTTTCGTTCTGGGGGTATGCGCTGGATACGACAATGTATACTCTGAACTTGGTTCCATCTAAATCAGTACCTTCTACCCCTGTAGAATTGTGGGTGGCGAAAGCCTAGTCCGAGACATATTCGGATATGGGGAGTCCAACACATGTGTTGAAGGTGATCTTTGGTAAGTTGGAACCTCGTGCAAGTGTGCATGTTGTTGGCTACCCTAAGGGAACGAAGGTGGTTTGTTTTATAATCCTAGAGATCGAGGTGATGATCGTTAACGCCATATTTCTAGAGGAGGATTATGTAATGAACCACAAGCCCACGAGTAGGATTGTTCTTGAGGAGTTGGCGGGGAAGACCGACCAGCTTCACACCGTAAAGAG
This sequence comes from Wurfbainia villosa, assembly GCA_025175895.1. NCBI lineage: Eukaryota > Viridiplantae > Streptophyta > Magnoliopsida > Zingiberales > Zingiberaceae > Wurfbainia > Wurfbainia villosa. The sequence continues at coordinate 101,848,773 of CM046000.1, read as the reverse complement.
GAGATGTCACAAGTCACTGCACCGCGTGTCACAGAGTATACACAAGAGGCACCTCGTCGTAGTGGGAGGGTTGTTAGACAACCCGAGAGATTCATGTTTTTGGGAGAGTCTTCGGACTTAGTCCCTGGTGAACATAAACCTGATCCCTGGACATATGACGAGGCACTCCAAGATAGAGATGCAGTATCTTGGCAAACAACGATGAATTCAGAGATAGAATCTATGGATTCTAATCAGGTCTGGGAGCTAGTAGAGCCACCCGATGGTGTAAAAGCCATTGGATGCAAGTGGATCTACAAGAGAAAGAGAGGAGTAGACGGGAAGGTTGAGACCTTCAAAGCTAGGCTTGTTGCGAAAGGGTATACTCAGAAAGAGGGTATCGATTATGAGGAGACCTTTTCGCCGGTAGCTATGCTTAAGTCTATCCGGATTCTCTTATCTATAGTTGCTCATATGGATTATGAGATTTGGCAGATGGATGTCAAGACAGCTTTCCTTAACGGAAGTCTTGAGGAGAACATCTATATGCGGCAACCAGAGGGATTCATTGCTAAAGGCAAAGAGCATCTTGTATGTAAGCTTAATCGGTCCATTTATGGATTGAAGCAAGCTTCTAGATCTTGGAACATCCGCTTTGATGAGGTAATCCAGTCATATGGATTTATTCAAAGTCCGGATGAGCCTTGTGTATACAAGAGATGTGACGGAAATATAGTGGTATTTCTTGTACTATACGTAGATGACATTTTGTTAGTTGGCAACAATATCAAAGTGTTATCAGACGTAAGGGTATGGTTGTCCAAACAGTTTGACATGAAGGACTTGGGAGAAGTGGGATACATCCTTGGGATCAAAGTTATAAGGGATTGCAAGAAAAAGATGTTGTGCTTATCTCAAGCTTCATACATTGACACTATCCTTGCTCGTTTTAGCATGCAGAACTCCAAGAAAGGTTTTCTACCTTTTAGGCATGGAGTTCCTTTATCTAAAGAGATGTGTCCCAAAACATCAAAGGAGATAGAGGAGATGAAGGCGGTTCCTTATGCTTCGGCTGTAGGAAGCCTTATGTATGCTATGCTATGTACGAGATCGGATATCTATTTTACCGTGGACATGGTTAGCAGATATCAGAGTAATCTTGGACAGGGACATTGGACTGCGGTAAAGCATATATTGAAGTACCTGAGAAGGACTAGGGATTATATGCTGGTTTACCGGGCAGATCAATTAGTCCTTGTGGGTTACACAGATTCGGATTTCCAATCAGATAGGGACAACAGTAAGTCTACCTCGAGTTTTGTGTTTACTTTTGGAGGTGGAGCCATAGTATAGAGGAGTGTCAAGCAGAAATGCGTGGCGGACTCTACCATGGAAGCTGAGTATGTGGCAGCCTCTGAGGCAGCCAAGGAAGTTGTATGTCTCAGGAACTTCTTGATGGACTTGGATGTGATTCCTGGTTTGCCCAGAACTATCATAATTTATTGTGATAACAGTGGTGCAGTTGCAAACTCGAAGGAACCACGAGCCCATAAGGCGAGTAAACACATAGAGCGCAAGTACCACCTTATACGAGAGATCGTAAAGCGAGGAGAAGTTGCTGTCGCCAAGATTGCATCAGAGGATAACCTGATGGATCCATTCACTAAGGCCCTTCCAGCGAAAGCGTTTGATAGGCATGTGGAAGACATGGGGATCAGATGTATGGCAGTGTGATGACGGTATAGTCTTTTAGTATAAGTGGGAGATTGTTGGAATGTATACTGAAAGCCTAGCTCTTTTTGTATGAACATTTTATTTTGAAATAAGAATCACATGATCATTGTTTGCACTTTATATATTTTTTATATGTGTGTATATTGTCTAATATTTTACATTGTAGATAACATGGTGCTTGGTGTGGCACAGAAGATCATGTTATCAGTTCCTTGTAGAATATAAGTAGAGGCTCACAACCAAGATGGTTTTGGACAAACCATTGGCATGGTTGTAGTGTAGCTTGGTATTGTTTTGTCTTGAACATAGAGTTACACTAGTACACTTAGGTGTATTGAGCAGGACCGACATAGAGGTGATTCAATTTATTGTTGACTACATAATTGAATCGGACCTCGGATATTATGTTGTACATGCTCTTAATCCCGATATAATAACGGGCACATGTACTTAGTATTTATTTCTTTGATTTACCAGAGAGTGAGATTTAGATGGATTAAATCAATATGCCCGGTAAGTTGGGAAATGATATTATTTACATGGTGTGCCGTTGATTATAGGAGGAAACCGTGTCATATATATTAGGTTGATGATGTCCCCTTGAGGAGCTCATAAGGTTCATCATGTAAACCCAGCTGGTTGACTTAGTCAACATGATGATAAGGTTGAGTGGTACTGCTCGAGGAATTAGATGTTAATTAATTGATGGTCAGTAAATCAATTAATTGACGGACATTCGATATCTTAAACACGGGGAGATGGATGTACAAATAATATATGGAGCCCATATTGATTTATGGGGGTTGGTGAGGTAGTTCAATGATGATCCTCTAGTGGAATGGAACATCATTGATGGATCAAGTTTGTGTGGTTCCGATCCATCGGGTGGCCAAGATCCAACTCCTCCTTATGGTCCCTATCGTAGCCTAATATAATCCTTGTGAAGAGGATGTAAAACAAAACCCTAGAACCAACGGTTGAGATTAAATCCCTAGATCCGATGGTTGGGATGAAACCCTAGAACCAACGGTTGGGATTAAATCCCTAGATCCGATGGTTAGGATAAAACCCTAGAATCGACGGTTGGGATTAAATCCCTAGATCCGACGGTTGGGATAAAACCCTAGATCCGATGGTTGGGATGAAACCCTAGATCCGATGGTTGGGATGAAACCCTAGATCCGACGGTTGGGATAAAACCCTAGATCCGACGGTGGAGATTAAATCCCTAGATCCGACGGTGGAGATTAAAGGAGGCTTAGGCCCAACTCTATATATAGATGGCTAAGGCTTGGGCGGCAAAAATAGGGAGATTGTAAATTAGGGTTTGGCTCATCTCAAAGTGGGCGGCAACAAACCCTAGAGGAGCTAGGGTTTTGGGCGGCTAGAAGTGGGTGGTAAGCTTGGTTCTCCCTAGGGTTTTGGCCGGCGCCCCTCATCCTATTCTCATCCATTGCCAGTGCTCCTCTCTTCCTCCTCCTTTGCTCATTGGTGGCCGGCGGTTCTCCAACTCCTTGGTGGCCGGCACTTCTCCAACCTCTAGGTGGCCGGCGGCAACATTGCAACAAGTTGGCCGGCGCTCATCCACTCGTTCCTTGGCCGGCGGTTGCATCAAAATCCCTTGCTTGGTGGCCGGTTCTAGAAAGGAAAGGTTTTGTTGGTTCTTCTCTTTGTTCGCAGCGGACAAGGAAGGGAAGAACGCGATCTAGAAGGCTTCTACTCGTGGAGGATCTTCGCCCACACGTCGTCCACGAGGAGGATAGGACATACGGTAGAAGATCGTAAGTTATAAAGGTTTACAACTTTATTTTCTGATCTTAGCATGTTATTTTATGTGTTGATTATACAAGTGTGCGTATGTATATATTTTATATAATCATGGACCCCGAAGACAAACACAAAAACCGGCGATCCGTCCGTCGTCTCTTCCGTGGCTAACCAACTAGAAGAGTTGTGTTGCTTGAACAACTAGTTTGTTCAAGTGACCACTCAAGTTGTTAGCACGACGATGAATAGGTTGTGCTAAGGAAACTCATCCCATCCCAATTAATTCTTTCATTAGTGAAAATTTTAATCCGGGGACATGGGATCCAATGAGTCTCCGAAGCAACTCCCTTCACTAGGTACATTCCTTGGTTACCCTTAGGGATGACTTCCCTAGTAACCTTGGTTTTCCTAGACTTAATTTGAGTTCCATAATCAAATGAAACATTATGATAGGTCTTTTTGGGCTTAGGCTTGCCCTTGGTTGACTCTTGATTTCTAGGTCTTTGACTTTGACTCCTAGACCTAGATTTTTTATCACTTGACCCTTGAAATTGATTTTGCATTTTCTTGAGGGTCTTTTCAAGTTTCTCAAGCCTTGACCTCAAGGCTTGATTTTTAACCTCTAATTGCCCAATTTTAGAATTTTGATTTAGTCCTTGGGCATAGTTCTTCCTAGGCATATGCCTAGTCCATTTGGGGTTTAAGCCTAGGTGCTCTTGTACCTTTTTAATTATCTCCTTAGGTAGAATTGGTCTAGAATTATTTGACCTAAATTTGTCTTTAGATAAATTATTTTTAGGGACATTAGTCCCAAATTTCTCCTTATTATTGAAATGAATATTCTTAGCTCCTAGACAAAAATATTTATTGTTCCTAGCATGCTTTTCATGATAAATAACAAGTGAATTAAAATTCCTAGCATACTTTTTAACATTAATTGAAGGTGCATTATTAAAATATATCTTAGGGTTAGCCTTAGCTCCCCCTACATGTGATGCTTCTTCCTTATCCTTGATTTCCTTCTTCTTAGGGCATTGACTTCTATAGTGCCCCTTTTGATGACACTTGAAACATACTACAAGCTCCTTGTCCTTCCTAATTGAGGCACGGACATCCTTTGAATTTGTGTTGACTATTGGTGCCGGAGGAGTCTTCTTAACCCTTTTCCGGCACTTACTCTTGTAATGCCCACTTTCCCTACACTCAAAGCAAATTATATAATTTTTATTTAAAATTACATTGCTTGAGTTACCTAGGTCCGTGGTGGAAGCTGGAATTGCTTCTTCACTTCTTCCGGAGGTTGAAGTAACCTCTTGATCCGGCATGGAAGATGATCTAACTTCCTCCCCCTCAATCCTAGAGGTGGAGGTTTCTTCTAATTCTTCCACCTTCTCTTCCACCGATCCGGAAGTTGACTCCTCCTCAACTTCCGCATCCTCACTTGCTTGTGAGGATGATGAACTCCCTTCATCGTCCTCTTCCGATTGAACCGATGAGCACTCTTCGGCCTCTTGTGATTGTTCTTCACTTGAAGCCGGTGATGGTCCTTCATGGTACTTTGCCAACTCGTTCCAAAGCTCCTTGACATCCTTGTACTCACCTAACTTGGACAAGACATTATTAGGAATTAATTCACTTATCATTTTGATTACCTTAATATTTGTTTTGAACTCTTTGAGTTGTTCCTTGGTCCATTTTTCAACCTTGAGGATTCCACCCTTTTTGCCTTTTGGAAATTCACAACCTTCTATCAAGGCGGACCAAATCTTGATATCCACCATCATTAGGAAATTCTCAATTCCTATTTTCCATGGGTTGAAGCCTTCAAATCCATAGTCCTCATAAGATGGTGGTGTGTTAATATCTCGGCCCAAATTCTCTTGAAACTCCATCTTCACCCTCTAGCGTCTTAGCTCCCGACGGTTAGTCCGTAGAAGAGCCCTGGGCTCTGATACCAATTGTAGAGGAAAAGTTGACCGCTAGAGGGGGGGGGGGTGAATAGCGTCGTAGGATGCATAGATGGAATTCGTTCGCGTTCATCTACAATTTTTGTTAGCGCGCAGCGAAAATAGAAATAATAGCAATAACGAAATGGACAAACACGTAATTACACAAGTATGTAACGTGGTTCGGAACCAAACGGTTCCTACTCCACGGATCGAGCTCTAAAGAGCTCTAGTGATGCACACACAACCACTAATCACAAATAGCTCTTTCTCGGAACAATCCGGAGGTGGAGAAACCTCGTACAATGTATACAACAGTAATACAATGAAAATACAAGCAAATACAATGGAATTTAAGTAAAGAAAACTTTACAAAGAGCTTTGGATTGCTTGATCTTGGTTTCTTGAAGAATAGTCTTGGAGACCCTGATTTGCAGCAACAAATCACCCCAAAATAGCTCAAGAACTGGTGTTGATTTCCTCCTCCACGAGCTCCATTTAAAGCTTCTGCCTGGGCTGGAAATCGTCGATCAGTCGATTGCTCGGGACCATCAGTCGACTGATGACACTGTTGCTGTGAGACAATGATGTAATCCACGCTGAAAAAATCCAACGGATAGGACATCAGTCGACTGATCATGTCCTTCAGTCGACTGATGGAGCCTTCACTCGACTGCTTCCCTAGCAGTCGAGTCTCGACTCGATTCTGTGCCCAATTTCTCGAGCACCAGTCGACTGATCACATGATCAGTCGACTGCTTGATCCATCAGTCGACTGCCCACCTTCGGCAGTCGACTGTTGGGACACTTTCCGCAGTCAAACCCTAGTTGACTCACACCAGTCGACTGCCATATGACACCAGTCGACTGGCATGCCTCAAACATGAGGTTTTAACCCAAGTATGATGCCCCCTTACTTGCTAGACCACCCTTAGCCTAGACCTAAGCCTTCTAGCCACCTCCGTCAGTCTCACGCCTATCGGATCCCTCCAAGTCATCCATGACTTGTTCATCCATACACTAGCCTTCAGGTGCTTCCATCGGCTATGTCATGCTAACGGTGTCTACACCGTCAAGGCACATTGGACTTACGCTGCCAAGACTCAGCTTGGACTTTACGCCGCCAACCATTGAACTTATGCTGCCAAGACTCCCGCTTGGACTTTACGCCGCCAACCATTGGACTTATGCTGCCAAGACTCCCGCTTGGACTTTACGCCGCCAATATCAAACCCCTTGGACTTCTCAAATGCCAAGACTCAAGCTTGGACTTTCCCTTTTCAACCCATGTTGGACTTTCCATGCCAAGACCCATGCTTGGACTTTTGCTTGCCAAGACTCATGCTTGGACTTTACATGCCAAGTACTCAAGACTTGGACTTTCCATGACATGGTCAACCCTTGTCAACCATCAAAATCCCCCTCGAGTCAAACTCGAGTCCGGTCAATCATGACCCGGGTCGATTGTGGCAACAATCTCCCCAAAACATTATCAGACATCAATGTCAAACCTCTATGTTAAACATCAAAATATCACTTGAGTCAAACTCAAGTCTAGTCAATCGTGACCTGGGTCGATTGCACCAACAATGTACACATACTAAATACAAAAGATTACTTAGAAAAATTTACCTCTAAAACAACTACTAGCATATTTCTAGGATATTCGACCACTAGTAGAGCCTATAGGGTATACAACAATGAATCCTTAAAAATTGAAAAAATAATTAATATAGTATTTAATGAAGAAAATAATCCTACAAAATCTGGAGTAGACATTGAATTAAACAACAAAGACTTAGAAAATAAAGTTAGACCTGAACCTAACCCACAAAATGAATCAAGTGTAAACCCTAATCCAAACCAATCTAGAGTATAAATTAATCATCCAATTAACCAAGTGTTAGGTGATCCAAATCTAGGAGTTCGAACTCGAGCATCCTATAGAAATGTAAGGCAAATTTTACTCATATCTAAAATCGAACCTAAAACCATAGAACAAGCTCTTCTTGACCCAGATTGGATCATTGACATGCAAGAAGAGTTAGCTCAATTCACTAGGAGTGAAATTTGGGAATTAGTAAACACACACACACCTAAAGGAAAAACAATCATAGGAATAAGATGGGTATTTTGGAATAAACTTGATGACAAAGGTGAAGTTATAAGGAATAAAGCTAGATTAGTAGCAAAAGGGTTTAGTCAAGTAGAGGGGTTGGACTATGATGAAACCTATGCACCTGTAGCAAGACTTGAATCAATTAGAATGTTGCTAGCCTATACTGCACATAGAGAATTTAAATTATTTCAGATGGATGTCAAGTCAGATTTCTGAATTGATTTATCAAAGAAGAGGTGTATGTTAGCCAACCACTAGTATTTAAAAGTTTATACCAACCTAACCATGTATTAAACTTAGGAAAGCCCAATATGGATTAAAGTAAGCACCTAGTGCTTGGTATGAAAGACTATTTATTTATCTAAAATCTAAAGGATTTAATCAAGGATTAATTGACCCAACTTTACTCGTAAAAATTATAGGAAAAGAAATATTTATAGCATAAATGTTGATGCAATCGACCCAGGTCATGATTGACCAGACTTGAGTTTGACTTGAGCAGTATTTTGATGTTAGATAAAACGTATGACATGAGATTGTCATTGGGAAAGTCCAACATGGGTTGGCCACGTAAGTCCAAGTGTGTAGCCTTGGCGGTGAAAGTCCAAGCATGGGGCTTGGCATTTGATAAGTCCAAGTGTGTAGCCTTGGCATGGAAAATCCAAGCATAGGGATTGGTGTTGGTAAAATCCAAGCATGAGGCTTGGTGTGGGAAGTCTTGAGGACTTAGCAAAGTCACTAGTCTCGTAGGCTCAGGGTCCTTGAGTCGGTGAAGGATGACATTGCGAAGCCGTTCGCTTGGTGCATCCGAGGGACCGCCGGACGGGGAGCGAATGGAGTGAGGCCCAAGGGAAGAAGACTTTGAGGGAAAGAGACGCGAAGGATGACATTACGAAGTCATGTGCTTAGTTCATCTGAGGGACGTAGGCCGAGGGAAGAGAGCTTCAGTGGGGAACTCCATGAGAGATGAGGTGGACTTGGCCAAGTGGCTAAGATTGAGTGTCGGATGCTCAAACATGGTGTTTGAGGTTTTACCCAACGATCGAATGCTCAAACAACTTGGTGTTTGAGGTTTTACCCGACATCAGTTGACTGCTCCAAGTCAAATGAGTTTGAATGGTATTCGACTGATCTATTTCTGGTTGAATAGTCGACTACTAAGGGTTGGCAGTCGACTGCTAACACCATCAGTCGACTACCAAGGGATGGTAGTTGACTGATCAGGGTGAATTCGGGCACAAAAGGTTTTCCAGTCGAGTGATCATGTCGAGCACTTGACTAATGGGTTCATCAGTCGATTGATGGGCATGATCAGTTGACTTATGGTTATCCGTTGGAACTTTTCCAGCATGGATTAATCCATTGTGAGACAACGACTACAACAGCAGTCGACTGATGGTCACGAGTAGTTGACTGATCGATAAAGAATCAGCCCGAGATAAGCATAAAAGGAGGAGCTTGGGGAAGATTTCAATAGTGATTTTTAGGGGGGATTTTGGAGGAGAATTGCTGCTACATTCCAGACCTTCAAGAGCCAAACCAAAGCAAGTAACAAGCAAAAGTGATCAAATCCATTTGTGTAAAGTTTTCTTTCGTATTGTCTTTGTATTTGCTTGTACTTTTGTATTACCTTGTAATTGCTTATACGAGATTTCTCCACCTCCAACTTGTTGTCGAGAAGGAGTTTTGTTAGTGTCGTGCGAATAACAAGAGCTCGTTGAGCTCGCCCTGTGGAGTAGGAACCCTAAGATTCTGAACCACGTATATCGTGTTGTCTTGTGATTGCGTATTTGTGTCTTTATTTGTTTCTACATTTGTATTGCTATATTCCACTACGCTAACGACGATTGTAAAGACAAATGACTGAATTCCATCGTACACACGTTTAGGGCTATTCACCCCCTCTAGCCGACCACCGATCCTCCAACAATAAATCTATGTAGATGATATAATATTTGGAACAACAAACACAACACTTATAAGTGAATTTATTTCACTAATGAAAGTGAGTTTGAAATGAGTATAGTAGGTGATCTCACTTTCTTCTTAGTCTTACAAATAAAACAAACAAGAGAAGGAATCTATACACATCAAAATAAATATGCTAAGGAGTTAATTAGTAAGTTTGGCATGCAAAATGCTAAAGAAATCAATACACCTATGGCAACTAATGTAAACATTGGAGAAGATTTAAAAGGAAAAATTATAGATTTAAAATACTATAGGAGTGCAATAGGTAGCCTTCTGTACGTAACTGCAAACCGACCTGATATACTTTTTACAGTATGTGTGCAAGATTTCATTCTTGTGCTAAAGAATTGCACCTAACCTTAGTAAAAAGAATCTTTAGATATATAAAAGGAACACAAAATGTAGGAATCTGGTATCCTAGGTCAAATGAGTTCGAACTAATCGACTACTCTGACTCAGATTATGTCGGTAGTAAACTCGATAGAAAAAGTACGAATGACTGCTGTCAACTTCTAGGATCAAGTCTAGTTAGTTGGTGTAGTAGAAAACAATATTGTGTTACTTTGTCTACTGTTGAAGCAGAATACGTCACCATGAGTGAGTGTGTAGCTCAACTTCTTTAGATGAAGCACACTCTAAAAGATTTCCAACTAAACTTTAGTAATACTAAAGTCATGATTGATATTATTAGTTCAATTAATCTAGCTAAAAATCCTATATATCATTCTAGAACTAAACACATAGAAGTAAAACATCATTTTATAAGAGAACATGTAGCTAATGGAGATGTAAAACTTGAATACGTTGAATCAAAATCAAACCTAGTAGATATTTTTACTAAACCATTACCTGAAGCAGAGTTTAGTATGCTTAGACAAAAACTAGGTATGTGTGTAGTAGAGTAGGAATTATTTTACTATTTTCTTTTATGCTACATGGAACTAGCATAGGACTTACCTTAGAAAGCACGAGCTTATAGTTTTAAGGAGCCATTACATCTCGAAACATATAAGTTTAATGTGATTGTGTACTGAGCCATGTAGATGGGTGTGAGATATTGGACCTTACTCCTGATTTCAGATGTAGAACAAGTGCATCAACATGAATCATAGAGTATAATTTTTCAAAATACCAACTCTAATCAAGACTTATTGATTATCTAATATCAATTGAGTCAGAACAGAGTCGAACATTCTTATAAGGACAAGTTATTAGATGAGTTATGTTGAAAATATTATTTTATTAAAAAAGCACATGCTTGGATTCATAAAAGAATTTAATTATTTCTTTTATCATTTGAACTTATAGTGCGTTCTCGAAAAGTTTATTAGAGTTTGACATTTCACAAGATTCTTTTACTTTAGATATATGGTCAACATTAATTAAACTTATAAAAGCACCCCTCATAAAATTATTTTTGATATATGGCAAAGGGGGAGAAAGGTTAAAAGGTTGACTTGGTTAACTTGTTTTCAAAAAGTTAAGAATTTAGTATTTGTTTTTCAAAACTCACCTAGGGTTAAGGGGGAGATAACCTTGAGGGGAAGGTTTTGAAAAATATTAATACTTACTATTCTCTTAACTTTAAATTGGTTTGCCATAGATCAAAAAGGGGGAGATTGTTGGTGCAGGGGCACCAGATACTCGAACTTAGGTTTTGATAATAACAAATATTTAAAGTTAAACTATTTTGTTATCTCATATATTATGTTGAGTGTGTAGGTAATGTATTAGGCTTTGCTAAGGTCGATGATGCCAGGAGAATCTCGAAAAGTCGAGAAACCTCAATGGTCGAATGAACCGACACTAGGAGAATCTCGATGGGATGAGAAACCTCGGTGTCGATTGACCAGGTCAAAAGACGCTAGGAGAACCTCAAGAAGTCGAGGAACCTTAATGGTCAAGTGATCGAAAGCTAAGCGATAGGTCAGAAGGACCAAAGGTAAGGAAGGTAAGAACTTTATGTGGAGAGGACAGGTCGCGCCCTCACTACGGGGACAACCGTAGGTGATGATCCGGCTAAGACTTCAGGAGGAAGGTCTAAGTCCAGATCGGACGGTACATGACCGTCTCATTGTCCACTATATAGTTCTTGTGCTAACCATGTAATGCAGGTGACTATTCAAGCCATCAGTTGGCTGGAGGAAAATGACAGACAATTGGATCACCATCAGTTGACTGCTAATGAATCTGGTCACTTCGAAGAAAGTCAAGATAAGATCTACAAAATGAGAGAAGATAGGCTTGTTTGACTCAATTCTAAATCTCAACGAGCTAGGGTTTGGAAACGCTATAAAAGAAGGGGCGAGGCACCCTTCATTGATTAACAAAAAGCTCCCAAGCGCTCTATCACTCCAAGTTCATGCAACAATGTCATGACACTGACTAAAATCTTGTCTCCTTCATATTATGTGTGTTGGTACTTTGTTTTAATTTCACTTCTTACTTTTTACTTGCTAAGAGGAGAGGTAGGTTTGTTACCTCTTCCTCTACATCATTTTGTAATCATTTGTCTCTTACCTCCAACGAGGAAGAGACTTTTAGTGCTTTACCCTTCGGAAGCGATCAAGGATCAGGGCCTTGGATTAATAACTGGTTGGCTGTGAACCAAGTAAAATCTTTAGTGCCTTGTGTATTTTTGTTTTTAACTATTCCTCTGCAATTTACTTTGATTTTATGAGCTTTGGTTTTGACAATGAAAAGAAAAGTTTTTCAAAATACGCTATTCACCCCCCTCTAGTGTCTTTTTCGATCCAACAGTCATATGGACAAACCATATTGTAAACCATTGTCGAACATCAAAACGCTACTCAAGTCTCACTCGAGTCTGGATAATTGTGACCTGAGTTGATTGCACCAACAAGGGGATCATACTTAGGTTAAACCTCACGTTTGAGGTTTATCAGTCGACTAATCGAGTGTGTAAGTACTCAAAACTTAGTTAACTTGGAGTAGTCGATTGAGATTATGACCAATCGACTAGTCGAGTAGTCGACTAAGGTTCGATTACTGACTAAGTGCTCTGGCAGTCGACTGGAGGTTGGCAGTCAACTGCCAATAATGGGCAGTCGACTGGTGGTTGTGGACACAGGCACAGAATGTCCCGTAGTCGACTGACCAATCAACTATTGAGTTGGCAGTCGACTGCTGGTAAGGACAGTGTTGGTTCAAGGGCATTAGATAATCGAATCTATATTTTGATTATGGCAAAGACACAAAGTTAAGTTTACATCGTTGTCTCACAAGCTAAATCAAGTGTGCAGAAAGACTAAGCTAAGCCGAAGGTCAGCGACACCCAGAGGGAGCTGTGGTGGTCGGGCAACACCGAGAGAACTTCGTGGGAGTCGAAGAACCTAGGTGGAAGACCAGAAGCAAAGCGACAGATCTTAAAGGACCAAAGGTAAGCTCATGTGAGTGAGAGATGGTAAGGTCGTGTCCTCTGTACGGGGACGATCGTAGGCGGTGATCTGACTAAGACTTCCTGTGGAAGGTCTAGGTCGAGATCGGACGGTAAGAAATCGTCATATTTACCATTTTTTATGCTAATCTCTTATTACAGGGAAGTGGCCAGGCTGGCAGTCCATTGCTAGTCATTGGGAAGTCGACTGATGCTCATCAGTCAACTGATGGAAGGCATCAGTCGACTGATGGCGACGCATCAGCCTTTTGCGCTAGGTCAAAATGGATAATGTTTGACGCGACCACTTCGCGATAAAATATGGTACCACCTCGTGATCTGTTCCAAAAGATGAGGTGACTTATTCTGAGGCCAAACTCTATAAAAGGAGGGGAGGATTCCAACCCAATCATGAATCAAGATTATTCTCAAGTGCTCCTATAACGCCAAAGCTCCAACACCGTCATAACGCCGACGCGACGACAAGCTTTAATCTTCTTCGTCGGCAGCAGCAACAAGTAATATTTTTTTGTTATTGTATTCTTTGTTTTAATCGTAATGAGGTGAAGTAGGATTGTTGCCTCATCCTCGTATTTTCGGTTTTGTGATCTTGTCTCCTACCTCCAACGAGGAGGAGATCTTATAGTGCTTTGCCCTCCGTACGCGGTCTAGGACCGTTAGGGTCTTGGAGTAGCAACTGTTGGGTTGTGAACCAAGTAAAAATAAACTTGTCTTTTTATTTTTCCGCTGTGCTTGCTCATATATCGAACGAACGAAAAGAAAAATTTTACGCTCGCTATTCACCCTTCCTCTAGCGACGCTTCTCGATCCAACAGACAGTCGACTGTTAAGGTGTCCATTGGCTGGAATGCTAATATGAATTAGTCCGTTGTAAGACAATGGTACTGTGGACAGTTGACTGGGGCCTTTTGACAGTCGATTGCTGATGCACGCAAATGTGACCTCAAATCTTACAACGGGAACCATCGAGGACTTGAAGCGCACGCTCGCGCTCAATGCCTGCAAATGCACGGATGTTGTCAAGTAATAAATAGATTATCGATCCCACAGAGACTGGGATTTGAGTATCGATTGTTCAATGGACGTTGTTGTTCGGAATTAAGTTCTAAGGGTTGTCATTGCAAGGTTGATGGTGGTCTTAACTCAAGTACAGTGTCAACGGAGAAAGTGAAGGTTGGTTCGAAGTTCAAAAGGGGATTCTAGGACTTCGGTTTCACTTATGCGACATGGAACATGCTATTAGTTAAATGTTGACTGGTTCTCTAATTATGGTCTTGCGGAAGGGACATCATACCCTTTCCTGATGAACTTTCGCTTCTACCAGGAACTACCTATGCCTAATCAGGCCAACCCTTTTGTTAAGATAGGATAGACGGTACGAGGATGTCAAATCAATCCTTATGAAGGGTTGGAGTGTGTCCCGTTCCCTACTCCACCATACTCTTCTACCTACGGTTACTTGAGATGAGGACAACCACTAGGTTCTTCCTTAGTTCTCCTAGATCTTTGATATAAGGGTTGTCACCCCTTGTATCGGATATACACAATAGATAGAAAACCAAAACCCAATCTTCATCAATTCAAACAAACACAAACTACGAATAAAAATCCATAAACAAAATTAACATTTGAACTAGCATGTTCTACGTTACACAAGTTACTCCATAATCATATAATTGAAGATTCTACTCTATAGACGGGAAAGAAATGACACAAGGCATAATAGAATCAACCATTACAATGCAAAAGATGAATAGGAATTGAATTATAGTGCTCTTGGTCCTCCTCTTCGACGTCGGAGCGTGGATTACGATCCTCTAGTCGTTTCTTTTCTCCCATTGTGAGTTTTCGGTACCTTTTAGGGCACCGGTGTGCTATCCCAGCTATCAGGCCTCCCCCTAGGGTTTGGGTGTGGCTTCCCTTTTATAGACTTGAAGTCGGCGCTGCATAAATCCACGAAAGAATCCTAATCGCGTCGCAATAACCCAGTGCCACATGAACGTGTGGATTCACACGACCATGCTGTGTGTGGCGCTAGGGTGGCCAACTCCATGGTTTGGACACGACCATGTGGATTCACATGGCTAGGCCATGTCCCCTTCCATTCCACTTGCCAAATGTCTTTCTTTTGCTCCAAAAATGTGATGTTTTCCCTATAAAATATTGTCCTGCACACAAAAGCACAACGAGCATATCTCCTAATCAGAAAATAGGAAATGCATGCAAAACAGAGTAAGATATGCATGAAACAAGTATAAAATGCAACGAGATGTGAGCAAAAACTACTCCTAAAACCCTATATATTTTGCTCATATCAACTGTTAAGCGGAAATCTAGGTCATGCGGGGCATAAAAGGAGCTCGATAGGGAGGATTTTGCAGTCGATTTTTGGTGATCTTGAAGGTGAATTATTGTTGCATTCTATATCTTCCAAGTTCATCCAAGAAACCACATCAACAAGCATTCAAAGCTCTCCTTTGTAAAGTGTTTCTTTTCATTTCATTTGTAATCTTGTTGTTCTTTGATTGTATCTTTATTATTACTGTTGTAATTCATTGTAATAGGATTCTCCACCTCCGATGTATCACCTAGAAGGAGAAGATTTAGTGGTGGTATGCATCACTAGAGCTCACTTGAGCTTGATCCATGGAGTAGGAACCCTAGGTTCCGAACCACGTTATATCCTTGTATTGTGTGTTTGTGCATTTTGTTGATGCTTTACTTTATTTCCGTTGCGCACTAATGATTATAGATAAGCATGACACAATCAAAGAGTAGAAATTGGTGAATCGCTATTTACCCCCCTCTAGCGCATCAACGATACCCTAACACTCTTGACATAATGGTTATTGTGAGAAATTAGAGATGTTCATATGGATGAAAATAATTTAATATGGGTAAATATCAAGGTATGAATGTCTCCTAGAAAATAGTTGTGTGCCACCTAGAGACAGGTTGTGTGCCATTTAGAGAGTATTGAGTGTCATTTGGTGAGTAGCTAAGTAAGACGTTGTAATAATTTTCTTAGCATTGGTTGCTCAAATGAGCAGTTATATAAAGTGTAACAACTTTCTTAGCATTGAGTGCTCGGTATGCTTATTGTCGTACGAACCATTTTTCTTAAGTATGAATTGTATATTCTATCTTGTCTTTATGATTATGGACCTTTGTAACTATCTACTCTTTGTGATTATGGATCTCTATTATGAATAGTCTTTGTGGCTATTTACATTTGTGGTATAACTTGGACAAGTACAAGATATTAACATTACTGCACGTAACGTGCATACTTACTGTCTCTTAAAACTACACTTTTTTTTTTGATTAACCTGAGGTGTCGGGCTTACGCCCACTAATCCTCAGGGCCGATCAGCCCTACTCTAAGGCATTCAACGAGAGTCTCCACCGGTCGACGAGGATCAGGGTGACGGGTGGCCCATCGCGTGAGGGCTCGTGGGCGCCTGATGGGCCGACCACGCTGGGCCGCGGGGGGCATCGAGCACCTCCACCCGCCCAGCGTGTGCTGCCAGAGTGGAATCGACCCCAGACCATTTTAGAGGAGCCATTCGCTTGTAACCACTACGCCGTTGCCCTGGGGGCCTCTTGAAACTACACATGCGTTGTGCAAATAATGCACTTAGTGCAATATGGAAGTGAAGAGACTGATGCAGTTAATGTGTTAAAGAAATGAAGAGACATGAATCCAAATATATAAAGTTCGTCCAAGTGAAAAAGGAGAATAGAGAACGAAGTTGCATGGAAGAGAGGGTAGAGAAAAGTAAGAAAACAACGATTGTGTTTTCTTGCGTTCGATAAGAACTTCCATGGCACTGTCGAAACTTAGTTTAATTGTGGAATAAAAAGAGTGGTTCGATTATGTAATTATTCTTCAGACAACAAGTATGGATCCACGGATCTTTTCTAGAAGATCAGAATAGCAGATCAAGGAATTTGGAATGAGCGATAAAAACTATAAATGTTTACAGTTTCATAATCGTACTAATATGAAGGTGTCTATGACATATGTTAAATCTTTTGATCAATTTGATATCCATACCAATTATGATCAAGGTGTTTATAAATCATAGCAATGAACTCTCTAAATATTATATCACTTTAGCAAAAAGATAGCGTTCTATATGAAAGTATGAATTAGGCATAAAATTTTTTATTATGATTCAGGAGTAATTTCAACGGTAATAAAAAATTCAATATATGTCATCGAGAAATTAAAGTGAGAATATATAAAATATATATGCATGTAAAATGGAAAATAATTTTCAATAAAAATAACATAATAATCAGCTCTCGTAAAGGTGACTGATGTGGGTCGTCAAATATTCAAGTGATCAAGGTCGGTGTTGAAGAATGTGTTAGGCTCCATTCGAAGGGTAAAACATGTTACTTCTAAAACTTGCACTCTATCGTAACTTTGTTTTATGATGTCAATACATATAAAACTTTCCAAATGAGACGACAACTAAAGAACACACATCATTGTAACTTCGGAGAACACTTAGATTTTTGGCAAAAAATAATGGATCACCCAACTTGTTTCCCTGTTATAATAATTTTACACATCATAAATAGAAGGACAACAAGCGAAAAATGATATTCGTTCAATACTCAACCAACGAAGAGAAAGTTAATGGAAAATTGTGGAATATATAACAAATTGCCAAGCAAAATTTTCTATTTTAATTGATTTAGGCTATGCCCAAATCAAATCAAAAGTTCGTGAAAGTTTATGGCTCTAATTTTGTTCAATTCTATCTTCCCCTAGAGAATTTTGTTTCCTTGGATGGAAAGACCAATAGGGAAACAAATGGTGAAAACAAACGTGCAAGAACTTGTAGAGTTACAAGATTTTTTGTTAAAAGAGTATTTAAAAACATAGCACATGAAATTAAAAGAGCATCCTTTATTATATATATTTTTTGTTAAAAGAGTATTTAAAAATTTATATATTAAAACAATATCCTATTATAAATTTTCATTCTAAAATACTCTTATTTCATATTATTATATAGCCATTATATAATATATACACACAGAATAAAATTTTGTTAACTTAGTAAAAATTATAGCACATGGAATATTATTATATTAAAATATTCTGTACTAATTTAGTCAAAAAATTTTAATTTGATTAAAATGACACTAGTTTAATTAAAAAGAGTTTAAAGTTATTGTAGCAATTATGCTTAACCATGCTAAATTGATTTTAATTAATTCTAATATATATATACTGAGCGTCCATTGTTATGCGTGTGTGCGCAATGACCTTCTCCATCATTTGATTAAATGATATTGCATAGTAACAAAGAAATGCATAGTACTTCCATTGTTTACCTTCTTCCCGAGTGCGCACTATAACTAACCCCTGAATTCGTCGGAGTCGTCATCTTCATTGTCGACTGAACCACGGTCGAATTTCAATCGGATTCAGAACGAATTATGGATGCCAACAACGCAACCACTAACGACCGCAATTGCAGTCGATTCCAACCGCAATCTGGTTGGAATCCGATTACGATCTGGTCGAACGCCGATTCTGATCAGACCACGGTCGGATTGCGACTGAAATCCGGTTGAATTGCAGCCGCCAGTACTGCAGTCACAATCGCGATCTGATTTTGGCCAGATCATGGTCGGAATTCGATGCAATTGTGGTCGCCAGTGGCTGCGGCATTGGTGGCCGCAATTGGCTGGATTTCGACCGTGGTTTGGCTAGACTTTGACACCATACCATGACCAAATTCTAGTCGGATCGTGGCTGGAATCCTGCTGAGCGAGTGAGGGTGCTCGGGCGCAGGTGAGAAATGGACATCGAGTGAGAAGGTGCTTGGGCGTGAGGAAAAGGGTGCTCAAGAGAGGAAAAATCTGTGCTCAAGCATGGGTGAGAAATGGGCGTCGAGTGGGAAGGTGCTTGGGCGTGGGAAAATGGATGCTCGAGCATAAGACGGAGCACAATGGATTTACTGTGCACTTCTCATTTTCGCACACGAGTCGTGCATATCACGTCACTCAGCATAACAAAATCGAGTTTTGATATCCTAGGTGACAATCACTATAGACCGCCTGTGCGATGGCTTCTCCACCCTCCGATCAAACGGGATGAGACAGTAATGGAAAATGTACAGTACTTTCCTCCATCTCTTATTCTCTAATGACTCTTTCTTCTTGGATGAACACTATAGCCAAACTCCTGAACCCGTTGGAGTAACCATCACCATCGCCGATCGACTGACCGAATCGTAGCTAGATTCTAGATGCCAGCATTATGGCCATTGGTGTAATATATTCGAAATTCAGCTAGGGTCCAATTGTAATTCGGTTGGAATCCGATAGCGGTCCGGCCGATGTCGAAATCCGACCTGACTGTTATCGGATTATGCTAGATTCCGTCTGGAATTCGATCGAATTGCTGTCGCCAGTGTCGCAGCCGCTGGCGAACGCAATCATGGTTTATTCTATCGTAATCCAGTCAGAATTCGATCATGATCCAACCTGACTCTGGTGCCTACCGAACTATTCCCGGATTGTGGTTGCTAGAACCGCAGCCAATTCCAGCCACAAAAGAGCTAGAATCTACCCCGATTCGACTGGCACCGAAGTCTGATCGGATTGTGGCCAAAATTGGCCATGATTGCCATTGCTAATGACTATGATGGTGGCAGTTGCATTACACATTACAACCGTAATTCGATCGGAATCTGATCACGGTTTGACAAGAATCAGAGTTTGATCGGATAGCGGGTAGAATGGACCTTGATTGCGATCATAATTCGATTAGATTCTAGTTGAAATCCAATCAAAATCCAATCTCAGTCCGATCGGACTTTGACACCGGCCAGACCATGACCGGATTTCGACCGGATCGTGATCGAAATCTAGTCGTTCAATGGTGATGCTGAGCGGTAGAGCTTGGGCGCGTTGGGCGATAAGTTGACATCAAGTGGGGAAGAGGTGCTCGGGCATGAGAATATAGTGTTTCACCCCGTTGGAGCTTTCATTGCTCGTCATCGCCGCTAAACGTTCAAACTTCGATGTCGGTTGAACTACGGTTGAATTCTGATCGGATTGAGGTCAAATCGATCGCCAGTGGCTGCGACATTGGTGGTCGTAATTTGATCAGATTTCGACCTAATTTGGTCAAATTCTGACCTAATTCGATTGGAATCTAGCCAAGGTTCGATTAGTCAATGGAGACTCTGATGAGTTCAGGTGTTGGGCTATATTGTGGATGGCGATCGAAGATGAAGAATTTAGTTGGAGATCGTTAGGAGAGAAACATTATATAATTTTCATTTACTATGCATTTATGTGTGATGAACAATTGAGATCACGTCGCGCACGCAACGCGCACCACGCGTAGTGTAGTAAATGGGTTTAGGGTTTTAGGGTTTAGGGTCCGACTGGTATCCAACTGTTGAATTGCGACAGCCAGCACAGCAATCGCTACCGCTGACGACCATAATAATGATCAATTCCAACCCCGATTCAATGAGAATCCGATCGCGATCTGGCCTGACTCCAATGCCAGTTGGACCATGATCGGATTCCGACCGGGTTTGCAAAAACTCTGAAGGCATGAAATACTATGCATGCTCGTGAGCGCCTTACAACATAGTGTGTGTGTGTGTGTGTGTGTGTGTGGGTATATCACTCATGAGTATCTCCATTATCCACCATCCGATTGCTGTCCAATCCTTGAATAGGAGATCAGACGATATATATATATATATATATATATATATATATATATATATATATATATAGGGTGGTTGCTCTATCATGATGTCCTTAGTAAAGGGACAGGGCTCATAAGGTTCCGACGCCCTGGTGGACTGACTCTCCCCCAGATCTTTACGTCTTGCAGGGGATCCCCTGTATCTTGTCGGGCGTCGAAGGATACCTTGTTGATCATACACTTCTATTTCACGTTCTTTCCAAGTCTGTGGAGGGGGCAAAGCTTTCATAGCCATAATTTGCAAAGGAGGGGTGGGACGAGCTCCCGACATCGGTGGTCGCATCCGAGGAACTTCGAGAAGAAAAGGCTTGACATATTCTCGTCTAGGAAATCCCCGCTGGATGGGAGGGGGGCTCCTTTCTACTGGGACAGGATAAGGTTTCTTTTCTGCCCTTCTTACCCTCAACCCTTCTTCCTCATTGATGTACTCCTCAGTGCGGCCCAGGAGCTCTTCATAACTGATGGCTGGCTTCCTCAATAGGGAACTGAGGAATGGTCCCTTCTTCAACCCATGAGGGATGGCGACCCTCAAGAGATCAGGCAGGGCTGAGGGTATCTCCCAGGATGTAGTAGTGAAGCAATGGATGTAGCTCCTCAGAGATTCTGAGTGTTCTTGTTTTAAATGAACCAAAATAGAAGCATCATGCTTATAATTTTTACAACTAGAAAATTGCTGTAGAAAACTCCCTTGAAATCAGCAAAACATGTAATGGAACCAGGGGTAGAGACTTAAACCATCTTTGAGCAGAGGCCGCTAGGGTGATGTGGAAGGCTCTGCATTTAAGGGCGTTTGAATAACAATGAAGAGAGGCGACCCTTTCGAATTGAGACAGGTGCTCCTTCGGATCAAAAGTGTCATTGTACATCCCCACCTGAGGAGCTCGAAAGTGTGGGGGTAGTTGCTCTATCATGATGTCCTCAGTAAAGGGACATGGCTCATAAGGTTTCGGCGCCCTAGTGGACTGACTCTCCCCCTGATCTTCACGTCTTATCGATTTTGCTCTGCATCTCTCCTGGCAATATTTCAGTATCCAAAGGACCTGACAGAGGGACATGGGAAGGTCTTTCAAATGATTGTTCCCTCTAAGAAGGTTCACCGAAATGGGGATGGAGATATCCTGTCCTTTTTCTTTCTCTGACCAGGGCTTCAGAGATAGCTGTGTCTATCATGGCCTTCAGTTGGGATGGTAATAGAGTGACAGGTCTATCTTCTGCAGAAGAGGCTGCTGGAGGAGGGATCTCTTGTAGATGCATCTCTATGGCTTGCTCAGCAGAAAGTTTCACATAGACGGAGCCAACTGATGTGGCAATGGATTTTCTGCCTCCTTTCAAGCGGGAGATGTCCAGGAGGTCTGGGGTCCTCTTCGGACACAACAGTAAAAGGTGAAGATGATTGAGCAAATAATAGAGAGCGATGACAAAAGATTTAATGTGGTTCGGAATTCTAATTCCTACTCCACGAGTGAGCTTCCCACGAGCTCAGGTGCTAAACACCTTTACTATAATCCCTCCTTCTCAGAAGTGCTTCTAGAGGTGGAGAAAACCTCTTACAAATAGAAAAATGGACACAGAGTAAAGGAATGAACAAAGTCAATCAGATCTCCGTCTTCTTCCTCCGTCTTCCAATCTCCTTTCCTTCCCTTCATCACCAGTCTTCATCTGGGAAAACCCCCTTTGCCTGGTCCACTACAGGGGGCTTAGAGAATGGCGTGTGGATGTCTTGTCTTTCTAGAATCGATCCCTTCTTCTTCCTCCATTCTTTCCTTTTTATCCTTGTTACCCTTGGAGCCAGTTGTTGTGTAACAAACCACTTGCATCTCTATCCACATGGAGGGCCCTTTCTACCTGAGGAATAATTCAGTTGCGAAATTAATGGATGGGAAACCCTTAAGAATCTTCTGTGGGGTTCTCTTAAATGATTTGGTTCATTATATTACGTAACAAACTTTCATGGGAAGGCACGATGAGGAGCATCTTCCCTTTCTCTTTACTCGCACCTCCCCCTGGGACCCCTATCTTCCCTAGTTGCTCCCTCTAGCCCTTACCTCACCTCGGCTATATTTACCAGGTTGCTCCCAGCTCATTCTCTCGTCGAGCTTCTTTACCCCTCTTGGTTATTTACCCCTAGGTGTATATGACACCACTTGGCTTGCGTGAGCTAATTTGTCCTGGTTTAGGCCATTAGGCATAGGCACCTATAACCTACCTTACTTTCCCAAGTAGATCTATGACTTAATCTCGACTCACTTCCCCGGGTCCCTTATCCGGTTTCTTGTGGACTGTCAAGCTCCCTCATCCTCCTTCAGGCTGTCAACTTATCAACTCGAACTATTCCCCCTGGTCAGATCTAATTAAACTGGGTCGAAAACCTTACGTTATACTCCTTCCCTTAAATTATACCTTATCGATTAGGATTCCTTTTTTCAACTCCTAAGTCACGTTATAGCAGTATCAATGAAAAATTGAAATCCCACATTCCTTTTGCCTCTTTGTGAGTCTATGAAATAGAAAATATACATGATTGAAAAAACTTAAAGAAATATGAAATGAAATATTTGATAGAGTAAAAACCATTGCTATCAAACCATTGCTTTTCACATGCTATTTTTTTCTCCACATCATTCCATTGACATCCACTTTGCCTACACATGTCATTAATAATATGAAATCTTGTCTTTAACCACTTGATTTTTGACTCAAGATGAGGTGTAACTTGTTCTATAAGAGTAGGAATCTTGCTTTGCATTCTCCTATGCACCTCATCCATGTAATTGCTTTTAAAACCACCATCTATCTTCCATGAAGGATCACAAGCCATATCTTGAAGAGTTACAATTAATACTTGGACCTCATGCTCTGTCCAGAAGCATTTATTTCTTCCACGTCCTTGAACTCTTTGATCTTGCTCCATCCTAACATATAGTAATGCCAAATCATTAAAAGCAATTAGTTAAAAGGATCATGGTTACAAGAAATTGTAACATGTGATATCAAATTTATCATGAACCAAAATTTATTCAATCATAAATAATATATACACCAAAATAAAATAATTAAAGGAATAAATGAATAACAGTTAAGCTCACAGAATAGTCGTCTTCTTAAACATGACAAACAAGTTGAAACATTCATGAAATGCAATAACAACATCATTAGCATATCCCCTTGCCCCATAAATGGTCAAGTGTTAAATACTGAAAATTTAAATATAAATTTTATGGCCAAAATTTAGGGAAAATAAACTTGGGAATTATTTTGGGATTTTTTAGGGAATTTTAGGAATTTTTTCGGAATTATTTTGGATTTAAACGGAGCCTGTACGAGATAATACGGGGATAATTATTTTAGTAAGGGATTAATAAAAATTAAAATAAAACCTAGGTATTTATTTATTTATAAAGGGGTAGTTTCGGATGATAAGGGATCGATCCCAGTTTTCCCCGTCGCGCCGGTTTTCTTTCTCGCGACTTTCTCCACGATTCCCCTTGCGGCGGTTTCCTTCGCGAAACCTCTTTCTCGCCATAGCTTTCTTTTTTCCCCGAGCCTTTCCCCTTTCTTGCGATTTCTTCTTCCCCGTGCCCGAAGCCACCGATCTTCCTCGCGTCGCCACCCCCAGCACTGGCTGCGCGCTCGCCGTCCACAGCCGACGTCGTTCCCCTCTGCCATAGACGATTCCACTCAAGCTTAGGGCCGCTCCTCCGCAAGTGCCGGTGAACGTCGTCTCCTCTCCTCGCCTCTGCCCGCCGCCTTCCCGGTGCCCAGGCCACCGGCTCCTCACCTCTGAGCCGCCGTGAGCCTCTTCTCTTCCTCGCCGTCCACCGCCGCACGTGCCGGCCTCCTCTGCCACAGAATCGTTGACGCCCCTCTTCCTCTGCAAGCATCGACGCTCGCTTTCACCTTTTCGCCGTAGCCTCTACGAGTTGCTCGCACGCGGCGAGCATCCTTGACCCCTCTGTGCGCTCGCCGTCCACGAGCACAAAGTGTCGTCTCCTTCACATCTGCAGTCGCAGGACCCCCACCGTGAGCTTCCTCAGTGTCGCCGGTGATCTTGGTATCTAGGTAAGGGTCGGTCCCTCCTTGTTATCTTGGATAGAATTCGAGATTTAGTGGTTTTTCTTGTCTCATTCCGATGATCCGTTGATTTAGGGCTGTTGGTGTAGACTGCTCTGCTAGTGGTCATCGGAGAGAGGGCAGTGTTGGTTTCCGGCAGACTGAGCACTTGGGGAGGAGAACTGACGGGGGAAGGTTCCAATTCACAGGTATAATTCGAACTATCTCCTCCTTTTTGTAAGTTATTTATTTTAGTTTGGTTGATGGTCGTTGTGGTATAGATTTATGTCGGCTGTGAGGGCTATGATTTCGGTGAATGGGTTTGAGGGGCTATGAGGGCTGAGATGTTCTATTTGGGATGGTTGTGATTGGGTTTGATGTCGATTGTAATTGGTAGGTTAAGTGAGCTGGGAATGGTTTAGATGTGTTTTGATCGATAATGAAACTATTTGGGTTTGGGTCCGGCCTGTGGTTGGTGGATTTGGGAGTGGCTTGGTTATGAGCCAATTTTGGTGTGTTGCCTGTTGAGAGAACTGTGAAGGTGGTTTAAAGGTTAGAGAGCTGTGTTGGTTTGTGAACCATTCTATCAATATAAGAATTGGTGTATGGAGTTGAAGGTTGTAGGGTAACATATTTGCTAGTTGGAAAATGGTGGGTTTTATTATGATGTTAAATGTATAATTTGGGGGGTTTTTAATTCGTATTCAATATAAGGATGCGAATATAGAAACTATATAGTAGTGAGTTAGCACATTGTTGTGTGCTAGAACTTAATGATAGTTATGTTATATGTAGGTTTCGGTCACGAGGCAGGTTCACGATCGTGACGATTTGGTTCTTTTGCGGATATTTTATCAGGCGGGTATTTTGGCTTATCTTTTAGATATAGTCAAGTTGATATGCTAGTTAAGATAGCTTGCAATAATTTTCATGTTTATATGTCTAGTATGTTTTTGGTGCCTACTTGATACATGCATGTGATAGGTTATGATTATACCTTCCCTGTTTTATTTGGATCATAGTTACTTAGATTGTGGATATGTACATATTGATTGTGCATATTATTCAGATAGGTGTATTTAGTTGGATTTACATGCTTTAGTATCATGCACTATCTTGCATGATTGCATCTTTGGGCCGACGGGTTCCTTTATAGTTGAGCGCCCGATTACATATACACCGCGCCACTCATGGGTTAGTGGTACATCAGGAGGGTGTGTGCAGTTGCTCTGTCAGGCTCCGCTGGTCCGCTCATGGGTAGCGATGAGGCAGCATGGTAGCGGGCAGGGATCCCTCCTCTGGTCTATTACACGGGAGATGAGAGCTTAGCTCCCCCACTCTATTTGGGACAGGGGGATAAGTTACTCCGATAGCATCCTGCCCACTTGGTCACTCAGGAGCAGTGATGGCAGAGTGCACAGTTGTCATAGCCCTACCCACTCAGCTTCACCATCGCGTGTGAGGCGGTTGACTGGCATCAGGGGTGACTGTGTCATTTGCATGGCATGCACTTTGCATGGATAGCATTTGTATTGTGTTTGTTGCATTTTTATTGATGCCTTGGATGTTGCATATGATTGTCATGCATATAGGATTCATATTTATATATATGGTGATGACTTTATTACTTCTAGTCAGGCACATGCTCCTATAGCAGGGTAGGAGATTCAGGTAAGTACAGTCCTTTTGTATTTCTTGCTTGCATACCCTATTTATGTGAGACTGTACTGGCATGATTCTTATTGTTAGCTATATCTTACTTTGCATATCGACTATACCCGCTGAGTTCTTTGAACTTACCCCGTTGATTTATATCTATTTCAGGATGAAGCTGTCAGGAGAGTCCAGTTGCCAAACCCCTCTCGTCGTGATAGTTTTATTCGTTATTTGATTTGTGGTGTTAGATATTTTGATTAGAAGATATGTTTAGGAATGGAGTGGATTTATGTACTTGTGGATTTTTGGTGTCCTTTTGGACCTTTATTCAGATCTTATTTTGATTGGTTTTGGTTGAGTATTCCTGCTCAGATAGCAGAAGGGGTAAGTCTAGATGTGATAGACTTCATTTATTTACTATGATGGTTGGCCTGAGGCCTTATGATCTGTGTGTGTAGATGTTTTTGTTCCGGTCGTGTTGACCGATGTATAGTGGCCGTGTAGGCCTTGTATGAAAATTGGTATTGTCACCCGTACAGGGGAGATTCTGTCAAATTTGTTGTCTGGCGGGGACTCTCTCGGGGCGTGACAATTTATTTGGTATCAGAGCGTAGGTTTCCGAGTTCCTTAGGGTCTTTGGGTTTTCGGAGTTTGCCACGTTTTGGCAGGTTAACTGGGGTATTTTCGGAGTTGTACGGATTTTCGATGATTTTTATGTTTCGGAAATTCGAGGTATTATCGACCAGGTCAATTTGGGGATTTGGCGGCGACAGGACATCTCTAGACGGCTAACAGGTAAATAAATTCTAGAAAATTTTCTAGATTTAGTGCATATTTATATTGGTTATGCGGTGATATCATGTTTTGTCTAGTCTTGTTTTAACTTTATATCTATTAGACTGTTAGATCTTTAGGTTGTTGGTTTATCGTTAGCATATGGTTATTAACTGCTAATACTGCTATACGTAGCTAGTTATCATTGTGATATAAATGATTAGATATTATTGGTAGATGTTTACCTCTTACTTTTTGGACTAGTATTTGGATTGGACTAGTATTAGGATTAGACTAGTTGAATAATATGACTAAGATGGATAAATTCGTAGAAGGTATACATAGAGGTTCTTTGACTTTCTAGATCCTAGTGCATGATGACATGATTACATTGCTTATGCAGTTTAGGGTATATAGGCACCTGATACTTTATTGAATATTGCCTTGACTTTGTTCTGGCATGACCCTTTAGTTATACCCTAATTAAAATTTCAGCCATTGATTGCCATTAGTATGACTATGCTGTCGTTTATTAGACAGTGTGTTATATGTTCATATGGTTATGTGTTTTTGCGGTGGATACCATGATTAAGACTAGTAGAGATAGAATAACTTAGATGAGGTTATTCTATAGGAGCGGATATCAGTAATGAAACAACATTAGTAGAACCCTAGGTGTTGGAACCCTAGGTGTAATAACCCGGATGTGCTTAATGATATATGTTTATCCATTTACTGTTTCAGTGATATGGTGATCGGACTAGTAGAGTTCGTATGGTTAGGATACGATTAATCCTAACAATATCTCCCATTCCTGGTTGAGAGAGAGTCTGCAGTAGAGTCTCTCTATGGTTGCTTTTGTATATTTGTGGTCAATCATGTCCCCTATACATGGTTGAGATAATCTACTGTAAGGTTATACTCTTACGTTATTTGTTCAGAGTTGGTGATAATCGGATTTGTATGACGCTTGTAGCTAGATAGCTACTTTACATCTTACGTACCCACGAGATTTGTTTGTGGTAGCATGTTGTAGCATGCATGATTGAACTGGTAGAATGATATAATTTAGGCTTAACCCTCTTGAAGGGATTGATAGTAGATTTGTGGTCCTTATTGGCCGTGATAGGCGTTTCTTGTTAGCTGGGATGAAACCCTAGGATCAATCGTCTCGACGTGTTTATGAGCGGATTGGACTTATGATTTTATCGACCTTGATAACCGTTGATGTTAGAAGGGTTGGAACCCTAGACTTCATCTCGAGGTATTTATTTATAAGTCGATGATCCACTACAACAAAAAATCGAATAGACAACGGTGAAAAACCGTTGTCTATTAGCAAAAAAATCTGTGGTAAATCGACCCGTTGTGAAAAGTGGTTCGGGCAAAGACAACGGTGAAAAACCGTTGTCATTTCAAGGATAAGACAACGGTTTTTAACCATTGTCTTTGCTCGAACCACTTTTCACAATGGGTCGATTTACCACAGATTTTTTTGCTAATAGACAACGGTTTTTCATCGTTGTCTTTTCCTTAAATCTACAACGGTCTTTCACCGTTGTCTTTGACCGACCTCGGATTTACGACGGATTTTTTTGCTCATAGACAACGGTTTTTCACCGTTGTCATTCGTCAACGGTTACTCTAGAACACAACAAATCGTTGTAGATTTATAGTGTTGCGTTTTTAATATAAATCATACAACATCAAAAAGAATTATAGAAAACACATATACACTCGCACTTGTAGCAATGTAAAGTACAATGTCACATCACATTTTAAATGATCACTCTTAGAAACATATATATTAAAAAGTACTGTGGCAAAATAACTACACATCATATGCACCAAAAGTATTATGCATAATAAGCAAAACACTTATAGATTACCACATGTAACCAAAAGAGATATGTATACTTAAATCTCTCCTAATCGTCAGATATGTGATCTTGTATGCATTCAGCCCACTCCGAACGTACTTCATCAATTTCCTTTGCAGCTATCACAGATTTTGCGAACTGCATGTGAATAAATGAATGAAAATGTAATTAAACACTATGATATCAATAAGAAAATTTGAAAATATATCTAATATTACTATTGATCATAGGGAAGACTTGTCAAAGGATGCGACGCCTTCAATTATCTCTCTCATATATCGCAAAACAAAATAACCGCATTGAGCTCCATCCGGTTGAAGGGGAATCTGTGATGGAAAAAATTATAGTAGTTATTTTGATAGTAAAATTTGATACATAAATTACACACGACAAAAAAAAAGTTGTCAAATATGATAAATACTAGGAGATGACTAGTTAAACTACAACAGTTAAAAAATTAGATCGATGTCAGTGGAACAAGAAAAATCCAACGGTTACACATAGCCACAACAAAACTCAGTTTCCAAGGCATAGACATGGAACCAAACCTAGTGCAGTCGATCGGGCTCTCCCACTTCATTTAGTGAGACATGTTTATTCTCCAGGGGCACTGACCCCCTGCCTGAGTCTTTCCCTCTTTATCTTCTTTTTGGACAAGGGCTTCTTTTTCTTAGGCGGAAGGGTTTTCTGTGCGTAGGTATAGAGTGCATAATTGCCAATAAGAAACAACAACACAAGTCCACCGATAACAAGCAAGACCACCAAACCAAGGTTCAGTCCGTCAGCAACCTTCTCTCTGATTACATTTCCCTGTCGATAAGATAATATATAGTTCAAAT
Source organism: Wurfbainia villosa (assembly GCA_025175895.1). Classification (NCBI taxonomy): domain Eukaryota; kingdom Viridiplantae; phylum Streptophyta; class Magnoliopsida; order Zingiberales; family Zingiberaceae; genus Wurfbainia; species Wurfbainia villosa. The sequence goes on along the minus strand of CM046000.1, from coordinate 101,818,887 downwards.
GAGAAACCTTTTTATGAGGAACTAATACTCTGAGATGAATCTAAGAGAAATTGAAAGGTATGATCAAGGAAAAAGTAAACATCGTGTGGAAATGAATGCAACAAGAGCAAAAGAAAATTTTTAGAAGGGTATCCCATAAGCATGATCTTATAATTTAATTGAAAAAAAATGAAAATATGATACAAACACTGTATCACAGACAAATCAATTAATATGATAAATACTTGAAATAGTTATATTCAATCCACCTCTATACATTTAAAGACAAGGCCAGTTAACATTGATGGTCTCATTGAACATTTAAACTGTTAATCATGTAACAAACAGATGTCTAATCCTTCTACTGGAAATGGACCTCTAATTAGTGAAGAAATAATATATTTGAATCTGGGATATATGAATGGATAAAGACAGGGACGTAGTAAAACCATGAAAAGTATGTTTTTTGTATGTGAAAAAAGATACTGAAATTCCTTAGCAGCAGACAATGAGATATGCTATTGTTTGCTCAGAAAAAAAATTAAATTTTGTTGCTGTCAGAGGTGACCATTTTGTTTCAGTATCTAGCAGAGAAGAAAACTCATCAAAACATCGTTGCTATTTGTTGTTTAGGTTTACACTCGGGGTTAGATTCGATGTGCAAGAATCCAAACAACAGTTCCCACAAGGAGAAAGAAAGCTCTGTGACACACCACATCTCTAGTGAAAATGGTTTGAGGAAGGCCAAACGTTCGTCTGCGCGCTCTCGGACACGAGCAACAATAACAAGGCCTGATTTACGTATGCGGTGAGTAAAATCAGCGATTTTGGTTCTATTTCTCATGATAGCAATGTCCCCTACACGACGAGTTCTCGAAGAGAAGGAGGAATTACGAACGGTGTCAGTAATAATAACAGAATGGTCGGAGAGAAGAAATGCGAAATCGAATCGAACATAGTTTATGACAAAACGAAGCACGCACATTCCGAGCTACCATGTTCACAATTTCATCATAGTTTGGATTCTTGGAACCATTTCCGATCATCATAAATGAACATGGAATTGGATAGGGCAACAACTTGATTGCAACATTGAATACATCAATGCAAAAGCCACCGAGATTGTCCAAGTTTGAAGAATTTGTCACAAACTCTTTGAAACTTGCTCGGTGGGGAACTCCAATTCTCAGGGGCTTCCCATTGTTTGGAAACACCCAACCACGTGGAAGCGCTACTGTATCTCCAGGCCATATGAAATTGCGCAACTTCTGATTTTGTGTGGCCGACAGACGAAGGTCGAGCAATGACCGACGGAAAAGGAAGAGCACGAACAGAGGGCGAGCAACTGTGAGAAGGCGGCGCGGAAGAAGAAGGGATAGACGAGCGTGCAACCTAGAATGAACGGCGGAGGTTTTTTGGGAAGTAGGAACGGCGGAGGTTTTTGGGAAGTAGGAAGAGAAGTTTAGGGAAGCATTATTTAACCTAACAAATTTTTAAATATATATAAACTTTTAAAAAAATTATTGTTGTAATATATTGTTTAAAAAATATATATAAATTTTTAAATATATTGTTGTAAACGTATATATTTATATTTTTTTTTAAAAAAAGTTATTTCCAATAATTTTAAAAAAATAGTATTAATAATTAAAAAAATAATTTCACTGTTGTATTATAATAAAAAAATAGTATTAAAAAAAATCATCGTTGTATTATTTCCAATAATTTTTAAAAGATAGTAAAAATAATTAAAAAAATAGTATTATAAACTTTTAAAATTTCATTGACAACGGTTTAAAACCGTTGTAATATTATCACAACGACAACAAAAAAATTCTCATTGACAACGGTTGATTGCACCGTTGTCCCAACTGTTGTTAAGATAAAAAAAAAAACCTTAAAGACAACAGTTCTGGAAAACCGTTGTAAAATGTGTTGTTGATTTAAAAAAAATATGCTCAACGACAACGGATACTGTAAAATCGTTGTCTTTTGTGTTATATGGGCGCTCAAAGACAACGATTTTGTCAAAAACCGTTGTCTTTTAACAAAAAGACAACGGTTTCTCCTAAAACCGTTGTCTTTGTGGTGTTGTCTTTTAGCATTTTTATTGTAGTGATCTTTACCGACTATGGTAAACATTTAGTATTACAGGTGTTGAAACCCTCGCTTGACCGCCTCAATGAGTTTAATTATAGATCGATGATCTTTGTCGACGTTGAAAGTCAATTTATGCTGGATGTATTGGATAACTCTAGGCTTAACAACCTAGGATAATCGACTGCTCACGCGACCTATTGGTGGTAGTATGCTAGTGCGTGCAGTCAATAATTAGATATTTATATACTGCCTGTCTATCCATGAGTCTCATTCGTGGTAGCATATAGTTGCGCGTAGACCGTGCTATTGATTGTCGGCCCATGGGTTACGTTCGCGGTAGCTCATAGATAGTTCCCTTTTTGTGCGAGAGCCACGAGGCTTTGTCGTGGTATCCGGATGTGCACTGCTTGTTGCAGTGGTTGTGTATGTTACGGGTATATTTGTTATACTGCTGATCAGGATAGTTGCAGACTGATATTGGTACTCTGAGGGTTGGGTTACACTAGCTTGTTCCCTGTGGCTTCCATTATGTGCATTATGATTATGCACTATTGTATATCCATCCACTGAGTGGTTGTACTTATCCCCTCCTCACTTATCCCTAGGTTAACTGATGGAGGACGTGTCATGTTGACCTACCTTGTGTCGCTTAGAGAGTTCCTTGCCGTGCTTGTTCTACTGCATCGTCGAGATGTCGCTTTGTTTACTTTATCGATATTGCATTTTGGTTATGCACTTTGGATTTTATCGCAATTTGTTTTGGTGTCATAAAAACTATTTTACTTTAATGGATATATGTTTAGTCATGCATGCATGCAGTTAATAAAATATTGGTATTTCTATTATTATTTTGAGGTTTTTACCAGATCTGGTCCATGTATTTCGGAATATTGTCACTAAGGGGCTCTTATGTCATTTGGATGACGGATATGCCCCCAGAACGTGACAATTTTATTGGTTTGCGATTTTGGTTTGTGGGTTTTGTGTTTCGAGGATTTCTTTTCCTTGGATTTTTGGGAGTTCTCATGTTTTGGGACAAGGCAAGCTGAAGGATATCTCTGAGCTATAGGAAAAGTGTTGTCTTTAGTGGTTACAATACTTTAGTGGTTAGGAAAAGTATTGACCTAGTGAATTGCCCCTACTCATGGTCGGGGACGAGGTCGATGACGTATTGACCTTGCGGAACCTAACGATGATTTCAGGAGTACGGACTCTTTAGAGGTGCCGACTGATGATGAATTAGGAAATAGGGATTTGGCCTGCTAGCCACCAATTTGAAGGACAAGGAGTAAACCCTCAGAAAATATCAATCCCTACTAATAGTGATTTGGTTATGGATAAGGCGTGTATGTCTACACTGGTCAAGACGATGAAAGATCGTTTTACCTTATTATAGGAGGTGTTGGAAGGGATATTTATCTGTCCCAGTATTTTCTTCTAGAGAAGATCCGCAACTCTTTGTTAAAAGAGAGATAGACCTTGGAAATTATGCGTCGATTTTCGATGATAGAATGCGGTGGTTGCGGAAGGAAAAGAATATCCTTCATTTGTGGATAGAGGATCTACTTAGATCAACTATAGGACACCTGTGTATACTCTAGGATTGATTTGTGGCTGGTGTGATGATATTGTAGTGACATGGTGTCATATAATTATCATTGTCGTTGTGATGGTTGCTATATCATCAGCCTAGAGTAAAGAGAATGCAGTTGTATAGCGACGACAATTTCATACTTGGTATGAATTGTAGGAGTTATGGTTATCTTATTAGACTTATTGACGACTTTGTCGTCCAGGGATTTGGGAAGTCGTGTATTCTGGACACGATTGGCTCAGTTGTGGTCGTTGGATTGCGTAACTTGGCCACTGTTGAAGGTGGTAGTTGGAGTTGCGCACTCGGTCACTGTTGATGGTAGTTTTCTTGGTATTGATTTGGTTATTACCATAGATATGGATAGGATGCTCTAGCGGTACTACAATCGCTGACTGGTTGGACCAGGAAGGTGATGAAATTTATTTGGTCTGAAGCTTGTGAAACTAGTTTCAGGGCTCAGACGGTGGTTGACTTTTACGCCGGTGTTGATTAATCATGCTGATGTGGAAGGAAGGATAGAGTACATGAATGCATTATTTTGGGGGTCGGAGTGATTCCGATGCTATAGAATAAGATGTATCCTAAGCATACGGCAGATAAAGGACTGCGAGATAAGCCGTCATATATATGACGTGAACTTCGCAGTTATTATGTTGTTTTGAATAGGTGAGGAGCAGAATGCTCATGGAGTTTTGGCTAGCTATTGGATAGCTACTATAGAGTAGCTGGAACACGAACAGTTGTAACAAGAAAGTTTGGTCGCGATAGCCTCCCATGCACTTACAGAGTGTGTGGTGGAGTGGATTTTGGACGGTAGGTGGACTACCGTCTCTGACTCCGATGAGGATAATGGTTTCCGGAGTTGCATTAGTTTAAGGAACAAATGCTTCAGGAAATTCCGATTCTGGAATGGAAGTGGAAGCGTATTATTATGGATTTTGTGGTGGGTTTGCCTAGGACACGTCAAAGCCATGACGCGATTTGGGTAGTCGTAGACCGACTGACCAACTCCGCGCACTTCTTAGCGAGTCAGAAGACCGACTCTTTGGATCGTTTGACAGAGTTATATTGTCGGGATATCATCAGATTGCATGGTGTTCCTTTGAGCATTATATCATATAGAGATCCCCGATTCACGTCTCGGTTCTGGCAGAGTCTGCAGCAGGCCTTAGGCACGCAGCTTCGTTTTAGTACTGCATTCCATCCCAGATAGATGGATAGTCTGAGCGGGCCATTTACACACTAGAGGACTTGCTGAGGTCTTGTGTTATGGATTTTGGGGGCAACTGGGAGGACCAGTTTCTATGACCCATAGAGCTCAGTATGAGGCAGGGTTGGTCGGTACTATCAGACAAAGGATGGCTGAGACGCAGGATCGTCAGAAGAGTTATGCAGATCGAAGACGGAGACCTGGGGAGATCTCTATTGGTGACCAGGTATTTTTGTGAGTCTCACCCACTAAGGGAGTGAAGAGATTTGACCTCCGTGGTAAGTTAGCTCCAAGGTACATTGGCCCTTTCGAGATTTTGGAGAGGATCGGAGCAATCGCTTACCGACTTGCGCTACCACCGTCTTTGGCTGGTATCCATGATGTGTTTCATGTGTCCATGCTGAGGGAGTATGTGCCAGACTCTACACATATTTTGTCAGATGTATCAGGTTTCATTCAACCTGATGCTACTTACGCAGAGGTTCCGGTACGGATTCTGGGTCACAAGGAATGACAGTTGCGTAACAAGACTATGCGACTTGTTAAAGTCGGGTGGAGTCACCACACCGATGATGAGTCTATTTGGGAGCTTGAGGAAAAGATCTTAGCTCAGTACCCCCACCTGTTTACTTAAGGTACGTGAGATATATTTTGATACTAGTGGTATCTCTTACTCATTATGCATCTGAGTAAGAAATTTGGGGACCAAATTTTTATTAGTGGGGGAGAATGTTAAATACTAAAAGTTTAAATAAAAATTTTATGGCCAAAATTTAGGAAAAATAAACTTGGGAATTATTTTGGGATTTTTTTAGGGAATTTTAGGAATTTTTCCGAAATTATTTTGGATTTAAATGGAGCATGTACGAGATAATATGGGGATAATTATTTTACTAAGGGATTAATAAAAATTAAAATAAAACCTAGGTATTTATTTATTTATAAAGGGGTAGTTTCGGATGATAAGGGATCGATCCCAGTTTTCCCCGTCGCACCGGTTTTCTTTCTTGTGACTTTCTTCGCGATTCCCCTTGCGGCGGTTTCCTTCGCGAAACCTCTTTCTCGCCGCAACTTTCTTTTTTCCCTGAGCCTTTCCCCTTTCTCGTGATTTCTTCTTCCCCGTGCTCGAAGCCACCGATCTTCCTCGCGTCGCCACCCGGCCTGCCGCGGCTCCCGCGATCGGCGTCGTTCCCCTACGCCCTGAGCAGCGCCACTTAAGCTTAGGGTCGCTCCTCCGCAAGTGCCGGTGAACATCGTCTCCTCTCCTCGCCTCTGCCCGTCGCCTTCCCGGTGCCCAGGCCGCCGACTCCTCACCTTTGAGACGCCGCGAGCCTCTTCTCTTCCTCGCCGTCCACCGCCGCACGTGCCGACCTCCTCTGCCACAGAATCGCCGACGCCCCTATTCCTCTGCAAGCGCCGACGCTCACTTTCACCTTTTCGTCGCAGCCTCTGCGAGTTGCTCGCACGCAACGAGCATCCTTGACCCCTCTGTGCGCTTGCCGTCCACGAGCACAGAGTGTCGTCTCCTTCGCGTTTGCAGCCGTAGGACCCCCATCACGAGCTTCCTCAGTGTAGCCGGTGATCTTGGTATCTAGGTAAGGGTCGGTCCCTCCTTGTTATCTAGGATAGAATTCGAGATTTAGTGGTTTTTCTTGTCTCATTCCGATGATCCATTGATTTAGGGTTATTGGTGTAGACTGCTTTGCTGGTGGTCATCGGAGAGAGGGCAGTGATGGTTTCCGACAGACTGAGCACTTAGGGAGGAGAACTGATGGGGGAAGGTTCCAATTCGCAGGTATAATTCGAACTATCTCCTCCTTTTTGTAAGTTGTTTATTTTGGTTTGGTTGATGGTCGTTGTGGTATAGATTTATGTCGGCTGTGAGGGCTATGATTTTGGTGAATGGGTTTGAGGGGCTGTGAGGGCTGAGATGTTCTATTTGGGATGGCTGTGATGGGTTTGATGTCGATTGTACGATTGTAATTGGTAGGTTAAGTGAGCTGGGAATGGTTTAGATGTGTTTTGATCGATAATGAAACTATTTGGGTTTGGGTTTGAGTCTGGCCTGTGGTTGGTGGATTTGGGAGTGGCTCGGTTATGAGCCGATTTTGGTGTGTTGCCTGTTGAGAGAACTGTGAAGGTGGTTTAAAGGTTAGAGAGTTGTGTTGGTTTGTGAACCATTCTATCAATATAGGAATTGGTGTATGGAGTTGAAGGTTGTAGGTTAGCATATTTTCTAGTTGGAAAATGGTGGGTTTTATTATAATGTTAAATGTATAATTTGGGGTTTTTTAATTCGTATTCAATATAAGGATGCGAATATAGAAACTATATAGTAGTGAGTTAGCACGTTGTTGTGTGCTAGAACTTAATGATAGTTATGCTATATGCAGGTTTCGGTCACGAGGTAGGTTCACAGTCGTGACGATTTGGTTCTTTTGCGGATATTTTATCAGGCGGGTATTTTGACTTATCTTTTAGATATAGTCAAGTTGATATGCTAGTTAGGATAGCTTGCAATAATTTTCATGTTTATATGCCTAGTATGTTTTTGGTGCCTACTTGATACATGCATGTGATAGGTTATGATTATACCTTCCCTATTTTATTTGGATCATAGTTACTTGGATTATGGATATGTACATATTGATTGTGCATATTATTCGGATAGGTGTATTTAGTTGGATTTACATGCTTTAGTATCATGCATCATCTTGCATGATTACATGCTGGCTGGACGGGGTTCCTTTATAGTTGAGCCCGCAGCCAGTTACATGGCCTGCACACACTGCCACTCATGGGTTAGTGGTACATCAAGAGGGTGTGTGCAGTTGCCTTGTCAGGCTCCGCTGGTCCGCTCATGGGTAGCGATGAGGCAGTGTGGTAGCGGGTAGGGATCCCTCTTCTGGTCTATGACACCGGGAGATGAGAGCTTAGCTCCCCCACTCTGTTTGGGGCAGGAGGATAGGTGTACTCCGACAGCATCCTGTCCACTCGGTCACTCAGGAGCAGTGATGGCAGAGTGCACAGTTGTCATAGCCCTACCCACTCGGCTTCACCATCGCGTGTGAGGTGGTTGACTGGCGTCAGGGGTGACCATGTCATTTGCACGACATGCATTTTGCATGGATTGCATTTGTATTGTGTTTGTTGCATTTTTATTGATGTCTTGGATGTTGCATTTGATTGCCATGTATACAGGATTCATATTTATATATATGGTGATGACTTTATTACTTCTAGTCAGACACATGCTCCTATAGCAGGGTAGGAGACTCAAGTAAGTACAGTCCTTTTGTATTTCTTACTTGTATACCCTATTTATGTGAGACTGTACTAGCATGATTCTTATTGTTAGCTATATCTTACTTTGCATATCGACTATACCCGCTGAGTTCTTTGAACTTACCCCGTTGATTTATATCTATTTTAGGATGAAGCTGTCATGAGAGTCCAGCTGTCAAACCCCTCTCGTCGTGATAGTTTTATTTGTTATTTGATTTTTGGTGTTAGATATTTTGATTAGAAGATATGTTTAGGAATGGAGTGGATTTATGTACTTGTGGATTTTTGGTGTCCTTTTGGACCTTTATTCAGATCTTATTTTGATTGGTTTTGGTTGAGTATTCCTGCTCAGATGGAAGAAGGGGTAAGTCTAGATGTGATAGACTTCATTTATTTACTATGATGGTTGGCCTGAGGCCTTATGATCTGCGTGTGTAGATGTTTTTGTTCCGGTCGTGTTGACCGATGTATAGTGGCCGTGTAGGCCTTGTATGAAAATTTGTATTGTCACCCGTACAGGGGAGATTCTGTCGGATTTTTGTCTGGCGGGGACTCTCTCGGGGCATGATAATTTATTTGGTATCAGAGCGTAGGTTTCTAAGTTCCTTAGGGTCTTTGGGTTTTCGGAGTTTGCCACATTTTGGCAGGTTAACTGGGGTATTTTCGGAGTTGTACGGATTTCCGACGATTTTTATGTTTCAAAAATTCGAGGTATTATTGACGAGGTCAATTTGGGGATTTGGCGGCGACAGGACATCTCCAGACGGCTAACAGGTAAATAAATTCTAGAAAATTTTCTAGATTTAGTGCATATTTATATTGGTTATGCGGTGATATCATGTTTTGTCTAGTCTTGTTTGAACTTTATATCTATTAGACTGTTAGATCTTTAGGTTGTTGGTTTATCGTTAGCATATGGTTATTAACTGCTAATACTGCTATACGTAGCTAGTTATCATTGTGATATAAATGATTAGATATTATTGGTAGATGTTTACCTCTTACTTTTTGGACTAGTATTTGGATTGGACTAGTATTAGGATTAGACTAGTTGAATAATATGACTAAGATGGATAAATTCATAGAAGGTATACATAGAGGTTCTTTGACTTTTTAGATCCTAGTGCATGATGACATGATTACATTGCTTATGCAGTTTAGGGTATATAGGCACCTAATACTTTATTGAATATTGCCTTGACTTTGTTCTGGCATGACCCTTTAGTTATACCCTAATTAAAATTTCAGCCATTGATTGCCATTAGTATGACTATGCTGTCGTTTATTAGACAGTGTGTTATATGTTAATATGATTATGTGTTTTTGCGGTGGATACCATGATTAAGACTAGTAGAGATAGAATAACTTAGATGAGGTTATTCTATAGGAGCGGATATCAGTAATGAAACAACATTAGTAGAACCCTAGGTGTTGGAACCCAAGGTGTAATAACCCGGATGTGCTTAATGATATATGTTTATCCATTTACTGTTTTAGTGATATGGTGATCGGACTAGTAGAGTTCGTATGGTTAGGATACGATTAATCCTTACAATATCTCCCATTCCTGGTTGAGAGAGAGTCTGCAGTAGAGTCTCTCTATGGTTGCTTTTGTATATTTGTGGTCAATCATGTCCCCCATACATGGTTGAGATAATCTACTATAAGGTTATACTCTTACGTTATTCGTTCAGAGTTGGTGATAATCGGATTCGTATGACGCTTGTAGCTAGATAGCTACTTTACATCTTACGTACCCACGAGATTTATTTGTAGTAGCATGATTGAATTGGTAGAATGATATAATTTAGGCTTAACCCTCTTGAATGGCTTGATAGTAGATTTGTGGTCCCTATTGGCCGTGATAGGCATTTCTTGTTAGCTGGGACGAAACCCTAGGATCAATCGTGTCGACATGTTTATGAGCGGATTGGACTTATGATTTTATCGACCTTGATAACCGTTCATGTTAGAAGGGTTGGAACCCTAGACTTCATCTCGAGGTATTTATTTATAAGTCGATGATCTTTACCGACTATGGTAAACATTTAGTATTAGAGGTGTTGAAACCCTCGCTTGACCGCCTCAATGAGTTTAATTATAGATCGATGATCTTTGTCGACGTTAAAAGTCAATTTATGTTGGATGTATTGGATAACCCTAGGCTTAACAACCTAGGATAATCGACTGCTCACGCGACCTATTGGTGGTAGTATGCTAGTGCGTGCAGTCAATAATTAGATATTTATATACTGCCTGTCTATCCACGAGTCTCATTCGTGGTAGCATATAGTTGCGCGTAGACCGTGCTATTGATTGTCGGCCCATGGGTTACGTTCGCGGTAGCTCATAGATAGTTCCCTTTTTGTGCGAGAGCCACGAGGCTTTGTCGTGGTATCCGGATGTGCACTGCTTGTTGCAGTGGTTGTGTGTATGATTACGTATATTTGTTATCGCTAATCGAGGATAGCGATCGATATTGGTACTCTGAGGGTTGGGTTACACTAGCTTGTTCCCTGTGGCTTCCATTATGTGCATTATGATTATGCACTATTGTATATCCATCTACTGAGTGGTTGTACTTATCTCCTCCTCACTTATCCCTAGGTTAACTGATGGAGGACGTGTCATGTTGACCTACCTTTTGTCGCTCAGAGAGTTCCTTGTCGTGCTTGTTCTACTGCATCATCGAGATGCCGCTTTGTTTACTTTATCGGTATTGCATTTTGGTTATGCACTTTGGATTTTGTCGCAATTTGTTTTAGTGTCATAAAAACTATTTTACTTTAATGGATATATGTTTAGTCATGCATGCATGCAGTTAATAAAATATTGGTATTTCTATTATTATTTTGAGGTTTTTACCAGATCTGGTCCATGTATTTCGGAATATTGTCACTAAGGGGCTCCTCTGTCATTTGGATGACGGATATGCCCCCAGGACGTGACAATTTTATTGGTTTGCGATTTTGGTTTGTGGGTTTTGTGTTTCGAGGATTTCTTTTCCTTGGATTTTTGGGAGTTCACGTGTTTTGGGACCAGGCAAGCTGAAGGATATCTCTGAGCTATAGGAAAAGTGTTGTCTTTAGTGGTTACAGTACTTTAGTGGTTAGGAAAAGTATTGACCTAGTGAATTGCCCCTACTCATGGTCGGGGACGAGGTCGATGACGTATTGACCTTGCGGAACCTAACGATGATTTCAGAAGTACGGACTCTTTAGAGGTGCCGACTGATGACGAATTAGGAAATAGGGATTTGGCCTGCTAGCCACCAATTTGAAGGACAAGGAGTAAACCCTCAGAAAATATCAATCCCTACTAATAGTGATTTGGTTATGGATAAGGCGTGTATGTCTACACTGGTCAAGACGATGAAAGATCATTTTACCTTATTATAGGAGGTGTTGGAAGGGATATTTATCTGTCCCAGTATTTTCTTCTAGAGAAGATCTGGAACTCTTTGTTAAAAGAGAGATAGACCTTTGAAATTATGCGTCGATTTTCGATGATAGAATGCGGTGGTTGCGGAAGGAAAAGAATATCCTTCATTTGTGGATAGAGGATCTACTTAGATCAGCTATAGGACACCTGTGTATACTCTAGGATTGATTTGTGGCTGGTGTGATGATATTGTAGTGACATGGTGTCATACAATTATCATTGTCGTTGTGATGGTTGCTATATCATCAGCCTAGAGTAAAGAGAATGCAGTTGTATAGCGACGACAATTTCATACTTGGTATGAATTGTAGGAGCTTATGGTTATCTTATTATACTTATTGACGACTTAGTCATCTAGGGATTTAGGAAGTCGTGTATTCTGGACACGATTGCCTCAGTTGTGGTCGTTGGATTGCATAACTTGGCCACTGTTGAGGGTGGTAGTTGGAGTTGCGCACTCGGTCACTGTTGATGGTAGTTTTCTTGGTATTGATTTGGTTATTACCATAGATATGGATAGGATGCTCTAGCGGTACTACAATCGCTGACTGGTTGGACCAGGAAGGTGATGGAATTTATTTGGTATGAAGCTTGTGAAACTAGTTTCAGGGCTCAGACGATGATTGACTTTTACGCCGGTGTTGATTAATCATGCTGATGTGGAAGGAAGGATAGAGTACATTGATGCATTATTACGGGGGTTGGAGTGATTCCGATGCTATAGAATAAGATGTATCCTAAGCATACGGCAGATAAAGGACTACGAGATAAGCCATCATATATATGACGTGGACTTCGCAGTTATTATGTTGTTTTGAATAGGTGAGGAGCAGAATGCTCATGGAGTTTTGGCTAGCTATTGGATAGCTACTATAGAGTAGCTGGAACACGAACAGTTGTAACAAGAAAGTTTGGTCGCGATAGCCTCCCATGCACTTACAGAGTGTGTGGTGGAGTGGATTTTGGATGGTAGGTGGACTACCGTCTCTGACTCCGATGAGGATAATGGTTTCCGGAGTTGCATTAGTTTAAGGAACAAATGCTTCAGGAATTCTGATTCCGGAATGGAAGTGGAAGCGTATTATTATGGATTTTGTGGTGGGTTTGCCTAGGACACGTCAAAGCCATGACACGATTTGGTTAGTCGTAGACCGACTGACCAACTCCGCACACTTCTTAGCGAGTCGGAAGACCGACTCTTTGGATCATTTGACAGAGTTATATTGTCGGGATATCATCAGATTGCATGGTGTTCCTTTGAGCATTATATCATATAGAGATCCCCGATTCACGTCTCGGTTCTGGCAGAGTCTGCAGCAGGCCTTAGGCACGCAGCTTCATTTTAGTACTGCATTCCATCCGCAGATAGATGGATAGTCTGAGCGGGCCATTTAGACACTAGAGGACTTGCTGAGGTCTTATGTTATGGATTTCGGGGGCAACTGGGAGGACCAGTTGCTATGACCCATAGAGCTCAGTATGAGGCAGGGTTGGTCCGTACTATCAGACAAAGGATGGCTGAGATGCAGGATCGTCAGAAGAGTTATGCAGATCAAAGACGGAGACCTGGGGAGATCTCTATTAGTGACCAGGTATTTCTGCGAGTCTCACCCACGAAGGGGGTGAAGAGATTTGACCTCTGTGGTAAGTTAGCTCCAAGGTACATTGGGTCTTTCGAGATTTTGGAGAGGATCGGAGCAATCGCTTACCGACTTGCGCTACCACCGTCTTTGGCTAGTATCCATGATGTGTTTCATGTGTCCATGCTGAGAGAGTATGTGCTAGACTCTATACATATTTTGTCAGATGTATCAGGTTCCATTCAACCTGATGCTACTTACACAGAGGTTCCGGTACGGATTCTGGGTCACAAGGAATGACAGTTGCGGAACAAGACTGTGCGACTTGTTAAAGTCGAGTGGAGTCACCACACCGATGATGAGTCTATTTGGGAGCTTGAGGAAAAGATCTTAGCTCAGTACCCCCACATGTTTACTTAAGGTACGTGAGATATATTTTGATACTTGTGGTATCTCTTACTCATTATGCATCTGAGTAGGAAATTTGGGGACCAAATTTTTATTAGTGGGGGAGAATGTTAAATATTGAAAATTTAAATAAAAATTTTATGGACAAAATTTAGGAAAAATAAACTTGGGAATTATTTTGGGATTTTTTTAGGGAATTTTAGGAATTTTTTCGAAATTTTTTTGGATTTAAACGGAGCCTGTACGAGATAATACGGGGATAATTATTTTACTAAGGGATTAATAAAAATTAAAATAAATCTAGGTATTTATTTATTTATAAAGGGGTAGTTTCGGATGATAAGGGATCGATCCCAGTTTTCCCTGTCGCGGCGGTTTTCTTTCTCGCGACTTTCTCCGCGATTCCCCTTGCGGCGGTTTCCTTCGCGAAACCTCTTTCTCGCCGCAGCTTTTATTTTTCCCTGAGCCTTTCCCCTTTCTCGCAATTTCTTCTTCCCCGTGCCTGAAGCCACCGAGCCCCTTCTTCCTCGTGTCACCACCCCCAGCACTGGCTGCGCGCTCATCGTCCACAGCCGACGCTGTTCCCCTCTGCCACAGACGACACCACTCAAGCTTAGGGTCGATCCTTCCAGTTGCCGGCGAACGTCATCTCCTCTCCTCGCCTCTGCCCGCCGCCTTCCCGGTGCCCAGGTCGCCGGCTCCTCACCTCTGAGCCGCCGCGAGCCTCTTCTCTTCCTCGCCGTCCACCGCCGCACGTGCCGACCTCCTCTGCCACAGAATCACCGACGCCCCTCTTCCTCTGCAAGCGCCGGCGCTCGCTTTCACCTTTTCGCCTCATCCTCTGCAAGTTGCTCGCACGCGGCAAGCATCCTTGACCCCTCTGTGCGCTCGCCATCCACGAGCACAGAGTGTCGTCTCCTTCGCGTCTGCAGCCGCAGGACCCCCACCGCGAGCTTCCTCAGTGTCGTCGATGATCTTGGTATTTAGGTAAGGGTCGGTCCCTCCTTGTTATCTTGGATAGAATTCGAGATTTAGTGGTTTTTCTTGTCTCATTTCGATGATCCGTTGATTTAGGGTTGTTGGTGTAGACTGCTTTGTTGGTGGTCATCGGAGAGAGGGCAGTGATGGTTTCCGGCAGACTGAGCACTTGGGGAGGAGAACTGACGGGGGAAGGTTCCAATTCATAGGTATAATTCGAACTATCTCCTCCTTTTTGTAAGTTGTTTATTTTGGTTTGGTTGATGGTCGTTGTGGTATAGATTTATGTCGGTTGTGAGGGCTATGATTTCGGTGAATGGGTTTGAGGGGCTGTGAGGGCTGAGATGTTCTATTTGGGATGGTTGTGATTGGGTTTGATGTCGATTGTACGATTGTAATTGGTAGGTTAAGTGAGCTGGGAATGGTTTAGATGTGTTTTGATCGATAATGAAACTATTTGGGTTTGGGTTTGGGTCCGGCCTGTGGTTGGTGGATTTGGGAGTGGCTCGGTTATGAGCCAATTTTGGTGTGTTGCCTGTTGAGAGAACTGTGAAGGTGGTTTAAAGGTTAGAGAGTTGTGTTGGTTTGTGAACCATTCTATCAATATAGGAATTGGTGTATGGAGTTGAAGGTTGTAGGTTAGCATATTTTCTAGTTGGAAAATGGTGGGTTTTATTATAATGTTAAATGTATAATTTGGGGTTTTTTAATTCGTATTCAATATAAGGATGCGAATATAGAAACTATATAGTAGTGAGTTAGCATGTTGTTGTGTGCTAGAACTTAATGATAGTTATGCTATATGCAGGTTTTGATCCGCACGAGTTCACAAATGTGACGATTTGGTTCTTTTGTGGATATTTTATCAGGCGGGTATTTTGACTTATCTTTTATATATAGTCAAGTTGATATGTTAGTTAGGATAGCTTGCAATAATTTTCATGTTTATATGCCTAGTATGTTTTTGGTGCCTACTTGATACATGCATGTGATAGGTTATGATTATACCTTCCCTGTTTTATTTGGATCATAGTTACTTGGATTATGGATATGTACATATTGATTGTGCATATTATTCGGATAGGTGTATTTAGTTGGATTTACATGCTTTAGTATCATGCACCATCTTGCATGATTACATGCTGGCTGGACGGGGTTCCTTTATAGTTGAGCCATGACCCGATTACATACTGCACACCTGGGTTAGTGGTACATCGAGGAGGTGTGTCAGGTTGCTCTATCGAGCTCATTGGTCCGCTCATGGGTAGCGATGAGGCAGCGTAGTAGCGGGCAGGGATCCCTCCTCTGGTCTATTACACGGGAGATGAGAGCTTAGCTCCCCCACTCTGTTTGGGGCAGGAGGATAGGTGTACTCCGACAGCATCCTGTCCACTCGGTCACTCAGGAGCAGTGATGGCAGAGTGCATAGTTGTCATAGCCCTACCACTCGGCTTTACCATCACGTGTGAAGCGGCTGACTGGCGTCAGGGGTGACCATGTCATTTGCACGGCATGCACTTTGCATGGATAGCATTTGTATTGTGTTTATTGCATTTTTATTGATGCCTTGGATGTTGCATATGATTGCCATGCATACAGGATTCATATTTATATATATGGTGATGACTTTATTACTTCTAGTCAGGCACATGCTCCTATAGCAGGGTAGGAGATTCAGGTAAGTACAGTCCTTTTGTATTTCTTGTTTGCATACCCTATTTATGTGAGACTGTACTGGCATGATTCTTATTGTTAGCTATATCTTACTTTGCATATCGACTATACCCGCTGAGTTCTTTGAACTTACCCCGTTGATTTATATCTATTTCAGGATGAAGCTGTCAGGAGAGTCCAGCTGCCAAACCCCTCTCGTCGTGATAGTTTTATTCGTTATTTGATTTGTGGTGTTAGATATTTTGATTAGAAGATATGTTTAGGAATGGAGTGGATTTATGTACTTGTGGATTTTTTGTGTCCTTTTGGACCTTTCTTCAGATCTTATTTTGATTGGTTTTGGTTGAGTATTCCTGCTCAGATGGCAGAAGGGGTAAGTCTAGATGTGATAGACTTCATTTATATTTACTATGATGGTTGGCCTGAGGCCTTATGATCTGCGTGTGTAGATATTTTTGTTTCGGTCATGTTGACCGATGTATAGTGGTCGTGTAGGCCTTGTATGAAAATTGGTATTGTCACCCGTACATGGGAGATTCTGCCGGATTTTTGTCTGGCGGGGACTCTCTCGGGGCGTGACATCAAGGATATAATCTTTCTCTCCAATGATTAAACATTTCAAGTGCCAACGTATTTCTAAAGTTGGTCCATTCTTTTGTTGAGACGATGCTTGTCACATATTCATCATCTTCAAAGTGGTCATCTTTCGTGTCATCTTCTTCAAGTGGTTCCAACTCTTGTGGATCAAAACTCATGTACTTTTGAATCAGATTTTGTAAAAGGCAACACGCTAAAATAATGCACACTTGAGTTTCAATTGGGAAAAATGAGGGGGAAGATAATATTTTCCATTGCCCTTTTAGCAAGCCAAAGCATTTCTCAATCACATTTCTAGTCTTAGAATGTTTCATATTAAAATACTCCTGGGTTATATGTGGTTAGATGGTATCGTTGCCCTCAAAACGAAGCTAAAAATCCATCCGCATTACAATATCCAAAATCCACCAAACAATAACAACCTTCAAGAATACAAAAAAAATATTTTGCATTAATTATAAGTTTGAATGAAGCTTTACTTTGAAAATTTAAATAGCTAGTCCAAGACCAATTGTACCTTGAGGAACTTTAAGACCATTAGGCCTAATTATAGCATCTCTGAGCACACGACTATCATGTGCAGAACCCTCCCATCCAGGTAAAACATATATAAACTGCATGTCTGGACAACAAACACCCAATATATTCGAAGCTATATTTCCTTTCCTAGTGCAATATCGGGGTTTTTGATCAGAAGGAGGTGTGACTTTGATTAATGTACCATCTAAAGCACCTAAACAACCTTGTCATTTAAATATTTTGAAGAAATAATAAATAAGGTGGTTTTTTTTCCAATAAGTTATAATTTCAAAACATACAAATGCAAAGTACCTTGAAACACCGCCAACGATCATCTTGACAATCTTTAGTAATAGGAACTGATTTTTTAAGCAAAATGGAATGCAATTTCAAGATTGCTAGAAGGAAACTATTAGAATGACGACTGATAGTTTCTCCACTTCGTAAAAATAATAGACTCATTGTCCTATATTTTTGTGATAAGCCAAAACATACACAAAAATAGCAACTACTTCTTGTAGAGACATATTTTTGGTGTCTTTTAAATCTCCAATATCTCTTACCATCTCACATAATATTCCAAAAGTGTGTCTATCCATTCAAAGCTCACTAATACAAGTAGTATCAGATTCTTCATTGAGTCTAAACACCCAATGCATTCTCTCAAGCCTTTTCTCTTCTTTGGTTTTAAGTGGAGGTCTCATAATATGCAAATGTAGCAACAATAATTGGTACCACATAACATATACAACATTGAACACGTTCACCATTGATGCAATAATCCAAATATTTCGAATTATTTTGCATCTTCTACTAACAGTAGGAGTATGTGTCATTATCTTCTATATGACAATAAAGAGATATTAACATAAGGGATTATATACAGAATTATTAAGTGCGCAATAAATTTGTATAAATTAAATTCCATGTGTCATGAATCAAAGATAAAAGAAGCATGCTTAAGATAAAAGTGAAAAACCAGCTATGGTAGCCGCTTGGAGTTATTTCAACCCCGCCAAAATGGATGAATCTTGAGTGACAATTCATAGTACATCCACAGGTCGTTATTTATGGATATAATCAAATTGCTTTTTTACTAACAAAGAAAGAATGCCTTTCAGATTGATAAATGTAGGTGCAACTTGATGTAGCTTTTAGCAATCCGATAAAATACTTTGTTGTATAGATCAGGAGTAGACAATGATGAAAAGATCGATTACAAAAGGCAAAGAGAAATGAACGGAAATCACACGCATAAACAACAAAGAAAATTTGATTAGAAGAAGAGCAAATGAATCTTACTACCAGAGTAAGAGGCTGATCTAGAATCAAATATTGAAGAAAGAATTATGGATGTAGGAGAAGAGCGATGGAAATCTTCTGAGATGGGAAAAGTTTGGTTTTTTTTTTTTGCGATTCTCAAGTATGAGTGAATGAAAATTTACCTGTGCTCGACTCGAGCTTAGAAATGAACAGATTCAAGGTTTCTGCTACCGAAGATGTTAGCTTCACGGATCCTATTGATTAGATGAGTTGATTCGATGCTCGATCGGTTGCCGATGAAGCCCACTACAATGATGCCTTCAAGGGGAGGAGAGGATGAAGGGCGCGAAGGAAGGGAAAGTGAGGTGTTGGTGGAGGCGGAAGTCGCAGAGGAGATGGAAGCGTAGAGAGAAGGGGCAATGGAGGCAATGGGATGGAGAGGACAAACGAAGAAGGGGTAGGGCAAAAAACACACACACAAAAAAAAAAAAAGAAAACCGCGATGAGCGATGGGAATGAATTCTAAACCCATTGTTCTCCTCGGGTTTTGTCGATTACAAATTATTCAAAAATAATTCCAAACCTTTTATTTCAAAACCCATTAATCAAACATTCTATATTATTCCCATTCCCATTCCTTTATTCCAAATTATCATGCATGATATCATAGCATGATAAAACATTAACCTAATTATTTTCATGACATTTTAAATAATCATATTAAGCATGATGTCATAACATGACATATGACAAACAAAGCATGTCATATAAATAATTCAAAGGTATAAAATACCTAAGTCTTAAATCAAATTGTCATTTTCTAGGATCACAACCAATTTTCTATAATCACTAATTTCTCTCAAGTGTGTCAAAATCCAAAATGACACACTTTTAACTTCTAATCCTAATTGTGTCAATTTTGATCAATTTTTCTACCTTTATAATTTCTATTAGAACATCCTAAAACCTTGTAGGATTAAAATTTAATCTCATTTCTAAGGTATCACATTATCTTGAAAATATCTTAAAGTGTTAACTTCACTGTGGTTAGGTTAACTACCTATCCATTTTGAATTAACACACCCTAACCCATCTAGCATGAAGGGATCACACTCTTAGGAATCCAAAATCTATTTGTGCTCCTTGGATTTACTAGGTACTCACTAGGGACATCTTCCCTTAGTACATTCCTAATGACCCTCTTAGGTTTGGAAGCCTTGTTCATTGTAGTTTTGTCTAGGTCAACTCTAGGGTGGCTTCCCTTGTGACTTTCTTAGAGACTTTTTTAGGTTTCTTTGAAACCTTAGCCACTAGACACTTACCATGGTCAACTTTAGGGATGACCTCCCTTGTGACCTTGGTATTTCTAGACCTAGGATTTGTTCCATAATTAAATGGAACATTGTGATAGGTTGGCTTGACTTATTTGAACTTAGGTTTGTAAACCCTTTCTTGTCCTTAGTTGTTTCCTTCCTACCAACACCTAAATTTTATCTATTTGGCCCATTAATTGAATTTGTCATCTTATTGAGAGCCCTTTACAATTTCTCAAGCCTTGACCTCAAGGCTTAATTTTCCTTTTCTAATACCTCAAGTTTTGTTTTTCTATTATTTCTTGAGATATTCTTCTTCTTAGGCATGTGTCTACTCTTTTTAGGATTAATGCCTAGGTTGTTGTTATCCTTAGGTAATGTAGTCTTAGAGGTAATGGCTCTAGAATTGTCATTAGGCAAATTGACATGTTTAGCACATAAATAATAAAATCTAATATTACAAGCATGCTTTTTATGATAAATTACAAGTGAATTAAAACATGATGTATTGCTAGCATGCTTGTTGTCCTTACATAAAGAAAGAGCATTATTAAAATTTACTTAGAGTTTGTCTTAGCCCCCCCTACTTATGAAGCTCCTCCTTTGCCCTTTCGAGGGTGACTTCCCCTAGGACATTGGGTTCGATAATGCTCCTTTTGTTGGCACTTGGATCACACAATGTACTCCTTGCCTTTGTGTACCGGGGCTCCGAATTCCTTGGTCTTCAACTTCCCTTTTGGCACTATTTGAGCCTTCGCCTTGGCTCTTTTTGGACACTTGCTCTTATAGTGTCCTACCTCCCTACACTCAAAACATATGATATGATCTTTATTTTTAGAGCTTAAGCTTGAGTTACCTAGCTCGGTAGTAGGGGACCCGTGGGTTGTTCTTCATCTCTCCCAGATGTAGAAGGTTCCTCTTCTTGCTGCGACATTGGTGGTCTCTCCTCCCTCCTTAATCCTTGAAGTGAAGGTTTCTTCAACCTCTTCTCCTTTGGATGTTAAACACCTATCAACCTCTAAGTCGTCATGGTCTTGAGATGATGATGAGCTTTCCTCTTCCTCAGGCTTGTCTTCATCTTTACTTTGGGTTTGGGTCGGTGAAGGTTTTTCATAGAGCTCGACCAATTTACTCCACAACTCCTTAGCATCCTTAAACTTACCTACCCTACACAATAGATCATTTGGAATTAAATTGACCAACATTTTTGTTACCTTATTGTTGGTCTCAGACTTTTGGACTTGCTCTTCCATCCACTTCTTCTCCTTGAGAATTCTCCCCTTTTTGTTTGTGGGAGCCTCGAACTCGTCCATCAAGATGAACCATTGCTCGATGTCCATCATGAGGAACGTCTCAATCCTCGTGTTCCATGCCGAAAAGTCTTCTCGGTTGAACGGTGTAGAAATTTGGATGTCATAGCTGAATCCATCTGTAGGCTCCATTCTTCTACTCCTCTAGTGCGTTCTCTCTTGGTTGTTAATCCTTGAAGAGTGGCCTCACTATACTACTTGTTGGTCTTCCGAGCTAGTCCGACTCTGATATCAATTGTAGGGACCGATTTGATGCACCAGGGGCGTGAATAGAGATTCACAATTTCTTGTTTAATCTTGTTCGTGATTGCATGTCTATAAAATGATTAGCACAGTGGAATACAAATATAAATAGAAAAAAATACACAAGGCAAACCCACACAAACACAAAACCAATTTAACGTGGTTCGAAATCTTAGTTTCTACTCCATGGTCGAGCTCTAGAGTGAGCTCTAGTGATGCACACCACCACTAACAAACTTTTTCTTCTCGAAAATAATTCGGAAGTGGAGAAACCTCTTACAATGAATTTACAAAAGCAAAATACAACCAAAACAAAATACAAAGCAAATACAAGTAAAGAATACTTTACAAACGAAGAAAGCTTTTCTTGATCTTGTTGGTTGTATTGAGATGCTTAGAAGGTCTGTAATGCAACAACAACTCCCTTTCAAAGTTCTTAAGAAACTGCTGAAATCCTCCTTCCCGAGCCCCTTTAAAGCCTCTGCACGACCTGAATTTCAGCCTGACAGTTGACTGCCAAAAGGCCCCAGTCGACTGCCCATAGTACCGTTGTCTAACAACGGACTAATCCACATTGACATTCTTGCCAATGAATACCCTAGTAGTCGACTATCCTTACCAACAGTCAACTATCAAGCTAGTAGTCGACTGTCTAGTTGATTACCAGAGCTTCTATGCTCTTGTCCACTACCACCAGTCAACTGTTCATCATTAGTAGTCGACTGTCATGGACTAGTCGATTAATATAACACACTAGTCGACTGCCAAAGTACAACAAGCAATCGAGCCTCAGTCGACTACTCTGCCAGTCGACTGGGTCAACTAGGCCCTCGAGTGCTGAACACTCGACCAGTCGATTGATCCAAAGCCCCAATCACTAATAAACCTCAACCATGAGAAAAAACCCTTGGCCTAGACTTAAGCCTTCCAGCCACCTCCATCAGCCTCACACTCTTAGGGTTCATCTGAGCCCTCTACGACTCCTTCACCCTTCGCGTTAGCCTTCAGGTGCTTCCATCAGCTATGTCATACTAACTGAGTCTCCTTTGCCAAGGTTTATTTAGACTTATGTTGTCAAAACTATATGCTTGGATTTTATGCTACCAAAATCTCGCCCTTGGACTTCCTTGCCAAGTATCTATACTTGAATTTTCACCACCAAGTCTACACACTTGGACTTATATTGTCAAGACTACACCCTTAGACTTTCCATTTGTCAAGTATCCAAACTTGGACTTTCACCGTCAACACTATACACTTGGACTTATGTTACCAAGACTATACCCTTGGACTTTTCATTTGCCAAGTATCCAAACTTGGACTTTCACCGCCAAGACTACACATTTGGACTTACATGACCAAGACTACACCCTTGGACTTTCCATTTGTCAATCATCCAAACTTGGATTTCTCCATTGCCAAGAGTCCAATCTTGAACTTTTCATTGCCAAGTATCCATACTTGGATTTTTCTATGCAAATACCATTTTTGGACTTTCCCTTGCTAAGTCTCCAAATTTGGACTTTTACTCGAGTCTCACTCGAGCTAGGTCATCCTTGACCTGAGGTCGATTGCTCCAACAATAGCTTTCTAACAATCTCCCCTATATAACCTTGGATATCTCAAACATCCACTTATCATATGATCAACATATGGTCAAACTATATTATCAAACAATGGCCAAACCCATTGTCAAACATAAAACCCTACTAGAGTCCCACTCGAGTCTGGTCAATCATGTCCTAGATTGATTACACCAACACTACTAAATCTCTGCCTAGAATTGAGTGTCCTTCCCAGGGATAATTGATCCAGTCACTACATTGACTCTGAAACTGAAATTGGGAAAATTCGTGACATTTGTGTTGATACCCTTAGAGCAATTATGAGTGAGATTGGTTGACTTGTTGTGCTTTAGTTAGAATGTGAGTATGTGTGTCACCAGTAGTGCCCAGGTTTTGTACTCTTGTTGATCAAGCTTTGATCCTGTTGAGACTATCTTGATCTTTCTTGCATTTCAGTAATCTACAATGTATTAGGCTGGCAAAATTGAGTACCTGTCGGACCCAATGTTGTATCAGTAATACACTTCTTCTGCTACTGTTGTTGGCTTCTTCCATAACTTTGCATCCCGTCCTATTTTAGGGTGTGTAAGCATTGATCTGGAACATGCAATTCCCATTACTGATGAGACTTTTGGGCCATTTCAGGTGAAAGTTCAATTTCAAAAATTTATCAGTAATGTGCCCCTGCGTGCTAGTTTCATTTGAAGATTGTTTGCCAGTGCTTGTTTTTACTGTCACTGCTCCCAATGTTTATCTAATCAGATCGAACCTTCATCTTGTTGGTGCCCTTGCTCCTTTCCTCTATCATTCATCCCTCTAGTAGTAGTCGTCACTACAACAAAAAATCGAATAGACAACGGTGAAAAACCGTTGTCTATTAGCCAAAAAATCTGTGGTAAATTGACCTGTTGTGAAAAGTGGGTCGGTCAAAGACAACGGTGAAAAACCATTGTAGATTTAAGGAAAAGACAACGGTGAAAAACCGTTGTCTATTAGAAAAAAAATCCTTGGTGAATCGACCCATTGTGAATAGAGGTTTGGCCAAAGACAACGGTGAAAAATCATTGTCGTTTCAAAGATAAGACAACGATTTTTAACCGTTGTCTTTGACCAAACCACTATTCACAACGGGTCGATTTACCACGGATTTTTTTTTAATAGACAACGGTTTTTCACCGTTGTCTTTTCCTTAAATCTACAACGGTTTTTCACTGTTGTCTTTGACCGACCCTCGATTTACCATGGATTTTTTTTGCTCATAGACAACGGTTTTTCAATTATGTCATTTCAACTAAGCATTCTATAACATAATAAACCGTTGTAGATTTATAGTGTTGCATTTTTAATATAAATCATATAACATCAAAAAGAATTATAGAAAACACATATATACACTCGCACTTGTAGCAATGTAAAGTACAAGGTCACATTACATTTTAAATGATCACTTTTACCGATATATATTAAAAAGTACTGTGGCAAAACAACTACACATCATATGCACCAAAAGTATTTGCATAGCAAAACACTTATAGAATGTAACCAGAAGATGTATGTACACTTAAATATCTCCTAATCATCAGATATGTGATCTTGTATGCAATCATCCCACTCCGAACGTACTTCATCAATTTCGCTGCGGCTATCACAGAATTTGAACTGCATGTGAAAAAATGAAAATGTAATTAAACGCTATGGTATCAATAAGAAAATTTGAAAATATATCTAATATTACTATTGATCGTAGGGAAGACTTGTCAAAGGATGCGGCGCCTTCAATTATCTCTCTCATATATCGTAAAACAAAATACCCGCATTGAGCTCCATCCGGTTAAAGGGGAACCTGTGATGGAAAAAAAATTATAGTAGTTATTCTGATAGTAAAATTTGATACATAAATTATACACGACATAAAAAAAGTTGGCATAAGGGAAAAAAATTGTCATTAATTTCAATTGTTGCATTTGTTTTATTTTCAATTATACATCTAATAACCTCCTTAATTTCCCTACTTGAGTTCAAAAAAAGCTGGTAGTTATTCCTTGAGCAACATCTAGTACGAGTAAAAGTCTTTTGGAATTTAACTCCTCCTTGAGCTTCACTGGTAACCGTTGTCAGATTTTGTGACACATAGACCATCTAGCCATGGCATAGGTTGAGATCCAGCACTCTGTTTCAGTACATTGGCATAGGTTGATACCTGACATCAGCACTAGCCATGCATTATTCTAGTAAATCCTAAAACACTCTGAGTATGAAACTGTCATGGTTGAAAGTGGTATTCTCTTTAGGAACTAGATGCCATTTGCTATCATAACACTACAGCAAAGTGAGATTTATCTGAGTTTAATAGAATAACTAATGACAAGATCTAGAGCAAAGAAGAAGATTTGCATATTTCTTTTAATGATTTAGTAAAAGTTATGACAGGCCTACACAACCTTTGCTTACATTGAAGTAATAATAAATTTGTAATAAGAATTTACTTTTACGATAGTCCTACACAACTTTTATCATTTGTTTTTTTTCCTCTTGCAGGAGAATACAGGATGTAAACAGTTTACATGATCTTTCCCGAAATTCCTTGTGCCATAAAGTCACCTGATCACATGATGATTTTCAAGCTGGATTCTATTTTAAAAAATGCAACAATTAAGAGCGATAGTGAGAAAATTATTGCAATGCAAATTAGAAGGGTACTACCAGTATCGCAGGCAATTCAGAGCACACTGTCATTTTGCTCCAGGAATCAGCATCGCAGCCAATTCAGAGCACAATGTCAATTTGCTCCAGAACACAATGTCGATTGGCAAAACACTCCAGAATAGATTGGAGTAAGTAGGCCGATCAGAGCACAATGTCAATTTAGCCACAGTCAAGAAGCAGATCAAGGCAAAACAAAATGTCGGGGAGGAGGTCAGATTAGGTTATGCTTAACAAAAAATAAGGAATTTGTAGATCTAACTCGAACTAATTTGATACCCACCTCAGCCAATTCCAGAATAGATCGGAGTTATCTGAAGATTATCAAAATGTCACTAAATAATTCACAAATAACTTGATTATATAAATGTCACTAAATAACAAATAACTTGATTATATAAATGTCACTAAATAACAAATAACTTGATTATATAAATGTCACTAAATAATTCAAATTATATAAGCTTTCTACAATGTAAAACATACCTTGATTATTTCCCACAAAGGGTGTTTCTTCCCGTGCTTGCCAATCTCTGTGTTGAACAATTTCAAGGCCCTTCATAAAATCATAAAAGATTATAGACTTTTAGTGCATATAGTATATATAAAAAAATTATAATAAATATTGACAATATTTTGCTACTAAAACTTACATCTTCACAACATTCTTCCAAGTCTCATCACGATTACGCTGACTGAGAGGATCCAACAACGAAACAAACTCTTTGTGAGGATCGATGACAGTCAAAATCCAATGGAAACTACATATATACACAATAGTAATGCATGTAATTAAGTAAGTGTTTATCAAAGTAAAAAAATTAGCATTCCACCTCTATTTTACACACCCTATGTTAACTGGAACCAAAACTAGCTGGTTTGGTGGTGTGTCATTCAACCTAGCTGCCAAACCAAGGGCCCTCTTATCAACTAATGTGAAGTGACACCCAACAACATATGGATCCACAAATCTAAACCTCTCCAGTTTATTTTCCTCCTTCATCTTTTTATATAAATGCCTACCATTTAAACATACAACAAAATGCATAAGACCAGGATAAATAAAACTCATAAATCAATAGTCAAAGTGTTAGTACATGAAAACAATATACGTACCATATGTACACTGTTGGTGCAGTAGGCACCTAAGTCGAACCTGAGTTTTGATTATAGCAAACGATACAAAGTTAAGCTCATGTCGTTATCTCACGAGCTGAACCGAGTGTGCAGAAGATTGATATAGCTGGAGCTGAAGGCTAGCGACACCCGAGGAAGCCGCGGTGGTCGGGCGACACTCGAGTGACTTCGGAGGGAGCCGAAGGAATCGAGTGGAAGGCCGGAAGCAAAAGCAACATGTAAGTGTCGAGGTAAGCTCGTGTGTGCGAGCATAAGTGAGGTCGTATCCTCTTTATGGGGATGATCTTAAGCGTAGATCCGACCAAAGACATCCTATAGATGGTCTAGGTCGAGATCGGACGGTCGACGACCGTCCAAATTATGTTTTTGTTGAGCTAACTTTGACTTGCAGCAAGCATCAGTCAACTGCCAGCTTGGAGGACTCGATCGCCAATCGATCGATCATTGGAGGTCGCGACTGACCGATGTCTTTATCACGATCGACTGATGATGGCCATCAGTCGACTGATGGTCAATGATCAGATTCGAGGAGTCAAGGCTTATCACCCCATTTCAAGGAGATTGGTGCTCAATTGTGATTGGCTAGGGTTCCTCTCGAAAAGGGGCTCAAAGGCTATAAAAGGAGGGCCAAACCTAGGGTTTCATCATCATTCTAAAGCTTCCAAAAGCCTCCGCCAAGCTACAACTTTTTCGACCACGAAGTTCTTTCTCTCCGATGTCTAGGTCTTAAATTCTCTCTTATTGTAACGTCGGTTTTTAGCTCTTATTTAAGTTCATTTCTTTTCGGAGCTTTTATCATATACGAGGAGAGGGGGAGTGTCCCTCTACCTCAAGCTTTTTCCTTCTTGTATCGATTAACTCCTACCTCCAACGAGGAGGAGTTCCTTTAGTGCTTTTGCCTTCCGTACGTGGTCAAGGACCACTAGGGCCTTGGAGTAGTAGCCGAAGGCTACGAACCAAGTAAAACTTCATTGTCTCTTTACATTTCTACTACAATTAATTATCTCTCGAGTTTTAACGAACGTAAAGAAAAGAAAAAGGTTTTTCGCTATTCACCCCCCTCTAGCGAACCGCATCGATCCAACAATTGGTATCAGAGCCGGGGGCACTTAGATTTGGTGAAACCACCAATCTAACATTTTTTACAGATTTGTTTTTCGTTCGTTTAAATTTTTTTCCCGCACTACTAATCCAAGACGAAGTCTTGGTACTCTTCGTTTGGTTTTGCTTTGCAAGTATTCGCTTTTGGAGTAGCCGACGGTCAAACGGGCATAACTTTTCGTACAAGTTGACCCACGACACGGTCTACCTACCAAATCGAAGCCCTCGCAGAGATCTACACTTCTTACATGGGGTTTACCCCCGTAACAAGTTGTTTTCATCCTCAAAAATCGACGTTTATTAGCCTTTCGGGGACATCGAAGGTTGTGAGTACTTACTTTTTATTTAGTTTCTTATTTCTTTGCTTAACTTTCTATTTTTCGGTTGTTTCTTTTTTCCCACACTACTAATCCAAGACGTAAGTCTTGGTACTTTCGTGTATTTTTGTCATTGCTAGGTCTTCTTTTTAGTCTCCTTGTTTTTTGTTCTAATGGCCCATCTCGAGGGTTTTAGCACCGTCTGACCTCCGTTTTACAACGGAGATGATTTCCGTTACTGGAAAGGTCGGATGGAATGCTTTCTCAAAACCCAAATCGAGATGTGGATCATAATCCAAACGGGTTTCACACTTCCGACTAATGAAGTGGGTGACTCCTTGGATTATGATCAATGGACCGTTGCAACAAAACGACAAGTCGAAGCCGATGCCAAAGCAACACAAATCCTCCAATGCGGCTTGTCCAAGGAGGAGTTAAATCGCGTCGGCCCCTTCATAAGCGCAAAAGATCTTTGGACAAAACTAGTGGAGCTACACGAAGGGACCGATGAAGCCAAGGTATGTAAGTGCGACCTTTTATTCAATAAATTGTATAATTTAAAAATGCAGGAACATGAGTCCGCGACGCAACTTCACGCCCGAGTCCAAGACATTGTCAACAACCTACACACAATCGGGCAAAAGGTCGAAAACCGCGACCTTATAAGGTATGTTCTAAACTCTTTTCTGAGGACTACCTTGTGGGCATCCATGGTCGACGCCTACAAGGTCTCCAAGGATCTTTCTAAAATTAGGTTAGATGAACTCTTTTCAGATTTCGAATTACATGAGCAGTCCAACTCGGAACCCGAGAGGGGTATAGCCTTGTTTGCAGGTTCAAAGAAGAAGAAAATCGCAAGCAAGCCACCACCAACCGAGGAGGAAGACGAGTCCGAAGAAGAAGTTGACCCGGAGTTGACTGCCGAACTAATGAACCTAGCTCGAAGGATAGCCAAGGGACGAAAGCGAACCACGACTCGACCCAACCAAGGTAAGCCTAAAAGTTCTCATATTAGGTGTTATGAGTGTAACAGGTTTGGAAATATCAAGTCCGAGTGCCCCAAGCTCAACCACCAAGCACCTAAGCACAAGAAGGCCCTCAACGCGACATGGGAAGAAGCGTCATCCGAAGAAGACGAAGACCACGTCTTCATGGCGAAATCGATTGAGTCAGAACCTGAGGATGACTCGGACTACGAAGCTACCTTCAAGTCAAGCCACGGATACGCATCCGGTTCAAAAGATACCCTTAAAGTGAGTCGAACTTTATTTAATACTTTACATAATACAGTTAGGTTTTTGTCTAGGAAATTAGTTAAGTCCGAGTCCAAGGTCGAGACCCTGATTGAGGAGGTCAAACTCCTCAAACACAAGGTCTCCCTAACCTCTTCGACTAGTCAAGTTCGAGAAGAGGACCCAACTCGAGCTGAAAAGCTCGAAGTTGAGAACTCTCTCTTGAAAAGTCAAGTTGAAGATCTTAGGAACACGTTGGAAAGGTTCACTTCGGGATCCAAAGGACTTGACCTCCTACTTGGATCTCAAAGGGCCGTGTACAACAAGGCTGGACTAGGGTTTAACTCAAACACGACTAATAGGTCGTATATGTCGATTGTAAGTCGACATAGGAAACATGTCCAAGCATGGGTCCCTAAGAACTTTTTGATTTCAACTCTAGTATCCAACCCGTACTGGGTTCCCAAGGACCAAATCCACTATGTGGATAGACCGAACCGATTCAACGGTCTAGGGGGAGCCAGTACAAAACATGTTTGTGCTTTAACTTAGAAATTGCATGCTTTAACTTAGAAAGTTTGTGCTTTAACTTAGAAATTGCATGCTTTAACTTAGAAAGTTTGTGCTTTAACTTAGAAATTGCATGCTTTAACTTAGAAAGTTTGTGATTTAAAAACTTATGAACTCACTTAGAACACGTACATAACCAACTAAAATCCTTCGAAAAGATTGAGCCTCGGGGAGCCTCTTTTCAAAAATAACCAGTTAGACTAGGAAATAGTCTTAGGTGAGTCAAGTCATCATTTTCTTGAAAATGGCTTTGTCTAAGGAAGTGGTCGATGATCCGATAAAAGAAGGCCCCTGTGCCTCGCCACGACCTGGAAGCCATGATCTTGAAAAGGTAAACTTGACAAGCCTAGGGTCAAATCCAAATCTAACATAAAATTACTTGAACCTAAATGCACTTAATCAACTTAATTGGAAGTCATCTCACAAAAAACACATAAGTATAACATGCTTGATCATATAGACACAGGTGAGATGACCTAGGTTTAACAACTTACAACCAATTCTTTAAAAAAAAAAAATCTAACATCCAATCCAACCACCTTGTGTGTAGGATCAATGGATGTTAGACAGCGGTTGCTCCCGACACATGACCGGGGATCAACTCAAATTCACGAAGCTTCGATTCAAACGACAAGGATCGGTAGCCTTTGGGAATAACGGTAAGCTCAAAATCATCGGATCAGGTGATATCGAGCTTAACTCGAATTTTGTTATTAAAAATGTATTACTTGTAGAGAATTTTGAATATAACCTGCTTAGCGTAAGCCAATTATGTGACAATAACTATAAGGTTGTATTTTTAGAAAATGAATGTGTAATTAAAACAAATAAAACAGCTAAAACAATACTCAAAGGAACTAGGACAAATAACATTTATACAATTAACTTAATCAAATCCTCAGCCAAATGTCTTATGACACAGGAAGAGGAATCATGGTTGTGGCACCGACGACTTGGTCACTCGCACCCAAGACTCGTCCACAAGATGAGTCAGAGTGGCTTAGTCAGAGGCTTACCCAACCTCAACAATTTGGTTAATAAAATCTGTAATGCTTGTCAACAAGGAAAACAACCTAGGACACAACACAAGTTAACTAACCAAGAACGAACCTCAAGTGTACTTGAGCTCCTGCATATGGATCTATTCGATTCACATGGAGCCAAGTCACTCAATAGAAGTCAATATTGCTTAGTCATAATTGACGACTACTCCAGGTTTACCTGGGTCAGGTTCATCAAACATAAAAATGATACCCTAGATCAATTAATCAATCTATTCAAATTCATCGAGAATAAAAAAAACCTTAAGGTTAAAAGACTTAGAAGCGATCATGGTGGTGAATTCGAAAATCAAAGGTTCACCGACTTCTGTAACCTAAACGGATACCACCATGAATTCTCTTGCCCTAGGACCCCTCAACAAAATGGCCTAGTGGAGCGGAAAAACCGAACTCTACAAGAAGCCGCTAGGACCATGTTGAATGAATACGACCTACCTGATAGGTTTTGGGCAGAAGCCGTTAGCACGGCTTGCTATGTTCAGAATAGGATCCTTATGGTAAAGAGGCACCTTAAGACCTCGTACGAGATTTATCACAATAAAGTACCCAACATCAAGTACTTTAGGGTATTTGGATGTAAAGTACATATCTTAAACACTAAGAACCACCTAGGGAAATTCAAATCCAAAACCTCCACCGGAATCTTCTTAGGATACTCAACCACGAGTAAGGCCTATAGGGTATATAACCACGAAACCCTTAAAGTCGAAGAGACTATTAATGTAGTGTTCGATAAAGTACCCGAACCTACAAAACCCTTAATGACCCCAAGTGTTGAGCCCACTGATACCAAACTCGTCTCCGACCCTGAGATCGAGTCTAATCCACATCAACCAACTTCTCTTGTCGACCAAGTGACAAGTGATCCGAGTCAAACTAGTGTTCAACCAAGTCACCCCATTGATCAAGCATTAGGTGACACAAACCCAACCCAATCTAGGATTCAAACTAACCACCCTATCGATCAAGTGATAGGAGATCCTAATCTAGGAGTTCGAACTAGAGCATCCTATAGGAACCTTAGTCAAATTTCCTTAATTTCAAAGATAGAACCCAAATCAATTGAACAAGCTCTTCTTGATCCCGATTGGATTATTGCAATGCAAGAAGAGCTAGCTCAATTTACTAGGAATGTAGTGTGGGAATTAGTACCACCACCTAAAGACAAAACGATAATTGGAACAAGGTGGGTGTTTCGAAATAAGCTTGATGATAAAGGTGAAGTAGTTAGAAACAAGGCTAGGTTAGTCGCCAAAGGGTTTAGTCAAGTCGAAGGCTTAGATTACGACGAAACCTATGCCCCAGTAGATAGACTCAAGTCCATTCGAATGTTGCTAGCTTATGCCGCACATCGAGGATTTAAGCTGTTTCAAATGGATGTTAAGTCGGCATTCCTAAATGGATACATTAAAGAAGAAGTTTATGTTAGCCAACCCCCCGGATTCGAAAATCTAGATAAACCCGATCATGTTCTAAAACTTAAGAAAGCTCTCTATGGACTTAAACAAGCTCCTCGAGCTTGGTACGAGAGACTTTCAATCCATCTTAAGTCAAAAGGGTTTAACCAAGGCTTAGGCAACTCTTCGTAAAAACCTTAGGTAAAGAAATATTCATAGCTCAAATTTACGTAGACGATATAATTTTTGGAACCTCTAACTCAGCCTTACTAAACGAGTTCGTTTCACTCATGGAAAGTGAGTTCGAAATGAACTTGGTAGGCGAGTTAAGTTTCTTTTTAGGTCTACAAATTAAACAAACTAAGGATGGTATATACCTATATCAACAAAAATACACTAAGGAGTTAATTAAAAGATTTGGAATGCAAGATGCTAAGATAATAAACACCCCAATGGCAATTAATGTTAACATAGGAGAAGACCCAGAAAGTAAGTCCATTGACTTAAAGTACTATAGGATCGCGATAGGAAGTCTCCTATACTTAACTGCGAGTCGACCCGACATCCTATTCACAGTAAGTATGTGCGCCAGGTTTCAAACCTGTGCTAAGGAGTCTCACCTAACCCTAGTTAAGCGTATCCTTAGATATTTTAAGGGTACACTTAACGTTGGTATTTGGTACCCTAGATCTATGGAGTTCGAACTAATCGGCTACTCCGATTCGGATTATGCCGGTAGTAAACTCGATAGAAAGAGCACGAGTGGTTGTTGTCAACTACTCGGTTCGAGTCTAGTGAGTTGGTGCAGTAGGAAGCAACATTGTGTTGCCTTATCCACCACCGAAGCCGAATACGTTGCGATGGGTGAGTGTGTAACTCAGCTTCTTTGGATGAAGCACACTCTCCGAGACTTTGGGTTGGACTTCACCAAAACTAAAATTTTTGTAGACAACATAAGTTCGATAAATCTAACTAAGAACCCTATATGCCATTCAAGGACAAAGCATATAGAGGTAAAACACCATTTCATTCGAGAACATGTAGCTAACGGCTCCATACAACTCGAATATGTTGACTCGAAGTCTAACCTAGCAGACCTATTTACTAAACCCCTACCCGAAGCCGAATTTAGTCTATTAAGACGAAAATTGGGCATGTGCGTAATAGAATAGGTACTTGCAAATTATATGTTCTTACTACTATTTCTTTAATTTCATTATTATGGAACTAGCATAGGACATACCTTAGATATCATGCACCTATAGATTTAAGGAGCCAATACATCTCACAACACATAGGACTAATGTGTTTGTGTACTTAGCCATGTAGATGGGCGTGAGATGTTAGGACCTTACTCCTGGTTCCAGATGTAGAGCTAGTGCATCGCTATGAACCACGGAGTATAATCATACATACTAACCGACTCTCACCAGGACTGGTTGATCCTTCATATCAATCAAGCCAAATATGAGTCGAACATTTTATAGATGAACTTATTTTCAGTATATTATTTTCAAAATAATGTGGAACATGCTTGGACTTTAAAATTAAAACTTATTTTTTATTCCACACACATCCTCACTCTTTTCGATATATGGCAAAAGGGGGAGAAAAAGGCCAAAGTTAAGGGATCAATTTTTTTTATGGCCAAGGCTTACTTAACTTTAAGTTAACAAAACAAGTTAAGGGAACTCTTAACTTAAACACATTTAGTTAACTTGTTTTCGTTAACAATACACTCTTACTTAACTTGTTAACAAAAAGTAATTTACTTAACTTGTTAACAAAATAGAAGTAAAGGCCAAGGTTAAGAAATCAATTTTTTCTTAACTTAAAACTTATTTTAAACACTATGGCCAATATTAAGTAATTTTGATCACTTAATTCTTTTTTAGTAGCAAATATCAAGGGGGAGAGTTAAAACCCTTTCTCAAGTACTCACCCTCGGTCAAGGGGGAGGATTCCTCAAGGGGGAGCACTTGAAAAAGAGTTTTTTTTTATACTCCTACACATTCATGCATATCTCTTACTCATTTTACTTAATTCACTTAACTTGTTTTTTCTTAACTTTGTATGTGGGTTTGCCATAAATCAAAAAGGGGGAGATTGTTGGTGCAGTAGGCACCTAAGTCGAACCTGAGTTTTGATTATAGCAAACGATACAAAGTTAAGCTCATGTCGTTATCTCACGAGCTGAACCGAGTATGCAGAAGATTGATATAGCTGGAGCTGAAGGCTAGCGACACTCGGAGGAAGCCGCGGTGGTCGGGCGACACTCGAGTGACTTCGGAGGGAGCCGAAGGAATCGAGTGGAAGGCCGAAAGCAAAAGCAACATGTAAGTGTCGAGGTAAGCTCGTGTGTGCGAGCGTAAGTGAGGTCATATCCTCTTTATGGGGATGATCTTAAGTGTAGATCCGACCAAAGACATCCTATAGATGGTCTAGGTCGAGATCGGATGGTCGACGACCGTCCAAATTATGTTTTTGTTGAGCTAACTTTGACTTGCAGCAGCATCACGATCGCCTTGAGGACTCGATCGCCGCCAATCACGATCACGCCGAGGTCGGACTCGATTGATGTCGCCATCACGATCGATGATGGCCATCAGTCAACTGATGGTCAATGATCAGATTCGAGGAGTCAAGGCTTATCACCCCATTTCAAGGAGATTGGTGCTCAATTGTGATTGGCTAGGGTTCCTCTCGAAAAGGGGCTCAAAGGCTATAAAAGGAGGGCCAAACCTAGGGTTTCATCATCATTCTAAAGCTTCCAAAAGCCTCCGCCAAGCTACAACTTTTTCGACCACGAAGTGCTTTCTCTCCGATGTCTAGGTCTTAAATTCTCTCTTATTGTAACGTCGGTTTTTAGCTCTTATTTAAGTTCATTTCTTTTCGGAGCTTTTATCGTATACGAGGAGAGGGGGAGTGTCCCTCTACCTCAAGCTTTTTCCTTCTTGTATCGATTAACTCCTACCTCCAACGAGGAGGAGTTCCTTTAGTGCTTTTGCCCTCCGTACATGGTCAAGGACCACTAGAGCCTTGGAGTAGTAGCCGAAGGCTACGAACCAAGTAAAACTTCATTGTCTCTTTACATTTCCGCTGCAATTAATTATCTCTCGAGTTTTAACGAACGTAAAGAAAAGAAAAAGGTTTTTCGCTATTCACCCCCCCCCTCTAGCGAACCGCATCGATCCAACATACACAACTATGCAATTGTATGAAATTGGTGCCAAGTTGCAGAAAGGAATGATGTCTTGAAGGCAAACACTAGCTTCGAACTTACCACCAAATACATCATACTCCAACATAAATTTCATAGACTGGTGATCATAAAGAGCACGCTTGCAATAACAATACAACAACCATAGTGATCTAGGCATATTTGATGATCGCACTGTTAATGATTGCACATTTGGTGATTGCAATCGATGCTTCCTTTTGGCACAGTCAGGTTTTTTCCCCTTGACCTTCTAGTTTATGAAAACATATACTTGTTAGGCACTTGTATAGCTAAATTTAAATAGATTGTAGCATTTACCGAAGAATCTTGTGTTTGCATCAAGTGTCTGGGCCAAGCTACATGTGATCCGATAGCATCACCAATGCTTTGACACACAGGGGTTGGAATTGGCAAAGGGGCGATTTCATCCAATGCTTCATCAACCATTACGAAACAATGGTTCGTATGATTACTTGGATCACCATTAAGATGCTCATCATCTCCCCCAATACTAACAATTGTACCAAAAGCTACATGGATGCCAGATTCCACACTCAATGCAACTAATTGACCCTTGTAAGACAAAACATAATGCTTGTATAAAAAATAAATGTATTTAAATTGGACAATTTCAATGATATCATTAAAGATTAAAGATACATTCAGAAGGCTCAGCCTCGTTAATAAACTCCACATCGGCATCACTGTCTGCTTTCATCTCATTTGATAGACCATGATCATAGTTAAACTCATTTTCCTGCAAGGTTGGAGGAAACTTCACACTACAACTTCCCTTCTCATCATTCTCAATCTCGCATTTGCCATTTTTGAAAACCATTGCTTCTAACTTGTTTATCCGATCCTCCTGCTCTAAAATTTTTTTATGTTGCTTCAACAACATATTTTGTTGATCATTAAATACAGCTTGCTGAACGTGAGACCCCCATTTTGACAAGCCAAAGTATGTACTTGGAGTGATGTAAGCTCCAACTGCCCTTATACGCCCACCATGTTCCTTAGATTCAAGTGCAACTGTTAGAATGTCTTGTGTCAGTTCACCAAGCATTAACTTTCCCTCCCTCTTTTGTAAGATACCATCATCCTGCAATGCACAAAAACATATATTGACTAATATTTGGATGGGAACCATTAACATAACAAGCCAAAATCTAAAACATTTACTTACAATTTTTGAGGTTGTTGCCTTCAGTTGATCACCAACAAACTCCCCTTCTTTATTGAGTCGACCTTTCTTCCAAAGGATAGCTCGGTTGATTTCATTATCAGTAGATAATTCATCCTTCTAATAACAATAACAAATGAATCAATATTATTTAAATACCTCTTCGTTAAGGTATCAAATTTATTGTAAGTGATAATTAAATATTACTTACTATTTCTTCAGCTAGGCGTGCATATCCTTTGTGAGAAAGTCGATGGGGGTATTTGTTTTGGGCTCTCCTTTCCTGTTGCTTCTCACTTAGTTCCTTAAAAAATAAACAAGACAACAATGCATTACCAATCACAATATTCTATTAAGAGTTAATTATTTGAGACATGAGATTTAAAAATCTTACTTTAAATTCATTAGACAAACGACTTATCACGAACTTGCTCCATATGTCTGCTGGAATATTTGATCCTGGAGGTGGCATATGCAACTTCTCTGGAGTTTTGCAATTGGGATAAATATAGTTTTGCGTGAGACTGCTTTTCCATTGGCGCCACTTATCATTTGCCGAGCTCAAACATCCCTTTTTCCAAGCAACATCAACCTTGTACGCCAACTACAAATCCATAAAAAAATGGATAAACATCAAATGTTAATAAACACAAAAAAAAAGTATTAGTTTATATTTGAAGAATAAAAGTATGGTCATTTATATTTACATTCACGGCTTCCCACACACGCTCCTTGATGTCAATAGGAACATGCTTCCAAGTATTGTAAGTTATTGGTACTTTCTCTCGAACAATCTGGCCAAGTGAACTTTGCATTTTAACTGCATTTTCCCCAATAGGTTGTCCCAACTTTCAGTATAATGCCCTTATTCCTTAGCCTTGAAATACTGTCCATATGTGTAGGACCTCTACTCATTTTGTTTGATTGGGTGGCAGTGGAATCTGCAGCGATAACATTTTCCTCGTCTAATAAATCAGCGTCAATTTTTTCCTTACCCTTTTCAAGGTTTGTACCTCCTCGTTTGCTTTGATTTTTTGTCATAGAGTTGACAACCTATTAATCACAAAATCTGCACTTTGCAAATATAAGGTAAATATCATAAATTACTGATGGAGATAACAACAAATATTAAACTTGCAACTTCTGTCTTGTGTGAGTTGACAACAAAAAATTCAGCTTTAGATTAATATAATCTACAATTGGCATGCTTAGTATCCTTAATTATATAAAAGTTCATGAACAGAACTCATATACAAATAAGCAAGTTTATTTTCAACAGGAATATAATCATGTTGCAGTCCACACGTAGCTGAGCTTGCTAAAATATGTGTAAATATTAAGAAAAACAAATAACAAGTAAGCAACACAAAGTTGAAATTCTTACAATCTCCTATAAGGGTTGATAAATTTGGAGGTGCAGCGACTATCACAAAGGATCAAACTGGCATTTCATTATTGTGTTGCAAAATTATCTGACATATAAAGCAAGATTATTTATTAAACTGTATTTGATGCCGGTGTGGTAAACCATCATCAAATTTATGGGATAAAGAGTATCATTTATAGATAACAGATAATAGATAAAGCAGTATCATCTACCAAAACAAAAATAATCGAGTGACAAATAAAATAAAGCAATCCCATAAGATATAGCAAATTTATGGGAAAAAAATATAATTCCAATCCAAAGTAACACAAGGTGACACAAAGACAAACCAAAACATTAACGTAGGATTTAAATTTAAATATAATTTCCACACTAAGGTAAAACATCATCAACCCAAGTTCCGTCACAATCTTCACGCATGCACGGTGGTTCATTGTCATCTAATTCGTCAACATCCATTATTGGGAGCCCTCGGGAAAAACATTGATAGTTGGTTGCAGTTTCTTCAAAATTATCACCAATAATATTTTCAAAGTAGTCTCTACTAGGAGTTGCAAGTGCAACAGACCATGTGGGATCTTCAGGGTCTTCAAGGTAAAAAACTTGTTTCGCTTGACTACCTAAGATGAATGAATCAGATTTAAACCCTATCCTTTTGAGGTTTACTAATGTGAAACCATGTTCATCTACTTTAATACCACCATTATTATCAACCCAACTACATTTAAACACTGGAATTCGATAGAGATGGTAATCGAGCTCCCATATTTCATCAATAACGCCATAGAATACCATGTCTGACACAATTGGATTCCTATCCTTTGCACTAGAAAGTTACATAGTCTTTGCAACTAAGCTTACTCCAGAATTTTGCACTACCCGCACGTCATCACGCTCTTTTGTGTGATAAGTAACCCCAGCAATTAAATATGCAGAATACTTGAATACTCGCGTGCTAGGTCCATGCGCCAACCACTTTAATTGTTCAGAGATTTGATGTGTCGAATGGTTAATTGCATTTGCAACCTATAAATTACAAAATGCAAAAGTTGAATTATATATTAATCTTCATAAATTATAAATACCCCGATTAATTTGCATGTAACTTACAGTATCACGCAACCACGGAATAAAAGTCCGATTTTGCTCATCTTGTAACCACTTTTTTGACTTTGCTTTCTGATGAAATGTTGCCTTCAAATGAGCCATGTGTTTGCTGTTGAAGAAACGATTAGATACTAGAATTTAATGTCGCATTTGAAAGTAGCAATGAGTTGGAGAAATTACTCGATATATGGCTCTATCTCATCATTATTTTCTAATACGTGATGATGTGCTTGCTCCCACTCCTCATGATTGGTGGAGTGCACTCGATCTCGTGATAAAGGTTTGGTCAACTCCAATTGACGATTCCTTGTTGGGATGCCAACAGTGTGCACATTAAATAGGTAGTTTGAGCAAAATTCTAGAGCCTCCTCAGCAATATAACATTCGGCTATACAACCTTCGGGTCGATTGCGGTTTCGCACATAACCTTTCAATGTTTTCATGAATCTTTCAAATGGGTACATCCATCTATACCAAACTGGTCCACAAAATTTAACCTCACGTACGAGGTGAACAGTCAAATGGAGCATGACATCAAAAAATGAAGGAGGAAAATATTTTTCAAGTAAGCACAATGTTGTCACAATATCTCTTTGCATATCATCTAACTTCGAGACATCTATCACTTTGCTACACAACTTGTTGAAGAAAAAGCACAATCGAGTGATAGTATATCTAACATGTTTGGGTAAGACACCATGAATGGCAACTGGAAGTAACTGTTGCATCAAAGTGTGACAATCGTGTGATTTCATACCAAAAAGCTGCAATTCCTTCATTGATACAAGGCTTCTAATATTGGATGAATAACCTGTAGGAACCTTCATTCCCAACAAGGAGCTACAAAATATCCTTTTCTCATCTTTACTTAATGTATAACATGCATTGGCAAAAGTTTTCTTTTTCCCCTCCTTTGGTGCCAATTCCAACCTGACATTCATATCCACAAGGTCTAGGCGTGCTGCTAATCCATCTTTTGTTTTCCCTGGAATGCCAAGTAATGTGCCGACCAGGCTTTCACATATATTTTTCTCGATGTGCATCACATCAAGAACATGTCGGACATGTAGATGCTCCCAATACGCAAGTTCGAAGAATATTGATTTCTTCTTCCAATATGGATGACTACCATCCTCTGATGCTTGAAGTTTTCTGTTCATTTTTCCCCAACGACAATTAATTTTATTAACTGTTTTGGAAATATCACGACCACTCAATGGTTTCGGTGCAATGTTAAAGTCTTGCTTCCCATCAAATGCTTTCTTTTGCCTTCTATAAGGATGGTTCTCAGGAAGAAACCTTCTATGGCCTATGAATGATATTTTTCTACTATGTTT
Source organism: Wurfbainia villosa (assembly GCA_025175895.1). Taxonomy (NCBI): domain Eukaryota; kingdom Viridiplantae; phylum Streptophyta; class Magnoliopsida; order Zingiberales; family Zingiberaceae; genus Wurfbainia; species Wurfbainia villosa. The sequence goes on along the minus strand of CM046000.1, from coordinate 101,778,076 downwards.
CAATCTTTTTGCACATGTGTTTTCACCACAGATAGGACATGCATTATATCCTTTCACGCGACATCCAGAAAGGTTTCCATATGCCAGAAAGTCATTAATTGTCCATAATAAGACTGCCTTAAGGGTGAATCTTTCTTGTCGATATGCATCATATGCTTCAATACCTTCTTCCCATAACTGCTTTAAGTCATCAATCAAAGGTGCTAGGTAAACATCAATATCATTCCCTGGTTGTTTAGGACCCGATATCAATAAAGTAAGCATCATAAATTTTCTCGTCATACACAAAAATGGAGGAAGATTGTAAGTGATCAACAAAACTGGCCAACAACTATACGTAGAGCTCATCAATCTATGTGGATTTATTCCATCTGTCGATATGGCCAATCTCAAATTTCTTGGCTCATAAGCAAAATCTGGCCACTTATGGTCGACTACCTTCCAATTGGGTGAATCTACTGGATGATGCAAATAACCATCACAAGTTCTACTATCAGCATGCCAGGTTAACACCTTAGAGGTTTCTTGGTTTCTAAACATTTTTTGAAATCTTGGAATAGGTGGAAAGTACCAGAGGACCTTTGCAGGAACTCCTTCATTTACTTTTGAATTCTTGCATATCTTCCATCTTGAAAACCCACAAGTAGGACAATTGATACAATCTGCGTATTCCTTCCGATATAAGATACAATCATTAGGACATGCATGGATTTTTTCATATTCCATACCCAATACAGCCAAGGATTTCTTCGCAGCATACACTGATAAAGGCAATTCATTACCATCTGGAAGCATTTCTCCCAACAAAGAAAGAATGTCTGTGAATCCTTTATCGCTCCAACTATATTTGGCTTTCAAGTTGTACAATTTAACAATGGCAGATAACTTTGTAAATTTTGTACATCCAGGATATAAAGGTTTCTCAACATCATGGAGTAGGTTATTGAATGTAGTTGGATTCTCATCATATTCATATGTCATATTTACCATATCTACAAGCTTCTCATCAAAGAAATTCTGTTCACCTTGTTGGCCTTGTTCACTATCATTCATTAAGTTGGTAAATGAGGGTTTTTCTCCATGCCATATCCACACTACGTATGTTAAATTCATACCATTACTTCTTAAATGAGCCCTTGTGACATCAATACTGTTCCTTCTTAGGTTACCACACATGGCACATGGACAAGATATTGCATTAGAATCACCAGAATTTTGCACTGCAAATTGCAAGAAGGACTCTACTCCATACGCATACTCAGGTGATAATCTATCCTTGAACATCCATTCTTTGTCCATTCTAGTGCATAAAAACATTAATTGACAATTAAATAAACCTTCATAATACTTAACACCACTAGATCATTAATAAAGCAGCAGTAGATGCTTCAATGTATCAAACTTATATTTCCAGGATAAGAAGGTAATATGAAGTAACTTAAATTTGTATATGATCTAGCTGTCCACCTAAGCTAAAGTTAGAAAGTACAAACAAAGCAACTTTTCAGTGAATAAAATATAAATTTAAGTAGAAACTAATGATAAATACAGACAAAGCAGTTGTTCAGTGAATTAAATATAAATTTCAGGGGTTGGAAGGTACTATAAAGTAAAAAATTTAAACTAAATTTATAAACAGACATTTTATATTATAGAATACTGAGAGAATGGCTTCTAGAATAGATAAATACGATGTACAAACGATGATATAAGGTGAATAATCTTCATGAAGAATAAGGTTGGAACATAATCGATTTTTCAGACGCGCAGATACCGGATTATTTGTGACAATGAGATTAGGGTTCAATGGATAGAAACAATCCAACTCAAACCTTCTTAACCAATAAAGGTTTAAAGGCACAACATGATAACCATAAACCAAGAGTTTATGACGTTGAACCTGTTGGGACGGAATCAGGACGCTGAACGATGGATGAAGGCCGACGGACGGAGGTCGAGCAATGGCCGATGGAAAAGGAAGAGAACGAACAAAGGGCGACCAACCGTGAGAATGCGGCATGGAAGAAGATGGGATGGACGCAGCGAATGAGAACGGGAGGTTTTTTGGGAAGTAGGAATCATGAGGTTTTTAAAGTAAGAACGACGGAGAAGTTTAGGGAAGATTTATTTAACCTAACAAATTTTTAAATATATATAACAACTTTTAAAAAAAATATTGTTGTAATATATTGTTTAAAAAATATATATAAACTTTTAAATATATTGTTGTAAACGTATATATTTATAATTTTTTTAAAAAAAAACTTATTTCCAATAATTTAAAAAAAATAGTATTAATAATTAAAAAAATAATTTCACCATTGTATTATAATAATAAAATAGTATTAATAGTATTATAAACTTTTAAAATTTCATTGACAACGGTTTAAAACCGTTGTAATATTATCACAACGACAACAAAAAAATTTTCATTGACAACGGTTGATTGCACCGTTGTCCCAACTGTTGTTAAGATAAAAAAAAACCTTAACGACAACAGTTCAGGAAAACCGTTGTAAAATGTGTTGTTGATTTAAAAAAAAAATATGCTCAACGACAACGGATACTGTAAAACCGTTATCTTTTGTGTTATATGGGTGCTCAAAGACAACGGTTTTGTCAAAAACCATTGTCTTTTAACAAAAAGACAACGGTTTCTCCTAAAACCGTTGTCTTTGTGGTGTTATCTTTTAGCATTTTTGTTGTAGTGCGTTCAATTCATCTGATAATGTCCCAGTTGCCTGTAGCCTGAGCATAGTTTCAAATTGGATTCAAATTATACTTTCAAGTACATATCTATGTCATACGGGAGGGTGACTAAAAATAGATGTGGATAGTTGCTTGGAGATGTCAATTTCTACTAAGACTATGGCATAGTTAACCCATTCTCTTGCCTTGGTATACCTGTCTATGTACAGTGATGTGCCAATCTGGGAGGCTACCTTGCTTAAGCCTGATGTGGACCAACAGCCAAGTGGCAAGCCATAGATTTGCATCCATATAGTGGACACCCATACACAATGTAGGGACCTCTTGTTAATACTGCATCACACAAATCTTTTGTCGAGAATTTGAAGGCCAACCATAAGGAGTTATGCGTGAGCAATGTGTGTGGTGCTTTTCATCTGGTTGTGAGCTCCTTAAGGGCCTTCCAGCCAGGGATCTTCTAAGGAATCACCCAATCAAGCAATGCCCTACTATTTCCTCAAGTGATTCTACATCCTCCATGTCCAACTTGGCTTGTCCATCTTGTTTATTGAAATACTTAAGGGTTGTGTCTGCAACACAAGTTTGATTCCTTTTGAAAAGGTTTGACCATGCTCCAGGTTTCTGAAATGGGTTTATTGTGTTTGTTGTCATTTGTTCTCTAGGTGTCTGTGTTGTTAGTGATTCCAGTTGATTGTGTCCCCCTAATCCAGTCTGCTTAGCTATCCTTGACAGGGTTATTACTGAGGCTACTGGGTTCTTCCAGTGACCTTGGAGCCATCTACTTTATCAAGGTGAAAATGTTGGGTGATGCATTAGTGTACATCCGTGTACGACGAGCTCTTCATCATCTGATCAAATGTGATTACACAGTAAATGGGTGACATATGTATATAATTGATATATTGGGTGACACATTAGTGTGTGCCCGTGCGCAATGAGCTCTTCACCGCCTGATTAAATGTGATTGCACAGTAAATGAGAAATGTATAGTATTTATCTCCTATGACTCTAACCAAATTCTTTGCCATCGATCGTCATCCACACTATAGTCCAACTCCTGAACTCGTCAGGGTCGTTGTCGCACGTCCGGGCGACCGAACCACAGCAAGATTCCAATCGGATTGGGTTGGAATCCTATCGAATTGTAGCCACCAATGTTGCAGCGCCGCTGGTGGCCAAAATTCAATCTTGGTTCGACCAGCATCAAAGTCCAGTTGAATCATGGTTGGTTGCGGTGTTGGTGGCTGCAATTCAGTTGGATTCCGATCAGATTACGGTCAGAATCCAATCGATTTATGGTTGTTAGCGGCTGTAATCACGGTTGATTCCGACTATAATTAGGTCAGAATCAAGCCACGATTCGATTAGACTCTGGTGTCGACCAGACCGTAGTCGAATTCCGATCGGATTACAGTCGAAATATGACCGCTCGATGGTGATGGCAAGCAACGAGAAGCTCCAACGATTAAAATAATGTGCATTCCCTATTATCAGATCGCTTGACTCGCATTTAATATATATATATATATATATATATATATATATATATATATATATATATATACACACACACACACACACACACACACAATTCGTACGAGTCCAAGCAAGCACAGTAATAGGGAATGCACATTATTTTAATCATTGGAGCTTCTCGTTGCTTACCATCACCATCGAGCGATTAGATTTCGACTGTGAGCACCTATGAGCACTTCCATTTATCTACCATCCGATCAGGTGAGTATGATAATCTAATCCTTGAACCCTAAGAGATCGAACGATAGATAATAAAGGTGCTCACGGATGACTTGTGTAGGGTAATATTCTTTATATATATAAGAATGTTACCCTATATAACTCATCCGTGAGCACCTCCATTATTCACCATCCAATCCCCTAGGGTTCAAGGATTGGATTATAGTGCATACTCAATCAGACGATAGATAATCGAGGTGCTCACTGATGAATTGTGTAGGAGATCATTCATATATATATATGAATGATCCCCTACACAATTCATCAGTGAGCATCTCGATTATCTACTGTCCGATTGAGTATGCACTATATATATAAGTGATATCCTAGGCGACGCTTTATGGGCGCATGTGCGCACCTGTGGATGTGGCAGTGCCACCTCGTCTCGGCCATGCCACGCTGGCCTCACAAATTGAGATTCCCTTCGTTTATGAAATTCGATTTCCACCGTAAATTTCTTTCCCTTCTCTGAATTTCGATTTCCCCCGCATTTTCTTTTTTGCCAGCCAATTCAAGACTTCCCTCTTTCTTTTTTATTTCCTTCACCGTTAGGGTTGCAAGTTCCACCATGGTCCTCCCCTCGATGCGACACCTTTGCTCCCGCCCCTCACCCTTGCCCATCGGTGCGCTCCTTGTTGCATCGATCTGGCAGTAGGCCGCCACCCCCTCGGCACATGGGAGGAGGCGTAGGCTGCCATTCCCCTCGATGTGTGGGCAGAGGCATAGGCCTCCATCACCTCGTCGTGCAATCGGGAGCAACTCCTCGATGGTCAGTGTCGTCGTAGGGTGACATCCCCCTCACGCGCACACGATCCGTGAGTTTGAAACTTCACATGACTTCATGCTTGAAACTTGCATCTTGTCAATTTTTTTTTAATTTCTTACTCAAAAATATGGATTCACAGATCTTTCAGATGAGGCTATCGTTTGGGTTGTTTTTTCCTTTCCTAATATGCCTTCAAAAAATCGTGCCACATTTTAATTAATGGAATGAAACATCTTTGATTAGACTTGGGCTATTATTATAGCTTACCCACGCTTGTGACACTCATCATGAAGCATAGGGGAAACAATGGTTCAATTTATTAATATGAACCTATTGTGTTCTGTAAATTTATATTGATGGCTTACTTAGTAGTTTTGATTATCTAGTGTTGCTTCAGATACGATGATCGAAATTATATATACTTGTTTCATTACCTATGCTTTCTAATGGTGGTTTGTACGTCATTTTTTAGGTATAGATGGCTCGAAGTTGCTGATTTTTGGAGGCAGAACATAATCTACTCAGTGTTGATATAATCAAATGCAATAGGTTAGAATTTTTTGAGGGAAAGTAAATCTTTATCCATGAGACTCCAACTATTTTATTTACTATTTTGCACAAGTTGGTTTAATTAAACAATTGGCAGATAAAGCAAATAAAACTCGAGCCTTGTGCTGTGTGTTGTAAAAAAAATTTTGTGTGTGTGTGACTAAGGCAAACATTCGTTATGTTTTTTTTCGCAAACTATCCTCATGCCTAATATATGAACCAATCATATGGAACTCATAAATTCACAAATTAAATGTTGCTCTCTCTTTCATTTAGGAAATAGAAGTTTTAGGTATGATAGTTGTCGTGTCTAGAAATTTTCGTAAACAAATATCATTTTGCATTATAAAGTCCATATAGTCGAATGGTGATTCCATTTGAACTTGCAATGAATTAATACTTGTTTTATTGTGGCATTCTATGATTATTTCATTTACTTCCTTATAAGTGGTGGAAATTTTTAGCATTTATGTTTCAACTATTATAGTGGTCCTTACCATGAAATATGTGAAATCTTTATTACCTTTGTTAGTATTTGTACCTGTCTATATTTGCATTTTTAGGATTCTCTGAAGTTTTTAACTTTAATAGCTTAATGAGGATTTAGTTTTTTTTATCATGTAATTATAATTCAAAATTGAATGGTAAAAATGAGTCTGTGGTTTGTTATTTAATTTGTATTGTATGCCTTTTCTCGACAGTCTTTTTAAATTTATGAACTATTACTGCCTACATTTTAATCTTTATACTTCTTTCTCTAATAGATGCCAAGCATATAGTTGGAAGGCGCTTCAATGATGCTTCAGTTTAAATCGACTCAAGTTGTGACCTTTTATAGTTGTTGCTGGTCCAGGTGACAAACTCATTATTGTTATCAATTACATGGGGAGGAAAAGCAGTTTGCAACTGAAGAGATATCTTCTATGGTTTTGATAAAGAGGAAAGCAATTGCTGAAGCGTATCTTGGATGTGTTATTAAAAAATTGTTTTATTAACTAATACAGTTATTTAAAAAATTGTTGAATCATATCTTGGATGTGTTATTAAATATAAATATTTGGTCTTTGATTAAGGTTAAATACTGAAATTATTGTCATTGTGCTATATAAAAATTTAGCTGGAGTATCGTAATCAATGAGGTAACTGTAAAAATATTTCTTTCTGTCATAAATTTGTATGCAAGTCCTTTGGATTTTTTTTTGGAGTAAACTGTTTCCTATTATTGAATGGGTGGTAGCGGATAGATCCTATCCCAGTAAGCAACTTTCAACTCAATGTCAACATATTTGATTGTGAAATTCTAAACACATTTTGTATTTTCTGACTGGCATCGAGGCAAATTGGATAGTGGATTCCAATAGTTTGTGTTGGCTATTGGTGCAATCGACCAAGGTCACGATTGACCAGACTCGAGTTTGACTCGAGTGATATTTTGATGTTCGACAAAATGTATGACAATGTAATCGCCATGGAAAGTCCAAGTCTTGTATACTTGGCATGGGAAGTCCAACATGGAGTTGGCATTTGGAAAGTCCAAGTGTGTAGGTTTGGCCACGTAAGTCCAAGTGTGTAGCCTTGGCGGTGAAAGTCCAAGGCATAGGTACTTGGCAATTGGGAAGTCCAAGTGTATAGCCTTGGCATGGAAAGTCCAACACGGAGTTGGCAAGGGAAGTCCAAGTGTGTAGCCTTTGCATGGAAAGTCCAACATGGAGTTGGAAAGGGAAGTCCAAGCATGGGGTTTGGTATTTGGCAAGTCCAAGGATGTGCCTTGGCGGTGTAGACCCAATTAGCATGACAATAGCCGAAGGAAGCACTTGGAGGCTAGCGTATGAATGAACAAGTCATGGAGGACTTGGAGGGATCTGAGAGGCATGAGGCCATTGAAGGTGGCTAGAAGGCTTAGGTCTAGGCTAAGGGTGGTCTAGTAAGTATGAGGGCATCATACTTGGGTTAAATCTCATGGTTGAGGTTTATCAATCGACTGAGAGTATGTACCAGTCGACTGGTGGGAGTCAACTGATGTTCGACTGTGTCTCATGCCTTGGTAGTCGACTACCAGATTTGGGTAGTTGACTGGTCTTGAGCAGTCGACTTCCATGGAGGGCAGTCGACTGCTGGTCGAGGATACGGACACAGAACACTCGGTAGTCGACTGAACAGTCGACTAATGGTAATGACAGTTGACTGCCAATGTATCCGTTAGCTGAAATACCGACGTGGATTAAGTCGTTGTGAGATAATGGCTATAGGAGAAGTCGACTGAAAGCTTTTGGCAGTCGACTGCCAGGCGTGAAATCAGTTCGATGCAGATTATAAAAGGAGCTCGAGTTGGAGGATTTTGCAATGATTTTTGGGGAGATTTTGAAGGAGAATTGTTGCTGCATTCCAGACCTTCAAGAGCAAATCAAAGAAAGCAATAAGCAAAGCATTCAAAGCAATTATTGTAAATTTTCTTTACTTTAATTTTATTATTGTCTTTGTATTTTCTTGTACTTCTTGTATTACTATTGTAATTTCTTGTACGAGGTTTCTCCACATCCGACATGTTGTCGAGAAGGAGATTTATTAGTGGCGTGTGCATCACTAGAGCTCGTTGAGCTCGCCCCGTGGAGTAGGAACCCTAAGGTCCCGAACCACATTATATCGATTGTGTATTGTGAGTGTTTGTTGTGTTTTATTATTGTTATCATTATTTCCGCTGCGCTAACAAGAATTGTAGATAAGCTCGCAAACACGATCGAATTTCGTCAAGCAAACAAAAGGCTATTCATCCCCCTCCCCTTCTAGTCGAGGCTTCGATCTCCAACAAGTGGTATTAGAGCAAGACTCTTATCATCGAACTCATCACCGGGATTAGCACACCAAATGGCCGACATCAACATTCACCCACCAAAGTTCGAAGGAGATTTTTCTTGGTGGAAGAAAAGAATAGAGGTATTTTTCGAAATCGATTTTGATATGATGCTAATAATTGAGAATGGTTTCGAGGTACCTAGGGATAAAGACAATAAGCTATTAGAAAAATCAAGATGGATCGAGGAGCAACGACAACAATTCAAGACAACCATTAAGGTAACGAAAATGTTAATAAAATTGATACCTTACAATATTTTATCTAGATTAGGGAGTTATAGGGATGCTAAGGAGTTGTTGAATAAAGTGGTCAAATTCCACGAAAATTGTGAACCGACACAAGTAGAGAAGGAAGCCAAGGAAGAATGTCCATCAAAATCCAAGGATGTGGAAGAATTGGAGGAAACCTCTACCTCTAGGATTGAGGGGGAGGAGAGATTTTCCATCCCGAAGCAAGAACAAGAAAAAGCATCTACATCCGGGACAAGTGAAGAACAAGACCAAAATTCCCTAGGTAACTCATGCATTTTAATTGAAACTAAAAAACATATTATGTGTTTTGAGTGTAGGGAATATGGACACTATAAGAGTAAGTGTCTTAAGAAGGTCAAGAAGACTCAACCGATGCAAAAGGTCAAGGATGCCGGTGTCCCCACTAGGAAGAGCAAGGAGCACATGGTGTGCTTCAAATGCCATCAAAAGGGACATTATAGGAGCCAATGTCCTAAGGGAAGACAAACCTCTAAGGTCCAAGGAGGAGCTACACATGTAGGGGGAGCTAAAGACAAATCCTAAGGTAAATTTTAAGTATGCTTCTTCCTTAATTAATAGTCAAAAGTATGCTAGGAGCAATTTCAATTCACTTGCAATTGTGCATGATCATAAAAAGCATGCTAGTAGCAATAGATATTTTTGCTTGGGAGCTAAATCCTATGAACTTACATCTAAGGACAAACCTAGAACCAATAACCCTAAAACAATTTTAACTAGGGAGAGTATTAGGAGGATAGAAGAAAATTTAGATATTAACCTTAAGAAGGGTAGACATATGCCTAAGAGGAAGAATCTTTCCCAAAAGATTAATGAAAAAATTAGAGTTAGAAAATTAAGTTTTGAGGTTAAAACTTGAGAAAATGGAGAAGACCCTAAGGAAGATGGAAAACATGATCATGGGGTCAAATGGTCAAAAATTAGGGGCTAATAGACAAGAACCATCAAAGGGACAGAAATGTTTGAGTCACAAACCTAAGCCCAAGAATACCTACCACAATGTTCCATTCGATTATGGAACTCAATCTAGATCTAGGAAAACCAAGGTTAATAGGGAAGTCATCCCTAAGGTTAACCAAGGTAGGTGTCTAGTGGCCAAGGTTTCCATGAAACATAAGAAGACCACTAAGAAGGTTACTAGGGAGGCAATCCCTAAGGTTAACCTTGACAAGACCACAATGACCAAGACTTCAAAGCCTAGATGGGGTCATTAGGAGGGTATCTAGGGAAGTTATCCCTAGTGAATACCTAGTTAACCTAAGGAGCTCCAATAGGTATTGGGTTCCTAGGTGCGTGATCCCCTCACGCTAGATGGGTTAAGTTGTGTCAACCTTGAATGGATGAGTAGTTAACCTAACCATAACAAAGTTGGTAGTTTAGGTCATTTCTAAGGTAATGGGATACTTTGGAAAAAAGTTTGATTTTGAATCCTAAAGGATTTTCGGATGTGCCAAGTAAATTTGAGAAGTTTAAAAAATTGATCAAATTGACACAATTTAGGTTTAGAGGTCATGGTGTGCCATTTTGGATTTTTGACACACTTAAGATAAGTGGTAATATGACAAAAAGAACTTAACAATAACTAATGCCAACAAAGATTAAAATTTAGGTATTCTTATGTCTTACACTTTATTTGTCATGCTTTGATTTCCATATATCATGTCATGATATCATATTCATTTTTAATCATTAAATGTCATGATACCTTAGGTTTATCCTTTTATGATATGTATATTTAGGATTATATTTTATGTCATGACATCATGATTATTGGCACATGCTCTTTATTATTCTATCATTTATGTCATAATCATTATTCATGCATTAATTAAAATTGATTTAAGGACTATGGAATGATTTGAAGTCTCATGTATAAAGGAATCAAATAGTATTGCCTAGTAAAATGCATGAGACCTTAGATTAGGAAGAACAAAACTCACATCTCACATCAAATTGACATGTGTGTGTATTCATACACCCTAGACACATGTGAGATGATAAAAAATGAGTTAAGTTCAAGGTGTATAGTTTTTGCATCTAGATGAACTCAAACTCATCTTATACCATGGATGAATCATGGGGAAAGTTTATGTACAATTCATGTGCATTAAGCCCATAGACTATGGTTCAATATAAGATTTTAAAATCATTTCAAAATCACTTTGAAAAACCTTGGTATAGTCTATATTTTGATAGAAGTCACCATTGATGAAGTTGATACAAAATGGATCAAAACTTTAAACTTTTCAATAGCTTTTAATCTTTGTATCAATTTCACTATTTTATGGGTACTTTATTTTTCAAATACTTTTCACCTATATTGAGTGTTATATAAGTTTTGTACATATGAATTTTTATGATTTTTTGATTTATGTATAATTACTTATGAATTTTTGAAATTCATTTTTAAAGTCTGATTTCTACATAGTGCAGAAATCAGTCGACTACCATGGATGACAATGATCGGCATTAAGGGCAATGATCGTATGTAGTCAGTCATTCGCTAAGTCGATTTCGGATAAACATGGTTTGTTTAGCCCATGTTAAGCTATGCTAGGCTACCCTAACAACTCTTAACCCTAGGATATGCTTTGGAAAGCATTAGAAAGGGTGAAAATCCATTGGATATGGATTAGTAGAGTTGTTTAGGGTGTGTATCAAATTTTAAGAGAGGTGAAAGTTCAATGTTGAATCTTTGCCCTTAATTTCGATTGTTTAATGTTCCTATAGGCTTAGGAACTCTCCAAGGACATTGTCGGTGCAATAGTCAAGGGGGAGCAAGCCTTTATGGGGAGGTTATCCATCATGGGATGATGGATGTATTCTTTCTCATAGGAGGAGAATTGGAGGATGAGGATTGCCTCTCATTTGGTGATATGAGACTTATCACTAGAAGAGTGAAGGCATCTTAGATGTTTTTGGACCAAGGAGGAGATTGTAAGATCTCATTGGGATATGAGACATTGATGCTGTTAAATATGGAAAAAAAATTATAAATATAAATTTTGATGGCTAAAATTTAGGAAAGATAATCCTGGGAATTATTTCGGAATTTTTGAGAAATTTTAGGATTTTTTTCGGAATTTTTCTGGATTTAAACGGAGTCCATACGAGATTATTACGGAGATAAAATAAATAGGTTTTAGGTGGGGTCAATTTAAGGGGTTAATCGGCGACATTAACCTAAAGTTAACAATACCTAAACCTAAGTTTGGTTTCCCGATCGCGATTTTATTTTTCTCCTTTCTCTCTGTTTCTCCACACGCCGCGGGTGATTCCTCCTCATTGCCTTTTCTCCCCGTGCCTCGCCCTCTTCTTCTCCCCTCGCGTCGGCAACGCGATCCCCTCTCTGCCGTTGCCGCCCAAGCCGCCCTCGCCGACGACCAGGCTGCCACCCTTCCCTAAGCCCAGGACCACCATGCCGCAGCAAGTGTCTACTGCAGCCATCGCCTTTCCCTTCTCCTTCGTCGCGATCGTCGGTCGTTCCTTTGCCGCGGCGAGTTGCTCTTCCCTTTGCGTCCAGGCCTGACGAGGTTAATATGGAAAAAAATTTATATATGGATTAAACCCTTTAATTAATTGGGATTAATTAGGGGATTAATTGGGCTTAATTAGTGGGCTAATGGGTTAGTTATCTAGTTGGGTTAAATCTATTGGGCTTGGGCTGGATTTGGGGGCTTGAGCTAATCGAGCTAATTGGTCAACTGAGCTCAACCACCGGTTTGAACCAATTTGATCAATTAAACGCCAAAACCCGATCAACCGTGATCTTCACTTCGCGACGCTTCGAGGTCACTGCGGCGATCGCATTTCTTCATCCTTTCTTCTTCCTCTACGAGTCAGCCGCTTCGACGACTTGGTCGGAGATCCGGCCGGAGGGAGGACGCTGAGCAAGTTGGAAATGGGTGGAGGCCACGGCCACGACGCCTACCCTCGCGCTCTATTTCTCTGACCTCCAGCCACCGCGGCCACCGAGCTAACTCCTTCGGTCGCCCTAATTGATCGGTATGCAATACTCGCTATCATCTCCGTCGCTCTTAGCTTTCACCGTTGTGGATTGCTCCGGTCGTTGCACCTTGCAGTTGACGCTCCACCGCCCCATCCGATGCCCAGATCTGCGGCCAATACCGATTGTCGTCGGTGACGATCTTCCCGCAGGATCATTGCCCTATCTGCTGTTTGACAAGCCGGCTTGCCTTCACTGTCATAGCCGCCTTTGGTCCCACGGATCGACCGTCGGCCACACTGGTGTTTTTCCCTTCCTCTGTTTTTCACTGTCGCGACGCCCTCGATTGTCCTCGATCTTGATCTAGTTCCTATTGCGAAGCTCAGCTCGTCGACGTTTGTCTTCCTCGTCGCTGGTGTTTTTCTTCCCCTGCGCTTGGCTGATCGACCTTGCAGTTAGCCACTACTTGAAGCGCCGGTTGATTTCCACCATCAGCTGCCTTTGCCTCAGCTACGATCAACGCATTGGTTGATGGGTTTGAAGCTTCACGGGTAAGGGTAAGCAAGGTAAGCATAGAATTGGGTTGAATTGTAGTTGTTGTGTGATAATTATAGTTGATTGTAGGTAATGAGGATGATCTGAGTTATGTTTTGCTTTTGATTTGGTTGGTTGATACAGATCTAATATCTATACTTGGAATTGGGCAACTATGATTTAAGCTGCACTAGTTGAGCTACGGTTGGAGGTATTGACAATAAGGTATTGTGAATTGGTGCATTGAAGTGAATTGATGTGGATACTTGTTTAGAATAAGTGGATAAACAGCTGTGGTCGAATCCATTTGGTGGTTATAGATGGCTACTTCAATGGTGGATCAAGATGTTTTGCAACGGAAGCTAAGCTAGGTAAGTCGATTTGGGATTTGATACCATCATTGGACTTATGATAGTACTTGTCAATGTTGCACGTTGATCGCAGGACTTTAATTAGTGATGATGCTCGTAGTTATGGATGGCTGATACGAGCTACATAACTGGTGGGCAATATCTACCTGGTCCGGTAGTTTTGATCAAATTCTAGTGCATGATCTTGGATTTATGTTTATACCTGTTTACCTTAAATCCACTCTTATTTAATCATATGCTTGTACTGCCTTGACCTTTGAGATATATATACTCTGTTACTCATTGATTATCTAGCACGGATAGGAACTATAAATCCTATTATGTATTAGCTGATGGATGTTCAGTAAGTACAAATGGTTAGGTTTATCTTTGTGACTTCAGATTGGGTTACTGTATTACATCACTAGGGTTAGGTGATGGTTTGAATTATGGAGTCGATTGTTATATCATATCCGTATTAGTGGTGCATTTATGGTGGATCTAGTTGTCTGTGCATAGATAAGTGTATGAGTGTCAGTATGTAACCATGGACTAGAGGTCCTAGCGCGATGGTATATCCATTATGGATTGTGTGCCTGTGTATGGTTATATGGACGGTTGATTATATATCGCTACTGACTAGAGGTCTTAGCGTGGTGGACTGTCAGATGAGTATGACTCTTTGTGCGATAGAGAGAGTCTTGTGATTGTAGTCCTTGCATAGTTGACTTTTGGTTGACCAGGACTCCCCATGGGATAGGGAGTGAGGCGAGGATACATGTATGGAGCTATGCATCATTACATTGCATGCATGCTGACGACTGGGTCTCCCTTGTGGATGAGACGAGTCGTCAGTCATCCTGCCTCCCCGGCCACTCGGGGTAGTGGTAGCAGGGTTGAGGGTAGAGCATTGGATGTGCCGCGCTCGGCCACTAGGGATGGTGGTAGCTGGAGATGCGCACCTGGCCACTGAGCAGAGTGGTGTTAGCACTCGCCCACTATAGACGGTGGTTGTGTGACGTGCAGTTGTCCTGTGTGCAGAGCTTGTCTACTCATGGGTAGTGACGGAGCGACCAGCAGCAGGGACCCTCGGGGAGTAGTTAGCTCATTACGCTTATATGCTACTCATTCATACTACCCAACTCGGTCACTCGAGAGTAGTGACGGCTAGAGTCGGGCTAGTCGTCATGCCATGCCACCCGGGCCATACTGGGGTTGTGGTTGGACGGGTCCGCAGACATGACCATGCATATGCATTGTTGATATATATGTATGCATGTATTTGATATATGTTTTACATATGCCTGTGAGATGCTGCATTTGATTGAGCTATGATTGTTGCATATGGTTGTTCATCATGATACATGCCATCTGCATTTTATATACTGCTATGTGTTGAGCATGATACATGCTTTGATTCAGACTGTTATATGCATTTGATTAGCATCATGTCATTGTGTGGTACGGACTGGATTGTTATTACAGGTGATCATATACTGTTCATATGTTGGAGTATTGGTCAGGTATGGGATTGACTTGGTACGTTATATAAGTTATGCTATTGTAAATCTGTTCAGGATAATCTAGCATCTGGTGTTACAGACCGTCGGGTACATTGGTACATTACTTCCTGTTCAGTTGATCAGTTTAGTATATACATTGAGTATGACTTTACTATAGTTACTTGTTATTAGATTTAGATATGACTGTATGTCTATTGGACTCATGCTGTATACCTGTAGATCTTCACATGTATACTTGTAGATCTATCCTTATATGTTGTTCATGCACTTTCTATATATTACCCCTGAGTTTATACTCACCACCCCGGGACCCTGGGCTTCCTGTCGCCCAGATAACAGGTAGAAGATTCCTTGGACGTTCGGAGCTCCGCCAGCTGATCTCATCTCACACCGGACGAATGGATATGTTTCCGTGTTGTTGTATCCTTACGGATTGTTGGTTTGGGTTTTTCCCTATATTGTTTCCGTATTTGTTATATACGGACATATTGTATGTATTTGGTCTTTGATTCGATTTCTGTTATGATTCTTGTCGTGTCAAGTCACTCCGGAGTGCACAGTTAGTCTTTGTATCTTATTGATCTGTTTGTATTGTTTCCGCTGTGTTTAGTGCATTTGATATGTTGATATCTGTGTATATCATATTGTTGTTGTGGGCCTACGGGCCTTGTATTAACCCGATATGTTGCTACGTACAGGGGAGATGTCGTCTGTTTGCTTTTCGGCACGACATACTCTCGGGGCGTGACAATTTTATTGGTATCAAAGCCCTAGGTTGCGAAGTCCATTTTCGGATTTTATTTCGTTCGGGCATCGAGTTTTGCTTTACTCGGTTTTGGTTTCGTGAGTTATGGGATCTGGCTGTTGCGGACATCTCCGAGCTACAAGTTTTAAGGTATGTTAATTGTTATTACATATCCTTCTATTGGTTATGCATTTAGTTGCTTATAACATGGATGACTTGTAGGATATTGGTTAGTATTCGTAACCGTGGTTTGAGTTTGACCACGAGAATGATATGTTGAGGTTATTAGACATGTACCTGCTATCGAAAAGGTAACTACCTTTGAGAGTCGATTGATACCGAGTCGGAAAGCAGGGGTTAGTAATCACATCCCTTGTGGAGATCAAGGATTATAGTCCTAAGATTTTCACTAATTATATTAGTTAGATCATTACCTATGGGGTATTGGACTAAGTGAGTATACTATTGCTGATGCAGATAGTAGAAAATTAGGGGATGATATTCATAGGAATGTTGATCCCTGAGATGGTCGTTCTAGGTTGTATAACATTGGGAGTACTTTTGTAGTACTTGACTCGGGTTATACGAAGATAGTAGTGTTTGTTGAATACCATTATCCTGATTTAGCCGGTAATTGGTGGAAGAGATAGGAAATAGCCTTCGGGAAATAAGGTATCACTTGGTCACAGTTTAGTGATGTTGTGAGAGAGTATTTCCCCACGTCATCTTCTTTGACTCATCATCAGGGAATTCTTGAGCCTCAGGTTGGGTGATCATTTGGTAACGAAGGTACCAAGCAAAGTCGTTAGACTTGCGAGGGTTACGACCACCTAATAGCTCGAGAATGTGATTGACATGTCTTAAGCCACTCACAGTTTATTGGCTGACATTTTGATCAGGATGTTTGGATCTTCTATCAGATCTTACCAGAAGGTATTAGATGGAGTCATGTGTATAGAATGACACCGTAGTAAGTGTTTTTTTAAGAGTTGAAGATTTGATAAGCAGATATTGCAAGTCAAATTATTGGAATTCGAAATCTCCAAATGTTGGATAAAAGGAGTAAGATTAAAGTCATGAGTGACTAATGGAGAGTTTTCCGATCATAGAAGACCAATTGTAGATTGTCAGCAGCTTCTCATGTTTATCAGCGAACTCAGAGGAAAGACTCCGAAAGGAGATTATGTGTGTGCAGTGCGGGTTACGACGAGACACAGAGCCAGATTATCCGATGGACCATTGTATCTGTTTCTACTATAAGCAGCCGGTATCTATGAGGAGAGTATGTACTTTGAAGACTCAGTTGAAGACTATGGATGATACTTTCGAGCGGACGATCCACAACCTCGAAAGCTGAGATCATGACAGAAGAATGGATCACATCAGCAGCGATCTACTATCTCAGATATAGTTGGAGCTCTTTGATACTTTCATCCGGAAAAAGTAAGTTACTCGTGATGATCACCAAGACATCTCGTAAGATTCAGACGCGCGACAACAATTGTTACCTTCCTGCATAACAAAGAATCAAGTACCTTCCGGTGGTTATGATTTGTACAGAGGAGAAAGTTTACGATGATGGTCGTATCTACGCAGTATTCTCTAGTTGCAGTTATACCTTTCGCAGAGTTGGAGCATGCTACGATGTTGACAGTTCTTCAGTATTGTACAGACGGATGTGTACCCTTTGCCAGTACAACAGTGTTTACCATCTCCATTGCAGTTGTTATTGCGATTTGTACCTCGATTGTGATTGATTTCAGTTCCTCCATGATAGTCTTTGCATCTACATGAGCTCAGCCATCCAGAACTGATGTTGGACAAGTTTACATGATTACTCAAGAAGAAGTATAGAAGACCGAAGGATCGGTCCTTCGGGGTATTACTTTAGGTTATCCTATTTGCGGATATATCGAGAGATACTGGTAGTTTACAGGTATCTTTGTCTAGAACATTCTTGGATAGGGTTTGAAGGGTTCCTATTGACTTGTGCGTAGGTAATTTTCTCTACCGTCAGGTGAGATGTTGATTAACAATCAAGAAGTCAAGGGATACCCTTAGCCTTTGCTAGACATACCTCCACTATAGACATATCCTTACAGATAGTTGGATTGTTGGAGCGTTGGTATACTAGGACTCTCGGATGTGCGTATAATCCGAGAGTATTCGGATGTAGTTACGGATGAACTCTCGGGCTGGTCACTACATGGGCAAGTGGAATATGCGATTGAGGTGATTTTGGGAATAGTCCGGATATTGGGGACCTCATACCGGGAGATGATTTTATGGGTATCAGTGTTGCTAAACACTATGGGAGATTTATCTGCCCCAGTGGTTCTTCTTGAGAAGATCTGAAACTCTTTGTTAAAAGAGAGCTAGACCTTTGAGGTTATGCATCGATTATCGATGATTGAAAGACAGTAGTTGAGAATGAGTATCCTTCGTCATGGATAGATGATCTGTTTAGATCAGCTAAAGGACACCTGTGTATACTCTAGGGTTGATCTACGATTGGAGGGTTGATATTGTAGTGACTTAGTGTCATACAATTATCATTGTTGGTGTGATGATTGAGCTATCTATAGCTTAGAGTAAAAAGGATGCAGGTGTGTGGAAGACGACATTTCATACTTGGTATGAATTTTAGGAGATATTGATAATGTTGTAGACTTATCGACGATTTAGTCGTTCATGGAATTGAGGAATCAAGTACTCTTGGAGTATTTGTGATCGATTGTCATCATATCTGTGGATGATATATTTTTGGGATATATTCACGATCTTAAGGGAAGCTATGTTTCCCTAGATTGATTTGGTGTTTACCAGAGATAAGGATAGGATGTTCTAGCGATACTATACCGTCGACTTGTTGGACCAAGAAGGTGATGGAAATCACCTGGTCGAAAGTTTGTGAAGCTAAGTTTCAGGGCTTAGAAGGTGGCTGACTTTTGTGTCAGTGTTAGTTAATCCGTCCGATATGGATGGAAGGGTATTGTACATAGATGCAATATTTCAGGGATTAGGAGCGATCCCGATGCAGTTAAATGAGACATATATTATGTGTATGCTAGTTGAGAAATTGGGTAGATTAGTCATTATAGTCTTCCAGTTACTTTCAGCTCTGTGTGACAGAGTGAATTTTGGACATTGAATTGATTTCTCTTGTGAGAAAGAAATTCTCCATCTCCGAAGAGAATAGTGGGTTCCCAGAGTTGCATTCGATTTAGGAAGAGTGGTTTCAAGAGACTCTTCATTCGAGAGTGATGATTTATTCGGAGTGTATCCAAAAATAGTGAGTATTGAGACGTTCATGTTGGTGGAATGATATATGAGACACGGTTGATTTCGTAGTTTGATGTTGGGTATGCCAACAAGCAAAGGTGGAATATTGTGATCGGTAGGGTCACGTACTGTGATAAAGTGGGAGCTTAGTACGTTAGACTGTGTTGGGAGATTATCTAGAAATCGGAAAGGACTTGAGGTGATTTGGATAATCGATGATTGATTAGCTAGGTCTGTTCATTTTCTTTCGAGCCGTAAGATGAATTTCGTTGGATCGCTTGATGGAATTATATTTATGGAGTATCCTTGAGTATCATTTCTGATAGTGATTCATGATTCACCTTACGATTCTGGCAAAGTCTCCCATCGGTTACGGGTATAGAGCTCCACTTTGGTACAGTTATTTACCTTTTTATAGGTTGGTTGAGAGCATATAAGAGCTGGAATATAATATTCGAGCTCAGTACTCCACTTAGCCACTTGCGGTGTGACTTTGCTCTGGATACTTGAGGTGGTTGTTGTGACATCTCGTACTCGTACGTGAGTCAGAAATTTGGGGACCAAATTTTTATAAGTGGGGGAGAATGTAAAATATGGAAAAAAAAATTATATATGGATTAAACCCTTTAATTAATTGGGATTAATTAGGGGATTAATTGGGCTTAATTAGTGGGCTAATGGGTTAGTTATCTAGTTGGGTTAAATCTATTGGGCTTGGGCTGGATTTGGGGGCTTGAGCTAATTGGCTGAACCGGTTGGGGTTTGAATCAGCTGGGTTTGAACCAGTTCAATCGAATTAAACGTCGAAAACCCGATCGACCGCATCTTCACTTCGCGATCGCCTCTTCTGTGTCAGCTCGTGCGATCGACGATTTCTTCATCCTTTCTTCTTCCTCTACGAGCCGCTGTTCCGACGCACTTGGTCGGAGATCCGGTCGGAGGGAGGACGCTGAGCAAGTTGGAAATGGGTGGAGGTCGATTGGGAGCAAGCAGCGCCGGCCAGTCGCCTACCCTCGCGCTCTATTTCTCCGACCTCCAGCCACCGCGGCCACCGAGCTAACTCCTCCGGTCGCCCTAATTGATCGGTATGCAATACTCGCTATCATCTTCGTCGCTCTTAGCTTTCACCATTGTGGATTGCTCCGGTCGTTGCACCTTGCAGTTGACGCTCCACCGTCCCATCCGATGCCCAGATCTGTGGCCAATACCGATTATCGTCGGTGACGATCTTCTCGCAGGATCATTGCCCTATCTGCTATTTGACAAGCAGGCTTGCCTTCACTGTCATAGCTGCCTTTGGCCCCACGGATCGACCATCGGCCACACTGGTGTTTTTCCCTTCCTCTGTTTTTCACCGTCGCGACGCCCTCGATTGTCCTCGATCCTGATCTAGTTCCTATTGCGAAGCTCAGCTCGTCGACGTTTATCTTCCTCGTCGCTGGTGTTTTTCTTCCCCTGCGCTTGGCTGATCGACCTTGCAGTTAGCCACTACTTGAAGCGCCGGTTGATTTCCACCATCAGCTGCCTTTGCCTCAGCTACGATCAACGCATTGGTTGATGGGTTTGAAGCTTCACGGGTAAGGGTAAGCAAGGTAAGCATAGAATTGGGTTGAATTGTAGTTGTTGTGTGAAAATTATAGTTGATTGTAGGTAATGAGGATGATCTGAGTTATGTTTTGCTTTTGATTTGGTTGGTTGATACAGATCTAATATCTATACTTGGAATTGGGCAGCTGTGATTTAAGCTGCACTAGTTGAGCTACGGTTGGAGGTATTGACAATAAGGTATTGTGAATTGGTGCATTGAAGTGAATTGATGTGGATACTTGTTTAGAATAAGTGGATAAACAGCTGTGGTCGAATCCATTTGGTGGTTATAGATGGCTACTTCAATGGTGGATCAAGATGTTTTGCAACGGAAGCTAAGCTAGGTAAGTCGATTTGGGATTTGATACCATCATTAGACTTATGATAGTACTTGTCAATGTTGCACGTTGATCGCAGGACTTTAATTAGTGATGATGCTCGTAGATACGAGCTACATAGCAGGTGGGTAATATCTACCTGGTCCGGTAGTTTTGATCAAATTCTAGTGCATGATCTTGGATTTATGTTTATACCTGTTTACCTTAAATCCACTCTTATTTAATCATATGCTTGTACTGCCTTGACCTTTGAGATATATATACTCTGTTACTTATTGATTATCTAGCACGGATAGGAACTATAAATCCTATTATGTATTAGCTGATGGATGTTCAATAAGTACAAATGGTTAGGTTTATCTTTGTGACTTCAGATTGGGTTACTGTATTACATCACTAGGGTTAGGTGATGGTTTGGATTATGGAGTCGATTGTTATATCATATCCGTATTAGTGGTGCATTTATGGTGGATCTAGTTGTCTGTGCATAGATAAGTGTATGAGTGTCAGTATGTAACCATGGACTAGAGGTCCTAGCACGATGGTATATCCATTATGGATTGTGTGCCTGTGTATGGTTATATGGACGGTCGATTGTATATCGCTACTGACTAGAGGTCTTAGCGTGGTGGACTGTCAGATAAGTATGACTCTTTGTGCGATAGAGAGAGTCTTGTGATTGTAGTCCTTGCATAGTTGAATTTTGGTTGACCAGGACTCCCCATGGGATAGGGAGTGAGGCGAGGATACATGTATGGAGCTATGCATCATTACATTGCATGCATGCTGACGACTGGGTCTCCCTTGTGGATGAGATGGGTCGTCAGTCATCCTGCCTCCCCGGCCACTCAGGGTAGTGGTAGCAGGGTTGAGGGCAGAGCATTGGATGTGCCGCCCTCGTCCACTAGGGATGGTGGTAGCTGGAGATGCGCACCTGGCCACTGAGCAGAGTGGTGTTAGTACTCGCCCACTATAGACGGTGGTTGTGTGACGTGCAGTTGTCCTGTGTGCAGAGCTTGTCTACTCATGGGTAGTGACGGAGTGACCAGCAGCAGGGACCCCCGGGGAGTAGTTAGCTCATTACGCTTATATGCTACTCATTCATACTACCCAACTCGGTCACTCGAGAGTAGTGACGACTGGAGTCGGGCTAGTCGTCATCTTAGTGCCACGCCATCTTGGGTCGTGGTTGGACGGGTCCGCAGACATGACCATGCATATGCATTGCTGATATATATGTATGCATGTATTTGATATATGTTTTACATATGCCTGTGAGATGCTGCATTTGATTGAGCTATGATTGCTGCATATGGTTGTTCATCATGATACATGGCATCTGTATTTTATATACTGCTATGTGTTGAGCATGATACATGCATTGATTCAGACTGTTATATGCATTTGATTAGCATCATGTCATTGTGTGGTACGGACCGGATTGTTATTACAGGTGATCATATACTGTTCATATGTTGGAGTATTGGTCAGGTATAGGATTGACTTGGTACGTTATATGAGTTATGTTATTGTAAATCTGTTCAGGATGATCTAGCATTTGGTGTTACAGACCGTCGGGTACGTTGGTACATTACTTCCTGTTCAGTTGATCAGTTTAGTATATACATTGAGTATGACTTTACTATAGTTACTTGTTATTAGATTTGGATATGACTGTATGTCTATTGGACTCATGTTGTATACCTGTAGATCTTCACATGTATACTTGTAGATCTATCCTTATATGTTGTTCATGCACTTTCTATATATTACCCCTGAGTTTATACTCACCACCCCGGCACCCTGGGCTTCCTGTCGCTCAGATAACAGGTAGAAGATTCCTTGGACGTTCGGAGCTCCGCCAGCTGATCCCATCTCACACTGGACGAATGGATATGTTTCCGTGTTGTTGTATCCTTATGGATTTTTGGTTTGGGTTTTTCCCTATATTGTTTCCGTATTTATGATATACGGACATATTGTATGTATTTGGTCTTTGATTCGATTTCTGTTATGATTCTTGTCGTGTCAAGTCACTCCGGAGTGCACAGTTAGTCTTTGTATCTTATTGATCTATTTGTATTGTTTCTGCTGTGTTTAGTGCGTTTGATATGTTGATATCTGTGTATATCATATTGTTGTTGTGGGCATACGGGCCTTGTATTAACCCGATATGTTGCCACGTACAGGGGATATGCCGTCCATTTGCTTTTTGGCACGACATACTCTCGGGGCGTGACACCGAGCCTTGTGGTCGCCTCTTCTCCCCCAAGCGTCGACGCTCGTCTTCCTGGTACCCAGGCCGTCACGAGTGGCGCTCTCTCCATCGCTGCTCGTTCAAGTCGCACGCGGTGAGCATCCGATAGCCTCTTCTTCCCCAGCGCTTGCAACCATAGGACTGTCGCCGGTGAGAGTGGAGCTTTTGGTAAATACCTAGCTTTCTCTTGTTCTTGTCTATGCATGTTATGTTGCTATAGTGAATCTGTGATTTTGGACAGTGATCGGTGAGTGTTGATGGTGCCGGTGAATAGGGAAGTAGGGAAGGAATTGGGGCCAGCTGAGAGGGACTGTGAGGGTTTTATTTGGGGGTGTCGTGCTGATGGGTTAGAGTTGTGATCGATTTGGGTTGATTTTTGTGTAAGGTTGGCTGTGGGGTTTAGCTATGAGTTTGTTATGAATTTTTCACGGCTGTGAGTGAGAGGAGGAAACTTGTATAGGTTGTAAATGGTAGTGGCGGCAGTGTGAATTAGAGGGGTTGTGAATGGAGGGTTCTGTCGATGGAATTGTCGACTGTGAACGGCTGTGAAGGCTGTGCAGGGTTGTTTGTGATCTGTACGGGGGTTGGTAATAAGTTGGAGCAGCTCGATCTCGGTTGTAATGGGTTGTTTAAGGCTATGAATGAGCTTGTAGGAGCTGGAGTTGATTTGGAATGGAAAGGTCTTTGGGTTGTGATGAGATTTCAATTAGGGTGATTAGATCCCTAAATTGGTGTAATTGAGAGTTGTGAGGGTTGTGAAAGGGTTAGATAAATTAGTGAAATTGGAAGTTGATTTGGGTTAATTGGTTATGTAAGAAATTGATTAAGTATTCGATTTGTCGGTGAATTGCATTTTGGGCTTAACAATAGTTATGTTGTATGCAGGTTTCGGTCATGAGGCAGGACCCCGGTCGTGACGATTTCATTCTTGCGGATATTTTTATTCAGGCGAGTATTTTGACTTATCTTTTAGATATAGTCAAGTTGATATGCTAGTTAGGATAGTTTACAATAATTTTCATGTTTATATGCCTAGTATGTCTTTGTGCCTACTAGATACATGCATTTGATCAGTATGATTATATCTTCCCTGTTTTAGTTGGATCATAGTTACTTGGATCATGGATATGCACTTATTGATTGTGCATATTATTCGGATAGGTATTTTTAGTTGGATTTACATGCTTTAGTATCATGCACCATCTTGCATGATTGTATGCTGGTTGGACGAGGTTCCTTTATAGTTGAGCCTGCAGCCAGTTACATGGCCTGCACACACTGCCACTCATGGGTTAGTGGTACATCAGGAGGGTGTGTGCGATTGCTCACAGTCGACTCGGTCCACTCATGGTAGCGATGAGGCGTGGTAGCGGCGAGATCCCTCCTCCGTCTATGACACCGGAGATGAGAGCTTAGCTCCCCACTGTTTGGGGGGGAGGATAGGTGTACTCGACAAGATCCTCCCACTCGGTCACTCAGGAGCAGTGATGACAGAGTGCACAGTTGTCATAGCCCTACCCACTCGGCTTCACCATCGCGTGTGAGGCGGCTGACTGGCGTCAGGGGTGACCATGTCATTTACACGGCATGCACTTTGCATGGATAGCATTTGTATTGTGTTTGCTGCATTTTTATTGCTGCCTTGGATGTTGCATATGATTGCCATGCATACAGGATACATATTTGTTTATGGTGATGACTTGATTACTTCTAGTATGACACATGCTCCTATATCAGGGTAGGAGAATCAAGTAAGTACAGTCATTTTGTATTTCTTTCTTGCATACCCTATATATGTGAGACTGTACTGGCATGATTAGTATTGTTAGCTATATCTTACTTTGCATATCGACCATATCCGCTAAGTTCTTTGAACTTACCCCGTTGATTTTTATCTATTTGGGATGAAGTCATCGAGAGTCCATTGCCAAATCCTCAGTGAAAGTTTTTATTTGGTTATTTGTTTTATGGTTTTGGGTATCTTGATTAGAAGATATGTTTAGGCTTGGAATTGAATTTATGTACTCGTGGATTGTGGTGTCCTTATAGACCTTTATTCGGATTTTATTCCGATTGGTTTTGGTTGGGTTATTCCTGCTCAGATGGCAGAAGGGGTAAGTCTAGTTAGTGTAGACTTATATTTACCTTGATTTGTTGGCCTGAGGCCTATTTGATTACCTGCGTGTGATGTTTGGATTTCGGTCGTGTTGACCGATATATAGTGGCTGTGTAGGCCTTGTATGAAAATTAGTATTGTCACCCGTACAGGGGAGGTGCTATCGGATTTTTGTCTGGCGGGGACTCCCTCGGGGCGTGACAATTTATTTGGTATCAGAACCAGGTTTCCGAGTTCCTTAGGGTCTTTGGGTTTTCGGAGTTTTCCACATTTGGCAGGTTAACTGGGGTATTTTCGGAGTTGTATGGATTTTCGATGATTTTTATGTTTCGGAAATTCGAGCTATTATTGACGAGGTCAATTTGGGGGATTTGGCGGCGATAGGACATCTCCAGATGACTAACAGGTAAATAAATTCTAGAAAATTTTCTAGATTAAGTACATATTTGTATTGGTTATATTCATTATGCGGTTTACTTAGGTAGTATCATGTCTAGTCTTGTATTGTTTTAACCTGATATCTGTTAGACAGTTAGATTTTTAGGTTGCTGGTTTATCGTTAGCATATGGTTATTCATTGCTATTACTGCTATACGTAGCTAGTTATCATTGTGATATAAATGATTAGATATTATTGGTAGAGGTTTACCTCTTACTTTTTGGACTAGTATTAGGATTTGACTAGTATTGAGATTGGACTAGTTGAATAATATGAATAAGATGGATAAATTCGTAGAAGGTATATATTGAGGTTCTTTGACTCTCTAGATCCTAGTGCATGATGATATGATTACATTGCATACGCAGTTTAGGGTATATAGGCACCTGATACTTTATTGAAAATTGCCTTGACTTTGTTCTGGCATGACCCTCTTGCCGTGCTTGTTAGTAGAGGGGTTGTCTTTATTGGCCTTGATAGGTGTTTCCTGTTAGTTGGGATGAAACCCTATGATTAATCGTCTCGACGTGTTTATGAGTGGACTGAACTTATGATTTTTATCGACTTTGATAACTGATCATGTTAGAAGGGTTGAAACCCTAGACTTAACCATCTCGACTTATTTATTTATAAGTCGATGATCAGAGAGTTCCTTGCCGTACTTGTTCTACTGCATCGTCGAGATGCTGCTTTATTTACTTTATCAGTATTGCATTTTGGTTATGCACTTTGGATTTTGTTGCAATTTGTTTTGGTGTCATAAAAACTATTTTACTTTAATGGATATATGTTTAGTCGTGCATGCATGCAGTTATTAAAATACTGGTATATCTATTATTATTTTGAGGTTTTTACCAGATCTGGTTCAGGTATTTCTGAATATTGTCACTAAGGGGCTCCTCTGTCATTTGGATGACGGATATGCCCCCAGGACGTGACGATTTTATTGGGTTGCGGTTTTGGTTTGTGGGTTTTGTGTTTCGAGGATTTTCTTTTCCTTGGATTTTTGGGAGTTCTCGGTTTGGGATCAGGCAAGCTGGAGGATATCTCTGAGCTACAGGAAAAGTGTTATCTTTAGTGGTTACTGTACTTTAGTGGTTAGGAAGAGTATTGACTTAGTGAAATTGTCCCTACTCATGGTCGGGGATGAGGTCAAGGACGTAGTGACCTTGCGGAACCTAATGATGATTTCAGAAGTACGGACTCTTTAGAGGTGTCGACTGATGATGAATTAGGAAACTAGGGATTTGACCTGCTAGCCACCAATTTGAAGGACAAAGAGTAAACCCTCAGAAAATATTAGTCCCTACTATTAGTGATTTGGTTATGGATAAGGCGTGTATGTCTACACTGGTCAAGACGATGAAAGATCGTTTTACCTTATTATAGGAGGTGTTGGATGGGATATTTATATGTCCTAGTATTTTTCTAGAGAAGATCTGGAACTCTTTGTTAAAAGAGAGATGGATCTTGGAGGTTATGCATCGATTATCGATGATAGAATGCGGTAGTTGTGTAAGGAAATGAATATCCTTCATTGTGGATAGAGGATCTATTTAGATCAGCTATAGGACACCGGTGTATACTCTAGGATTGATTTGTGACTGGTGTGATGATATTGTAGTGACATGATGTCATATAATTATCATTGTCGTTGTAATGGTTGTTATATCATCAGCCTAGAGTAAGAAGAATGCAGTTGTATAGCGACGATAATTTCATACTTGGTATGAATTGTATGAGCTTATGATATCTTATTAGACTTATTGACGACTTAGTCGTTCAGGGATTTGGGAAGTCGTGTATTTTAGACACGATTGGATCAATTGTGGTCGTGGGAGTTGCGTAACTTGGCCACTGATGATGGTGGTAGTTGGAGTTGCGCACTCGGTCACCGTTGATGATAGTTTTCTTGGTATTGATTGGATTATTATCATAGATATGGATAGGATGCTCTAGCGATACTACAATCGCTGACCGGTTAAACCAGGAAGGTGATGGAATTTATTTGGTCTGAAGCTTGTGAAACTAGTTTCAGGGCTCAGACGATGGTTGACTTTTATGCCAGTGTTGATTAATCATTCTGGTGTTGATGGAAAGGTGGTGTACATGGATGCATCATTTCGGAGATCGGAGCGATTCCGATGTTATAGAATAAGACGTATCCTAAGCTTATGGAAATTAAAGGACTGCGAGATAAGCCGTCATATATATGATGTGGACTTCGCAGTTATTATGTTGTTTTGAATAGGTGAGGAGCAGAAATGCTCATGGAGTTTTGGCTAGCTACATAGAGTAGCTAGAACACAAACGGTTGTAACAAGGAAGTTTTGTCGCGATAGCCTCCCATGCACTTACAGAGTGTGTGGTGGAGTGGATTTAGGACGGTAGATGGACTACCGTCTCTGACTCCGAGGAGGATAATGGTTTTCGGAGTTGCATTAGTTTAAGGAACAGATGTTTCAGGAAATTCCGATTCTGGAATGGAAGTGGAAGAGTATTATTATAGATGTTGTGGTATGTTTGCCTAGGACACATCGAGGCTATGACGCGATTTGGGTAGTCGTTGACCGACTAATCAAATCCGTGCACTTCTTAGCGAGTCGGAAGACCGACTCTCTGGATCGTTTGGCAGAGTTATATTGTCGGGAGATCATCAGATTTCATGGTGTTCCTTTGAGCATTATATCAGATAGAGATCCCCGATTCACATCTCGGTTCTGGCAGAGTCTGCAGCAGGCCTTAGGTATGCAGCTTTGTTTTAGTACTGCATTCCATCCACTGATAGATGGACAGTCTGAGCGGGCCATTTAAATACTAGAGGACTTGCTGAGGTCCGGTGTTATGGATTTCGGGGGCAACTGGGAGGACCAGTTGCCTGGACCCATAGAGCTCGGTATGAGGCAGGGTTGATCTGTACTATCAGACAAAGGATGGACGAGACGTAGGATCGTCAGAAGAGTTATACGGATCGGAGATGGGGACTTCTGGAGTTCTCTGTTGGTGACCAGGTATTCCTGTGAGTCTCACCCACAAAAGGGGTGAAGAGATTTGACCTCCGTGGTAAGTTAGCTCCAAGGTACATTGGGCCTTTCGAGATTTTGAAGAGGGTCGGAGCAGGCTCTTACCGACTAGCGCTACCACCGTCCTTGACGGGTATTCATAATGTGTTTCATGTCTCCATGTTGAGGAAGTATGTGTCATACTCTACACATATTCTGTCAGATGTGTCAGGTTCCATTCAACCTGATGCTACTTACGAAAAGGTTCCGATACGGATTCTGGATCACAAGGAACGACGGTTGTGGAATAAGATTGTTCGACTTGTCAAGGTCGGGTGGAGTCACCTCACCGATAAGGAGGTTATTTAGGAGTTTGAGGAAAAGATCGAAGCTCAATACCCCCACTTGTTTACTTAAGGTACGTGAAATATATTTTTCAGTACTTGTGGTATCTCTTACTCGAGATACATTTGAGTAGGAAATTTGGGGACCAAATTTTTATTAGAGGGGGAGAATGTTAAATACGGAAAAAAAAATTTATAAATATAAATTTTGATGGCTAAAATTTAGGAAAGGTAATCCTGAGAATTATTTCAGAATTTTTGGGGAATTTTAGGAATTTTTTCGGAATTTTTCTGGATTTAAACGGAGTCTGTACGAGATTATTACGGGGATAAAATAAATAGGTTTTAGGTGGGGTCTATTTAAGGGGTTAATCGACGACATTAACCTAAAGTTAATAATACCTAAACCTAAGTTTGGTTTCCCGATCGCGATTTTATTTTTCTCCTTTCTCTCTGTTTCTCCATGCACCGCGGGCGATTCCTCCTCATTGTCTTTTCTCCCCGCGCCTCGCCCTCTTCTTCTCCCCGCGTGTCGACAACGCGATCCCCTCTCTGTCGTTGCTGCCCGAGCTACCCTCGCCGACGACCAGGCCACTGCCCAGCCCTTCCCTGAGCCCAGGACCACCACGCCGCAGCAAGTGTCCGTTGCAGCCATCGCCTTTCCCTTGTCCCGTCGCGATCGTCGGACGTTCCTTTGCCACGACGAGTTGCTCTTCCCTTTGCCGTCCGACCTCGAGGTTGCGCCGCCGTCGCCGCTCGCAGTCACCGACGCTGAGCCTTGCGGTCACCTCTTCTCCCCCAAGCGTCGACGCTCGCCTTCCCGGTGCCCAGGCCGTCGCGAGTGGCGCTCTCTCCATCGCTGCTCGTTCGAGTCGCACGCGGCGAGCATCCGAGAGCCTCTTCTTCCCCAGCGCCTGCAGCCATAGGATTGTCGCCGGTGAGAATGGTGTAGGATATTTGACACCGCTAGAGGGGGGTGAATAGCGCGTGACCTTCGTAGATGGAATTCGATCGCGTGTTCATCTCTACAATTTCATTAGTGCACAGCGGAAATAGAAATAATACAATAACGAAATACGCAAACACAACAAGAACATGAGTATGTAACGTGGTTCGGAATCGCACGATTCCTACTCCATGGATCGAGCTCTACGAGCTCTAGTGATGCACATGCAACCACTAATAAACACTCCTCGGAACAATCCGGAGGCGGAGAAACCTCGTACAATAATGATTACAACAATAATCAAATAGATACAAGCAAATACGATAATGAAATACAAATGCAAGTAAAGGAAAACACTTTACAAAAGCTTTTGATTGCTTGATCTTTGATTGCCTTGAATTAGCTTTGAAGGACTGAAAAGCACCAACTTTCCCCTTCAATTTCGCCCAAGAAAATCGCTATCTTTTCCTCCATCACGAGCTCCTTATATAGCTTTAACCTGTGCTGGAAAAGGTCGATCAGTCGACTGATCAGGACCATCAGTCAACTGATCACACTGTTGCTGTGAGACAACGGTGAAATCCATGCTGGAAAAATCCAACGGCTAGGACATCAGTCGACTGATTATGAGAATCAGTCGACTGATGAGCCATTATTCGACTGCTCGTCTTAGCAGTCGAGTGAGACTCCATTCTGTGGCCGAAAATCCAAGCATCAGTCGACTGATCCCATGATCAATCAATCGCTTACGATCGATCAGTGCCAAGCTCGAGATCGCTTGGCCATTCCCTACAGTCAAACCCTAGTTGACTACGCCAGTCGACTTCCACATGGCACCAGTCGACTGACACACCTCAAACATGAGGTTTTAACCCAAGTATGGTGCCCCCATACTTGCTAGACCACCCTTAGCCTAGACCTAAGCCTTCTAGTCACTTCTATCATCCTTACGCCTCTCGGATCCCTCCAAGTCATCCATGACTTGTTCATCCATCGCGCTAGCCTTCAGGTGCTTCCATCGGCTATGTCATGCTAACGGTGTCTACACCGCCAAGGCACATTGGACTTACGCCGCCAAGACTCCCGCTTGGACTTTACGCCGCCAATACCAAACCCCTTGGACTTTCCATGCCAAGACCCATGCTTGGACTTTCCCTTGCCAACCCATGTTGGACTTTCCATGCCAAGACCCATGCTTGGACTTTCCTTATGCCAAGTACTCTAGACTTGGACTTTACCTTGCCAAGACCCATGCTTGGACTTCCCAAAATGCCAAGTGTCCCACTTGGACTTTCCATGCCAAGTACCCATGACTTGGACTTTACCATGACAATTACATTGTTATATGTTTTTGTCTAACATCAAAACATCTCTCGAGCCAAGCTCGAGTCTTGGTCAATCATGACCTGGGCCGATTGCACCAACAATCTCCCCCTTTTTGATGTTTGACAAAACCCAAACAAACCATTTGAATTAGACCACTAACTCAAAATTCTTACCAATTATTCCAAATGGGTAATCCCAAATATTTTCCCAAACATATTCTCCCCCTTTTTGACATACATCAAAAAGGTCTCCTCTCCAAGGAGGTCAATGTTTCATGTCCCAATGAGATCTTACAATCTCTCCCTTGGTCTAAAAATACCTAGGATGCCTACCATCTTCCTAGTGATAAGTTCCATATCACACAAGAGAGGCAATCCTATTCACTTTCCCAATTTCCAAATTGGGTATCAAAAACCCGTCAATTTCCCCAATTGATAATACTCTCCCAATAACTTCTCCTCTTCAAGGAGAAAAAAAACACATCCATCATCCCAAGATGGATACCTCCCCCTAAAGGCTTGCTCCCCCTTGACCATTGCACCAACAATGTCCTTGGGAAGTCCCTAAGCCAATAGGAACTCTTGGCCATCAAAATTAAGGTTAGAAATTCAACATTGAACTTTCCAACACCTTAAAATTGATATAAACCTTAAACAGCTCTCCTAATCCATATCCAAAGAATTTTCACCCTTAATCATGCTTCCCAAAGCATATCCTAGGGTTAGGAATGGTTAGGGACCTTAACCGCAGCTGAAATCGGGTTAAACAACCTTGTTTTCCGAAATCGCATAATCGATCGAGTGATTGATATCGATCGACACTATCATCACCGATCACCACCGAGTATGATCGATAACTAAAAATCTCGATTTTCAGTTATCAGAAATGAATTTCAGAAAATCATAAATAATTATACGTATATCGAAAAATCACGAAATTTGATACCTATATTACTTATCACACATACAATCGGTGAAAAATGTTTGAAAAATATTTTACCCATAAAATAGCGAAATTGATACAAAATCCAAAAGTGACTAAAAACTTTAAAGTTTAAGCTCACTTTGTATCAATCTCATCAATGGTGATTGCTATCAAAAGATAGACTTCACCAAGATTTTTCAAAATGATTTTAAAATATTTTCAAAACCCTATTTTGGATCATATTCCTTGGGATCTATGTACATGACTTGTACCTAAGCTTTCCTAATGATCCACATGTTGAGTTAATATGAGTTTGGATTTAACTAGATGCAAAAACTATGCACCTTGAACGTAGCTCATATCCTAGCATCTCACATGTATCTAGGGTGTATAAGTACACATACATGTCAATTGGATGTGAGATGTGGATTTTAGTTCATTTAATCTAGGTTTTCATGCATTTCCTAGGCAACCCTACTTGATTCCCTTATAAATGGGACTTCAAGACATGCCATTGTCCTTAATTCAATTTTTAATCAATTTAATGCATGAAATGATCATGGCATAAAGATAGCAATAATTAAGCAGGACCAATGATCATGATGTCATGGCATGTGATATAATCTAAAACAACATGACATCTAAAATAATCCTAAACAATGACATGACATGTTATATGATAAGATGCAATTTCACGTCATGATATAGCAACTTTCATAAACCAATACAATAATACAAATACTCACTCAAACACACATGATTTTCACAAACAAAAATTTCATTTAATTTAAAAGATTTCAGTTTTTTACATCCAAAATGTAGATTTGATATGCTCAATCTCACTACAAAAACTGAAAAAAAAAAATCTAACATCCTCTAAATCTAGTCGTCTGCAGGAGGTGGCGATGGAGGAGGCTGCTGACTCAAAGTCCAGGCCCGCATCATCTCATACATATCGAGCTGACGCTGCTCGATGCGACTCTGGGACTCTACAATTTGACTGTATCTCTCCTCCATCCGACCAAGACGTGCGCCCATGGATGCTTGGCCTACTAAGAGCTCTAACAGCCTAGAGTCGATCGTCTGCTGATAGTTCTGGAATCTGGACTCCAGCTGGCCAAGATGATCTGATGGACCCGCCGCTGATGCATCTACCGACATATGATCATCCTCATCAGCGGCGTCTGCATCCTCATAGTCCTCTGCTGCCTCTCTAGGTACCAAAAGAGGCTCTCCGCGTGCCCTGGGCGGTGGTCGAGGCGCCAACTCCATCTGCCCAAGCCCCATCCGCAGCTTCGCTAACGAGAAGTTACGAACTGATATGCAGTCGTACACCTCAGATAGCGCTCTTAGAGAACCCCTATGAATGTTGATGCCTACTGACTCTAACCATGTTGTGATAATGTGGCCATATGGCATATGCACTTTCCCTTGTACAGGGGAAATGAAATGCACTATGCAATGAAACATATTTAATGCAATGTTTATGTCTAATCTATTACGCATGGCGTAGAGTAGAAAGAGATGGGGAGGCTGAATCTTTGCCAGACCCCGAGTCACGATAGGAAGAAAACACCCAACAATGACCTTGTAGAGTACATTGTCAGGTGAAGATAGCTCAGTAATAGGAAATAAATTTTGAGTTGGTGGACGAGGATGACCAAAAATATGCTCATGCATGGAGTCTAAAGAAATATAGTCAAATGGCTCGGGTAAAGGAGCATCAAAGGTGGGGTAGAAAATGAAGGTGTCATCCAATGGCTTACACTCGAGAAACTCCTGCAATATCGCAGGAGTGAACTCTAAATCGCGTTTTGCAACGCGAGTAGTGTAGGTAGGCCTATCGTCTACCTTCTTTAGGTTCTGATAAAACTCCTTAAGGAGATCATCATTAATGGCATGTGTGCATAAGACAATTTTCATAAGATGATAGTATGCAAATATGTCCATGACATCACTACAGTAACGTGCAAAGAAGTCTCTATCGATGTACCTAACCAACATAGGTTGGTACAATCGTGATTCACCCTCAGGTGGATCATTTCTATGGGGTCTCCTATATGTAATGCAATGATATGACATGCACGAACACCAATACACAATTAGATTTAAAAAGATTACAATGGAAAGGAAAAAAAATTAGGGTTTTTGGGTAAGAAAATTTTACTTCGGTGCCATTTGGAGGTGTGACGAGGGAATGCTCGGATATTGCTGAGGGGGGGCCGCCGGAAAGTTCGCCGGAGGACTTAGACGCCGGAACCCTAATCGGACACAAGGAAACAAACGCTGGAAACGAGTGAACTAGGGCTGTGAGATGAGTGAAAAAGCGAGAAGAAAAGCTTAGCTATCAAACCTAAGGCTTGGGCGGCTGGCACGGTCAGAAAGACTGGTCGGAGAAGAGGTTGGCGATCGGAGAGGAGAAAGAAAATGAGAGAGCTTCGCGTGAAGACGCCGAACCCTAGCGGTTCGGTGTTATAAAATCACGATGCCAGTCGAGTGCGGATCGCGATCGATCGCGGCTTATTAGCGGGTTTACCGAATTGTGATCGATTACTCCACCAAAGAATTGATCACTGAGTCTTCGTGATGTGCTACAAGAATATCGGGCCGATCGTGATGTGCTCATCACGATCGGTATTGTCACCACTGACCGATGAGCGAGCACTCGATCGATGACCCTCACTCGGTGAAGAGACCATCGATCGATCGATGTATCCCATCACGATCGATGTTCAAGCGATGAGTCATGGAGCCGACTCAACCGCTGGACGATCATATCTCAGCTGATGATCACCAATCGATAATCAGACCGATCGATATCTCGATTTCGCTCAAATTCAGAAAATCTTGATTTCTTCATCTAATTTATTCCATTTTATCATGTTTAATCTTGTATATCGAACATATTGATGTTATACTTATATTCATGTATTCGTTAATGTATTTTAATGTTTTATTTCATTTTGGCAAACATTAACATCCAATGATTTCCAAATCCTAACATCTCACCCTTTCTAAGTATTGAAATACACAATCAAGGTAAAAGACTTATTTTGTGAGATGCAATCCATCCTAGACATTCCTTCCATGCAAACACATGGTGAAACATATGAAGCATGGTAAGTACAAGACATCAAGTTGTGTGACACTTGAGTATCACTCTTGATGTTACTTTTACATCTTAAACACACATCTCTTGATACATGAACTTCTAAAATGTGCCAACAATCAAAGTTACACACTATGACCTCTAAATCTAGATTGTGCCAATTTTATTGATTTTCATGTTTTCAAAAATATATTGACACATCCTAAAATCCTTTAGGATTAAAGCTCAAATGTATTTCCAAGGTAACCAT
Organism: Wurfbainia villosa; assembly: GCA_025175895.1. Lineage (NCBI taxonomy): Eukaryota > Viridiplantae > Streptophyta > Magnoliopsida > Zingiberales > Zingiberaceae > Wurfbainia > Wurfbainia villosa. The sequence goes on along the minus strand of CM046000.1, from coordinate 101,742,156 downwards.
AACCTTGAAACTAACCTAAAGTGTCACCTTTACCATGGTTGAGTTAACTACTCATCCAATCATGGTTGGCACATTCTAACCCATTTAACGTGAGTCAATCACGCTCTTTGGAACCCAAAATCTATTTGAGCTCATTGAATTAATTAGGTATTCCTTAGGGATAACCTCCCTAGATACCTTCCTAATGATCCTCCTAGGCTTGTTAGCCTTGGTCATTGTGGTCTTACCTAGGTTGACTCTAGAGGTAACTCCCCTTGCAACCTTGGTCTTCCTAGACCTAGTTTGTGTTCCATAGTCAAATGGAACACAATGATAAGCCACCTTAGGCTTAGGTTTGTGACCCAAACCTTTCTTGCCCTTGGTTGACTTTTGTCTTTTGGGTCCTAGATGTTGACTTTGAGATCTTGACCCTTGACTTTGACAATTAGACCCTTGAAATTGATTTTGTATCTTATTTAGGGTCTTTTCTAGTTTTTCAAGCCTTGACCTTAAGGCTTGGTTCTCTAATTCTAATTGCCCAAATGATTTTTGATTAGGTTTTTGGGCATTACTATTCACCTTAGACATATGTTTACCCTTATTGGGGTTGATACCTAAATGGTTTTCAATTTTCTTAATTGCTTTCTTAGGAATGACATTTCTAGGGACATTAGTCCCAAATTTCTCCTTTTTTGAAATAAATCTAGAGTTATCATTCCTAGCATGCTTCGATTCATGAGTAATAGCAAAGTTATTTGAATTAATTCTAGCATGCTTTTGCTTAGAATTTAAGGAATGAGCATTATGAAAATATACCTTAGGGTTTGCCTTAGTAGCTCCCCCCACTTGTGATACTCCTTCTTGGGTCTTCTGGCCCCCCCTAGGACATTGATTTCGGTAATGCCCCGGTTGCCGACATTTGAAGCAGATGATATGCTCCTTGTCTTTAGGTGATGGGGAACCGACATCCTTTGACTTTTGTTGACTTTTAGGCGCCGGAGGAGTCTTCTTAACCTTCTTTGGGCATTTGCTCTTGTAGTGCCCATACTCCCTACACTCAAAATACAATATATGGATTTTATTTGAAATTAGAGTGTTTGAGTTACCTAGGTTAATTGAGATCGGAATTGGATCTTCTTCATCTTGACTAGATGTCGAAGCTTTCTCTTGTTACTCCGGAGTAGAAATTCTTTCCTCCCCCTCAATCCTAGAGGTGGAGGTGTCTTCTACTTCTTCTTCCACCGATCCGAAAGTTGACTCATTTTCAACTTCCGATTCCTCACTTGCTCGTGAGGAAGATGAGCTCTCTTCATCCTCTTCCTTATCTTCTTCTACTTGTGCCAAGTGGGGCTTCTCATTGAACTTGGCTAATTTGTCCCATAGCTCCTTGGCATCAAGATATTCACCTAGCCTAGACAAAACATCATTAGGTATCAAATCTTCTAAGAGTTTTGTTACCTTGGCTTCGGTTTTGAATTTTTGTCGTTGCTCTTGGGTCCATTTCTTCAACTTGAGGACTTGTCCCTTCCTATCCCGAGGAGGTTCAAAACCTTCTATGAGGATGAACCAATCCTCTATATCCATCATAAAGAATGTCTCCATTCTTGTTCTCCACGCCGCAAAGTCTTCTTGATCATATGGCGGTGGAGTGTTGATGTCTCATCCAAGCTTGTTTTGGAATTCCATCTTCCCTCTAGCCTTTTAGCTCCCGGCGGTTAATCCGTAGAAGAGCCTCAGGCTCTGATACCACTTGTTGGTGATCGTTTGAAAGCTAGAGGGGGGTGAATAGTGCTTTTCGTTTCTACAAGAGCGATTAGCGGAAGCAAACACAAATAATATATGTAAAAACAAAAAGCAATGCTAACACAAGCCTTTACGTGGTTCGGAGATAACGCTCCTACTCCACGGCGATCCTTAAGGTGGATCAACCCAAGCAATTCCACTAAGAAGCTCTCCTTTACAACAACACCTCCTCTTCTTTACAAAGAATGAAATTTGAGCTTAGAGAGAGGAGGAGAGGATTTAATATTGCTTAGAAAGCTTGAAAACTCGTGGTACTTTCACCAGTTGAGCTATACCCCTGTGATCACTCGACTGATCACTCCATCAGTCGACTGATGGAGGGATCAGTCGACTGGTGAAAGTGTCGTTGGACAAAACGACTCTAAATCCCACGAATTCGACTATTCAGAAGTCGTTAACCACGCCAGCAGTCGACTGATGTTGTACATCAGTCGACTAATCGTGCTCCAACGGGAAAATCAGCCTTCTCTCTATAAAAAGAGGGCTGATGGAGGTTTTTGGGGTTAATGCTTATTCTCTGATTCTTCTCCAAAGCCTCCACGAGTTTTCAAGCTTTCTAAGCAATATTAAATCCTCTCCTCCTCTCTCTAAGCTCAAATTTCATTCTTTGTAAAGAAGAGGAGGTGTTGTAAAGGAGAGCTTCTTAGTGGAATTGCTTGGGTTGATCCACCTTAAGGATCGCCATGGAGTAGGAGCGTTATCTCCGAACCACGTAAAGGCTTGTGTTAGCATTGCTTTTTGTTTTTACATATATTATTTGTGTTTGCTTCCGCTAATTGCTCTTGTAGAAACGAAAAGCACTATTCACCCCCCCCCTCTAGCTTCTAAACGATCACCAACAAATGGAGCTTTCGGTAAATACCTAGCTTCCTCTTGTTCCTGTCTGTGCAGGTTATGTTGCTGTAGTGAATCTGTGATTTTGGACAGTGATCGGTGAGTGTTGATGGTGCCGGTGAATAGGGCAGTAGGGAAGGAATTGGGGCCAGCTGAGAGGGGTTGTGAGGGTTTTATTTGGGGGTGTCGTGCTGATGGGCCAGAGTTGTGATCGATTTGGGTTGATTTTCATGTAAGGTTGGCTGTGGGGTTTAGCTATGAGTTTGTTATGAGTTTTGCACAGCTGTGAGTGAGAGGAGGAAACTTGTATGGGTTGTAAATGGTAGTGGCGGCAGTGTGAATTAGAGGGGTTGTGAATGGAGGGTTCTGTCGATGGAATTGTCGATTGTGAACGACTGTGAAGACTGTGCAGGGCTGTTTGTGATCTGTACGGGGGTTGGTAATAGGTTGGAGCAACTTGATCTCGGTTGTAATGGGCTGTTTAAGGTCGTGAATGAGCTTGTAGGAGCTGGAGTTGATTTGGAATGGAAAGGTCTTTGGGTTGTGATGAGATTTCAATTAGGGTGATTAGATCCCTAAATTGGTGTAATTGAGAGTTGTGAGGGTTGTGAAAGGGTTAGATAAATTAGTGAAATTGGAAGTTGATTTGGGTTAATTTGTTATGTAAGAAATTGATTAAGTATTCGATTTGTCGGTGAATTGCATTTTGGGCTTAACAATAGTTATGTTGTATGCAGGTTTCAGTCACGAGGCAGGACCCCGGTCGTGACGATTTCATTATTGTGGATATTTTTATTCAGGTGGGTATTTTGACTTATCTTTTAGATATAGTCAAGTTGATATGCTAGTTAGGATAGTTTACAATAATTTTTATGTTTATATGCCTAGTATGTTTTTGTGCCTACTAGATACATGCATTTGATCAGTATGATTATATCTTCCCTGTTTTAGTTGGATCATAGTTACTTGGATCATGGATATGCACTTATTGATTGTGCATATTATTCGGAGAGGTATTTTTAGTTGGATTTACATGCCTTAGTATCATGCACCATCTTGCATGATTACATGCTGGCTGGACGGGGTTCCTTTATAGTTGAGCCCGCAGCCAGTTACATGGCCTGCACACACTGCCACTCATGGGTTAGTGGTACATCAGGAGGGTGTGTGCAGTTGCTCTGTCAGGCTCCGCTGGTCCGCTCATGGGTAGCGATGAGGCAGTGTGGTAGCGGGCAGGGATCCCTCCTCTGGTCTATGACACTGGGAGATGAGAGCTTAGCTCCCCCACTCTGTTTGGGGTGGGAGGATAGGTGTACTCTGACAGCATCCTGTCCACTCGGTCACTCAGGAGCAGTGATGGTAGAGTGCACAATTGTCATAGCCCTATCCACTCGGCTTCACCATCGCGTGTGAGGCGGCTGACTGGCGTCAGGGGTGACCATGTCATTTGCACGGCATGCACTTTGCATGGATAGCATTTGTATTGTGTTTGCTACATTTTTATTGCTTCCTTGGATGTTGCATATGATTGCCATGCATACAGGATACATATTTGTTTATGGTGATGACTTGATTACTTCTAGTATGGCATATGCTCCTATATCAGGGTAGGAGAATCAGGTAAGTACAGTCCTTTTGTATTTCTTTCTTACATACCCTATATATGTGAGACTGTACTGGCATGATTAGTATTGTTAGCTATATCTTACTTTGCATATCGACCATATCCGCTAAGTTCTTTGAACTTACCCCATTGATTTTTATCTATTTCAGGATGAAGCTATCAGGAGAGTCCAACTGCCAAATCCCCTCGACGTGAAAGTTTTTATTTGGTTATTTGTTTTATGGTTTTGGGTATCTTGATTAGAAGATATGTTTAGGCTTGGAATTGGATTTATGTACTCGTGGATTGTGGTGTCCTTATAGACCTTTATTCAGATTTTATTTCGATTGGTTTTGGTTGGGTTATTCCTGCTCAGATGGCAGAAGGGGTAAGTCTAGTTAGTGTAGACTTATATTTACCTTGATTTGTTGGCCTGAGGCCTATTTGATTACCTACGTGTGATGTTTGGATTTTGATCGTGTTAACCGATGTATAGTGGTCGTGTAGGCCTTGTATGAAAATTGGTATTGTCACCCGTACAGGGGAGGTGCTGTCGGATTTTTGTCTAGCGGGGACTCCCTCGGGGCGTGACAGATGCCATTGGGGAGAGCCTTTTTGATGTATATCAAAAAGGGGGAGAATATGAGATTTACCAATTTGGGAGAATTAGGAGATTTGAGTTAGGTGGCCTAACTCAAAAGTGTTTGTGATTTTTGGCAAACATCAAAAAGGGAGAGATTTTGGTGCAATCGGCCTAGGTTACGATTGACCAAACTCGAGTTTGACTCAAACAGTATTTTGATATTCGACAAAATGTATGACAATTTAATTGTCATGGAAAGTCCAAGTCTTGTGTACTTAGCATGGGAAGTCCAACATAGAATTGGCATTTGGAAAGTCCAAGTGTGTAGCCTTAGCCACGTAAGTCCAAGTGTGTAGCCTTAGCAGTGAAAGTTCAAATCATTAGTATTTGGGAATTGGGAAGTCCAAGTGTGTAGCTTTGGCATGGAAAGTCTAACATGGAGTTGGCAAGAGAAATCCAAGTGTGTAGCCTTGGCATGGAAAGTCCAACATGGAGTTTGCAAGGGAAGTCCAAGCATGGGGCTTGGTATTTGGGAAGTCCAAGGATGTACCTTGGCGGTGTAGACCCAGTTAGCATGACAATAGCTGAAGGAAGCACCTGGAGGCTAGCATATGAATGAACAAGTCATGGAGAACTTGGAGGGTTTCGAGAGGCGTGAGATCATTGGAGGTGGCTAGAAGGCTTAAGTCTAGGATAAGGGTGGTCTAGCAAGTATGAGGGCATCATACTTGGGCTAAACCTCATGGTTGAGGTTTATCAATCGACTGGGGGGTATGTACCAGTCGATTGGTGAGAGTCGACTGATGTTCGATTGCATCGCATACCTTGGCAATCGACTACCAGATTTGGGCAGTCAACTAACTTTGAGCAGTCGACTGCTGGTTGAGGACATGGGCATAGAACACTTGGTAGATGAGTGAGCACTTGGCTATGGGCTTGGGAAGTCGATTGATAGTAATGGCAGTCGAATGCCAATATATCTATTGGCTGAAATGTCGATGTGGATTAACTCGTTGTGAGACAACGACTACAAGAGCAGTCAACTGGGGGCTTTTGATAATTGACTGCCAGGCGCGAAATTAGCTCGATGTAGGTTATAAAAGGAGTTAGAATTGGAGGATTTTATAGTGATTTTTAGGGAGATTTTGAAGGGAAATTGCTGCTGCATTCCAGACCTTTAAGAGCAACCCAAAGCAAGCAACAAACAAAGCATTCAAAGCAATTGTTGTAAAGTTTCTTTACTTGCATTCCATTATTGTCTTTGTATTTGCTTGTACTTCTTGTATTACTATTATAATTGCTTGTACGAGATTTCTCCACCTTTGACGTGTTGTTGAGAAGGAGATTTATTAGTGGTGTGTGCAACACTAGAGCTCGTTGAGCTCGCCCCGTGGAGTAGGAACCCTAAGGTTCTGAACCATATTATATCGATTGTGTATTGTGAGTGTTTGTTTTGTTTTATTATTGTTATCATTATTTTCGCTGCGCTAACAAGAATTGTAGATAAGCTCGTAAACACGATCAAATTTCATCAAGCGAACAAAAGGCTATTCATCCCCCCTTCTAGCCAGGGCATCGATCCCCAACATTGGCCTAACTTCGAAACTAGTCGATGACTTTGTTAAGGATCTTGATTAAGCAAGTGATGGGAGAATAGCGATTCTTGATTTTGTGCCATCGATTGTGTTCGTTGATGCAACTAAGTTAGTTGAGGTACATTATGATGGTAGTGTTGCACTTTAAACATTAGCACAACCGGTTATCTATGCTCAATACTTGTTGGTCTTGGTATTTCAAGTGTAGAGCCATGGTTTTTCTGCGCTCACTACTTGATGGTCCTAGTATTTCAAGTGCAGCACCACATTGGTCCTACACTCTGAATATCAACACCACTGTGTATCTCAATCTAAAACCTTGATGGTGATGTTATTCCAAGTACAACACCAAAGTGGTCCTAGACTTACAATATCAGCATCGGAGTTTATTTCACGATTTTAGCTCAAGGTGCTGGAATTTGAAGTGTAGCACCATTGTAGTTCTAGGATTTATAGATTAGCACCACTGGTTATTGAAGCTCACTACTCGATGGTCCTGGTATTTCAAGTGCAGCACCACTTTAGTCCTAGACTCTGAATATCAACACTACTATTGATCGCACCTAAAACCTTAGCGGTGATGTTATTCCAAGTACATCACCAAAGTGGTTATGTACTTCCAATATCAACACCACAGTTTATTTCAAAATTTTAACTCATGGTGCTGGAATTTAAAGTGCAACACCATTGTGATGTTGGAATTTAAAGATCAACACCACCGGTTATCAAAGCTCACTACTCGATGGGCCTAGTATTTCAAGTGCAGCACCACGTTGGTCCTGGACTCTGAATATCAACACCACCGTTGATCTCACCTAAAACCTTGGCGGTGATGTTATTCCAAGTACAACACCAAAGTGGTCCTATACTTCCAATATCAACACCACATTTTATTTCATGATTTTAACTCATGGTGCTGGAATTTGAAGTGTCGCACCATTGTGGTGCTGGTATTTACATATCAGCACCACCCGTTATCAAAGCTCACTATTCGATGGTCCTGGTATTTCAAGTGCAGCATCACGTTGGTCCTGAACTCTGAATATCATCACCACCATGGATCTCACCTAAAACCTTGGTGATGATGTTATTCCAAGTACATCACCAAAGTGGTCCTGTACTTCCAATATCGACACCATAGTTTATTTCACGATTTTAACTTATTATCTTGGACTTATCGTAGGAATGTTAAAACTAGACATAGACACTAGAAACACCTTCATAACACTGCCCTCTTCCATTGCATAACAATTTTTCAAAAATCTAAATCTCATAGGCCCATCAATGGATTTTGATTGAAACTCATTGATGGATCTAGAGAGTTCCGATTGGACTCATGCCAAGTGCTACAGGGTCATGAAGTGCCCTACACTTCATTTATGCCAAAAGAACAAGAGTTCCTATTCCTTAGCAGCAGTGATACGAAGGTATTCAAACTTTCTTACTATAAGACAATTAGCACATGCGCATCACTTATCGTAGGGATGTCGAAACGAGGTGTACACATCAGAAACACCTTCACTCCACTGCCCTCTTCCATTGCATGATAATTTTTCAAAAATCTAATTCCCATAGGCCCATCAATGGATTTCAATCAAAACTCATTGATGGACCTAGAGAGCTCTGATTGGACTCACCACACTTCATTTGTGCCAAAAGAACAAGACTTTCAATTCCTTAGCAGCAGTGATACGAAGGTATTCAAACTTTCTTACTATAAGATAATTGGCACATGCGCATCGTTTATCGTAGGGATGTCGAAATGAGGTGTACACACCAGAAACACCTTCATCGCACTACCCTCTTCCATTGCGTGACAATCTTTCAAAAATCTGAGTCACATAGACCCATCAATGAGTTTCGACCGAAACTTATTGATGAACCTAGAGAGCTCTGATTGGACTCATGCCAAGTGCTACAGGGTCTTGAAGTGCCCTACACTTCATTTGTGCCAAAAGAATAAGAGTTCTAACTCCTTAACAGCAATGATATGAAGGTATTCAAACTTTCTTACTATAAGACAATTGGCACATGCGCATCACCTATAGTTGGGATGTTGAAACGAGGTGTACACACCAGAAACACCTTCACCGCACTACCCTCTTCTATCGCATGACAATTTTTCAAAAATTCAAGTCCCATAGGCTCATCAATGGATTTTGACCGAAACTCATTGATGGACATAAAGTTGGCGTGAGTCAAATCGTAGCTCTCTATAGAGGATCGGACGTCGCGCTAGAGGGGGGGTGAATAGCATTTCGCATTTTCATTGCTTGATTGTGTTTGTTCTTGTCTACAATAAGATTAGCACAGTGGAAATATAAAATACAAATACGAGTACACAACACACAAGCAACACACCCAAAAGACAAGATATAATGTGGTTCGAAACCTTAGGGTCCCTACTCCACAGGTCGAGCTTAAGTGAACTCTAGTAATGCACAATACCACTAATAAATCTCCATCTCGGAACAATTCGGAGGTGGAGAAATCTCGTACAAAGTCTTACAAAAATAAGAACAAGAGATACAAGCAAATACAATAAAATACAAGTAAAGAAAATATTATAAAGAATGCTTTGAATGCTTGACCTTTGGTTGCGTACGGAATGCCTTGAAGGTCTGGAATGCAGCAGCAATTCCCCATCAAATCGCCTCAAGCACCATGGCCAAAAACCTCCTCTTCGAGCTCCTTATAAAGCTACAACTTAGGCTAATTTTCGCCTAGCAGTCGACTGCTCGTACCCATCAGTCGACTGCTCCTATAGCTTATCAGTCGACTACCAAACCCTAGTAGTCGACTGCTGCCCCATTAGTCGATTGCCCAGTCGACTATGAAACTTTCTATGCTCGTGGCCGCAAACAATAGTCGACTACCCTCCATGGCAGTCGACTGCCCAAATATGGCAGTCGACTGCCAAGGCCACACGATCGCAGTCGACTCACGACCAGTCGACTGGTCATAACCCTAGTCGATTGCTCAAAGTCGACTAGGCTGTTAAGTGTCAAAACACTTGATCAGTCGACTGATAAACCTCAACCATGAGGTTTACCCCAAGTATGATTCCCTCATACTTGCTAGACCACCCTTAGTCTAGACCTAAGCCTTCTAGCCACCTCCATCAGCCTCATGCCTATCGAATACCTCCAAGTCATCCATGACTTGTTCATCCATACGTTAGCATTCAGGTGCTTCCATTGGCTATTGTCATGCTAACAGAGTCTATATCGTTAAGGCACATTTGGGTGTATGCTACTAAGACACACGCTTGAACTTTATGCCACTAAACATTGGACTTATGCTGCCAAGACACAAGCTTGGACTTTACGTCGCCAATATCACATCCTTAGACTTCCCAAATGGCAACTCCATGTTGGACTTTTCAATTGCCAAGTACCCATGACTTGGACTTTGCCATTGCCAAGACCCATGCTCGGACTTTTCATACCAAGTATCCAAAACTTGGACTTTGCCATTGTCAAATACCCATGACTTGAACTTTTCATATGGCAAGACCATTCTTGGACTTTCCATGACAATCACATTGTCATACATTTTGTCGAATAACAAAATACTGCTAGAGTCATACTCGAAATTGGTCAATCATGACATGGGTCGATTGCACCAACAATCTTCTCCTTTTGGATGTTTGACAAAAACCACAAAAACCTTTGAGGTATGCCACCTAACTCAATCCAATTCTCCCTATTGCTAATTCTCAAATTCTCCCCCTTTTTGACATACATTAAAAAGGCTCTCCCCAAGGGTATCAATGTCTCATATCCCAATGAGATCTTACAATCTCCCCCTTTGTCCAAAAATATCTAGGATGTCTTCACTCTTCCTAGTGATAAATCACATATCACTAAATGAGAGGCAATCCTCATTCTCCAATTCTCCTCCTATGAGGAAAAACTCATCCATCATCCCTTGATGGATAACCTCCCCTAAAGACTTGCTCCCCCTTGACCATTGCACGAACAATGTCCTTGGAGAGTCCCTAAGCCTATAGGAATACTAAACACTCAAAATTAAGGACAAAAGTTCAAACTTGAACTTTCACACACCTAAAAAAAATTGATTTCTACCCTAAACAACTCTCTTAATCCATTTTTAATGGTTTTTTACCATTCCAATGCTTTCTAAAGTATATCCTAAGGTTAGGAGAAGTTAGGGAACCTAGGAATGACTGAAAATGTGTTAAACAAATTTTGTTTACTCGAAATCAGACTTGACAGTCGACTCGGTTAGCAACTAGTCGACTGCCCTTAAGGCTAGTCGACTACCCAAGGCGGCAGTCGACTGATTTCTGTAATTTGCAGTAATCAGGTTTAGAATTCAAATTTTATTAAATCATAAGTAATTATACATAATTTGAAAAATAATGAAACTTCATACATATAATACTTATGTCAATCATTATGGATGAAAAATATTTGAAAAATGAAATACCCATTAAATTGTGAGATTGATACAAAGTTCAAAAACAAAGAAAATTTTAATATTTTAACCCTACTTTGTATCAACTTCATCAATGGTGATTGCTATCAAAAGATAGATTTCACCAAGGTTTTCTAAAATAATTTTTAAATGTTTTTTGAAAATCTATGTTGGACTATGATCTATGGGCTCGATGCACATGACTTGCACATTAGCTTTTCCCATGATCCACCCTAATGTTTAATGAGTTCTAAGTTCATTATGAAGTACTAAATAAGCACATGAACTTAACTCATTTCCTAGCATCTCACATGTATCTAGGTATATCAATACACACTCAAGTCAATGTTCTTGTGAGATGTGGATTTTGATTATTGGGGGTTCATGTATTTTCTAGGCAACTCTATTTGATTCTTTTATACATGGTACTTCAAATCATGTCATTGTCCTTAGATCAATTTTAATTAACCTTAAATGCATGAATGATGATAATGACATATAATGATAGTATAAATAACAACATGTTCCAACAGTCATGATGTCATAGCATATAAATAAAGTCTAAGTACAATCATGATATTAAAATTAACCCTAAAGCATTATCATGACATATTATATGATTAAAAAGAGATATGATGTCATGACATAGCAAGACAAACAAGACATGACAATTTTATAATATCAAGGTATAAAAATACCTAAAGTTTGAATCTAATTACCATTTCCTAGGATTTATCCTATATTTGCCATAATGGCTCATCTCCCAAGTGTACCAAAAATTCAAAATGGCACACCATGACCTCTAAATCTAATTGTGCCAATTTGATCAATTTTTCAAACTTCTCAAATTATATTGGCACATCCTAAAATCCTTTAGGATTAAAATTGAACCTCATTTCCAACCTTGAAAATGTCCTAAAGTGTCAACTCTTTCAATGGTTTGGTTAGCTATTCATCCACTTAGGGTTGACATACCCTAGCCCATTTAGCGTGATGGAATCACGTTCCTAGGAACCCAATACCTATTTGAGCTCCTTGAGTTTACAAGGTATTCACTAGGGATAACTTCCCTAGATACCTTCCTAATGACCCTTCTAAGCTTTGAAGCCTTGGTCATTTTGGTCTTACCTAGGTTTACTCTAGGGGTAGCTCCTCTTGTAACCTTCTTAGTGACTTCCCTAGGCTTCTTTGAAACCTTAGCCACTAGGCACACACCATGGTTAACCTTAGGGATGACTTTCCTAGTAACCTTAGTTTTCCTAGACTTATCAATGGTTCTATAATTGAATGGAACACTATGGTAGTTTGGCACAACCTCCTTGGACTTAGGCTTGTGACCCAAGCCTTTCCTATCCTTGGAAGGCTTTTGTCTCCTAGACCCTAAACTTTGACCATGTGACCCTATAATCATGTTTTCCATCTTCCTTAGGGTCTTTCCTATTTTTTCAAGTTTTGACCTCAAAACTTGATTTTCTAACTCTAATTGCCTATTTTTTGAATTTTCATTTTGTCTTTGAGCATTGTTCTTCCTTTTTGGCATATGTCTATCATTCTTAGGGTTAATGCCCAAATGCTCCTCTACCTTCCTAATAGTTTCCCTAAGTAGAATTATTTTAGGGTTATTGATTCTAGATTTATCCTTAACCCCAATATTGCAAGATTTAGCACCTAGACAATAAAAACTATTATTTCTAGCATGCTTTTATTCATTAGTAATAGAAATAGCATTAAAATTATTCCTAGCATGCTTTTGACTATTAATTGAAGAAGAAGCATGCTTAAAGGTTAACTTAGGGTTTGCCTTAGCTCCCCCTACATGTGTAGCTCTTCTTTTTCCCTTGGTTTGCTTTCTCCCCTTAGGGAATTAGCTTCTATAGTGGTCCCGTTGTTGGCATTTGAAGCAAATTGCATTCTCCTTGCTCTTGATTATTGGGGCTCCGACATCCTTAGGCTTTTCTTGAACTTTTGGCGTCGGTTGAGTCTTCTTGACTCGCGTTGGACACTTGCTCTTGTGGTATCCTTGCTCCCTACATTCAAAACATGTAATATGATTTTTTTACTATTAACACATGTGTTTGAGTTACCTAAGGAATTTTGGTCTTGTCCTTGGCTCCCAGAAGTGGATGGCTCATCTTCTTGCTCCAACATTGAGGATGACCTAATCTCCTCCTCCTTAATCCTAGAGGTGGAGGCTTCCTCCAACTCTTCCACTTCTTCTACCAATCCGGATGTTGATTCATTCTCAACTTCCGAATCCTCACTCTCTTGTGAGGATGAGCTTTCTTCCTCCTCCTTGGATTCTTCCTTATCCTCTTGGACCGGTTGAGACTTCTCATGAAATTTTGTCAACTCACTCCAAAGCTCCTTGGCATCCTTATATTCACTTAATCTACACAAAATATCATTAGAGATTAAATCAACCAAGAATTTTATTACCTTCTTATTTTTCTCGAATTTTTGGAATTGTTCCTCGGTCCATTTCTTCATCTTGAGGAATCCTCCCTTCGTCCTTCTTGGATATTCGAATCCTTCCATCAAGATGAACCAATCTTTGATGTTCATCATGAGGAAGGTTCTATACTCTCCTTCCATTGGTTAAAGCCCCCAATTCCATAAAAGCCAAAAGGGAGTGGAGTATTGATGTCACGACCTAGTCCAAGACTTGGCTCCTCCATCTTCTTTCTTTCCTCTAGCGCATTTGCTCCTTGGCGGTTAGTCCAAATGAAGAGCTCCAAGCTTTGATACCACTTGTAGAGGATCAGACGTCATGCTAGAGGGGGGCAAATAGCGTTTCGCATTTTCGTTGCTCGATTGTGTTTGTTCTTGTCTACAACAAGATTAGTACAGCGAAAATACAAAATATAAATACTAGTACACAACACACAAGCAAAACACCCAAAAGAAAAGATATAACGTGGTTCGGAATCTTAGGGCTCCTACTTCACAGGTCGAGCTCAAGTGAGCTCTAGTGATGCACACCACCACTAATAAATCTCCTTTTCGAAACAATCCGGAGGTGGAGAAACCTCATACAGTCTTACAATAATAAGAACAAGAGATACAAGAAAATACAATGAAATACAAGTAAAGAAAACTTTACAAAGAATGCTTTGAATGTTTGATCTTTGATTGCTTGTGGAAAGCCTTGAAGGTCTGGAATGCAGTAGCAATTCCCCTTCAAATCGCCTCAAGAACCATAGTCAAAACCCTCCTCTTCGAGCTCCTTATAAAGCTACAACTTGGGCTGATTTTTGCCTAGCAGTTGATGGCCTATACCCATCAGTCGACTGCTCTTATAGTCGTTGTCTAACAACGACTTAATCCAAGCTAGAAAACTCCAACGGATAGCTCATCAGTCGACTGTCAAACCCTAGTAGTCGACTACGAAACTTTCTGTGCTCGTGGTCGCAAACAGTAGTCGACTGCCCTCCATTGTAGTCAACTGCTCGGCTAGTCAACTGCCCAAATTTGGCAGTCAACTGCCAAGGCCACACGTCCGCAGTCAAGCTCCAGTCGACTCCCGACCAATCGACTGATCATAACCCTAGTCAACTGCTCAGAGTCGACTAGGCTATCAAGTGTTAAAACACTTGATCAGTCGACTGGTCCATAACCCTAGTCGACTAATGAACTTCAACCAAGAGGTTTACCCCAAGTATGATCCTCTTATACTTGCTAGACCACCTTTAGCCTAGACCTAAGTCTTCTAGCCACCTCCATCAACCTCACGGCTATCGGCTCCCTCAAAGTAATCCATGACTTGTTCATCTATATGTTAGCCTTCAGGTGCTTCCATCGGCTATTGTCATGTTAATCGGGTCTATATCGCCAAGGCACATTTGGGCTTACGCTGTCAAGACACACGCTTGGACTTTACACTGCCAAACATTGGACTTATGCTTCCAAGACACAAGCTTGGACTTTACGCCGCCAATATCACACCCTTGGACTTCTCAAATTCCAACTCCATGTTGGACTTTCTAATTGCCAAGTATCCAAGACTTTGACTTTCCAATTGCCAAATACCTATGAGTTGGACTTTACTGTTGCCAAGACCCATGCTTGGACTTTTCATGGCAAGTATCCAAAACTTGAATTTTACCATTGCCAAATACCAATGACTTAGACTTTCCATATGCCAAGACCATTCTTGGACTTTCCATAGTAATCATATTGTCATACGTTTTGTCGAACATTAAAATATTGCTCGAGTCAAACTTGAAACTGATCAATCGTGACCTGGGTTGATTACACCAACACTCTCTAGGTCCATCAATGAGTTTCGGTCGAACCCCATTGATGGGCCTATGGGACTTGGATTTTTGAAAAATTATCATGCAATGGAAGAGGACAATACAGTGAAGGTGTTTCTGGTGTGTATGCCTCATTTTGACATCCCTACGATAAGCAATGTGCATGTGCCAATTATCTTATACTAAGAAAGTTTGAATACCTTTGTATCACTACTGCTAAGGACTAGGAACTCTTGTTCTTTTAGCACAGATGAAGTGTGGGACACTTCATGACCCTATAGCACTTGGCATGAGTCCAATCAGAGTTCTCTAGGTCCATCAATGAATTTTGATTAAAACCCATTGATAAGCCTATGGGACTTGGATTTTTGAAAAATTGCTATACAATGGAAGAGGGAAGTGCGGTGAAGGTGTTTCTGGTGTCTCTGCCTAGTTTCGACATCCCTACGATAAGTCCACGATAGTGAGTTAAAATCGTGAAATAAACTATGGTGTTGATATTGAAAGTACATGACCACTTTAGTGTTGTACTTGGAATAACATCATCACCAAGGTTTTAGATGAAATCCACGATGGTGTTGATATTTAGAGTCCAAGACCAACATGGTGATGTACTTGAAATATCAGGACCATCAAGTAGTGAGCTTCGATAACCAATGGTGTTGATTTGTAAATTCTAGCACCACAATGGTGTTGCACTTCAAATCTCAGCACCATTAGTTAAAATCATGAAATAAACTTTGGTGTTGATATTGGAAGTACAAGACCACTTTGGCATTGTACTTGGAATAACATCGCCACTAAGGTTTTAGGTGAGATCAACGATGGTGTTGATATGCATAGTCCAAGACCAACGTGGTGTTGCACTTGAAATATCAGGACCATCGAGTAGTGAGCTTTGATAATTGGTGGTGTTGATCTATAGATCTCAGCACCACAATGATGTTGCACCTCAAATTCCAACACCATGAGTTAAAATCATAAAATAAACTATGGTGTTGATATTGGAAGTACATGACCACTTTGGTGTTGTACTTGGAATAACATCACCACCAAGGTTTTAGGTTGAGATCCATGGTGGTGCTGATATTTAGAGTTCATGACCAATGTGGTGCTGCACTTGAAATACCAGGACCATCAAGTAGTGAGCTTCGATAACCGATGGTGCTGATATGTAAATCCCAGCACTACAATAGTGTTGCACTTCAAATTCCAGCACTACAATAGTGTTGCACTTCAAATTCCAGCACCATGAGTTAAAATCGTGAAATAAACTATGGTGATGATATTGGAAGTATAGGACCACTTTGGTGCTCTACTTAGAATAACATTACCGCCAAGATTTTAGGTGAGATAAACAATGGTGCTGATATTCAGAGTCCAGGACTAACGTGGTGCTGCACTTGAAATACCAAGACCATTGAGTAGTGAGCTTCGATAACCAATTGTGCTGATATGTAAATCCCAATACCACAATGGTACTGCACTTAAAATTCCAACACCATGAATTAAAATCGTGAAATAAACTTTAGTGTTGATATTGGAAGTACATGACTACTTTGGTGTTGTACTTGGAATAACATCACCACCAAGATTTTAGATTGAGATCCATAGTAATTGTTTGATATTTAGACGTCAAGATCAGCGTGGAGTCTTGGCATGAAAGTTATATGTTGGGCACATGAAAAAATCAAGCATGGAGCCCAATAAATCCCACGATTATAATTGACAGACGAGTTGACTCGAGAGATCTTGATAGTTGACTCGAGTATGTATTTTGATATTCGCGAAACATAGCTGACATTTGGTAAAGTCCAAGTCTTGAGTACTTGGCATGAAAAGTCCAAGTGGGACACTTGGCGCATGGAAAGTCCAAGTCATGGGGTACTTGGCATTTGGGAAAGTCCAAGTCTTGAGTACTTGGCATGAGAAGTCCAAACATGGGTCTTGGCAAATGAGAAGTCCAAGCATGGGTCTTGGCAAATGAGAAGTCCAAGCATGGGTCTTGGCATGGAAAGTCCAACATGGGTTGGCAAGGGAAAGTCCAAGCTTGAGTCTTGGCATTTGGGAAGTCAAGGGTTTGATATTGGCGTAAAGTCAGCGGAGTCTTGGCGGCGTAAGTCCAATGTGCCTTGGCGGTGTAGACAGATTAGCATGACATAGCGAGGAAGCACACGGAGGCTAAGCGCGATGGATGAACAAGTCATGGATGACTTGGAGGATCAGGCGTGAGGTGATGGAGGTGGCTAGAAGGCTTAGGTCTAGGCTAAGGGTGGTCTAGCAAGTATGGGGCACCATACTTGGGTTAAAACCTCATCTTTGAGGTTGGCGGTCGTGGCATTATAGCCGGGTTCAGCGTGAGTCGACGAGTTCATTGTCGTTTAAAGGAACTACTGCTGGCGATCATTGCCTCATTGGAAGCGATCGATGTCTGACGATCGGCCCCGTCGAGGCGGCGATCGCTAGTTGAGCGAAACAGAATGCTCCGTGGCCGATCGGCATCGACTGCGATCCTATCAATGTTAGCGATCGCGCCAAGATCCGTTGGAATTTTTCGGCGTGGATCGGCCGTTATCTCACGACAACGATGGCATCGATCATTGGTGACTTATAGCGATCGGCCCGATGGCGGAAATCCGGTCGCGCGCAAGGATAAAGGAGCTCGGCGGGAGGTTTTTGCAGATTTTTTCTTGGAGCGTTTTGAAGCGATTTCGTGCTAGTCCAAGGCAATCAACAAGCAAGCTTCTAAAGAGTTTTTGTAAAGTTTTCTTTACTTCTCTTGTTGTATTTCTTCTTATATTTGCTTGTTGTATTTAGATTATTATTGTAATCTCATTGTAAGAGGTTTCTCCACCTCCGACTTGTGTCGAGAAGGAGTATTTGTGATTAGTGAGTGCGTGTGCATCACTAGGGCTCTTTAGAGATCGATCCGTGGAGTAGGAACCGTTTGGTTCCGAACCACGTTATATCCTTGTGTTCGTGATTGTATCTTTTCGTTATTGCTTTTATTATTTCTATTCCGCTGCATACGAGAGTTTGTAGACGATCATGAGCGATTTCCATCTTCCTGCGGTCAACGCTATTCACCCCCCCCCCTCTACGGCCTCAAATTTCCTACAAGTGGTATCAGAGCCCGGGGCTCTTCTACGGACTAATCGGCGGGAGCTAGGACAAAGAAGCTAGAGGGTGAAGATAGAAGAACAATTGGGATGGAACATTAACACACCGATCCCTTACTCCTTCTATGGACAAGAAGGGTTTAAGCAATGGAAGTCAAGAATTAAAGACTTCCTAATGATGAGGGACTTCGAAGAATGGTCTATCTTGATGGAGGGTTTTAGCTATCCAATAGGACCAAAGGGAGGATTCCTTAAGAAGAAGAAGTGGAGTGAAGATCAACTCCAAGCCTTCGAGAAAAACATGAAGGTAGTAAAATTTATTCTTGATTTGGTCCCTAATGAAATTGTGTGTATGGTAGGGGACTATATGGACGCTAAGGAGTTGTGGAGCTAAGTGGCAAAACTCCATGAAAATTCATCATTGGTCCAAGAAGAAGAAGAAGAAGAAGAGTGCTCATCCTCTCAAGCTCAAAAAGAAGCAAGTACATCTTCATCCAAAGAGCTTGAGGATTCGGAGGTTGATAGGGAATCAACATCTGGATCAGAAGAGGTGGAGGAAGTGGAAGAAGCATCCACTTCTAGGATTGAGGAGGAGATTAGAGTTTCCTCAACAGGGCATCAAGAAGAAGCCGACATCCGGTCGAGATGAAGAAGCCCAAAATCAATTCCGGTCTCCATTAACCTAGGTAACTCAAACACTCTAATTTCAAATAAAAATAATATTATGTGTTTTGAGTGTAGGGAATTTGGGCACTATAAGAGCAAGTGCCCAAAGAAGATTAGGAAAGCTCCACCGGCACCAAAAGTCAAGGATGTCGGTTCCCCAACACCTAAAGGCAAGGAGCACATCATATGCTTCAAGTGCAATTCAAAGGGGCATTATCGGAGTCAATGCCCTAGGGGGAAGAAGAAGGGGCAAGGAGAAGCATTACAAGTAGGGGGAGCTTCTATAGCTAACCCTAAGGTATATTTAAATAATGCACCTTCTAAATTTAAAAGTCAAAAGCATGCTAGAAATTTTAATTCTCTTGCAATTCATAAAGAGCATGCTAGAAGTAAAGAATTTTGCTTAGGTGCTAAAAATGTTTACCTTAGGAGTAAGGAGAAATTTGGGACTAATGTCCCTAAAAATATTTTACCTAAGGGCAAACCTAGGTCAAATAACTCAAGATCAATTTTACCTAGGGAGACAATTAGAAAGGTGCAAGAGCACCTAGGTCTAAACCCTAAATGGACTAGGCATATGCCTAGGAAGTCCAATGCCCAAGATTTAAATCAAAATTCTAAAATCGGGCAATTAGAAAAGGAAAATCAAGTCTTGAGGTCAAGGCTTGAAAAACTTGAAAAGACTCTTAGGAATATACAAACCCAATTTAAAGGGTCTAATGGTCAAAGTCAAAGGTCCAAAAGTCAAAGTCAACACCAAAGACCTAAGAGTCAAAAGTCAACCAAAGGCAAGCAAGGTTTGGGTCACAAACCTAAGCCTAAGGTAGCTAACCATAGTGTTCCATTTGACTACGGAACACAAACTAAGTCTAGGAAGACCAAGGTCAATAGGGAAGTCATCCCTAGAATTGACCAAAGGGTGTGCCTAGTGGCTAGGGTTTCAAGGAAACCTAGGGTGGCCACTAAGAAGGTTGCAAGGGAAGTTACCCCTAGAGTCAACCTAGGTAAGACCCAAATGACCAAGGCTAACAAGCCTAGGAGGGTCATTAGGAAGGTATCTAGGGAGGTTATCCCTAAGGAATACCTAATTAACCCTAGGAGCTCAAATCGGTTTTGGGTTCCTAAGAGCGTGATTGATTCACGCTAGATGGGTTTAGGGTGTGACAACCTTGATTGGATGGGTAGTTAACTCAACCATGATAAAGGTGGCATTTTAGGTTATTTTCAAGGTTATGGATACCTTGGAAATATGGTTGAATCATAATCCTAAAAGATTTTAGGATGTGCCAATATTAGTTATGAAGTTTGATAAAATGATCAAATTGGCACAATTAGGGTTTAGAGTGTTAGTGTGTCATTTTGGGTTTTTGGCACGCTAGGGAGATTAATGATAATATGGCAAAATATATCTAACTATATCAAATGGCAATTAATATTAAAATTTAGGTATTACCATACCTATACATTTTATATGTCATGCTTTGATTGTCATATGCCATGTCATGACATCATGCCTAGTTCTATGATTTTATATGTCATGTTCATGTTTAGGATTAAGGTTTCAAATGTCATGTGTTTTTAGATTTCATATTATGCCATGACATCATGATTATGAGCATATGCGTATTTATAACATTTCTAATGTCATAATTATTCATGCATTTAAGACATTTTGGTTGAAATTGAATTAAGGACTATGGCATGACTTGAAGTCCCATTTATAAGGGAATCAAGTAGGGTTGCCTTAGAGAATGCATGAAACCCTAGTTTAGGATGAACAAAACCCACATCTCACATTAAATTGACATGTATGTGTATTTATACACCTTAGATACATGTGAGATGCTAGGATATGAGTTGAGTTCAAGGTGCATAGTTTTTGCATCTAGATGAACTAAAACTCATCTTGTTTCACCGTGGATCATTGGGAGAGCATGTGTACAAGTCATGTACATAGAGCCCAAGGAATATGATCCAAAATAAGGTTTTGAAAACATTTTAAAATCATTTTGAAAAACCTTGGTGAAGTCTATCTTTTGATAGAAATCACCATTGATAGAGTTGATACAAAATAGGGTCAAAACATTGAAAATTTCAATGGTTTTGAGTTTTGTATCAAACTCACTAGTTTATGGGTAAAATAATTTTCAAATATTTTTCACCTATTGTGTGTGTCATAATTATTATACGTATAAATTTTCATGATTTTTCGAAGTACGTATAATTATTTATGAATTTCTAAAATTTATTTCTGATAGTTGAAAATCGAGATTTTGATTATCGATCGGCCTGTGGCGATCGATATATAGTGGCTGATCGTGATTCGTCGAGTCATTGCCAGGTCTGATTTCGGGTTAACAAGGTTTGTTTAGCCCGTGTTCAGCCATGGTAAAGGTCCCTAACCACTTCTAACCCTAGGATATGCTTTGGAAAGCATTATAAAGGGTGAAAATCCATTGGATATGGATTAGGAGAAGTGTTAGGTCAAAGTATCAAATTTAGGGTATGGAAAGTTCAAGTTTGAACTTAGAACCTTAATTTTGATGGTTTAGAGTTCCTATTGGCTTAGGAGCTTCCCAAGGACATTGTTGGTGCAATGATCAAGGGGGAGCAAGCCTTTAGGGGGAGGTATCCATCTTGGGATGATGGATGTGTTTTTCTCCTTGAAGAGGAGAAGTTATTGGGAGAGTATCATCAATTGGGAAAATTGATGGGTTTTTGATACCCAATTTGGAAATTGGGAGAGAGTATAGGATTGTCTCTCTTGAGTGATATGTGAATTATCACTAGGAAGATGGTAGGCATCCTAGGTATTTATTTTTGGATCAAGGGGGAGATTGTAAGATCTCATTGGGACATGAGACATTGACCTCCTTGGAGAGAAAACCTTTTTGATGTTAATCAAAAAGGGGGAGAATGTTTGGGGGAGAACATTTAGAGAGTGTTTACCAATTTGGGATAATTGGTAAGGGATTTGAGTTAGTGGTCTAACTCAAATGTTTTGTTAGGTTTTTGTCAAACATCAAAAAGGGGGAGATTGTTGGTGCAATCGGCCCAGGTCACGATTGACCAGGACTCGAGTTTGACTCGAGTGATGTTTTGATGTTTCGACAAAAACATATGACAATGTAATTGTCATAGGAAAGTCCAAGTCTTGAGTACTTGACATGGAAAGTCCAAGTGGGACACTTGGCATTTGGTAAAGTCCAAGTCTTGAGTACTTGGCATGAAAAGTCCAAGTGGGACACTTGGCGCATGGAAAGTCCAAGTCATGGGGTACTTGGCATTTGGGAAAGTCCAAGTCTTGAGTACTTGGCATGAGAAGTCCAAGCATGGGTCTTGGCAAATGAGAAGTCCAAGCATGGGTCTTGGCATGGAAAGTCCAACATGGGTTGGCAAGGGAAAGTCCAAGCTTGAGTCTTGGCATTTGGGAAGTCCAAGGGGTTTGATATTGGCAGCGTAAAGTCCAAGCGGAGTCTTGGCAGCGTAAGTCCAATGTGCCTTGGCGGTGTAGACACCGTTAGTATGACATAGCCGAGGGAAGCACCTGGAGGCTAGCGCGATGGATGAACAAGTCATGGATGACTTGGAGGGATCCGAGAGGCATGAGGCTGATGGAGGTGGCTAGAAGGCTTAGGTCTAGGCTAAGGGTGGTCTAGCAAGTATGGGGGCACCATACTTGGGTTAAAACCTCATCTTTGAGGTTGGCAGTCGACTGACATTATGACCGGTTCGACTGTCGTGAGTCGACTTGAGTTCGACTGTCGTTTAAGAGCTGCTCACAGCGGTCGGCCGCTCATTGGAAGCGATCGGCCCGATGTATCTGACGATCGGCCGCCAAAATCGACGATCATTGCTAGTTGGCGCGAGCAGAATGCTCGTGGCCGTGGAATTTTTTTAGAGTGGATCGAGCCGTTGTCTCACGACAACAGTGGCATCAGTCGACTGGTGACTTATGGCAGTCGACTGATGGGCGAAAATCCAGGTCGCGCGCAAGGATAAAAGGAGCTCGACGGGAGGGTTTTTGCAACCGATTTTCTTGGACGTTTTGAAGCGATTTGCTGCTGCAAATCAGGGCTTTCAAGTGCTAGTCCAAGGCAATCAACAAGCAAGCTTCTAAAGAGTTTTTGTAAAGTTTTCTTTACTTCTCTTGTTGTATTTCTTCTTATATTTGCTTGTTGTATTTAGATTATTGTTGTAATCTCATTGTAAGAGGTTTCTCCATCTCCGACTTGTGTCGAGAAGGAGTATTTGTGATTAGTGAGTGTGTGTGCATCACTAGGGCTCTTTAGAGCTCGATCCGTGGAGTAGGAACCGTTCGGTTCCGAACCACGTTATATGCTTGTGTTCGTGATTGTATCTTTTCGTTATTGCTTTTATTATTTCTATTCCGCTGCGCATAACGAGTTTTGTAGAGACAATCGCGAACGATTTCCATCTTCCTACGGTCAACGCTATTCACCCCCCCTCTAGCGACCTCAAATTTCCTACAGAAATACCATGACCATCAAGTAGTGAGCGCAAAAAAACCATGGTGTAGCACTTGAAATACCGGGACTAGCAAGTATTGAGCGTAGATAACCAGTGGTGTTGATGTTTAAAATCCAGCACTACCATCATGATGTACCTCAAATAGCTTAGTTGCATCAAAGAACGCAATCGATGGCACAAAATCGAGAATCACTATTCTCCCATCTCTTGCGCACCTGCGCAATCAGGATCCTCAACAAAGTCGTCAACTAGTTTCGAAGTTAGGCCAACACAAACTATTAGAATCCATTGTCCAATTCACTTCGATGCTAGTCAGAAAATAAAAAATGTGTTTAGAATTTCACAATCAAATATGTTAACGTTGAGTTGAAAGCTGCCTACTGGGATGGGATCTATCCGCTGCCACCCATTCAACAATAGGAAATAGTTTACTCTGAAAAAAATTTCAAAGGACTTGCATACAAATTTATGACAGAAAGAAATATTTTTACAGTTATCTCATTGATTACGATACTCCAGTTCAATCCTATACAATACAACGATAATAATTTCAGTATTTAACCTGAATCAAAGACCAAATATTTATATTTAACAACATACCCAAGATATGATTCATCAATTTCTTAAACAATTGTATTAGTTAATAAAATAATATTTTTAATAACACATTTAAAATACGCTTCAGCAATTACTTTTCTCTTTATCAAAACTATATAAGATATGTCTTCAGTTGCAAACTACTTTTCCTCCCCCTTATAATTGACAACAATAATTAGTTTGTCACCTGGACCAAGAACAACCATAAAAGGTCATAGCTTGATGTCGATTTGAACTGAAACATCACTGAAGTGCCTTCCAACTATACGCTTAGCATCTATTAGAGAAGCAATACTAGATAATCTAAACTACTAAGTAAGCCATCACTATAAATTTATAGAATGCAGCAGGTTTATATTAACAAATTGAACTATCATTTTCTCTATGCTTCATGAGTGTCACAAGCGCAGGTAAGCTATAATCATAACTCAAGTCTAATCAAAGATATTTCATTCCATTAATTAAAATGCGGCGAGATTTTTTGAAGGCATATTAGGTAAGGAAAAAACAACCTAAATGATAACCTCATCCGAAAGATATGTGAATCCATGTGTTTGGGTAAGAAATTTTTAAAAAAATTGATAAGCTGCAAGTTTCAAGCATGAAGTCATGTGAAGTTTCAAACTCATGGATCGCGTGCGCGCGAGGGGGATGTCGCCCTGTGGCAACACTCACCATCGAGGAGTTGCTCCCGACTGCACAGCGAGGTGATAAAGGCATACGCCTCCGCCCACACATCGAGGGGAATGGCGGCCTGTGCCTCCGCCCATGTGCCGAGGGGGGTGGCAGCCTACGGCCAGACCGATGCGGCAAGGAGCGCGCGATTGGTCGAGGGCGAGGGGCAGGAGCGAAGGTGTCTCATCGAGGGGAGGACCATGGTGGACCTTGCAAACTCTAACGGTGAAGGAAACCAAAAGAGAGAGGGAAGCCTCAGGTTGCGCCGACAACAAAGAAAATACTAGGAAAATCGAAATTCATATAAGGAAAAGAAATTTACAAAGGATATCGAATTTCAAAAACGAAGGGAATCTCAATTTATGAGGCGAGTGCAGCGTGACTGAGACGAGGTGTCACCGCTACATCCACAATCGCACATAGGCGCCTATAAAGCGTCGTCCATATATATATCCGTGAGTACCACTTCTACCATTCACCATTCGATCTCCAAGAGTTCAAGAATTGAGCTATAATCCTCATTCGATCAGACGGTGGATAACAAAAATGCTCATTGATACTCATGAATGAATTATATAGTATAATATTTCCCCATATATATATATATATATTACTCTTTTCATAAAAATAATAATAAAAGACACCTTTTAATTTTTTTACTTTTGTTTTATTATTATTATTTTTTAAAAGTAACCTGATATATATAGTGATCACTTGTGCGTCGATCAATTGCACGTTTATACGTGCATAGTGAAGATGAACAGTGAATTCATTGTTCATGTGAGAAAGTGTACACAGTCGCATAAGAAATTGGTGCACGGAAGATAAAAATTATATATATATATATATATATATATATATATATATTGTCTTGATAATTACGTAGATGTTTAAAACATGAAATTTTGGTATCTATGAAATATCTAGTTGAATTTTTTACTTTTTCATGTAAAAGTATTACTGCGTTCAAAAAAAATCTTTCGTTGATATAAAAGGCGATTCGTCGACTCTCAATATCTTCATTATCAGTCGATCCCATAATTAATACGAAAGAGATAAATCACAGAGAATATATTACTTAATTTAGAATTAGTATATATAATAGTAAAACAGACATCTCGAAAAATTTACAGTTCTTGAAGATTAATTTTTATATATTGATATAATTTTATTGTCGTGCTAATAGTAAAACTCTCTCATTCAATGGAAGGAAAAAAAAATCCTTCAAGATTTATTATCAGAAAGTCGATCATGACCATGAGACGTGAGTATATATATACATAGTTGTAGCCTTCGCGAGAAGGGTCTAGTGGCTAGCACATACAGACGTTGCACAATAAGACAACGGATCAATCCCTCGCAAATGCGAGGATGTCATCCTTCTATGCGCTAGTTATTAGTCTCAAGGGTCAAAGACCTAACGTGATTTACCTCTTTTACGATGGTCTGAAGACGGACTAATAGAAACTGATAGATTGACGGATTCTAACCTTTTATACCATATATACATAGTTGTAACGTCCCTAGTCGATCGTATGCCACCTTATTTCTTTTGCTTTCCACCGAAGTTATAATTTGTCAGACCGGTCAGGAGGCCGGCCCAATCTGATCCGGTCCAGATTTAGAGCTATAACATCCTGTGTCTCCTATTGTAGCGAACACAGGCTTCAGCCAATAACAATGGCGCAACGTAAATGGGTCCGCTAGCGACGACAGCGGATGACCGGTTTCACATTGCCCATTCCCGAAACAGCAAACACTCACCTTTTACCAATCAAAAAGGCGTTCCCAGTTGGGGCCTCTCACCGACATATTTGCTTCAGCCCTTTGCCATTTACACGTTGACGTACCACCCGCATCACAGCGACGACCTCCTCTTCCGGTGCGATCCGTCTCGTCCCCGCCCCTCCACCGCGGCACCGCCAGCCGCCCACCGGAGAGAACGATTCCGTTGCTACCTTCGTCTTCTTCTGTTGACCCCATGGATGAGGTCACGGCCATCCTCGCCCGGGATTTCGGCTTGCGGCCGCAAGGCAAGTCCGCCCCGATGGCAGCATCCAAGCCCGCTAATCCTGCTTCCGGATCGGCCGCCGAAAAATCCTCCTGGAGCAATCCAGTTTCCTGGGGCATCCCTGACTCCTCCGGCGATCCCATTTTCGGCAATTTGGGTCTTGGAAATCACAGCAGCCGGAGCCAGCCAGCTTTCGACGATATATTCGGAGACCCGCCGGTTCATTTGAATCCTCCGGCTTCCGCGGGTGGGTTGGCGCCTTCCGATCCGCCTGATGTCTTTGATTCCTTACTGGATGGTTTCGGAGGCTCCGGTGTGAAATCCTCTTCTATGCCGGTGCATGATTATGCTGGCCCTGATGTATTCGATGCGTTTCCTGGTGTAAATAGTTCGCCGGTTAATTACGCTAATGACGATGTATTCTTTTCCATCGCATCGGGATCAAATCATTCGTCAAAGCCTCCAATGGAGGATCTTCTTGAGAATCTTGGAAAGCCAATGAGGAAGTCTAAGAGTTTGAATGGCGAAAAAGAGCATAACTTTTCTGGCACTGAGAAATTGATTCCTGGATTTGGTCGGACTAGTCGTTCCCCCGAGAAGAGGTACAGTTTGGTTAAATTATTTGAATTTTTATGTGAATGACCTTATATACTAGTTTGGTATATGAATCTATTGGTAAATGATGGAAGTTTGGCGTCGCATGTGAGATGGTGGAATGCATACTCTTCTTAAAAATATTGCATACTAATTGACTTGTCTGACACATATAAGCTGTAATTACTGAACCATTCAACAAAGTTCTAGAGTTTCCTAAATAAACAATTGTATACTTAGTCATGGTCCATCTTTTATTTGAAGGAGTTAACGGGAACTGTTTGCACCTCATTATGATATATGTATTGAGCTGATAGTGTAATATGGTTATTTATTGCATAAGAACTACCTTTATAAGGTGGAACAACTGAACCTTTAAAGTGTTTTGTTATTGAAACCAAAAAGAACAATCCTATTGAATAGATTCATCCATGTATATGCGTATTTGCTTAAACTAAATCTTTGCACTTTAAAGGGGAGCCTTAGCGCAATGGTAAAGTTGTTACTTTGTGAACTAAAGGTCATGGGTTCGAGTCATGAAAATAACCTCTTGCAAAGTAAAATAAAACTGCGTACAATTGACTCTTCCCTGGGACTCCGCATGGCGGGAGTTTCGTGCACCAGATTGTCCTTTATAAATCTTTGCACTTTATTATGACCGTGCATCCAACTGCAACTTATTCCAGCCATATATTTGATCCTTTGCTTTTATTTCCTTTATAATGGAAATGTTTTACAGGAATCCTCCAAAAATTAACCTACCGAAGCCTCCTGTTTCATCTCAGCCAACAACCACTGTAATGGAGGATCCCTTTGGTGTTTTTGAAACAAAAGAAACTACTGATCTCGAGTCTTTCTTTTCTATGGGTAAACCTGCAAGGACTACAAGCAAGAAACCGACTGCAGCTTCAACAGTGAGTATATTTGTCAAATTTTTGGAGCAATTAATCTTCATATCAGAGAAGCTGATTATTAGTTGTATCCTCTAGGAAACCATCTTTGATTTTCCAGATCAAGACATAGGCATTAATGGTGGGACAAATAGGACTTCTCAACACTCTTCACCTACGATCAAGAAGGCATCGTCCACACCTAATATTTTGCATGATGAACCTTTTGATTTTTGGGGTAGTGTTCTTAGTTCAAATTTGGTTTATCTTCAATTTTGCTGATATTTTATAGATAGCTAATGTTTCCTCTATTTTAGGTCCTCCCTCATCTGGAAAATTTGAAGAAATTGAAGGAGAGAGTGAAGAAAGAAGAAAAGCTAGGCTAGATCGGCACCAGAGAACTCTTAATCGTGTGGTATGGACTTTTTTTTCCCATCACCTTTATAGAGTTGTAACAAACTTCTCATGCGTTCAATTATTAGATGCAATAATTTCACTATTTCTGATGTCACAACAACAGGCAAAAGCTTTGGCAGAAAAAAATGAGCGTGACGTGCAAATTGAGCATGAGCAGGCTGTAAGACAAGTAAGCCTCTTAATCTCTTATCATTTTTTAAGTATTTCTCAACCAGTGCCTAAATAAACCATGGCCAATCATTTTGCTTGATATATTCCAACAGCTTATTTTCTCATAACTATGCTATTGCTTTCAGAGTATTGCAGGAGTACGAGAGGCTGAAATTAAACAATGGGCTGCTGGCAAAGAAGGAAATTTACGTGCTTTGTTATCAACAATGCAATATGTCAGCTACTATCCTCTTAGATTTGGAAATTGCTGCCCTTTAGCAGACTTATATGATATGGTTATATTTCTGATTGCTAAAGTTATATTTACTCTATTGCTCAGATTTTTTTTTTTTGTGTGTGTGTGTGTGTGTGTGGTATGTTTTCTTGTCGTGTCGCTTTGATTCTTGTGAAGCATGGTAAGCTTTCGTAATTTTTATTGGCTGCAACAAAACGCATGGTTTGTTGATATTTAGGATTTGTTAGTGTGGGATTCAGCTTTGATTTCCATATGCCACTATAACATCATTGACATTCTAATTTTCGGAATTCAGGTACTTTGGCCAGAATGTGGCTGGGAACCTGTGTCGTTGACTGATGTGATCACTGCTGCCGCAGTGAAAAAAGTTTATAGAAAGGCAACCTTGTGTGTCCATCCAGATAAGGTGCAACAGAGGGGTGCAACTCTCGAACAAAAGTATATCGCTGAGAAAGTGTTTGATCTTCTTAAGGTACTCGTTTATCTCAGTAACCTTCATCACAAAATTCACATGTAAAAATCTCATTGGTCATCATGACCGCCATGATAATTGCTATAGTTTTTCTTGTGCATATTCAACTTCCACTTTGAAACTAAAGATACATACAAAGCTCATATGTTCATATTACCTATCCAAGTTTACCTGTGTAGTTTTTCCTGTGGATTTGCACATGCAAAACAGCTGCACAAGTTGCTTTTGATGTACCTGCTGAATTCCTCTCCAGTATTTGCCTGCTACTGCTCCCCAGTAACAACGTGGAGAATTAGTTGATAATTTATCCAAGGGTTTTAAGAACTTAATAATTCCTAATGACTCATTTGTCATAAAATGGTTTCTCTTGCTTGTTATCTACCTTTGTGCGGAATCCAATGTCCTTATTATATTCCCCGCAGAGAAAATTAACAGATGAGATAGTTTCTGAAAATATAAGTTCCTTGGTTCTTTGTCATGCATGCCAATCCATGAAATTGCACATTGCAGTGTATTCATTTAAAGAATATTGCTGCGCTGTTTTTCTCATGTTCTTTCTTCACTGCAAGCTCAGATATTTACCTAGCTATTAGGAGCGGTTGACATAGTTGTCCAATGATTAATTTACCACCCCAAGAATGATTACCTTTCTAGTAATTACGTTTTGTGGTTTCCATAAATTATCTCTAATATGTTCTTATTGCCATGGTACAGGAAGCTTGGAAAAAATTCAACACCGAAGAGCTCTCCTAAGTGGCGTAGCCTCATTCCCTTCATTCCCTTGCCTGCGATAGGAGGCAAGTGCAACATTGGATTTAAATTCTTGGCATTTGTCCATTCCCTTTCCTTTGCTTTGTTACCTATGGTTAATGGGGTAAAACAATCTGTTCCCTTTCGTAGACTTCTAGTATCTTGTGAAAAGTATGAAACGACGACATAACGTAGGACCATTCATCTTTTTCGTCAGTCTTGATTGCAACAAATCCAATTAGCATCCATCTTTTGGAGTACCATGTACCTTCGCTTTAGATGCTAATGTTGTTTATTCATGTATTCTTTTGTAAATTATTGTCAATTTTCAAGGGTCGATGAGATAAACACTAGTCTGAAGACAGCTTGTGAAAATTTTACGGAATTTACTTTTAAATTTGAAGCCAATAAATAGTTTGTTTTAAAGTTTTTTTTTATCGATTCAAAAATATTGTTAACTATTTGAGAATTTATTTTTAAATCCGGAATGAGTTTCAAAAATCAAACTCAACTTGTTTTGTGTAATTACTCTATTATAGATTATGATTCAAAATTGATGGTTCATACAAATTTGACTCTTAATATTAATCATTTAAGATGGTTATGATTCGAAATTGTTGATCTATATGGTATAGAGAAATCAAACTTAACATATTACCTTCGAAAAAACTGGACGTATGTTCTGCAATAGTTGATACCGAACAAATTAGATTTTTTTTTAATGAGCAAATTTTGAATCTTTTATAATTATCATTATAAAATATCAAAATTAACTTTGCTATTTGTATCATTAAAATTAAAAGAAATTATAAAATAATTTTCAAATTCATATTTGGAATTTGAGAATAAATATGGATATTTTATCCCTTTTTTTTTATAAAAATTATATTTTTATAATTTTTAAATTAGTACTATTAATATTTTAAAATTTAGATATATTACTTTTTTAATACATATTTTAAACTATATTCTTTATAAATATTTTATTGGAACAAAAATATCATCATATGTAATTAACATTTCATAAAAAATATTTAACTTTAATTTAGAATTTAAAACAAATGCAATTAAATAATATCAAGAATATTATAAAATATTTTTTCATTTTGATTTCATTGGTAATACACGAGGAGATAAAAATTTATTATTAATATATTCATTTAAAATAAAAATTTATTATAATTAAATGAGTAGGATAATAAATATTAAAAAGTTTTTCAATTGTATTACTAAATATTTTTAAAATTTCTCATGCTACATATATCTATTAATATAAAAATAAATATATATTAAGATTATTAATAATTTGAAAAAAAAAATGAATATGATAATTTTCTATATTGAAATAAATCTTGTAGTAATTAGTATGTTAAATTTTAACATATTGGTACATTATATGAAAAAAAATTATGTCTCATTTTATTAATTTTATAAAATTTATAATGTGATATAAATAAGAAATAATAATTTTAATTAGTTTAATTTTATTTTTTTAAAAATTTTAATCCATCCCAAACATATACATTTAAAATATGACATACATAATGAATGTGAAAAAATACACAACTAATAATAGACTGACAAATAAATTTAAGTTTATCGATATTTATAATATTAGAACTAGTATTATCAAATGAAATTGAAAATATTTTATTAGTTAATCTATATTCTTTTAAAATTAAATATAATAACTGAGAAATATTATACGAAATTCAATATGTTAACAAATATTTTTTAGTCGTGTAAGAGATATCGATCTAATGACATATTATATTTTTTTATTTACACTAAGGTATCTGAATATTCGGTTCGACTAATTCCTAAGAGTGACTGACCCGGTCCCACAGACCTTCGGAATGCCCCATCAACAGCTGAGCCGGATAAGGTCGGAACTCAAGTGGTCTCCATTGGCCACCAAGGGTAAATCAGGGAAGCATTCGCAGTTTTTTCATGGTTCAGCTCAGACTCCGCAGTCGCACCATCCCTGAACGACGGTTCAACGCCAAAGTTGTACTCCGTCCACTTGACAAACTCCTGAGCCTCAGGGCCACCCGAATGGATTTTCCTTAAATTTGCTGCTGAACGATGTCGTAACAAAGGATCGAACTACATTCTCCTGTGGGATGTCTCTCCGCTTTTACCGTTGTACCGTGCTCTTAAGAGTAGACATGTTATATTTATATATGAATGAGTTTGTCAATAATCACTTCAAATATTGGAATATAAAAATACATTATTATTTAATTTACAAAATTCTTCAATTAATTTTTTTCTGTGTTACTAATCTTTAAATTATACAAGCAAGGATAATGCATAAAATACGTGTAGCATATGCGTTAAGAGATTTTTTACTAAAAATATTCAAAGGTGTATTTAGGCTCAAAACTAAAAAAAAATGCTATATGGAAATAAATTTAGCTAATCATTTTCTTAATTTAATATCAAAATATTTAAATAAATTTATATCAGTACCTTCAATTAACGATGAAAATCTAGAGAGTTACTTTTGAGAACGTTCGATCTCAAATTTTGTCAGGTGTTTTGTTTCGATGTGTTGTTTCAATGACCTATAATTACAGTTCGATTAGAAAAAAAAATATGATTTTAAAGGTAGAGTTTTTCAAATCTTGAAACTTTCGATACCTCCCTTTGCATCAATTGTTAAAAATTGCTCTGGTTTATTATCAGTAAATTCAAAATCCTTGGACTTGGGATTAGGATGTGGGATTGATATTCAGAATGATTACTTTATTGTCCTTCCGAAAATGAGATGAATTTCTTCTATTAGAATTGGAGAATTGAAAGCGATCGCGATTTTGAAATCTAAGGAGAAGAATAAATAAAATTATATGAAAATAATAAATTGAATATTAAGTTTGAAATATAACCATTACTAAATCATAGTTATTGATAAATAAACTTAATTTTTAATTAAAAAAATCAATTGAACTGATAATTTAAATCATCGATTAAGTGGTTTCTGACTGTTGTCTGTTGAGACAGGGACGATGAGGTGTCTGGTGGCGAAGGCGACAAAAGATCGATGACTCGGGCATAAGGATGGCTGACGCAGAGGGAAAGCCGAGATAGAAGGGCCGGCGTATCGGCCATGAGCCGAGCCGAATGATGTGAGGCAGCCGAATGGAGTATCTTGCAAGACAAACGCGGTTAAGGGCGCCGAGAGAAATCTCGGTCAGGATTCTCCAATGCTAAAGGCTAGTAGGAAAGGTGGCGAAAAAAATGGAGAGAGTTATGGATAGTGCGAAAACCTACTTTTCTCCTCCTCTAGGAGGGTTATATAGAAGCTAATCCTCTTGCCGAGTAGTATGGTAGGTATGGGTTGTTGGAAGATCGTAGCCCGGCTAGAGGGGGTGAATAGCCCTCGATGAAGATGATGGAATTCGATCGCTTCTTGATTGTCTACGATTAAGGTTAGCGCAGCAGAAACAAAGCTAAATAAACAATTAAAACAAATGCAAAGAGAAAAGAAGAGAGCAAATGCAAAGTCGGAGATATAATGTGGTTCACGACCCTTGCCGCTAATCCACGGACGATTCGTTCGGCAAATCACTCCCTCAACAATCACTAATCTCTGCTTTAAGGTGGAGGTAAACCTTTCTTATAAAATCTACTCCCTCTTACAATAGAATAGAAATAAACACAAGTAGAGGAGTGGAAAATTGTGTGGAGCACTTGGGAGAAGTTTAGGAGTTAAGTATTAGCCTCCCAAGAGCACCCAAGACCTCTTCTTATAGGGAAGAGACGATTCTTCCCGTTGGGCAGCGATCAGTTGACCGATGCATGTCATTAGTCGACTGATACTGTAGCCGTTGCCTCGCAACGACTTCATCCACGTTGGCGTCCAGCCAACGACTCCCCCATTAGTTGACTGATCAACCCTATCAATCGACTGATAGAGCCACCAGTGGAGTGATCCAGGCGATCAGTCGACTTTCAAACCTTCTGTGCCCACGACCACCTTGATCAGTCGACTGTCGTCCCTTAGCAGTCGATTGATGGTGCATCAGTCGACTGTCAAACCCTAGCAGTCGACTGTTGGGCCAGAAGACCATCAGTCGAACACTGATCGAGCACCAGTCGAGTGCCATCGACCTAGATTAGTCAACTGATATCTATATCAGTCGACTGACATCGGGTAAAACCTCAAACAAACCATTTGTTTGAGCATCCGACTATCGGGTAAACCTCAAACCATATGTCTGAGCATTCGACACTTCCATTCGTCGGGTAGAAACCTCAAACTCATGTTTGAGCTTTCGACTTATCCATGCGTCGAGTAAAACCTCAAACATAAGTTTGAGCATCCGACACTTAGCCATTTGGCCAAGTTCACCTATGAGCTATCGTTACAATCGCTCATTCTCTCATCTCCCTTGGAGTCCCTCGTCGAAGTTCTCTTTGTTCGGCCACGTCCCTCGGATACACAAAGCGCACGACTTCACAATGTCATCCTTCGCGTCTCACCCTGAAGTCTGCTTTCTTTGGCTTCACTCTAATGCTCCTCGTCTGACGGTCCCTCGGATGCACCAAGCGTACGACTTCCGCAATGCCATCTTTCACCAACTCAAGGACCCAAGCCATGAGGTGGTGAACTCACCAATGCTAACATCAAGTCAATCCATGTGTGATTCACTTAAGCCCTGCACAAATTAAACACACATATCAAATCCATAGCAATCTAACTTAAATCCTTTGCCACACATATCAAAACCACATCATACATGGGTTAATTGTCTTAACAATCTCTCCCTTTTTGATGTGTGGCAATCCGTTTAAGTTAGATAAAACAATAACAAAATACATAAGGCAAGAAAGCATGTAAAATATTATGAGCATCAAAACACTTCCCCTAAATACATGCAACTCCCCCTTAACACATGCTAATTTCCCCCCTAACATGATTAACTTAAACACTAATATTTCTCCCCTTTTGACACCATAAAAAACATTAACATATATTATACAAACATGACATCAAGTCCAAATGAAGAAAATACCAAAACCATGCCTGAAAACCCAGAAATTAGGCTGCTATGCTCATGCATAGTTCCATCAGTTGACTTATTCAGACTACCAGTCGACTGACACCAATTTTTTAGCCTTTTCTGATTTCGGAATCCGATTTCAAAAATGCATTAAAAATTCTAGAAAATTCAAAAAATCATGAAATTCGGGAAACATAATTCTCATAAGTCCCTTTATTAATGAAAAATTATTTTTCATGAAAATTCATTATATTTTAGAAAATTAAGCAAAAACTTAAAAGTTGTAAAAATGCTCAATTATGTATCAACTTTAAGACCTAATTTTGCCTTGAAATGTTTTAAAACATGAACTCACAGTTTATAAAATATAAAATGGTTTTAAAATATTTAAAATATCCAACTATGATCTGTGGGCAATATGTCCATTGATTAAATATTTGTTTTTCCCATAGTTGGTCTATGATTGCTCTATTATGATACACTTAATAATCCATCTAAATGCCATAAGCATTAGTGAATTAATTGTATTATCCTAACATCTCACCCATGTCTATATTTTCAATCAAGTTAGCCTTATGGTGAGTGTGAGATGTTCCTAAGGTATTATACTTAACCATCAATTTCATACAATTCTATCCAAGGTCAAGTATATATCATTCAAAAATATCCATCATGATCATAACACAAATATTATCATTTAATTTACATATTATGATCATAAATCAAATATTATCACTAAATGCATATGATCATACAACACATATTATCCATCATGATTTAAACATTATCATCCAATATCATAAGTCAAACATTTTTCAATCATGATCATAAATTAAACATTTCACTCAACACTAACATAAGTCAACCAAATAGCATGATATAAAATAGGTCTAATATGGTTGACTATCCTAGGTTTTTCTAACCTCTAAGGATGGACTTGGGATCCCAATATAAATTCTTTCCAATAGGGTTCACTAAGTACTCATTTGGGATCTATTTCCTAGCTACCATTGTAGTCTTTGATTGTCCCCTAGCTATTAAATAATGATAGGCCTTCTCATTTTTGGTTCCCTTATATCCTAGGTCTTTCTTGTTAAAACTTGCCCTTTGGCTCCCAATGATCATATTTAGGGTGTTGGAGCCTATAGTGAATTTTTCTAGGGCCTTAGTGAGAAAATCTACCTTTTCTCTTAAGCTCCTATTTTCTTCCACTAAGCATGCATCATTAACACTAGAAGAAATATCATTAATATGTGAGCATGCTTTTTCAATTTTTTCTTCTAATTTTCTAATATCATTAAGCATGCTTTTGTTCTTCCTCTTAGCCATAAATAAGTCCCTAGTTAAGCTAGTTATCATAGAAACAACATCATTGGAGGGTAGCTTAGTTACCTTACTTACCCAATCCCCTTTCGATGATGATGATGATGAGGCTCCCCCTTCACTCGAACTCTCCTCCTCGCTAGTACTAGCATTTTCTTTTTCAGAGGAGGTGGACTCTACATCATCAATTCCCATGAGTGCAAGGCTTATGAATGCTTCTTTTTCCTCTGATGAGGATGGATCATCTCATGTAGCTTTAAGGTTGCGGGGCTTTGACTTCTTCTCCTTCTCCTTGGACTTTTTTTTTTCTTTCTTCTTCCCTTCCTTCTTGTCATTCTTCCTCCTTTCTTCCTTGCTCTTGTACAAGAGAGGATATTCATCCCTCATGTGTCCCTCTCTTTGGTAATTATAGCAAATAACTCTCCTAGTTCTTCTCCTCCTATCATAAGACTTGTTAAATTTAAATTTTTTTAAAGCACGTCTCACCTTCCTTACCATATACACTTCTTCATTGCTATTCATGGAGGAGGAAGATTCTTCATCAGATGAAAAGGGTGGAGTCTCCTTCTTCTTCTTTCCTTTGTCGGCAATTAATGCTACTCCCCTTGGCTTTGTGCTTGATTCTTCAACTATGCCTTCAAGCCTAGTCTCATGTAACTCCATGGTGGAGAAAAATTCTTCTAGAGTACTTACCTCTAGATTCTTGGAGATGTAGAATGAGTCCACCATGGAACTTCACTTCGATGACCGAGGGAATGCGTCAATTGCCTTCATGATCATATCCCTATTGGAGAGCTTCTCCCCTACACTAGATAAACTGTTAATAGTTTTTTTAAAACGAGAATGCAAGGATAATACCTTCTCCCCTTTATCTAGCTTGATATTCTTCAACTGAGAGCGAAGGAGGTCTCTTCTAGCTAACTTGGCCTCGGATGTGCATTCATGAAGCTCTACAAGTTTTTCCCACATTTCCTTGGCGTTAGAGCACTCTCCAATTCGGTTGATTTCTTGTTAAGTGAGCACGTTGTATAGGTGATGCTTGGCCTTTGAATTTGCAAGGTGATCCTCTCTTTTCTTCTTTGTCCACCTTGATTTCTCTATTAGTCTCTCTTCTTCATCCCTAGGAACTTCGAAATTGTTTTCCATAGTAATCATTATTTCAAAGTCAGTTTCGAAAAATACCTCCATTCTCTTCTTCCACCAAGAGAAATTGCCTTCGAACTTGGGTGGATGAATGTTAGAGCCAACCATTTTGGTTGATTGTCACGGTGGTGAGTCCGATGACAACCTCCTCGCTCTGATATCACTTGTTGGAAGATCGTGGCCCAGCTAGAGGGGGTGAATAGCCCTCGATGAAGATGATGGAATTCGATCGCTTCTTGATTGTCTACGATTAAGGTTGGCACAGCGGAAACAAAGCTAAACAAACAATTAAGACAAATGCAAAGAGAAAAGAAGAGAGCAAATGCAAACTAGGAGATATAACGTGGTTCACGACCCTTGTCGCTAATCCACGGATGATTCCTTCGGCGAATCACTCCCTCAACAATCACTAATCTCTCCTTTAAAGTGGAGGTAAATCTTTCTTACAAAATCCACATCCTCTTACAATAGAATAGAAATGAACACAAGTAGAGGAGTGGAAAATTGTGTAGAGCACTTGGGAGAAGTTTAGGAGTGGAAAATTGTGTAGAGCACTTGGGAGAAGTTTAGGAGTTAAGCAGTAGCCTACCAAGAGCACCCAAGGCCTCTTCTTATAGGGAAGAGGTCATTCTTCCCGTTGGACAACGATCAGTTGATTGATGTTGTAGTCGTTGCCTCAACGACTTTATCTACATTGGCGTCCAGCCAACGGCTCCCCCGTCAGTCGACTGATAGAGCCACCAGTGGAGTGATCCAGGCGATCAGTCGACTTTCAAACCTTCTGTGCCCGCGACCACCTTGATCAGTAGAATGTCGTCCCTTGGCAGTCGACTGATGG
The DNA here is from genome assembly GCA_025175895.1 of Wurfbainia villosa. NCBI lineage: Eukaryota > Viridiplantae > Streptophyta > Magnoliopsida > Zingiberales > Zingiberaceae > Wurfbainia > Wurfbainia villosa. Next base: position 101,703,668 of record CM046000.1, on the reverse strand, counting down.
TGCATCAGTCGACTGCCAAACCCTAGCAGTCGACTGCTGGGCTAGAAGATCATCAGTCGAACACCGGTCGAGCACCAATCGAGTGCCATCGACCCAGATCAGTCGACTGATATCTATATCAGTCGACTGGTATCGAGTAAAACCTCAAACAAACCATTTGTTTGAGCATCTGACTGTCGGGTAAACCTCAAACCATATGTCTGAGCATCCGACACTTTCATTCGTCGGGTAGAAACCTCAAACTCATGTTTGAGCTTCCGACTTATCCATATGTCAGGTAAAACCTCAAACATAAGTTTGAGCATCCGACACTTATCCATTCAACCAAGTTCACCTATGAGCTATCGTTACAATCGCTCATTCTCTCATCTCCCTTGGAGTCCCTCGCCGAAGCTCTCTTCATTTGGCCACGTCCCTCGGATGCACCAAGCGCACGGCTTCGCAATGCCATCCTTCGCGTCTCGCCCTGAAGTCTGCTTCTTTTGGCTTCACTCCAATGCTCCTCGTTCGACAGTCCCTCGGATGCACCAAGCGCACAACTTCTACAATGTCATTCTTCACAGACTCAATGACCCGAGCCATGAGGTGGTGAACTCACCAATGTTAACATCAAGTCAATCCATGTGTGATTCACTTAAGTCCTGCACAACTTAAACACACACATCAAATCCATAGCAACCCAACTTAAATCCTTTGCCACACGCATCAAAACCACATCATACATGGGTTGATTGCCCTAACAATCTCCCCTTTTTGATGTGTGACAATCCGTTTAAGTTAGGTAAAATAATAACAAAATACATAAGACAAGAAAGCATGTAAAACATTATGAGCATCCTCCTGCCAAGTAGTACTGTAGGTATGGGCGATATGACTTCATGATGTATTCAGGCCTGCTTTAAGAAGTAATAGGGGTCATTACCCTCATAAATGCCGTAGGCGAGTGGGTTGTAATTAATGTTGTTGGATGTTTTAGCATCTAATCGAGATTATCTAAGCATGAATAATGAAATGAATAACGAAACTGTAAAACGGTAAAGGAACTTACAATGACCGTCAGAATCTTCTAGCTTCCTGGATCATTAGGACGACGTTTCTGCTTTGCCGTCTGAGGATCGATCACACTGGAAAGAACCTCCTCCTCCACAAGCCAAAATCCAACCGCGCCTTGATGTTCTCTACTCTTACTATTCTCTCCGATAGCACCTCGTTCGAACAGCCTCTCGGCGTCACCCTCTTTCTCCTTCCTTTGGGCAAAGACACTCCTTATAAAGGGTGTCATCTACTGTGTACCGCGAAGTGCGATTCTGCGCGCTCGTCTTGCGCACGTTATAAAGCAGCGTGTGCGTCTTCTTCGATTACATCTCCCACTCGTCCAAAGCATGTCACATAGACAAAATGGTCACATAGACCAATAAGAGGTATTTAGTCACATAGACCAAATAGAGTCAGAGTTATTAGTCCCAAATGACTAATAGAAGTTTCTAGTCACATAGATCAGAATCATGTCGGAGATTATAGTCCCAAAAGACTAATAGAACAAAGATCAATAGTCACAAAGACCATTAGAACAACCAATTCATACTTAGGAAAATGGCTCGTGCGACAGCAAGCACACTGAGCAATCCAATGCTATGAAAGTTGTTACACCTTACATAGCTGCTCACAGAGCGATCAATGCTAAGAAAAGTTGTTACGCCTAACTTTGCCGCTCTACAAATGGTGCATAACCATTCTCTGAATGACACATAGCCACTCACCTGATGACCCATTGTCATCCTCCAGGTGACTCCCAGCCATTTACCAGGTGGTACTGAACCTTTCTCCTGGTGGTACTTAACCATTTTCCTGGATATAATGTCTTGCTATTTGCCCAGATTAAATAATCTCCACTTACATCAATATGAACATCTCTAATCCCTCATTATGACCATCAAGTCAAGAGCATGTTCTATATTCTTAGTATTCACAAACATTTCCATACATAACAGAAATGGGTCGACCAGTGAATAATTATCAAAGGATGTAAACATATTTAATCTTCCTTTTTAGTGTGAATCCATTCATTTTAATCAGTCGCTTTCCTAGTCATGTTCCATAGACCGAATCATCTATAGTCAATAGGTTTACATGCTAAAGTAGCAAACCCTAATTAAAACTTCAAGCAGACACCTAAATAGTCACAAAGAGCAAATGCTGAGATTAACATATAATCTCAAAGGGCTCACATAGTAGAGAAGTAGAGATCCATTCTCCTACTACCTTTATTGTCGCCTTAGCACATGTGGTATGAATCACATGTTACAATGTTATTCTCTTTATCAATAAAGAGTGCATGTTTACCTCAACATCGTACAGATTTTGATCCAGACATTCCAAATATCTAATCCTGAATTCAACATATGAATTCTAATCTGGCTCATAAACAGGTATAATAAATGTTGGGAACATTTACTTCGATCACTTTACTTAAATGATCTTATCTTGATACACATATCAAGACGACCCAAACTTATAGGTATGTATCCCATACATATAACTTCCAAAGCTATCTTATAAGCAATAGTCTTACCTCTATTCGTACATAACAAACAGAGATGATTGTCCATGTGAGAGGACCAATCACTACCTGTCAACATGCTCACCGAGATCTTATCAGAATGTAACATCACATACACTGAATAAATTATGGCTTGCATTAAAGAACAATCAAATTACAATATCTGATTGTCATTACAAAATTGTTACATTCTTCGAAGTCCCATAGACTTTACATGCTCATTAAATGACTCTCTAGTCATTGGCTTAGTAAAAGGATCTGCAAGCATAACTCGAGTAGGGATATACTCAAGAATAACCTTCTTCTTAGCAACAATATCCCTGATAAAGTTGTATTTTATAGCAATATGCTTGCCCTTGCTGTGATATTTGGGATCCTTTGAAAAAGCTATCGCAGCTTGACTGTCACAGTAGACAGTCACTGGACTCTCACTATCTTCAGCAATCTTCAGATGCTTTAGGTGTTGGATCGATGCGGTTCGCTAGAGGGGGGGGTGAATAGCGATAAAAACTTTTTCGTAATCGTTCGTTAAGGTACGAGTAAAACGCAGCGGAAAGATAACAATAAATAAATAAAAACATGAGGGTTTTTACTTGGTTCGTAGCCTACGGCTACTACTCCAAGGCCCTAGTGGTCCTTGACCATGCACGGAGGGCAAAATACTAACCAAACTCCTCCTCGTTGGAGATAGGAGTTAAACGAATACAAAACTCGATAAAGACTCAAGGTAGAGGGACACTCCCCCTCTCCTTGATATGATTTAAAGCTTTACTAAAAGAAATAAACTGAAATACAATTTAGAACTTTCGTTACCGACGACTTTAAAGGTTGGAGGTTGAAGCTCTAGTCGTCGTCTCGACAGCGCTTTGTCGTAGGGATGTCGGAGAGTCGGAGCATATCGGAAGCACTTGGAAGCTTTTTTTTTGATAAAAAACCCTAGGTTTGGCCCTCCTTTTATAGCCTTTAAGCCCCTCATCGAATGGGTCTTCAACCAATAAGAATTGGGCACAAAACTCCTTGAAAGATGGTGATAAAGCTTGACTCCTCGAGGCTGATCCTTTGACCGTGATCATTCGGTAGCACTCCGATCATTCGACCTTCTGGGATCGATTGACGGCAGTCGAGTCCTCTAAGCTGGCAGTCGACTGATGCTTGCTGCAAGTCAAGGTTAGCTCAACAAAAACATAATTTCGACGGTCGTCGACCATCCGATCTCGACCTAGACCACCTATGAGATGTCTTGGGTCGGATCTACGCTTAAGTCTTTCCCCGTAAAGAGGATACAACCTTGCTTACACTCGCACACACAAGCTTACCTTAGTACTTACGTGTTGCTTTTGCTTCTGGCCTTCCACTCAATTCCTTCAGCTCCCTCCGAAGTCTCTTGAGTGTCGCCCGACCACCGCGGCTTCCTCCGGGTGTCGCTAGCCTTCAGCTCCAGCGTTGAGACTTTTCTGCACACTTGATTTAGCTCATGAGATAACAATATATGATTAACTTTGTATCATTTGCTATAATCAAAACTTAGGTTCGACTTAGGTGCCTACTGCACCAACAATCTCCCCCTTTTTGATTTATGGCAAACCCACATACAAAGTTAAGTAAATAGCAAGCATGAAGAGTAATAATGTGCATGAGAAACAAAAAATATGAAGATTAAGTTGGAGTAGTAAGGATTTTCTTCAAGTACTCCCCCTTGAGGAAACCTCCCCCTTGACCGAGGGTGAGTCTTGAAGAAAGACCTTAATCCTCCCCCTTGAGGGTTGCTTTAAGTAATTAACATTACTTAAAGTTGGCCTTAGTAAAACGTTTTAGTTAAGCCCTTTCTCCCCCTTAACTTTGGTAAAATTAAGCCCTTAGTAAAATTCTTTGGCCTTTTGGTAAAAGTTAACTAAGTTTTAACTTTTGGTTTAAATATGAAGTAAGAGTTAAGTTATCAAAAAATTTTGACCCCTTAACTTTGGCCTTTTTCTCCCCCTTTTGCCGTATATCGAAAAGAGTAAGGGGTGTGTGGAAAACAAAAAGTGTTAAATTTAAAGTCCAAGCATGTTCCCCATTTTTTATATAAAAAAATAATATACTGAAAATAAGCTCATCTATAAAATGTTCGACTCATATTTGGCTTGATTGATATGTAAGATCAACCAGTCCTGGTCAGAGTCGGTTAGTATGTATGATTATACTCCGTGGTTCATAGCGATGCACTAGCTCTACATCTGGAACCAGGAGTAAGGTCCTAACATCTCACGCCCATCTACGTGGCTAAGTACACAAACACATTAGTCCTATGTGTTGTGAGATGTAATGGCTCCTTAAATCTATAGGTGCATGATATCTAAGGTATGTCCTATGCTAGTTCCATAAAAATGAAATTAAAGAAATAGTAGTAAGAACATATAATTTGCATGTACCTATTCTATTACGCACATGCCCAATTTTCGTCTTAATAGACTAAATTCGGCTTCGGGTAGGGGTTTAGTAAATAGATCGATTCGACGTATTCGAGGTGTATGGCTCCGTTGGCCACATGTTCTCGAATGAAATGGTGTTTGACCTCTATATGTTTGGTCCTAGAGTGACATATCGGATTCTTTATAAGATTAATTGAACTAATGTTATCTACGTGAAGTTTAGTATTCGTAAAGTCTAACTTAAAGTCGCGGAGAGTGTGCTTCATCCAAAGAAGATGCGTGACACACTCACCCATCGCGATGTATTCGGCTTCGGTGGTAGATAAAGCAACACAGTGTTGTTTCCTACTGCACCAACTCACTAGACTCGAGCCGAGAAGTTGACAACAACCACTCGTGCTCTTTCTATCGAGCTTACTACCGGCATAATCCGAATCGGAGTAGCCGATTAGTTCGAACTCCGTAGATCTAGGGTACCAAATACCAACGTTAAGTGTGCCCTTAAGATATCTAAGGATACGCTTAACTAGGGTTAGGTGTGACTCCTTAGCACATGTTTGAAACCTGGCGCATATACTTACTGCGAATAGGATGTCGGGTCGACTCGCAGTTAAGTATAGGAGACTCCCTATTACGCTCCTATAGTATTTTAAGTCAATGGACTTACTTTCTAGGTCTTCTCCTATGTTAACATTTATCACCATTGGGGTGTTTATTACCTTAGAGTCTTGCATTCCAAATCTTTTAATTAACTCCTTAGTGTATTTTTGTTGATATAGGTATATACCATCCTTAGTTTGTTTAATTTGTAGACCTAAAAAGAAACTTAACTCGCCTACCAAGTTCATTTCGAACTCACTTTCCATGAGCGAAACGAACTCATTTAGTAAGGCTGAGTTAGAGGTTCCAAAAATTATATCGTCTACGTAAATTTGAGCTATGAATATTTCTTTACCTAAGGTTTTTACAAAGAGAGTTGGGTCAACTAAGCCTTGGTTAAACCCTTTTGACTTAAGATGGATTGAAAGTCTCTCGTACCAAGCTCGAGGAGCTTGTTTAAGTCCATAGATAGCTTTCTTAAGTTTTAGAACATGGTCGGGTTTATCTAGATTTTCGAATCCGGGGGGTTGGCTGACATAAACTTCTTCTTTAATGTATCCATTTAGGAATGTCGACTTAACATCCATTTGAAACAGCTTAAATCCTCGATGTGCGTCATAAGCTAGCAACATTCGAATGGATTCGAGTCTAGCTACTGGGGCATAGGTTTCGTCGTAATCTAAGCCTTCGACTTGGCTAAACCCTTTGGCGACTAACCTAGCCTTGTTTCTAACTACTTCACCTTTATCATCAAGCTTATTTCGAAACACCCACCTTGTTCCAATTATCGTTTTGTCTTTAGGTGGTGGTACTAACTCCCATACTTCATTCCTAGTAAATTGGGCTAGCTCTTCTTGCATTGCAATAATCCAATCGGGATCAAGAAGAGCTTGTTCAATTGATTTGGGTTCTATCTTTGAAATTAAGGAAATTTGACTAAGGTTCCTATAGGATGCTCTAGTTCGAACTCCTAGATTAGGATCTCCTATCACTTGATCGATAGGGTGGTTAGTTTGAATCCTAGATTGGGTTGGGTTTGTGTCACCTAATGCTTGATCAATGGGGTGACTTGGTTGAACACTAGTTTGGTTGGAGTCATCTATCACTTGATCAATAGAGTGACTTGGTTGACTTAGGTTAGGATTAACACTAGACCTGATCTCGGGATCAGAGTTAGGTCTAGTATGAATCGGCTCGCTAATTGGGGTTGCCGGGGGTTTTGTAGGTTCGTGTCCTTCATTGAACACTACATTAATGGTTTCCTCGACTCTAAGGGTGTCGTGGTTATATACTCTATAAGCTCTACTTGTAGTCGAGTATTCTAGAAAGATTCCGATCGTGGTTTTGGATGTAAATTTCCCTAGGTAATCCTTAGTGTTTAGGATATATACCTTACACCCAAATACCCTAAAGTACTTGATGTTGGGTACTTTATCATGATAAATCTCGTATGAGGTCTTAAGGTGCCTTTTTACCATAAGGATCCTATTTTGGACATAGCATGCTGTACTCACGGCTTCTGCCCAAAACCTATCGGGTAGGTCGTATTCGTTCAACATGGTCCTAGCGGCTTCTTGTAGAGTTCGGTTTTTCCGCTCCACTAGGCCATTTTGCTGAGGGGTCCTAGGACAAGAGAATTCATGGTGGTATCCGTTTAGGTTACAGAAGTCGGTGAACCTTTGATTTTCGAATTCACCACCATGATCGCTTCTAAGTCTTTTAACCTTAAGGTCTTTTTGATTCTCGATTAATTTGAATAGATTGATTAATTGATCTAGGGTATCATTTTTATGTTTGATGAACCTAACCTGTAAACAGGAGTAGTCGTCAATTATGACTAAGCAATATTGACTTCTATTGAGTGACTTGGCTCCATGTGAATCGAATAGATCCATATGTAGGAGCTCAAGTACATTTGAGGTTCGTTCTTGGTTAGTTAACTTGTGTTGTGTCCTAGGTTGTTTTCCTTGTTGACAAGCATTACAGATTTTATTAACCAAGTTGTTGAGGTTGGGTAAGCCTCTGACTAAGCCACTCTGACTCATCTTGTGGACGAGTCTTGGGTGCGAGTGACCGAGTCGTCGGTGCCACAACCATGATTCCTCTTCCTGTGTCATAAGACATTTGGCTGAGGAATTGATTAAGTTAATTGTATAAATGTTATTTGTCCTAGTTCCTTTGAGTATTGTTTTAGCTGTTTTATTTGTTTTAATTACACATTCATTTTCTAAAAATACGACCTTATAGTTATTGTCACATAATTGGCTTACGCTAAGCAGGTTATATTCAAAATTCTCTACAAGTAATACATTTTTAATAACAAAATTCGAGTTAAGCTCGATATCACCTGATCCGATGATTTTGAGCTTGCCGTTATTCCCAAAAGCTACCGATCCTCGTCGTTTGAATCGAAGCTTTGTGAATTTGAGTTGATCCCCGGTCATGTGTCGGGAACAACCGCTGTCCAACATCCATTGATCCTACACACAAGGTGGTTGGATTGGATGTTAGATTTTTTTTTTTAAATTGGTTGTAAGTTGTTAAACCTAGGTCATCTCACCTGTGTCTATATGGTCAAGAATGTTATACTTATGTGTTTTTTGTGAGATGATTTCCAATTAAGTTGATTAAGTGTATTTAGGTTCAAGTAATTTTATGTTAGATTTGGATTTAAACCTAGGCTTGTCAAGTTTAACTTTTCAAGATCATGACTTCCAGGTCGTGGCGAGGCACAGGGGCCTTCTTTTATCGGATCATTGACCACTTCCTTAGACAAAGCCATTTTCAAGAAAATGATGACTTGACTCACCTAAGACTATCTCCTAGTCTAACTGGTTATTTTTGAAAAGAGGCTCCCCGAGGCTCAATCTTTTCGAAGAATTTTAGTTGGTTATGTTTTTGAAAAGAGGCTCCCCGAGGCTCAATCTTTTCGAGGAATTTTAGTTAGTTATGTTTTTGAAAAGAGGCTCCCCGAGGCTCAATCTTTTCGAAGTTGATTATGTTCATGTTCTAAGTGAGTTCACAAGTTTTAAAGTATAAACTTTCTAAGTTAAAGCATGCAATTTCTAAGTCAAAGCACAAACATTCTAAGTTAAAACATGCAATTTCTAAGTTAAAGCACAAACATGTTTTGTACTGGCTCCCCCTAGACCGTTGAATCGGTTCGGTCTATCCACATAGTGGATTTGGTCCTTGGGAACCCAGTACGGGTTGGATCATAGAGTTGAAATCAAAAAGTTCTTAGGGACCCATGCTTGGACATGTTTCCTATGTCGACTTACAATCGACATATACGACCTATTAGTCGTGTTTGAGTTAAACCCTAGTCCAACCTTGTTGTACACGGCCCTTTGAGATCCAAGTAGGAGGTCAAGCCCTTTGGATCCTGAAGTGAACCTTTCCAACGTGTTCCTAAGATCTTCGACTTGACTTTTCAAGAGAGAGTTCTCAACTTCGAGCTTTTCAACTCGAGTTGAGTCCTTCTCTTGAACTCGACTAGTCGAAGAGGTTAGGGAGACCTCGTGTTTGAGGAGTTTAACCTCCTCAACAAGGGTCTCGACCTTGGACTCGGACTTAGCTAACTTCCTAGACAAAAACCTAACTGTATTATGTAAAGTATTAAATAAAGTTCGACTTACTTTAAGGGTATCTTTTGAACCGGATGCGTATCCGTGGCTTGACTTGAAGGTAGCTTCGTAGTCCAAGTCATCCTCAGGTTCTGACTCAAGTTCAGGCTCGGTCTCCGTGTCCGACTCAATTGATTTTGCCATGAAGACGTGGTCTTCGTCTTCTTCGGATGACGCTTCTTCCCATGTCGCGTTGAGGGCCTTCTTGTCCTTAGGTGCTTGGTGGTTGAGCTTGGGGCACTCGGACTTGATATGTCCAAACCTGTTGCACTCATAACACCTAATATTGGAACTTTTAGGCTTACCTTGGTTGGGTCGAGTCGTGGTTCGCTTTCGTCCCTTGGCTATCCTTTGAGCTAGGTTCATTAGTTTGACAGTCAACTCCGGGTCAACTTCTTCTTCGGACTTGTCTTCCTCCTCGGTTGGTGGTGGCTTGCTTGCGATTTTCTTCTTCTTTGAACCTGCAAACAAGGCTATACCCCTCTCGGGCTCCGAGTTAGACTGCTCATGAAGTTCAAAATCCGAAAAGAGTTCATCTAACCTAATTTTAGAAAGGTCCTTGGAGACCTTATAGGCATCGACCATGGATGCCCATAAGGTAGTCCTCGGAAAAGAGTTTAGGACATACCTTATAAGGTCGCGGTTTTCGACCTTTTGCCCGATTGCGTGTAGGTTGTTGACGATGTCCTGGACTCGGGCGTGAAGTTGTGTCGCGGACTCGTGTTCCTGCATTTTTAGGTTATATAGTTTATTGAAAAGAAGATCACGCTTACATACCTTGGCTTCGTCGGTCCCTTCGTGTAGCTCCACTAGTTTTGTCCAAAGATCTTTTGCGCTTATGAAGGGGCCGACGCGATTTAGCTCCTCCTTGGATAGGCCGCATTGAAGGATTTGCGTTGCCTTAGCGTCGGCTTCGACTTGTTTTTTTGTTGCAATGGTCCATTGGTCATAATCCAAGGAGTCACCCACTTCATTAGTCGGAAGTGTGAAACCCGTTTGGATTATGATCCACATCTCGATTTGGGTTTTAAGAAAGCATTCCATCCGACCCTTCCAATAACGGAAGTCATCTCCGTTGTAAAAGCGGAGAGGTCGGACGGTTTCGAGATGGGCCATTAGAACAAAGAACACAAGGAGACGAAGGAAAAAGCAATGACAAAAACACACAAAAAGTACCAAGACTCGCGTCTTGGATTAGTAGTGCGGGAGTAAATTTAACAAAGCGAAATAAATTTGAAATAAACAGAAATAAAAGAAAAATAAATCTGTGAAAAATGGCTAGATTGGTGGTTTCACCAAATCTTAGCAACCCCCGGCTCTGATACCAATTGTTGGATCGATGCGGTTCGCTAGAGGGGGGGGTGAATAGCGATAAAAACTTTTTCGTAATTGTTCGTTAAGGTACGAGTAAAATGCAGCGGAAAGATAACAATAAATAAATAAAAACATGAGAGTTTTTACTTGGTTCGTAGCCTACGGCTACTACTCCAAGGCCCTAGTGGTCCTTGACCACGCACGGAGGGAAAAATACTAACCAAACTCCTCCTCGTTGGAGATAGGAGTTAAACGAATACAAAACTCGATAAAGACTCAAGGTAGAGGGACACTCCCCCTCTCCTTGATATGATTTAAAGCTTTACTAAAAGAAATAAACTAAAATACAATTTAGAACTTTCGTTACCGACGACTTTAAAGGTTGGAGGTTGAAGCTCTAGTCGCCGTCTCGGCAGTGCTTCGTCGTAGGGATGTCGGAGAGTCGGAGCGTATCGGAAGCACTTGGAAGCTTTTTTTTTGATGAAAAACCCTAGGTTTGGCCCTCCTTTTATAGCCTTTAAGCCCCTCATCGAATGGGTCTTCAACCAACAAGAATTGGGCACAAAACTCCTTGAAAGATGGTGATAAAGCTTGACTCCTCGAGGCTGATCCTTTGACCAGAATGATCCGCGGCCATCACTAGTCGATCAATGTAGCATCGACCGAGTGTCGACCTTCTAAAGTCAAGGTTAGCTCAACAAAAACATAATTTCGACGGTCGTCGACCATCCGATCTCGACCTAGACCACCTATGAGATGTCTTGGGTCGGATCTACGCTTAAGTCTTTCCCCGTAAAGAGGATAAGACCTTGCTTACACTCGCACACACGAGCTTACCTTAGTACTTACGTGTTGCTTTTGCTTCTGGCCTTCCACTCAATTCCTTCGGCTCCCTCCGAAGTCTCTTGAGTGTCGCCCGACCACCGCGGCTTCCTCCGGGTGTCGCTAGCCTTCAGCTCCAGCGTTGAGACTTTTCTGCACACTTGATTTAGCTCATGAGATAACAATATATGCTTAACTTTGTATCGTTTGCTATAATCAAAACTTAGGTTCGACTTAGGTGCCTACTGCACCAACATTAGGAACCTTTTTAACCAGACCGCTTCTTGTACAGCTGCCGAACATGCCATATATTCAGCTTCCATGGTTGATAAGGCCACATAGGCCTATTTCTTGCTGTTCCAAGAGATGGCGCCACCATTCAATAAGAACGCATAGCCTGATGTAGATTTTCTATCATCTAGGTCCCCAGCCCAATCTGCATCTGAATATCCCTTCAGGCTCATATCTGATCCGTGATAACAGAGACTGTAATCTGTCGTCGCTTTCAGATATCTAAATATCCTTTTCACTGCCTTCCAGTGTCTCGGTCATGGGTTTGACTGGAAACGACTGACTAAGCCAACAACATAGCTGATATCGGGACGAGTACACAACATAGTGTACATTAAACTACCAACAACACTGGCATATGGTTTTTTATTCATTTCGGCTATTTCATTTGGAGTTTTGGGACTCATACTCTTGCTCAGAACCAATACCTTTCACAATAGGTGTCTGTTCACTGTTGCAATTGGACATGCTGAAATGTTGTAACATCTTATTTATATAAGACTCTTAAGACAAACCCAAAAGTCTCTTAGATCTATCCCTGATAATCTTTACTCCTAAGATGTATTCAGCTTCTCCCATATTTATTGTGTCAAACTGTGATGAAAGCCACTTTTTGACTTCTATCACAAAACCTATGTCATTTCCTGCAATCAGCATATCATCAACATATAACGATAAAATGACATACTTTCCTTTATCCTTCTTCAGGAAAACGCAATGATCTTCATTGATCATTTCGAAACCATAAGATAAAACCACTTCGTTAAATCTTATGTTCCATTGTCTTGATGCTTGCTTTAGCCCATATATAGATTTCTTCAATCTACATACTTTATCTTCTTGGCCTTCAACAACGAAACCTTCTGGTTGAACCATATAGATTTCTTCATCAAGCTCACCATTAAAGAAAGCGGTTTTTACATCCATTTGATGTAACTCCAAGTCATAGTGAGCCACTAAAGCCAAAATGACTCAGATTGACACAAACTTTACTACGGGAGAAAATGTTTCCTCAAAGTCAATACCCTCTAATTGGGTAAATCCTTTTGCAACTAGACGAGCTTTGTATCGGTTAATCGATCCATCAGCTTTCCTCTTTATTTTTAGAATCCATTTATTCCCAATAGCCCTTCGGCCAGGAGGAAGATCGACTAACTCCCAAACATGATTCTTAATCATTGACTCCATTTCTTCAACCATTGCAACTTTCCACCTTTCTCCAGCTCTAGAGCCCAGAGCTTCCTTTACTGACTGAGGTTCCTCATCGTCAACAGGGAGTGTAATCATTGTCTCATTCTCAATATCAAACCTTTTCTTAGGTTTGATCTTACGAACACTTTTCTGTAAGTTGGGTTGTTGAGAAGTCACCCCGTGACTAGGCAAAGTACTCCCACTGGGTTGACTAGTTCCAGGTATCCCACTTGACACCTGTCCAGTTGATAACGACTCTTCTTCCTCAAATAGAGGAACTGTCTTATCAACTTCACCTCTTGTTGGGAACTCAGTTTCGAGAAAAGTGACATCTCTTGAATCCAATTCAGAGATTGTTCCATCTGACATCTCACCTATGAAAATATAACCTTTTGAGGTATCAAAATATCTTATAAAGATACACTTCTTACCTCTAGGTCCTAGTTTTCCATACTTGTTAGAACTGTCATGAACGTAGGCAGCCGACCCCCAGGGTCTTAGATTTCCCAAATCTGATTTTCTGCCCGTCCACCGTTCATATGAGGTAGTTGGAACTGACTTTGAAGGCACTTTGTTAAGTATATAGGCTGTAGCTAATAATGCATCTCCCCAAAAGGAGATCGGCAAATTAGCCTGCGCCATCATAAACGTAACCATTTCAAGAAGAGTCCTATTTCTTCTCTCAGCAACCCCATTTTGCTGTGGAGTTCCAGGGATCGTTAGCTGTCTAATAATCCCTTTATCATTACATATTATCTTGAACATATCAGACAAATATTCTCTACCACGGTTAGTGCGTAAAGTCTTAACCTTATGTTCCGTTTGATTCTCAACTTCGTTCATATAACGAATGAAGCAATCCAATGCTTCAGATTTGTGAGAAATCAAATACACATGATCGAAACGAGAGAAATCATCAATAAATGTAATGAAATAGGAAGCTCCATGTCTAGCCCTCACATTCAATGGACCACAAATATCCGAATAAATCAATTGCAATGGCGACTCTGCCCTAATAGCCTTACCGAATGGTTTCCTAATTGTTTTTCCAGCAAGACAATGCTCACATATAGACAAGCTAACCTTAGCTCGAGAGCCCAATAAGCCATCTTTAGCTAATCGATTCATGCGATCTTGTCCTATATGTCCTAATCTAGCATGCCAAATATCATCAGTTATTTCTGCATCACTAGTAAGAGCAATATTTGAAAAGCAATTATCAATCGCACAATTGTCATTTGGTTCCACATCAAGAACCATAAAACCATTCGTTAAAAAACCATAACCGATTGACACTGAGTCAATCTTGAGTTCAACACACCGACTGTAAAAATTTATACAATACCCTAGATCAAGAAGACAAGTAATAGAAACAAGATTCCTCCGAATCTCAGGAGCATACAAGACATCATGTAGAAACAAAGTTCTTCCACCCTGAAGGTTAAGTTTGCAAGTGCCGACTCCTTTAACTTCGACTCTTGCATTGTTTCCTACATATATCCATTTGTTGCTAGCTGGTACCCGACGGTACTCCACATATGTAACTTGCTCCTGAGCTACATGGTTGGTTGCTCCCGAATCTATAATCCACAAAGGATAAGAATCAGCCAACAACACAGAACTAGCAACAAAATACTCAGAAGACAGACTGGAAGTTACCTTTCTTAGCTCGATACACTCCCGAGCATAGTGAACCTTCTTGTCACAATTAAAGCAAGTTATCTTGCTTTTAGGTTTCTTCCCCGTCTTCTTGTTCTTCTTCTTCTTGATTGGGTCAGTCTCACCTACAGCTGCAACTTCCTTCTTATTTCCCTTCCCTTTCTTGAACCATCTCTTTTTCTTGGATCCAGATGATCCAGCAGAACCGGCAGCCAAGTAGGCTTGGCCAGAAATCCTCGCGGATTCTACTCTTTCCGCCTCAAGTTCTACATGGCGTGAGACATCAGCGAAAGTCTTAATACTCTCGCTGTGAGTAAGGGTCTGCTTCATGGTCTCCCAAGAATCAGGAAGGAGCTGAACACATTGTTCATCTGTCATCTCGTGACCGGCAGTTTTAAGCTCCCGAATCATATTCGACATCTCCCTGAGATGTTGAACCATAGTGACATTCGGGCGCTTCTTGTAGCTATCAAACTTGATCATTAGCTGTCGAAGTTTGCTCAGACTGACTTCGCTGTACTTGTCCTTAAGGGCAACCCAGACAGCATGAGCTGAAGGATACGGCTCATACTCAAAGACTAGGTCATCTATCATTGAACTAATCAAGATGCCCTTAGCAGTGGAGTCTTTCTTCTTCCATGCCTTGTAGGCATCAATATCTCGTCTGTTTTGTGCAGTGGGACTATCTACAGGTTCTACCATGACCTGATTTACAACCTCTAGAACTTCTTGTTCCTCAAGTACATATTATATCTTGAGGTGCCAGATCTTGTAGTTATTCCCATTGAGTTTTTCACCCTTATTGAGTTCAGCTATGATGTTTTTAGTTGCCATAACCTAACATAAATAAACACATTATTTAGTCATTCAGTGTATGATTTTATGTATGTAATCTACAAATTGATTCAACGTAAATTCGATTTGGTTTACAAAATCAAGTGACAATCCAATTGCCACTCATCATTTGTATGTACCAATCGAATCGACTTTGATCAATTACATTACATACATCCCATATTAACATGATATTATTAAATGAACCTATCATTTAAATTGTACTCAATATAATCAAATCAAAGAGCAAAATATCATGTGTCATGTAGAGTTAACAGCATAAAATGAATATATCATTAAATTAAACTTGTCGTACATTGTTAACAAATAACAAAGATAACTCTACTAAGAATGTTACATATAACATTCTTCCTACTCATAACTAAAAAATAAAAAACTAAACAACTAGATAGATAATCATTACTCCCACTAGGACAAATATTAGTGCAGTAATGATCCAAACATGCCCAATCTTCTTGGGCTGAACTAAGACATCCTCCGCCGAGATGCTCTCAAGATGATGTCAGGATGCTGAATCTTCTGTAGGACACCTTTGAAGCGATCCAAAAGGAAAGATCCCATCAGGGTCCTCTTCTGAATCATCATCTAGATTATCACTATGCACCTCACAGGCCTCGTAGTGAAGCAGCTCAGTGCATAACTGGGTATAAGAGACACGTCCCTCATAGCGCCCCCAGATCTCATGCGCAATCTCACTCAGGTGCTGTGGCAATGAGCGGACCAGAGCCCAAATTCTATAATTCTCTAGAATCGGAAACTCCTGCATCTCAAGTCTCCAGAACAATCTATCAAGCCTCCCGATGTGCCACCCGACTCCATGAGCTGAGTTATACTCTATCCCCTGGATAGCCTCTCTCAGTCGATTACGCAACACATCGCGTCTAGTCATAGTGGTAATCATCCGTGCCATCTGAAAAAATTAAAATTAATTAAGTCAGTACAAAACCGACAAACCAGTACATATACCGACTTAATTCAATTTATATTTAGGCATGGATCTATCATAATAAATCAAGAATAAATTTCCTTGATTTTATGGAGGACAGTTGACTGACTTAGACCAGTCAAATGGTACGCTTACCAATCGACTATCATCTAAGTCTAATTGATCTAGACTGTTTTGACTTGACTTTTTATGTGAAAACCAAAACTCCTTTATTTCTCTCCGAATACCCCAGGCACTCGAGTGAAATAAACGGTTGTTTAATTTTTCACATTATTCCTAGCCATCAACTCTAGTTCATTTGGTCTATCTGTAAGTTGTTTATTTCAAGTACTAATTGCTCCAAATAATTACTTGATTATTAAGTTATGAGTCAAGTTGACCAAAGTCAACTTAGTCAACTTCTTGGGCACTTACTGTGGTTCCCGACCACTTTAAGTGAATGCTTGACCGGTTCAGATCAGTCACCAAATTGATTACTTATGCTAACCGGTTTTATTGTAGTAAAATCACCCTTTCCAGGGCTTAAACCGCCATTTCCAGGGGTTAAACCGCCCTTTCCAGCGTTAAAACCACCCTGCCAGCTCTCAAACCGCCCTGCTTGGTGGTAAACTGCTCTGCCGACAATTAAACTGCTTTGTCAGGCATAAAACCACCCTGGCAAGCGGAAAACCACCCTGGCCAGGAAACCGCCCTGGCGAGACCGCCAGCGGCGGACCGCTCGCCAGCAAGAAATAGCCTCGCCAGCGGCAATACCGCCAGCGGAAACCGCCAGCTACGGCAAACCGCTCGCCAGCAAGAATCGCCTGGCGGTAAATCGCTCGCCAGCAGAAACCGCCTAGACGCGACAAACGCTCCGCCAGCAGAACCGCCCGCGTGCAAGAAACCTCCTGGTGGTGGCAAACCGCGCCAGCAGAAACCGCCTGGCGGTAAACCGCCTAGCCAGCGGTAAAACCGCGGTGGCGAACGCTCGCCAGCGGTAAACCGCTTGGCCTGGCGATAAACCGCTCTGCCGACGGTGAAACCGCCCTGGTAGAGCTCAAAAATGCCCTGGCCAGTTCGCCAGAGTGGTTTTCCACTCGACAAACTGCTCTAGACAGACCAGAGCAGTTTGTCCAGAGTGGTTTTCCATTCTACGCCAGGGCAGTTACTGTTCATCTTCTCCGCGACTCCTTTTTTTTTTCGCGATGAACAGTAGATTTACAGAAGAAAAAAAACTTTCTAAACTCGAATAGATGCTTACTAACCTTGGCTCTGATACCAATGTTGGATGTTTTAGCATCTAATCGAGATTATCTAAGCATGAATAATGAAATGAATAATGAAACTGTAAAACGGTAAAGGAACTTACAGTGACTGTCAGAATCTTCTAGCTTTCTGGATCGTTAGGACGACATTTCTGCTTTGCCGTCTGAGGATCGATCACACTGAAAAGAACCTCCTCCTCCACAAGTCAAAATCCAACCGCGCCTTGATGTTCTCTACTCTTACTATTCTCTCCGACAGCACCTCACTCGAACAGCCTCTCGGCGTCACCCTCTTTCTCCTTCCTTTGGACGCAGCACACCCCCTTATAAAGGGGGTGTCATACTGCAGCGCTGCACGAAGTGCAGTTGCGCACTTCGTGCAGCGCGCGCACACGTTGCAAAGCAACGTGTGCGTGCTGCTGCAGTTACAAATGCTCATCGTATGGTTGATGGGAGACAACTCCTCATTAATGCAGTGGACAGGTCTCTGGGGGCCAATATGAGCATCTGTTCCTCGGTCGGAGAGAACTGTTGACAAGGAATGTCTTGTGGACCATATGAATAGGAATACCCACCACGTCACCTGACTAGGTAAGATGGAGCATACTTTGGGAAGCCATATATCCGAAATAGTGTGCAACTATCGAGATGCGGGACTGAGATGAAGAATAATAGGCGAGACGCAGGACGTCTAGAATATGATATGACCGAGATGAAGAACAGGCCGAGACGCGCGGGGCGTCTGGAATATGATACGCTCGAGATGAAGAACAGGTCGAGATGCGGAGCGTCTGGAATATGATACGACCGAGATTATCTCCTTATTCGGTTCGGATGTACCGAACTAGTATGTCTTTTTCTTTTAGCGAGACCGGGATATGGTGACTTGGAAACGACGATTACTTATATTTGTACAGATAGTGACAAGGTAGTTTCATCTTGTATCACTGACCTATTCAATCATAATCGGATGGATCCATTACGGTTCTGATCTATTAATCTAGATCAACAGATAATTGACCTAATTATGAATCAGGATCTTACAATCCATGACACAATTATGGTATTTAGTATTGAGTTTTCCCAAGTTGCATGCAAGCATTGAAACGAGGAGGATTCTTGGGGAAAATAAAGTAGAAAATATCAAATTTGCTGAAGGCGATGGTTCCTCTACTGGTTTGGATGATTAATCATCATATCATATGCAACCGCTGGTTGTTATAATTTAAAGCATCGCATATTGTCATGCCTCATTTGTTATTATTAATTTGTTTTTATGGTGCACAACTTCTCCGTTTCAATTTCCGGGTTCACTGAAGATAAATAAAAATGCACCACGAGGCATTTTGGGCCAGGTGGTCTTGGGCCGATCCGAATGGATCGGTATATCCAAATGGATCGATTTCCATCATTGAGTCGGTCAAATTGTGAGCGTGATAGAAAATCGAAACTGCAAAGGTTGGAATCGTCAATCTAATAGCCTCCATCGGCCTGTTCTATAGCCATTGTGAGAAAGGTAAATCACGAAGGGCTCTATGAGCCTTGACATGGTGGTCAAAATATGTAGGGGTCATCTAAATCCAGAAAAGAACTTTAGACCTCCTTCGGAATCGACTCACGTCTTATCCATAAGCATCGCCGTATCTTAGCCACTACGCCATCCCCATGGGGTATAGGAAATCAAAACAGTGGAAATGATTGAAACTGAAGTGAGTTGTTTGGTCAAAGTATAGCAAAAAGAAAATAGTTAGAGGAGATGCACTACAAAAAAAACAATTTTTTTGCGACGAAATTTAGCAACGAATTATTTTCGTTGTAAATCTGCAACAAATATAGCAACGAATTTTAGGTTTCGTCGCAAATTTGTAACGAAATAAATTTTCGTCGGCAATTTTGCAACGAAAAAATAAAATTCGTTGCAATTTTGCAACGAATCCTGGATTCGTTGCAAAAAAAAAAAAATTAAAATTAAAATTTTTTAGAACGTTAAGTATATTTTTTTTTAATTTGCAACGAATCCATGGATTCGTTGCAAATTTAAAAAAAAAAACAACGTTTAATTTTTTTTTTTATTTTGCAACGAATCTTTTGCAACGAATCCAAAGATTCGTTGCAAAATTTAATTAACTTTACCCTGACCTAAGTTTTTCCGCCGGTCTTCCCCTCGCCTGCGCCCTTCGTCGGCCAGCGCCGCCGCCCGCCGCGCCGCCGCGCCGCCGCACCGGCCGACCGGCGCCCCTCGTCTGGCCGCGTGCCCCGCCATGGCGACGACCGCGCGCCCCGACCGCCGCCGCCGGCCGTGGCCGCTTCTGCCGGCGCCCCCTCGTCCGACGCGTGCCCCGCCCGCGGCGACCGGCCGTGCCCCCGACTGCGCCGGCCGTATGACAATGATGCCGCTACCTTGCGCGGCGCCCCTCGTCCGTGGCGTGCCCCGCGCCATGCGGCCCGGCCATGACCCCGACCCCGCCGCCGTGCGCCGGCTTCGGCGGCGCCGCTACCTGCGGTAGCCCCCTCGTCGTCGCGTGCCCCGGTGACTGCGAGCCCACCTCCGGCGCCTCGCTGCCGTAGCCTCCGCCCGGTAGCCGTCTGCCTTCTGCCGGTGTCGGCGTCGCCTCCTTGCTAGCGCTTGTCAGCCTTCGATTAACCAATTGCCGGCTCAGAGATGCCCACAGGCACCAGTGGTATAAATTTATTTTTTTTCCTATATTTAACTCCATAATTAACTACAAAAGCTTTATGCTGTTATCCTATTTATTCTGTAACTATATATAGTTAACTGTAAAACTACAGAAGCTTTAAGCTGCTAATTTGCCATTTTGGTTCATATACCAAATAATGCTAAGTACTAAGTTGGAAGAAATATTTTATAATTTTGTTTAGTCACATATAGGAAGTTATGGGATAAAACAAGCAGTTTATAAGGCTTAGATGAGCAAATCATGCACATCTACCTGAGAAATTACAAGCATCTTAAAGTCAGTGGTGGTGGGGGAGCTAGTGTTTAAGGCTTATTAGATTAGTATTAACTTGTGGTGATACATTTTGAGTTGTCTCATTTGCGACGATTGTTATACATCTACAACAATAATTTGACCTAAATGACATAATTGTAATGAGTATCTTTCATGTTCAATAAATTTGATTAGTTTGTTGTCACTGCTTGCTTAGATGAGAGAATTGACCGATTAACAAAACTTCTAGACCTATGTTAATAATAACTCTCTCATCTAAGCTTATAAAGCTTCTCTATATTATTAGCCCACAATTCACAATTTGACACTAAATTCGGGTTGTCACAATCACCCCCATTTTAAGTCCTGATGTCCTCGTTAAGACCGAAACCCCAACACATAATTTGAACCATTCCTAATCAGAAGAATGTGAGGCCCAATGGTAGCCACACTATCCCACATGCAACCATCTCTAACACCACACATTACCTTGGAATGTGTTCATTTGTGATATTAATTGTCACAATCAACTTAAGTTGTTTAACATTTCAGGTTTAAACATCCCAAAATGTTTAAACCTAAATTAACAGTAAGCTTTCTATACAACTGATATAAATTTGACGTCTAGGGTAAGTTTTTTTATATATAATTTTAGTTTTAAACTATAATTTTACAAATTTTCTTAGCTCAATTATTTGTTTATATAATGTCTCATTGTTAAATTTATATCTTTTGTCTCTGTATGTTTTGTATATTTTGTTCTTATAGGTTATCAGTGGTGAAATCATCGTAGTTTAGCGCAGTCGCAGTCTCTCATATCTTCATTATGCATATTGTAAGTTTTTCATGTTCTTCATTAAGCATAAAAGTTTTATTTTCTTTATTCTAATTTTGTTTTTGGTTGATAGTTTCGACGTGGTGGACAGAGACGACAGAGTACTAGTAGTGGCCAGACTGATCCACCGCCTGCCAGCACTATACCTACTTGCCCTCCTGATCTTCCTGGACCTTCACATGATCAGCCGCCAGTACCATCTCATTCGCCAGCACGGCCTTCCCATTCTGATTCACCTGTACCCGCCAGACACTCCTCTACTGAGAACATCGAAAGTCGACCATATATATTTCCGATGGGAGATTCGTAAGTAATATAAGTATTATAATTTTTAAATTATCTTAATTATTTATTCAATTTTTTTTCACTTTATCGTAGGTTTGAAAATTCTGTACCTGTTATTCGCGAGATCAATAAAATCGTGAATAACTATTGGAGAGGAGACTCTTTGTCATACTCGAGCACGCCAGGACCTACAAAAGAATTATGGTGGTGCGAGTTTCAGGTATAATTGATTCATTTTTTATATATTATAAAAGTGATTATATAATCAATTGTTTTATTTCCATCTCAGCGGAGATTTATTTGGGACCCTACTCAAGACTTGGAAGTTAAAAGAATTTTTTAAAAAAAATGTGGCGATCATATCCGGCATGTATTGAGTCATGCCAAATCTACTGGAAAAAAACCCGCCTGTGTCACGTCAGAAAATTGGAGTAAAATCTCCAATTATTGGCAATCTGATGAGAGCAAAAAAAGAAGTCAACAGAATAAATTAAATCAAGCTTGTAATTCTGGAGACTTATCTGCAACATATGCGAGAGGATCTATAAATATCGAGGAGCATTCACGTAGATTGGTAATTTTTAAATTCTACAATTAGTTTTTAAATATATTTCAGATTATTATTTTATTTCTAACATTCTTATATTTAGTCTAAGGAATTAGGAAAGGAGCCGGAATTTATAGATACTTTCGTTCGCACTTTCCAAAAAAAAGATAAGACTTGGAGTGGAGATAGAGCTCGAGCAATTAAGGTTTGAATTAATCTTTAAACTTACTTTATAACTTTAATTCTGTTAGTTATGTAAATGCTCTGATTAAAATTTTAATTTTGTGTAGGAGAGATATGATCAGTTATCCTCATCTCAGAGAATTTGAGATGACGATGATGATCGAGGATCTGAGCCATCCATTAGTAATAATTTGGATTTATGGCTTGAGGCGAGTGGAGGATCAAAAGGGGAAGGATATTAGGTATGGGTTCTCCGAAAGCGTAATGCATAATGCTCCTCGTAGATCTATTTCTTCTACTCCACAGAAATTTACGCATGCATACATAACTTAACCGAGGAGGTTAGCAATTTGAAGGGCATAATACATGAAAGAGATCAAGAAATTCTAGAAATACAACAACAAAACTCACAAAGGGATCAAGAAATGATAGAAATGCGACAACAAGCCTTTCTTATCGCGATGCCAAAGAATTTAGTTACGGTCCAAGTCATATTCCTCCGAGTCATGATGATGATGGTGGCGACGATGATGATATTGTATGCATGTTTTTAATTAGTACTTTTAAAATTTTTTAGTTTATTGAGTTTGTTTATTTTGCTTTAAACAGGAATGATCGATGAAGTTAATCCCTATGGAGGTTTTCTACCTGCACATCATTGTAAGTCTTTGCATATTTATTTTCGTGTTAGTATATAGTTTTTTTAATGCATGATACTTTTTTTTTGTTTCTTTTCTAATGCAGGTAGAAAATATGTCGGCAGAGCTTACCAGATTCTCTTTTCTTTTTTCTTTCCCATGTGTTTAGATCTTTTGTAGACATTGTTATTTGAATATCAGAACTATGTTGATGTTTGAAATGTTAAAGGATATAACTTTTTATTTGGAATGTTGTATTGTTCTTAACTGATTGTGTTGCTTTGTATTTATTTGGATAAGATTGAATATTATTTTGTTGTATTGAATGTGTGTGTGTTTTGTTTGTATTGAATGTATTTATTTGGATATTAGAACTTATTGTGTTTTGTTGTATGTGTGTGAAAATTTGTATATACGATAGAATATCGAAACGGATGAAATCTGTTAAAATTTTTTTTATTTAGCGACAAATTTAGCGACAAAAATATAAATTCGTTGCAAAATTCTGAGAAATCTGCGACGACTTTACTTTTTATGACGATTAAATTTTCGCGCAAATTAGCAATTTAATTTAGCAACGAATCCAACTTGCGACAAATTTTGCAACGAATTTTGCGACGAAATTTGCGATGAAAATTAAATTCGTCGCAAATTTTTGCAACGAAAAAAATTAGTCGCAAAATATTAAACTTTGCGACGAATTTAGCGACGAAATTTGCAACGAATTTGTATTAGTCGCAAATTTACCAACGAATTTCTTATTTCGTCGCAAAAATTTCCAACGAAAAAATTAATTCGTCGCAAAATTTGGTTTTTTGCGACGAATTTAGCGACGAATTCAACGACGAAATTTGCGACAATTTTGTATCAGTCGCCAATTTACCAACGAATTTCTTATTTCGTCGCGAAAATTACCAACGGAAAAATTAATTCGTCGCAAATTTGCGACGAATTTTTAATTCGTCGCGAAGTTTTGCGACGAATTTTTGAAATCATCTGCAACAAAATTAGCGACGAAATTTTAAATTCGTCCCTAATTTTCGTCGCTAAAATTCGTTGCAAAAATTCGTCGCTAATTTTGTCGCTATTATTTGCGACGCTTTATTCGCAACAAAAATATTTTTGTCGCTAAATTCGTTGCTAATTTATTTTGCAACGAATTTTATTTTAAAATTCGTCGCTAATGACTGTTTTTTTTGTAATGATGAAGAGACAGAAGATTCATCAAGCCGTATACTACAAGAAAATGAGAAAATAATTGTTTTTTGTTTCTAGTTTCGTTTTTCAAAAAATAAAACAACATTTTCTGGAAAATTAAAAAATAAAAAAAACTCGTTTTCTATTTTCTGGAAAAAGTAAGAATGAAAATAAAAAATAGAAAATTCTCTATGAACCAAACGCCCCCCAAAGATAGTTTGAGATGAAATATTCTATCTCAAAAATTCATTAGTGATGCGGCATGGATTTTCTATCTCCTTTAGGACAAAGATGTCAGAGAGGCTTGGGAGTCCTCTTCGGCCGCAACAGTAAAATAACAGAGAGAGAGATGACAAGAGATTTAATATAGTTTGGAATTCAAATTCCTACTCCACGGGTGAACTCTAGAGTGAGCTTCTATGCTATACACCTTTACTATAATCCCTCCTTATCGAAAGTGCTTCCGGAGGTGGAGAAACCCCTTACAGATAGAAGCTTATATAGGATAAAAGAAGATGAAATTCGTATGGTTCTTCTTCCTCTTCCTCCATCCAGGATGGTTTCTCTCCTTCCGTCGTGAGTCTCCATTCCGAAAGATAATCTACCAAAGAGCAGAAATAAAGAGAGAGAGCAAGAGAGAAGGTTCCAGTGTCCAACAGAGTCGAAGAGTCCCTCCTTCCTTCCTTCCTTCCTTTTATACTTGCTGCCCCTGAATCTAGTTATCGTGTAACAAACTGTCCTGATCACCGTCCATGTGGAAGGCCATACAAGTTTAAAGAATAATGTTGTTATGATATTGGTGAACGAGGGCTACTAAGAATCTTCTATGGGAACTACTAAGTGTCTTGGTTTGTTATGTTGCATAACAAATTCTCATGAGAAAACATAATAAAAAGCACCCCCATCTGTTGGTGCAATCGGCCCCAGTACTTTGATAGTATTTTGATGATAGACAAAACTCATGACATGGGATTGTCATAGGAAAGTCCAACATGGAGTTGACATGGAAAATCCAAGCATGGAGCTTGGTGTGGGAAAGTCCAACATGGAGTTGGCATGGAAAATCCAAGCATGGAGCTTGGAGTGGGAAAGTCCAACATGGAGTTGGCATGGAAAATCCAAACATGGGGCTTGGTGTGGGAAAATCCAAAGCATTGCGAAGCCGTGCGCTTGGTGCTTGGTGAGAAATGCATTGCGAAGCTGTGCGCTTGGTGCATGTGGGAAGTCTTGAGAACTTGGCAAGTTCACTAGGCTCGGGGTCCTTGAGTCGGTGAAGGATGACATTGCGAAGCCGTGCGCTTGGTGCATCCGAGGGACCACCGGACGGGGAGCGAATGGAGTGAGGCCCAAGGGAAGCATACTTCGAGGGCATGAGACGCGAAGGATGACATTGCGAAGCCGTGCGCTTAGCGCATCCGAGGGACATAGGCCGAGGGAAGAGAGCTTCGGTGGGGAACTCCATGAGGGATGAAGTGGACCTGGCCAAGTGGCTAAGACTGGTTGTCGGATGCTCAAACAACTTGATGTTTGAGGTTTTACCCGACATCAATCGACTGACATAGGTACCAATCGACTGCTCTAGGTCATATGGGTTCGACGGTGTTCCATCCTGAGCAGTCTGGTGATCGATTGTTGACAACATCAATCGGCCCGATTAAGAAGCGATTGGTGATCACCTGCACGCAGACACGAAGCTAGTCGAGCTTGCCAGCACTCGACTGATGGGTACCAGTCGACTGATGGGTGCCATCAGTCAACTGATGTGTGATCCGTTGGAATTTAACCAACGTGGATCTGGCCATTGTGAGACAACGGCTATAGGACCAGTCGACTGATGGTCACGATCAGTCGACTGATGCGCGCAAAATCAGCTTGATGTAGGTTATAAATGGAGCTCAAGTGGGAGGATTTCGCCAAGACTTTAAGGAAGCGATTGAAGGGGAATTGTTGTTGCATTCCAGTCCTTCAAGAGCCATCCAAAGCAAGCAACAAGAAAGAGTTCAAAGCAAAGAGTTGTAAAGCGTTCTTTACTTGTATTTCTCGTGTCTTTGTATTTCTTGTAGTATTACTATTGTAATAGCTTGTACGAGGTTTCTCCACCTCCGACGTGTAGTCGAGAAGGAGTTTAGTTTATGGCGTGCGCATAACTAGAGCTCGGTGAGCTCGCCCGTGGAGTAGGAACCATTCGGTTCTGAACCACGTATATCGTGTGTGTTTGTGTATACTTGTATTGTTGTTAGTATTATTATTGTTTCTATTGTTTCTGCTGCGCTAACGACAATCGTAGGAAAGCAATGCAACGAGAACGAACGAATTCCACCATCGAACGATTGAGGGCTATTCACCCCCTCTAGCCGGCCAACACATACACATCGATCCCCTACAAGTGGTATCAGAGCCAAGGCGTTTGTCGAGGACTAACCGCTGACATAAACACTACAAGATGGCCGGCTACAACCTCCAACCACCAAAATTCGAAGGAGATTTTCTATGGTGGAGAAGAAAAATGAAGGTATATCTAGAAACCGATTTTGATTTTATGCTAATCCTAGAAAACGGTTTCGAATTGCCTAGGGATGAAAGAAATAGGCAAATTGAGAAGTCAAGGTGGACCGAAGACCAAATTAAGGACTTCAAGACAAATCTCGAGGTAATAAATTATTTAGTTATTTGTTACCTAATCATATTTGGTCTAGATTGGGTGACTATAGGGATGCAAGGGAGCTATGGAATAAGATAATAAAATTCCAAGAAAACTCCCAACCGGCACAAGTAGAGGAGAATGCCGAGGAAGAACCACCCACAACATTTGAAGATGTTGATGATTTGGTGGAGACCTCCACCTCTAGCATTGAGGCAGAGGAAAGGATTTCCATTCCGGAGCAAGATCAAAATGAAACTTCTACCTCCGGAAGAAGTGAAGAGGCCTCCACCACCTCCCCAGGTAACTCAAGTATTATAATTTTAAATAAAGATCATATAATATGATTTGAGTGTAGGGAGAAAGGGAATTACAAGAGCAAATGCCCTAAATTGGCTAAGGAAAAGCTATCGACACCGAAAGTCAACCCAAAGTCAAAGGATGCCAGAGTCCCCACAACTAGAAGCAAAGAGCACATTGTGTGCTTTAAATGCAATCAAAAGGGGCACTATCGAAGCCAATGCCCTAGGGGAAGGAAGAAAGGGCAAGAAGGTGTATCTCATGTAGGGGGACCTCCTAAAGCTAACCTTAAGGTAAATTTAAATAATGCACTTTCAATTCCTAAAGTTAAAAAGCATGCTAAAAACTATTTTAGCTCTCTTGCCATTATTAATGAAAAACATGCTAGTAGAAATAATAAGGTTTATTGTTTAGGTGCTAAGCATGTTCATGTAACTAAGGACAAACCTAGGACTCATAATTCTAGAAATATTTTACCAAAGGAGTCCATTAGGAGAATAGAAGAAAATTTGGGTATTAATCCCAAAAAGTCTAGGCACATGCCTAAGAACAAGAGGCATTCCCAAAAACCTAATGAAAATTCAAAATTGAGGAAATTGGAGTTAGAAAACCAAGTCTTGAGGTCAAGACTTGAGAGAATGGAGAAAACCCTTAGAATCATAGAAAATTCAATTCTAGGGTCAAATGCCCAAAAGTCAAAACCTAGAAAGCAAGAACGGTCTAAGGGCAAGGAAGGTTTGGGTCACAAACCTAAGCCCAAGAAGACTTATCATAATGTTCCATTTGATTATGGAACAATTTCTAGGTCTAGGAAAACCAAGGCTAATAGGAAAGCCATCCCTAAGTCTAACCATGGTGTGTGTTTAGTGGCCAAGGACTTAAGGAAAACCAAGAAGGCCACTAAGAAGGTCATTGGGGGAGTTACCTCTAGAGTTGACCTAGGAAAGACCCATTTGACTAAGGCTTCAAATCCTAAAAGGGTCATTAGGAAGGTATCTAGGGAAGTTATCCCTAGTGAATACCTTGTTAACCCAAGGAGATCCAATAGGTATTGGGTTCCTAGGAGCGTGATCGATTCACGCTAGATGGGTTAGGGTGTGTCAACCCTAAGTGGATGGGTGGTTAACCTAGCCATGGTGAATTGACACATTAGGATATGCCAATATACCTTGAGAAGTTGAAAAATGATTAAATTGGCACAATTAGGTCTAAGAGGTATTGGTGTGCCATTTCGGATTTATGGCACACTAGGGGGAAAATGGCTTTAAGGCAAAAATGGACTTAACCTTAGAAATGACAATTTGGATTCAACACTTAAGTATTTTATACCTTAGTACATTTTACTTGCCATGATTTATTTGTCTTGCCATGTCATGACATCATCTTCATTTTTATCTCTAAAAATGTCATGATCATGTTTAGACTTCTTCTTTATATGTCATGTATGCTAAAATGTCATTCACATGTCATGACATCATGATTTTGGCATATGCTTTTATCTATATCATAATTATGCCATAATCATCATCATGCATAAAATAAAATGGAATTAAGGACCATGGCATAATTTGATGGGAATCAAAGAATATTGCCTAGAAATATACATGAGACCATTAAAAAACAAAAACCCACATCTCACTAGATTAATTGACTTGTATGTGTTTTACACATCTAGATATATGTGAGATGTTTAGGGACAATGAATTAAAGGTTTCAAAAACATTTTGAAAACATTTTGAAAAACCTTGGTGAAACCTATCTTTTGATAGCTATCACCATTGAATGAGATGATACAAAGAGGGCTCTTTATTGAAGTTTTTCTTAACTTTTGGACTTTGTGTCAATCTCTTAATTTAGTGGGTAAAATAGTTTTCAAATATTTTTCACCCATAGTGTTTATGATAAGTAATATACATACCAAATTTCAAGAATTTTAAACTTATGTATATTTACTTATGGATTTCAGAAATTCATTTCTGAAAATGCTGAAAACTGCAAATGCAGTTATCAGTCGACTGGAATGAATACCAGTCGACTAATGCCAAGACCAGTTGACTGGTAACTGATAGAGTCGACTGACACATGCTGATTTCGGGTAAACCTTGGTGGTTAGGCCCATGTTCAACTGTGTTTTGGGCCCCTAACCACTCCTAACCCTAGGACATGCTTGGGAGAGCATTAGAAAGGGTGGAAATCCATTGGATATGGATTAGGAGAAGTGTTAAGAGTGAGTATCAATTTTAAGGTGGATGAGAGTTCATTGTTGAACTTTGCCTTAATTTTGATTGGTCAAATGTTCCTATTGGCTTAGGGACTCTCCAAGGACATTGTTGGTGCAATAGTTAAGGGGGAGCAAGCCTCTAGGGGGAGGTATCCATCATGGGAAGATGGATATGTATTTCCTCATGGGAGGAAAATTGGGTTGCCTCTCTTTAAGTGATATGGGATCACTAGAAAGATTGTAGGCATGTGTTCCTCTAAGGGAGAGATTGTAAGATCTCATTGGGATATGAGACATTCATACCCTTGGGGAGGACCTTTTTGATGTAATGTCAAAAAGGGAGAGAAGTTACCAAGTTATCAAGTAGGTTTGGAATTCTCATTTGGGATGTGAGAATTGCCAATATGGGAGAATTGGTAGACTTGAGATGGTAGTTTTGTCAATCATCAAAAAGGGGGAGATTGTTGGTGCAATCGGCCCTAGTACTTTGATAGTATTTTGATGATAGACAAAACTCATGACATTGGATTGTCATGGGAAAGTCCAACATGGAGTTGGCATGGAAAATCCAAGCATGGAGCTTGGTGTGGGAAAGTCCAACATGGAGTTGGCATGGAAAATCCAAACATGGGGCTTGGTGTGGGAAAATCCAAAGCATTGCGAAGCCGTGCGCTTGGTGTTTGGTGAGAAATGCATTGCGAAGCCGTGCGCTTGGTGCATGTGGGAAGTCTTGAGGACTTGGCAAGTTCACTAGGCTTGGAGTCCTTGAGTCGGTGAAGGATGGCATTGCGAAGTCGTGCGCTTAGTGCATCCGAGGGACCGCCAGACGGGGAGCGAATGGAGTGAGGCCCAAGGGAAGCATACTTCGAGGGCATGAGACGCGAAGGATGGCGTTGCGAAGCCGTACGCTTAGCGCATCCGAGAGACGTAGGCCGAGGGAAGAGAGCTTCGGTGGGGAACTCCATGAGGGATGAAGTGGACCTGGCCAAGTGGCTAAGATTGGTTGTCGGATGCTCAAACAGCTTGATGTTTGAGGTTTTACCCAACATCAGTCGACTGACATAGGTGTCAGTCAACTGCTCTAGGTCGTATGAGTTCAATCGGTGTTCAACTAAACAGAGTCTGGCTGATCAGTCGACTGTTGACAACATCAGTCGACTGTTGACAACATCAGTCGACTTATTAAGGGAAGCAGTCGACTGATCGCACTGTGCACAGGCACAGAAGCTAGTCGAGCTCACCAACACTCGACTGATGGGTGCCATCAGTCGACTGATGTGTGATCCGTTGGAACTTAACCAACGTGGATCTGGCTGTTGTGAGACAACGACTACAGGACCAGTCGACTGATGGTCACGATTAGTCGATTGATGCACGCGAAATCAGCTTGATGCAGGTTATAAATGTGGCTCAAGTGGGAGTATTTCACCAAGACTTTAAGGAAGCGATTGGAGGGGAATTGCTGCTGCATTCCAGTCCTTCAAGAGCCATCCAAAGCAAGCAACAAGAAATGGTTCAAAGCAAAGAGTTGTAAAGCGTTCTTTACTTATATTTCTTGTGTCTTTGTATTTCTTGTAGTATTACTGTTGTAATAGCTTGTACTAGGTTTCTCCACCTCTGATGTGTAGTCGAGAAGGAGTTTAGTTAGTGTCGTGCGCATAATTAGAGCTCGGTGAGCTCGCCCGTGGAGTAGGAACCATTCAGTTCCGAACCACGTATATCGTGTGTGTTTGCGTATGCTTGTATTATTGTTAGTATTATTATTGTTTCTATTGTTTCCGCTGCGCTAACGACAATCGTAGGAAAGCAACGCAACGAGAATGAACGAATTCCATCATCGAACGATTGAGGGCTATTCACCCCCCTCTAGCCGGCCAACACATACACATTGATCCCCTACACCATCCCCTTCTTTACCCTCACCCTACCACTGGACCCTTCTTTCCCCTAGTCACTTCTTCTTATCCCTATCCCAATTCTGCTCTATTTCTCGAGTTACCCTGTTATTGATTGGGCTCATTTTTCCGACTTGCTTCCCTACACCATTCTAGCCATTTAAGCCGAAATGCATATAGCTCAACTCGGCTCTCCGAGTTAATATTTGACCTTGTTTTGGTCATTGGGCACATGCACTTATAACCCACCTCGGCTTCCCGAGTTGTTGTTCGTCATTATTCTAGCCACCAACCCAACTCGGCTGCTCAAGTTGTCATCCCCTCATCCCGAGTCACTATTTAGTTTTATTCTGACTATCGGCCCTTCTCTCCCCTTCCTGAGTTGCCACCTCATCGACTTGGCCTATTTCCCTGAGTCGAGTCTTGTTGGACTAGACTGTATATCCTGTATTATGATCCTTCCCTCCCATTTCATCCTATGAATTATGATTTCCTTTTCTAGATCCTAAGTCATAGTATAGCAGTATCATTAGCCACCTCTCAGAAATAGTCAGACGAAGCCTTGAGTTTGACTTTGATATCATGAGTGCCTATGTACCACATCTCCTTTTTACCTCGACCCTGACTTAACCGCCTTCTCATCCCCTACCGATATTATTAAGTTATTGGGCTAGGATCTTCCTCTTCATTACTTACCCTAAGCATATTAATCCTCTTGCTAGACTGATGGGCCCCGCTTTCCCATCTTAGGAGGGAGTTTAAAAACTAAAACCCTCAGAAACCTTGTCTCCACATGACAAATTCTTCTTCTACTACCTCGACTCTCCATCTTCCTCCCAGTAGTTTGCGCCAGTGATTGTCCCACGCCTAAACCTTCAACGTCTAGGGGTCTTCTTTCTTCTAATGATCGCTTCCTCTCAACCACAAGTAAGTGTCACCCTACCTTCCCTGCTATGGCTCCTTTTCCGACAAACCCTAGCTCGACTCCCTGGTACGAAGACACTTTTTTGCTCATAGATAGTAACTATTACTTTCTCAACGTTAAGGACTTGTTTATATATTCCACTGTAAAATGTATTTTTACTTCTTCCTCTTATCAGTCACATCTTCCTCCCACCGACCATCATTGTTTCTTGTCCTAGCCACTTCTTTATAGGGCATGATTTCTCCTTTCCACCACCTCATTTTATTAGGGTGTTGTAGGACAAGAGAATTTATGCTTGTACCCTTATTCTAAGCAAAATTTTGAAAAGTTATAATTCTCAAATTCTTCACCATGATCATTGCTGATCTGGTTGATTTTGAGATTTCTTTCATTTTCAACTCATTTGGTAAAACCTATGATTATTTCTAAGGTATCATCCTTATGTTTCATAAAATAAACCCATGTATATCTAGAAAAATCATCAACTATCACTAAACAATATTTATTACCATTTAATGAGGGGATACTATGACAATCAAATAAATCTAAATGCAATAGCTCTAAAGATAATGAAGTACTAGTTAAAGTTTTACTCTTGTGTGATGACTTGGAATACTTTCCTTCTTGGCATGCATAACACATCTTGTCCTTGATGTACTTCACTTTTGATAGTCCTTTGACTAAATCCAACTTGGCTATTTTGGCAATGTTCTTCAGGTTGATATGTCCAAGTCTTCTATGTCATAGTCAACCTTTCTCTTCTTTTGACATGAGATACTTAGTAGAAATGTTAGAAGCATATGAAAGATCAACACAATAAATGTTTGATTTCCTATATCCAACTAACATGCAGTCACTTTAGTTGTGTCTAATTACACATTTAGAAGATTTAAACTCTACCTTATATCCCACATCACAAAATTGACTTACACTCAATAAACTAAATTTCATGCTTTCAACTAGTAAAACTTTGTGAATAACAATTTTGGAAGATACCTTAATTGATCCTCTACCTAAGATCTTGAGCTTTCCACTATTGCCAAAAGACACCGTTCCCTTTCCAACATAATCGATTGTGGAGAACTTGCTCACATCCCCGGTCATATGTCTTGAGCAACCACTATCCATAATCCACAAGCTTGTTCCTCCTACCTAAACAACATGAAAAATAAATTTCTTAGGTACCCAAATGTTTGGACTAGTAGCATCAATTAAAAACTTCTTGGGAACCCAAGCCTTCTTAACCTTACTCCTAATTGTTGCCTTTCTACTAATTAGGGAGGTATAGACTACTTCCATGTCCTTATGTTTATATCCTATGTCGGCCTTGTTATAAACGACCCTTTGATCCCTAAGAATCATGTCAAGGTATTTTGACCCACTAGTGAATTTTTCTAAACATGTCCTTGTTGGTGCAATCGGCCCAGATCACGATTGATCAGACTCAAGTTTGACTCGAGTAGTGTTTTGATGTTTGACAAAAAAGTTGACCATTGTTTGACAATGGGTTGACTAGGGGTTGACCATAATGGAGAAGTCCAAGTTTTGTGTACTTGGCATGGAGAAGTCCAAATCATGTGTACTTGTCATGGAAAGTCCAAGCATGGTCATGGGTACTTGAAAATTGAAAAGTCCAAGGATTGATATTGGCGGCGTAAAGTCCAAGAGGGAGTCTTGGCAGCATAAGTCCAATGGTTTGGCGGCATAAAGTCCAAGCGTGTGTTTTGGCAGTGTAAGACCAAATGTGCCTTGGCAGTGTAGACCAGCTTAGCATGACAATAGTCGATGGAAGTACCTGAAGGCTAGCGCATGGATGAACAAGTCATGGATGATTTGGAGGGATCCAATAGGTGTGAGGTTGACGGAGGTGGCTACAGGGCTTAGGTCTAGGCTAAGGTTCGTCTAGCAAGTATGAGGGCATCATACTTGGGGTTAAACCTCATGTTTGAGGTTATTAGTCCACTGGGGTTATAGACCAGTCGACTAGGGTTATAGACCAGTCGACTGGTCAAGTATTTTGACACTTGGCAGCCGAGTTAACTATGGGCAATCGATTGCGAAAGGGTCGATCTTGGCAAAGGGCCTTGGCGATCGATTGCCATCATTAGGCCGATCGATGATTTGAGCGATCCAACTGCCATAAAGGGAAGTTGATTGCTAGTCAAGGTTAGGGGAGCAGAATGCTTGGTAGACAACTGGTCAGTCGGCTATGACCTTGGCAGTCGACTGATGGATAATGGCAGTCGACTGTTAGTGTATCCATTGGCTTAGATGTCGACGTGGATTAAGTTTGTTGTGAGACAACGACACTGTTGGCAGTCGACTGATAGGCACAAATTCAGATAGTGAGGAGGCTTAAAAGGAGCTCGACGGGAGGGATTTTGACAGCGATTTATTGGGAGATTTTAAGGTAATTTTCTGGTGCAAATCAGGGACTTCAAGCTCGGTTCAAGCAATCAACAAGTAAGTATTCAAAGCAATAGTTGTAAAGTTTTCTTTATGTTGTTTTGTGTATTTCATTTATATTTGCTTGTGTATCTCGTGTATTACTTTTGTAATCGTTGTAAAGGTTTTTCTGTAGAGACCTTCGTGACCGTTAGAGGGGGGGGGTGAATAGCTCATTCGTCGTCGATGGAGGAATTCGATCGTGCTTGCCTATGATTGTTATTACGCAGCGGAATATAGAAAATAATTTACAAATATATAATCACAATATGTAAGACAATCGATGTAACGTGGTTCGGAACCGTATGATTCATACTGCACGGATTGGGCTCGTAAGAGCCTTAGCGATGCAACCACACACCACTATACAATAAAACTCCTTCTTGGAACAATCCGGAGGTGGAGAAACCTCTTACAAGAAATAAATGCAAAGTAATGCAAGTAAACTACACAAATACAAGTAAAGCAAACTTTACATAATGTGAACTTGAGCGCTTGCTTTTGGTTGCTTGAAGAGTAGCCTTGGAGACCCTGAATTACACCAGCAATTCGCCCCAAAAACTTCCAAAGAACCATGCCAAAAATCTCCTTCATGAGCTCTTTTTAAAGCTCCACTCGGGGTGGATTTTCGCTTGACAGTCGACTGCCATAATGCCCCAATCGACTGCTAACACTGTAGCTGTGAGATAACGACTTGATCCATGCTGAAAACATTTCAACGGATCTCTTGGCAATCGACTGATGACTTCATCAGTCGACTGATAGAGATCGTAGCCGACTTCCCAATCAGCTACGAAGCGTTCTATGCTTGCGACCGAAAAACCCAATCTAGTAGTCGACTGCCATACACGACAGTCGACTGCTCTAATGAGCAGTCGACTGCCGAGGCATTTTCAGCCCTTAGACGATAGTCGAGCTCTAGTCGACTCACGACAGTCGAACCGGCTATAATGTCATTCGACTACTAACCCCAAATATGAGGTTTTAACCTCAAGTATGGTGTCCCCATACTTGCTAGACCATCTTTAGCCTAGACCTAAGCCTTCTAGCCACCTCCATCAGCCTCACGTCTATTGGATCCCTCCAAGTCATCCATGACTTGTTCATCCATACACTAGCCTTTATTGGATCGAAGCGGATCGCTAGAGGGGGGGTGAATAGCGATAAACCTTTTCTTTCATTCGAATTCATTTCAAAACAATTAAATGCAGCAGAAAATAAAATTAAACACAAGAGAGACAAATGAATTTTTACTTGGTTCGTAGCCTTCGGCTACTACTCCAAGGCCCTAGTGATCTTTGATCACGCACAGAGGGCAAATCACTAAAGAACTCCTCCTCATTGGAGGTAGGAGTTAATCGAATACAAGAAAGCACTAAAAGCTTGAGGTAGAGGGACACTCCCCCTCTCCTCGTTACGATAAAACTCCGAGACAATAAAAAGATGAACTGAATTAAAGCTTATACTGACAAAGAAAAATATAAACAATTTAAACCTAGAGCGTCGGAGAAGTAGAACTTCGTTGTCGGAGAGTTGTAGCATTGCGGAGGCCTTTTGGAAGCTTAGAATTGATGAGAAAATCCTAGGATAGGTCCTCCTTTTATAGCCTTTAAGCCCCTTTTCGAGAGGAACTTCAGCCAATCACATTTGAGCACCACTCCCCTTGAAATGAGGTGATAAGCCTTGACTCCTCGAAGCTGATCCTTGACCATCAGTCGACTGATGGCCATCATCAGTCGAATGCTAACCACAGGCAGTTGACTGATAGACGACAGTCGAGTCCTCCACGCTGGCAGTCGACTGATACTAGCTGCAGGACAAAGTTAGCTTAACAAAAATAATATTTCGACGGCCGCCGACCATCCGATCTCGACCTAGACCATCTATGGGATGTCTTGGGTCGGATCTACGCTTAAGACTATCCCCATAAGGAGGATACGACCTCACTTACACTTGCACACACATGAGCTTACC
The DNA here is from genome assembly GCA_025175895.1 of Wurfbainia villosa. Taxonomy (NCBI): domain Eukaryota; kingdom Viridiplantae; phylum Streptophyta; class Magnoliopsida; order Zingiberales; family Zingiberaceae; genus Wurfbainia; species Wurfbainia villosa. Next base: position 101,667,112 of record CM046000.1, on the reverse strand, counting down.
TCGATACTTACTGTGTCGCTTTCGCTTTCGGCTTTACACTCAATTCCTTCGGCTCCCTCCGAAGTCACTCGAGTGTCGCCTGACCACCCCGGCTTCCTCCGGGTGTCGCTAGCCTTTAGCTCCAGCGTTGACACTTTTCTGCACACTCGATTTAGCTCGTGAGATAACAATATGAGTTTAACTTTGTATCATTTGCTATAATCAAAACTCAGGTTCGACTTAGGTGCCTACTGCACCAACAATCTCCCACTTTTTGATCTATGGCAAACCCACATACAAAGTTAAGAAAATAGCATGCATGAAGAATAATAATGTGCATGAGAAATAATAATAAAAGGATTAAGTAGGAGTAGTAAGGGTTTTCTTCAAGTACTCCCCCTTGAGGAAACCTCCTCCTTGACCGAGGGTGAGTCTTGAAAGAAACCCTTAATCCTCCCCCTTGAGGGTTGCTAGTTAGGAAGAGTTAAAGTTGGCCTTAGTAATATGTTTAAGTTAAGAGGACTTCTTAACTTGGCCCTTTCTCCCCCTTACTCGGCCTTTACTTCCTTTTTGTTAACAAAAACAAGTAAAGTAAATTTCCAATACTTACAGATCCCAAAGTGAACCTTTCCAACGTGTTCCTAAGATCTTCGACTTGACTCTTCAAGAGTGAGTTCTCAACTTCGAGCTTTTCAACCCAAGTTGAGTCCTCCTCTCGAACTCAACTAGTCGAAGAGGTTAGGGAGACCTCGTGTTTGAGGAGTTTAACTTCCTCAACCAGGGTCTCGACCTTGGACTCGGACTTAGCTAATTTCCTAGTTAATAACTTAATTGCACTTCAGTTGCGTATTGCTATTAAGGACATCACCACCCCACTGTGGTAAAGGCACAGCGGTGTATCCGTGGCTTGTCTTGAATAGCGCTTCCAGTCCGACTCATCTTCGGTTTTCGATTTGTGTTCCGGTTCTGACTCTGTCTTCGATTCCACCGGTTTAGCCATGAGGACACGATCATCATCTTCTTCCTCGGATGCTTCTTCCCATGTAGCGTTGAGTGCCTTTTTGTATTTTGGTGCTTTGCTCTTGAGTTTTGGGCATTCGGACTTAATGTGTCCAAACCTGTTGCATTCGTAACATCTAATATTCGAACTTTTAGGCCTACCTTTGTTGGGTCGAGTGACGGTTCGTTTTTGGCCCTTGACTATCCTCCGAACTAGGTTGACTAGTTCGGCCTCCATTTCTGGGTTGACCTCCAAATCAGACTCATCCTCTTCTTCCTTCGGGGGTGGCTTGCTTGCGGTTTTCTTCCTTGAACCTGCAAAAAGTGCTATACCCTTCTCAGGTTCCAAGTTAGACTGCTCATGAAGTTCGAAATCAAAAAATAACTCATCTAACCTAAGTTTCAAAAGATCCTTGGAGACCTTGTAGGCATCGACCATGGATGCCCACAAGGTAGTCCTCAAAAAAGAGTTAAGAACATACCTTATAAGGTTGCGGTTTTCGACCTTTTGCCCGATCGCGTGTAGGTTATTGACTATGTCTTGAACGCGAGCGTGAAGTTGCATCGCCATTTCATGTTCCTACATTTTTAGATTATATAATTTATTAAATAAAAAATCGCACTTACATACCTTGGCTTCGTCAGTTCCTTCGTGTAGCTCCACTAGCTTTGTCCAAAGATCCTTTGCGCTGATGAAGGGGCCGACGCGATTAAGCTCCTCCTTGGATAAGCCGTATTGGAGGATTTGAGTTGTCTTGGCGTCTTCTTCGACTTATCTTTTTGTCGCAATGGTCCATTGGTCATAATCCAAGGATTCACCCACTTTGTTAGTCGGAAGTGTGAATCCCGTTTGGATTATGATCCACATCTCGATTTGAGTTTTAAGAAAGCATTCCATCCGACCCTTCCAATAACGGAAGTCATCTCCATTGTAAAATGGAGGTCGGACGGTGCTAAAACCCTCGAGATGGGCCATTGATACAAAAGAAACAAGAAAATGAAGACGAGAAACCTAACAATGACACAAACACACAAAATGTACCAAGACTCGCGTCTTGGATTAGTAGTGCGAGAGAAAAACTAACCAAATGAAACAAATTCGAAATAAACAGAATAAAAAAGGAAAAAAAATCTGTAAAAAGCTAGATCGGTGGTTTCACCAAATCTTAGCAATCCCTGGCTCTGATACCAATTGTTGGATCGAAGCGGATCGCTAGAGGGGGGGTTAATAGCGATAAACCTTTTCTTTCGTTCGAATTCGTTTCAAAACAATTAAATGCAGCGGAAAATAAAATTAAACACAAGAGAGACAAATGAATTTTTACTTGATTCGTAGCCTTTGGCTACTACTCCAAGGCCCTAGTGATCTTTGATTATGCATGGAGGGCAAATCACTAAAGAACTCCTCCTCATTGGAGGTAGGAGTTAATCGAATACAAGAAAGCACTAAAAGCTTGAGGTAGAGGGACACTCCCCCTCTCCTCGTTACAATAAAACTCTGAGACAATAAAATGATGAACTGAATTAAAGCTTATACTGACAAAGAAAAATATAAACAATTTAAACCTAGAGCATCGGAGAAGTAGAACTTTGTTGTCGGAGAGTTGTAGCATTGCGAAGGCCTTTTGGAAGCTTAGAATTGATGAGAAAACCCTAGGATAGGTCCTCCTTTTATAGCCTTTGAGCCCCTTTTTGAGAGGAACTTCAGCCAATCACATTTGAGCACCACTCCCCTTGAAATGAGGTGATAAGCCTTGACTCCTCGAAGCTAATCCTTGACCATCAGTTGACTGATAGCCATCACCAGTCGACTGATGGTAGCATCAGTCGAATGCTGACCACAGGCAGTCGACTGATAGATGACAGTCGAGTCCTCCAAGCTGGCAGTCGACTGATGCTAGCTGCAGAGCAAAGTTAGCTTAACAAAAATAATATTTCGATGGCCGCCGACCATCCGATCTCGACCTAGACCATCTATGGGATGTCTTGGGTCGGATCTATGCTTAAGACTATCCTCGTAAGGAGGATACGACCTCACTTATACTCGCACACACACACGAGCTTACCTCGATACTTACTGTGTCACTTCCGGCCTTCCACTCGATTCCTTCGGCTCCCTCCGAAGTCACTCGAGTGTCGCCCGACCACCGCGGCTTCATCCGGGTGTCGTTCGCCTTCAGCTCCAGCGTTGGCACTTTTCTGCACACTCAATTTAGCTCGTGAGATAACAATATGAGATTAACTTTGTATCATTTGCTATAATCAAAACTCAGGTTCGACTTAGGTGCCTACTGCACCAACAGCCTTCAGGTGCTTCCATCAACTATTGTCATGCTATTATGGTCTACACCGCCAAGGCACATTGGGCTTACGCTGCCAAGACTCCGCTTGGATTTTACGTCGTCAACCATTGAACTTATGCTGCTAAGACTCCACCCTTGGACTTTCTAAATGGCAAGTACCTATGACTTGGACTTTCACCGCCAAGTTTACACCCTTGGATTTACGTGGCTAAGACTACATCTTTGGACTTTACTTGCCAACCCATGTTGGACTTTCCAAATGCCAAGACTCAAGCTTGGACTTTCCCTTGCCAACCCATGTTGGACTTTCCATGCTAAGTACACAAGACTTGGACTTTTCCAAATTCCAAGTGTCCCACTTGGATTTTCCATGCCAAGTACCCATGCCTTGGACTTTACCATGACAATCACATTGTCATATGTTTTGTCGAACATCAAAACATCGCTCGAGTCAAACTCGAGTCCGGTCAATCGTGACCTGGGCCGATTGCACCAACAATCTCTCCCTTTTTGATGTTTGACAAAACCACATACCTTTGAGTTAGAACACTAACTCAAATCTCCTTACTAATTGTCCCAAATTGGTAATCCCATAAACTCTCCTCATAAATTCTCCCCCTTTTTGACTAACATCAAAAAGATTCTCCCTAAGGAGGTCAATGTCTCATATCCAATGAGATCTTACAATCTCCCCCTTGATCCAAAAACACCTAGGATGCCTTCAATTTTCCTAGTGATAAATCTCATAACACTCAAGAGAGACAATCCTATAAACTCTCCCAATTTCCAAATTGGGTATTTGAGATGCCCAATTTTTTTTCCCTTCATGAGGAAAAATACATCCATCATCCCATGATGGATACCTCCCCCTAAAGGCTTGCTTCCCCTTGACCATTGCACCAACAATATCCTTGGGAAGTCCCTAAGCCAATAGAAACTCTAAACCATCAAAAATAAGATTAAAAGTTCAAAATTGAACTTTCTCACACCTTAAATTTGATACATCACCCTAACAACTCTCCTAATCCATATCCAATGGATTTTCACCCTTTATAATACTTCCCAAAGCATATCCTAGGGTTATGAGTAGTTAGGAAACCCTAACATAGTTGAAATTGGGCTAAACATACCTTGTTTACCCGAAATCATCTTGGCAGTCGACTCTATCAGTCAACAGTCGACTATCGTGCCCATTAGTCGACTGCCATCAGGCGACAGTCGACTGATAACTGAAATTTAGAATTTCAGTTATCAGAAATGAATTTCAAAAACACATAAGTAATTCTACGTATATCGAAAAATCATGAAAATTCATACATATATTACTTGTAAGCAATACAATGGGTGAAAAATATTTGAAAAATATTTTACCCATAAAATAGTGAAATTGACACAAAGTTCAAAAGTGAAGAAAAACTTCAATATTTTAGCTCACTTTGTATCAACTTCATCAATGGTGATTGTTATCAAAAGATAGACTTCACCAGGGTTTTTCAAAATGATTTTAAAATATTTTTAAAACCTTTATTAGATCATGTTCTTTGGGCTTAATGTGCATGGCTTGAACATAAGCTTTCCTAATGATCCATCACATAATTTTAGATGAGTTTGAGTTCATCTAGATGCAAAAACTATGCACCTTGAACTTAACTCATATCCTAGCATCTCACATGTATCTAGGGTGTATCAAACACACACAAGTCAATGTGATTGTGAGATGTGGGCTTTGTTCATTTAGGGTCTCATGCATTTTTCTAAGCCAATGCTACTTGATTCCCTTATGCATGAGACTTCAAGTTATGCTATAGTCCTTAAATCAATTTTCATTAATTTAAATGCATGAAGTATGATCATGGCATAAATTATAGCATAAATAAACATGGCCAATGATCATGATGTCATGACATGTGATTGAAATCTAAGCATACATGACATATATAAATAACTCTAAATATGATCATGACATTTTATATGATAAAAATAAATATGATGTCATGTCATGGCAAGGCAAACAAAGCATGACAATTATAAAGTGCTAAGGTATAAAATACCTAAGTGTTAAGCCCAAATTGTCATTTCTAAGATTAAATCTATTTTTGCCTTAATGGCATTTATCCCCCTAGTATGCCAAAAACCCAAAATGGCACACCATGACCTCTAAGACCTAATTGTGCCAATTTAATTGATTTTTCATAATCCCACAAATATATTGGCACATCCTAAACTCTTTTAGGATCATAATTCAAATCTATTTTCAAGGTATCCATAACCTTGAAAATAACCTAAAGTGCCACCTTCATTATGGTTAGGTTAACTACCCATCCATTCAAGGTTGACACATCTAAACCCATCTAGCGTAAATCGATCACTCTCCTAGGAACTCAATACCTATTGGAGCTCCTTGGGTTTACTAGGTATTCACTAGGGATGACTTCCCTAGATACCCTCCTAATGACCCTCCTAGGCTTAGAAGCCTTGGTCATCTTGGTCTTGCCTAGGTTAACTCTAGGGGTAACTCCCCTTGTAACCTTCTTAGTGGCTTGCCTAGGTTTCCTTGAAACCCTAGCCACTAGGCATACACCTTGGTTACCCTTAGGGATTACTTCCCTAGTAACCTTGGTCTTCCTAGACCTAGTTTGAGTTCCATAATCAAATGAAACATTATGGTAGGTCTCCTTAGGCTTAGGTTTGTGACCCAAACCTTTCTTGCCCTTGGTTGACCCTTGTCTCCTAGGCCCTTAACTTTGACCATTTGACTCCTTAAATTGATTTTGTATATTCCTAAGGGTCTTTTCTATTTTCTCAAGTCTTGACCTCAAGGCTTGATTTTCTAGCTCTTATTTTTCAATCTTTGTGGGCCCATTATTTCTTTGACTTGATTGGTTCATTCTAGGCATATGTCGATCTTTCTTACCATTAAGGCCTAGATGATTCTCTATTTTCCTAATAGATGCCTTAGGTAAAATATTTTTAGGGACATTAGTCCCAAATTTCTCCTTATTCCTAAGGTTGACACTCTTAGCACCTAGACAATAAAATCTATTATTTCTAACATGCTCTTTATGATAAATAGCAAGATTGCTAACATTAATTCTAGCATGCTTTTGATAACTAAATGAAGAAGAAACATACTTAAAAGTTACCTTAGGGTTTGCCTTAGCTCCCCCTAAATGTGTAGCTCCCTCTTGGGTCTTTTTCTTCACCTTGGGGCATTGACTCCGGTAATGGCCCCGTTGATTGCACTTGAAGCAAATCACATGCTCCTTGCTTTTAATTGTGGGGGCACCGATATTCTTGACCTTTGGAGCCGGTTGAGCCTTCTTTACCCTTTTAGGACACTTACTCTTATAGTGTCCATTTCCCCTATACTCAAAGCAAATTATATGATTTTTACTATTAACTAAATTGCTTGAGTTACCTAGGTCATTGGTGGATGTTTAGGCTTCTTCATCTTCTCGACCGGAGGTAGAAGGTTCCTCTTGAGTTGGCTCCGGTATTGAAGATGGTCTCTCCTCCCCCTCAATCCTAGAGATGGAGGCCTCTTCCACTTCTTCCTCTTCCGATTCAGATCTGGATGTTGATTCTCTATCAATTTCCGAATCCTCACTTGCTTGTGAGAAAGAACTTTCTTCTTCTTCGGGCTCCTCCTCTTCTTGAACCGATGATGGATCTTCATGGAGCTTAGCTACTTTTTCCCATAGCTCCTTGGCATATAGACATTCACCTAACTTAGACACAATATCATTAGGTAATGAATTCAATATCAATTGCATTACCTTATCGTTTCTCTCAAAGGCTTGGACTTGCTCTTCGGTCCATCTCTTCTTCTTGAGGTATCCACCTTTTTAAACCTCTTGGAAATTCAAATCCCTTCACTAGGATCATCCAATCTTCAAAGTCCATCATGAAGAAGTTCTCCATTCGTGCCCTCTATTGCTCAAAACCTTCTTGTCCATAGAAGGTGTATGGAATATAATTGGAGTGTTAATGTCCCAACCCAATTGTTCTTTAAATTCCATCTTCTTCCTCTTCACCCTCTAGCATCTTTTTCTCTCGGCGATTAGTCTGTAGAAGAACCTCGGGCTCTGATACCAATTGTAGAGACCTTCGTGACCACTGGGGGGGGTTAATAGCTCGTTCGTCGTCGATGGAGGAATTCGATCGTCCTTGCCTATGATTGTTAGTACGTAGCGGAATATGGAAAATACAATACAAATATACAATCACAATACGCAAGACAATCGATGTAACGTGGTTCGGAACCGTACGATTCCTACTGCACGGATTGGACTCGTAAGAGCCCTAGCGATGCAACCACACACCACTACACAATAAAACTCCTTCTCAGAACAATCCGGAGGTGGAGAAACCTCTTACAATAATTCTTACAATAATAAGAAATAAATGCAAGCTAATACAAGTAAACTATACAAATACAAGTAAAGAAAACTTTACATAATGTGAACTTGAGCGCTTGCTTTTGGTTGCTTGAAGAGTAGCCTTGGAGACCCTGAATTACACCAGCAATTCACCCCCAAAACTCCCAAAGAACCATGCCAAAAATCTCCTTCACGAGCTCCTTTTAAAGCTCCATTCGGGCTGGATTTCCACCTGGTAGTCGACTACCATAATGCCCCAGTCGACTGCCAACACTGTAGCTATGAGACAATGGCTTGATCCATGCTGGAAAAATTTCAACGGATCTCTTGGCAGTCGACTGATAGAGCCCATAATTGACTGCCTAGTTGGCTACGAAGCGTTCTGTGCTCGTGGCCGAAAAACACAGTCCAGCAATCGATTGCCATCAGTCGACTGCTCCAATGAGCAGTCGACTATCAGGGCATTTTCATCCCTTAGATGATAGTCAAGCTCTAGTCGACTCACAGCAGTCGAACTGACCATAATGCCAATCGACTGCCAACCCCAAACATAAGGTTTTAACCTCAAGTATGGTGTCCCCATACTTGCTAGACCACCCTTAGCCTAGACCTAAGCCTTCTAGCTACCTCCATCAACCTCATGCCTATTGGATCCCTCCAAGTCATCCATGACTTTGCCTTCAGGTTCTTCCATCATCTATTGTCATGTTAATGTGGTCTACACCATCAAGGCACATTGGGCTTACGCTACCAAGACTCTGCTTGGACTTTACGTCGCCAACCATTGGACTTATGCTGCCAAGACTCCACCCTTGGACCTTCCAAATGCCAAGTACCCATGACTTGGACTTTCACCGCCAAGACTGCACCCTTGGACTTACGTGGTCAAGACTATACCCTTGGACTTTACTTGCCAACCCATGTTAGACTTTCCAAGTGCCAAAACTCAAGCTTGGACTTTCCCTTGCCAACCCATGTTGGACTTTCCATGACAAGTACACAAGACTTGGACTTTCCCAAATGCCAAGTGTCCCACTTGGACTTTCCATGCCAAGTACCCATGACTTGGACTTTATCATGACAGTCACATTGTCATACGTTTTGTCGAACATCAAAACATCGCTCGAGTCAAACTCGAGTCTGGTCAATCGTGACCTGGGCCGATTGCACCAACATTCTCCGCCTCCGACTTATTGTCAAGAAGGAGTTTATTAGTGGTGTGTCCATCACTAGAGCTCGTTGAGCTCACCCTGTGGACTAGGAACTCAAAGGTTCCGAACCACGTATATTCTTGTGTATTGTGTGCTTGTGGCGTGTTTTGTTTTTATTATTCTATATTCTGCCACGCTAACGACATTATAGCAAGTATGCAATCAAATTCCATCTTCGACAACATATGCGCCATTCACCCCCCCTCTAGCGACGTATCGATTCCCAACAAGTGGTATTAGAGCTCGGTGGCTCTATCAAGAAGAAGACACTCCGATTACCTACAATTAGTATCAGAGCTAGGATCTCTTCACCTGCTTCACATCCAAGGGAGCAAACGCGCTAGAGGAAGAAGATGGTGATCGAAGAAAGATTGGGGGATGATATCAATGTGTCGTCGCTATACAAACTGTATGGAGCCAAGGATTTTAATCTATAGGCAGTAAGAATGAAATATTTTTTAATGTGTGACTTTGATAATTGGATTAGTGTAATGGTAGTGTAAAATACGGAAAAAAATTTTTTATATGGATTAACCCTTTAATTAAGTGGGGTTAATTAGTGGATTAAATTGGGCTCAATAAGTGGACTAATTGGGCTGGAATTGGGCTTGGGCTTGAACCGGATTGGGCTAAATCAGATTTGGATTTGGATTAGCTTTGGGTTAACTTAAACTAGGCTAGCTTAACCCTAAGAGACCTGTTCTTAAAGGCCGAACCCGCCCCGACCCGTCTTGGACACAGATTTCTTCTTCCCATTTCCCCTACGTGAGTTTCCCCAACTCCGATTTGCGTCGATTCCTTCTGCATTTTCCCTATCTGAGCTGCTGATCTCGCCGAGAGCTCTCCGCCACTTCTTTCCTTTCCCTCAAGCATCGCCGGAGCAGTCGCCAGCTCCGTCGAACGCCTGGGGCAGCCACAACCGATCTCCTTCTTCCCTGCTTCATCGTCGCAGCTGATCTCCTTCGACGCCGACCCGATCGGCAGTCACCTTGGATCGCGAAGCTCGATTCGTCGGCGTCTCTTCTTCCTTGTCCGTTCGTCGCCGCTTTATGTCGTGTCGAGCCGAAGCCCGGCCAATCTTCTGCCTCACAACCGACGCCGCACCGCCGAGTTGGCGATTTCAAGAGGAGAGGCTGGTGGCTTAGGGTTCTCGATGTTCTCTGCGGATGAGCTGGAGTATAAGCAGCTGGGAGTTTGGATTGGCAGCGGCTTCAATCTGCCGGATTGGGGAGCTGCCATTCCGATCGCTGCAGGAGTTAGCAAGTGAACAGGGCAATGTGCGCGGAATGGGCCATAAGCAATTCTCTAACCGACCGGATTGGGCGATCCTCGGTGGTGTGAAGATTTGTTGAGGATGGCTACGACAGCGGCTTCACTCTGCTAGATCAGGAGCTGCTGTCAATTGATTTTTTTTTGCCATCGTCGGATCTCCTTGTACAAGGTAAGCCGATTTGGATGTTGCGTGGATTGTAGTAGGGTTTGGATCAAGAAATTTCTGTGATTTCAGCTGTGATGGGGTATGGGTATGGAATTTCTCTGCAGGTGGTTGATTGAGCTATGATCTGCGATTATGAAGGGCAGTTGCGCTGCCGGTGTGATCGAGAAGCACGGCACAGCTGTAGCCCTTGTTGTGTTACGGGAGTTGGGAGATTTTGCTTCCAATTTGATTATGGATCTGGAGTTGATACCCTATTATTGGATCAGAAGGTTGTGGCTAAGCAGTACCAGGTGAGGTGAGTTCCAATCTAGATTTACAGTTAATTAGCTTTTAATGGCAAGATTTGTGCATTTGATAGAGAAGTTGTATATTGGTTATTGTGATCAGTTTTGATATTAAGCTGATATAGATTTGTTCTGTGTTGCCGAAGGATTGATTAGGTTAATTGGATAAATAGATCAATCTAGTTGATCGAGATACCAGGTTAATGTAGGATTTGATTCGGTCATTAGATGTATGATGATACTTAACTGTATCCTATTGTTACAGGACTTTGATGGTGATGGATACATGAACGTGGAGATGGATAACACGGATTATGTATCAGGTGGGTAATATCTACCTGGTCCGGTAGTTTTGATCAAATTCTTGTGCATGATCTTGGATATATGTTTATACCTGCTTACCTTAAATCCACTCTTATTTAATCATATGCTTGTACTGCCTTGACCTTTGAGATATATACTCTGTTACTCATTGATTATCTAGCACGGATAGGAACTATAAACCCTATTATGTATTAGCTGATAGATGTTTAGTAAGTACATGTGGTTAGGGTTATCTTTGTGACCTCAGATTGGGTTACTGTGTTACATCACTAGAGTTAGGTGATGGATTGGATTATGGAGTCGATCGTTATATCATAACCGTATTAGTGGTGCATTTATGGTGGATCTAGTTGTCTGTGCATAGATAAGTGTATGGTTGTCAGTATGTGACTATGGACTAGAGGTCCTAGCGCGATGGTATATCCATTATGGATTGTGTGCCTGTGTATGGTTATATGGACGATCGATTGTATATCGCTACTGACTAGAGGTCTTAGCATGGTTGACTGTCAGATGAGTATGACTCTTTATGCGATAGAGAGAGTCTTGTGGATTGTAGTCCTTGCATAGTTGACTTTTAGTTGACCAGGACTCCCCGTGGGATAGGGAGTGTCGCGAGGATACATGTATGGAGCTATGCATCATTACATTGCATGCATGCTGTTGACTGGGTCTCTCTTGTGGTTGAGACAGGTCGTCAGTCATCCTGCCTCCCCGGCCACTCGGGATAGTGGTAGCAGGGTTGAGGGCAGAGCATTGGATGTGCCGCGCTCGACCACTATATATACGGTGGTAGCTGGAGATGCGCACCTGGCCACTGTGCAGAGTGGTGTTAGCACTCGCCCACTATAGACGGTGGTTGTGTGATGTGCAGTTGTCCTGTGTGCAGCGCTTGTCTACTCATGGGTAGGGACGGCGTGACTTGCAGCAGGGACCCCTAGGAGTAGTTAGCTTTTTACGCTTATATGATACTCATTCATACTACCCAACTCGGCCACTCGAGAGTAGTGGTAGCTGGAGTCGGGCTAGTTGTCATTGTCGTGCCACCCTGGCCACTTTGGGGTCGTGGTTGGACGGGTCCGCAGACAGTGACCATGCATATACATTGCTGATATATATGTATGCATGTATTTGATATATATTTTACATATGCCTGTGTGATGCTGCATTTGATTGAGCTATGATTGTTGCACATGCTTGTACATCATGATACATGCCATTTTCATTTTATATACTGTCATGTGTTAAGCATGATACATGCGTTGATTCAGACTGTTGTATGCATTTGATTAGCATCATGTCATTATGTGGTATGGACCGGGTTGTTATTACAGGTGATCATATATTGTTCATATATTGGAGTATTGGTCAGGTATGGGATTGACTTTGTGCGTTATATGGGTTATGTTATTGTATATCTGTTCAGGATGATATAGCTTATGGTGTTGCAGACCGTCAGGTACATTGGTACATTACTTTATGTTCAGTTGATCAGTTTAGTATATACATTGAGTATGACTTTACTGTAGTTACTTGTTATTAGAGTCGGATAGGACTGTATGTCTATTGGACTCATGCTGTATACCTGTAGATCTTCACATGTATACTTGTAGATCTATCCTTGTATGTTGTTCATGCACTTTCTATATATTACCCCTGAGTTTATACTCACCAACCCGGGACCCTGGGCTTCCTGTCGCCCAGGTAACAGGTAGAAGATTTCCTTGGACGTTCTGAGCTCCGCCAGCTGATCCCATCTCACACCGGACGGATGGATATTTAATCCGCATTGTGGTATTTGTGTGGATTGTCGTTTTGTGGTTTTAGCCTGTATTGTTTCCGTATCTGTGATATACGGACGTGTTGTATGTATTTGGCTTTCGATGTGGCTTCTATTATGTTTCTTGTTGTGTCAAGTCACTCCGGAGTGCACAGTTGGGTCACTGTATATTGTTTTATCTGTTGTATGTTTCCGCTGTGTTTGATATATTGATATCTTTATGTTATATTGTTGTTGTGGGCCTACGGGCCTTGTATTAACCTGATATGTTGCCACGTACAGGGGAGATGCCGTCCGTTTGCTTTTCGGCACGGTATACTCTCGGGGTGTGACAATTTTATTGGTATCAGAGCCCTAGGTTGCGAAGTCCATTTTTGGATTTGATTTCATTCAGACATCGAGTTTTGCTTTACTCGGTCTTGGTTTTGTGAGTTCTGGGATCTGGCTGTTGCTGACATCTCCGAGCTACAAGGATTAAGGTATGTTAACTGTTATTACATATCCTTCTGTTGGCTATGCATTTAGTTGCTTATAACATGGATGACTTGTAGGATATTGGTTAGTATTCGTAACCGTGGTTTGAGTTGACCATGGAAACGATATGTTGAGGTTATTAGACATATACTTGCTATCGAAAAGGTAATTACCTTTGAGAGCCGACTGATACCGAGTCGGAAAGCAGGGGTTAGTAGTCACATCCCTTGTGGAGATCAAGGATTATAGTCCTAAGATTTTCACTAATTATGTTAGTTAGATCATTACCTATGGGGTATTGGACTAAGCGAGTATACTATTGCTGATGTAGATAGTAGAAAATTAGGGGATGATATTCATAGGAATGTTGATCCCTGAGATGGTCGTTCTAGGTTGTATAACATTGGGAGTACTTTTGGAGTACTTGACTCGGGTTATACGAAGAAAGTAGTGTTAGTTGAATACCATTATCCGGATTTAGCCAGTACTTGGTGGAAGAGATAGAAAGTAACCTACGGAAAATCACATATCACTTGGCCACGGTGTAGTGATGTTGTGAGAGAGTATTTTCCCACATCATTTTCTTTGACTCATTGTCAAGGAATTCTTGGGCTTTAGGTCGAGTGATCGTTTGGTAATGGAAGTACCATGCAGAGTCGTTAGACTTGCGAAAGTTACGACCATTTAATAGCCAAGAATGTGATTGGGTTGGTTTTGGCCACCCACGGGTTTTCGGTTGACATCTTGATCAGGATGTTTGGATCTTCTATTAGATCCTACCGGAAGTTCTTAAACCGAGTCATGTGTATAGAAATGACTCCGTAGCAAGTGTTTTAAGAGTTGGAGATTTGATAAGCATCTATTGCAAGTCAAATTATTGGAATTGGAAGTCTCCGAATGTAGGAAAAAAGGAGCAAGATTAGAGTCATGAGTCACGAGTGACTATTGGGGAGTTTTTCGATCATAGAAGACCGATTGCAGATTGTCAGCAGCTTCTCATGTTATCAGCGAACTCAGAGGAAAGACTCCGAAAGGAGATTATGTGTGTGCAGTGCGGGTTACGACGAGACACAGAGCCAGATTATCCGATGGACCATTGTATCTGTTTCTACTATAAGCAGTCGGTATCTACGAGGAGAGTATGTATTTTGAAGACTTAGTTAAAGACTATGGATGATGCTTTCGAGCGGACGATCCACAACCTCGAAAGCTGAGATCATTACAGAAGATTGGGTTATCACATCAGCAGCGATTTACTACCTCAGATATAGTTGGAGCTCTTTGATACTTTCATCCGGAAGAAGTAAGTTACTCAGCAGTATCAGCCGAAGACATCTCAGAAGACTCAGACGTTCAGACAATAATTGTTACCTTCCCAGGCGTGGTTATGATTTGTTTAGAGGAGAGAGAGTATACGACGATGGTCGTATCTATGTTGTATTCTTCAGACGCAGCTATACCTTTCACAGAGTTGGAGCGTGCTACGATGTTGACAGTTCTTCAGTATTTTATAGCCAGATGTGTACCTTTTGTCAGTCCAACAGTGTTTACCATCTCCATTGTAGTTGTTTCAGTTTGTACCTCAGTTTCAGCAGCTGATTTCAGTTCCTCCATGACAGTCTTTTGCATCTACATGAGCTCAGCCGTCCAGAACAGATGTTGGACAAATTTACATGATTACTCGAGAAGAAGTATAGAAGACCGAAGGATAGATCCTTCGGGGTATTACTTTAGGTTATCCTATTTGTGGATGTATCGAGAGATATTGGGAGTTTATAGGTATCTTTATCTAGAACCTTCTTAGATAGGATTAGAAGGGTTCCTATCGACTTGTGGGTTGACGATTTTTCTCTACCGTCTGGTGAGATGTTGATCAACAACCAAGAAGTCAGGGGATGCCCTTAGCCTTTGCTAGACATACCTCTACTATAGACATATCCTTACGGATAGTTAAATGGTTGAAATGAGGGTATAACATGTGTCTCGAATGTACGTATAATTCGAGAGTATTCAGATATAGTTTCGGATGAACTTTCGAGCTTGCCACTGCATGGGCAAGTGGAGTAAGCGATTGGAGTGGTTTTGGAAATAATTCCGATATTGAGACCTCATACCAGGAGATGATTTTATGGGTATCAGTGTTGCTAAACACTATGCGAGATTTATCTGCCTTAGTGTTTCTTCTTGAGAAGACTTGTAACTCTTTGTTAGAAGAGAGTCAGACCTTGAGTTTATGCATCGATTATCGATGATTGGAATGCAATAATTGTTGTGAATGAATATCCTTCGTTGTGGATAGATGATTTGTTTGGATCAGCTAAATGACACCTGTGTATATCCTAGGGTTGGTCTACGACTGGAGGTTTGATATGGTAGTGACTTAGTGTCATACAATTATCATTGGCGGTGTGATGATTGAGCTATCATTAGCATAGAGTAAAAGGATGCAGGTGTATAGAGCTGATTGATAATGTTGTTAGACTTATCGACGATTTAGTCGTTCATGGACTTGAGGAATCAAGTACTCTTGAAGTATTTGAAATCGATTGTCATCATATCTGTGGAGGATATATTCATAGATATATTTCCAATTTTGAGGGAAGTTGTGGTTTCCCTAGATTGATTTGGTATTTACCGTAGATGTGTATAGGATGCTCTAGAGTTACTATACCGCAGACTTGTTGGACTAAGGAAGTGATGGGAATCACTTGGTCGGAAGCTTGGGAAGCTAGGTTTCAGGGCCTAGGAGGTGGCTGACTTTTGGGTCAGTGTTAGTTAATCTGTCTGATATGGATGGAAGAGTATTGTACGTAGATGCATCATGTCAAGGATTAGGAGTGATCCTGATGCAGTTGAATGAGACATATATTATGTGTATGCTGGTTGAGAAACCAGCGAGATTAGTCATTATAGTCTTCCAGTTACTTTCAGTTCTGGGTGATATAATGAATTTTGGAACAGTAGATTGGTTTCTCTTGTGAGAAAGTAATTCTCCGTTTCCGAGGAGAATAGTGGATTACAAAGTTGTATTTCGATTTAGGAAGAGTTGTTTCAGGAGACTCTTCATTCGAGAGTGATGATTTATTCGGAGTGTATCCGAAAATAGTGGGTATTGAGACGTTCATGTTGGTGGAACGATATATGGGACATGGTTGATTTCATAGTATGATGTTGGGTATGCCAACAAGCAAAGGTGGAATATTATGATCGGTAGAGTTACGTACCGTGATGAAGTGAGAGCCTAGTACGTTAGACTGTGTTGGGAGATTATCTAGAAATCGGAAAGGACTTGATGTGATATGGGTAATCGATGATCGATTAGCTAGGTCTGCTCATTTTCTTCCGAGTCGTAAGATTAATTTCGTTGGATCGCTTGATGGAATTATATCCAGGGAATATCCTTGAATATCATTTCTGATAGTGATTCATGATTCACCATACGATTCTGGCAAAGTTTCCCATCGGTTACGGGTATAGAGCTCCACTCTGGTACAGTTATTGACCTCTTAATAGGTTGGCTGAGAGCGTATAAGAGATGGAATATAATATTCGAGCTAAGAACTCCACTTAGTCACTTGAGGTGTGACTTTGCTCCGGATATGTGAGATGGTGGTTGTGACACCTCGTACTCATACATGAGTCGGAAATTTGGGGACAAAATTTTTATAAGTGGGGGAGAATGTAAAATATGGAAAAAAAAATAAAAAATTATATGGATTAACCCTTTAATTAAGTGGGGTTAATTAGTGGATTAAATTGGGCTCAATAAGTGGACTAATTGGGCTAGAATTGGGCTTGGGCTTGAACCGGATTGGGCTAAATCAGATTTGGATTTGGATTAGCTTTGGGTTAACTTAAACTAGGCTAGCTTAACCCTAAGAGACCTGTTCTTAAAGGCCAAACCCGACCCAACCCATCTTGGACACAGATTTCTTCTTCCCATTTCCCCTACGCGAGTTTCCCCAACTCCGATTTGCGCCGATTCCTTCTGCATTTTCCCGATCTGAGCTGTTGATCTCGCCGAGAGCTCTCCGCCACTTCTTTCCTTTCCTCGGCGCTGCAGCCACAACCGATCTCCTTCTTCCCTGCTTCGTCGTCGCAGCTGATCTCCTTCGATGCCGACCCGATCGGCAGTCACCTTGGATCGCGAAGCTCGATTCGTCGGCGTCTCTTCTTCCTTGTCCGTTCATCGCCGCTGTCTTTCGTCGGAAGCCCGCAATCCGCCGAGTTGGCGATTTCAAGAGGAGAGGCTGGTGGCTTAGGGTTCTCGATGTTCTCCGCGGATGAGCTGGAGTATAAGCAACTGGGAGTTTGGATTGGTAGCGGCTTCAATCTGCCGGATTGGGGAGCTGCCATTCCGATCGCTGCCGGAGTTAGCAAGTGAACAGGGCAATGTGCGCGGAACAGGCCACGAGCAATTCTCTAACCGACCGGATTGGGTGATCCTCGGTGGTGTGAAGATTTGTTGAGGATGGCTACGACAGCAGCTTCACTCTGCTAGATCAGGAGCTGCTGTCAATTGATTTTTTTTTTGCCATCGTCGGATCTCCTTGTACAAGGTAAGCCGATTTGGATGTTGCGTGGATTGTAGTAGGGTTTGGATCAAGAAATTTCTATGATTTCAGCTGTGATGGGGTATGGGTATGGAATTTCTCTGCAGGTGGTTGATTGAGCTGTGATCTGCGATTATGAAGGGCAGCTGCGCTGCCGGTGTGATCGAGAAGCACGGCACAACTGTAGCCCTTGTTGTGTTACGGGAGTTGGGAGATTTTGCTTCCAATTTGATTATGGATCTGGAGTTGATACCCTATTATTGGATCAGAAGGTTGTGGCTAAGCAGTACCAGGTGAGGTGAGTTCCAATCTAGATTTACAATTAATTAGCTTTTAATGGCAAGATTTGTGCATTTGATAGAGAAGTTGTATATTGGTTATTGTGATCAGTTTTGATATTAAGCTGATATAGATTTGTTCTGTGTTGCCGAAGGATTGATTAGGTTAATTGGATAAATAGATCAATCTAGTTGATCGAGATACCAGGTTAATGTAGGATTTGATTCGGTCATTAGATGTATGATGATACTTAACTGTATCCTATTGTTACAGGACTTTGATGGTGATGGATACATGAACGTGGAGATGGATAACACGGATTATGTATCAGGTGGGTAATATCTACCTGGTCCGGTAGTTTTGATCAAATTCCTGTGCATGATCTTGGATATATGTTTATACCTGCTTACCTTAAATCCACTCTTATTTAATCATATGCTTGTACTACCTTGACCTTTGAGATATATACTCTATTACTCATTGATTATCTAGCACGGATAGGAACTATAAACCCTATTATGTATTAGCTGATAGATGTTTAGTAAGTACATGTGGTTAGGGTTATCTTTGTGACCTCAGATTGGGTTACTGTGTTACATCACTAGAGTTAGGTGATGGATTGGATTATGGAGTCGATCGTTATATCATAACCGTATTAGTGGTGCATTTATGGTGGATCTAGTTGTCTGTACATAGATAAGTGTATGGTTGTCAGTATGTGACTATGGACTAGAGGTCCTAGTGCGATGGTATATCCATTATGGATTGTGTGCCTGTGTATGGTTATATGGACGGTCGATTGTATATCGCTACTGACTAGAGGTCTTAGCGTGGTTGACTATCAGATGAGTATGACTCTTTATGCGATAGAGAGAGTCTTGTGGATTGTAGTCCTTGCATAGTTGACTTTTAGTTGACCAGGACTCCCCGTGGGATAGAGAGTGTCGCGAGGATACATGTATGGAGCTATGCATCATTACATTGCATGCATGCTGTTGACTGGGTCTCTCTTGTGGTTGAGACAGGTCGTCAGTCATCCTGCCTCCCCGGCCACTCGGGGTAGTGGTAGCAGGGTTGAGGGCAGAGCATTGGATGTGCTGCGCTCGGCCACTATATATACGGTGGTAGCTGGAGATGCGCACCTGGCCACTGTGCAGAGTGGTGTTAGCACTCGCCCACTATAGACGGTGGTTGTGTGATGTGCAGTTGTCCTGTGTGCGGCGTTTGTCTACTCATGGGTAGGGACGGCGTGGCTTGCAGCAGGGACCCCTAGGAGTAGTTAGCTTTTTACGCTTATATGCTACTCATTCATACTACCCAACTCGGCCACTCGAGAGTAGTGGTAGCTGGAGTCGGGCTAGTTGTCATTGTCGTGCCACCCTGGCCACTCTGGGGTCGTGGTTGGACGGGTCCGCAGACAGTGACCATGCATATGCATTGTTGATATATATGTATGCATGTATTTGATATATGTTTTACATATGTCTGTGAGATGCTGCATTTGATTGAGCTATGATTGTTGCACATGCTTGTACATCATGATACATGTCATTTGCATTTTATATACTGCCATGTGTTAAGCATGATACATGCGTTGATTCAGACTGTTGTATGCATTTGATTAGCATCATGTCATTGTGTGGTATGGACCGGGTTGTTATTACAGGTGATCATATATTGTTCATATATTGGAGTATTGGTCAGGTATGGGATTGACTTTGTGCGTTATATGGGTTATGTTATTGTATATCTGTTCAGGATGATATAGCTTATGGTGTTGTAGACCGTCAGGTACATTGGTACATTACTTTATGTTCAGTTGATCAGTTTAGTATATACATTGAGTATGACTTTACTGTAGTTACTTGTTATTAGAGTCGGATAGGACTGTATGTCTATTGGACTCATGTTGTATACCTGTAGATCTTCACATGTATACTTGTAGATCTATCCTTGTATGTTGTTCATGCACTTTCTATATATTACCCCTGAGTTTATACTCACCATCCCGGGACCCTGGGCTTCCTGTTGCCCAGGTAACAGGTAGAAGATTTCCTTGGACATTCGGAGCTCCGCCAGCTGATCCCATCTCACACTAGACGGATGGATATTTAATCCGCATTGTGGTATTTGTGTGGATTGTCGTTTTGTGGTTTTAGCCTGTATTGTTTCCGTATCTGTGATATACGGATGTGTTGTATGTATTTGGCTTTCGATGTGGCTTCTATTATGTTTCTTGTTGTGTCAAGTCACTCCGGAGTGCACAGTTGGGTCACTGTATATTGTTTTATCTGTTGTATGTTTCCGCTGTGTTTGATATATTGATATCTTTATGTTATATTATTGTTGTGGGCCTACGGGCCTTGTATTAACTCGATATGTTGCCACGTACAGGGGAGATGCCGTCCGTTTTCTTTTCGGCACGGTATACTCTCGGGACGTGACAGGTAGGGTTCGACACTCCAAAGGATGAAGAAGGAAGAAAACTCAAGAAGAAGAATTGAAGCAAAGAACAACTCTGATACTTCAACATAAATAACAAGGAATGTGTATATTGCTTAATGCAATTCCTAATGATGTTTTGTGTAGATTAGGAGATTGTAAGGATGCAAAGGAGATTTGGAGCAAGCTAGCTAAGCTCCATGAAGAACCCTCAATGACTCAAAAAATAGAGGAGCCCAAGAAACAATAACCATCACTGACCCAATTGGAGGAAGAGGCCGAAGAAGCAAGCTCATCCTCACAAGAAAGTAAGGATTCAAAAGTTGAGAAGGAGTCAACATCTGGATCAAAGGTCGAGGAGTGTTCAACATCCGATGAGGAAGAAGAGGAGGAAGAAGTAGGAGAAGCCTCTACATCTAGGATTGAGGGGGGAGGAGAGATTTTCCACACCGGAGCAAACTCAAGAGGAACCATCTACCTCCGGTCGAGAAGATGAAGGAGTCCAAAATTCCACCACCATTGACCTAGGTAACTCAAGCAATTTAGTTAAAAATAAAAATCATATAATTTTCTTTGAGTGTAGGGAAGTCGAGCATTACAAAAGTAAGTGCCCAAAAAGAGTCAAGAAGCCTCAACCGACACCAAAGGTCAAGGATGTTGGTGCCCCAACACATAAGAGCAAGGAGCACGTGGTGTGCTTTAAGTGCAATTAAAGGGGGCATTATAGGAGTCAATGTCCTAGGGGGAGGAAGAAAGTCAAAGAAGGAGCATCAAATATAGGGGAAGCTTCTAAAGCAAACCCTAAGGTATATTTCAATAATGCACCTTCAAATGTTAATGTCAAAAAGCATGCCTTTAATTCACTTGCAATTTATCATAAAGAGCATGTTAGAAATAATAGACTTTATTGCTTAGGGGTTAAACATGTTAACTTTAGAACTAAGGAAAAATTTGGAACTAATATCCCACTACAAAAAAATATCAAATTAGCGACGAAATTTGGCAACTAAAATAGTTCGTTGTAAATCTACAACGAATTTTGCGATGAATTTTATGTTTCGTCGCAAATTTGTAATGAAATTTCCAACAAAAAAAATTTTGTTGCAAAATTATTTAAATTTCCAACATTTAATTTTCGTTGCAAAATTAGTCGCAAATTTGCGACAAAAATCATTTTTCATCGCCAATTTGTGACAAAAAATATTTTCGTTGTAAATATTTGCAACGAATTTTGAACTCATTGCAGAATCTACAATGAATTTTATTTTCGTTGCAGATTTCTGCAACGAATTCAAAATTCGTTGTAGATTTCTGCAACGAATTAAAAATTTGTCACAGATTTGGCACCGAATATAGGATTCGTCGCTAAATTGATGACGAAATTTGCAACAAAATAATATTCATCGCTAATTTTCTCCTAATTATCCCGCCGTTCCGAACCACACAATCCCTCCATCCTTCCTCCGCTCGATCACTTGCTCCTTCCTCCTCCCACCGCCGCCGCCGGTACGCTCTCCTCTCCTAGTTTTCTTCCCTCGCCATTGTCGGAGCAGCGACAGCGCTGCCGCGAGCACATGGCGGCAGCAGCCGCCGCGAGCTCGCGGCACCTCTTGCCGCTGCAGGTGCTCGGTGCGCGATGCCCTCGCGGCGACGCGGTGGTCGCCGAACGCATGCCCTCGCGGCGCCACGCCGCGCGCCCTCGTGACGGCGGTGCCGCGTGACGCTGCGTTCTGCGGCCGCGACGCTGCGTTCCTTTGCGGCCGCCGGCGCGTAACCTGCGCACTGCGGCGTGCCTCGCTCGCGTAAGGTTACGCCACGTCATAGTTGCTGAACCTTGCGCGTGCTTGGCAGTTGTCGCGTGGTCTCGATCGTGAATTAAAATGTTATTCAAATTATATAAATCAGTATAATGTGTCGTAATCTAAATATAAAATTATTTTTCATAGGTTTGTCTTACTTCATTACGGTGTTCGGTGTGTTCGTGAAGTGTTCATCTAGCCGTGAGCTCATCTGCACGTTGTTTCCATCTGGACAGGTACGTGTTAAAATATTGTATATTTATAACATTAATTATAGTATTATTAATTTTGTTATATTAATTATTCTTAATGTTTGATTTTAAGTAATTTAATTACTGTTAATAGATCATATTTGTTCGAAATGATATTATAGTTTGCAATTAAATATCACACAAAATCATATTTAGTATTAGAAAAATTTAATTTATTTTTGAGTATAAATTTATGGTTAGATTGATATATATGGATGAAGTTTGGAAGAAATTAAAATTAATCGTTGATATAATTTCAAAAACAGGATTAATGGAGAGAGAACGAAGTTGGATGTATAAAAAGAATTTACCAGGATGTCGTGATTTAACTGATGAATTTATAATTGGGTTGGAACAATTTTTGAGATTTGCTAATAACAATGTTGAGTTTATGGATGAGAATAAATTAAGGTGTCTGTGCAAAAAATATCATAATCGTAAATTTTTCCAATGTGATAAAGTTTGAGAACATCTTTATAGATTTGGTTTTACGCCAAATTATTATAATTGGACTTGTCATGGTGAACCATTTATATCCGATGAAGAGGTTGGATGAAACATACAAAGGAAAGTTAGTGGAGAGAAAGTATATTACGATCAATTCAATCCATACTAGAGGATGATAGTTGATGCAGTTGGTCATAATTTGAATAGCGAACCAAATGTTGCAAGTTCTAGTTATCCTCAAGCATTTGAACACATGTATACTAATTATTCAACACCGTTGGAGGAGGTAGAAGTTACTGGTGTTAATGAAAATGTGTACAATGAGTCATATATAAAATTTCAAGAAGTATTGAGAGCTACAGATGAACCCGTATGGTCTGGTTGTGACAGTCACACAAAATTATCTCTCATCGCAAGATTGTTGAATGTTAAAGATGAGCATAATGTGTCCGAAGAATGTTTTAATGATTTTGTTAAAGTTATTGGAGAAGTCTTGCCGTGTGATCACATAATGCCGAAGGATTTTTACAGTATGAAAAAACTTGTGAAAGATTTGGGTCTCCCGGTGCAAAGAATTGATGTTTGCAGAGATGGTTGTATGCTATATTGGGCAGATAATGCAGATTTAGAGGCTTGTAAATTCTGTAGTCAATGCAGGTAGAAGAGTACCACGAGATCAAATCGTAATAAGCGATTAAAATCATTCAGACAAATGTTCTATTTGCCTTTAACTCCTAGATTGCAAAGGCTTTATGCTTCAAAGGTCACTACTGAACACATGACTTGGCATGCAAATTATGAAACAGAGAATGGGCTAATGTGTCATCCATCTAATGCATAGGTGTGGAAAAATTTTGATCGAATATATCCTGAGTTTGAAAACACCTTATATGTTTTTAACATTGATTGTGCTTGGCCCTCATAATCTGAAGAAGTTAATAGATGTTTACATGCAACCGTTGATTGTCGAGTTGATCCAACTATGGGACGTGGGTGTTTCCACATGTGATGTCCATACTAATCAGATGTTCATAATGAGAGCTACACTTCTTTAGACCATAAATGATTTTCCTGCTTATGGGATGTTATCGGGCTGGAGTACTGCGGGGATTTTAGGATGTCCAATATGTATGGAGAGATCAAAGTCATTTATATTGAAACACAGAAAGAAACCGAGTTATTTTGATTGTCATAGACAATTTTTATCGCCAAATCATAAATTCAGAAGAAATAAAGAAGAATTTACTAAGAATAGAATTGAAAGAACACCTCCACCATTGAGATTCACCGGTCAAATTTTATGGCAAAGAGTGGTTAACTTTCCATCTGTTATTGAAGAACCAATTGTTACAACATATGACTATGGAATTACGCATAAATGGACAAAATGAAGTATATTTTGGGATTTACTGTATTGGAAGAGTAATTTGATTCATCACAATCTTGATTTAATGCATATTGAGAAGAATGTTTTTGATAATCTGATAAATACGGTGATGGATACTATCGGAAAAGAAAAAGATAATCTGAATGCAAGAAAAGATTTGTGTCTCATATGTAAACGACCCACCATTGATGTTGATGAAAATAGTAGGGGACCAAAACCGAAAGCAGTTTATACATTGAATCAGAGACAGATTGTTTGTGAATGGTTGAAATCATTGAGATTTCCTGATGGTTATGTCTCAAATCTTGGTAGATGCGTTGATTTGAAGGAATGCAAATTGATGGGTTTTAAAAGTCATGATTGTCATATATTCATGGAAATATTAATTCCTATTGCTTTGAAGGAACTGTTACCAAATTTTGTCTGGGGTGTAATTACGGAATTAAGCATTTTCTTTCATGATATCTATTCGACAGTACTGAGTCATTCACACATGGAGATATTGGAGAGAGACATTCCGATCATTTTGTGTAACTTAGAAAGGATATTTCCACCGTTTTTTGATTCAATGGAACATCTTTTGGTTCACTTGCCATATGAGGCTAAAGTTGGAGGTCCTGTTCAATTTCAATGGATGTATCCATTTGAAAGGTGCATTTTTTTGACTTTTTTTTTCATTGTTATTTCATTTGGTCAAATTTAGTATAATTTATTTTCTAATAAATTTTATTGTATTACTCTTAGATTCCTCTATCACTTGAAAAAAATAGTGAAAAATAAGGCTCATGTTGAAGCTTCTATTGTTAATGCATATATTGTGGAGGAAGTTACAACTTTTGCATCATATTATTTTGAACCTCACGTTCAATGCAAGAGTCAGAAAGCAGGAAGAAACGATGAGGGTCCCGTTGATCTAAATTTGAGGGCATTCTCAATTTTTAACTACCTTGGTCGACCAAGTGGATCTTGTACAAGTAGATACTTAACTGGTCAGGAGTGGCGAGCAGCCTACATATATATTTTATTGAACTGTCCAGAAGTAACGCCGTATTTCGAGTCAGTATATAAAAGTTATATTATACATTTCATATATCATAAATTATTATTCATGTTATATTTAATTTTATTGTAGGATTTTTCAAACTCTATATTCGGAGCTTCCGGAGCATGAGTTTAATAATTTCTGTGATGAAGAATTTGCACAATGGTTCAAAAATTATGTAAGTAGTCTATGATAATAAATTTGATAAATCTTGACTTTAACACATATTTATTTTACTTCAGGTTCTTGATAATCACGGTCACATTGAGCAAGACCTAATAAAACACCTGTCATGGGGTCCAAATTCAATGGTGAAAACTTGGCCGACATATTTCATAAACAGATATAATTTTCATATTCAAGATTATGGAACTGGAAAAACTACAATGAATAGCGGAGTTTGTGTTCAGTCATCTATTGATGAGGGTGCAAGGAATGAATTTTATGGCTTACTAGATGAAATTTTAGAGGTAGCGTACCCAGGCTCAGATTTGCGAGTTATTTTATTTATGTATCGTTGGTTTGACCCTATCAAAGGCATGAGGGTGCATCCATAGTTTAATTTGGTTGAAATTAATTACGAAAAAATATACAAGAGGTACAAACCATTTGTGTTAGCACAGCAAGCGATTCAAGTATTTTATGCTTCATATCCTAGTTTGAGACGAGACAAAAGTGATTGGTGAGCTATTTGTAAAACAAAAGCACGTAATAAAATTGAGGAACATTGAGAAGACATAGCATATCAACAAGATGAAGTTGTCAATACATTTTATATCGAAGAGTATAATATTTTAACGTTACGAGATCCCAGCGGCGTAGTAATAGAGGTTGATGCAAGTGAACTGAATGAGTATGAAGATGACGATTTTAATGATGAGGATGAGGATGACGATGACGATGACGATGATAATTAGATGCATGACCAGGCCGAAAATTTTATTGCAAACTTCGATTTCTAATTGTGGGTAACCTTTTATTGAGTACCAATTATGTTTTAATTCACTGTGTAATTTGAAATTCCATATATTTGATATACTAATTAACTCTTTTTTTTTAGGGTCATCAAGTTGCTATGAATATGGTAATATTTTCATATTGTTCCTATTAAAAATTCGATATGCAAATGTATTTTTTTACTGTAATATTCTTCTAATAATCAAGATTGTTAGTTTTGACGTGGCGCTCATAGACGCAGTAATGAAGGAAGACCACAGTCTTCCTCTGCTTCAGCCCCCGCACATTCTGATGCTATTATAGGAAATGTGCCCACCACCTCTTCCCCAGTTGTAGGATCTTCTGATTCTCAGCATATACCTACTAATGTATCTTCCTCGGTACAACAATCACTCGTGGAGAGGGAAGATACGAGAGAGTTTATATCTCCACGCAGAGATTCGTAAGTATTCAAGTTTTAGAATATCTATATTTAATTTTTAATACAATATGTATTTTTATAAGTATATTGTAAAATACGGGAAGAAAAAAAAAATGGATTAACCCGTAATCAATTGGGATTAATTAAGGGATTAATTAGGCTTAATTAGTGGGCCGAAATGGGTTGTAATGGACTGGGCCGAAATTGGGCTGGAAATGGGGCTTGGGCTGAACCCAATCAGATTGGGTTTGGGTTGAGCTGGGTTAACCGGATCAATGGAACGACTGTTAAAAAGGGTGCCGAACGAAGGATCGTCTCATTTTCACCGCGATCCCCAATTTCTTTTTCGTCATCGCTCTGCTCCGCGTGATCGCATCGTCGATCTCCGTTCATCGGCGTCCGACGCGAGCAGCTGGACGGCGCCACCACTAGGCTGATCTCCGACCAGGGATCGAAGGGTTCTCGGCTGGGAAAAACCGCGGCAACACTTCCGGTAGACAGGCGGCGGCGGTGTCGCGGCAGCGAGCTGCCATTGAAGGTAGGTATCGATTGTTGTTTTTCCCTGTCGAGTTAAGGTTTGCTGCTAGCTACGACTTTCGATTTTAGCCTAGCTCAGTGTTTGGGCAGTGATCGGAGTTGGGTTTGCTTCGGTGAGCAGCCAAGAGGGAAAAGTCGGCGCGCTGCCGGGTTAGGATCATAGCTCCGATCTTTGCCGGTAATCGGGGGACGAGTAAGGTGGATTTGGGTGGATTGCAGAGCTCGGGATTGGAACTGGGATTTCCATCGGGAGCAGCCGAAATCCGACAGAGGTCTAGAACTGGTAAGCCTTATTACCCATGTGTTGTCCGATATTGTTAGCTTGGTTATGGTTTGTCGATGTGCTTGATCTGGAATTTCTTCGGTGAGCAGAGGGTAAGCGGGAGTAGGCTGCCAGGGAAGGTCTGAGTGTGCTTTTGGTGTGGTGTTTTGTAGATGATTAAAGAAGTCGGGATGGTTTCTACTGTAAATTAGGGATAAACAGTGGATTGAAGTTGTTAATTAGGTTTTCCTTAGATTAGTTATGTGGATGATTTGTAGTGTGGATGTTCGATGTTTTGAGATTGTAATTTATAGACTCCTGTTAGATTTACGTTGTGAAGTTATTGATCTGTGTGGGATGTTGGTAATTGCTATGAATTAATGTGATGGTAAGCTGCCGAAGGGTGGTTGGAGGTTAGTTCATTAGAGTATGTTTTGATTTGGAGATTTTAGTGTTTGGATCATATGGGTTATGATGTATAAGCTTAGGAAGTGGTTATAATGTCTTTGGGAAAAGAATACGAATATAAATGAGTTAGTATTTTATTCGTATTATTATTGGAGCTTTATGCTTAACCCTAATTTGTTATTATGTGCAGATTTGGGATACGAAGCAGGCCCGCGGCCGTGAGGATTATACGAGCTTCGTATCAGGTGGGTAATATCTACCTGGTCCGGTAGTTTTGATCAAATTCCTGTGCATGATCTTGGATTTATGTTTATACTTGTTTACCTTAAATCCACTCTTATTTAATCATATGCTTGTACTGCCTTGACCTTTGAGATATATACTCTGTTACTCATTGATTATCTAGCACGGATAGGAACTATAAACCCTATTATGTATTAGCTGATATATGTTCAGTAAGTACATGTGGTTAGGGTTATCTTTGTGACTTCAGATTGGGTTACGGTGTTACATCACTAGGGTTAGGTGATGGATTGGATTATGGAGTCGATTGTTATATCATACTTGTATTAGTGGTGCATCTATGGTGGATCTAGTTGTCTATGCATAGATAGGTGTGTGGTTGTCAGTATGTGACCATGGCCTAGAAGTCTTAGTGTGATGGTATATCCATTAGGGATTGTATGCCTGTGTATGGTTATATGGATGGTCGATTGTATATCGCTACTGACTAGAGGTCTTAGCGTGGTTGACTGTCCGATGAGTATGACTCTTTATGCGATAGAGAGAGAGTTTTATGGATTGTAGTCCTTGCATAGTTGACTTTTAGTTGACCAGGACTCTCCGTGGGATAGGGAGTGTCGCGAGGATACATGTATGGAGCTATGCATCATCACATTGCATGCATGCTGTTGACTGGGTCTCCCTTGTGGATTGAGACAAGTCGTCAGTCATCCTGCCTCCCTGGCCACTCGGGGTAGTGGTAGCAGGGTTGAGGGCAGAGCATTGGATGTGCCGCGCTCGGCCACTATGGATGGTGGTAGCTGGAGATGCGCACCTGGCCACTGTGCAGAGTGGTGTTAGCACTCGCCCACTATAGATGGTGGTTGTGTGAGGTGCAGTTGTCCTGTGTGCGGCGTTTGTCTACTCATGGGTAGGGACAGCGTGGCTTGCAGCAGGGGCCCCTAGGAGTAGTTAGCTTTTTACGCTTACACGCTACTCAGTCATACTACCCAACTCGGTCACTCGAGAGTGGTGGCAGCTGGAGTCGGGCTAGTTGTCATTTGTCGTGCCACCCTGGCCACTCTGGGATCATGGTTGGATGGGTCCGCAGACAGTGACCATGCATATGCATTGCTGATATATATGTATGCATGTATTTGATATATGTTTTACATATGCCTGTGAGATGCTGCATTTGATTGAGCTATGATTGTTGCACATGCTTGTACATCATGATACATGTCATTTGCATTTTTATTTATTGTTATGTGTTGAGCATGATTCATGCGTTGATTCAGACTGTTATATGCATTTGATTTGCATCATGTCATTGTGTGGTACGGACCGGGTTGTTATTACAGGTGATCATATACTGTTCATATGTCTGAGTATTGGTCAGGTATGGGATTGACTTTATACATTATATGGGTTATATTATTGTATATATGTCAGGATGATATAGCTTATGGTGTTGCAGACCGTCGGGTACGTTGGTACATTACTTTATGTTCAGTTGATTAGTTTAGTATATACATTGCGTATGACTTTACTGTAGTTACTTGTTATTAGAGTTGGATAGGACTGTATGTCTATTGGACTCATGCTGTATACCTGTAGATCTTCACATGTATACTTGTAGATTTCTTTACCCTATATGTTCATGCACTTTCTATATATTACCCCTGAGTTTATACTCACCACCCCTGGACCCTGGGTTTTCTGTCGCCCAGATAACAGGTAGAAGATTCCTTGGACATTTGGAGCTCCGCCAGCTGATCCCATCTCACACCGAACATTTGGGGTTTTCCACGTATTTGCTTTCGCTGTTATTTTGTATTATGGCCATGTATAATCAGTGTTGTATCTGGCTGTGGATTTGTACGTTATTTTGTGTAGTATGTTAGAGTCGCACCGGTGCGCACCTCTTGTGTTGTTGTGGATATATTGTTTTGGTATTGTCCATTTATATATTGTTGTTGTGGGTCTACGGGCCTTGTATTAACCCGATATCAGAGCCCTAGGTTGCGAAGTCCATTTTCGGATTTTATTTCGTTCGGACATCGAGTTTTGCTTTACTCGGTTTTGGTTTGTGAGTTCTGGGATCTGGCTGTTGCGGACATCTCCGAGCTACAAGGTTTAAGGTATGTTAACTGTTATTACATATCCTTCTGTTGGCTATGTATTTAGTTGCTTATAACAGTGCATGACTTGTAGTATGTTAATTAGTATTCGTAACCGTGGTTTGAGTTTGACCATGGGAACGATATGTTGAGGTTATTAGATATGTGCCTGTTATCGAAAAGGTAATTACCTTTGAGAGCCGACTAATACCGAGTCGGAAAGCAGGAGTTAGGTAGTCACATCTATTGTGGAGATTAAGGATTTCGGTCCTAAGATTTTCACTAATTTTGTTAGTCAGATCATTACCTATTGGGTAATGGACAAGCAAGTACACTATTGCTGATGCAGATAGTAGAGGATTATTTTGGTGATATTCATAGGGATTTTGATCCCTGAGTGGGTCGTTCTAGGTTGTATAACGTCGAGGGTACTTTTGAGTACTTAACTCGTATTATACAGAGGAAGCTAAGTTAGCTGCATACCATTATCCGGATTTAGCCGGTACTTGGTGGAAGAGATAGGAAATAACCTTCGGGAAATTACACATCACTTGGTCACAGTTCAGTGATGTTGTGAGATAGTATTTCCCCACGTCACCTTCTTTGACTCATTGTCAGGGAATTCTTGGGCATCGAGTAGGGTGATTGTTTGGTTACGAAGGTACCATGTAGAGTCGCTAGACTTACGAGGGTTACGACCACCTAATAACTCGAGAATGTGATCGATATGTCTTAAGCCACCTATGGTTACCGGTTGACATCTTGATCAGGATGTTTGGATCTCCTACTAGATTCTACCGGAAGTGTATAGACTGAGTCATGTGTATAGAAATGACTCCGTAGTAAGTGTTTTAAAGAGTTGGAGATTTGATAAGCAGATATTGTGAGTCAAATTATTGGAATTTGAAATCTCCAAATGTTGGATAAAAAGGAGCAAGATTAAAGTCGTAAGTCACGAGCGACTATTGGAGAGTTTTCCGATCATAGAAGACTGATTGCAGATTGTCAGTAGCTTCTCATGTTTATCAGTGAACTCAGAGGAAAGACTCCGAAGGGAGATTATGTGTGTCTGAGCAGAAAGTCAGATTATTCGATGGACCATTGTATCTGTTCCTACTATAAGCAGCCGGTATCTACGAGGAGAGTATGTATTTTGAAGACTCAGTTGAAGACTATGGATGATGCTTTCGAGCGGACGATCCACAACCTCGAAAGCCGAGATTAAAGCAGAAGATTAGGTTATCACATCAGCAGCGATCTACTACCCCAGATATAGTTAGAGTTCTTTGATACTTTCATCCGGAAGAAGTAAGTTACTCGTGATAGAAGATATTTGAAGATTGAGCGTGCAAACAACAATCGTTACCTTCCCGAGCGACAACAATGCATTACCTTCAGCGTAGTTATGATTTGCTCAGAGGAGAGAGAGTATACGACGATGGTCGTATCTATGCGGTATTCTTCAGTTGTAGCTGTACCTTTCGCAGAGTTGGAGCATGCTACGATGTTGACAGTTCTTCAGTATGTTACAGCCAGATGTGTGCCCTTGCTAGTACAACAGTGTTTACCATCTCCATTGTAGTTGTTTCAGTTTGTACCTTCGTTTTCAGCAGTTGACTTCAGTTTCTCCATGACAGACTTTTTCAGTTACTTGAGCTCAGCCGTCAAGAACAGATATTGGGTGAGTTTACATGGTTACTCGAGAAGAGGTATAGAAGACCGAAGGATCGGTCCTTCGGGGTATTACTTTAGGTTATCCTATTTGCGGATATATCGAGAGATACTGATAATTTACAGGTATCTTTGTCTAGAACATTCTTGAATAGGGTTCGAAGGGTTCCTATCGACTTGTGGGTTGGTGATTTTCTCTACCGTCAGGTGAGATGTTGATCAACAATCAAGAAGTCAAGGGATGCCCTTAGCCTTTGCTAGACCTACCTCCACTATAGACATATCCTTACGGATAGTTGGATTGTTGGAGCGTTGGTATACTAGGACTCTCGGATGTACGTATAGTCCGAGAGTATTCGAATATAGTTTTAGATAGACTCTCGAGCTTGCCACTGCATGGGCAAGTGGAATATGCGATTGAGGGCTTTCGGGAATAGTCCTGATATTGGGGACCTCATACCGGGAGATGATTTTATGGGTATCAGTGTTGCTAAACACTATGGGAGATTTATCTGCCTCAGTGTTTCTTCTTGAGAAGACTTGTAACTCTTTGTTAGAAGAGAGTCAGACCTTGAGTCTATACATCGATTATCGATGATTGGAATGCAATAATTGCTGAGAATGAATATCCTTCGTTGGGGATAGATGATCTGTTTAGATCAGCTAAATGACACCTGTGTATATCCTAGGGTTGGCCTACCACTGGAGGTTTGATATTGTAGTGACTTAGTGTCGTACAATTATCATTGTCGGTGTGATGATTGAGCTATCATTAGCGTAGGGTAAAAGGATTCAGGTGTATAAAGCTGATTGATAATGTGGTTAGACTTATCGACGAATTAGTCGTTCATGGATTCGAGGAATCAAGTACTCTTGGAGTATTTGGGATCGATTGTCATCATATCTGTGGATGATATATTCTTGGGATATATTCACAATCTTAAAGGAAGTTGTGGTTTCCCTAGATTGATTTGGTGTTTACTAGAGATAAGGATAGGATATTCTAGCGATACTATATCGCCAACTTGTTGGACCAAGAAGGTGATGGAAATCACTTGGTCGGAAGTTTGGGAAGCTAGGTTTCAATGCCTAGAAGGTGACTGACTTTTGTGTCAGTGTTAGTTAATCCGTCCGATATGGATGGAAGAGTATTGTACATAGATGCAATATTTCAGGGATTAGGAGCGATCCCGATGCAATTGAATGGGACGTGTATTATGTGTATGCTGGTTGAGAAACTAGCGAGATTAGTTATTATAGTCTTCCAGTTACTTTCAGTTCTGTGTGACAGAGTGAATTTTGGACATTAGATTAATTTCTCTTGTGAGAATAAATCTCCGTCTCTGGGAAGGATAGTGGTTCTCAGAGTTGCATTCGCTTTAGGAAGAGTTGTTTCAGGAGACTCTTCATTCGAGAGTGATGACTTATTTGGAATGTATCCGGAAATAGCGAGTATTGAGACGTTCCAGTTGGTGGAACGATATATGGGACACGGTTGATTTCACCAACAAGCAAAGGTGGAATATTGTGATCGGTAGGGTTAAGTACCGTGACGAAGTGGAGCCTAAATCGTTAGGACCGTTGGGAGATTATCTAGAATTCGGAAAGGACTTGATAGGATTTGGGTAATCGATGATCGATTAGCTAGGTTCGCTCATTTTCTTCCGAGCCGTAAGATTGACTCCGTGGGATTGCTTGATGGAATTATATCCATGGAGTATCCTTGGGTATCATTTCTGATAGTGATTCATGATTCATCTTACGATTCTGGCAAAGTTTCCCATCGGTTACGGGTATAGAGCTCCACTCTGGTATAGTTATTGACGTCTTAATAGGTCGATTGAGAGTGTATATAGGAGCTGGAATATAATATTCGAGCTCAGTACCCCACTTAGTCACTTGAGGTGTGACTTTGCTCCGGATACTTGAGATGGTTATTATGACATCTTGTACTCGTACCTGAGTCAGAAATTTGGGGACCAAATTTTTATAAGTGGGGGAGAATGTAAAATACGGGAAGAAAAAAAAATGGATTAACCCGTAATCAATTGGGATTAATTAAGGGATTAATTAGGCTTAATTAGTGGGGAATGGGTAATGGATCTGGGCCAAATTGGTGAAATGGGGCTTGGGCTGAACCCAATCAGATTGGGTTTGGGTTGAGCTAGGTTAACCGGATCAATGGAACGACTATTAAAAAGGGTGCCGAACGAAGGATCGTCTCATTTTCACCGCGATCCCCAATTTCTTTTTTGTCATCGCTCTGCTCCGCGCGATCGCATCGTCGATCTCCGTTCATCGGCGTCCGATGCAAGTACACCGGACACGCCACCACTAGGCCGATCTCCACTGTGGATCAAGGGTTCTTACCGGGAAAACCGCAGCGACACTTCCAGACAGCGGCGACGTTGCTGCGCAATGAGCTGCCATTGAAGGTAGGTATCGATTGTTGTTTTTCCCTGTCGAGTTAAGGTTTGCTGCTAGCTACGACTTTCGATTTTAGCCTAGCTCAGTGTTTGGGCAGTGATCGGAGTTGGGTTTGCTTCGGTGAGCAGCCAAGAGGGAAAAGTTGGTCAGCCGACGCGCCGGGCTAGGGATCGAGCCCGATCTTCGCTTGCAATCGGGGACGAGTAAGGTGGATTTGGGTGGATTGCAGAGCTCGATTGGAACCGGATTTACCATGAGCACCAAATCCGACAGAGGTCTAGAACTGGTAAGCCTTATTACCCATGTGTTGTTCGATATTGTTAGCTTGGTTATGGTTTGTCGATGTGCTTGATCTGGAATTTCTTCGGTGAGCATAGGGTAAGCGGGAGTAGGCTGCCAGGGAAGGTCTGAGTGTGCTTTTGGTGTGGTGTTTTGTAGATGATTAAAGAAGTCAGGATGGTTTCTACTGTAAATTAGGGATAAACAGTGGATTGAAGTTGTTAATTAGGTTTTCCTTAGATTAGTTATGTGGATGATTTGTAGTGTGGATGTTCGATGTTTTGAGATTGTAATTTATAGACTCCTGTTAGATTTACGCTGAAGTTATTGATCTGTGTGGGATGTTGGTAATTGCTATGAATTAATGTGATGGTAAGCTGCCGAAGGGTGGTTGGAGGTTAGTTCATTAGAGTATGTTTTGATTTGGAGATTTTAGTGTTTGGATCATATGAGTTATGATGTATAAGCTTAGGAAGTGGTTATAATGTCTTTGGGAAAAGAATACGAATATAAATGAGTTAGTATTTTATTCGTATTATTATTGGAGCTTTATGCTTAACCCTAATTTGTTATTATGTGCAGATTTGGGATACGGCGTGCCGGCCGTGAGGATTATACGAGCCAGATCGTGGGTAATATCTACCTGGTCCAGTAGTTTTGATCAAATTCCTGTGCATGATCTTGGATTTATGTTTATACTTGTTTACCTTAAATCCACTCTTATTTAATCATATGCTTGTACTGCCTTGACCTTTGAGATATATACTCTGTTACTCATTGATTATCTAGCACGGATAGGAACTATAAACCCTATTATGTATTAGCTGATATATGTTCAGTAAGTACATGTGGTTAGGGTTATCTTTGTGACTTCAGATTGGGTTACGATGTTACATCACTAGGGTTAGGTGATGGATTGGATTATGGAGTCGATTGTTATATCATACTCATATTAGTGGTGCATCTATGGTGGATCTAGTTGTCTATGCATAGATAGGTGTGTGGTTGTCAGTATGTGACCATGGACTAGAAGTCCTAGTGTGGATGGTCGATTGTATATCGCTACTGACTAGAGGTCTTAGCGTGGTTGACTGTCCGATGAGTATGACTCTTTATGCGATAGAGAGAGAGTTTTATGGATTGTAGTCCTTGCATAGTTGACTTTTAGTTGACCAGGACTCCCCGTGGGATAGGGAGTGTCGCGAGGATACATGTATGGAGCTATGCATCATCACATTGCATGCATGCTGTTGACTGGGTCTCCCTTGTGGATTGAGACAAGTCGTCAGTCATCCTGCCTCCCCGGCCACTCGGGGTAGTGGTAGCAGGGTTGAGGGCAGAGCATTGGATGTGCCGCGCTCGGCCACTATGGATGGTGGTAGCTGGAGATGCGCACCTGGCCACTGTGCAGAGTGGTGTTAGCACTCGCCCACTATAGACGGTGGTGTAGGGATTTCTATATGCCAAATAGCATATGCGCAACGGAAAAATTAGGATCCCTTCCTAGTGATCCTTGCGAAAGAAAACCTCGTACAAAATAAATTTCTCTAAAACCAAACCTATCTTATAGGAGAGGATTACCTTTGTTGCGTGCCCTTGTTAATCCCGCTTTTCCTTTTGGTTTGTTGGATCTTTAGCACGTTCAAATGTCCGTGCCTCTATACGTATCCACACGAGCAAGCTCTTGTCTCACAAAAGAAAAACTAGAAGGGCTCTCCTTTACTTCTTGCTAGAGAAGTCCCTAAAGGAGAGGAAGCTAGGGAAAAAGAGAAGGGAAGAAGAAGACTACTCTTCTTGCTAGCCTACACTCACAAAA
Source organism: Wurfbainia villosa (assembly GCA_025175895.1). NCBI lineage: Eukaryota > Viridiplantae > Streptophyta > Magnoliopsida > Zingiberales > Zingiberaceae > Wurfbainia > Wurfbainia villosa. Next base: position 101,630,621 of record CM046000.1, on the reverse strand, counting down.
CCACACAACCAAAGCTTCCACCAAGCTCTCAAGCTCTCACACAACCACAATCACCCTTTGGCCGGCCACTCCATGGAGTCTTTTATAGGGTTGGAAAAACCCTTTCACCTCCTACCATTCAATGCAATCCATTGCATTGAGACACCTTGTTTGGCCGGCCACTTTAAGGAGACAAAAACCACTTTGTCTCCTTCCACCTTATCTAGCTTAGGTGGCATGATTATGTGGCATGCTTGTGTGGCATTCATGCATGTTGAATTAATCTTATTAATTCAATAAGCCCACCTTATCTAGCTTAGGTGGCATGCTTGTGTGGCATTCATGCATGTTGAATTAATCTTATTAATTCAATAAGCTTATGTTATCATATTGAATTAATCTCATTAAATCAATAAGGTAACATATTGAATTAATCTCATTAAATCAATAAGCTAAAATTCTCATTAAGCTTAAAGTCCAAAAACCATTTTGTACTTAAGCTTATTCCCAAATTATTCTAGTCAAACTAGAATGCACTAATTCTTCTAATCATCATGCTCTTTGTGTGTGACCCTATAGGCTCTCATAACGTTGGCAGTGGATCTAAACTCTTTTAGATACACAAGCAATGAGCGGCATCTAGCAATACATCATTGCTACCCAAGTTACGAAATAAGTCAAGATCCGACTAACCTTTCCGTGACTACTATAATGTATGTGTCCTTCTATCCTTGATATCGATTGACCAATGAGGCATAGACCATGTCATCCTCGATCAATCTATGTGTTTCTTGATCCTGAGTAAACTAACTCCAAACAAATGAGCCAACATCTCATATTGACTCATTCGAGCATGGCCATGCTTTAGTAGTTCTACTCAATCAAGGGGCCCACCGATATCACTCGGCCATATGAGAGGGATAGATCCCATCTACATCACTCACATCCTCCGCATAATTTGTTATATACCCAAGAATCGCTTTTATGGTCCACCCTGCTACGTGACGCTTGACGATACCAAAGTACATAATTCCTTATGTAGGGAACCGTAGTGACTTCAGGTTCGAGGACTATTCATACCAATAGTCACATGAGAAAGTTTATGACACTCATATAACGATCCATGAAACTTTCTCATGGCGGGTTAGTTCAGTATATATTCTCTAATATATACCCATGTGTCAACTTGATATCATATATCCATGACTTGTGAGATCAAGTCATCAATCGACCTACATGCTAGTCTTTATGTATTAATATTGCCCTTGCATATTAATACTTGACTAGGAACATTTAGGAAAGTGTTCTCTACAGCCTCTCATAATCAATTCTGCCAATTGATGTGCTGTAGATAAGAACCTACTTTTCTAGGGCATTATTATATTTATTTTAGCTGGCACAAGCAAGATGTAAATATAATAACCAATCCTTTGCCTTTATTGAATATGATACAAAATGTTCCCTTTTCAACCATCACATGATTGGCTCTAGGGCTATAACTAACAGGTGGTTGTGTGAGGTGCAGTTGTCCTGTGTACGGTGTTTGTCTACTCATGGGTAGGGACAGCGTGGCTTGCAGCAGGGGCCCCTAGGAGTAGTTAGCTTTTTACACTTACACGCTACTCAGTCATACTACCCAACTCGATCACTCGAGAGTGGTGTCAGCTGGAGTCAGGTTAGTTGTCATTTGTCGTGCCACCCTGGCCACTCTGGGGTCGTGGTTGGACGAGTCCGCAGACAGTGACCATGCATATGCATTGCTGATATATATGTATGCATGTATTTGATATATGTTTTACATATGCCTGTGAGATGCTGCATTTGATTGAGCTATGATTGTTGCACATGCTTATACATCATGATACATGCCATTTGCATTTTTATTTACTGCTATGTGTTGAGCATGATTCATGCGTTGATTCAGACTGTTATATGCATTTGATTTGCATCATGTCATTGTGTGGTACGGACCGGGTTGTTATTACAGGTGATCATATACTGTTCATATGTCTGAGTATTGGTCAGGTATGGGATTGACTTGATACATTATATGGGTTATGTTATTGTATATCTGTTAGGATGATATAGCTTATGGTGTTGCAGACCGTCGGGTACGTTGGTACATTACTTTATGTTCAATTGATTAGTTTAGTATATACATTGCGTATGACTTTACTGTAGTTACTTGTTATTAGAGTTGGATAGGACTGTATGTCTATTGGACTCATGCTGTATACCTGTAGATCTTCACATGTATACTTGTAGATTTCTTTACCCTATATGTTCATGCACTTTCTATATATTACCCCTGAGTTTATACTCACCACCCCTGGACCCTGGGTTTTCTGTCGCCCAGATAATAGGTAGAAGATTCCTTGGACGTTTGGAGCTCCGCCAGTTGATCCCATCTCACACCGAACATTTGGGGTTTTCCACGTATTTGCTTTCGCTGTTATTTTGTATTATGGCCATGTATAATCAGTGTTGTATCTGGCTGTGGATTTGTACGTTATTTTGTGTAGTATGTTAGAGTCGCACCGGTGCGCACCTCTTGTGTTGTTGTGGATATATTGTTTTGGTATTGTCCATTTATATATTGTTGTTGTGGGCCTACGGGCCTTGTATTAACCCGATATGTTGCCACGTACAGGGGAGATGTCGTCCGTTTGCTTTTCGGCACGGCATACTCTCGGGGCGTGACATATATAATGGGGTTTGTTTTTATTTTATGTTAGATTTACAAATTTTGTACATGTTATTCATGAGGTGAATAAAATAGTGAATAATCATTGGGGCGACGCTTCTATGACTTATACAAGCACATCGGAAGAAATAAAAGTACTGCGGTGGAATGAGTTCAAGGTAACTTATTTAAATCATTTTGTATATGAAATTGCAGTTACTATAATCAATTTTTATTTTTCTCTACTGCAGTGGGTATTTACTTGGGAGGAGAGTCAAATACTAGAGATTAGGAGGATTTTTAAGAAAAAATGTGGTGATCATATGAGAAACATACTAAATCATGCGAAAACTAGAAATAAAAAACAACACTGTATAACCGAAGAGAATTGGAATAAAATTGTTGCACATTGGGGATCTGAGGAAAGCAAATGGAGGAGTGAATAGAATAAGCAAAATCAGCATTGTAATTCTGGCGTTATGTTTGCCATGTATGCGGGAGGATCCATAAATATCGATTGGTGAGTGTTTTCAAATTATAATTTTGTAATCTAATACTTACTAATTTATAATTTATAATTTTTTAATTTGTTTAGGCCAAGGAGACAAGAACTGAGCCATTATTTATAGACACTTTCACCCGTACATTCCAAAAGAAGGATAAGACATGGAGTAGGGAAAGAGCTAGAACAATAAAGGTGTGTAATTATAAAACTTTAATTTCTTATGTTACTATTTAATTTTTTTCTTTCACAATAGGAGAAATACAATGAAATTTCACAAAGAAATTCGAGTGCAAGCGATGATGCAGTCGAATCTGAGCCATCTGTTAGCAATATAAATTTATGGCTCGAAGCATCTAGAGGACCGAAAAGTGGAAGAATACTTGGACTCGGCTCTTTGAGCCGATCCTATAGAGTCCCTGGTGCTTCTTCTTCATCCTCCCCAGCATTAAAAGCACAAGTAATTCAATTAATCGAAGAGGTTAATCATTTGAGAGAGTTACTAACGCAGAAGGAAACTGAATCGAGAGAAAACGCTCAGAAAGTACAAGACTTAAATGAAAAGATGAACGAATTTCAAAGGCAACAAATGTTTATTATGCAACGTCTTCAGTTAACGTCTAGCTCAAATCAACTTCCTCCTTCTGGCTCTGCTTCTCCTCCTCCTGATCCCTGTCATGGAGACAATTATGAGGTATTTTTTAATGACGATGGTGATGATGGTGGTTATCTTTGACTGTATTTGTTGTATTTAAATGCTAGCTACTTGACTTATGACATATACGATATTTATATTTTTGTAAGTTTGTTGTATTTAAATGCTACTTGATAATGATGGTAGTTAGTAAGTACCTTTGGATGTATTTGTTATATATATATTAATTTCATATTAATGTTTGATGTATAAATTTGTTAATATTGTTGTGTGTTTGTTGTAAAACAGGGAAAAAAGAATAATCTAAAAAATTATTTTTTTTTCTAGATTTACAATGAAAATACAATTTTCGTTGCAAAAATAGATGTATCAACAAGCTATTCAAAGTAGCATGAGAATATTTCAGAGTCGATCGAGCAATGATCGATGAATATGATCGTGATCATATATCAGAGCATTTCACGTAACCTTTGGTAGCCTAATCGATCAATCCAATCGTCGATATTCAATGATCGATGTATTCATCAGTCGACTAATATTGAAAATTTTTGCGACGAATTTTTCTTTTCATCACCAAATTTGCAATGAAAAATAAATTCGTCTCCAAATTTAATTTTATTCGTTAATTATGTTCATTAGATTTTTGCGACGAATATATTATTCATCGCCAAATTTACGACGAAAAATATATTCGTCGCCAAATTTTATTATATTTATTGGAGTATGCGAGTGATAGTTTAATTCGTCGCAAAGTTAGCGACAAAATAAATATTTCGTCGCAAAGTTAGCGACGAAAAAATATTTTCGTCTCAAATTTGGCGTCGAAAGTTTAATTCGTCGCCAAATTCGGCGATGAAAAGATTTATTCATCGCCATATTTGGCGACGAAAAGTCTTATTCGTCCCAAATTTTTGCGACAAATCTTGCTTTTCGTTGCCAAATTTGCGACGAAACATTTATTCGTCGCCAAATTTGGTGACGAGTTTTGCAATGAAAATATTATTCGTTGTAATTTGGCAACAAATTTTTATTTTTCATTACAGAATTTAGCGACAAATTATTTGCGACGAAAAAATTTTTGTTGCAAAAAATTTTTGCAACGAATTTTTTTGCAAAATTCGTCACCAAATATATTTATTTTTGTAGTGTCCCTCAAACAATCCTACCTAAGGAAAGTATTAGGAAAATAGAAGATCATTTAGGCATTAACCCTAAGAAGGGTAGGCATATGCCTAGAAGAAATTGTAATGCCCAAAAAATAAATGAAAATTCAAAAATTAGGCAATTAGAGCTAGAAAATCAAGTTTTGAGGTCAAAACTTGAAAAATTAGAGAAGACCCTTAGAAAGATGCAAAATCAAATACAAGGGCCAAATGGTCAAAATCTAGGTCATAGGAGACAAGAGTCATCCAAGGGCAAGAAAGGTTTGGGTCACAAACCTAAGCCCAAGGAGACCTACCACAAATGTTCCATTTGATTATGGAACTAGTACTGGGTCTAGGAAAATCAAGGTCACAAGGGAAGTCATCTCTAGAGTTGACCATGGTAAGTGTCTAGTGGTCAAGGTTTTCATGAAACCTAGGAAGACCACTAAGAAGATTACAAGGGAGTTAATCCCTAAGGTTAACCTAGGCAAGACCCAAATATCCAAGGCTTCTAAGCCTAGAAGGGTCATTAGGAAGGTATCTAGGGAGGTCATCTCTAGTGAATACCTTGTTGACCCAAGGAGCTCCAATAGGTATTGGGTTTCTAGGAGCGTGATCGATTCACGCTAAATGGGTTAGGATGTGCCAACTTTAAATGGATGAGTAGTTAACCTAACAATAGTAGAGTTGACACTTTAGGTCATTTTCAAGGTTATGGGTACCTTGGAAATAAGTTTTGAATCATTATCCTAAAAGATTTTAGGATGTGCCAATAAAATTTATGGAAGTTGAAAAATTAATCAAATTGGCACAAACTAAGTTTAGAGGTTTTGGTGTGTCATTTTGGGTTTTTAGCACACTTGGGAGATGAGTAGTATTATGACAAAATGGAATTAACCCTAACAAATGATAACTAATATTAAAATTTAGGTATTCTTATACCTTTATATTTTATTTGTCATTATTTGATTGTCATATGCCGTGTCATGACATCATATTTCATTTTATCATTTAATATGTCATGATTATGCTTAGGGTTAGTTTTTATGTCATGTAAATTTAGATTTATATTTTATGTCATGACATCATGATTATTGGCACATGCTTAATTATGTTATCATATATGTAATAATCATTATTCATGTATTAATAAAATTGATTTAAGGACTATGACATGATTTGAAGTCCCATGTATAAGGGAATCAAATAGTGTTGTCTTAGAAAAATACATGAAACCTTAGTTTAGGATGAACAAAATTCACATCTCACATTACATTAACATGTGTGTGTATTGATACACTCTAAACACATGTGAGATGCTAGAAAATGAGTTAAGTTCAAGGTGCATATTTTTTGCATCTAGATGAACTCAAACTCATCATATATCATGGAAGAATCATGAGGAAAACTTATGTACAAGTCAAGTGCATTAAGCCCATAGACCATGGTTCAATATAAGATTTTAAAACTATTTCAAAATCATTTTTAAAAACCTTTGTGTAGTCTATCTTTTGATAGAAGTCACCATTGATGAAATTTATACAAAGTAAGCTCAAAACATTGAAGTTTTCTTTATTTTTGAACTTTGTATTAATCTCAATATTTTATGGGTATTTAATTTTTTAAATATTTTTCACCCATCATGATTGACTTAAGTATTATACGTATAAAATTTCATGATTTTTCAAATTACATATAATTACTTATGATTTTCATAATCTCATTTTCTGAAACTGAATTTTTGCATTTGTAAAAATTAGTCGATTGTCATGGATGGAAGTCGATTGACATCAAGGGCAGTCGATTGGTGACTGTAAGAGTCAACTGTCAATGCTGATTTTGGGTAAACAAGGATGTTTATCCCATGTTTAATCTATGTTAGGCTACCCTAACTGCTCCTAACCCTCGGATATGCTTTGAAGAACATTGGAAAGGGTGAAAATCCATTGGATATGGATTAGGAGAGTTGTTTAGGGTATGTATCAATTTTAAGGTGTGTGAAAGTTCAAGGTTGAACTTTTGACCTTAATTTTGATGGTTTAGTGTTCCTATGAGCTTAGGGACTCTCCAAGGACATTGTTGGTGCAATGGTCAAGGGGGAGCAAGCCTTTAGGGGGAGGTTATCCATCATGGGATGATGGATGTGTTCTTCCTCATGAGGGGGAGAGTTTGGAGAATTTGGAGCTTGAGGATTGCCTCTCTTTAGTGATATGAGACTTATCACTAGGAAGAGTGAAGGCATCCTAGATATTTTTGGACCAAGGGAGAGATTGTAAGATCTCATTGGGATATGAGACATTGATACCCTTGGGGAGAGCCTTTTTGATATATGTCAAAAAGGGGGAGAATTTGGGAATTACCAATTTGGGAGAATTGATAAGGAGATTTGAGTTAGGTGGCCTACCTCAAAGGTGTTTGTGGTTTAACAGCAAAAAGGGAGAGATTGTTGGTGCAATCGGCCCAGGTCACAATTGATCAGACTCGAGTTTGACTCGAGTAGTGTTTTGATATTTGACATTGATGTTTGACAAAGGAGTTACCATTGTTTGACAATGGGTTGACTAGGGGTTGACCATAATGGAGAAGTCCAAGTCTTGTGTACTTGGCATGGAGAAGTCCAAGCCGTGTGTACTTGACATGGAAAGTCCAATCATGGGTCTTGGCAAGGGAAAGTCCAAGCTTGAGTCTTGGCAATTGGAAAGTACAACATGAGTTGGCAAGGAAAGTTCAAGCTTGAGTCTTGGCAATTGGAAAGTCCAACATGGGTTGGCAAGGAAAGTCCAAGTCATGGATACTTGGCAATTGGGAAGTCCAAGGGTTGACATTGGCAGTGTAAAGTCCAAACAGGAGTCTTGGCAGCATAAGTCCAATGGTTTGACGGCGTAAAGTCCAAGCGTGTGTCTTGGCAGCATAAGACCAAATGTGCCTCGGCGGTGTAAATCAGCTTAGCATGACAATAGCCGATGGAAGCACCTGAAGACTAGTGCATGGATGAACAAGTCATGGGTGACTTGGAGCAATCCGATAGGCATGAGGCTGATGGAGGTGGCTAGAAGGCTTAGATCTAGGATAAGGGTGGTCTAGCAAGTATGAGGGCATCATACTTGGGGTTAAACCTCATGTTTATGGACCAGTCGACTGGTCAAGTATTTTGACACTTGGTAGCCGAGTCGACTGGGATTATGACCAGTCGATTGCTGGAAGTCGACTGGCGTTCAACTGTGGCAAATGGCCTTGGTAGTCGACTGCCAGCATTGGGCAGTTGACTGATGGCTTGAGTAGTCAACTGCCATGGAGGACAGTCAACTACTGGTCAAGATTATAGGAGCAGAATGCTCGATAGCCGACTGGTCAATCAGTTGTAGGGGATCGTTGACCGCTAGAGGGGGGGTGAATAGCGCGTGCTAGTATCGATGATGGAATTTGATCGTGATTGCGTCTACAATTTTCGTTAGCGCAGCAGAAACAAAGATAATAAAGCAATAACGAAAACACAAGCACATGAACACACGGATATAATGTGGTTCGGAACCGAACGGTTCCTACTCCACGGATCGAGCTCTAAAGAGCTCTAGCAATGTCAATGCAATCACTAATCACAAATACTCCTTCTCGACATAAGTCGGAGGCGGAGAAACCTCGTACAAACATTCTTACAAGAGAGAAATACAATGTAAGTAAAGAAAACTACTTTACAAGAGCTTTTGATTTGCTTGCTTTTGGTTGCCTTGAACTAGCCTTGAAGGACTGGAAAAGCACCAACTATTCCCCTTCAAATCGTCCAAGAAAAACCTTGTTTGGAGCCTTCCACGAACAGCTGCTTTTATCCTCCATCGGGCTAGATTTCCGCGTGGCAGTCAACTGCGATAAGGCTCCAGTCGACTGCCAACACTGTAGCTGTGAGACAACGGCTCAATCCACATTGGAAAAGTTCCAACGGGATTCTCACCAGTCGACTTCCAACATTGGCGATCATTTGCCCGGCCGTATCGTCGCCCGATCGGCTCACGAGCGTCTCATGCTCGTAACTCAATTGTGATTGATTGCCATCCATGGCGATCATATAACGATCAACTGCTCTAATTAGCAATCGACTGCTAGTAGTCAACTGCTCTAATGAGCAGTTGACTTCCAAGGCAATTTCAACCCTAAATGACAGTCGAGCTCTAGTCAACTCACGGCAGTCGAACCAGCCATAATGTCAGTCGACTGCCAACCTCAAAGATGAGGTTTTACCCAAGTATTGTGCCCCCATACTTGCTAGACCACCCTTAGCCTAGACCTAAGCCTTCTAGCCACCTCCATCAGCCTCACGCCTCTCGGATCCCTCCAAGTCATCCATGACTTGTTCATCCATCGCGCTAGCATTCAGGTGCTTCCATCGGCTATGTCATGATAACGATGTCTACACCGCCAAAGTACATTGGACTTACGCCACCAAGACTCCGCTTGGACTTTACGTCGCCAACCATTGGACTTATGCTGCCAAGACTCCACCCTTGGATTTTACACCGCCAATATCAAACCCCTTGGACTTCTCAAATGCCAAGACTCAAGTTTGGACTTTCCCTTGCCAACCCATGTTGGACTTTCCATGCCAAGACCCATGCTTGGACTTCCCTTGTGCCAAGTACCCAAGACTTGGACTTTCCCAAATGCCAAGTGTCCCACTTGGACTTTCCATGCCAAGTACACATGACTTGGACTTTACCTTGCAAAGACCCATGCTTGGACTTTCTCATAATCACATGGTCAACCCTAGTCAACCATCAAAGTCTCCCTCGAGTCAAACTCGAGTCTGGTTAATTATAACCTGAGTTGATTGTATAAACAATCTCCCTAAAACATTAACCGACATCAATGTCAAACATCAATGTCAACTCACTTTGTCAAACCACTTTGTCAAATATCAAAATATCACTCGAGTCAAACTCGAGTCTGGTCAATCGTGACCTGGGCCGATTGCACCAACAATCTCCCCCTTTTTGATATTTGACAAAACAAACCTTGAGTTAGGCCCCTAACTCAAACTCCCTTACCAATTTCCCAAATTGGTAATTTTACTCTCCCCCTTTTTGACATACATCAAAAAGGTTCTCCCCAAAGAGGTCAATGTCTCATATCCAATGAGATCTTACAATCTCCCCCTTGGTCCAAAAATACCTAGGAATTCATCAATCTTCCTAGTGATAAGTCTCTTATCACTCAAGAGAGGCAATCCTATTCACTCTCCCAATTTCCAAATTGGGTATCAAAAACCCATCAATTTTTCCAATTGATGAGACTCTCCCAATAAGTTCTCCCCCTTCAAGAAGAAAAACACATTCATCATCCCATGATGGATACCTCCCCCTAAAGGCTTGCTCCCCCTTGACCATTGTACCAACAATATCCTCGGAAAGTCCCTAAGCCAATAGGAACTCTAAACCATCAAAAATAAGGTTCAAAGTTCAAACTTGAACTTTCCACACCTTAAATTTGATACATCGACCTAACACCTCTCCTAATCCATATCCAAAGAATTTTCACCCTTTATAATGCTTCCCAAAGCATATCCTAGGGTTAGGAGTGATTAGGAACCTTTACCATAGCTGAACACGGGCTAAACAACCTTGTTTTTTCCGAAATCAGCTTGGCAGTCGACTACTTATAGTTATTAGTCGAACTACCCTACATCAGTCGACTGCCATTAGGCAGCGTTCGACTGATAACTGAAATTCTAGAATTTCATCTATCAGAATTGAATTTTGAAAAGTCATAAGTAATTCTATGTATTTTGAAAATTCATGAAAATTCATACGTACATTACTTATAAGCAATACAATGGGTGAAAAATGTTTGAAAAATATTTTACCCATAAAATAGTGAGATTGATATAAAATTCAAAAGTGAAGAAAAACTTCTAAGTTTTGGCTCACTTTGTATCAACTTCATCATTGGTGATTGCTATCAAAAGATAGACTTCACCAAGGTTTTCTAAATTGATTTCAAAATATTTTTGAAAACCTATTTTGGATCATATTCCTTGGGCTCTATGTACATAACTTGTACACAAACTTTCCCAATGATCCACATATGATTTTAGATGAGTTTTAGTTCATCTAGATGCAAAAACTATGCACCTTGAACTTAACTCATATCCTAGCATCTCACATATATCTAGGGTGTATAAATACACATACAAGTCAAGTTAGATGTGAGATGTGGGTTTTGGTTTATTTAATCTAGGTTTTCATGTATTTTCTAAGGCAACCTTACTTGATTCCCTTATAAATGAGACTTCAAGTCATGTCATTGTCCTTAACTCAATTTTAATCAATTTAGATGCATGAAATGATCATGGCATAATGATAGCAAAATAAATCATGGTCAATGATCATGATGTCATGACATATGATATAAAACTAAGGCACATGACATTTAATCTTAATTTCTAAACATGATCATGACATATAAGTGATGAAAATAAACATGATGTCATGTCATGGCATATGGCAAACAAATCATGGCAAATAAAAAGTATAGGTATAAGAATACCTAAATTTTAATATTAATTGCCATTTGACATAATTAAATATATTTTTCTATATATTCACTTTTCTCCCTAGTGTGCCAAAAATCCAAAATGGCACACTATGATCTCTAAACCTAAATTGTGCCAATTTGATCATTTTATCAAACTTCTCAAATAATATTGGCACATCCTAAAATCTTTTAGGATCATAATTCAAAACTATTTCCAAGGCATCCACAACCTTGAAAATTACCTAAGGTGCCACCTTTACCATGGTTCGGTTAACTACCCTTCCATTTAAAGTTGGCACACCCTAAACTCATTTAGCGTGAATCGATCACGCTCTTAGGAACCCAAAACCTATTTGAGCTCCTAGGGTTTACTAGGTATTCCTTAGGGATAACCTCCCTAGATACCTTCCTAATGTCCCTCCTAGGCTTGTTAGCCTTGGTCATTGTGATCTTACCTAGGTTGATTCTAGGGGTAACTCCCCTTGCAACCTTCTTAGTGGCCACCCTAGGTTTTTAGAAACTCTAGCCACTAGGCACAAACCTTGGTCAACCTTAGGGATGACTTTCCTATTGACCTTGGTCTTCCTAGACCTAATTTGTGTTCCATAATCGAATGGAACACTATAAGCCACCTTAGGCTTAGGTTTGTGACCCAAACCATTCTTGCCCTTGGTTGACTTTTGTTTCTTGGGTCCTAGATGTTGACTTTGAGGTTTTGACCCTTGACTTTGACCATTAGACCCTTCAAGGCTTGGTTCTCTAATTCTAATTGCCCAATTTCAGAATTTTGATTTGGTCTTTGGGCATGGGACTTCCTAGGCATGTGTCTAGTCCATTTAGGATTAAGGTCTAAGTGTTCTCCTATTTTCCTAATAGACTCCCCAGGAAGAACGTTTCTAGGGACATTAGTCCCAAATTTCTCCTTCTTTGAAAGGTAGACATTTTTGGCTCCTAAACAAAATTCTCTATTTCTAGCATGCTCTTTATGATAAATAGCAAGACTATTAAAATTATTCCTAGCATGCTTTTGACTAGAATTTAAAGAACAAGCATTGTTTAAATATACCTTAGGGTTAGCTATATAAACTCCCCCTACTTGTAATGCTCCTTCTTGCCCCTTCTTCTTCCCCCTAGGGCATTGACTCTGGTAATGCCCCTTTGAGTTGCACTTGAAGCATATGATATGCTCCTTGCTCTTTTGACTTGGGGCACTGACATCCTTGACTTTTGGAGCCGGTTGAGCCTTCTTGACCCTTTTTGGATACTTACTCTTGTAGTGTCCGGATTCCCTACACTCAAAGCATATTATATGAATTTTATTATTAATTGACATGCTTGAGTTACCTAGAGTGGTTGTAGGTGTCGGAATCAGATTTTGAGCTTCTTTATCTTGACCGGATGTCGAAGCTTCTTCTTGATGTTCCGGTGTGAAAGTTCTCTCCTCTCCCTCAATTCTTGAGGTGGATGCTTCTTCCACTTCCTCCACCGATCTAGAAGTTGACTCCCTATCAACTTCCGACTCCTCAAGCTCTTTAGATGGCGATGTGCTTGCTTGAGCTTGAGAGGGTGAGCACTCCTCTTCTTCTTCTTCTTGGACCGATGATAAATTTTCATGGAGCTTTGCCACTTGGCTCCATAGCTCCTTGGCATCTACATAATTACCTAACATACACAAGATATTATTAGGCATTAAATCAATTAAAATTTTTATCACCTTATCATTTTTCTCGGATGCTTGGACTTGCTCTTCGGTCCATCTCTTCTTTTTGAGGAATCCACCTCTTGATCCTCTTGGATATTCAAATCCATCCATCAAAATGGACCATTCCTCAAAATCTCTCATCGTAATAAAATCTTCAATTCTTCTCTTCCAAGAATTGAAGCCTTCTCGTCCGTATAGGGTGTAGGGCACCAGTGTGTTGATGTCCCAACCTAATTGTTCTTGGACTTCCATCTTCACCCTCTAGCGTGCTCCCTTAGTTGTTAAACTTCAAGAGCGGCCTCGCTCTGATACCACTTGTAGGGGATCGTTGACCGCTAGAGAGGGGTGAATAGCGCGTGCTAGTACCAATGATGGAATTCGATCGTGATTGCGTCTACAATTTTCGTTAGCACAGCAGAAACAAAGATAATAAAGCAATAACGAAAACACAAGCACACGAACACACGGATATAATGTGGTTCAGAACCGAACGGTTCCTACTCCACGGATCGAGCTCTAAAGAGCTCTAGCGATGCCAATGCAATCACTAATCACAAATACTCCTTCTCGACACAAGTCGGAGGCGGAGAAACCTCGTACAAATGTTCTTACAATAATAAGAAATGAATACAAGCAAAATACAAGAGAAAAATATAATGTAAGTAAAGAAAACTACTTTACAAGAGCTTTTGATTTGCTTGCTTTTGGTTGCCTTGAATTAGCCTTGAAGGACTGGAAAATCACCAACTATTCCCCTTCAAATCGCCCAAGAAAAACCTTGTTTGGAGCCTTCCACGAACAACTACTTTAATCCTCCATCAGGCTAAATTTCTGCCTGGCAGTCGACTGCCATAAGGCCCCAGTCGACTGCCAACACTGTAGTTGTGAGACAACGGCTCAATCCACATTGGAAAAGTTCCAACGGGACTCTCACCGATCGGCCGCGCCAACATTGGCGTCATTGCGCCGACTCGTATCGATCGCCCGATCGACTACGGAGCATTCGCCTTTGCAACTCAAGCGCGATCATTGCCATCCATGGCAATCGACGCTAGTAGTCAATCGCTGCTCCAATTAGCGATCGTATCGGCATCAATCGCCAATGAGCGAAAGCCCTAAATGGCGGTGAGTCTAGTCAACTCACTGAGGTTTTAACCCAAGTATGGTGCCCCCATACTTGCTAGACCACCCTTAGCCTAGACCTAAGCCTTCTAGCCACCTCCATCAACCTCACGCCTCTCGGATCCCTCCAAGTCATCCATGACTTGTTCATTCATCGCGCTAGCTTTCAGGTGCTTCCATCGACTATGTCATGCTAACAGTGTCTACACCGCCAAAGTACATTGGACTTACGTCACCAAGACTCCGCTTGGACTTTATGCCGCCAACCATTGGACTTATGCTGCCAAGACTCCACCCTTGGACTTTACACCGCCAATATCAAACCCCTTGGACTTCTCAAATGCCAAGACTCAAGCTTGGACTTTCCCTTACCAACCCATGTTGGACTTTCCATGCCAAGACCCATGCTTGGACTTCCCTTGTGCCAAGTACTCAAGACTTGGACTTTCCCAAATGCCAAGTGTCCCACTTGGACTTTCCATGCCAAGTACCCATGACTTGGACTTTACCTTGCCAAGAGCCATGCTTAGACTTTCCCATAATCACATGGTCAACCCTAGTCAACCATCAAAGTCTCCCTCGAGTCAAACTCGTGTCTGGTCAATTATAATCTGAGTCGATTGTATAAATAATCTCCCTAAAATATTAACCGACATTAATGTCAACTCACTTTGTCAAACCACTTTGTCAAACATCAAAACATCACTCGAGTCAAACTCGAGTCTGGTCAATCGTGACCTGAGCCGATTGCACCAACATCAGCTACAACCTTGGTAGTCGATTGATGGTTAATGCCAGTCGATTGCCAGTGTATCCATTGGCTTGAATGCCGATGTTGATTAAGTCCGTTGTGAGACAACGACACTGTTGGCAGTCGACTGACAAGCAAAAATCTAGATTGCGAGGAGGCTTAAAAGGAGTTCGACGGGAGGGATTTTAGCAGTGATTTCTTGGGCGATTTGCTAGTGCAAATTAGGGTCTTCAAGCTCGGTTCAAGCCATCAACAAGAAAGCATCCAAAGAAATATTTATAAAGTTTTCTTTACGTTGTTTTGTGTATTTCATTTATATTTTCTTGTATATCTCATGTATTACTTTTGTAATCATTGTAAGTGGTTTCTCCACCTCTAACTTGTTGTCGAGAAGGAGTTTATTAGTGGTGTGTCCATCACTAGAGCTCGTTGAGCTCGCCCCGTGGAGCAGGAATCCTAAGGTTCTAAACTACGTATATTCTTTTGTATTGTGTGCTTGTGTCATGTTTTGTTTTTATTATTTTATATTCCACTGTGCTAATGACATTGTAGCAAGCACGCAATCAAATTCCATCTTCGGCAATGTACGCGCCATTCACCCCCCTCTAGCGACGTACCGATTCCCAACAGTCCTTAGTTCACAAACTTCATTCTTGAGATTTTCATTTTCTTTTCTAAACATGCAAGAGTCATCACATGAAGATTGTTCATTTCTAATTGCTTTGATTTCTACTCTCAAGTCCTTAACCCTAGATTTCGATTTATCCAAAGCATTTTTAAGATAAGCAATGGTTTTGTATAATAATTCTATTCTAGGGGAGTCCTTTACCTCATCGTCACTAGATGACGATTCGTTGCTTGATGAAGACTCCTCTTGACTTGAACTTTTAGCTTCATCTCCCAATGCCATGAGTGTCACATGACGTGTGATGTGGCATAGCTCCTCCTCATCAGATGAGTCTTCAATGCTTTGTGTGTCTCATGTTGCTTGTGCTACCATGACTTCTTTCTTCTTCTTCTTCTTTTCCTTCTTTTTCTCTTTCTCTTTCTTCTTCTTTAAATCCGGGCAATTTGTCTTAATATGCCCCTTCTTATTGCATCCATAGCAAGTGATGTTAGTGTTAGAAATCGAATTATTACTTGATTTACCTTTTGAGGATTGGAACATCCTCCTCACATCCTTCTTGGTGAGCCTTCTTGATCTTCCACCAAACCTCTTGACATAGTGAGCCACTTCACTAGCCGACAACTCTTCATTGCTACTTGATGGCTCATCTTCTAACTTGGATGATGAATAGACCTCCTTCTTCTTCTCCTTCTTCTTCTTCTTCTTCTTCTTCTTCTCCTTCTTTCCTACAATAAGAGCTAAACCTTTCTCCTTTGATGAAGTGTTAGCTTATTCATGTAATTCAAACTCACAAAATAATTCATCTAATTTAACTAAAGAAAGATCTCTAGAGACCTTATAAGCATCTACCATTGATGCCCATAAGGTTATCCTAGGAAAAGCTTGAAGAATATACCTTACCAAATCTCGGTTCTCTACCTTCTCACCTATGACGTGTAGTCCATTTACCACCTCCTTGAATCTACCATGCATTTGACTCATGGGTCTCATTGGTCTTCATGCTAAAACTTTGAAGGTATCCTATCAATAGGTCCCTCTTAGCTCTCCTTGTCTCCTTGGATCCTTCATGGAGCTCAATGAGCTTCTCCCAAAGCTCTTTTGCGGAGTCGAAGGGTCCGACCTTGCTCAATTTCTCCTTGGATAAACCACATTGGAGTGTGGTTATTGTTTTAGTGTTTGCTTGAGGCTTGTTCACCATTTCTCTAGTCCAATCTTTGGTTGGTAGTGGTGCTCCAAATTCATCAACGAACTTTTCGAATCTGTCTACAATACTAAACCAATTGTCAATATTATTTATTAAGTAATACTCCATCATACCTTTTCAAAAGGCGGTTGCGCCGTGCTATAATCCTCTTGGAATGCCATCATGCTCCGGCTGATTGTTAGATCTCCCGATGCGATCCGAGCTCTGATACCACTTGTAGGGGATCCTTGGATGGATAGAGGGGGGTGAATAGCTTCTTTTTATTTCTACAAACATGTTAGCAGAAGAAAACACAAGAATACAAATAGAAATGAAATCAAAAGACAAAAGCAACAACGCTAACAAAGATGTTTAACGTGGTTTGGAGATGATGCTCTTACTCCACGGTAATCCATAAGGTGGATCAACCCTAGCAAATTTTCACTAAGATCTCCTTTTGATGATCACACCAAGGTGGAGAAGCCTTCTTACAATCCACTCTTCTTCTTACAAATGATGGAAGTGAAAATAGAGAAGAAGAGATTTAAAGAACTAGAAAGCTTGAAGAAGACTTGGTGAGCTTGAGAGCAGAGTTTGGAATGAGAGCACTAGCCCTCTCAAGCTCCCCAAGATCTCCTTTTATAGAGAAGAGGTTGATTTTCCCATTGAGCATGTAGCAGTCAACTACTGCATACCAGCAGTCGACTATTGCATACTAGCAGTCGACTACTACTGTAGTTGACTGAATCTAACGGCTTCTGACGAGTCTGATCTGCGATCGTCACAACCTAACAAGACTCTAATCAGTCGACTGATCACACCAATAGTCGACTGATCAAGCCATCAATCTATTGCTTCATGCAATCAGTCGACTATAAAAGTTTCTATGCTCATGTACACTTATAATAACCGACTGCCAGGGTATGGCAGTCGACTGATGGTGGACTAGTCGACTGCCAAACCCTGACAGTTGACTGATTGGACACATAATTCAACCAACCCTTCAAGGGTCATGACCGATCATGATCGGGTCATAATGTACTAAGAACTCGAGATCAGTTGACTGAGACATGACCCCAGTCGACTGACATTCTTTAAGTATGATCAAATCATACTTAAAACCAACACCCTAGACCTAGACTCAACCTTCTAGCTCTTCCTTCAGCCTTGCGCCTCTAGGATCCCTCCGAGTCCGCGACTCCATCCTTGCACTTGCTTCCAAGAGCTTCCCTCGGTTTTGTCATGTCTCGGGTTTCTCCTTTGCCAAAGTCTGCTTGGACTTTACGTCGCTAAGACTACATGCTTGGTCTTACGCTACCAAAACCTTACCTTTGGACTTCCTTTGCCAAGGTTCGCTTGGACTTTATACCGCCAAGACTACATTCTTAGACTTATGCTGCCAAGACCTTTCCTTGGACTTTCCTTGCCAAGATTTGCACTTGGTCTTTTCTTTACCAAGTCTTCACACTTGGATTTTCCTATCACTTAACACATTCACGGTTAGATCACAAATATTGTCTAACTATAAATGATTATCCAAACATCAAAATACATAAATGATTGGGGTATTGTTGCACCAACACTTCGCAGCGGAAACACAAAAACACAAACAAAAGACACAAGGGCTTTTTTACTTGGTTCACAACCAACCGGCTGCTAGTCCAAGGCCCGCGATCCTTGATTGCTTCGGTGGGCAATCGACTAAAAGATCTCTTTTTCGTTGGAGGTAAGAGACGCACACTTACAAAAGATAAAGGAAGTGGTAACAACGTTACCGCTCCTTTTAGCAATTAAATACACAAACAAAAACTTAAACAATAATTATACCGACAAATGAATGGAAGAGGAAGCATGGTCGAAGTATCATTGTAGCACGAAGATTCATGGTAGGAGAGCAAGAGCACTTAGAAGCATTAGTTTTAGGGTTTGCAATTGAGCCTTCTTTTATAGACTAATGCCTTGGAATAAGTCCTGATCTTGATTCAAATCTTGTGGATATTATCTTGAGGTGGCAGCTTATCTTATCTTAAGGTGGCAGCTTTGATAGATAACTCTTTGACCTTGTGCTTTGGGTTGATTCGTCAACATCACGATCAGTTTATCATTAGTCGATTTGGACGATCAGCGTTGAGTTGCGACTCATTGGATCATAATCTTGGGGTCCGGATCGCGAAAATATGCTTGATGTTCATTCAGTTTTTCACCTGCATTACAAGATTAGCATAGTATATTCAAAATAGTGATAGTTCTTTGATTGTCCAATCTCAACTTCGACATTCCTCTGGAAGCCTTGGTCGGATTGACACCTACAGTTGTCCTCATACTGAGGACGCGAGTTGTCCTCTCCACGCAAGGTTCTTACCTTGCTTACCTTTGGTCCTTAGCTTTTGGTCACTCGACCACTGAGGTTTCTCGACATCTTGAGATTCTCCTAGCATCTTTTGACCTGGTCAACCAACCACCGAGGTTTCTTGACTCGTCAAGATTCTCCTGGCATCTTTGACCTGGTCCATCGACCACCGAAGTTTCTCATCCCATCGAGATTTTCCTTGATTCTTTGACCTTAGCAAAGTCTAACACATTACCTGCATACTCAACATAGCATATGAGATAATAAAATAACTTAACTTTGAATCGTTGCCATTATCAAAACCTAGGTTCAATTATCTAGTACCCTTGCACTGACAGACTGCTCTTACCCACGAGTCGATGGCCCACTTGACTGTGTTGGTGCAGGGGTACCAGATAATCGAACATAGGTTTTGATTATGGCAAAGGTTCAAAGTTAAGCTGTTATTGTTATCTCACATGTTGTGTTAAGTTTACAAGAAGTGTTTAAGCTAAGTTGAAGGTCAGCGACACCCAAAGAATCTCGAGACGAGAAACTGCAGTGGTCGGGCAACACCGGGAGAACCTCGTGGAGTCGAGAAACCTAGGTGGAGATCGGAAGATAAGCGATAGGTCAGGAAGCACCGGAGGTAAGCACGGGTGCAGAGCGATGGTAAGGTTGTGCACTTTGTACAGGGACAACCGTAGGTGATGATCTGACTAAGACTTCTGGAGGAAGGTCTAGGTCGAGATCAGACGATAAAGAACCGTCATATTTACCATCGTTGATGTATTCTGTGTTGACTCTTTATTGCAAGGGAGTGACCAAGCTAGCAATCGACTATTGGCTATTAGCAGTCGATTGTTGCTACCATCAGTGGACTGATGGAGGTCATTAGTCGACTACTATTCAAACTAGTTAGCTCGATGAAAGTCAAGATAAGCTCCCCTTATCTTGGAGTTAGGTGGCTCTTTGACCCAGATCTGGATCTCAACGAATTAGGGCTTGAAGGGTTATAAAAGAAGGGGGGGTTCACCCTTTTGGAACATCAATTATTGCTCCCAAAGTGCTCCACTAACACCAAGGTTCTACATCAACACTACGCCACCGTAACGCCGACGTGACGCCAAGATTCCACATACTCTTCGTCAATAGCTTTAGTTTATTTTTCAATTTGTGTTCATTTCTTGTACTCGG
Source organism: Wurfbainia villosa (assembly GCA_025175895.1). Classification (NCBI taxonomy): domain Eukaryota; kingdom Viridiplantae; phylum Streptophyta; class Magnoliopsida; order Zingiberales; family Zingiberaceae; genus Wurfbainia; species Wurfbainia villosa. The sequence continues at coordinate 101,610,220 of CM046000.1, read as the reverse complement.
AGCTTTTATCGTAACGAGGTGAGGTAGGCTTGTTGCCTCATCCTCTAGCTTTTGGTTTTCTTGTAATTGTTGTCTCCTACCTCCAATGAGGAGGAGACTTATAGTGGATTGCCCCTCCGTATGCAGTCTAGGATCGCGGGGCCTTAGAGTATTAACCTTTCGGTTGCGAACCAAGTAAAAACAAAATTGTATCTTTATTTCTTATTGTTTTACATTCCACTATGCTACTTGTGCTTTTGACGAAAAGAAAAGAAGTTTTTACGATCGCTATTCACACCCCCTCCCCCCATCGATTCACTCGATCCAACAGACTGTTGTCTCATAATAGACTAATCCACATCTTAAAATGCCTGATCAGTTGACTGTCCTAACCCAGCAGTCAACTGTCATAGCCATCATTCAATTTCCATGAGCCAACAGTCGACTATGAGATATTCTGTGTCATGTCCACTTAAGGACAGTTGACAGCTTAACCCTAACAGTCAACTGTCAATGGGCAGTCGACTGGTCTTACCCACCAGTTGATTGCCAGAGCCACAGTCAGCAGTCGAGCCTCAGTCGACTACTCGACCAGTCGACTGGGTCATAACCCAAGTCGATTGCCCGAGTCAACTAAGCCCTCTAAGTGTCGAGCACTCGACCAGTCGACTGGTCACCACTTGATAAATCGAGTTAGCATGCTAAGTATGGAACAATACTTTTTAAACTTCACGGCACTGAGGTTTGCTTGTGGACAAGCAAAGATCTAAGTCTAGGGGAATTGATGTGAGCAAAACATATAGAGTTTTATGAGTAGTTTTCGCACACATCTCATTATATTTTATACTTGTTTCATGCATATTCTACCTTGTTCTACATGCATTTTCTATTTTCTATTTGGAGATCTGCTCTTGTTGCTTTTATGTGCAGGACGCCATTTTGGAGGTAAAATGACACACTTTGGGAGCCAAAGGAAGGCGAGCATGATTTGGTCGTATTTCTCCCAAAACACGGACATGCTTCGGAGCAAAAGAAGGCATTCACTTGATAGTTCACGAGCGGACACGACCTGGTTGTGTGAATTCACACGGTAGTGTCCAACCCCCAAAGCTCAATTCAGACGAAAATTCCAGTGCCCCACACGGTCGGCCGTGTAGAATCCACATGGTCATGTGGCGTTAGCCCAAGTTGGCACAACATAGGGTTTCGCGTGGTTTTAATGAAAGCTGAATCCTCCTCTATAAATAGGAAGGCACACCCAAACCCTAGGGAGGAGGCCCAACGGCTAGGACGTGAACACGGTGCCCTAAGAAGCACCAGAGGCTCGCAACGGGGAGAGAGGAAGCGACTCGAGGATCAAAATTTACTCTCCAATGCCAAATAGAACGACCAATAGTACTGCATCTTTATTCTTAAATATCTTTACATTATAATGATTCATTCTATGATGTCTTGTGTCTATTCTCTTTCGTCTATGGAGTAGATACATTGATTCTAGGATTAGGGAGTAACTTGTGTACGTTGAATATGCTAGTTTGAATATATTCTCTGTTCTTGAATTTATATTTGTAATTTGTGTTGTTTGGATTGATGAGAATTATAATTTGATTCTATATCTACTATACGTATGTCGATACTAAGGTAGAAAACCTTCGTATCAAAATCTAGGAGAACCAAGGAGGAACCTTACAGACATCCTTCCTCCGATAATTGTAGATAGCAGAATATGATAGAGTAGGGGATGAAATACGTTCCAACTCCTCATAGGAATTACTAGGACATCCCCGTACCTTGATAACCTATCTTAGCAGAAGGCCCAAAGTAGGTGATATTAACTCTAGAAGGGTTGAGGGACCTTAGTGACAAAGGGCTCCCAACGGTATCAACCCCCTAAGCTCTGACGAACCGAAAGGGAAACTTGGTTAGGAATAGATAGTTCCCGATAAAAGCAAAAGTTCATCGGACAATTACATGATGATCCTCCCAAAAGATCATAATTAGAGATCCATAAAGCATTAAATTGATAGCATATTCAACAATGCACAAGTGAAACCAAAGTCCAAGAATCATTTTAGGAACTTGAGACCACCTTCGCTTTCTCCAAGTGACACCGTACCTGATCTAGGACTACCGTTTACCTCACAACCCTTACCTTTAGGACATTCACTCCGAACAACAAGATCCACTAGACAAACGGTACTCGAATCTCAGTCTTTGTGGGATCGATAAATCTTTTATTACTTGACGACAATCATGCACTTGTAGACATTGAGCGTGAGCGCGCACTTTGAGTCCTTGACGATTTCTGTCAAAGATTTGAGGACGTGATCGCATGCATCAAGTACCTAGGCTCAGATTTGCGAGTTGTTTTATTTATGTGTCGTTGGTTTGACCCTATCAAAGGCATGAGGGTGCATCCATAGTTTAATTTGGTTGAAATAAATTACAAAATTTTTTACAAGAGGTATGAACCATTTGTGTTAGCACAACAAGCGATTCAAGTATTTTATACTTCATATCCTAGTCTGAGACGAGACAAAAGTGATTGGTGGGTTGTTTGTAAAACAAAAGCACATAAAAAAATTCAGGAACATTGGGAAGACATAGCATATCAACAAGATGAAGTTGTCAATACACTTCATATCGAAGAATATAATATTTTAACATTACGATATCCTAGCGGCATATTAATAGACATTGATGCAAGTGAAATGAATGAGGATGAAGATGAGGAATTTAATTTAGAGGATGATGATGACGATGACGATGATGAGATCGAAGAGACATATGACCAGGATGAAATTCACAATGAGGACTTCGATTTATAATTATGGGTAACTTTTATTCAGTATCAAATATGTTTCTATTTACTATCTAATTCTAAATTTCATATATTTAATATATTAATGAATTGCCTTTTTTTTATAGGTTATTCAGTTCCTTCAAATATGGTAATTTTTTCGTATTGTTCATATTATAAATTCGATATGCAAATGTAATTCTTTTTTACTTTCATATTCTTCTAATAATTATGATTGTTAGTTTCGATATGGCAGTCATAGACGGAGTAGCGATAGAAGATCACAGTCTTCCTCTACTTCAACCCCTACACAGTCTGATGCTCTTGTAGGAAATGTTCCCTCGACCTCTTCTCCAGTTGCAGGATCTTCTAGTCCTCAATAGATCCCTGCTAATGTATCTTCCCTAATACAACAATCACTGGTTGAGAGAGAAGATACGTGAGAGTTGATATCTTCGCATGGAGATTTATAAGTATTCAAGTTTTAAATTATCTATGTTTTTAATAAGATATATATTTTTATAAATATCTAACATGGTTTGTTTTTATTTTATGATAGATTTACAAATTTTATACATGTTATTCACGAGGTGAATAAAATAGTAAATAACCATTGGAGCGGAGCTTCTATGACTTATACGAGCATGCCGGAAGAAATAAAAAGTTTATTGTGGAATGAATTCAAGGTAAGTTATTTAAATATTTTTGTATATAAACTTGCAGTTAATATAATCAATTCATTTTTCTCTCTACTGCAGTGGGTATTTACTTGGGAAGAGAGTGAAACACTAGAGATAAGGAGGATTTTCAAGAAAAAGTATGGTGACCATATCAGAAACATACTCAGTCATGCGAAAACCAGAAGTAAAAAGGTCACGCTACATAACCAAAGAGAATTGGAATAAGATTGTTGCATATTGAGGATCTGAGGATAGCAAACGAATGAGTGAGTAAAATAAGAAAAATTAACATTGTAATTCCGGCGCTATGCCTGCCATGTATGGGGGAGGGTCAATCAATATCGATGAACATAGAGATGGATTGACGAGTTTTTTCAAATCCTAATTTTATAATCTAATACTCACTAATTTATAAATTATAACAATGTTTGTTTAGGCTAAGGAGACGGGGACTGAACCATTATTTATAAACACTTTCACCCATACATGTTGGTGCAATCGGCCCAGGTCACAATTGACCAGACTCGAGTAGTGTTTTAATGTTTGTGTTTTGATGTTTGACAAAGAAGAAATCATTGTTTGACAATGGTTTGGAGAGATGATTAACCAGGGGTTGACCATATGATGGAGAAGTCCAAGTCTTGGTACTTGGCAATGGGAAAGTCTAAGTCATGGGTACTTGATATGGAAAGTCTAAGCATGGGTCTTGGCAAGGGAAAGCTCAAGCTTGAGTCTTGGCAATTGGGAAGTCCAACATGGAGTTGGCATAGAAAGTCCAAGGGTATAGTCTTGGTCATATAAGTCCAAGTGTGTAGTCTTGGCGGTGAAAGTCCAAGTCATGGGTACTTGGCAATTGGAAAGTCCAAGGGTTGATATTGGCAGCGTAAAGTCCAAGGGTGGAGTCTTAGCAGCATAAGTCCAATGGTTTGGCGGCGTAAAGTTCAAGCGTGTGTCTTGGCAGTGTAAGCCCAAATGTGCCTTGGCGGTATAGACCAGCTTAGCATGACAATAGCCGATGGAAACACCTGAAGACTAGCGTATGGATGAACAAGTCATGGATGACTTGGAGGGATCCAATAGGCGTGAGGCCGATGGAGGTGGCTAGAAGGCTTAGATCTAGGCTAAGGATGGTCTAGCAAGTATGAAGGCATTATACTTGGGGTTAAACCTCATGTTTGAGGTTTATCAGTCGACTGGTCAAGTGTTTTGACACTTGACAGCCAAGTCGACTCTGAGCAGCCGACTGGGATTATGGTCAGTCGACTGGTCGAGAGTCGATTGTCATTCGACTTCTTAATTGTGGCTCGATTAGTTGACTACTATGGTTTAGAAGTTGACTAGTGCACACAGCAGTCGACTGCCAAAGAGGGCATGTTGGTGCAATCGGCCCAGGTCACGATTGACCAGACTCGAGTTTGACTCGAGTGATGTTTTGATGTTTGACAAAGGGATTTAACAAAGTGGTTTGGCATTGATGTTTGACATTAATGTCGGTTAATATGTTAGGGAGATTGTTGGAGCAATCGACCCGGGTCATGTTTGACCGGACTCGAGTTTGACTCGAGGAAGACCTTAATGGTTGACTAGGGTTGACCATGTGATTTTGGAAAGTCCAAGCATGGGTCTTGGCAAGGTAAAGTCCAAGTCATGGGTACTTGGCATGGAAAGTCCAAGTGGGACACTTGGCAATTGGGAAGGTCCAAGTCTTGTGTACTTGGAAAATGAGAAGTCCAAGCATGAGTCTTGGCAAATGGAAAGTCCAAGCATGAGTCTTGGCATGGAAAGTCCAACATGGGTTGGCAAGGGAAAGTCCAAGATTGAGTCTTGGCATTTGGAAGTCCAAGGGGATTGATATTGGCAGCGTAAAGTCCAAGCGGAGTCTTGGCGGCGTAAGTCCAATGTGCCTTGGCGGTGTAGACACCGTTAGCATGACATAGCCGAGGGAAGCACCTGGAGGCTAGCGCGATGGATGAACAAGTCATGGATGACTTGGAGGGATCCGAGGCGTGAGGTCATGAAGGTGGCTAGAAGGCTTAGGTCTAGGCTAAGGGTGGTCTAGCAAGTATGGGGCACCATATTGGGTTAAAACCTCATCTTTGAGGTTGGCGATCGGGGCATTATGGCGGTTCGACCGCTGTCGACGATCGGCACCGATGACCGATCGATCGCATGCGCTAAGATGGCAATGATCGCTAGTTCCTGTCGAGCACAAAACGCTCCGTAGCCGGATCGCCGGTCGACTACGCGTCTTCGATCGATCGCTAATGTTGGCGATCGCCAAGAGATCCGTTGGAGTTTTTCCAGCGTGGATCGAGTCGTTGTCTCACGACAACAGTGGCATCAGTCGACTGGTGACTTATGGCAGTCGACTGATGGGCGGAAATCCAGGTCGCGCGCAAGGATAAAAGGAGCTCGACGGGAGGGTTTTTGCAACCGATTTTCTTGGATGTTTTGAAGCGATTTGTCAGCGCAAATCATGCTAGTCCAAGGCAATCAACAAGCAAGCTTCTAAAGAGTTTTTGTAAAGTGTTCTTTACTTCTCTTGTTGTATTTCTTCTTATATTTGCTTGTTGTATTTAGATTATTGTTGTAATCTTATTGTAAGAGGTTTCTCCACCTCCGACTTGTGTCGAGAAGGAGTATTTGTGATTAGTGAGTGCGTGTGCATCACTAGGGCTCTTTAGAGCTCGATCCGTGGAGTAGGAACCGTTCGGTTCCGAACCACATTATATCCTTGTGTTCGTGATTGTATCTTTTCGTTATTGCTTTGATTATTTCTATTCCGCTGCGCATAACGAGTTTTGTAGAGACGATCGCGAACGATTTCCATCTACGTACGAATTCAACGCTCTTCACCGCCTAGCAGCGGCCAAATCTCCAACAAGTGGTATCAGAGCCCGGGGCTCTTCTACGGACTAACCGCCGGGAGCTAGGACAAAGAAGCTAGAGGGTGAAGATGGAAGAACAATTGGGATGGAACATTAACACACTGATCCCTTACTCCTTCTATGGACAAGAAGGGTTTAAGCAATGGAAGTCAAGAATTAAAGACTTCCTAATGATGAGGGACTTCGAAGAATGGTCTATCTTAATGGAAGGATATAGCTATCCAAGAGGACCAAAAGGTGGATTCCTCAAGAAAAAGAGATGGACCGAAGAGCAAGTCCAAGCCTTCGAAAAGAATGAGAAGGTAATGAAGTTGTTAATTGATTTAATACCTAACAATATCTTGTGTATGTTAGGTAATTATGTAGATGCAAACGAGCTATGGAGCCAAGTGGCCAAGCTCCATGAAAGCCCATCAATGGTCCAAGAGGAAGAGACCGAAGAGGCTAATGCATCACCCTCACAAGGAAGTGAGGACTTGGAGGTTGAGAGATCATCAACATCCAAAGAGGAAGAGGAAGTAGAATCGGAAGTTGATAGGGAGTCAATTTCTGGGTTGGTGGAGGAAGTGGAAGAAGCATCCACTTCTAGGATTGAGGAAGAGATTAGAGTTTCCTCAACACCGGAGCATCAAGAAGAAGCTTCTACATCCAGTCAAGATGAAGAAGTGTCAATTCCGAACTCCACCACTAACCTAGGTAACTCAAACACTCTAATTTCAAATAAAAATAATATTATGTGTTTTGAGTGTAGGGAATTTGGGCACTATAAGAGCAAGTGCCCAAAGAAGATTAGAAAAGCTCCACCGGCACCAAAAGTCAAGGATGTCGGTTCCCCAACACCTAAAGGCAAGGAGCACATCATATACTTCAAGTGCAATTCAAAGGGGCATTATCGGAGTCAATGTCCTAGGGGGAAGAAGAAGGGGCAAGGAGGAGCATTACAAGTAGGGGGAGCTTCTATAGCTAACCCTAAGGTATATTTAAATAATACACCTTCTAAATTTAAAAGTCAAAAGCATACTAGAAATTTTAATTCTCTTGCAATTCATAAAGAGCATGCTAGAAGTAAGGAATTTTGCTTAGGTGCTAAAAATGTTTACCTTAGGAGTAAGGAGAAATTTGGGACTAATGTCTCTAAAAATATTTTACCTAAGGACAAACCTAGGTTAAATAACTCAATATCAATTTTACCTAGGGAGACAATTAGAAAGGTGCAAGAGCACCTAGGTCTAAACCCTAAATGGACTAGGCATATGCCTAGGAAGTCCAATGCCCAAGATTTAAATCAAAATTCTAAAATCGGGCAATTAGAAAAGGAAAATCAAGTCTTGAGGTCAAGGCTTGAAAAACTTGAAAAGACCCTAAATAAGATACAAGATCAATTTAAAGGGTCTAATGGTCAAAGTCAAGGGTCCAAAAGTCAAAGTCAACACCTAGGACCTAAGAGTCAAAAGTCAACCAAAGGCAAGCAAGGTTTGGGTCACAAACCTAAGCCTAAAGTGGTTTATCATAGTGTTCCATTTGACTATGGAACACAAACTAGGTCTAGGAAGACCAAGGTCAATAGGGAAGTCATCCCTAGAATTGACCAAAGGGTGTGCCTAGTGGCTAGGGTTTCAAGGAAACCTAGGGTGGCCACTAAGAAGGTTGCAAGGGGAGTTACCCCTAGAGTCAACCTAGGTAAGACCCAAATGACCAAGGCTAACAAGCCTAGGAGGGTCATTAGGAAGGTATCTAGGGAGGTTATCCCTAAGGAATACCTAATTAACCCTAGGAGCTCAAATCGGTTTTGGGTTCCTAAAAGCGTGATTGATTCACGCTAGATGGGTTTAGGGTGTGCCAACCTTGATTGGATGGGTAGTTAACTCAATCATGGTAAAGGTGGCACTTTAGAATGTTTTCAAGGTTATGGTTACCTTGGAAATATATTTGAATCAATATCCTAAAAGATTTTAGGATGTACCAATGCACTTTTGAATTTAAGAAAAATCAATTAAATTGGCACAATTTAGGTTTAGAGGTTAGTGTGTCATTTTGGGTTTTTGGCACACTAGGGAGATTAATGATAATATGTCAAAATATATCTAACTATATCAAATGACAATTAATATTAAAATTTTGGTATTACTATACCTATATATTTTATATGTCATGTTTTGATTGTCATATGTCATGTCATGACATCATGCCTATTTCTATGATTTTATATGTCATGTTCATGTTTAGGATTAAGGTTTCAAATGTCATGTGTTTTTAGATTTCATCTTATGCCATGACATCATGATTATGAGCATATGCTTATTTATAACATCATTAATGTCATAATCATTCATGCTTTTAAGAAAATTTCGATTGAAATTGATTTAAGGACTATGGCATGACTTGAAGTCCCATTTATAAGGGAATCAAGTAGGGTTGCCTAGGAAATACATAAAACCCTAGATTAGGGAGAACAAAACCCACATCTCACATCACATTGACATGTATGTGTATTTATACACTCTAGATACATGTGATATGCTAGGATATGAGTTAAGTTCAAGGTGCATAGTTTTGCAACTATTTGAATCCAAACTCATCTTAACTTAACTTGTGGATCATTGGGAGAGCATGTGTACAAGTCATGTACATAGAGCCCAAGGAATATGATCCAAAATAAGGTTTTGAAAACATTTTAAAATCATTTTGAAAAACCTTGGTGAAGTCTATCTTTTGATAGCAATCACCATTGATAGAGTTGATACAAAATAGGGCCAAAACATTGAAAATTTCAATGGTTTTGAGTTTTGTATCAAACTCACTATTTTATAGGTAAAATAATTTTCAAATATTTTTCACCCATTGTATGTGTCATAAGTATTATACGTATGAACTTTCAGGATTTTTCGAAGTACGTATAATTATTTATGAATTTCCAAAATTCATTTCTGATAGCTGAAAATCGAGATTTTCAGTTATCAGTCGACTGCCCTGTGTGGCAGTCGACTGATGTGAGTGGCAGTCGACTGATTACTATTAGGAGTCGACTGCCAGGTCTGATTTCGGGTTAACAAGGTTTGTTTAGCCCGTGTTCAGCTATGGAAAAGGTTCCTAATCACTCCTAATCCTAGGATATGCTTTAGGAAGCATTATAAAGGGTGAAAATTCATTGGATATGGATTAGGAGCTGTGTTAGGTCAAAGTATCAAATTTAGGGTGAGTGAAAGTTCTATGTTGAACTTAGAACCTTAATTTTGATGGTTTAGATTTCCTATTGGCTTAGGGGCTTCCCAAGGACATTGTTGATGCAATGATCAAGGGGGAGCAAGCCTTTAGGGGGAGGTATCCATCTTAGGATGATGGATGTGTTTTTCTCCTTGAAGAGGAGAAGTTATTGGGAGAGTATCATCAATTGGGAAAATTGATGGGTTTTTGATACCCAATTTGGAAATTGGGAGAGAGTATAGGATTGTCTCTCTTAAGTGATATGTGAATTATCACTAGGAAGATGGTAGGCATCCTAGGTATTTATTTTTGGATCAAGGGGGAGATTGTAAGATCTCATTGGGACATGAGACATTGACCTCTTTGGAGAGAAAACCTTTTTGATGTTAGTCAAAAAGGGGGAGAATGTTTGGGGGAGAACATTTGTAGAGTGTTTACTAATTTGGGATAATTGGTAAGGGATTTGAGTTAGTGGTCTAACTCAGATGATTTGTTTGGTTTTTGTCAAACATCAAAAAGGGGGAGATTGTTGGTGTAATCGACCCAGGTCACGATTGACCATACTCGAGTTTGACTCGAGTGATGTTTTGATGTTTGACAAAGGGATTTGACAAAGTGGTTTGGCATTGATGTTTAACATTAATGTCGGTTAATATGTTGGGGAGATTGTTGGAGCAATCGACCCGGGTCATGTTTGACCGGACTCGAGTTTGACTCGAGGAAGACCTTAATGGTTGACTAGGGTTGACCATGTGATTTTGGAAAGTCCAAGTCATGGGTACTTGGCATGGAAAGTCCAAGTGGGACACTTGGCAATTGGGAAGGTCCAAGTCTTGTGTACTTGGCAAATGAGAAGTCCAAGCATGGGTCTTGGCAAATGGAAAGTCCAAGCATGAGTCTTGGCATGGAAAGTCCAACATGGGTTGGCAAGGGAAAGTCCAAGCTTGAGTCTTGGCATTTGGAAGTCCAAGGGGATTGATATTGGCAGCGTAAAGTCCAAGCGGAGTCTTGGCGGCGTAAGTCCAATGTGCCTTGGCGGTGTAGACACCGTTAGCATGACATAGCCGAGGGAAGCACCTAGAGGCTAGCGCGATGGATGAACAAGTCATGGATGACTTGGAGGGATCCGAGAGGCGTGAGGCTGATGAAGGTGGCTAGAAGGCTTAGGTCTAGGCTAAGGGTGGTCTAGCAAGTATGGGGGCACCATACTTGGGTTAAAACCTCATCTTTGAGGTTGGCAGTCGACTGGCATTATGGTCGGTTCGACTGCCGTGAGTCGACTTGAGTTCGATGTCGACGGCGATCAATCGCCAAGGGATGGCGATCATTCGCTAGTTCTGCGGTCGAGCACGAACGCTCCGTAGCCGATCGGTCGACTACGGTCTTTGGCGATCGGATCGTCAATGTTGGCGGATCGCCAAGAGATCCGTTGGAGTTTTTCCAGCGTGGATCGAGCTGTTGTCTCATGACAACAGTGGCATCAGTCGACTGGTGACTTATGGCAGTCGACTGATGGGCGGAAATCCAGGTTGCACGCAAGGATAAAAGGAGCTCGACGGGAGGGTTTTTGCAACCAATTTTCTTGGACGTTTTGAAGCGATTTGCTGCTGCAAATCAGGGCTTTCAAGTGCTAGTCCAAGGCAATCAACAAGCAAGCTTCTAAAGAGTTTTTGTAAAGTGTTCTTTACTTCTCTTGTTGTATTTCTTCTTATATTTGCTTGTTGTATTTAGATTATTGTTGTAATCTTATTGTAAGAGGTTTCTCCACCTCCGACTTGTGTCGAGAAGGAGTATTTGTGATTAGTGAGTGCGTGTGCATCACTAGGGCTCTTTAGAGCTCGATCCGTGGAGTAGGAACCGTTCGGTTCCGACCCACGTTATATCCTTGTGTTCGTAATTGTATCTTTTCGTTATTGCTTTGATTATTTCTATTCCGCTGCGCATAACGAGTTTTGTAGAGACGATCGCGAACGATTTCCATCTACGTACGAATTCAATGTTATTCACCCCCCCTCTAGCGGCGTCAAATCTCTAACAGGGCAGTCGACTGCTGGTCGATGTCACGAGGATAGAAGGTTTCTGAGTCGACTGCTGAGTAAGGGCAGTCAACTGGAGGCTATGAGAAGTCGACTAATGGGTGTGATCAGCCGACTGCTGGGTATCCGTCGGAACTTTTCCAGCGTGGATTAAGCTATTGTGAGACAATGACTATAGGAGCAATCGACTGATAGGTATGAGCAGTCGACTACTAGGCGTGGAATTAGCCTGAGACAAGCATAAAAGGAGGAGCTTGGGGAGAATTTTCACAGCAATTTTTTGGGGAGATTTTGGAGAGGAATTGCTGCTGCATTCCAGAACTTCAAGAGCTAACCAAAGCAAACAACAAGTAAAGTGTTCAAAGCCATTGTTGTAAAGTTTTCTTTATGTATTTCATTTTGTCTTTGCATTTACTTATACTTCTTGTATTACGTATTGTAATTTCTTGTATGAGGTTTCTCCACCTCTGACGTGTTGTCGAGAAGGAGTTTGATTAGTGGTGAGTGCATCACTAGAGCTCGTTGAGCTCGCCCCATGGAGTAGGAACCCTAAGATTTTGAACCACGTTATATCATCGTGTTCTTGTGTATTGTGTGTTTGTATATTTTGTTTATGCTTCATTAATATTTCCACTGCGCATATTAACAAGAATTGTAGACAAACACGCAAGCACAAACGAATTCTGTCAATCAACGACTAACACACCATTCACCCCCCCCCCCCCTCTAGCGCTCATCTAATTCCCAACAAGTGGTATCAGAGCTAGGAGCTCTTCTACGGATTAACGACCGGGAGCAAAAGCGATAGAGGAGATGGAACTACCTAAGGATGGATTGGGGTATGCCATCGACATTCCTCCACTATACGACTAAGAAGACTTTCTGACATGGAGGGAGAGAATGGAGACATTCTTGATGATGGACATAGAGAATTGGTTCATTATCATGGAAGGCTTCGAACCCCCCAAGGATAAAAAGGGAGATGCCCTCAAATTGAAAAGTTGACCCAAGAGCAACGCCAAAAATTCAAGATTGAGGTTAAGGTAAAAAAAATTTTGGAACATTTAATCCCTAATGATATTTTGTGCAAGCTAGGTGAATATCAAGATGCTAAGGAACTAAGGAGCAAGTTAGTCAAGTTCCATCAAAAGCTCACACCGGTCCAAGAAGATGAGGAAGAAGAGGAGTGCTCATCCTCTCAAGCTCAAGAAGAATGTGGATCATCATTCCAAGAGCTTGAGGATTTGGAGGTTGATAGGGAATCAACATCCAGATCGGAAGAGGTGGAAGAGGTAGAAAAGGCTCTACCTCTAGGAATGTGGGGGAGGAGATTAGGCCATCTTCTATCCCGGAGCAAAATCAAGAGGAAGCCTCTACCTCCGGTTAAGAAGATGAAGAAGCTCAAAATTCCACCACCGATCTAGGTAACTCAATCACTTTAATTAAGAATAAAAATAATATTATGCGCTTTGAGTGTAGGGAACAAGTGCACTACAAGAGCAAGTGTCTAAAAAGAGTCAAGAAGGCTCTGTCAGTACCAAAAGTAAACAAAAATTCAAAGGATGTCGGAGTCCCCACTAGTAAGAGCAAGGAGCATGTGGTGTGCTTTAAATGCCAACAACGGAGACACTACCGAAGTCAATGCCCTAGGAGGAGAAAACAAACCAAGGGACAAGGAGGAGCTACACATGTAGGGGGAGCTTCTAAAGCAAACCCTAAGGTATATTTTAGTTATGCATCTACTAGTTTTCATGATAAAAATAAGCATGCTAGAAGTAATCTTTCTATTGTTCATAAAGAGCATGCTAGAAATAGGTTTTATTGTTTAGGTGCTAAGAGTTGTAATTTTAGAACTAAGGAGAAATTTGAGACTAATATCTCTAAAATAATTTTACCTAAGAAACGTATTAGGAAGATAGAAAATCATTTAGGCATTAACCCTGAGAAGGGTAGGCATATGCCTAGAAGAAATGGTAATACCCAAAGACTAAATGAGAATTCAAAAATTGGGCAATTAGAGCTAGAAAATCAAGTTTTGAAGTCAAAGCTTGAGAAAATGGAGAAGACCCTTAAAAAGATGCAAAATCAAATTAAAGGGTCAAATTGCCAAAATCTAGGGTCTAGGAGTCAAATTCAAGTGTGTAAGAGGCAAGAACCATATAGGAGGCAAGGTTTGGGTCACAAGCCTATGTCCAAGAAGGTAATACCTATTTATCACAGTGTTCCATTTGATTATGGAACTATACCTAGGTCTAGAAAGGCCAAGGTTACCAGGGAAGTTATCCCTAAGGGTAACCATGGTGTGTATCTAGTGGTCAAGGGTTCTATAAAACCTAGGAAGACCACTAAGAAGGTTACTAGGGAGGCAATCCCTAAGGTTAACCTTGACAAAATTGTTAGGGCAATCAACCCATGTATGATATTGTTTTGATGTATGTGGCAAAGGATTTAAGTTAGGTTGATTATGGATTTGATATGTGTGTTGAAGTCGTGCAGAACTTAGTAATTCACACATGGCAAAAGCATTGGTGAGTTCACCATCTCATGACTCGATCCTTGAGTCGGTGAAGGATGACATTGCGAAATTCGTGCACTTGGTGCATCCGAGGGACCGCCGGATGAGGAGCATTGGAGTGAAGCCAAGGAAGCAGACTTCAAGGCGAGACGTGAAGGATGGCATTGCGAAGCCGTGTGCTTGGTGCATCCGAGGGACGTGGTCGGACGAAGAGAGCTTCGAGGCGAGGGACTCCAAGGGAGATGAGAGTGAGCGATTGTAACCCGTGACGGGGTAGCTCATTGGTGAACTTGGCCAATTGGCTAAGTGTCGGATGCTCAACCGAGTGGGTTGAGGTTTTACCCGACCATCGGATGCTCAACCAAGGTTGATTTGAGGTTTTACCCGACATCAGTCGACTACCATGATATGGTAGTCGACTGCTCTAAGTCGACTGAAGACTCGATTGGCGTTCGAGTCTGATTTCTAGCCCAACAGTCGATTGCTAGGGTTTAGCAGTGGATTGCTCAACCATCAGTCAACTGCCAAGGGACGGTAGTCAACTGATCGAGGCAAAATTGGGCATAGAAGGTCTTTTAGTTGAGTGATCGCTTCAGTCACTCGATTGATGGCTCCATCAGTCGACTGATGGGGATGATCAGTCGACTGATGTGGGAGCCGTTGGCTGGAAGCCAACGTGGATGAAGCCATTGTGAGGCAATAGCTATAGCAGTAGTCGACTGATGACTGCATCAGTCGACTTCTCAGTGCCCAATGGGAAGAATGACCTCTTCCCTATAAGAAGAGGCCTTGGGTCACTTAGGGAGGTTAATGCTTCTACTCTAAAGTTCTCCCAAAGTGCCCAAACGATTTTTACTCCTCTTTATTGCTATTATTTCAATCTTATTGTAAAGAGGGAGATTGTGTAAGAAAGGTTTACCTCCACCTTGCTTAGTGCAAAGGAGAGACTAGTGAAGATTTAGTTGAGGGAGTGATTCTTCGTATGAATCGGTCGTGGATTAGCGGCAAGGGTTGTGAACCACGTTACATAATTGTGTCAGTGATTGCTCTCCTTTTTTACTTCTTGTATTTAGCTTAATTGTCTTGTATTAGTATATTCCGCTGCGCTAACTTTGCTTGTAGACAATTAAGAGCGATCGACTTCCATCGTATGCGATAAAGGGCTATTCACCCCCCTCTAGTCGGCCACCAATCCTCCAACAAAGACCACAATGACCAAGGCTTCTAAGCCTAGGAGGGTCATTAGGAGGGTATCTAGGGAAGTTATCCCTATGGAATACCTAATAAATCCAAGGAGTTCCAATATGTATTGGATTCCTAGGAGTGTGATCGATTCACGCTAAATGGGTTAGTTTGTGTCAACCTTGAATGGATGGGTAGTTAACCTAACCATAACAAAGTTGGCACTTTATGACATTTTCAAGGTTATGTGATACCATGGAAATGGAGGTTTAACTTATATCCTAAAGGATTTTAGGATGTGCCAATATATTTTGATAACTATAAAAATTTGATCAAATTGGTACAATTTAGGTCTTAGAGGTCATAGTGTATCATTTTTGGTTTTGACACACTTAGTAGATTTGGATATTATGGCAAAATGGACTTATTAATAACAAATGACAATTAATACTAAAAATTAGGTATTATTATACCTTTATATTTTATTTATCATGATTTGTTAGTCATATGTCATGTCATGACATCATATCTCTTTTAAATCATATAAAATATCATGATCATGCTCAGGTTAATTTTTAATGTCATGTATGTTTAGATTTCATTTATATGCCATGACATCATAATTATTGGCACATGCTTTATCTATGTTATCTTATATGTCATAATCATCATTCATGCATTTAGGATTAATGAAAATTGATTTAAGGAAAAATGACATGATTTGAAGTCCCATGTATAAGGGAATCAAATAGAGTTGCCTTAGAAAAATGCATGAGACCTTAGATTATGATGAACAAAACTCACATCTCACATTACATTGACATGTGTGTGTATTGATATACCCTAGACACATGTGAGATGCTAGGAAATGAGTTAAGTTCAAGGTGCATAGTTCTTACATCTAGATGAACTCAAACTCATCATATACCATGAATGAATCATGAGGAAAGCTTATGTGCAAGTCATGTGCATTAAGCCCATAGACCATGGTTCAATATAAGGTTAAAATCATTTTAAAATCACTTTGAAAAACCTTGGTGTAGTCTATCTTTTGATAGAAGTCACCAATGATGAAGTTGATACAAAGTAGGGTCAAAATATTGAAGTTTTTTTTTGTTTTTGAACTTTGTATCAATCTCAATAGTTTATAGGTATTTAATTTTCTAAATATTTTTCACCCATAATGTTTGAAATAAGTATTATACATATAAAATTTCGTGATTTTCGTATTATGTATAATTACTTATGATTTTTCAAAAATCATTTCTGATTTTTTATTTCTGCATTTGTAGAAATCAGTCGACTGCCATGGATGGAAGTCGACTGGCATCAAGGGCAGTCGACTGTTGACTGACAAAGTCAAGTGCCAGTGCTGATTTTGAGTAAACAAGGTTGTTTAGCCCATGTTTCAGCTATGTTAAGCTACCCTAACTACTCCTAATCCTAGGATATGCTTTGGAAAGCATTAGAAAGGGTGAAAATTCATTGGATATGGATTAGGAGAGTTGTTTAGGGTGTATATCAATTTTAAAGTGGGTGAAAGTTCAAGGTTGAACTTTTGATCTTAATTTTGATGGTTTAGTGTTCCTATAGACTTAGAGACTCTCTAAGGATATTGTTGGTGCAATGGTCAAGGGGGAGAACGCCTTTAGGGGGAGGTTATCCATCATGGGATGATGGATGTATTCTTCCTCATTAGGGGGAGAATTTTGAAGAATTATAAATGGAAAATTTTGAGAATGCCCAATTGAAAATTTGGGAGAGATTGAGGATTGCCTCTATTTAGTGATATGGGACTTATCACTAGGAAGAGTGAATGCATCCTAAATGTTTTTGGACTAAGGAAGAGATTGTAAGATCTCAATGGTATATGAGACATTGATACCCTTGGGGAGAGCCTTTTTGATATATATCAAAAAGGAGGAGAATGTGAGAATTAGCAATTTGGGAGAATTGGTAAGGAGATTTGAGTTAGGTGGCCTAACTCAAAGGTGTTATGATTTAAGGTTGGTTTTTGTCAAACATCAAAAAGGGAGAGATTGTTGGTGCAATCGGCCAAGGTTACAATTGACTAGATTCGAGTAGTGTTTTGATATTTGTGTTTTGATGTTTGACAAAGAAGAAATCATTGTTTGACAATGGTTTGGGGAGATGGTTGACCAGGGGTTGACCATATGATGGAGAAATCCAAGTCTTGGTACTTGGCAATGGGGAAGTCTAAGTCATGGGTATTTGGCATGGAAAGTCCAAGCATGAGTCTTGGCAAGGGAAAGTCCAAGCTTGAGTCTTGGAAATTAGAAAGTTCAACATGGAGTTGGCATGGAAAGTCCAACGGTGTAGTCTTGGTCACATAAGTCCAAGTGTGTAGTTTTTGCGGTGAAAGTCCAATTCATGGGTACTTGGCAATTGGGAAGTCCAAGGGTGGAGTCTTGGCAGCATAAGTCAAATGGTTTGGCAGCATAAAGTCCAAGCGTGTGTCTTGGCAGCGTACCCCCAAATGTGCATTGGTCGTATATACCAGCTTAGCATAACAATAGCCGATAGAAGCATCTGAAGGCTAGCGTATGGATAAACGAGTCATGGATGACTTGGAGGGATCTAATAGGAGTGAGGCTGATGGAGGTGGCAGAAGGTTTAGGTCTAGGCTAAGGGTGATTTAGCAAGTATGAGAGCATCATACTTGGAGTTAAACCTCATGTTTGAAGTTTATCAGTCGACTGAGTTTATGGACCAGTCGACTGGTCAAGTGTTTTGACACTTGGCAGTCAAGTCGACTCTAAGCAGTCGAGTCGACTCTGAGCAGTCGACTGATCGGGAGTCGACTGGCATTCGACTGCTTGATTATGGCTCGATTAGTCGACTGCTAGGATTTAGCAGTCGACTGGTGCACACAGCAGTCGACTGCTGGTCGAAGTTATGGGCACAGAAGGTTTCCGAGTCGACTGCTGAGTAAGGGCAGTCGATTGATGGGTGTGATCATTCGACTAATGGGTGTGATCAGTCGACTGCTAGGTATCCATTGGAACTTTTCTAGCATGGATTAAGCTGTTGTGAGACAACGACTATAGGAGCAGTCGACTGCTAGGCGCGGAATCAGCCTGAGACAAGCATAAAATGAGGAGCTTGGGGAGGATTTCCACAGTGATTTTTTGGGGAGATTCTGGAGGGGAATTGTTGTTGTATTCCAGACCTTCAAGAGCTAACCAAAGCAAGCAACAAGCAAAGTGTTCAAAGCCATTTTTGTAAAGTTTTCTTTACGTATTTCATTTTATCTTTGTATTTGCTTGTACTTCTTGTATTACATATTGTAATTACTTGTACGAGGTTTCTCCACCTCCGACATGTTGTTGAGAAGGAGTTTGATTAGTGGTGAGTGCATCACTAGAGCTCATTGAGCTCGCCCAGTGGAGTAGGAACCCTAAGATTTCGAACCACGTTATATCGTCGTGTTCTTGTGTATTGTGTGTTTGTATATTTTGTTTATGCTTTATTATTATTTTCGCTGCGCATATTAACAAGAATTGTAGACAAGCATTCAAGCACGAACGAATTTCATCAAGCAACGACAAACGTGCCATTCACCCGCCTTTAGCGCTCATCTGATTCCCAACAGTACATTCCAAAAGAAAGATAAGACGTGGAGTGGGGAAAGAGTTAGAACAATGAAGGTTTGTAATTTTAAAAGTTTTATGGTCTTTTTCTTTTATTTAACTTTTATTTTTAAAATAAAAGAAATACGATGAACTCGCATAGATAAATTTAGGTGTAAGGGATGATGCAGTCAAATCTGAGTCTTTTGTTAGCAATATCAATTTATGGCTCGAAGAAACTAAAGAGGCAAAAAGTGGAAGAATAAGTGGACTCGTTTCTTTGAGCCGAACCTATAAAGCCCCTGGTGCTTCTTCTTCATCCTCACTGGCAGTAAGAGTAGAAATAAATCAATTGACCGAAGAGGTTACTCATTTGAGGGAGTTACTAGTGCAAAAGGAAAATGAATCGAGACAAAGAGAACATGAAGTAAATGAACAGATGAACGAATTTCGGAGGCAACAGATGTTAATTATGCAACATCATTAATTAACATATAGTTCAAGTCAACTTCCTCCTCGATCTGGTTTTCCTGCTGATTCCTGTAATAATGACAATGATAATGTATTTTTGCTGATAATGGTGACGATGGTGGTTACATTTGAATTTGTTATATTTAAATGTTACTTGACTTATCACATTCGATATCCATGTTGTTGGAAGTATGGGGAATACAATCAAAGTTCCACATTGGTAAGACATTGAAAAAATCATGTGCTTATAAGATAAAAAGATATTTCTATTGGTATGAGGCCTTTTGGGTAAAGCCCAAAAATAAAACCATGAGGGCTTAGGCCCAAAGCGGACAATATTATATTATTGTGTTGATATGTAGATCTTATAGGCACTAATAATTGGTATCAGAGTCATGGTCCATGTCAAGTCATGAACCTCGAACGAAGGAAGTTGAGCTTCCATGTTCGGATCAAGAGAGCCAGACACCAGGTAGGAAGTCTAGTTGGGTCAGAAAAATCGAACAACTGGCAGGAAGTCCAGTTGGGCCAGAAGGGTTGGACAACTAACAAGAAGTCCAGCTGGGTCAGGAGGACCAGACAGTTGACAGGAAGTCCTTTGAGGACGGATAGACTTGAGGGAGGCTCAATGTGATCCTTCATTTGACGGGGGGATTGTTAGGAGTATGGGGAATACAATCAAAGTCTTACATTGGTAAGACATGGAAAAGATCATGTGCTTATAAGATAAAAAGATATTTGTAGGAACTTCGGTGAGCGCTAAAGGGGGGTGAATGGCGTGTTTGTTCGCTTGACGGAATTCATTTGTGCTTGATAGTCTATAATGTCGTTAGCGCAGCAGAATATAGAATAATAAAAACAAAACACGACAAATACACAAGCACAATCCACAAGATCAAATATAACGTGGTTCGGAACCTTAAGATTCCTACTCCATGGGTTGAGCTCAAACGAGCCCTAGCGATGCAAATACCACCACTAATCACAAACACTTCTTCTCGATAACAAGTCGGAGGCGGAGAAACCTCGTATAAGTGATCTTACAATAATACGAAAGAAATACAAACAAATACAAGTAAAGAAAACTTTACAAATGTGAACTTGAATACTTGCTTGTTGATCGCTTTGGACCGCACTTGAAGACCCTGATTTTCACCAGCAAATTGCCTCAATTCGTCCAAGAAATCGCTGCAAAAATCTTTCCCTTCGAGCTCCATTTAAAGCTGCAACTCGGGCTGATTTCAGCCTAGCAGTCGACTGCCATAAGGCCCCAATCAACTATTCCTGTAGACGTTGTCTCACAATGACTTAATCCACATCGACATTCAAGCCAACGGATACACTTTGGCGATCGTTAACCACGTGAGCCGATCGTCGGCTACGAAAGTGTTCTCGTGCTCGAGACCTTGACCGGCCTTGATCGCTGCTCTCCATGGAAGTCGACGCTCAATGACCGATCGTCAATCCATGGTAGTCGATCGCAAGGCTACTGCAAGAGAGAACACCGGTCCAACTCCCAACGCTGACCGCCATAATCCTAGTAAACTGTCATAAGTTGACTCGGCTGCCAAGTGTCAAAACACTTGACCAGTCGACTGGTCCATAACCCCAGTCGACTGACAAACCTCAAACATGAGGTTTAACACCAAGTATGATGCCCTCATACTTGCTAGGCCACCCTTAGCCTAAACCTAAGCCTTCTAGCAACCTCCATCATTCTCACGCCTATTGGATCCCTCCAAGTCATCCATGACTTGTTCATTCATATGCTAGCCTTCAGGTGCTTCCATCGGCTATTGTCATGCTAAGTTGGTCTATACCGCCAAGGCACATTTTGTTAGAAATTAACCGTCGCTAGAGGGGGTGAATAGCATGTCATACGTCGATGGAACTCGATCGTGCTTGTCGTCTACACTCTTGTTAGCACAATGAAATAATAATGACAAATACAAATAACAAGATACAAGCACAAATACACAAGATATACGTGGTTTGGAACCTTAGGGTTCCTATGTTAGTGAAAGCCCTAGAGCCAATCATATGATGATTGTTGTATGGACTTTATTGTATCATATTCCTATTCATAAAGGCATGGTTATTATATTTACTTGTATTGGTGCCAAATAACTAAATATAATAATGTCCTTGAGTAGTAGGTTCTTATATATATCAATCGATTGGTTGAATCGATAATGAGATGATATAGAGAACACTACTCTTAATCATTCCTAGTCAAGTATTAACATTCAGGGACAATGTTAATGCGTAGAGACTAGCATGTAGGTCAACACGATGACTTGATCTCACAAGTCATGGATATGAGATATCAAGTTGACACATGGGTATGCATTGGAGAATGTATACTGAATGACCTGCCATGAGAAAGTATCATGGATCGTTATATGAGTGTCATATACTTTCTCATGTGGCTATTAGTATGACTATTAACCCTTAGACCTGAAGTCACCATGGTTCCCTACATAAGGAGTTGCATACTTCGGCTTCGTCAAACATCACCCGTAAATGGGTGGACTATAAAGGCGATTACTGGGTATGTAACAAATTATGCGGAGGGATGTGAGTGATGTAGATGGGATCTATCCCTCCTATATGACAGGGGAGACATCGATATTCTTGATAGAGTGAGACCACGAAGTGCATGACCATGCCCAAATGAGTCAATATGAGATATTGAGCTCATTTGATTAGAGTGAGTCTACTTGGAGTTCAAGATATAGATTGTACCGAGGATGACACGGTCTATACCTCAATTGGTCAATCTAGATGTCAAGGATAGAGGGACATTGTCACATATTATGAGAGTCACAATTAGTAGTCACAAAGGTGATGTTGGAGCTCAACATTCTTGTAACTTGGGTAGCAATGATGTGTTTCTAGATACCGCTCATTGCTTATGTTCCTAAATCGGTTTAGGGACATTGCCAACGTTACAAGAACCTATAGGGTCACACACAAAGGCCAATTAGATAGAGATTAGGTTCATATGATGAACTATAAGGATTAGGTTCATGGGATGAACCAAATTAGATTAAGAGTAATCCAAATTAGACTAATTGAGTTAGACTCATGTTGATTCAAGTGTTGAATGAGTCTAATTTAGATTTGATTCATTAAGTCAATTTAAATTAATGAATAGAGATTCATTAAATTAAAATTTACTTGAATCAAGTGGTTGGATTTGATCAACCATTGGAGATAAGAGGTCAAGTTTGACTTGACTTGAGAGGGAAGATGAAAGGTCAAGTTTGACTTGACCAAATGTCATGTCATGATGATGACTTGGCTTGGCTGGCCAATGATGATGCTCCACATCATCATTGACTTATCATGTGGTGTCACCTCATGAGGGAGACCAAGAGTCATTGGCTCTTGGAGTTACATGCATGCATGTAACCCCCCCCCCCCAAGTTATGTAGTGGCCGGCCACTTGATTTGCATTTGATGTGAATGGTTTTTGGGTAACTCCATCTTCTTCTTCCTTGGATCATCTTCTTCCTTGGCTGTCTTCCTCTCTTGCTCTCCCAATCCTCCATTGCCGAGACCTTCAAGGAGTTCTAGCACACTCAAGATTGTCTTTTCTCCACCTATTGCTTGTGTGGATACCAATAGAGGAGTGTGCACTTGACACTCTCGAGTTCCGGCAATCCATTTGGACGAGCGGGATAAGCGAAGGGCATCGCTTCAAGGGTAACTTCTTATCATGTAGATCTAGAGTAGATCTAAAGGTATTAAACATATACATGTTAGTTTTATTTTTTTTATACTTCGCACGGATCCGTGGCCGGAGCTTCCGAGGTTTCCACAATGCAAAAAGCGGTTTTTGCGACTCGAAAAGTCCAACAGTGGTATCAGAGCCACGTGCGAAGCATGTATGTGTTTCATTTTTGTAGTTTTTATATTAGATATAAAAATTATAGATTTTTTATGTTTCTGTAAATTTCCTATTTTTATAGAATTATTGGGTATTTTTCTCGAAGAGTCGAAGCAACGAGTGTTGGGACACTTGTAGGCTTCAACCATCGAGAAATACTCTCCGAAACGGCGAGTTCACTTTTGGTTTTTGGGACAGCGACTTAAGTCACTGTAAGATCGTAGTAGGGACACTTGTAAAGTTTATTTTGCAAGTAGGGACGCTACCCCTATCCCCGAAAGGGGCCTTGTCCCGCGATCGCGCCCGGAAACTGCTTAGCGGGACCGTTACGGAGAGGTGACTCATAAAATTGAAAAAAAAAAGGAAAAATTATAGAAATTTTCTGTAAAAATACATAATTTAGAATTATGTATAATTCTGTGATTGTCATGGCCCAAGAACCCCAATTTGATTGGACGTTAATGTGTTGTAATTCATAATACAGCCTGCGTGTCGTTTTTATGGTTGTGCGTGTTGTATAGTGTATGCGACCTGCGCGTCGTGCCTCTTCTTTTGAAATTATAGTTGTAAATAGTTTTAAACTCGAATATAACTCGAGTTTAATTTTTGTAATATACAAAATGGAGCAGTGGAAAGTCCACTTGTAGACGAAGTTACGAGAAGGGTGCCGACGACACATGGCGGTCAAAGGAAGCGCTTGGAGAAGCCGCTAGCCCTAGGTTGATCGTCCGATCTTCTCATTGGCTTGAGAAGATCGTAGTAGGGTCATGACCACATCACAGTTGATTATATATATATATATATATATATATATATATATATATATATATATATATATATTTGATTTTGCTTGTATGTATGTGATGCATGCTAGTAGAATAATGCTTGTATGTACATGATGCATGCTAGGATATTTTTCTTGTATGTATATGATGCATGCTAGAATAATGCTTGTATGTATGTGATGCATGCTAATATAGGATAATAAAGGCCTTAATGTGTATATGATACACATTACGATTAGATTATATCTTAATTGAATCAACTCGTAAATGCCTACCAGGTCCTTGATACCCATCACTACCTCGATCATTTGTAGTTGTTGAATCTGCCAAAGCAGAGCAATGCATATTATCTTGGTAGGGTGCAGAGGGACAATCTTGGTCCCGCCTATCATGGCTTGGGTTAGAGTAAGCTCAATTAGATTGAGTAAAACTAGTTAACTCAATTGGATCGAGTAGAACTATAGGCATATTCCAACCGTTGGAAAGATAGGATAAGATCGCATTTACACTAAATCTTGGGCGATTTAGCCAAAGCTAACTCAAGGTCTTTTGTAAATGTGGGTCTTGATCCTATAAACAAGAGTTGCATAGAGATGTAATCGGTAATGTGTTACCCACCGATCATACTAAGTCTTGGGTGATTTAGCCAAAGCTAACTCAAGGCTTAGTATGATGTGGATTTTGTCCCGCAAGAATTATAGCTAGTTTGTATGAATCTAGGAATGTGGTTTGACCACATCCATAACTCGATTCTACAAAATTCCTATAATTCAATGGGAGCATCATTTGATTAAAGGCCTAATTAAATGATAAAAGGAATATGATATTAATTCTCTGCATTGTATGTTGTAGATTACTATGTCAACAAACACGAACACACTCTCTTTGCGTTCTATCCTTGAGAAGGACAAGCTCAATGGAGCAAATTTCCTAGACTGGTACAGGAACCTGAGAATTGTTCTCACCCAAGAAAGGAAACTGTACGTTCTGGAGCAGCCCATTCTGGAGGCACCTCCTGCCATTGCCTCATGAGCTGACAAAGATGCTTACAAGAAGCATCAAGATAATGCATTAGATGTGTCATGTCTAATGCTCGCGACCATGAACTCTGAGCTTCAGAAGCAACACGAGTTCATGAATGCTTATGATATGGTTGAACATCTTCGTCAACTATATCAAGGACAAGCAAGGCATGAGAGATATGAAGTCTCTAAGGCACTGTTTGGTTCCAAAATGCAAGATGGGACTCCCGTAGGTCCATATGTACTCAAGACGATTGGGTATGTAGAAAACCTACAGAGATTGGGATTCCCCCTTGGCCAAGAGCTGACCACTGACTTGATCTTGCAATCTTTGCCGCAAAGCTACAATCAATTTGTCATGAATTATAACATGAATGAAATTGATAAGTCACTACCTGAGATGCTCAGCATGTTGAGAACTGCTGAGCTCAACCTTAAGAAGGGAAAATCTGACACCATTTTGATGGTGCAAAAGAATAAAGGCAAGGGCAAGCCTAAAGGTAAGGGAAAGTCTCAAGCCAAGGGCAAAGGCAAGGAACTGAAACCCAAAGGAGGGGTGGCCAAGGAAGGGGCTTTCTTCCACTGCAAGGAAGCTGGACACTGGAAGCGTAACTGCATGGTATACCTGGAAGATCTTAAGAAGAAGAGAAGTGTGACTTCTACTTCAAGTATAAATGTTATAGAAGTTAATCTATCTATTTCTTCATCATGGGTATTAGATACTGGATGTGCATCTCACATTTGTACCAATGTGCAGGCACTGAGAAATAGCAGGGCATTGACAAAGGGCGAGGTGGACCTACGAGTAGGCAATGGAGCAAGGGTTGCTGTTGTTCCTGTAGGAACTTATGATCTATCTCTGCCCTCTGGGCTTGTACTAGAATTAGATGAATGTTGTTATGTGTCTGCCTTAACTAAGAACATTATTTCGATTTCTTGTTTGGACAAGAAAGGATTTACATTTATAATAAAGAACAAATGTTGTTCAGTTTATTTAAATGATATGTTCTATTATAGTGCACCTCTAATGAACGGACTCTACTTTCTAGACTTAGAGAGCCCTATCTATAACATAAGTACCAAAAGGTTCAAGTCAAATAAGTTAAACCAAACCTATCTCTAGCATTGTCGCTTAGGTCACATAAACGAGAGTCGCTTATCTCAGCTCCATAAGGATGGGCTACTAGACTCATTTGATTTTGAATCATATGAGACATGTGAGTCTTGCCTTTTAGGCAAGATGACCAAGAATCCCTTTAGTGGACACAGTGAAAGAGCAACAGACTTGTTAGGACTTATACATAGTAATGTATATGGCCCTTTCAATGTTGTGACTAGAGGTGGTTACAGGTGCTTCATTACATTTACTGATGACTTCAGTAGATATGGTTATGTGTATCTCATGACACATAAATCAGAATCCTTTGAAAAGTTCAAAGAATTCAAGAATGAAGTACAAAATCAGCTTGGCAAGAGTATTAAGATACTTCGATCAGATCGAGGTGGTGAATACCTTAGCCATGAGTTTCGTGACTATCTAGCTGAGTGTGGGATTTTATCCCAACTCACTCCTCCTGGAACACCACAGTGGAATGGTGTATCCGAAAGGAGGAATCGTACCCTATTAGATATGGTACGATCTATGATGAGTCACACATATCTTCCTATATCCTTTTGGGGATATGCTCTAGACACAGCAGCCTTTACCCTTAACCGTGTACCATCCAAGGCTGTGATAAAGACACCATATACGATATGGACAGGGAGAAATCCCAAGATGTCTTTCATGAGGATTTGGGGTTGTGAGGCTTATGTTCGACGTCAAGTCTCAGACAAACTGGGACCCAAATTCGATAGGTGCTATTTTGTTGAATATCCCAAGGACACAAAGGGATATTACTTCTACATTCTCAGTCAGCACAAAGTGTGTGTGGCAAAGACTGGGGTTTTTCTAGAAAGGGATTTTGTTTCTAGAAAAACTAGTGGGAGTACATTCGATCTTGAAGAAATTTAAGATAAGGACCATAGCACTAAGGCCTTGATGGAGGTTGAATAGGAACCACAAAGTATTGTGGGTGATGAGATTGTTACACAAAGAGTTGTGGAACAATCACCTGTTCATGTAGACCAACCTCTTCGCAAGTTTGATAGGGTACATCGTCAGCCTGAGAGATATTCATTTCTCTTGTCTGACCACGATGACGTTATGCTCATTGAGAATGAGCCTACCTCTTATCAGAAAGCTGTGATGAGCTCAGATTCTGAGAAATGGCTAGAGGCCATGAGATCCGAGATGGAATTCATGTACACCAACCAAGTATGGACTTTGGTTGATCCACCTGAAGGGATCAAACCCATTGGGTGTAAGTGGGTCTTTAAGAGAAAGACTGACATGGATGGACTTACGCATACCTATAAGGGTCAATTGGTGGCTAAAGGTTTCAAGCAAATTCATGGTATTGCTTATAATGAAACCTTTTCTCCAATGGCAATGTTTAAGTCCATTCGGATCTTGCTTGCTATTGCAGCATACCACGATTATGAGATCTGGCAGATGGATGTCAAAACTACATTTCTGAATGGAAACTTACTCAAGGATGTGTACATGACACAACCTGAGGGTTTTGAAGATCCACAGCATACTGGGAAAGTATACAAGCTGCAAAGGTCCATTTATGGGCTAAAGCAAGCCTCTCAGAGCTGGAATCTTCGATTCGATGATGCGATCAAACAGTTTGGTTTCATCAAGAATGAAGATGAACCCTGTGTCTACAAAAGGGTTAATGGGAATACAGTTGTCTTCCTTGTATTGTATGTGGATGACATACTATTCATTGGGAATGACATCCCTTCGCTACAGTCTGTGAAGACTTGGCTAGGGACGTGCTTCTCAATGAAGGACTTAGGTGAAGTAGCCTATATTCTAGGCATCAAGATCTATAGAGATAGATCTAAGAGATTGCTTGGCCTAAGTCAGAGTACATACATTGACACGGTATTACTACGGTTTGCCATGCAGAATTCCAAGAAGGGACTTCTGCCGATGTCACATAGTGTGAGTCTTTCGAAGACTCAAAGTCCCTCTTCTAGAGAGGAGAGAGACCGCATGGATAAGATCCCTTACGCATCTGCTATAGGATCTATCATGTACGTCATGCTGTGTACTCGTCCTGATGTCTCGTATGCTTTGAGCATGACGAGTAGATACCAGTCAGATCCAGGTGAGTGTCACTGGATAGCAGTCAAGAATATTCTTAAGTACTTGAGAATGACTAAAGAATATTTCTTAAGAGGTCAAGTTTGACTTGACTTGAGAGGGAAGATGAAAGGTCAAGTTTGACTTGACCAAATGCCATGTCATGATGATGACTTGGCTTGGCCGGCCAATGATGATGCTCCACATCATCATTGACTTTTCATGTGGTGCCACCTCATGAGGGAGACCAAGAGCCATTGGCTCTTGGAGTTACATGCATGCATGTAACCCGCCCCCCCCCCCCCCAAGTTATGTAGTGGCCGATCACTTGATTTGCATTTGATGTGAATGGTTTTTGGGTAACTCCATCTTCTTCTTCCTTGGATCATCTTCTTCCTTGGCTCTCTTCCTCTCTTGCTCTCCCAATCCTCCATTGCCGAGACCTTCAAGGAGTGCTAGCACACTCAAGATTGTCTTTTCTCCACCTATTGCTTGTGTGGATACCAATAGAGAAGTGTGCACTTGACACTCTCGAGTTCCGGCAATCCATTTGGACGAGCGGGATAAGCGAAGGGCATCGCTTCAAGGGTAACTTCTTATCATGTAGATCTAGAGTAGATATAAAGGTATTAAACACATACATGTTAGTTTTATTTTTTTATACTTCGCACGGATCCGTGGCCGGGGCTTCCGAGGTTTCCGCAATGCAAAAAGCGGTTTTTGTGGCTCGGAAAGTCCAACATCCTACTCCACGGGGCGAGCTCAACGAGGTCTAGTGATGCACTTACCACTAATAAAACTTCTTCTCGATAACACGTCGAAGGCGGAGAAACCTCGTACAAGTGTTTACAACAAATAAACAAAGTACAACAAGCAAATACAAATACAATACACAAAAACACGTAAAGAAAATTTTGCAAATGCGCTTTGGTTGCTTGCTTGTTGATTGATCGAATTGTTCTTGAAGACCCTGATTTGCACCAGCAAATTTCCTAAAAAATGCCTAAGAAACTACTGCTGAAATCCCTCCTGCCAAGCTCCTTTTAAGCCTCCTCGCGACCTAGATTTATGTCTGGCAGTCGACTGCCATAAGGCCACAATCGATTGCCAACAGTGTCATTGTCTTACAACGGACTTAATCCACGTTGGCATTCAAGCCAATGGACACACTGGCAGTCGACTTCCATTATCCATCAGTTGACTGCCAAGGCCGTAGCCGACTGACCAGTCGTCTACCGAGCATTCTGTGCTCGAGACCCCAACCAAGCTTCCAATCGACTGCTCAAGTCATCAGTCGGCTATCCAATGCTGTCAGTCGACTGCCAAGGCTATTTCCCGCAGTCGAACCCCAGTCGACTCATGGCAGTCGACTAGCCATAATCCCAGTCGACTGCTATAAGTCAACTTGGCTACCAAGTGTCAAAACACTTAACTAGTCGACTAGTCCAAGACCCCAGTCGACTGATAACCTTAACCATGAGGTTTAACACTAAGTATGATGCCCTTATACTTGCTAGACCACCCTTAGCCTAGACCTAAGCATTCTAGCCACCTCCGTCAGCCTCACGCCTATCGGATCCCTCCAAGTCATCCATGACTTGTTCATCCATATGCTAGCCTTCAAGTGCTTCCATCGGCTATTGTCATGCTAAGTTGGTCTATACTGCCAAGACACATTTGGGCTTACGCTACCAAGACTACCGCTTGGACTTTACGTCGCCAAACCATTGAACTTATGCTTCCAAGACTTCCGCTTGGACTTTATGCCACCAATATCAACCCCTTGGACTTTCCTTGCCAACCCATGTTGGACTTTCCAATTGCCAAGACTCAAGCTTGGACTTTCCCTTGCCAAGACCCATGCATGGACTTTCCATGCCAACCCATGTTGGACTTTCCATGCCAAGTGTCCCACTTGGACTTTCCATTTCCAAGTACACAATACTTGGACTTTCCATGCCAGGTACACAAGACTTGGACTTCTCCATCATATGGTCAACCCTATATCAACCATATAGTCAACTCCCTTGTCAACATCAGTGTCAAACATCAATGTCACACATCAATATCAAACATCAAAACACTACTCGAGTCAAACTCAAGTCTGGTCAATCATATCCTAGGCCGATTGCACCAATAATCTCTCCCTTTTTGATGTTTGACAAAAACCGCAAACACCTTTGAGTTAGGTCACCTAACTCAAATCTTCTTACCAATTCTCCCTAATTGGTAATTACAAATTCTCCCCCTTTTTGACCTACATCAAAAAGGTTCTATCCCCAAGGGTGTCAATGTCTCATATGCCAATGAGATCTTACAATCTTTCCCTTGGTCCAAAATTACTAAAGAGAGGCTTCTTATAAACTCTTCCTAGTGATAAGTCTCATATCACTAAAGAGAGGCTTCCTATAAACTCTCCCAATTTTCCCAATTGGGTGTTGGTGCAGGGGCACCAGATAATCGAACCTGTATTTTGATTATGGCAAAGACACAAAGTTAAGTTTACATCGTTGTCTCACGAGCTAAATCAAGTGTGCAGAAAGGCTAAGCTAAGCCTAAGGTCAGCGACACCCAGAGGGAGCTGTGGTGGTCGAGCAACACCGAGGGATCTATTGGTGCAGTAGGCACCTAAGTCGAACCTGGGTTTTGATTATAGCAAACGATACAAAGTTAAGCTCATATCGTTATCTCACGAGCTGAATCGAGTGTGCAGAAGATTGATATAGCTGGAGCTGAAGGCTAGCGACACCCGGAGGAAGCCGCGGTGGTCGGGCGACACTCGAGTGACTTCGGAGGGAGCCGAAGGAATCGAGTGGAAGGCCGAAAGCAAAAGAAACACGTAAGTATCGAGGTAAGCTCGTGTGTGCGAGCGTAAGTGAGGTCGTATCCTCCTTACGGGGATGATCTTAAGCGTAGATCCGACCAGAGACATCCCATCGATGGTCCAGGTCGAGATCGGACGGTCGAAGGCCGTCGAAATAATGTTTTCCTTGAGCTAACTTTGCCCTGCAGCTAGCATCGATCATTGCCGGTTTGGAGGACTCGATTTGTCGTCAACGATCGCCAAAGTCGGCACTCGGCGATCTTTGCCATCGATCAGCGATGATGGCCATCAGTCGACTGATGGTCAATGATCAGATTCGAGGAGTCAAGGCTTATCACCCCATTTCAAGGAGATTGGTGCCCAATTCCTATTGGTTGAAGACCCATTCGATGAGGGGCTTAAAGGTTATAAAAGGAGGGCTTGTCCTAGGGTTTTTCATCAATTAAAAAGCTTCCAAGTGCTTCCGATACGCTACGAGTCTCCGACATCCCTACGACGAAGCGCTGCCGAGACGACGACTCAAGCTCCAAGATTCAAATCTTCAAAAGTCGTCGGTATAATCTTTAATTTATATAAGTTGTTCTCATATCGAGCTTTAAATCATATCAAGGAGAGGGGGAGTGTCCCTCTACCTTGAGTCTTTCTTGAGTTTTTGTATTCGTTTAACTCCTATCTCCAACGAGAAGGAGTTCGTTTAGTGTTTTGCCCTCCGTGCATGGTCAAGGACCACTAGGGCCTTGGAGTAGTAACCTTCGGCTACGAACCAAGTAAAAAACCCATTGTCTCTTCTATTTTAGATTTATCTTCCGCTGTGTCTACTCGTGATTTACCGAACGAATTCAAAGAAAAGTTTCTATCGCTATTCACCCCCCCCTCTAGCGATCCGCTTCGATCCAACAATTGGTATCAGAGCCGGGGGTTGCTAAGATTTGGTGAAACCACCAATCTATCCATTTTTACAGATTTATTTCTCTTTTAATTCTGTTTTTTTTATTATTTATTTCACTTTGTTAGGTTTTTCTCCCGCACTACTAATCCAAGACGCGAGTCTTGGTACTTGTTTTTGTGTTTTTGTCGTTGCTAGTTTTTTTTTTTCGTCTTCGTCTCTTTGTGTCTTTCGTGTTAATGGCCCATCTCGAGGGTTTTAGCACCGTCCGACCACCGTTTTACAATGGTGACGATTTTCGTTACTGGAAAGGTCGGATGGAGTGCTTCCTAAAAACCCAAATAGAGATGTGGATTGTGATCCAAACCGGGTTCACCCTTCCTACTAATGAAGAAGGTGAATCCTTGGATTACAATCAGTGGTCCATTGCCACTAAACGACAAGTTGAGGCAGATGCAAAGGCGACTCAAATCCTACAGTGCGGGCTATCCAAGGAGGAGCTGAACCGAGTCAGACCCTTCATCAGCGCAAGAGATCTCTGGACGAGGCTAATCGAGTTACACGAAGGATCGGATCAAGCTAAGGTTTGCAAACGTGATTTGTTGTTCAATAAATTGTACACACTAAAAATGCAGGAACACGAGACGGCAACACAATTGCACGCCCGCGTCCAGGACATCGTCAACAACCTACACGCAATCGGGCAAAAGGTCGAAAACCGCGACCTTATAAGGTATGTTCTAAACTCTTTTCCGAGGACTACCTTGTGGGCATCCATGGTCGACGCCTACAAGGTCTCCAAGGACCTTTCTAAAGTTAGAATAGATGAATTATTCTCAGATTTTTAATTACATGAGCAGTCCAACTTGGAACCCGAGAGGGGTATAGCCTTGTTTGCAGGTTCAAAGAAGAAGAAAATCGCAAGCAAGCCACCACCAACCGAGGAAGACGAGTCCGAAGAAGAAGTTGACCCGGAGTTGACTGCCGAACTAATGAACCTAGCTCGAAGGATAGCCAAGGGACGAAAGCGAACCACGACTCGACCCAACCAAGGTAAGCCTAAAAGTTCTAATATTAGGTGTTATGAGTGTAACAGGTTTGGACATATCAAGTCCGAGTGCCCCAAGCTCAACCACCAAGCACCTAAGCACAAGAAGGCCCTCAACGCGACATGGGAAGAAGCGTCATCCGAAGAAGACGAAGACCACATCTTCATGGCGAAATCAATTGAGTCAGACACGGAGACCGAACCTGAACTTGAGTCAGAACCTGAGGATGACTCGGACTACGAAGCTACCTTCAAGTCAAGCCACGGATACGCATCCGGTTCAAAAGATACCCTTAAAGTGAGTCGAACTTTATTTAATACTTTACATAATACGGTCAGGTTTTTGTCTAGGAAATTAGCTAAGTCCGAGTCCAAGGTGGAGACCCTTGTTGAGGAGGTTAAACTCCTCAAACACGAGGTCTCCCTAACCTCTTCGACTAGTCGAGTTCAAGAGAAGGACTCAACTCGAGTTGAAAAGCTCGAAGTTGAGAACTCTCTCTTGAAAAGTCAAGTTGAAGATCTTAGGAACACGTTGGAAAGGTTCACTTCGGGATCCAAAGGACTTGACCTCCTACTTGGATCTCAAAGGGCCGTGTACAACAAGGCTGGACTAGGGTTTAACTCAAACACGACTAATAGGTCGTATATGTCGATTGTAAGTCGACATAGGAAACATGTCCAAGCATGGGTCCCTAAGAACTTTTTGATTTCAACTCTAGGATCCAACCCGTACTGGGTTCCCAAGGACCAAATCCACTATGTGGATAGACCGAACTGATTCAACGGTCTAGGGGGAGCCAGTACAAAACATGTTTGTGCTTTAACTTAGAAATTGCATGCTTAGAATTTTTTTTGTTTGTTTTGTTTATTTTTAACTTGTGAACTTACTTAGAACACATACATAACCAACTAAAATCCTTCGAAAAGATTGAGCCTCGGGGAGCCTCTTTTCAAAAATAACCAGTTAGACCAGGAAATAGTCTTAGGTGAGTCAAGTCATCATTTTCTTGAAAATGGCTTTGTCTAAGGAAGTGGTCGATGATCCGATAAAAGAAGGCCCCTGTGCCTCGCCACGACCTGGAAGCCATGATCTTGAAAAGGTAAACTTGACAAGCCTAGGGTCAAATCCAAATCTAACATAAAATTACTTGAACCTAAATGCAATTAATCAACTTAATTGGAAGTCATCTCACAAAAAACACATAAGTATAACATGCTTGATCATATAAACACAGGTTAGATGATCTAGGTTTAAAAACTTACAACCAATTTTTTTTTAAAAAAAATGATATAAAAAAAATCTAACATCCAATCCAACCACCTTGTGTGTAGGATCAATGGATGTTGGACAGCGGTTGCTCCCGACACATGACCGGGGATCAACTCAAATTCACGAAGCTTCGATTCAAACGACAAGGATCGGTAGCCTTTGGGAATAATGGCAAGCTCAAAATCATCGGATCAGGTGATATCGAGCTTAACTCGAATTTTGTTATTAAAAATGTATTACTTGTAGAGAATTTTGAATATAACCTGCTTAGCGTAAGCCAATTATGTGACAATAACTATAAGGTCGTATTTTTAGATAATGAATGTGTAATTAAAACAAATAAAACAGCTAAAACAATACTCAAAGGAACTAGGACAAATAACATTTATACAATTAACTTAATCAAATTCTCAGCCAAATGTCTTATGACACAGGAAGAGGAATCATGGTTGTGGCACCGACGACTCGGTCACTCGCACCCAAGACTCGTCCACAAGATGAGTCAGAGTGGCTTAGTCAGAGGCTTACCCAACCTCAACAATTTGGTTAATAAAATCTGTAATGCTTGTCAACAAGGAAAACAACCTAGGACACAACACAAATTAACTAACCGAAGCAGACCTCAAGTGTACTTGAGCTCCTGCATATGGATCTATTCGATTCACATGGAGCCAAGTCACTCAATAGAAGTCAATATTGCTTAGTCATAATTGACGACTACTCCAGGTTTACTTGGGTTAGGTTCATCAAACATAAAAATGATACCCTAGATCAATTAATCAATCTATTCAAATTAATCGAGAATCAAAAAAACCTTAAGGTTAAAAGACTTAGAAGCGATCATGGTGGTGAATTCAAAGGTTCACCGACTTCTGTAACCTAAACGGATACCACCATGAATTCTCTTGCCCTAGGACCCCTCAACAAAATGGCCTAGTGGAGCGGAAAAACCGAACTCTACAAGAAGCCGCTAGGACCATGTTGAACGAATACGACCTACCCGATAGGTTTTGGGCAGAAGCCGTTAGCACGGCTTGCTATGTCCAGAATAGGATCCTTATGGTAAAGAGGCACCTTAAGACCTCCTACGAGATTTATCACGATAAAGTGCCCAACATCAAGTACTTTAGGGTATTTGGATGTAAGGTACATATCTTAAACACTAAGAACCACCTTGGGAAATTCAAATCCAAAACCTCCACTGGAATCTTCTTAGAATACTCAACCACGAGTAGGGCCTATAGGGTATATAACCACGATACCCTTAAAGTCGAAGAGACTATTAATGTAGTGTTCGATGAAGTACCCGAACCTACAAAACCCTTAATGACCCCAAGTGTTGAGCCCACTGATACCAAACTCGTCTCCGACCGTGAGATCTAGTCTAATCCACATCAACCAACTTCTCTTGTCGACCAAGTGACAAGTGATCCGAGTCAAACTAGTGTTCAACCAAGTCACTCAATTGATCAAGCATTAGGTGACACAAACCCAACCCAATCTAGGATTCAGACTAACCACCCTATCGATCAAGTGATAGGAGATCTTAATCTAGGAGTTCGAACAAGAGCATCCTATAGGAACCTTAGTCAAATTTCCTTAATTTCAAAGATAGAACCCAAATCAATTGAACAAGCTCTTCTTGATCCCGATTGGATTATTGCAATGCAAGAAGAGCTAGCTCAATTTACTAGGAATGAAGTGTGGGAACTAGTACCACCACCTAAAGACAAAACGATAATTGGAACAAGGTGGGTGTTTCGAAATAAGCTTGATGATAAAGGTGAAGTAGTTAGAAACAAGACTAGGTTAGTCGCCAAAGGGTTTAGTCAAGTCGAAGGCTTAGATTACGACGAAACCTATACCCCAGTAGCTAGACTCGAATCCATTCGAATGTTGCTAGCTTATGCGGCACATCGAGGATTTAAGCTGTTTCAAATGGATGTTAAGTCGGCATTCCTAAATGGATACATTAAAGAAGAAGTTTATGTTAGTCAACCCCCCAGATTCGAAAATCTAGATAAACCCGACCATGTTCTAAAACTTAAGAAAGCTCTCTATGGACTTAAACAAGCTCCTCGAGCTTGGTACGAGAGACTTTCAATCCATCTTAAGTCAAAAGGGTTTAACCAAGGCTTAGTTGACCCAACTCTCTTCGTAAAAACCTTAGGTAAAGAAATATTCATAGCTCAAATTTACGTAGACGATATAATTTTTGGAACCTCTAACTCAGCCTTACTAAACGAGTTCGTTTCGCTCATGGAAAGTGAGTTCGAAATGAACTTGGTAGGCGAGTTAAGTTTCTTTTTACGTCTACAAATTAAACAAACTAAGGATGGTATATACCTATATCAACAAAAATACACTAAGGAGTTAAT
This sequence comes from Wurfbainia villosa, assembly GCA_025175895.1. NCBI lineage: Eukaryota > Viridiplantae > Streptophyta > Magnoliopsida > Zingiberales > Zingiberaceae > Wurfbainia > Wurfbainia villosa. The sequence continues at coordinate 101,573,574 of CM046000.1, read as the reverse complement.
TAAAAGATTTGGAATGCAAGACGCTAAGGTAATAAACACCCCAATGGCGATTAATGTTAACATAGGAGAAGACCTAGAAAGTAAGTACATTGACTTAAAGTACTATAGGAGTGCGATAGGAAGTCTCTTATACTTAACTGTGAGTCGACCTGACATCCTATTCGCAGTAAGTATGTGCGCCAAGTTTCAAACCTGTGCTAAGGAGTCTCACCTAACCCTAGTTAAGCGTATCCTTAGATATCTAAAGGGTACACTTAATGTCGGTATTTGGTATCCTAGATCTACCGAGTTCGAACTAACCGGCTACTCCGATTCGGACTATGCCGGTAGTAAGCTCGATAGAAAGAGCACGAGTGGTTGTTGTCAACTTCTCGGCTCGAGTCTAGTGAGTTGGTGCAGTAGGAAGCAACACTGTGTTGCTTTATCTACTACCGAAGCCGAATACATCGCGATGGGTGAGTGTGTCACGCAGCTTCTTTAGATGAAGCACACTCTCCGTGACTTTAAGTTAGACTTTACGAATACTAAACTTCACGTAGATAACATTAGTTCAATTAATCTTACAAAGAATCCGATATGTCACTCTAGGACCAAACATATAGAGGTCAAACACCATTTCATTCGAGAACATGTGGCCAACGGAGCCATACAACTCGAATACGTCGAATCGAAGTCTAACTTGGCAGACCTATTTACTAAACCCCTACCCGAAGCCGAATTTAGTCTATTAAGACGAAAATTGGGCATGTGCGTAATAGAATAGGTACTTGCAAATTATATGTTCTTACTACTATTTCTTTAATTTCATTTTTATGGAACTAGCATAGGACATACCTTAGATATCATGCACCTATAGATTTAAGGAGCCAATACATCTCACAACACATAGGACTAATGTGTTTGTGTACTTAGCCACGTAGATGGGTGTGAGATGTTAGGACCTTACTCCTGGTTCCAGATGTAGAGCTAATGCATCGCTATGAACCACGGAGTATAATCATACATACTAACCGACTCTGACCAGGACTGGTTGATCCTTCATATCAATCAAGCCAAATATGAGTCGAACATTTTATAGATGAACTTATTTTCAGTATATTATTTTCAAAATAATGTGGAACATGCTTGGACTTTAAAATTAAAACTTATTTTTTATTCCACTTAGGTGCCTCACCCTTTTCGATATATGGAAAAAAGGGGAGAAAAAGGCCAAAGTTAAGGGATCAATTTTTTTATGGCCAAGACTTACTTAACTTTAAAGTTAAGGGAGTTCTTAACTTAAACACATTTAGTTAACTTGTTTTCGTTAACAATACAAAAAATAATTTACTTAACTTTAAGTTAAATTGTTAACAAAATGGAAGTAAAGGCCAAGGTTAAGAAATCAATTTTTTGATTTCTTAACTTAAAACTTATTTTAAACCCTATGGCCAATATTAAGTGATTTCGGTTACTTAATTCTTTTTTAGTAGCAAATATCAAGGGGGAGAGTTAAAACTCTTTCTCAAGTACTCACCCTCGGTCAAGGGGGAGGATTCCTCAAGGGGGAGCACTTGAAAAAGAGTTTTTATATACTCCTGCACATTCATGCATATCTCTTACTCAGTTTACTTAATGCACTTAATTTGTCTTTCTTAACTTTGTATGTGGGTTTGCCATAAATCAAAAAGGGGGAGATTGTTGGTGCAGTAGGCACCTAAGTCGAACCTGGGTTTTGATTATAGCAAACGATACAAAGTTAAGCTCATATCGTTATCTCACGAGATGAATCGAGTGTGTAGAAGATTGATATAGCTGGAGCTGAAGGCTAGCGACGCCCGGAGGAAGCCGCGGTGGTCGGGCGACACTCGAGTGACTTCGGAGGGAGCTGAAGGAATCGAGTGGAAGGCCGGAAGCAAAAGCAACACGTAAGTATCGAGGTAAGCTCGTGTGTGCGAGCATAAGTGAGGTCATATCCTCCTTACGGGGATGATCTTAAGCGTAGATCCGACCAGAGACATCCCATCGATGGTCCAGGTCGAGATCGGACGGTCGAAGGCCGTCGAAATAATGTTTTCCTTGAGCTAACTTTGCCCTGCAGCTAGCAACAGTCGACTGCCAGTTTGGAGGACTCGACTGCCATGATCATTGCCAAAGGTCGGCCTCGGTGATGTGCCATCACGATCGGCGATGATGGCCATCAGTCGACTGATGGTCAATGATCAGATTCGAGGAGTCAAGGCTTATCACCCCATTTCAAGGAGATTGGTGCCCAATTCCTATTGGTTGAAGACCCATTCGATGAGGGGCTTAAAGGCTATAAAAGGAGGGCTTGTCCTAGGGTTTTTCATCAATTAAAAAGCTTCCAAGTGCTTCCGATACGCTACGAGTCTCCGACATCCCTACGACGAAGCACTGCCGAGACGACGACTCAAGCTCCAAGATTCAAATCTTCAAAAGTCATCGGTATAATCTTTAATTTATATAAGTTGTTCTCATTTCGAGCTTTAAATCATATCAAGGAGAGGGGGAGTGTCCCTCTACCTTGAGTCTTTCTTGAGTTTTTGTATTCGTTTAACTCCTATCTCCAACGAGAAGGAGTTCGTTTAGTATTTTGCCCTCCGTGCTTGGTCAAGGACCACTAGGGCCTTGGAGTAGTAGCCTTCGGCTACGAACCAAGTAAAAAACCCATTGTCTCTTCTATTTTATATTTATCTTCCGCTGTGTCTACTCATGATTTACCGAACGAATTCAAAGAAAAGTTTCTATCGCTATTCACCCCCCCCCCCTCTAGGGATCCGCTTTGATCCAACAGGATCTTCGTGGGAGTCGAAGAACCTAGGTGGAAGACCGGAAGCAAAGAGACAGAGCTTAAAGGACTAGAGGTAAGCTCGTGTGAGTGAGAGATGGTAAGGTTGTGTCCTCTGTACGGGGACAACTGTAGGCGGCGATTCGACTAAGACTTCCTGTGGAAGGCCTAGGTCGAGATCAGACAGTAAGAAACCATCGCATTTACCATTTTCCATGCTAACCTCTTATTGCAGGGAAGTGGCCAGGCTGGCAGTCGACTGTTGGTCATTGGGCAGTCGACTGATGCTCATAGTTGATTGATGGAAGGCATTAGTCGACTGATGCTCATCAGTCGACTGATGGAAGGCATCAGTCGACTGATGGCGACGAATCAACCCTTTGCGCTAGGTCAAAACGGATAATGTTTGATGCAGCCACTTCACGATAAAATTTGTTACCACCTCGTGATCTGTTCCAAAAGATGAGGAGACTTATTCCAAGGCCAAATTCTATAAAAGGAGGGGAGGACTCTAACCCAAACATGAATCAAGATTATTCTCAAGTGCTCCTACAACGCCAAAGCTCCAACACCGTCATAACGTCGACGCGAGCCAAACTTCCTTCTTCTTTGTTGACAGTAGTAGCAAGTAATATCTTTTGTATTCTTTGTTTTAATCGTAATGAGGTGAGGTATGCTTGTTGCCTCATCCTCGTACTTCCAGTTTTGTGATCGTTATCTCCTACCTCTAATGAGGAGGAGATCTTATAGTGCTTTGCCCTCCGTACGCGGTCTAGGATCGTTAGGGCCTTGGAGTAGCAACCGCTGGGTTGTGAACCAAGTAAAAATAAACTTGTCTCTTTATTCTTTCCGCTACGTAACTCAAGTATCGAAACGAACGAAAATTTTATGCTCGCTATTCACCCCCTCCCCCTCTAGCGACGCTTCTCGATCCAACAATGGGCACTCACATTCTCCCTTCAATTTTACCAAAATTCTCCCTCTTGTTGGAATGTATACTGAAAGCCTAGCTCTTTTTTTATGAACATTTTATTTTGAAATAAGAATCACATGATCATTGTTTGCATTTTATATATTCATTATATATGTGTGCATATTGTCTAATATTTTACATTGTAAATAACATGGTGCTTGGTGTGGCACAGAAGATCATGTTATCAGTACCTTGTAAAATATAAGTAAAGGCTCACAACCAAGATGGTTTTGGACAAACCATTGGCATGGTTGTAGTGTAGCTTGGTATTGTTTTATCTTGAACATAGAGTTACACTAGTACACTTAGGTGTATTGAGTAGGACCGACATAGAGGTGATTCAATTTAGTACTGACTATATAATTGAATCGGACCTCGGATATTATGTTGTACATGCTCTTAATCCCGATATAATAACGGGCACATGTACTTAGTATTTATTTCTTTGATTTACCAGTGGGTGAGATTTAGATGGATTAAATCAATATGCCCGGTAAGTTGGGAAATAATATTATTTACATGGTGTGTCGTTGATTATAAGAGGAAACCGTGTCCTATATATTAGGTTGATGATGTCCCCTTGAGGAGCTCATAAGGTTCATCATGTAAACCCAGTTGGTTGACTTAGTCAACATGATGATAAGGTTGAGTGGTACTACTCGAGGAATTAGATGTTAATTAATTGATGGTCAGTAAATCAATTAATTGACGGACATTCGATATCTTAAACACGGGGAGATTAATGTACAAATAATATATGGAGCCCATATTGATTTATGAGGGTTGGTGAGGTAGTTCAATGATGATCCTCTAGTGGAATGGAACATCATTGATGGATCAAGTTTGTGTGGTTCCGATCCATCGGGTGGCCAAGACCCAACTCCTCCTTATGGTCCCTATCGTAGCCTAATATAATCCTTATGAAGTCTAGATCCAAGAATGTAAAACAAAACCTAGAACCAACGGTTGGGATTAAATCCCTAGATCCGATGGTTGGATGAAACCCTAGAACCAACGGTTGGGATTAAATCCCTAGATCCGATGGTTAGGATGAAATCCTAGAATCGACGGTTGGGATTAGATCCTTAGATCCGACGGTTGGGATAAAACCCTAGATCCGACGGTTGGGATGAAACCTTAGATCCGACGGTTGGGATGAAATCCTAGATCCGATGGTTGGGATTAAACCCTAGATCCGACGGTTGGGATAAAACCCTAGATCCGACGGTGGAGATTAAATCCCTAGATCCGACGGTGGAGATTAAAGGAGGCTTAAGCCTAATTATATAAATAGAGGCTTAGGTTGGGCGGCAAGAGGGGATGGAAAGAATTAGGGTTTGGCTCTTGGAGAGGTGGGCGGCTAGGGTTTGGAGCTAGGGTGGGCGGCAACCATCTTCATCCAAAGTTGTTGCCGGCGCCCAACTTGCACCATCAATACTTGGTCGGTGCCCAACCTTAAGGCTTTTCTCTTCTTCCTTGGCCGGCGGTTCTCCTACCATAGGTGGCGGTTCTCTTCCTCCTCCCTATTCTCCAAAAGTGGCGGCAACTCTTCTTGGAGAAGTTGGCAGCGCATCATCCATTGCTCCTTGTCGGTTGCACCAAATTCCCTAATTTGGTGGCCGGTTCTAGATAGGAAAGGTATTTGCTAGTTCTTCTCTTTGTTCGCAGCGGACAAGGTAGAGAAGAAAGCGATCTAGAAGGCTTCTACTCGTGGAGGATCTTCGTCCACACGTCGTCCACGAGAAGGATAGGACATACGGTAGAAGATCGTGAGGTATAAAGTTATTTTAACTTTATGTACAGATCTGAGCATGTTCTTATTTGTTTTGATTATGCATGTGTTTGTATGAATATATATTGTATAATCATGGACCCCGAAGACAAATACAAAAACCGGCGATCCATCCGTCGTCTCTTCCGCGGCTAACCAACTAGAAGAGTTGTATTGCTTGAACAACTAGTTTGTTCAAGCGACCACTCAAGTTGTTAGCACGACGACGAATAGGTTGTGCTAGGGAAGCTCATCCCATCCGGATTAATTCTTTCATTAGTGAAAATTTTAATCCGGGGACATGGGAGCCAATGAGCCTCTGAAGCATCCACCTAACATTTGGTATCAGAGCCATCGGTTTCCGGTTTTGTGTGTTTAGGATTCGGTTAATTTTTTATGCATTTTTCATATATTATATGTGCCGGATAATAGTAGAATATGCGTAGTTTAACTCTTTGGTTGCAGGCATAAGATCCGACTATTATGGCCATGTGTGTATATGTGAATGGATGTGTGTAAAAATTTATTATTTGAATCCTCGGGGTTGACGAGGCTAGATTAGTATTTAATTTTTGTAATTAAATACGGCATTGTTTAGCCGATCATTTTAGTTTACTTTCGATCTAGATTATTTGTACACTCTTTCGTGGAGTATAGGATCGATGGATGTAAATAAAATGATTTATCTCGGCTCGGAACTCTTTGGTGACTTGCGCACGGGAAAAGATGGAGCGGACGAGGTGGCGACACGACGGGATGCATATTGGAGGACAATGCCATAATAGTTGGAAAAATTCTATTTTTTCCATATTTATTGCTTATTTGTTTTATATGCATGTTGTGTATGTTTAAAATTCCTCGATTGCAATTTACTAAGTGGGAGAGGGATATTTTAATTAATTCCCGCGGCCTCCATTACAATTTGACGTGTGATGCAACAAACTTGCGCGTTGGCTTTGAGTGCCTTCCTCCCCATCGGATGGGTTTGTTTGCGGATCACTAGGTCAAATAATGGTTATAGGAAATTATTTAGGAGCGTGTGTACTTCCCCATCGGTAAAGTACATAATCCGAAATAATTCCCTTAGTACCGTGTAATGGTGCACACTTAGATACAAATAAAGGTATCCTCCCCATCGGAGTCACTGCTTTTATTTGTAGGGCTAAAGAGGAACCAACTATTAATTTTATTTGTCAAAAAGTAAGGTTGACAAGATAATAAAATTAATGGGTAAAACCTCCTCTTACAAATGTGGAATTCGTATACGTCCACACTATCGTGGCATGCGATATTCTCGGTGTTTTGAGGTGTTGGTTGATTTCGGGATTTTATTGTTTTGAGGAATCAATAATATTTGAAATCTAATATTTTGATCATTGTGATTTTTAGTATTTTCAAATGGCTTTCAACCCACTTGCTGTGATTTTAAAAGAAAACAAACTTACTGGTCCAAACTACATTGATTGGAAAAGAAACCTGGATATTGTCTTAACTACGGAAGAGTACAAATTTGTACTCTTCGAGGTCTATCCTCCTAAGCCCTCAGATGACTCTGATGAAAAGGAGATAGAACGTTATAAGAAATGGGTTAAGGCAGATGAGATGGCGCAGTGTTACATTTTGGGATCTATGTCAAATGTCTTTGCAACATCGACATCGAGCCATAGCCACGACTTATGACATGATGTTCAATCTCAAGGAACTTTTCGGACATCGTAGAGTAGGCGAAGGCTATGAGAAACTTGATGGCGACCTCCATGATCGAGGAACACCGTTAGGGATCATGTTCTCAAGATGATGGCTCATCTTAATGAGATGGAAGTCCTAGGTGAGATCGATGGGGAAACTCAGTCGATATCATTCTCGGTCTTTGCCTAGGAGTTTTGAGCGGCAAATTACCAACTACAACATGAACAAAGGTTGTATTCGTTGGCGGAGCTTCGTGAGTAACTCCTGGCAGAGGGGCTTTTTCGTCAGAGTTCTCAAGCCATGGTCGCTCAGAAGGTTTCTTCCTCTAAACCGAAAGGTAAGAAGAAGAAGAAGCAAGGTGGAGCGAAGAAGGTGGCAACAGGACCTCAGGCAGGAGTGAAGAAGCCGAAAGGCAAGTGCTTCACTTGCAAGCAGACTGGACATTGGAAGGCGGACTGTCCTCGCCGAAAGAACAAAGGTATATCTTCTTGTTTAGTTGTTGAAACATGTTTAGCGGTGTTATCTACCAGTGCCTGGTGTGTAGATACAGGAGCCACTGATCATGTCTGCAATACTTTGCAGGGGTTCCAGGAAACCCGACGACTAGCTGAGGGAGAGATTACCGTCTTCATGGGCAATGCTTCAAAGGTGGCGGCTATTGCAGTGGGAGACGTTTATTTATCTTTTGATAGGAATAAATTTTTGGTTTTAAGAAATTGTCTTTATGTACCTACTTTTAGAAAGAATTTAATTTCAGTTTCTAAATTGTTTTTGGATGGATATTCTGTTTCTTTTAATGACAAGGTGGTTATAAAAAGGAATAGGGAGATTATCTGTTCTGGTACATTGGTTGGCAATTTATATTCTATTGAACCAAAAACTCCCACGATGCAAATAGAAGTAAATAACTCATCTTCTAAGTCTAATAAGAGAAAAGAACCTTCGCAAATGAACCAAACATATCTTTGGCATCTAAGGCTTGGTCATATTAACCTAAGTAGAATTCAAAGGTTGATAGCTGATGGACCTTTGGGTTCATTAGTGGTGGAGGATCTCCCAACCTGCGAATCTTGCTTGGAAGGTAAAATGACCAAGAGGCCTTTTAAGGCCAAGGGGTATAGAGCCAAAGATGTGTTAGAATTGGTTCATTCTGATTTGTGCGGTCCTATGTCTATCCAGGAAAGAGGTGGCTTTGAATACTTCATCTCATTTATAGACGATTATTCAAGGTATGGATACATTTACTTGATGCGCCGCAAGTCTGAATGCTTTGACAAGTTCAAAGAATTCAAGGCTGATGTGGAGAACCGTCAAGGTAAAAGTATCAAGACATTACGATCTGATCGTGGTGGCGAGTACCTCTTGGGAGAGTTTAGGAGTTACTTATCAGAGGCTGGGATTCAATCCCAATTGTCTGCACCTGGCACACCCCAGCAGAATGGTGTAGCGGAGCGAAGGAATAGGACTCTTATGGAGATGGTCAGATCGATGATGAGTTACCTGATTCATTCTGGGGGTTTGCTCTGGAAACAGCAGCACACATTCTGAACTTGGTTCCATCTAAGTCAGTACCCTCTACTCCCACAGAGTTGTGGACTGGGCGAAAGCCTAGTCTAAGACATATTCGGATTTGGGGTAGTCCAGCACATGTGCTGAAGGGAGATGCTGGTAAGTTGGAATCTCGTACAGAAGTGCGCTTGTTTGTTGGCTACCCTAAGGGAACGAAGGGTGGTTTATTCTATAGTCCTAGAGATCAGAAGGTGATCGTGAGTACGAATGCCAGATTTCTAGAGGAAGACTATGTGATGAATCACAAGCCCACGAGTAGGATTGTTCTTGAGGAGATGACAGGGGAAGTCCCGACTTCAGTACCACCGGTACAAGAGGAGATACCACAAGTCACTGCACCGCGTGTCACAGAGCATACACATGAGGCACCTCGTCGTAGTGGGAGGGTTGTTAGACAACTCGACAGATTCATGTTTTTGGGAGAGTCTTCGGACTTAGTCCCTGGTGAACATGAACCTGATCCCTGGACATATGACGAGGCAATCCAAGATAGAGATGCAGTATCTTGGCAAAAAGCGATGAATTCAGAGATAGAATCTATGGATTCTAATCAGGTCTGGGAGCTAGTAGAGCCACCCGATGGTGTAAAAACCATTGGATGCAAGTGGATCTACAAGAGAAAGAGAGGAGTAGACGGGAAGGTTGAAACCTTCAAAGCTAGGCTTGTTGCGAAAGGGTATACTCAGAAAGAGGGTATCGATTATGAGGAGACCTTTTCGCCGGTAGCTATGCTTAAGTCTATCCGGATTCTCTTATCTATAGCTGCTCATATGGATTATGAGATTTGGCAGATGGATGTCAAGACAGCTTTCCTTAACGGAAGTCTTGAGGAGAACATCTATATGCGCCAACCAGAGGGATTCATTGCTAAAGGCAAAGAGCATCTTGTATGTAAGCTTAATCGGTCCATTTATGGATTGAAGCAAGCTTCTAGATCTTGGAACATCCATTTTGATGAGGTAATCCAGTCATATGGATTTATTCAAAGTCCGGATGAGCCTTGTGTATACAAGAGATGTGACGGAAACGTAGTGGTGTTTCTTGTACTATACGTAGATGACATTTTGTTAGTTGGCAACAATATCAAAGTGTTATCAGATGTAAGGGTATGGTTGTCCAAACAGTTTGATATGAAGGACTTGGGAGAAGTGGGACACATCCTTGGGATCAAAGTTATAAGGGATCGCAAGAAAAGGATGTTGTGCTTGTCTCAAGCTTCATACATTGACACTATCCTTGCTCGTTTTAGCATGCAGAACTCCAAGAAAGGTTTTCTACCTTTTAGACATGGAGTTCCTTTATCTAAAGAGATGTGTCCCAGAACATCAAAGGAGATAGAGGATATGAAGGCGGTTCCTTATGCTTCGGCAGTAGGAAGCCTTATGTATGTTATGCTATGTACGAGACCGGATATCTGCTTTGCCGTGGGCATGGTTAGCAGATATCAGAGTAATCCTGGACAGGGACATTGGACTGCGGTAAAGCATATATTGAAGTACCTGAGAAGGACTAGGGATTATATGCTGGTTTACCGGGCAGATCAATTAGTCCCTGTGGGTTACACGGATTTGGATTTCCAATCAGATAGGGACAAGAGTAAGTCTACCTCGGGGTTTGTGTTTACTTTTGGAGGTGGAGCCATAGCATGGAGGAGTGTCAAGCAGAAATGCGTGGTGGACTCTACCATGGAAGCTGAGTATGTGGCAGCCTCTGAGGCAGCCAAGGAAGCTGTATGGCTCAGGAACTGCTTGATGGACTTGGATGTGATTCCTGGTTTGCCCAGAACTATCACAATTTATTGTGATAATAGTGGTGCAGTTGCAAACTCGAAGGAACCACGAGCCCATAAGGCGAGTAAACACATAGAGCGCAAGTACCACCTCATACGAGAGATCGTAAAGCGAGGAGAAGTTGCTGTCGCCAAGATTGCATCAGAGGATAACCTGGCGGATCCATTCACTAAGGCCCTTCCAGCGAAAGCGTTTGATAGGCATGTGGAGGACATGGGGATCAGATGTATGGCAGAGTGATGACGGCATAGTCTTTTAGTATAAGTGGGAGATTGTTGGAATGTATACTGAAAGCCTAGCTCTTTTTGTATGAATATTTTATTTTGAAATAAGAATCACATGATCATTGTTTGCATTTTATATATTCATTATATATGTGTGCATATTGTCTAATATTTTACATTGTAGATAACATGGTGCTTGGTGTGGCACAGAAGATCATGTTATCAGTACCTTGTAAAATATAAGTAAAGGCTCACAACCAAGATGGTTTTGGACAAACCATTGGCATGGTTGTAGTGTAGCTTGGTATTGTTTTATCTTGAACATAGAGTTACACTAGTACACTTAGGTGTATTGAGTAGGACCGACATAGAGGTGATTCAATTTAGTACTGACTACATAATTGAATCGAACCTCGGATATTATGTTGTACATGCTCTTAATCCCGATATAATAACGGGCACATGTACTTAGTATTTATTTCTTTGATTTACCAGTGGGTGAGATTTAGATGGATTAAATCAATATGCCCGGTAAGTTGGGAAATAATATTATTTACATGGTGTGTCGTTGATTATAGGAGGAAACCATGTCTTATATATTAGGTTGATGATGTCCCCTTGAGGAGCTCATAAGGTTCATCATGTAAACCCAGCTGGTTGACTTAGTCAACATGATGATAAGGTTGAGTGGTACTACTCGAGGAATTAGATGTTAATTAATTGATGGTCAGTAAATCAATTAATTGACGGACATTCGATATCTTAAACATGGGGAGATTAATGTACAAATAATATATGGAGCCCATATTGATTTATGGGGGTTGGTGAGGTAGTTCAATGATGATCCTCTAGTGGAATGGAACATCATTGATGGATCAAGTTTGTGTGGTTCCGATCCATCGGGTGGCCAAGACCCAACTCCTCCTTATGGTCCCTATCGTAGCCTAATATAATCCTTATGAAATCTAGATCCAAGAATGTAAAACAAAACCTAGAACCAACGGTTGGGATTAAATCCCTAGATCCGATGGTTGGATGAAACCCTAGAACCAACGGTTGGGATTAAATCCCTAGATCCAATGGTTAGGATGAAATCCTAGAATCGACGGTTGGGATTAGATCCTTAGATCCGACGGTTGGGATAAAACCCTAGATCCGACGGTTGGGATGAAACCTTAGATCCGACGGTTGGGATGAAATCCTAGATCCGATGGTTGGGATTAAACCCTAGATCCGACGGTTGGGATAAAACCCTAGATCCGACGGTGGAGATTAAATCCCTAGATCCGACGGTGGAGATTAAAGGAGACTTAAGCCTAATTATATAAATAGAGGCTTAGGTTGGGCGGCAAGAGGGGATGGAAAGAATTAGGGTTTGGCTCTTGGAGAGGTGGGCGGCTAGGGTTTGGAGCTAGGGTGGGCGGCAACCATCTTCATCCAAAGTTGTTGCCGGCGCCCAACTTGCACCATCAATACTTGGCCGGTGCCCAACCTTAAGGCTTTTCTCTTCTTCCTTGGCCGGCGGTTCTCCTCCCATTGGTGGCCGGTTCTCTTCCTCCTCCCTATTCTCCAAAAGTGGCCGGCAGCAACTCTTCTTGAAGAAGTTGGCCGGCGCATCATCCATTGCTCCTTGGCCGGCGGTTGCACCAAATTCCCTAATTTGGTGGCCGATTCTAGATAGGAAAGGTATTTGCTAGTTCTTCTCTTTGTTCACAGCAGACAAGGTAGAGAAGAAAGCGATCTAGAAGGCTTCTACTCGTGGAGGATCTTCGTCCACACGTCGTCCATGAGAAGGATAAGACATACGGTAGAAGATCGTGAGGTATAAAGTTATTTTAACTTTATGTACAGATCTGAGCATGTTCTTATTTGTTTTGATTATGCATGTGTGTGTATGAATATATATTGTATAATCATGGACCCCGAAGACAAACACAAAAACCGGCGATCCATCCGTCGTCTCTTCCGCGGCTAACCAACTAGAAGAGTTGTGTTGCTTGAACAACTAGTTTGTTCAAGCGACCACTCAAGTTGTTAGCACGACGATGAATAGATTGTGCTAGGGAAGCTCATCTCATCCGAATTAATTCTTTCATTAGTGAAAATTTTAATCCGGGGACATGGGAGCCAATGAGCCTCCGAAGCATCCACCTAACACCTCTCATGAGGAAGAACACATTCATCATCTCATGATGGATAATCTCCCTCTAAAGGCTTGCTCCCCCTTAACAATTGCACCAACAATGTCCTTGGAGAGTCCCTAAGCCCATAAGAACACTAAACCATCAAAATTAAGGTCAAAAGTTCAAACTTGAACTTTCACACCCTTAAAATTGACATATACCCTAAATAACTCTCCTAGTTCATATCCAATAGATTTTTCACCCTTTCTAATGCTTTCCAAAGTATATCCTAGGGTTAGGAGCAGTTAGGGTATCCTAAACTAGCTGAAACATGGCTAAATATTCTTGTTTACCCAAAATCAGCATTGGCAGTCAACTCTTACAATCACCAATCGACTGTCATAAGCGGCAGTCGACTAATTTTTGCAAATGCAGAATTTCAGAAACAGAAACTAAATTTTCAAAATACATAAATAATTATAAAAAATATAAAAAATCATGAAATTTCATATGTATAATACTTATACCAATCATAATGGGTGAAAGATATTTGAAAAATATATACTCATTAAATAGAGAAATTGACACAAAGTTCAAAACCATTGAAAAGTTCAATGTTTTGGCCCTACTTTGTATCAACTCTATCAATGGTGATTGCTATCAAAAGATAGACTTCACCAAGGTTTTTCAAAATGATTTCAAAATGTTTTTAAACCCTTATATTGAACCATGGTCTATGGGATTAATGCACATGACTTGTACATAATCTTTCCTCATGATTCTCCCATGGTAAATGATGAGTTTGAGTTCATCTAGATGCAAAAACTATGCACCTTGAACTTAACTCATTTCCTAGCATCTCACATGTGTCTAGAGTGTATCAATACACACACATGTTAATTTGATGTGAGATGTGAGTTTTGGTTATACCTAATCTAAGGCCTCATGCATTTTCTAAGGCAACAATACTTGATTACCTTATACATGGAACTTCAAGTCATGTCATAGTCCTTGAATCAATTTAAATTTTCTTAAATGCATGAAATATGATCATGACATAAATGATAACATAAATAAGCATGACCAATGATCATGATGTTATGGCATAAAATATAACCTAAGCATACATGACATTAAAACTAAACCTAAACATGATCATGACATATAAATGATAAAAATAAATATGATGTTATGACATGACATGGCAAACAAAGCATGACAAATATAAAATACTAAGATATAAAATACCTAAGTGTTAAGCTCACATTGTCATTTCTAGAATTAAATCCAATTTTACCATAATGTCACTTATCCCCGAGGTGTGCCAAAACCCAAAATGGCATACAATGACCTTTAAGCCTAATTTGTATCAATTTGATTAATTTATCAAACTTCTCAAATAATATTGGCACATCCTAAAATCTTTTAAGATTCAAATTCAACCCTATTTTCAAGGTACCCATAACCTTGAAAATGACCTAAAGTGTCACCTTTACCATGGTTAGGTTAACTACCTATCCATTTAAAGTTGATAGAACCTAACCCATTTAGCGTGAATCGATCACGCTCCTAGGAACCCAAAATCTATTTAAGCTCCTTGAGTTTACTAGGTATTTCTTAGAGATAACTTCCCTAGATACCCTCTTTATGACCCTCCTAGGCTTAAAAGCCTTGGTCATTGTGGTCTTGCCTATGTTAACTCTAGGGGTGATTCCCCTTGTAACCTTTTTTGTAACGCCCGAAAAATCTTAGGAGTTTTATAGATAATGAGGCATGATAATAAAGGGGCCCTTATGTGGGTTAAAGAAAATAAAGATAATTATGCATGATGATAATAGGCTTACATGGGATTTAAAGGAAATAAAAGAAAAGATAAAAGAAAAGAAAACCGTAAAAGAAGGGGTGAGTCACCAAAAAAATCCAATAAAAATTTTATATGATTAGGGAGAAGTCACGAATTTAATTGAAGAAGGAATTAATTCTGTTAAAGAGAGAAATTTAAGGAAATTTATAAGGGAATAGGTTAAGCCTTGATGGTTATAAATTGAACCTCCCTAATACCCTAGAGGACACCTCTCTACTCTCTTGATCCCTCCACCGCCGAACCACACATCAAGGAGAATTCTCTCCTAGGGTTGTCTTCTCCGCCGAATCCAAGAAAAGGTGGGATTCAAGAGACCTTGGAGGGTAGCTGCTAGGGCGGGACAGAAGGTTGCATCTCATTAGGTTTTACAAATATAAGTTAAAGCAATCGAAGGTAAGAATTCCCTCACCTGTAGTACATGGGTTTCTCTCGAATGGCTTTCATGTTCCTAATGTTGTGCTATGCAATAAAGAGTTTTTCATGTTCTTCTTTTCCCTGTATTGCATATGATTAACCTTAGTCGAGGTTCCATGGTTGATATTGCTTAAGACCCTAGGACGAGATTCGTATAAATTTTGTTAAGCAGAACACGTACAGAGGCCAACACGTCGCTCTTTCACTCGACACAGGCGTGTCGGGGTGAGCAACGCAGGACACGCCTATGCCACCCCGGCACAGGCGTGTCGGGGCCAAACAGATCGGGCGAAAAGCGTGTTGCCCGGGCACAAAGCATGCTGCTCAGGCGCCAGGCATGTCGCTCGACCGTTGGAGGTCTTTGCTGGCTTAGCGGCACTCCTCGGCTAGCAGTGTCTTGGCTCTACCATGACAGGTGTGTCGTCCAACGCATGTCTTTGGGCTCGGGAAGATTAAAAAGGACAAGAAAATAAATAAATAAATAAATATATATATATATATATATATATATATATATATATATATATTTCTGAACATGATTCCGAATGATTTTCCATGTTATGCTAGGTATATATATGGTATTGATATGATGCTAGTTAGACGATATATTTGCATGATTTCATACCTTATGTCCATGTTAACGGCTGATGTATGATCATTGTATCATAATGTATATGTTAAGTTTTGCTCATTTTATCATGATGTACCTGTTTATGTTCATGAACGATAGGCACCCCTATGCTATGGTTACGTAAGGCTTATGAATATGAATTGGTTAAGAAATGTTTCCCTAAGAGTGGGGACAAGAACACTCTTTATGTTATGTCAAAGAACATGTATGCTATTTTACTTTACGCATGGCTTGTATCCAAAGTTTCCCCTAGGTCGAAGTACGGGCCTAGTGACGGTCGACGACCACAAGGGGTCGCCAAATGGGCCACCGAATGGATCGCCAAATGGGTTGGGCCGAGTCATGGATACAATGTCGGGCCCTAATGTTGAGATTATGTTTAAGTACTTATGAAAGTATATGTTTTCAAAGAGCATTCTGCATATAACTATTCCATGCCTATGTTATTACGAGATGTTATGTTATTGTGATAAAAAATGCCATGGGGATACATGTCCTAGATGATCATGTCATAGATTGCTTTACTCATGAATTTTGAATGATAAGTCTATATGCCTCTTGATGATCATGTTAATAGTTACATCCATGCTATGACTATATGTTAGTTAAATGAACATGTCACTATCTTATGTGTAATTTATGTTGTATGGCTTTTGTGAGTAGGAAAGGATCTTACTCAGCATATGTGCTGATAGTGTTGTTTTTCCCTTGTACTGCAGAGCAAGGCAAGGAATGGAATAATTGAAGGGAGCAACAGGAGGCAAAGATGTGTGTGGCAGTGGCATGGTGGATAAGATTTAGTTTATGGTTCGGGGAGATTATGCATGTTTTACCGTTCGGTGTTAAGACTTAAATGATGGTTTTGCCTTGGTTGTCACTCCCATTTATTATATAAATCTTGAATTTCTTTAGTACATGTTTAGTTAAGAAAATTGCTAAGACCGTTACATCATAATTAATCTGTTAGGTGGATTAGGGTAATATAGTTAGCTTAAGAAGGAATTTTATTGTTTTAAATGCTTCCGCTGTATATATATGCATGTATGTATGATCGCGTAGCGCCGCCCTTCGCTCCCTCTGAGGTACAGGAAGGGCGGGCGTTACATTTTTAGTGGTCTTCCTAGGTTTCTTCAAAACCTTAGCCACTAGGCACACTCCATGGTCAACTCTAAGGATGACTTCCCTTGTGACCTTAGTTTTTCTAGACCTAGGTTTAGTTCCATAGTCAAATGGAACATTATGATACATAGGCATTACCTTTTTGGACATAGGCTTATGACCCAAACCTTGCCTCCTAGATGGTTCTTGCCTCTTACACTCTAGGTTTTGACCATTTGACCCCTTAATTGAATTTGTCATTCTTGCAAGGGTCTTCTTCAATTTCCCAAGCCTTGATCTCAAGGTTTGATTTTCAAACTCCAATTTTTCTAATTTAGTGGGCCCATTAATTCTTTGAGTATTTTTTCCCTTCCTAGGCATATGTCTAGAATTCTTGGAGTTAAAGTCTAGATAGTCTTCTATTTTCCTAATACTTTCCTTAGGTAGGATTGTTTTAGGGATATTAGTCTCAAATTTCTCTTTATTTCTAAGATTGACATGTTTAACCCCTAAGCAATAAAATTTATTATTTCTATCATGCTCCTTATGAACAATAGCAATAGTATTTAAATTATTTCTAGCATGTTTTTTGACATTAAAACTAGAAGGTGCATTACTAAAATGTACCTTAGGATTTGCCTTAGAGGCTCCCCCTACATTTGATGCTCATTCTTTTCTCCTAGGGCATTGACTCCTACAATGCCCTCTTTGGTGGCACTTGAAGCACATCACGTGCTCCTTGCTCTTAATGGTTGGGGCTCTGGTATCCTTAGTCTTTTCTTGAGGTTTTGGTGTCAGTTGACTTTTCTTGACTTTCTTAGGGCACTTGCTCTTATAGTGCTCATGTTCCCTACACTCAAAACAAATTATATGATTTTTATTTTTGACTAAATTGCTTGAGTTACCTAGATTAATGGTAATGGCCGGAGTGATTTCTTCATCTCTCCCGGAGGTAGATGGCTCTTCTTGCTCTTGCCCTTGCTTCGGCGATCTAATATCCTCCCCCTCAATCCTAGAGGTGGAGGCCTCCTCCAATTCTTCTTCTTCCACCGATCCAGAAATTGACTCCTTCTCAACTTCTGATTCCTCACTTTCTTGTGAGGATGAGCTTGTTTCTTCGGCCTCCTCCGATTAAGCCGATGAGCATTCTTCTTCTTCCTCTTCTTCTTGGACCGGTGATGAATTTTTATGATACTTTGTCAATTCGCTCTAAAGATCTTTGGCATCCTTGTATTCACCTATGCTACACAAGATATCATTAGGAATCAAATCAACCAAGAATTTAATTACCTTCTTGTTTTTCTTTAATTCTTGGATTTGTTCTTCGGTCCACTTCTTCATTTTGAGGAAACCTCCCTTTAGCCCTCTCGAATACTTGAATCCTTCCATCAAGGTGGATCATTCTTCGAAGTCCCTCATCATAATGAAGTCTTCAATCTTTCCCTTCTATGAATTGAAGCCTTTTCATCCATAGAACACATATGAAATTGGGGTGTTGATGTCTCATCCCAATTTTTCTTTAAATTCCATCTTCTTCTTCACCCTCTAGCGGTGCTCCCTTAGTTGTTATACCTTGAAGAGCGGCCTCGCTCTGATACTACTTGTTGGAAATTGACCGTGCTTGTCGTCTACACTCTTGTTAGCACAGCGGAATAATAATGACAAATACAAAAACAAGATACAAGCACAAATACGCAAGATATATGTGGTTCGGAACCTTAGGGTTCCTACTCCACGAGACGAGCTCAACGAGCTCTAGTGATGCACTCACCACTAATAAAACTCCTTCTCGACAACACGTCTGAGGCGGAGAAACCTCGTACAAGTGTTTACAATAAATAAACAAAGTACAACAAGTAAATACAAATACAATACACAAAAACACATAAAGAAAACTTTATAAATGCGCTTTGGATGCTTGCTTGTTGATTGCTTGAACCATGCTCGAAGACCCTGATTTACATCAGTAAATCGCCTCAAAAATGCCCAAGAAATCACTGTCGAAATCCCTCCCGTCGAGCTCCTTTTAAGCCTCCTCGCGACTTGGATTTTTGCCTGACAGTCAACTGCCATATGGCCCCAGTCGACTGCCAACAGTGTCGTTGTCTCACAACGGAGCCAACGGATACACTGGCAGTCGACTGCCATTACCCATCAATCGACTGCCAAGGTCTTGTAGAGGAAATGTTGACCACTAGAGGGGGGTGAATAGCGTCGTGCTAGTACGTTGATGGAAATCATTCGTGTTTGTCTCTACACAATCGTTAGTACGCAATGGAATATAGAAGTACAATATAAAGACAAATACGAATACACAATCACAAGACAAAGATGTAACGTGGTTTGGAACCTCAGGGTTCCTACTCCACGGATCGAGCTCTAAAGAGATCTAGTGATGCACACGCAACCACTAATCACAAATAACTCCTTCTCGACACAAGTCGGAGGTGGAGAAATCTCGTACAAGTTATCTTACAACACTAAGAATTAAATACAAGCAAGATACAATACAAATACAAAAGACAAGTAAAAAAAACTTTACAACACTTTGCTTTTGATTGCTTGATTGCTTGACTTGCATTTGAAGACCCTGATTTGCAGCAACAAATCGCCCCAAAAGCTCTCAAAAACCATGGTTGATTTCCTCCTCCACGAGCTCCATTTGAAGCTTCTGCCTGGGCTGGAAATCGCCGATCAGTCGACTGCTCGGGATCATCAGTTGACTGATGACATTGTTGCTGTGAGACAATGGTGTAATCCGCGTTGGAAAAATCCAATGGATAAGACATCAGTCGGCTGATCATGTCCATCAGTCGACTGATAGAGCCTTCACTTGACTTCTCACCCCGCAGTCGAGTCTCGACTCCATTCTATGCCCAAATTCTCGAGCACCCGGCCGATCGATCACACGATCCTCGCTAGCCGAATGATTGCCCACCGCAATGATCATTCACACTTTCCGTAGTCAAACCCTAGTTGACTTACACCAGTCGATTGTCATATGACACCAGTCGACTGGCACACCTCAAACATGAGGATTTAACCCAAGTATGGTGCCTCCATACTTGCTAGACCACCCTTATCCTAGACCTAAGGCTTCTAGTCACCTCCGTCAGCCTCGCGCCTATCGGATCCCTCCAAGTCATCCATGACTTGTTCATCCATTGCGCTAGCCTTTAGGTGCTTCCATCAGCTATGTCATGCTAACGGTGTCTACACTGCCAAGGCACATTAGACTTACACTGCCAAGACTCCGCTTGGACTTTACGCCGCCAACCATTAGACTTATGCTATCAAGACTCCCGCTTGGACTTTACGCTGCCAATATCAAACCCCTTGGACTTCTCAAATGCCAAGACTCAAGCTTGGACTTTCCCTTGCCAACCCATGTTGGACTTTCCATGTCAAGACCCATGCTTGGACTTTTCCTTACCAAGACCTATGTTTGGACTTTACATGTTAAGTACTCAAGACTTGGACTTTCCATGACATGGTCAACTCCAGTCAACCATCAAAATCACCTCGAGTCAAACTCGAGTCTGGTCAATCATGACCCGGGTTGATTGTACAAACAATCTCCCCAAAACATTATCAAACATCAATGTCAAACATCAATGTCAAACCTCCATGTCAAATATCAAAACATCGCTCGAGTCAAACTCGAGTCCGATCAATCATGACCTGGGTCGATTGCACCAACAATTTTCCCCTTTTTGATGTTTGACAAAAACACATACCTTTGAGTTAGAACACTAACTCAAATTCCCTTACCAATTATCCCAAATTGGTAATTTCACTTTCTCTCCAATTCTCCGAATTGACAATTGATAACACTCTCCATAACATTCTCTCCCAAAACATTCTCCCCCTTTTTGACTAACATCAAAAAAGTTATCTCTCCAAGGTGGTCAATGTCTCATGTCCCAATGAGATCTTACAATCTCCCCCTTGGTCCAAAAATACCTAGGATGCCTACCATCTTCCTAGTGATAAGTCACATATCACTCAAGAGAGGCAATCCTATACACTCTCCCAATTCCCAAATTGGGTATCTCAAAATTCCATTTTTCCCCTCATTAGGAAAAATACCATCCATCATCCCTTGATGGATTCCTCCCCCTAAAGGCTTGCTCCCCCTTGACCATTGTACCAACAATGTCCTTGGGAAGTCCCTATGCCAATAGGAACTCTAAACCATCAAAAATAAGGTCTAAAGTTCAACATAGAACTTTCTCATCCTTCAATTTGATACAAACCCTAAACAACTCTCTTAATCTATATCCAATGGATTTTCACCCTTTATAATGCTTCCCAAAGCATATCCTAGGGTTAGGAGTGGTTAAGGAACTTTACCATGGCTGAAATGGGGTTAAACATTCTTGTTTTACCCGAAATCAGCATAGGCAGTCGAGTCCTTCAGAAATCAGTCGACTGTCATCTCCATCAGTCGATTGCCACCAAGGGCAGTCGACTGATAACTGAAATTTTCAAATTTTAATTTTCAGAGTCGAATTTTAGAAAAGCATAAATAAATATACGTAATTTGAAAAATTATGAAATTTCATATGTATAATACTTATGACCAATACAATGGGTGAAAAATTTTAGAAAAATAATTTACCCATAAAATATCGAAATTGATACAAAGTTCAAAAGTGAAGAAAAACTTCAATGTTTTAGCTCACTTTGTATCAACTTCATCAATGGTGATTGCTATCAAAAGATAGACTTCACCGAGGTTTTCTAAAATAATTTTAAAATATTTTTGAAAACCTATATTGGATCATGTTCCTTGGGCTCAATGTGTTGGGGATCGTTGGAACGCTAGAGGGGGGTGAATAGCGTCGAGCTAGTACGTGATGGAATTCGTTCGTGTGCTTGTCTACAATTTTCGTTAGCGCAGCGGAAACAAAGATAATAAAGCAATAATGAAAACACAAACACACAAACACAAGGATATAATGTGGTTCGGAACCGAATGGTTCCTACTCCACGGATCGAGCTCTAAAGAGCTCTAGTGATGCACACGCAACCACTAATCAATAAACTCCTTCTCGACAATAAGTTGGAGGTGGAGAAACCTCGTACAAGTGATTACACTAAGTAATACAAAAGATACAAGCTAATACAAGTATGAAATACGATGCAAGTAAAGAAAAATCACTTTACAAGAGCACTTTGATTGCTTGATCTTTGATTGCCTTGGACTAGCCTTGAAGGACTAGAAAGCACCAACTATCCCCTTCAATTCGCCCAAGAAAAATCGCTGCAAAAACCCTCCATCCGAGCTGCCTTTATATCTTGCATCGTGCTGGATTTCCACCTGGCAGTCGACTGCCAACACTGTAGCTGTGAGACAATGGCTCAATCCACGTTGAAAAAGTTCCAATGGGACTCTCACCGGCGATCCAACATTGGCGATCGCCGCTCCAACGCCGTCGACGGTCGACTACGGAGCATTCTCTCACGACTCAGCTGGCGATCATTGTCATCCATGGTAGTCGATCGCGGCTGATCAACCTCCAATGAGCGATCATTGCCAAGGCAATTCAGCCCTAAATGACGACGAGCTCTAGTCGACTTACGGAGGTTTTTACCCAAGTATGGTGTCCCCATACTTGCTAGACTACCCTTAGCCTAGACCTAAGCCTTCTAGCCACCTCCATCAGCCTCACGCCTATCGGATCCCTCCAAGTCATTCATGACTTGTTCATCCATACGTTAGCCTTCAGGTGCTTCCATCGGCCATGTCATGCTAAGTCAGTCTATACCGCCAAGGCACATTGGACTTACACTGCCAAGACTCCGCTTGGACTTTACGCCGCTAACCATTGGACTTATGCTGCTAAGACTCCACCCTTGGACTTTACGCCGCCAATATTTCCCTTGGACTTCTCAAATGCCAAGAATCAAGCTTGGACTTTCCCTTGCCAACACCCATGCTTGGACTTCTCATGCCAAGTACACAAGACTTGGACTTTTCCATGACAATTACATTGTCATACGTTTTGTCGAACATCAAAACATCACTCGAGTCCGGTCAATCATGACCTGGGCCGATTGCACCAACACAATGTACATGACTTGTACATAAGCTTTCCCAATGATCCACAATTAAAATAAGATGAGTTTTAGTTCATCTAGATGCAAAAACTATGCACCTTGAACTTATCTCATATCCTAGCTTCTCACATATATCTAGGGTGTATAAAACACACACAAGTCAATGTGATGTGAGATGTGGGTTTTGTTCTCCTAATCTAGGATTTCATGCATTCTCTAAGGCAACATTACTTGATTCCCTTATAAATGGGACTTCAAGTCATGTCATTGTCCTTAAATCAATTTTCAACAATTTAGATGCATGAATGATTGTGACATTAATGACGGTATAAATAAACACATGCTCATAATCATGATGTCATGGCATAAGATGGAATCTAAAAACACATGACATTAAACCTAATCCTAAAAACATGATCATGACATATTAAATGATAAAAATAAATATGATGTCATGGCATCTTATATGGCAAACATAGCATGTCAAATAAAATATATAGGTATAATAATACCTAAATTTTAAAGTTAGTTGTCATTTGATATAATTAAGTATATTTTGCCATATTATCGCTTTTCTCCCTAGTGTGGCAAAAACCCAAAATGATACACTATGACCTCTAAACCTAAATTGTGCCAATTTAATTGATTTTTCATAATCTCAAAAATGTATTGGCACACCCTAAAACCTTTTAGGATCATAAGATCAAATCTATTTCCAAGGTATCCATAACCTTGAAAATAACCTAAAGTGTCACCTTTACCATGGTTAGGTTAACTACCCTTCCATTTAAAGTTGACACACCCTAAACCCATCTAGCGTGAATCGATCACACTCTTAGGAACCCAAAACCTATTTGAGCTCCTAGGGTTAATTATGTTTAATCTTTCCATCTACGAGTCGTCGGTATAATCTAAGTTTAATTCAATTCTGTACTTTTTTTTATTTTGGTTTTATCGTAACGAGAAGAGGGGGAGTGTCCCTCTATCTCGAGTCTCTTTCGTGGTTTTTGTATCCGATTAACTCCTACCTCCAACGAGGAGGAGTTCATTAGTGATTTGCCCTCCGTGCGTGATCAAGGATCACTAGGGCCTTGGAGTAGTAGCCGAAGGCTACGAACCAAGTAAAAAATCTACTTGTCTCTTTTATTTTTTATTTATCTTTCCACTGCATATAAGTGTTTTGAAACAAATTCGTACGAAAAAGTTTTATCGCTATTCACCCCCCCCTCTAGCGATCCGCTTCGATCCAACAATTGGTATCAGAGCCGGGGGCGCTCAGATTTGGTGCAACCACCGGTCGAGCATTTTTCTTGTCGTATTTATCTTTTTAAGATTTCTCCCACACTACTAATCCAAGACCAAGTCTTGGTACATAGTTTTTGGTTGTGTTTTTGCAAGTATTAATCACCTTCGGAGTACCTCACGATCAAACGAGTATAACTTTTGCTACAAGTGGACTCACGAAACGATCTACCCACCAAATCGAAGCTCTCTGAGAGATCTACACTTCTTACAGGGGTTCACCCTATAACAAGCTGTTTTTATCCCCAAAAAATGACGTTTAGTACCCTTTCGGGGACATCGAAGGTTGTGAGTACTTAATTTTTGTTTAGTTTCTTATCTCTTTGTTTAACTTTCTATTTCTCGTTTGTTTCCTTTTATTTTCCGCACCACTAATCCAAGACTCGAGTCTTGGCAAGTTTTTTTTGTTGTTTTTTTTGTGTGTGCAAGTTTTTCTTTATGGCCCACATTGAGGGGTACAACACCACCCGACCTCCGTTCTTTAGCGGAGATAATTTTCGTTACTGGAAAGGTCGGATGGAGTGTTTTCTAAAAACACAAGTCGAGTCTTGGATAATCATCCAAACCGGCTTTGCTCTACCCACCAATGATCAAGATGAGCCCTTGGATTTCAACAAGTGGACCAATGCAACCAAGAGGCAAATCGAAGCCGATGCAAGAGCAACCCAAATATTGCAATGCGGTTTGTCTAAGGAAGAGCTCAACCGCATCGGACCCTTCATCTGCGCAAAAGATTTGTGGACAAAACTCATAGAACTACACGAAGGGACTAATGGCCGGTAAGTAAGCGTGACTTACTACTTAATAAATTGTATAACCTAAAAATGCAAGAATGTGAGGCGGGCAACGCAACTACGCCGCGTCGGGACATTGTCAACGGATTGCACACCATCGGACATAAGGTCGAAAACCGCGACCTCCTAAGGTACGTTCTTAATTCATTTCCTAGGACTACCTTGTGGGCATCCATGGTTGATGCCTACAAGGTCTCTAAGGACCTTTCAAAGCTTAGGTTAGACGAATTATTTTTCGAGTTTGAACTTCATGAGCAAACTAACATGGTTCGGGCCGAGAGAGGTATTGCTCTACTTGCAGGACAAAGAAGCAAGCCACCTACTAGGCAAGTAGATGAACTCGAACCCGAAGACGAATCGGAGTCCGAATCGGAAAAGGTGGAAGCAATAGTGAACGTAGTGCGGAAGATCGTTCGGAGGGAAAGGAGGCTACTAAAGAATCAAAAGAGGGCACAATTCAAATCAAATAAAAAGAAGGCTTTTCGTGCAACATGGGACAACGAAGAAGGCGGCGGCATAGCATGCATGGCAAGACCCGAAGAGTCCGAGTCAAAGTCCGAATCCGAATCCAATTACAACACCGACTCCGAACTCGAGGACTATTTCGAGAAGCTACTCAAAGCCGGATCGAAAGATAAAATTAAGGTTAGCCGCTCACTAATTCATACGCTTTACAATACGATTAAATTCCTAACTAGAAAATTAGCTAAATCCAAGTCTAGGGTCGAGTCCTTGGTTGAGGGGGTTGAAACCCTCAAACAAGAGACACCCCTAAACTCTTCGACTAGTCGAGTTCAAGAGGAGGACTCAACTCGAGTTGAAAAACTCGAAGAAGAGAACTCTCTCTTGAAAGGGCAAGTCCAAGAGCTCGAAGCTCGGTTGAACAAGTTCTCGACGGGGTCCAAGAATCTTAACCGACTTCTTGGAACTCGAGAAGCGATGTACAGAGCCGGACTCGGATATAGCTCAAAGACTACGAATGTATCTTACATGTCTATCGTAAACCGTAGTCATCATCGAGTCCAAGCGTGGGTCCCGAAAACTTTATTAAACTCACATATAAGGACCAATAGGTTTTGGATTCCCAAGGATCAAGTTCATTACTTGAGCAGACCATATCGGTTCAATGATCGAGGGGGAGCTAATACCAAAATAGTATATCCGATAACCTAAACCTCTTATTTCTTTTAGAATGGTTAGATAGGACTATAACTCGTCAATGCTTGATAACATAGTACCAGGACGCGGCGAGATGATAGTACGCTAGGAAAGCGGAGTCTTGTGTATTCGGGCTAGATAAGGCGTATCTAGTTCGGTGCACTTGACCGAGTGGAACTAGCTGAAGCTACCTCGCCGTATCCTAGACTAGTTAGACCAGGAAGTGGTCTTAGGTGAGTCAAGTTACTACTTTCTCGAAATTGGCTTTGTCTAAGGAAGTGGTCGTTTTTCCGATCAAAGAAGACCCCTGTGCCTCGCCACGACCTGGAAGCCAAGATCTTGAAAAGGTGACTTGATGAGCTTAGGATCAAATCCGAATCTAACGCAAGGTTGACAAGTTTCAAATCATTAAAATTTAATCAAGATAAAATTGGAATCATCTCACACAACATATAAGGTGACCAATTCTAAGACACTTAGAATGGGTGAGATGAATAAGGAACAATTTCAATTTACATAATCTTTTCAAAAATGTTATCTATTTTTCAAACTATCGAGCTTAAACGTTTATTTATACTTGGATAAAACTCTAAATATACAACCTTCTAGGTCAATGTTTAGCGTCCCCTAACTCTTCTGTACCATATATATTTGATTAAGGGGGAGAGCAAACTAACTCTAAGGGTTATATATATTTTCAAAAGTTATTAGCGTATAAGTATTGTGGAACTCAAAGCTAATTTTATAAGTATTTTGAAAATCAAACTTAGTTTCCAAAAACTTTCATTGTTGGTGCAGAGGGCTATACCTCGAACCAAATTAAATCAAGACACGTGCTTGGACTCATGTTAGATAATCTTTATGCATGCTACCTTTTCTATTTAAAAACCCCTACTTTTTATTAAAAACCCCACACTTTTTTGATTCATGGCAAAAGGGGGAGAAGAGCATAAGTTAAGGGGGAGAACAAAATTTAAATTTTTGAAAATTAAAACTTTTGTTTTAAAACTCACCCAAGGTTAAGAGGGAGTTCACTACAAATGAGCGTAACGTTTATCTTACTCATTTTCTGCTTTATATTTTCCCTTAACTTTGCGTAAATTTGTCATAGGATCAAAAAGGGGGAGATTATTGGTGCAGGGGCACCTAAGTCGAACCTGTATTTTGATTATGACAAAAGACACAAAGTCAAGGATATATCATTATCTCACGAGCTGAATCGAGTGTGCAGAAAAGTGCTAAAGCTGAAGCTGAAGGCTAGCGACACCCGGAGGAAGCCGCGGTGGTCGGGCGACACTCGAGTGACTTCGGAGGGAGCCGAAGGAATCGAGTGGAAGGCCAAAAGCGAAAGTGACACAGTAAGTATCGAGGTAAGCTCGTGTGTGTGAGCGTAAGTGAGGTCGTATCTTCCTTACGGGGATTGTCTTAAGCGTAGATCCGACCAAAGACATCCTATAGATGGTCTAGGTCGAGATCGGACGGTCGACGACCGTTGAAATTATGTTTTTGTTGAGCTAACTTTGACTTGCAGCAAGCATCAGTCGACTGCCAGCTTGAAGGACTCGACTGCCGTCAATCAGTCGACTGTCGGAGGTCAGCACTCGACTGATGCTGCCATCAGTCGACTGATGATGGCCATCAGTCGACTGATGGTCAAGGATCAGCCTCGAGGAGTCAAGGCTTATCACCTCTTTTCAAGGAGGTTTTGTGCCCATTTGTGATTGGTTGAAGACTCATTCGATGAGGGGCTCAAAGGCTATAAAAGGAGGGCTTGTCCTAAGGTTTTTCATCAATTAAAAAATCTTCCAAGTGCTTCCGGTATGCTACGAGTCTCTGACATTCCTACGACGAAGCTCTGTAGACACGACGACTAGGGTTTCATCTTTCCATCTACGAGTCGTCGGTATAATCTAAGTTTAATTCAATTCTGTACTTCTTTTTATTTTGGTTTTATCGTAACGAGAAGAGGGGGAGTGTCCCTCTATCTCGAGTCTCTTTCGTGGTTTTTGTATCCGATTAACTCCTACCTCCAACGAGGAGGAGTTCATTAGTGATTTGCCCTCCGTGCGTGATCAAGGATCACTAGGGCCTTGGAGTAGTAGCCGAAGGCTACGAACCAAGTAAAAAATCTACTTGTCTCTTTTATTTTTTATTTATCTTTCCACTGTATATAAGTGTTTTGAAACGAATTCGTACGAAAAAGTTTTATCGCTATTCACCCCCCCCCTTTAGCGATCCGCTTCGATCCAACATTAATTAGGTATTCCTTAGGGATAACCTCCCTAGATACCCTCCTAATGACCCTTCTAAGCTTGTTAGCCTTGGTCATTGTGGTCTTACCTAGGTTGACTCTAGGGGTAACTCCCTTTGCAACCTTCTTAGTGGATTCCCTAGGTTTCCTTGAAACCTTAGCCACTAGGCACATACCTTGGTCAACTCTAGGGATGACTTTCCTATTGACCTTGGTCTTCCTAGACCTAGTTTGTGTTCCATAATCAAATGGAATACTATGATAAGCCGCCTTAGGCTTAGGTTTGTGACCCAAACCTTTCTTGCCCTTGGTTGACTCTTGTCTCCTATGCCCTAGGCCTTGACTCTTGGACCTAGACCCTTGACTTTGACCATTTAACCCTTTTATTTGGTTTTGTATAATCTTAAGAGTCTTCTCAAGTTTCTCAAGCCTTGACCTCAAGGCTTGATTTTCAAACTCTAATTGCCCAATTTTAGAATTTTGATTTAGTCTTTGGGTAATACCATTTCCTCTAGGCATATGCCTAGTCCATTTAGGATTAAGACCTAGGTGCTCTTGTACCTTTCTAATTGTCTCCCTAGGTAGAATTGGTCTAGAATTATTTGACCTAGATTTGTCTTTAGATAAATTTGTTTTAGGGACATTAGTCCTAAATTTCTCCTTATTCCTAAAGTTGACCTTCTTAGCTCCTAAACAATATTCATTGTTCCTAGCATGCTTGTCATGATAAATTGCAAGAGAATTGAAATTCCTAGCATGCTTTTTAATATTTAAATTAGAAGGAGCATTACTAAAATATACCTTAGTGTTAGCCTTAGCTCCCCCTACATGTGATGCTCCATTTTGGGTCTTTTTGCTCCCCCTAGTGCATTGACTCCTATAATGCCCCAGTAGCCGGCATTTGAAGCAAATCACTTGCTCCTTGCTCTTTTGCGTTGTGGCACCGATCTCCTTGACCTTTGGCATGGGTGGAGCCTTCTTGACTCTTTTTGGGCACTTACTCTTGTAATGGCCGGATTCCCTACACTCAAAGCAAATTATATGATTTTTGTTTAAAACCAAATTGCTTGAGTTACCTAGGGTGGTGGTGAGATTCTCTTGAGCTTGCTCTTCCTCTCTACCAGATGTAGATGGCTCCTCTTGAGATTTCTCTGGTGTGGATGGTCTCTCCTCCCCCTCAATCCTTGAAGTGGAGGCTTCTTCCACTTTTTCTTCCTCTTCCACCGATTTGGAGGTTGACTTCCTATCAACTTTCGAATCCTTACTCACTTTTGAGGATGAG
The DNA here is from genome assembly GCA_025175895.1 of Wurfbainia villosa. Taxonomy (NCBI): domain Eukaryota; kingdom Viridiplantae; phylum Streptophyta; class Magnoliopsida; order Zingiberales; family Zingiberaceae; genus Wurfbainia; species Wurfbainia villosa. The sequence continues at coordinate 101,543,790 of CM046000.1, read as the reverse complement.
GATTCATCTTCGGCCTTCTCTTCTTGAGTTGGTGATGGGTCTTCATGGAGCTTGGCCAATTCCCTCCAAAGCTCCTTGACATCCATGCAATCACCTAGGCTACACAAGAAGTCATTAGGAATTAAATCAAAAATGAATTTGACTACCATCTTGTTTTTCTCGAATTATTGGAGTTGCTCCTCACTCCATCTCTTCTTTTTGAGAAAGCCACCTTTTGGTCCTCTTGGATATTCAAATCCTTCCATTAAGATGGACCACTCCTCAAGGTCTCTCATCATGATAAAATCTTCAATTCTTCACTTCCAAGAATTGAAGCCTTCTCGTCCATATAACGAGTACGGGACCGGTGTGTTGATGTCCCAACCTAGTTGTTCTTTCAACTTCATCTTCACCCTCTAGCGTCTTTGCTCCTGACAGTTAGTCCGTAGAAGAGCCCCGAGTTGTGATACCAATTATACAGGAAATGTTGACCGCTAGAGGGGGGTGAATAGCGTCGTGCTAGTACGTTGATGGAAATCGTTCGCGTTTGTCTCTACACAATCGTTAGTACATAGTGGAATATAGAAGTACAATATAAAGACAAATACGAATACACAATCACAAGATAAAGATGTAACATGGTTCGAAACCTCAGGGTTCCTACTCCACAGATCAAGCTCTAAAGAGTTCTAGTGATGCACACGCAACCACTAATCACAAATAACTCATTCTCGACACAAGTCGGAGGTGAAGAAATCTCGTACAAGTTATCTTACAATAGTAAGAAATAAATATAAGCAAGATACAATACAAATACAAAAGACAAGTAAAGAAAACTTTACAACACTTTGCTTTTGATTGCTTGAATGCTTGGTTGCTTGACTTGCACTTGGAGACCCTGATTTGCAGCAACAAATCGCCCCAAAAGCTCTCAAGAACCATGGTTGATTTCCTCCTCCACGAGATCCATTTAAAGTTTCTGCCTGGGCTAGAAATCACTGATCAGTTGACTGCTCGGGACCATCAGTCGACTGATGACACTGTTGCTGTTAGACAACGGTGTAATCCACGTTGAAAAAATCCAATGGATAGGACATCAGTCGATTAATAGAGCCTTCACTCGATTGCTCACCCCGCAGTCGAGTCTCGACTCCATTCTGTGCCCAAATTCTTGAGCACTAGTCGACTGATCACACGATCAGTCGACTACTCGAGCTAGCAGTCGACTGCCCACCTCTAGCAGTCGACTGCTGGAACACTTCCCACAGTCAAACCCTAGTTGACTTACACCAGTCGACTGCCATATGGCACCAGTCGACTGGCACATCTCAAACATGAGGTTTTAACCCAAGTATGGAGCACCCATACTTGCTAGACCACCCTTAGCCTAGACCTAAGCCTTCTAGCCACCTCCGTCAGCCTCGCGCCTATCGGATCCCTGCAAGTCATCCATGACTTGTTCATCCATTGTGCTAGCCTTCAGGTGCTTCCATTAGCTATGTCATGCTAAAGGTGTCTATACCGCCAAGGCACATTGGACTTATGCTGCCAAGACTCCGCTTGGACTTTACGCCGTCAACCATTGGACTTATGCTGTCAAGACTCCCGCTTGGACTTTATGCCGCCAATATCAAACCCCTTGGACTTCTCAAATGTCAAGACTTAAGCTTGGACTTTCCCTTGCCAACCCATGTTGGACTTTCCATGTCAAGACCCATGCTTGGACTTTTCCTTGCCAAGACTCATGCTTGGACTTTACATGCCAAGTACTCAAGACTTGAACTTTCCATGACATGGTCAACTCCAGTCAACCATCAAAATCACCTCGAGTCAAACTCGAGTCCGGTCAATCATGACCCAGGTCGATTGTTCAAACAATCTCCCCAAAACATTATCAGACATCAATGTCAAATATCAAAACATCGCTTGAGTCAAACTCGAGTCCGGTTAATCTTGACCTGGGTCGATTGGACCAATAGGTCGTGGCCGTGACCGACGATCGACTCATCGAGCATTTTGTTCTCGAGACCCGACCAGCGATCATTGCTCGAAGCCATCGATCATTGTCAATCTTTGGCGATTATTTGCCGGCTATTCTGCGGTCGAGCCCAGTCGACTCATGACAGTCGATTGACCATAATCTCAGTCAACTCGGTTGCCAAGTGTCAAAACACTTGACCAGTCGATTAATAACCTCAACCATGAAATTTAACACCAAGTATGATGCCCTCATACTTGCTAGATCACTCTTAGCCTAGATTTAAGCCTTCTAGCCACCTTCGTCAGCCTCATGTCTATCAGATCCCTCCAAGTCATCCATAACTTGTTTATCCATACACTAGCCTTTAAGTGCTTCCATCGGCTATTGTCATGCTAAGCTGATCTATACTGCCAAGGCACATTTGGGCTTACACTGCCAAGACTACCGCTTGGACTTTACGCTGCCAAACCTTTGAACTTATGCTGCCAAGACTCCTGCTTGGACTTTACGCCGCCAATATCAACGCCTTGGACTTTCCTTGCCAACCCAGGTTGGACTTTCCAATTGTCAAGACTCAAGCTTGGACTTTCCTTTGTCAAAACTCGTGCTTGGACTTTCTATGTCAACCCATATTGGACTTTCCATGTCAAGTGTCACACTTGGACTTTCCATTGCCAAGTACACAAGACTTGGACTTTCCATGCGAAGTACATAAGACTTGGACTTCTCAATCATATGGTCAACCTCATGTCAACCATACAGTCAACTCTCTTATCAACATCAATGTCACACATCAATGTCAAACATCAAAACACTACTCGAGTTAAACTCAAGTCTGGTCAATCGTGACCTGGGTCGATTGCACCAATACATTTGAGCTTACGCTGCCAAGACTACCGCTTGGACTTTATGCTGTCAAACTATTGGACTTATGCTGCCAAGACTCCACCCTTGATTTTTACGCCGTCAATATCAACCCTTGGACTTTTCATGTCAACTTCATATTGGACTTTCCAATTGCCAAGACTCAAGCTTGGACTTTCCCTTGCCAAGACCTATGTTTGGACTTTCCATGTCAAGTACCCATGACTTAGACTTTCCCATTGTCAAGATGCATGCTTGGACTTTCCATGTCAAATACTCAAGACTTGGACTTTATCTTGCCAAGACTCATGCTTGGACTTTCCATGCCAAGTACTCAAGACTTGGACTTTACTATCGCCAAGTGTCTCACTTGGACTTCTTCATCATATGATCAACCCCTGGTCAACCATCTCTCCAAACCATTGTCAAACAATGATTTCTCTTTTGTCAAACATCATAACACTACTCGAGTCAAACTCGAGTTTGGTTAATCATGACCTTGGTCGATTGCTCTAACAATATCTCCATTCGTATGAGGCCTTTTGGGTAAAGTCCAAAAATAAAACCATGAGGGCTTAGCCCCAAAGTGGATAATATCATATTATTGTGGAGATATGTGGATCTTATAGGCACTACTAATATATGTATTGTAAGTTACATTTATGTTTGTTATATATATATTAATTTGGTATTAAATTATTTTCATTTATTAGATGATTATGAAGTTTGATATGTGAATTAGTTTATATTGTTATATGTATTTATCATAAAACAGGGAAAAATAGTAGAATTTAACATAATATTTTTTTATTTTCTCATATTAACAATGAAAATAAATTTCGTCGCAGATTTGCGACAAAAAATCATTTTTCGTCGCAGGCAACGGAAAAAAAAATTGTTGCAAAAAAAGAAGGATAGTCGACTGCCTCATGCGACCACTCGACTGATATACTATCAGTCGATTGGGTAGTCGACTAAAAAATATTCTGTAACCAGCTTCTCCACTACCAGTCGACTGACGCCCACCATCATTTGATTGATAAATGCATGATTGTGACGAAAAATTTATTTCGTTGTAGAAATTACATCGAAAAAAAATTTTGTCGCAAATTTTCCACTATCAGTAGACTGATCAACAGGATCAGTCGACTGATTTACTGTAGCACCTTATAAAAATATTTTTAGTCGACTGTCAGTCAACTGATCGCTATCTAGTCGACTGCTTTACTGTACTACCTTACAAAAACTTTGATAGTCGACTGGTCAGATGTCAGTTGACTGACCTTGAATATTTTGCAACAAAAATTTGATTCGTGGCAAATTTTGCGATGAAATTTATTTTCGATGTAAAATTTTCATGAAAATATAGTAAATAAATTTATTAGTCTTTTGCGATGAACTATATTTTCGTCACCAAATTTGATGACGGAAAATTATTTTCGTCCACAAATTTGGCGACGAATAGTTATTATCGTCGCCAAATTTAGTGACGAATAATTATTTTCGTCGCCAAATTTATTTCCGATGTAAAGTAATATGTAAATAAATTTATTAGTCTTTTGTGATGAATTATGTTTTCATCACAGATTTGGCGACGAACTATGTTTCGTCATCAAATTTGATGACGAATAATTATTTTTGTCGCCAAATTTGACGACGAATAATTGTTTTCGTCGCCAAAGTTTGCGACTAGTTATTTTTGTTGTTATTTTTATCGCTAAGTAGTAATTACTTTTGCAATGAAAATTTTATTCATTGGAAATTTTGCGACGAAATTTTTTTTTTTCGTTACAAATTTTTGCGGCGAATTATTTACAACGAAAAATATTTCGTTACAAATTTTGTTGAAAAAAAATTTTTGCAATGAATTTTTATTCAAAATTCGTTGTAAAATTCGTCGTCAAGTGCATGATTTTTTGTAGTGGAGCAAGTCTTGTGCAGGAGAGTTGTTTGCATGAGAAGAGGGAGAAGTTTGGTGTGAGTCTCGTGAAGGAGAAAAAATGCAAGAGTTAGTGCAAATGTGTATGCACTTGTGAATCTATTTTTTGTTGAGTAGAATAAGAAATTCATCTTTGTCCTTGTTGAGAAGAATAAGATATCATCAGGCTTTTGATTGCGACGTTATGACGTTATGGTGAAAGTTTGGATTAGCATCTCATGACTTTCATTCCGATTGCGAGCCAATGATGAATATCAAAGTTCGCATCAGAAATTCTTAAGTAGAATAGTGCTAGAAAATTTATATCTACTAATTTCCATAAATAAAAATAAATATATATTTTACTTCATCATCTTCCAACATATATGTTCAGTTGGCGGTCTCATTCACAGGCGACCGCAGTGATATCCAAGGGCGGAGCCACCTTATGGCGTACTCGATCGGGCTTTAGCCTAGGTAAAAAAATTTTACTGTAGCATAGTAAAAAAAAAAATCATCATTTAGCAGGGGTAAATTTTTATCCCGATGATTAATCGAGATGATTAGCCCGGACTAATATCGGCCATTGGTGATGTCAGCCGCGGACTCATCACGGTGAGGCCGTTAACGTGGGAGGCTCGATCAAATTAAACGCCATGGCGGAGGCCACCTTTTCTTTTTGTTCTTTATCGTTTGCGGCCGATCACTCGCCGTCTGCTGCACGAACCTCCTAATCCTCTCAAGCGCCGTTTGCATAGTCTCCTCATCCATGTTAGCGAAGTACACTCTGAACCAACCAGGCTCCGAGCAATGGAACGAAGACCCCGGCGAGAAGTTGAGCTTAATATCATGAATTATCACCCGCCAAAGCTCCAGCTCCGCCGCCACCGTCTCTGCTTTCAGCATCCACTGCAAGTTCATCCAGCAAAACAGCCCCGCGTTGCTGTCCAAGCAATGTATCCCGACCTCACTCAGCCCCTCCGTTAAACGCTGGTGTTGCAGATGCAACCTCCGCTTGCTCTCTGCCAAGAGATTGATCGTGAAGTGGTGGTCGCGCAGCATGTTGGCCAGCAGCCTCTGCGTCTGCGTCGACACCAGCCCGAAGCTGGACATCCTGCGAGCGCACCGGACCACATCGTCGTTAAAGGAGTAGATGATCCCCACGCGGAATCCGGGGATCCCCAGGTCCTTGGACAAGCTGTAGGCGATGTGGAACAGGGACCTGTCGCAATGAAGGGAGTCTTCGTCGAGGATCGCAGCCACGCTGACGTATTCGGGCTCGGCGAAGACGGTCCCAGAGAAAACCTCGTCGCAGATCAAGTGGATTATCTTCTCGCAGGCGAAGCTGGCGAGAGTTCGCAGTGTCTCGGTATCCATGACGGTGCCCAGGGGATTGGAAGGGTTGGTTACCAGGATTCCTTTGACGGTAATTGTGGAGTTATGCGCGTCCTGGTAGGCATTTACTAGAGCAGTTTTGGTGATCATGAAGTTGTGGGAGCTGTCACAGTGGATCGGAAGGAGCTTTACTCCAGTCCTCCATTGGAAGTCTCGATCGAATCTGGAAGACATCAAAACCACCATTATCGATTTTATTTTTCTATCTTTAGTGTCAGAGAAATTTCAATATCTAAGAGAAATGAAATTTGAAATGAAGGAGCCGTGCACGCACGCCGGATAATATGGTGTTGGTATGAGGAAAGCTTGGCCAGGGTTAGCGAGACAAAATGCAAGCGTTTCTTGTGCTCCGGTGGCTCCGCCGCTCATCACGATGCGGTCCGGGTCGAATTTAACTTTCCCACCTCTCACTTTCTCCATAAACAAAGCGATCGCCTGAGCATTCCGTATCAACAAAATTAAGCTATATGTATACACTGAAACTGTTGGATTACAAAGAGTATACCTTTTATGATGGTAAATAATAGAAAATCTGAAAATTAATCGGACTTATCTGTTGAGTCGATCACTTCCTTTTGCGTCCTCAATCAAGAATAATTTCTTCCGTTTCGAGCCGGATCAAAAGTCTCCGGTCAATTGCAGATCTAGTTACAGAGTCAATTGCAGAGCTGGTTGCAGAGTCAATTGTAGAATTGGTTGCAGAGCCAATTGTTGCAGAGCCAATTGCAGTTGCAGAACCGGTTGTTGCAGAGTCAATTACAGAGCTGGTTGCAGAGTCAATTGTTGTAGAGCCAATTGCAGTTGCAGAGCCGGTTGTTGCAGAGCCAATTGCAGAATCGATTATTGCAGAGCCTATTGCAGAACCGATTGTTGCAGAGCCAATTGTAGAGTCGGTTGTTGCAGAGTCAATTGCAGAACCGGTTGTTGCAGAGTCAATTGCAGAGTCGATTGTTGCAGAACTGGTTGTTGTAGAGTCAATTGCAGAGCTTGTTGCAGAATTGGTTATTGCAGAACCAATTACAGAACTTGTTGCAGAGTCAATTAAAGAGTTGTCGAGGCCTGTGTATACACAGTTTCCTTAAAACAGATTCGTCCTCCTCCGACAAAGTGCTTGCAAGGTTTAGCATGAGGTCTATTTCCCAGGATACAACGACAAAATCGCAGACTCAACAAGCACAAGTAGTCCTCGGTGAACTGAACAAACACTTGAACGTTATCACTGTGGGATTGGAAACAGAGAACTATCCTCTTCCTCTCTTTAAGTTCGCAATCATGTCTCCAGCTCCGCCGCCACCGTCTCTGCTTTCAGCATCCACTGCAAGTTCATCCAGCAAAACAGCCCCGCGTTGCTGTCCAAGCAATGTATCCCGACCTCACTCAGCCCCTCCGTTAAACGCTGGTGTTGCAGATGCAACCTCCGCTTGCTCTCTGCCAAGAGATTGATCGTGAAGTGGTGGTCGCGCAGCATGTTGGCCAGCAGCCTCTGCGTCTGCGTCGACACCAGCCCGAAGCTGGACATCCTGCGAGCGCACCGGACCACATCGTCGTTAAAGGAGTAGATGATCCCCACGCGGAATCCGGGGATCCCCAGGTCCTTGGACAAGCTGTAGGCGATGTGGAACAGGGACCTGTCGCAATGAAGGGAGTCTTCGTCGAGGATCGCAGCCACGCTGACGTATTCGGGCTCGGCGAAGACGGTCCCAGAGAAAACCTCGTCGCAGATCAAGTGGATTATCTTCTCGCAGGCGAAGCTGGCGAGAGTTCGCAGTGTCTCGGTATCCATGACGGTGCCCAGGGGATTGGAAGGGTTGGTTACCAGGATTCCTTTGACGGTAATTGTGGAGTTATGCGCGTCCTGGTAGGCATTTACTAGAGCAGTTTTGGTGATCATGAAGTTGTGGGAGCTGTCACAGTGGATCGGAAGGAGCTTTACTCCAGTCCTCCATTGGAAGTCTCGATCGAATCTGGAAGACATCAAAACCACCATTATCGATTTTATTTTTCTATCTTTAGTGTCAGAGAAATTTCAATATCTAAGAGAAATGAAATTTGAAATGAAGGAGCCGTGCACGCACGCCGGATAATATGGTGTTGGTATGAGGAAAGCTTGGCCAGGGTTAGCGAGACAAAATGCAAGCGTTTCTTGTGCTCCGGTGGCTCCGCCGCTCATCACGATGCGGTCCGGGTCGAATTTAACTTTCCCACCTCTCACTTTCTCCATAAACAAAGCGATCGCCTGAGCATTCCGTATCAACAAAATTAAGCTATATGTATACACTGAAACTGTTGGATTACAAAGAGTATACCTTTTATGATGGTAAATAATAGAAAGTCTGAAAATTAATCGGACTTATCTGTTGAGTCGATCACTTCCTTTTGCGTCCTCAATCAAGAATAATTTCTTCCGTTTCGAGCCGGATCAAAAGTCTCCGGTCAATTGCAGATCTAGTTACAGAGTCAATTGCAGAGCTGGTTGCAGAGTCAATTGTAGAATTGGTTGCAGAGCCAATTGTTGCAGAGCCAATTGCAGTTGCAGAACCGGTTGTTGCAGAGTCAATTACAGAGCTGGTTGCAGAGTCAATTGTTGTAGAGCCAATTGCAGTTGCAGAGCCGGTTGTTACAGAGCCAATTGCAGAATCGATTATTGCAGAGCCTATTGCAGAGCCAATTGCAGAACCGATTGTTGCAGAGCCAATTGTAGAGTCAGTTGTTGCAGAGCCAATTGCAGAACCGGTTGTTGCAGAGTCAATTGCAGAGTCGGTTGTTGCAGAACTGGTTGTTGTAGAGTCAATTGCAGAGCTTGTTGCAGAAGTGGTTATTGCAGAACCAATTACAGAACTTGTTGCAGAGTCAATTAAAGAGTTGTCGAGGCCTGTGTATACACAGTTTCCTTAAAACAGATTCGTCCTCCTCCGACAAAGTGCTTGCAAGGTTTAGCATGACGTCTATTTCCTAGGATACAACGACAAAACCGCAGACTCAACAAACACAAGTAGTCCTCGGTGAACTGAACAAACACTTGAACGTTATCACTGTGGGGTTGGAAACAGAGAGCTATCCTCTTCCTCTCTTTAAGTTCGCAATCATGTCTCCTTTTATAGAGGAGACCTATTAACGGTGGAATAGAAAGGTCAACCATAATGTCGCCTTGATTCGTTTAATCTACGTGAATCAAAAGGTCAGCAATAATGCTGTCTTGATTCAATTAATCTATCATTAATTCATCAATTTCTGACCATTTATATCAGAGTTTTAATGCGAACTTTCCACGGTTCGACGCGAAAGATGGAGGAACATCTTCCCCATCTTTCCGTTTTACTGATCAACAAGTTTGGAAGGATGACAAAATGTCTTCTTCATCCTTTCTTCACATTTCCATAATTTCCATTCAAATTCCAATAATCTCCCACATGAATGGAAATTGATGCATGATAGCCTTCAACGGTTAAGTCCAGCATAGGATGGGTAGGTTTGACCCTTTGAACCTTCCCTTGTGCAAGTATGTTTGCATACTGGTAGATTAGTAGACGCGATGTCCTTGAACTATTCGATCGTTTATGTAAGCATGGACATACTTCACACTGAACTCTCCCTAATGTAGTTCAGTTCTCATGAGTGTGTTCGTTAGGCCATGAACACACCTGGTTCTGCGAGAAGGTATAAGAATTGTACCTTTAATTCTCTTCGAAGCGGCCCCACTTCTTTCTCGCATAGGTGATCTCTTGAGAGTATTCCGTACTACTCTTCTGGATCATTAAAAGTCGTATGCTTAACCTTCATCTTTTCACTATTTCTTGGGTCATACCCTCTCACAGTGAACTTACTTAGTCAGTGCAGTTAGGTTGTCCCTTTGAACCTAGTTCTTGGGATCTCCAGTCAGCATAGGTTGGGTTTCCTTTGCACCAACATTTCTTATCGGCATCATCATTAAAATCATCCTCAATGATGAGCTTGCAACTAACTCCCGATTTAACCCTTTGGTTAGCGGATCCACTAAGTTATCTTTTGATTTTACATAGTCAACAGTGATAACACCCGTTGAGAGTAGTTGTCTAATGGTATTATGTCTACGACGTATATGTCTAGACTTACCATTATACAGATGACTCTGTGCTCGGCCAATTGCCGATTGACTATTGCAATGTATGCATATTGTCGGCACAGGTTTCGACCATCTAGGAACATCTTCTAAGAATTGTCGTAGTCATTTAGCCTCTTCACCACATTTGTCAAGAGCTACAAATTCAGATTCCATCGTGGATCTAGTTATGACGGTTTGCTCAGAAGATTTCCAAGAAATGGCTGCATCTCCCAAAGTGAATACATATCCACTTGTAGACTTTGAGTCTTTTATGTCGGATATCCAACTTGCATCACTGTATCCTTCGATTACAGCAGGATATCTTGTATAGTGCAGTCCATGATTATGAGTGTAACATAGGTACCGTAGTACTCTAGTTATCCCTTTCCAGTGCTCAACACCTGGATTACTTATAAATCTGCTCAATTTACTTACTGCATAGGCCAAGTCTGGTCATGTACAACTCATTAAGTACATCAGAGTTCCAATTATCCTGAATTACTCTACCTGAGAGATACCCTCTCCTTGATTTTTCGATAGATGTTGACTCATATCTATCGGAGTCTGTGCCAGTGCAGTATCACTCTTGGTGAATCTTTCAAGAATCTTATCCACATAATGGGACTGACTTAAGACAAGTCCTTCTGACGTTCTAAGAATTTTAATTCCTAGAATCACATCAGCAAGACTCATATCTCTCATGTCAAATCTTGAGTTCAACATAACTTTAGTTGATTTAATTATCTTATCATTGCTCCCAATGATAAGTATGTCATCTACATAAAGACATAAAATGACTAAGCCATCTTTCGTGTCTTTACTGTAAATATATTTGTCACTCTCATTGATTTTAAATCCACTGTCCAGCATGATACTATCAAATTTCTCATGTCATTGCTTTGGAGCTTGTTTCAAGTCATACAGCGACTTAATCAATCTACATACCTTGGTTTCATGCCCCGGAGCAGAAAACCCTTCAGGTTGTTGTTGGAGATTTGAGGCCGCTAGAGGGGGGGTGAATAGCGTCGATCGTACGAAGATGGAAATCGATCGCGTTCGTGTCTACAATTACGTTAGTGCGCAGCGGAATATATATAATAAAAGCAATAACGAAAAGCAATCACACGAACACAAACATATAACGTGGTTCGGAACCGAATGGTTCCTACTCCACGGGTCGAGCTCTAAAGAGCCCTAGTGATGCACACGCACTCACTAATCACAAATACTCCTTCTCGACACAAGTCGGAGGTGGAGAAACCTCGTACAAAAGATTACAACAATAATCTACAAGATGCAAGCAAATACAAGTAAGAAATACAATGCAAGTAAAGGAAAAACAACTTTACAAGAACTTTGGATTGCTTGATCTTTGATTGCCTTGAACTAGCTTTGAAGGACTGGAAAGCACCAACTTCCCCCTTCAATTTCGCCCAAGAAAATCGCTGCTAAATCCCTCCTTCCGAGCTGCTTTTATAACTGCGTCGGCCGGATTTTCGCCCATCGCCGATCGCCATAAGTCGATTCGTGATGCCATGTTGTCATGAGACAACGGGTCGATCCACGCTTGGAAAAACTCCAGCGGATCTCTTGGCGATCGTGCCAACATTGGCGATCGGCGCTAACGCCCGTAATCGGCCCTTGATCGGCTACGGAGCGTTAATGCTCGCGAAGCCTGGCAGCGATCGGCGCCATCCATAGCGATCGACATCGATCCAAGCTCCGAGCGCCGATCGCGCGAGCATCCCAGCTCTAACCTGGCAGTCGAACTCAAGTCGACTCACGGCAGTCGAACCGGCCATAATGCCAGTCGACTGCCAACCTCAAGAATGAGGTTTTAACCCAAATATGGTGTCCCCATACTTGCTAGACCACCCTTAGCCTAGACCTAAGCCTTCTAGCAACCTCCATCAGCCTCACGCCTCTCGGATCCCTCCAAGTCATCCATGACTTGTTCATCCATCGCGCTAGCTTCCAGGTGCTTCCATCGGCTATGTCATGCTAACGGTGTGTTCACCGCCAAGGCACATTGGACTTACGCTGCCAAGACTCCGCTTGGACTTTACGCCGCCAATATCAATCCCCTTGGACTTCAAGTGCCAAGACTCAAGCTTGGACTTTCCCTTGCCAACACATGTTGGACTTCTCAATGGCCAAGACCCATGCTTGGACTTTCCCTTGCCAACTCATGTTGGACTTTTCCAAATGCCAAGTGTCCCACTTGGACTTTCAATGCCAAGTACCCATGACTTGGACTTTCCATTGCCAAGTACCCATGACTTGGACTTTACCTTGCCAAGACCCATGCTTGGACTTTCCCATAATCACATGGTCAACCCTGGTCAACCATCAAGTCAATTATAACCTGGGTCGATTGTATAAACAATCTCCCCAACATATTAACCGACATTAATGTCAAACATCAATGTCAAACCTATGTCTAACATACTTTGTCAAACATACTTTGTCAAACATCAAAACATCACTCGAGTCAAACTCGAGTCCTGGTCAATCGTGACCTGGGCCGATTGCACCAACAATCTCCCCCTTTTTGTTGTTTGACAAAAACCAAATAAAACCATGAGTTAGAACACTAACTCAAATCCCTTACCAATTATCCCAAATTGGTAAACACTCACCAAATGTTCTCCCCAAACATTTAAGTGAAAAAGTAAATCAAATGTTCTCCCCAAACATTCTCCCTTGACTAACATCAAAGGTTTTCTCTCAAGGAGGTCAATGTCTCATGTCCCAATGAGATCTTACAATCTCCCTTGATCAAAAATACCTAGGATGCCTACCATCTTCCTAGTGATAAGTCCCATATCACTCAAGAGAGGCACTCTATCTCACTCTCCCAATTTCCAAATTGGGTATCAAACACCCATCAATTTTCAATTGATAACATTCTCCCCAAAAAAAACATCCATCATCCCACGATGGAGACCTCCCCCTAAAGGCTTGCTCCCCCTTGACCAGGGCACCACCAATGTCCTTGGAACGCCCCTAAGCCAATAGGAACTCTAAACCATCAAAATTAAGGTTCTAAGTTCAACATAGAACTTTTACTCACCCTAAATTTGATACTTTGACCTAACATAACTCCTAATCCATATCCAATGGATTTTCACCCTTCATAATGCTTCCCAAAGCATATCCTAGGGTTAGGAGTGGTTAGGAACCTTTACCATAGCTGAACACGGGCTAAACAAACCTTGTTAACGAAATCAGACTGGCGATCGACTCGTGATGTCGATCGATTACCACTCTATCATCATTGCCACCAAGTGGCGATCGGTACAAATTCAAATTCAATTATCGGATCAATTTTGAAAATGCATAAGTAATCCTACGATTTTGAAAATTCATGAAACTTAATACGTACATTACTTATAAGAAATACAATGGGTGAAAAATATTTTAAAATTATTTTACCCATAAAATATCGAAATTGATACAAAATTCAAAAGTGAAGAAAACTTCTAAGTTTTTGGCTCACTTTGTATCAATCTCATCAATCGTGATTGCTATCAAAAGATAGACTTCACCAAGGTTTTCTAAATTGATTTTAAAATGACTTTCAAAACCATATTTTGGATCATATTCCTTGAGCTCTATGTACATGACTTGTACACAAGCTTTCCCAATGATCCACCAATAAAATTAGATGAGTTTTAGTTCATCTAGATGCAAAAACTATGCACCTTGAACTCAACTCATATCCTAGCATCTCACATGTATCTAGGGTGTATAAATACACATACATGTCAATTGGATGTGAGATGTGGGTTTTGTTCTCCCTAAACTAGGGTTTCATGCATTTTTCTAAAGCAACTCTACTTGATTCCCTTATAAATGGGACTCCAAGTCATGCCATAGTCCTTAAATCAATTTTAATCAATTTAGATGCATGAAAATGATCATGGCATAATGATAGAAAAATAAATCATGGCCAATGATCATGATGTCATGGCATATGATGAAATCTAAAAACACATGACATTTAATACCTTAATCCTAAGCATGATCATGACATTTAGATGATAAAAGTAAACATGATGTCATGTCATGGCATATGGCAAACAAATCATGGCATATAAAATATATAGGTATAATAACACCTAAATTTTAATATTAATTGCCATTTGTTGGGATTAAACATATTTTGTCATATTAACCTAATCTTCCTAGTGTGCCAAAAACCCAAAATGGCACACCAACCTCTAAACCTAAATTGTGCCAAAATGATCATTTTATCAAACTTCATAACTAATATTGGCACATCCTAAAATCTTTTAGGATTAAAATCAAACCACATTCCCAAGGTAACTATAACCTTGAAAATGACCCAAAATGTCACCTTTGCCATGGTTGAGTTAACTACCCATCCAATCAAGGTTGGCACACCCTAAACCCATCTAGCGTGAATCAATCACGCTCTTAGGAACCCAAAACCGATTTGAGCTCCTAGAGTTAATTAGGTATTCCTTAGGGATAACCTCCCTAGATACCTTCCTAATGACCCTCCTAGGCTTGTTAGCCTTGGTCATTTGGGTCTTGCCTAGGTTAACCTTAGGGATTGCCTCCCTAACAACCTTCTTAGTAGCCACCTTAGGTTTCCTAGAAACCCTAGCCACTAGGCATACCCTTTGGTCAACTCTAGGGATGACTTCCCTAGTAACCTTGGTCTTCCTAGACCTAGTTAGTGTTCCATAATCAAATGGAACACTATGATAAGCCACCTTAGGCTTAGGTTTGTAACCCAAGCCTTGCTTGCCCTTAGTTGACTTTTGACTCTTAGGTCTTAAGGGTTGACTTTGACTTTTTGATCTAGGAGTTTGACCATTAGACCCTTTAAATTGATTTTGTATAATTTTAAGGGTCTTCTCAAGTTTTTCAAGCCTTGACCTCAAGACTTGATTCTCTAATTCTAATTGCCCAATTTTTGAATTTTGATTTAAATCATGGGCATGGAACTTTCTAGGCATATGCCTAGTCCACTTAGGATTGAAACCTAGGTGCTCCTGCACCTTTCTAATGGTCTCCTAGGTAAAGTTGGTCTAGTGTTATTTGACCTAGGTTTATCCTTAGATAAATTATTTTTAGGGACATTAGTCCCAAATTTCTTCCTATTATCTAAGTGAATACTTTTAGCTCCTAAGCAATATTCTCTATTTCTAGCATGCTCTTTTTGATAAATAGCAAGATTGCTAAAATTATTTCTAGCATGCTTTTGAATATAAGAAGTAGAAAGAGCATTATTAAAATATACCTTAGGGTTAGCCTTAGCTCCCCCTACATGTGAAGCTCCATTTTGCCCCTTCTTCTCCCCCTTTGGGCATTGACTCCTATAGTGCCCCTTTTGATGGCACTTGAAGCAAATGATGTGCTCTTTGCTTCTTTGACTTTGGGGCACCGACTTCCTTGATTTTGCAGGTGGAGTCTTCTTAACCCGTTTAGGACACTTACTCTTATAATGTCCTTGCTCCCTACACTCAAAGCAGATAATATGAATTTTATCATTATTTGAAATGCTCGAGTTACCTAGATCCGTGATAGGTGCCGGAGTTGAATTTTGGGCTTCTTCATCTTGACCGGATGTTGAAGCTTCCTCCTTATTTTGTTCCGGCTCCGGTGTGGATGGTCTAACTTCCTCCCCCTCTATCCTAGAGGTTGAGGTTTGTCTTAACTCTACCTCTTCCACCACTTCTTCCTCCTCGATTATAGAAGTGGATGCTTCTTCCACTTCCTCCACCAATCCGGAAGTTGATTCCCTATCAACTTCGGACTCCTCAAGCTCTTTAGATGGAGATGTGCTTGCTTGAGCTTGAGAGGGTGTGCACTCTTCTTCTTCTTCTTCTTCTTGTTGGATTGATGATGAGTTTTCATGGAGCTTTGCCACTTGGCTCCATAGCTCCTTGGCATCTATATAATTACCTAACATACACAAGATATTGTTAGGTATTAACTCAACCAAAAACTTTATTACCTTGGTGTTTTTCTCGAAGGCTTGGACTTGCTCTTCGGTCCATCTCTTCTTTTTGAGGAAACCACCTTTTGGTCCTCTTGGCAATTCAAAGCCTTCCATTAAGATAGCCCATTCCTCAATGTCCCTCATCATTAGGAAGTCTTCAATTCTTGACTTCCATTGTTTAAACCCTTCTTGTCCATAGAAGGTATAGGGGATAGGTGTGTTGATATCCCATCCAAGCTTGTCTTGGAGTTCCATCTTTCCTCTAGCCTTTTAGCTCCCGGCGGTTAGTCCGTAGAAGAGCCCCGGGCTCTGATACCACTTGTTGGAGATTTGAGGCCGCTAGAGGGGGGGGGTGAATAGCGTCGATCGTACGAAGATGGAAATCGATCGCGTTCGTGTCTACAATTACGTTAGTGCGCAGCGGAATATATATAATAAAAGCAATAACGAAAAGCAATCACACGAACACAAACATATAACGTGGTTCGGAACCGAATGGTTCCTACTCCACGGGTCGAGCTCTAAAGAGCCCTAGTGATGCACACGCACTCACTAATCACAAATACTCCTTCTCGACACAAGTCGGAGGTGGAGAAACCTCGTACAAAAGATTACAACAATAATCTACAAGATGCAAGCAAATACAAGTAAGAAATACAATGCAAGTAAAGGAAAAACAACTTTACAAGAACTTTGGATTGCTTGATCTTTGATTGCCTTGAACTAGCTTTGAAGGACTGGAAAGCACCAACTTCCCCCTTCAATTTCGCCCAAGAAAATCGCCGCTAAATCCCTCCTTCCGAGCTGCTTTTATAACCTGCGTCGGGCTGGATTTTCGCCCATCGATCCGACGCCATAAGTCGGCCGATCGATGCCACTGTTGTCATGAGACAACGGGTCGATCCACGCTGGAAAAACTCCAACGGATCTCTTGGCGATCGGTAACGCGCCCGTAATCGCCCGCGATCGGCTACGGAGAGCGTTCTTTCGCAGAAGATAATCGCGCGATCGCGCCATCCATGGCGCGATCCGATCGACATCACCAATCGCTCGGTGGCGATCGATTGCGAGCATCCTGGCTCTAACACGGCAGTCGAACTCAAGTCGACTCCCGACAGTCGAACCGGCCATAATGCCAGTCGACTGCCAACCTCAAGAATGAGGTTTTAACCCAAATATGGTGTCTCCATACTTGCTAGACCACCTTTAGCCTAGACCTAAGCCTTCTAGCCACCTCCATCAGCCTCACGCCTCTCGGATCCCTCCAAGTCATCCATGACTTGTTCATCCATCGCGCTAGCTTCCAGGTGCTTCCATCGGCTATGTCATGCTAACGGTGTCTACACCGCCAAGGCACATTGGACTTACGCCGCCAAGACTCCGCTTGGACTTTACGCCGCCAATATCAATCCCCTTGGACTTCAAGTGCCAAGACTCAAGCTTGGACTTTCCCTTGCCAACACATGTTGGACTTCTCAATTGCCAAGACCCATGCTTGGACTTTCCCTTGCCAACTCATGTTGGACTTTTCCAAATGCCAAGTGTCCCACTTGGACTTTCAATGCCAAGTACCCATGACTTGGACTTTCCATTGCCAAGTACCCATGACTTGGACTTTACCTTGCCAAGACCCATGCTTGGACTTTCCCATAATCACATGGTCAACCCTGGTCAACCATCAAGTCAATTATAACCTGGGTCGATTGTATAAACAATCTCCCCAACATATTAACCGACATTAATGTCAAACATCAATGTCAAACCTATGTCTAACATACTTTGTCAAACATACTTTGTCAAACATCAAAACATCACTCGAGTCAAACTCGAGTCCTGGTCAATCGTGACCTGGGCCGATTGCACCAACAGTTGTTTCATGTAGATTTCCTCTTCTAAATCTCCATTTAGAAAGGCAATTTTTACATCCATTTGATGTACTTCTAGATTCCACAGAGTGGCAATTGCTAATAACACCCTAATGGATGTTATTCTTGATACCAGAGCATAGATATCAAAATAGTCCAGGTCGCCACGTTGTCGGTAACCCTTAATTACCAACCTTGCCTTGAACCTTTCTATCGTGCCTTCTGATTTCATTTTCTTCTTGAAAATCCACTTGCAGCCTAGTGCCTTACTTCCGGAAGGAAGATCCACTAGTTCCCAAGTATGATTTTGCAAGATTGATGAAATCTCATATGCAATTGCCTCTTTCCATTGAGGCCCATCAGACGAGTTTACCGCTTCTGAGTAACTCTGGGGATCACTTTCCATCATGAAGGTGATAAAATCCGATCCAAAGGATTTTTCCACCCGAGCTCTCTTACTCCGTCTGAGCTCACCCTCAACTGGTTCATCCATTTCTTCTTGCTCTTGTCTTCCGTGTACCCATTTAGAAGAGCTAGCATCCTCTCGGGTCTTAAACAGAAGCACGTGCTCAAAGAATGAGACATTTCTCGATTCAATAATCGAGTTCTTGTGTATCTCAGGAATTTGAGATCCAATCACAAGAAATCTATAGGCACTGCCATTATGTGCATATCCAATAAATATGCAGTCAACAGTTTTTGGTCCGATCTTGATCCTTTTCTAATCCGGCACCAAAACTTTAGCTAGACACCTCCACACTCGTAAGTATTTATAGGATAGTTGTCTACCATTCCACAATTCATAAGGGCTCTTATCTTTTTTTTTTTGGGCACCTTATTTAAAAGGTAATTAGCTGTTAACACAGCTTCCCCCCACAAGTGCTTAGGTAGGCCAGAACTTAATAGTAGAGCATTCATCATCTCTTTCAGAGAACGATTCTTTCGCTCAGCAACCCCATTTTGCTGAGGCGAGTAGGGAGCCATTGTTTCGTGTTTGATACCAAGTTCAGCACACAAATCTGCGAACGGTGATACATATTCACCGCCTCAGTCACTCCGAACCACCTTAATCTTTCTATTAAGTTGGTTTTCAACCTCATTTTTATAGAGAATAAATTTCTCTATAGCTTCATCCTTACTTTTAAGAAGATACACAATACAATATTTTGTGTTATCGTCAACAAAAGTGATGAAATACTTATTCCCACCTCATGTCGGTGTCCCTTTTAGGTCACACACGTTGGTGTAGATTAGGTCGAGTGGCTCAGTACTTCTTTCAACTTATTGAAATGATGACTTTGTCAATTTTGCCTCAACACAAGTCTCACATTTATATTTTGGGTCAAGGTGGAATGTAGATATGTTTCGCATGTTAATCAATCTACGCAACACATCGTAGTTAACATGTCCTAGTCTACCATGTCATAAACACGAAAACTCAGACATATAAGTGGAAGAGTTTTCAACTTTATTAACTTTGGGCATAATGGTCATTACACTTAATTTAAATAACCCATCAGTTACATAACCTTTCCCTACAAACATTCCATTCTTGGACAGTACAACTCTATCCAACTCTAAGACAATGCGGCCATGCTTGCTTAGCAACGATCCAGATACCAGATTCTTTCGAACTTCCAGAACGTATAACACATTGTTCAGAGTGAGCTCCTTGCTCGAGGTCATCTTCAGCATTACTTTTCCTTGGCCCATAATGTCCGAGGTTGCCGAGTTCCTCATATACAACTTCTCTCCATTAACTTCTTCAAAGTTGTGGAGTAACTCCTTATTGCAGCACACATGTCTAGTGGCACCAGTATCCAACCACCATTGCCGAGGGTTTGAACCCACTAGGCAGCCACCTGGAAAGTTTCACTCAGAACCATACCTTCCGAGTGAATCTCATGCAGAATCACCTGAAGCTCCTGAACTTGGCTGATCACTATCTTAGAGTCAACCATCTTGTAGTCCAGGAATCGGCCTACGATGAACTTCTTGGCACCAGCATCCTCCGTCTTGTATTTCTTGTCCAAGGACTCCCACAGCTCCTTAGCCGTTTTCTTCATGTTATACACAACGTATAGCGAGTCGGCAAGGCAGTTGAGAATGTAGTTTCTACACAGAAACTCTGAGTGATTCCATACCTCCACAATATTGAAGGTTTGTGCATCACTCGTACCCTCAGGTACATTAGGAGGATCCTCGGTCAAGAACTGAGCCAGATTTAGCGTGGTCAGGTAGAAGAGCATCTTCTGCTGCCACCGCTTGAAGTTTAACCCCGTGAACTTTTTTGGTTTCTCCCCATGATTAATTGGAACGCTACCAATCGGGGCGGAGGGAGTCATCACACGTTGAGTCTGTTGCACCTCAACTTCTTGTGTTGTGGCCATCTCAACAGACCGAGTCTGTTTTAAGTTTGTTGGATTATAAGGAGTATACCTTTCCTGATGGTAAACAAGGGAAAGTCCGAAAACTAATCGGACTTGTGTGTTGAGTCGACCACTTCCTTTTGCGTCCTTAATCAAGAATAATTTCTTCCGTTTAGAGCCAGATCAAAAGTCTCCGGCAAATTGCAGAGCTGGTTGCAGAGCTGGTTGCATAACTGGTTGTTGCAGAGCCAATTGCAGAACTGGTTGCAGAGCTAATTGTAGAACCAATTGTTGCAGAGCCGGTTGTTGCAGAGCCAATTGCAAAACCAGTTGTTGCAGAGCCTATTGCAGAGTCAATTGCAGAACCGATTGTTGCAGAGCCAATTGCAGAGCCGATTGTTCCAGAGTCAATTGCAAAATCGATTGATGCAGAGCCAATTGCAGAGCCGGTTGTTGCAGAACTAGTTGTTGTAGAGTCAATTGCAGAGTTTGTTGCAGAAGTGGTTGTTACAGAACCAATTACAGAACTTGTTGCATAGCCAATTAAAGAGTTGCCGATGTCTGTGTATACACAGTTTCTTTAAAACAGATTCGTCCTCCTCCGACAGGGTGCTTGCGAGGTTTAGCAAGACGTCTATTTTTCAGGATACAACAACAAAATCGCGGACTCCAACAAGCACAAGTAGTCCTCGGCGAACTGAACAAACACTTGAACGCTATCACTGTGGGGTTGGAAACAGAGAGTTATCCTCTTCCTCTCTTTGAATTCGCAATCATGTCTCCTTTTATAGAGGAGACCTATTAACGGTGGAATCGAAAGGTCAATCATAATGTCGCCTTGATTCGTTTAATCTACGTGAATCGAAAGGTCAGTCATAATGATGCCTTGATTCAATTAATCTACCATTAATTCATCAATTTCTTACCATTTATGTCAGAGTTTTAATGCGAACTTTCCACGGTTCAACGCGAAAGATGGCGGAACATCTTCCCCATCTTTCCGTTTTATCGATCAACAAGTTTGGAAGGATGACAGAACATTTTCTTTATCCTTTCTTTATATTTCCATAATTTTCATTCAAATTCTAACGGAAACAAATGCTAACTGCATTTTTTTTTCAATAGAAATTTAATTAAATGCCTCGCTGAAATCTTGTAGGCCGTGATAGTCCTGGAAATTGGCAATGTCTTTGAAATTTGACACGCCCTCCTTCGTGCAGATTGAAGCCTGTGGATTCTTCTTAATCCATTCTCGAATCCACTCGAGGCAGAGCTGAAAATTTTAATTATATGAAGTTAATCGAATGCTCAGACACATGTCCGATCTAACACGTACGTAAGAAGACTTGTGATATTTAAAAATACACGACTATGGAGCGTACCTGGTTTTCTGCAAGTCCCATTTGGATGACTCCATTGGGGTTTTTGGTTGGGTGAAAAGGGTCTTGATCGTACGCTTTCCATCCATCAAAGTAGCAGGAGTTCTCTCCATGGCCATCATACGTTGCCATACTCGAGAGAATCTGGTTGTCCGAGCTCGCATCATGATGAATTTCCATTGCCGATTAATTAGTTAAGTAAATAACCAAAGCCTCTAGTCCTTGACAAGGGAGATGGATAATGTGCTATCTCTAGTCGTTAGTTAATGCCTAAATTGTGATTTTATAGCCAAGTGAAAGGATTTGCCAATTCATTCAACTCTTGATCGTGTTGAGGGCCGCGCTCGTGAGTTCAAAATCACGTGTAGCCACCACAAATTCTATGTTTAATAAAACAAGAATTCTACTCAATTGCCATGAACTTGAATCGTCTCCAAAGAAATTAAAGTGAAGCAGCGGAAGCTTCGCTGCGAGGTCTCCATAATCTAAAAATGCGTCCTTATCTAAAACAGGTGGCAATTAAATCAGTGGATTATTTCGCACAGTAGAGGCGATTCCTATTTGAGTTCTACAACCTTAAAATTGTTATGATCCATCCATTAAGCTTACGGTCTCAAACCTGGCGGACTTCTTAGAGATTTCAAGAGGAGCAATTTTTTTTTCTTTCCATCGGTGCGACCTGGAAGTTTCTGGGGTTCATTTTTTTTCCTTCTTTTCCTTTATTTTTAAATAAAAATTTTCCTTTTACTCATATTACAACGCTTTTTATTCCCCTCCCTGTGTTGCCTCTTTCCTCTGTTGCCCTAACCAATTACAGCGATTTTTTTTTGTCGCTGCTGGTGCGATGTGTTGATAAATCCGTAAAAAAAATTATACAGTAGATAAAAATCGATTTCGAAGATGATCTAAAATTCTATTCTTGATTTAAATGACTATTCATTGTTTTATCAATCATGTTTAGACATAACTCTTTCATAATTTATTTTCTTTCAAATTTTGGGAGTCGGAATGAGAGGTTCATTAGATATATGATTCTAATCTTTTGTATAATTATAGTGATTTTTTTTAGGTTCAATGTTAGATTTTGATGTTTGTCTAAAGATTTTAAAATAAAACATATTTTTCACTTTAATTGAAATGTTGCATCGGAATTTAAAAGAATATACAGCTTAAAGAACCCATACTCAAAGATTGAGCAATGATTGGGTAACGAATTAAATTGTTGGGCGAAGAGGAAATGTTCAATGGCTTGAAGGTCTAAAAAAAATTTAAAGAAAATCGCTTAAGGCGATCGAAAGACTACATAATGAAAGCGCTAAATTGATGTTGAGGTAGCTCTAAAACCAATTATTGAGACCATGATAGTAATCATATATGCAATTGGCAATTCTATATCTATTCTCTCTAATTTTAACAAATCACAAATAATTAACTACAGAAATAAAAACAATTATAAATAAGACATACCAATCATTTGTAGGATTGGATGAGCTAGAGGAACAAATATTATTGGTGCAATTAATCTTTGATTAATCAAGTTCGAATTAGATTTTTATGATACTCTTTAAGGGGTGATTATTGGTAAAGGACAATCTAGTGATACTCTCTAGGAGTGATTATTAGTCAAGGAGGATCAAATTCAATGTAGAAGAGGAAATTATAATTAGAGAAAATAAAATATTATTGATATAATCGATCTCCAAATAGATTGACTAAAATGGATAGTTGTTTTAATATTGATGGTTTAACAAGTGATACGTGCAAATCATATAGGGTATATTTGGTCCAAGGTTATTATATATAACTTTAGTTATATGATTATTAGGTAATCACATAATCAAGATTATGAAGAATGAAACATAATTTATGTTGTTTGGTTCAATTCTAAATAATATAATAAAAACTTATTTGTTTGGAGGTTTTAAAATATAACATAATTTAATATTTTACTATATTACCCTTGATTCAATTGCGATGCTCAAGGGCGGCTCGGTGCCGTCGGTTGGCGGCGATGGCGTCGACGGCGGCGCGAAGCTGACGCGTCACGGGGCGTCGGTCGGTGGCCAAGCCCGGATTGGCGGCAAGCGGCGAGCAGTCAGCGAGTCGCGAAGTAAAGCGATGGCGGTGGTGGGTGCATGGCGGCGATGGCTGACCGACCGTGGCGACGATCGATCAGCAGCAGCGACCGACCGACGATGGCAGTCGGTCGGGTGGCGATCGTCGGTCGGCCGGCAGCACTAGCGGTGGTTAGTCGACGGCGGCGTCGCCGAGGATTTTATTATAGTAGAGTGAATTTGAAATTTAATAGAACTTTAGGTGTATTTCTGCCCTAATTGCTAAAATCGAAGGATAATTTTGGAAATAAAATATTGTTAACCTCGAAATCCAACGAAACCTCCATTTCCTTAGGTAATGTGATTCCGAGATGGATACTCATTTGCTAACGTTTACTAACATGACGATTATAATACATTACTTCGGAAACAATCAAAACCCTGAACCAAACAGGGTTATAATATATAACTTAGATCGATAACCAAGGCTATCCATAACTAGCCCAAACCAAACGCACCCATAGGATTTTAGGGATAGTTTTGGCACGCATCTTCTTACATTTTGTAGTTATTCGGGGGTTGCTCTTGTTACTTTTCATGTGCAAGATGGAGTTTTGGAGCATAATGATGACCCAGACAATGATCGTAGAGAGGGGGTGTAGTCTAGCCGTATTCCTAAGACACGGGTCCACTTTCGGATGAAAGACGACATTGATATGACTCTCCAGAGTAACACAAGGTCGACCTTGTGAAATTCACACGGTCGTACCTTATTCTAGAACGAAGGCTGGCGCTGATTTTCGAGCGCGACACACAGCTGACCGTGTGAAATTCACACGACTGTATCACATTGCAGTAAAACTTGGAAAATAGATTTTGCAGGTAAATATGAAAAACTGGGATCCCTCCTATATATAGGAAAGCACACCCAACCATCAGGGGGGAGGAGATGGCGGTTGGATGATGGTGGGTGCTCTAAAAAGCACCAAAAGCTCACAATCGGAGAGGAAAGAAGGCGACTCAAGGCCAACGACGAAGCTCCATCCAACGGAAGGCAGCCAAG
Source organism: Wurfbainia villosa (assembly GCA_025175895.1). Classification (NCBI taxonomy): domain Eukaryota; kingdom Viridiplantae; phylum Streptophyta; class Magnoliopsida; order Zingiberales; family Zingiberaceae; genus Wurfbainia; species Wurfbainia villosa. Next base: position 101,518,868 of record CM046000.1, on the reverse strand, counting down.
ACGAATTATCCAACCAAAGCAGGGTGTATTTCTTGATCTCTATAGAGTTGAATCATTGATTTTAGGACCAGGGAGTAGTCATGTGATTGTTGGACATATTTGTGCATTTATAATCTGATTTACTCTTTTTACAATTGTGTTTTGTGTCTCTTAGTTCTATGTTAATTTCGGTTAGCTTCTATATCTACCATACTTAGTCGATATAGATGTTGAGTGCACCTATATCAAAACCTTGGAGAATCAAGGAGGAGTTGAACGGTCGTCCTCCCTCCCATAACCCTAGATATTTGGATGTGAAAGAGTAGAGCATGAAATATGGTCCACCTGTTCATTGGGATAACATAGGACATCTTAAAACTCCATGAACCTAGTCTACCTAGAGGCCGCGAAGTAGGAGAAATCAACTCAGTGGTTGTGGGACCTATGACAGGGGCATTCCAGTGATAACAACCTCCTGAGCTTTGTGGATCCAAAAGGGATGATCTAGAAGATTAGGTAGATCCTGTGTAGAACCAAAAGTTCACCGAGATTAAACTTGATGATCCTTCCGCAAGATCAAGACTTGAGAACTTAGGAGCATAAATTTACAACATGTCCGACATCCCATAGGTGAAATCAAAATCTTGGAATCCTTTCCTTAACCATGAGAACAACCCTTTTACCTTTCTTCGAGTGACACCAATACTAGAGTTAGATCGTAACCTACAACTTTCAACCATCAAGATCCACTCTAAACGATCAAAGCTCACTGGATCCACCAATACTCGAATCTTAATCCCTGTGGAATCGATAATTTTATTATTTGACGACAACCGTACACTTGCGGGCGTTGAGCATGATCTGGTCTTCGACTTTGCAGTTGTGGACTTCGGTCAGCACACATCAATTTTTTGGCGCCATTGTCGAGTACTGATCGATTTGATATAGTTAGGAGGTGAATAGATTGGATCAGACATAGATTTCTTGTGCTATTATTGCAATTCAATTGTTTTCTTTAGTTTCTAGTTGTAGTTATTTTCTAGCAATTTCTTTTCCTTTATTTTTCATTATTTTATTAGTGGTTATTTATCCTTGTTTTACTGCTTATTCATTTTTAGTTGATTGCATAGATATTCCTGTTCTGTCCCTTGTATGCACAAGCATACGAGATCTAGAGATCTGCTTCTGCTAGATCCTGAGATAGACCGAATCTTTCATCGTAGGAGAGCTAAGCAGAGGGAGATGGAAGAAAGCAGTGCACCATTGGCGAACATCAGAAATCGTCCCCTATGGGACTATACCACCCCTAGTACCAGAGGATTCAGGTCGAGCATTGTTGGACCGACTATTGCAGCAACTAACTTTGAACTCAAACCTGCATTAATACACATGGTCCGGCAAAATCAGTTTGGAGGTGCAGCAGTGGAAGACTCGAATCAGCACCTAGAGATGTTTCTGGAGATCTGTCCCACACTGAAGTTTAATGGAGTACTAGCAGACACCATCCGCCTGAGTTTGTTTCTTTTTTTACTTAAAGACAAGCCAAAGACATGGTTACATTCACTACCTTCAGGGAGCATCATGACGTGGGAGCAGTGTGAGCTCCAATTCCTAAACAAATTCTTTCCTCCAAGCAAGACATCTCACATACGCCACCTGATCACTAGCTTCCACCAAAAGGAAGGAGAGTCTCTATTTGAAGCCTAGGATCGCTTCAAAGGTTTGCTTCATCAGTGCCCCCATCACGGACTTGAGAGATGGCTCGTGATTCACACATTCTACAATGGGATCACGTATGCCACGAAGGTGTCCTTGGACTCTGCTACAGGATGAACCCTGATGAATAAGATTATTGAAGAAGTCGAAGATCTTATTGAGGAGGTGGTCCAAAATCACCACTAATTGGCTTTTGAGAGTAGTCATCCCGCACCAATAGCAGGGAGATATTCTGTGAATTCAAATGTTGCTAATGCTTTTTGTGCAAGCTATGGAGTTGCAGGACATTTAGAAGATTTCTGTTCGAGGGAGGAAGATAATAAAGGAGGTCAGATTGAGCAAGTTGATGTTGTGGCCAGTTTCAATCAGAGGCCCAATGATCCATATTCCAACACTAATAATCCCGGCTAGAGAAATCACCCAAATCTCTCATATAGGAATAACTCAGGGAATTTCTAGCCGTCAGGAGGATATGGACAATAGAATAGTGGACGACAACAACCTCCAAAATCTAGACTTGAGTATATGATGGAGGGATTTATCCAAACTCAGCAGAAGGCGAATGCTAAATTTCAACATAGGCATTCACAGATGAAGGAGGTGCTGAAAGAGTTGAAAGCCTCTGTAGACTGTCTTGCAAACCGTCAAAAGACGTTGGAAATTCAAATTGCTCATATCGCCAGTTCTTATGCAAGAACATCGGGCAAGCTACTGAAAAATCTGAAGAGAATCTTGTGGAACAATGCAATGTGGTGATGCTATAAAGTGGAAAGATTTGAAGTAATCGCCGAGTAGATCAAGTGTCGAGGCAGAGCAAGGCTCAGGAAGGGAAGAGCCTCATGATAGGACCACAAGAAAAAAAGCTGATAAGCTGGAATTTGAGTCTCCCACAAGGGTGCATCCCCTGACTTCAATTTCTTTACCACAAAGGCTTACCAATGTAAAGTGAGATGCAGAATTTGAGAAGTTCTTAGCCATGATGAAGACCATATCAGAAGAGGTGCCGATCCTTGAAGCTTTGCACCAAATGCCCCAATTTGTAAAGTTTATGAAGGATATTTTGGCACACCGCTGGAAGGTTGAGTTTGCAAAAACAATGGCCCTGACGAAAGAGTCCAACGCTTACATTCAGAACGGAACTACACAAAAAGTAAAAGATCTAGGGAGTTTCTATATCCCTTGTCATATAGGTTCCACCGTGATTAGCAAGGCACTCTGCAACTTAGTTGCAAGTGTAAACTTGATGTCGTACACTATGTGCAGGAAATTGGGGCTGGAGAATCTGAAATTGACAACTATAATGCTGCAGCTTGTCGACAACACATACTATGACCCACTAGGGATCCTAAAAGATGTTCCAGTCAGGGTGGGAGACTTTACATTACCTACCAATTTCGTGGTTTTAGAGATGGAAGAGGACCCCAAAATTTCGGTAATCTCAGGAAGACCATTTTTAGCCACGATAGGAGTGGTTATCGACGTAAAGAACCATAAGCTAACTTTGTCTGTAGGAGATAATAAATTGGAATTCAAGCTCGCTAATGCGATAGACTTGGGACCCACACAAAGTAAGTATGTTATTCCTACAAGAGCAAAGACACAGAGTGAGGCTTTGAACTGATGAGGATGAGTGGAGATTTATGGAGCCACTTGAACCCAGTTGACACACAGGAGTATGGTCAAGCTAAAGACCTTAAACAAGTGCTTCTTGCGAGGCAACCCAAGTTTACTTTAGTTTATTTCAGTTTTACTTTCATTCATGCTAGATTAAATTTTTAGTTTTCACTTATCATTATGTTCTTATGTTTATAGTGTTTATAGGACTTACCATGCAGGAAAGAGCAATTTTTAGGAGTACACAGAGCAAGGCACAGGTAATCGTGTGAAATTCAAATGGTCATGCCCCATGGACAGAACAAGACATGATAGGGCATGTGGAGAAATCAAGGACCGTGTATTACATCTGGATGTTCTAGAGAGGCACACGGGAAACCGTGTGAAATTCACACGGTCGTGCCTTTCCTTGGAAAATTTCCAAGCACCACACACAGACTCACACACGGTCGGTCGTGTGAAATTAACATGACCGTGTTGCATTCCTTTAAAGGCACGTGAACCGTGTGCTTTGCCCCAAATTATCGTGTTCTTTGAGTTTCTTGCCCTAGCCCATGCACCTCTTTGGTTCCAACCTACAAGGAGATCTTCCTCGACCTTGATCTTCAACAAGAAGCTCTCCAGAAGCAAGGATGAAGAGGACAAAGCATACCGTAACTAAGTCTGTCCCATCCAAGCCCAAGTCTAGGGGGGGGGGGGGACAAGGAAGCAACCTCGGAGCAAGGTAATACTCCTTTAGCCAGTGTATTTCACAACGATGAACATAAATCTCACTTTACTATGCTCTCTAACTGTAGAATAGTCGCTACTAGGTATATAGATGAACCTTTGTTAGAAACCCTAGGTTTAAGGGATGATGTGCAGTGGCTATTTCATAATGTGAGATGGGATGAACTCATGAGCATTAGTTTCCCAACCTACCCTAGGGCTATACTAGAATTTTTAAGCTCGGTGGATGCGGAGATCTTATCAGGAAAGGATAGTAAAGAAAGGAAGATCACATTTAGATTGTTTAATAAAGAACATGAATGGGACCTCTATCAATGGAATGTGTGTTTCGGATTGCCTAGTGGGGGAGAGAGGAGGACACTTAATAATTTTAATGCTAGATTATTCTGATCTGAATTAACTGGAGAAACCTCTTATGACCCCTCTAGAGTCAAAACATCCCGTCTTGAAAATCCAATCTTTCGGTATATCCACCGCTTCATGGCTTGTACAATATTTGGTAGAGGAGAGAGTGATGGGGTTGTTAGAGATAGTGAATTGTTATTTTTATGGGACATGTTGCAAGGAAATAAAGTGGTGGATGTTGGATTGCACTTTATTCGACATTTGGTTAAGGTGTACAAAGCGCCAAAGGGGGATATAATTTTAGGAGATTTAATAACCCACATTTACGATAGTATGGGGTACGATTGTGAGGGGTTAGATAGAGTATAAGGGAGCCCTAGCCAAGACCTAGGGGTATGCATGGCTATGAAAATCATTTCAAGGGAAGGTGATTGCTTTTGATTTATAAGAAAGAACAAGACACCCAATAGGCTCCCTAATCCTGATTGTACCACCATCACCAACCGTGCAAATTGGCAGTTGGATAGGATAGTTGAGTCCCTGCTGTAAGAGGGATCCTCTGCCCGTGCACCCCCTTCACCACCTTTACATCATTCACCTTTAGATCCACCTATGTATAGGAGCCCTCCTAGTCCACGACTCGAGCGTGCACCATATTCTTTTGCTTCTATTGAGCAGGATGTAGGTCATTCTACATTTTATTTCTCGGAGATTAGATCTTGCCTTGATGATATTTACATGGAGTAACAGACACAGGGGTTGCGATGGGAGGAGAGCGGACTTTCACGCAGGCAGAGTTTCAGGATTTGCGAGGCCATTTCCAGTAGGTGGGGGAGTTCTATGGACACGCCCAGTAGCATTAATAGAGGGTGGAGGAGTTCTATGGCCATGCAGATCATTAATTCCAAGAGGATGCCGCCTACCGCTAGGAGATGTGGCAGTTCATGCGAGATGCATGCTCACAGTGGGCTAGGGAGAAGGACCATAGAGGTGTTGTTGAGTCTACCAGCTCACAAGTCGACCATATGTATATGTGGCACTAGTGCCTAAGTACACGAGTATCCTATGTTCCAGAGATGCCAAGATTGCCTGATTTCCCACCAAGACCACCACGCTAGAGGTATGCTTGAACTTAAGTTTGAGGGGGAAATATTTTCATTGCACTTTCTATGCTTTGGTAGTATTTAGATTTGTTTCATTTACAGTTGTTTTATTTCAGTTTTTAGTACATGTAGATGTCTTTAGATTCCTTTCGGCACTATTTCGTTTGATCTCATAGCTTGCTTCAATGATGTTTTTGAAAAATCTTAGTGGAATGTTTCCGTGCCAAAAGTAGTTTACTTTATTCTATCTTGTGGGACTTTATTTTGTGAAGATATAATGGATGTTCTCTATTTTCACATGTTAGCTTTTACTTTTATATACACTCATTGAAAATTCCCAAGGGAGGACCTAGTACATAACTAGTTATGATTCATCCTAATAGTTTAGTACTTTGAAATCCATAGGTGATCTTAGGTTAGCATTTTAGTTACTGGAGATGCTCGGATCATGTAATCCAAAAAAAAGAAAGAGAGAGAGATTGTGAGATTTTGAAAAGAAGGGGAAAAAAACATAATAGAGAGTGTATCATGGGTGGAAATGGTAAGGTGCCCCTTTGAGACTGAGTTAGGTTACTGGAGAAATGTCTACCAATTTCACTCGATATCGAGCATGTCTTTGAGACTTTGTGTTGACTCTAGGGAACGATCCTCACTTAGGGTAGGTAAGTGCCTAAAATCCAAAAACCTTATGAATACTATGGGATGACGAATTAACTTAACTTGGAAAGTACCCCCTTAGGAAAACTCTTTGGCACCTGCATGGAAAGCTAACTTGGTGAACTTAGGGAGTAGTCATGTGATTGTTGGACATGTTTATGTTGGAGATTCTAGGATCATACACAGCGAAATAAAGAAAATAAAATAACTTTTATTTCATCCCAGCCATCTCTTGGGGGCTAGAAATCCTTGTTATTGACATAATCTCATGCAAATACACAAAAAGAGAGAAGTTATACCTTCGAGATTCTTATTGAATTTGTCGAAACCATGAGCAAGACCAATGGGCCTTGCCTCTATCAGTTGTTGGAACGTCGGTGGCTGGCTAGAGGGAGGTGAATAGTCCTTAATCGTCGTATGGTGGAATTCGGTCATTCTTGCATGTCGCTTATCTATGATTCTTGTTAGCGCAGCGGAATAACAATAATAATACTAACGAGATATACAAATACACACAAGCACACACAATACACCAAGATGTACGTGGTTCGGAACCATAGGGTTACTACTCCACGGGTGAGCTCAACGAGCTCGTGTTATGCGCATGACACTAACAACAACTCCTTCTTGACAACACGTCGAAGGTGGAGAAATCTCGTACAAGCAATTACACTAAGTATTACAAGCAAATACAAATACAAGAAGAAATACAAGTAAAGAACACTTTATAAAACTTCGCTTTGATCACTTGTTTGTTGCTTGCTTTGGATTGCTCTTGAAGGACTGTAATGCAGCAGCAATTCCCCTTCAAAATCACCCTTAAAATCTTGGCAAAATCCTCCATCTCGAGCTCCATTTATAACCTGCATCGAGCTAATTTCGCACCTAGCAGTCGACTGCCAAAAGGCCCAAGTCGACTGCTCCTGTAGTCGTTGTCTCACAACCGCTTGATCCATGCTGGACAAGTTCCAACGGATCCTCCATCAGTCGACTGATCATGTCCATCAGTCGACTGATCATGTCCATCAGTCGACTGATGACCTAGTAGTTGACTGACCAGTCGGCTATGGAGCGTTCTGTGCCCGCGACACTTCCATCAGTCAACTGTCATCCCTCGGCAGTCGACTGCTGTCAACATCAATTAACTGACAGGCTACAAAACTACAGTCTAACACCAGTCAAACCCAAGTCGACTTGGAGCAGTCAATTGGTACCTATACCAGTCAACTGATATCGGGTAAAACCTCAAACACTAAGTTATTTGAGCATCCGACCGTCGGGTAAACCCCCAAACACCATGTTTGAGCCTCCGACACTCAGTCTTAGCCACTTGGCCAAGTCCACCTCATCCTCTTATGGAGTTCCCCATTGAAGCTCTCTTCCCTCGGCCTACGTCCCTCGGATGCACTAAGCGCACGGCTTCACAGCACCATCCTTCGCGTCTCTTGCCCTCGAAGTATGCTTCCCTTGGGCCTCACTCCATTCGCTCCCCGTCCGGTGGTCCCTTGGATGCATCAAGCACACGGCTTCGCAATGTCATCCTTCACTGACTCAAGGACCCCGAGCCTAGTGAACTTTCCAAGTCCTCAAGACTTCCACACCAAGCCTCATGCTTGGATTTTCCCAACACCAAGCCCCGTGCTTGGACTTTTCACCACCAAGGCTACACACTTGGATTTATGTGGCAAACCCATGTTGGACTTCCCATGACAATCCCATGTCATGCGTTTTGTCTAACATCAAAATATAGTTTGAGTCAAACTCGAGTCCTGGGTCGACTGCACCAACAATCTCCCCCTTTTTATGTTCGACAAAGCCTCAAACCCAAGTCTACCAATTATCCCCAATTGGCAATTCTCACATCCCAATGAGAATTCCAACTATCCCAATTGGTAACTTCTTCCCCTTTTTGACATACATCAAAAAGGTCCTCCCTAAGGGTATGAATGTCTCATATCCCAATAAGATCTTACAATCTCTCCCTTGGAGGAACACATGCCTACAATCTTTCTAATGATAAGACCCATATCACTTAAGAGAGGCAACTCAATTTTTCTCCCATGAGGAAAAATACATATCCATCTTCCCATGATGGATACCTCCCCCTAAAGGCTTGCTCCCCCTTGACCATTGCACCAACAATATCCTTGGAGAGTCTCTAAGCCAATAGGAACATTTAAACAATTAAAATTAAGGCAAAGTTAAACAATGAACTCTCATCCATCTTAAAATTGATACTCACCCTAAACACTTCTCCTAATCCATATCCAATGGATTTCCACCCTTTCTAATACTCTCCCAAGCATGTCCTAGGGTTAAGAGTGGTTAGGGGACCAAAGCATAGCTGAACATGGGCCTAACCACCATAGTTTATCCGAAATTAGCTTGGGCATTCGATCAGATCAGATATCACGATCATTATCACCTCATCACCGACCGCCTCCATGGCGGTTGATCGATAATTGCAAATGAGCTAAGTTTTGAAATGAATTTCTGAAATTCGTAAGTAAATATACATAAGGTGAAAAATTATGAAATTTTGTATGTATATTACTTATTACAATCATTATGGGTGAAAAATATTATAAAATTATTTTACCCACAAAATAGTGAGATTGATACAAAGTTCAAAAGTTGAGAAAAGCTTCAATATTAAGCCCTCTTTGTATCACCTCATTCAATGGTGATTGCTATCAAAAGATAGACTTCACCAATATTTTTTAAAATGTTTTTAAAATGTTTTTAAAACCTTTAATTCTTTTTTCCTAAACATCTCACTTGTATCTACATGTGCAAAACACATACAAGTCAAATATTAGTGAGATGTGAGGTCTTTGTTATTTAGGGTTTCATGCATATTTCTAGGCAACATTATTTGATTCCCTTATGCATGGGACTTTAAATCATGCCTTAGTCCTTAATTTTATTTTATTTATGCATGAATGATAATTATGGCATAATGATACAAGAATAAAGCATGTGCCATATAATCATAATGTCATGGCATGTGAATGAAATATAAGTATACATGACATATAAACATAACCCTAAATATGTTCATGACATTTTACATGATAAAAATAAATATGATGTCATGACATGGCAAGGCAAACAAAGCATGGCAATTATAAAATACTAAGGTATAGAATACCTAAGTGTTAAATTCAAATTGTCATTTCTAAAATTAAGTCCATTTTTGCCTTAATGCCAATTATCCCCCTAGTGTGCCAAAAACTCAAAATGGCACACCAATACTTCTAAGACCTAATTGTGACAATTTAATCATTTTTCAACTTCTCAAAGCATATTGGCACATCCTAATGTGTCAACTCACCACAGCTAGGTTAACTACCCATCCACTTAGGGTTGACATACCCTAACCCATCTAGCGTGAATCGATCATGCTCCTAGGAATCCAATACCTATTGGAGCTTCTTAGGTTAACTAGGTATTCACTAGGGATAACTTCCCTAGATGCCTTCCTAATGACCCTTTTTGGTTTTGACACCTTAGTCATTTGGGTCTTTCCTAAGTCAACTCTAGAGGTGACTCCTCCTTTGACCTTCTTAGTGGCTTTCTTAGTTTTTCTTAAGTCCTTGGCCACTAAACACACACCATGGCTAGTCTTAGGGATAACTTCCCTATTAGCCTTGGTTTTCCTAGACCTAAATATTGTTCCATAGTTAAATGGGGCATTATGGTAGGACATAGGTTTGTGACCCAAACCTTTCTTGCCCTTGGAAAATTCTTATTTCCTAGGCCTTAAGTTTTGATCCTTTGACCCCTTAACTGAATTTGTAATTATTTCTAGGGTCTTCTCAAGTTTCTCAAGCTTTGACCTCAAGGCTTGGTTTTCCATCTCTAACCTTCCCAATTTTGATTTTTTATTTATCTTTTGGGAATTGTTTTTCTTCTTGGGCATGTGTCTACCCTTCTTAGGGTTTATGCCTAAATTCTCTTCTATTCTCCTTATACTCTCCCTAGGCAAGATAGGTCTAGAATTATGGTTTCTAGGTTTGCCCTTAGATAAACTAACATGCTTGGCTCCTAAACAAACATATTTATTCCTACTAGCATGCTTTTCATTAATAATAGCAAGTGAACTAAAATAATTTATAGCATGCTTCTTATTTCTAGGAATTGAAGGTGCATTAATTAAATTTACCTTAGGGTTAGCTTTAGAAGCTCCCCCTACATGAGATGCCCCTTCTTACCCTTTCTTCCTCCCCCTAGGGCATTGGCTTCGGTAGTGTCCTCTTTGATTGCATTTAAAGCACACAATGTGCTCTTTGCTCTTTCTAGTGAGGACTCCAGCATCCTTTGACTTTTGATTGACTTTTGGTGTCGGTGCCTTTTCCTTAGCCAATTTTGGGCATTTACTCGTGTAATGTCTTTTCTCCCTACACTCAAAATAAATTATGTGATCTTTATTTTTAATTATAATGCATGAGTTACCAATGGAGGTGGTGGAAGCCTCTTGATCACTTCTTTCGAAGGTAGATGCTTCGTCTTGACCTTGCTCTGGAATGGAAACCCTCTCCTCCCCCTCAATACTAGAGGTGGAGGTTTCCACCAAGGCATCCACATCTTCAAATGTAGATGGTGATTCTTCAACATCCTCGGATCCGGATGTTGATGGGCACTCTTCCTCGACTTCTTCCTCTACTTGTGCCGATTTGGGATGTTCATTGAATTTTACCACCTTATGCCATAGCCCCTTTGAATCCCTATATTCACCTAGCCTAGACCAAATGTTGTTAGGAATCAAATCGCTAAGCAATGTGATTACCTTGAGATTTGTCTTGAAATCCTTCATTTGGTCCTTGGTCCATCTTGCCTTTTCAATTTGTCTATTGCTTTCATCCCTAGGTATTTCGAAACCATTTTCTAGAATTAACATGAAATCGAAATCGGTTTCAAGAAATACCTCCATTTTTCTTTTCCACCATTGAAAATCCCCTTCGAATTTTGGTGGTTGGAGGTTTAAATTAGCCATTGTCGATGATTGTGCGCCGATGAGTCCGACGACAATCTCCTTGCTCTGATACCACTTGTTGGAATGTCGGTGGCCGATCAGAGGGGGGTGAATAGCCCTTAATCATCGTATGGTAGAATTCGGTCGTTCTTGCGTGTCACTTGTCTACGATTCTTGTTAGCGCAGCGAAATAACAATAATAATACTAACAAGATATACAAATACACACAAGCACACACAATACACCAAGATGTATGTGGTTCGAAACCTTAGGGTTTCTACTCCACGAGTGAGCTCAACGAGCTCGTGTTATGCGCACGACACTAACAACAACTCCTTCTCGACAACACGTCAGAGGTGGAGAAACCTCGTACAAGCAATTACACTAAGTATTACAAGCAAATACAAATACAAGAAGAAATACAAGTAAAGAACACTTTACAAAACTTTGCTTTGATCACTTGCTTGTTACTTGCTTTGGATTGCTCTTGAAGGACTGGAATGCAGCAACAATTCCCCTTCAAAATCACCCTTAAAATCTTGGCAAAATCCTCCATCTCGAGCTCCATTTATAACCTGCATCAAGATGATTTTGCGCCTAGCAGTCGACTGCTCCTGTAGTCGTTGTCTTACAACAGTTTGATCCACGCTGGATAAGTTCCAACGGATACTCCATCAGTCAATTGATCATACCCATCAGTCGACTGATGACCTAGTAGTCGACTGGCCAGTCGACTACAGAGCAATCTGTGCCCGCGACACTTCCATCAGTCGATTGCTATCCCTCAGCAGTCGACTGCTGTCGACATCAGTCGACTGCCAGGCCATAAAACTGAAGTCTAACACCAGTCGAACCCAAGTCGACTTGGAGTAGTCGACTGGTACCTATACCAGTCGACTGATGTCAGGTAAAACCTTAAACACCAAGTTGTTTAAGCATCTGACCGTCGGGTAAACCCTCAAACACCACGTTTGAACCTCCGACACTCAGTCTTAGTCACTTGGCCAAGTCCACCTCATCCTCTCATGGAGTTCCCCACCGAAGCTCTCTTCCCTCGGCCTACGTCCCTCGGATGCACCAAGCGCACGGCTTCGCAGCGCCATCCTTCACGTCTCTTGCCCTCGAAGTATACTTCCCTTGGGCCTCACTCCATTCGCTCCCCGTCCGGCGGTCCCTCGGATGCATCAAGCACACAGCTTCGCAATGTCATCCTTCACCGACTCAAGGACCCCAAGCCTAGTGAACTTGCCAAGTCCTCAAGACTTCCACACCAAGCCTCATGCTTGAATTTTCCCAACACCAAGCCCCATGCTTGGACTTTTCACAACCAAGGCTACACACTTGGATTTACATGGCCAACCCATGTTGGACTTCCCATGACAATCCCATGTCATGCGTTTTATCTAACATCAAAATATAGTTCGAGTCAAACTCGAGTCCTGGGTCGATTGCACCAACATCAGTATCCACGCTGGGATCACCTGAGACAACTCCTAGAGAAGCAAGTTTTTTTCTATGATTGGTGCTAGCCAACCGAGGGAGACAAGAGAAGAAAGAGGAAAAATGACTACCCCGAAAGAAAACAAAGAGTTACCTCTAAAGAATATCAAGGGATATATTATAGATCTCTAGATTAGGGCATCTAAGGAGACTTAAACGGAACCTTTCTTTTCATAATTATCTCATAATTAAGGTAAGAACAACCCAGGAAATTTTCATCAAAAAAATCTCAAAATCGGCGGAGCCACGACACGGCCATGTGTTTTATACACGACCGACCGTGCCAAGACACATCCATGCCAGGACACACGGCTGGTTGTATGTTCTGCTATGCATAACCTTGGTTTTGTCCATTTTTTACCAGAGCTAAGCACGACCCATGCCTGATTAGGCACGACCGTGTGAGGCTTTGTATGATCTGTTTGACTTTGTTTAGGTGTGATATGGTCATGCCAAGTCCAATAAGGCCATAGGAAGTTCCATAGCCTCCATTTCACACTTTCTTGGCCTGGTCCAACCAGATACATCCTCTCTCATTGAGAATCTCATTCTCATGCTTATGTTACGTCTCAAGATCACCCGTAGTGTGTGTGACTCAATAGGTTCCCACCTATGTTGGTCATTAATAATTAACCCCTTAATTATGAATAGATCATGAGTGGCACCTAGCAATACATCATGATCACCAATTGACCAGAAAGTCTAAATTGATTCCAGAATGTTTTTGAATCCTTCATCAGCTACAATAATTTCTGTGTTTTGTTCCCCTCACTCATCCTATATCCACTTGGTTTAGGACGTGGTCTATGTGCTCATCCCCACTAGGCTGACTACGTCACACCTAGTCCAAGTTAGTTTTCTTGTCATGTGGATTCAAGTTACTCATACATGTCCTCATGAAGATTATCTTCTTATCATGCTTGCTCTGGCCAAAGACTTCTGTGTAACAATCCTGACAAGAGGCCTAGGATATACATCTCCTTTACATAAGAAGTGGTGAATTCTCTGTGGGTTATTCAAACACTTTTGATCATTTTGACTTATACCCAATCAACCCAGTGTTACACCTCCTATAGAGATGACTGCAAAGAAGTCAAAGTAAATGCACCATGATCAAGATGACTTGAATACCTCAAGTCTAAGGAATCTAGCACTTGAGCTACAGTGAGATCTTCAACGACATATATATCCATATGAAGTCTCATAGTAGGTCATTCCAATGAATTAGTTACCTTAACTAGCACTCACATGTTCACTCTCAGCATCCCTATGCTTTCATTCAGTGAGTATTAAATGCTTGGATGGACCAAAGAGCATAACATGTGCTAGTCTCGTAGAATTAGTGATGTCCAATCTCATCAATTCATCGACTAGGGATAGTTTCAATATTTACATGATTACACATAATAAGATACTCACTAATTGTGATCCAATCATAATTTTGTTTGATGCTATGTATCGTATTGTGAACTTCAGTAGATGAGTTTAAGAACTAATCAAATACCTAACCAATGCATACTCAAATAGTGAATTTTATTAATAACTTCTAATGCGATTAGCTTAAGACATCTCTCAATTACATCAAACTCTCACTTGGACTTCAGCCAATCACCTTGGTATTTAATATCATAGGCCTCTAAATACCTCTTGAACTTTTCTTGGGGAAGAGGCTTTGTCAAGGGATATGCTAGATTCCTATCGGTGGAAATTTTTTCTATTTGCACGTCTCTTCTACCTATGATCTCTCTGAACAAATGGTAATGGTGAAGTACGTGCTTGGATCGATGATGAGACTGTGGCTCCTTCACTGTGCAATGGCACCATTATTGTCGTTGTAAACCAGTAATGCTTCAACAATGCTCGGAACTACTCCAAGTTCAGTAAATAACATCTTGATCCATATCGCCTCCTTTTTTGCTTCACAAGCTGCAATGTACTATGCCTTCATGGTAGAATCAGCAATGGTATCTTGTTTGGAACTTTTCTAATTCACTGCACCTCCATTCAAGATGAATATGTAACTAGACTGAGATTTGGAATCATCCTTATCTTTCTAGAAGTTGGCATCAGTATACCCGCTCACTACCATATCACCTCCTCCATATACCAAGAACAAATCTTTAGTCCTTCTCATGTACTTAAAGATTGTCTTGACAGCCACCTAATGGTCCATACTAGGATCTGACTAGTATCTACTCGTAATGCTCAAAGCGTACGAGACATCGGGTCTCGTATATAACATAGCATACATGATCGATCCTATAGCTGACACATATGGGATCTGACTCGTGTGAATCCCCTCATATTCAGTGCACGGACATATAGACTTTGAAAGGTGAATCCCATGCCTCATGGGAATGAAACCTTTCTTGGATTCTTCCATGCTAAACCATTTTAGCACTTTGTCTATATATGTAGATTGTGAAAGACCAAGCAACCGATTCAATCTATCTCTATAGATCTTAATCGCCAAAATATAGGTTGCTTCTCCCATGTCTTTCATGGAGAACATTTGGACAACAAGGCCTTGATTATTTGCAAAATAGGAATATTGTTTCCTATGATTAATATATCATCGACATACAATAATAGGAACACGATCGCACTCCCACTAACCTTCTTATACGGATAGGGCTCTTCAAGATTTTGTGAGAAATCAAACATTTTGATTGCTTAATCAAAATGGATATTTCAACTCCTGTATGCTTGCTTCAATCTATAAATGGATTGTTGAAGCTTGTATACTTTATTTTTGTCAATGGATGTGAAACCCTCATGTTGTATCATATATACATCCTCTGACAATTATCTGTTAAGAAAAGCTATTTTCACATCCATCTGCCATATCTCATAATCAAAATGAGCTACTATAGCCAAGAATATCTGAATGGATTTAAGCACACCTACTGGTGAAAAGGTTTCATCATAGTCAACACCTTATCTTTGATGATAGCTTTTGCCACTAATCTAGCTTTATAGGTAATAACATTACCATTCATGTCGGTTTTCTTCTTGAAAACCCACTTGTAGCCTATAGGTATTATAGTTTCAGGTGGGTCCACCAAGTTCCAAACTTGGTTTTCATACATGAAATCCATTTCTAATTTCATGGTTGTTAGCCACCTATCCATGTCTGAACTATTCAGTGTCTCTTCGTAACTAGTGGGTTCCTCATCCTCTATGAGCAATACGTCATTAGATTCACTTATGAGAAATCGATATCTCTCAGGAATCTTACGTGTCCTACTAGATCTACGAGGAGGTGGCATATCACCAGCTTCAACTATTATCTCATTCGAATGAGTAATCAGTTGTGGTTCTTAACTAGGCATCTCTTTTGTATCTACCAGAGTCTCTTGAACTACACTTAGTTCAATCTCACTCCCACTGTTTTCCTGTAAGAGAAACTTCTTCTCTAGAAATACAACATGCCTTAAAACAAACACCTTTTATTCCAAGGGATGATTGAATTGGTAATCCCTTGTTTCCTTAGGGTAACTAATAAATATAATAGACATTTATCAGACTTAGCCTTTAGCTTGTCTGATATTGTCCTCTTCACATAAGCAGGACAATCTCATATCTTCAAATAAGATAAATGAAGTTTTCTACTATTCCACATCTCATATGGAGTAGTATAGACTTCCTTAGTCGGGACTCTATTTAACAAGTAAATAGCGGTCTCGAGTGTGTAACTCCAAAAGGATTTTGGAAGACTTGCATGTTGCATCATTGACCTAACCGTGTTCAACATGGTTCGATTTTGCCTTTCATCTACACCATTATATTATGGTTTTTAAGGTGGAGTCCTTTGGGATAAGATGTCATTGTCCTTTAGATAATCTTGAAACTCTTGGCTTAAGTATTCACCACCTCGATCCGATCGATCGAAGTATTTTAATACCATTCCCAAGTTGTTTTTCTACTTCATTTTTGAAATTTTTAAACCTTTCAAAGACTTCAGATTTGTACCTTAACATATACAAATACCCATATCGTGGATAATCATCGATAAAGGTAATGAAGTAGTTATAACCTCCTATAGCATGAGTTGACATTGGTCCACATATATCAGTATGTACAAGGCCCAATACCTCAACTGCCTATTCACCTTTTCCTCTAAAAGGTAACTTAATCATCTTTCCTTTTAGGCATGAAGCGCATGTGTCTAATGAATCTGATTCATAAGACTCAAAAATGCCAAGTTTATGCAGTTTGGACATGCATTCTTTGATTATATGGCCAAGACGACAATGTTATAATTACGAGGTCAACTGATTATCTAACTTAGTGCATTTGCTATTTGATTCGATATTGAATATCTCATTGGATGTATCTAACATGTAGATTCCATTATTTAACATTCATGTAGCATAAAGAACACCATTTAACGTAATGTAACACCAATTATTACTGAACGTCAAATGATAACCTTTCTTATTCAAACATGAAATAGAAACAATGTTCTTTATTAATGTGGGAATATAAAAACAATCATCTAACTCTAAAACCAGTCCCATAGGAAGTCGCAACCTATAAGTTCCCTTGGCTACAACAACAACTTTTACTTCATTGCCAACCTTTAGATCTGCTTCTCCCTTAACCAGTCTTCTTCTATTTCTGAGCTCCTGTATGTCATTACATATATGTGAGTCACACCCGGTATCCAATATCCAAGTGTTAGAAGAAATAGTATGACATTCAATAACATTTATACCTAAAGTAGATTAGGCATCAGATGCTTTTTTCTACTTCAATAACTCTAGATACTACTTGCAGTTTCTCTTCTAATGCCCATCCTTGCCACAATGATGGCAGGTGCCCTTAGAAGTTGATTCTTTCTTCTTTGCCTTTTTCTTCCCTTTGGCTACAGTTTTTGAATTCCTCTTAGAACCTTTCTTTGAGAAGTCAACCAACATCACTGCCTTTTGTTCTTTAGCAACAGATGATTCCACTATTTTGAGCATATTGATCAACTTAGGAATAGTGGACTCAATCTTATTCATATGATAGTTCATCACAAATTGTGAATAGCTATCAGTCCGACTATGAAGAATTAAGTCAATACTTAATTCATGGTCCATGAAAAACCCTAATTATCCCAATCGCTCAATATAGCCATTCATTTTCAGTGCATATTGCACTGCAGATGAACCCTCCTGCATCTTTGAGCGAAAGAGGAGTTGGGTGACCTCTAACTTTCATATCTCACTTGCTCATCGAACAACTCACGAAGATGGAAGACAATTGTATTAGCATCCATATGCTCATGTTGCTTTTGCAACTCTGAAGACATCGACGCTAGCATAATGCAACTCGCCATCTCAGAGTCAGCAACATGTTTTTCATAGGCCAACTTTTGGTCACTAGATGTATTATCTGCAGGAGGTTTGGGAAGAACTTCTTCAAGGACATAAGCTAGCTTCTCAGCCTTGAGAACAATTCTCAGGTTGCGAAGCCAGTCCAAGAAGTTTGGCCTAGTCAATTTGTTGTTGTCTAAAATAAAACGTAAGTTAATGGAGGTCGACATATTATTCTAATTAGTACCTAGACATACAAAAAGGTGTATAAGAAAGATGAATTTATAGTAATGCAAATAATTTACATTAACAAGAAACTCCCACTATTTTTATCAAATTCAATAGCCCCCACTTTGAATTTGAGAGATGGTATGTTATCTCATAGTGGGTTGATATCCATTATGACTACGAACAACCTTAGAGGGAGTCCAATAAGTCATTCATAGTCATAATGTTAGGTATCAACAGTACCTATTATATATCAAATATATAACTATCACTTTATGCTATCAACTAATTGAATGTTCACATATATATTAGGTTATTAACTTATTAACATTTATGCATAATTGCACCTCTATCCACATTGACCTTGGAGGGAGTCCAACAAATCAATGCTTTCAGTCAGGACCAACCCATTAATCGTGAGATCAAATTTAAATTATTTGAACATATCCAATTTACAAGCTAGGCTTGGAAGGAGTCCAACAACCCAAACTTGAAATTGACCTCTGGTCCTTACCATCTAAAGTAAATATCGAATCTCATATGAATTGAACATGCTTGATGTCATGCTAGGCTTGGAGGAAGTCCAACAGCCCAAACATGAAAAATAACTCTAGTTCAACCATATTAATGGAAGGTGTTAGCCCTAATATTTGCATGAGGAATTTCAAGTTATTATAGGTCTCATCTATAAAATAAAATAAACCTAAATATGGAAAATCAAGGTCACATTAGGAAACAAATTTCCCGATGTGAACGTGAGTCGAACAATTGACACACATACCATTTTAAGAATTAGATGCGTGAACCGCACAACCTATTCCCCAATGCATGGCTAGTCTATGCTTAGGCTCTAATGATGCAGCCAACACCTTCAATGTTTCTAGGCGCATCCTCAGTATTTCCTTTTCGGTTACTAACATATCCTATATGTAGAATCATTTAATATATCATATAGAAAAACATCACATAGGTATATTAAAACATCAAACATGCTTTAAATATTATCCTACAACATGCGATGTATGTCAAACAAATAAGGTGGCTCTAATACCACTTGTTGGAGATTCCGAGATTATACGCAACGGAATAAAGCAAATAAAAAAAATTATTTCATCCCAGACATCCCTTGGGAGCCAGGAATCCTTGTTATTGACATAATCTCATGCAAGCACACAAAAAGAGAGAAGTTATATGTTCGAGATTCTTATCGAATTTGTCGAAACCACGAGCAAGACAAATGAGTCTTGCCTCTATCAGTATCCACGTCAGGATCACCTGAGACAACTCCTAGAGCAGCAAGCCTTTATCTCCGATTGGTGCTAGCCAACCGACGGAGATAAGAGAAGAAAGAGGAAAAATAGCTACCCCGAAAGAAAACCAAGAGTTACCTCCAAAGAATATCAAGGAATATATTTATAGATCTCTTGATTAGGGAATCTAAGGAGGATTAAATGGAATCTTTCCTTCCATAATTATCTCATAATTAAGGTAAGAACAACTCAAGAAATTTCTATAAGAAAAATTCCAAAATCGACGGAACCGCGACACAGTTGTGCCAAAAGACACGGTCGTGCCAAGACACACGGCTGGTCGTGTGTCCTGCTGTGCATAGCTCTGGTTTTGGCCATTTTTTACCAAAGTTAGGCATGACCTGTGTCTGATTAGGCATGATCGTGTGAGGCTCTGTATGATCTGTTTGACTTCATTTAGGTGTGATATGGTCGTGCTAAGTCCGACAAGGCCATAGGAAGTTCCATAGCCTCCGTTTCGCACCTTCTTGTGGTGGTCCAACCAGATACATCCTCTCTCATTGAGAATCTCATTCTCAGGCTTGTTTTACATCTTGAGATCACCTATAGTGTGTGTGACCCAATAGGTTCCCGGCTATGTTAGTCATTCATAATTAACCCCTTAATTATGAATAGATCATGAGTGGCACCTAATAGTACATCATGAGCCTCAATTGATCGAAAAGTCTAAGTTGACTTCAGAACATTTCTGAACTCTTCAGCAGCTATAGTTATTTTCGTGCCTTGTTCCTCTCACTCATCTATACCCACTTGGTTCAAGACATGGTCTATGTGCTCGTCCTCACTAGGCTGACTACATCACACCTAGCCCAAGTTAGTTTCTTTGTCTTGTAGATTCAAGTTACTCATACATGTCCTCAAGAAGATTGTTTTCTTATCATGCTTGCTCTGGCTAGAGACTTCTGAGTAACAATCCTGACAAGAGGCCTAGGGTGTACATCTCCTTTACATAAGGAGTAGTGAATTCTCTGTGGGATATTCAAACACCTTCGATCATTTTGACTTATACCCAATCAACCAAAGTTACACCTCCTATGGAGATGGTTGCGAAGAAGTCATAGTATAAGGCGCCATGATCAAGATGACTTGAATACCTCAAGTCTAAGGAATCTCGCACTCGAGCTGCAATGAGATCTTCAACGACATATAGAACCATAGGCATGGTGGTTTCGGCGAAGGGCTCCGAGGCGCCTAGGGTCGATTCGCTACCAGCCTTGTGGCGGGTGGAGGTGCTCGATGCCCCCCTGTCCCAGCGTGACCGGCCCATCAGGTGCCCACGAGCTCGTACGCCACGGGCCACCCGTCACCCTGATTTACTCTCGTCAACCGGTGGGGACTCTAGTTGAAGGCCTTGGGGCGGGGCCGGTTGGCCCTGTGGATTAGTGGGCGTAAGCCCGACACCACAGGTTAATCAAAAAAAAAATATGAAGTCTCATAGCAGGTCATTCCAATGAATTAGTTACCTTAACTAGCTTCCACATATTCACTCTTAACATGCCTATGCTTCCATTCAGTGAGTACCAAATGCTTAGATGAATCAAGGAGCATAACATGTGCTAGTCTCACAGAATTCGTGATGTCCAATCTCATCAATTCATCGACTAGGGATAGTTTTAATACTTACATAATTACACATAATAAGATACTCACTAATTGTGATCCAATCACAATTTCTTTCATGCTATGTATCGTATTATGGATTTCAGTAGATGAGTTTAAGATCCAATCAAATACATAACCAATGCATACTCAAATAGTGAATTTTATTAATAACTTCTAAGTCGATTCCTTAAAACATCTCTCAATTACATCAGTTTATGCATTTATAATCTGATTTACTCTTTTTATAATTGTGGTTTGTGTCTCTTGGTTCTATGATAATTATGGTTAGCTTCTATATCTACCATGCTTAGTTGATATAGATGCTGAGAGCACCTATATCAAAACCTAGGAGAATCAAGGAGGAGCTGAATGGTCGTCCTCCCTCCCATAGTCGTAGATATTAGGACGTGAAAGAGTAGGGCATGAAACATGATCCACCTGTTCTTAGGGATGACATATGACATCTTAGAACTCCATGAACCTAGTCTACCTAGAGGTCATGAAGTAGGAGAAATCAACTCAGTGGTTGTGGGACCCGTGACAGAGGCATCCCAGTGATAACAACCTCCTGAGCTCTGTGGATCCGAAAGGGATGCTTTAGAAGATTAGGTAGATCCCGTGTAGAACCAAAAGCTCACCGAGATTAAACTTGATGATCCTCCTGCAAGATCAAGATTTGAGAACTTAGGAGCATAAATTTACAACATGTCCAACATCGCATAGGTGAAATTGAAATCCTAGAATCCTTTCCTTAACTGTGAGAACAACCCTTTCACCTTTCTCCGAGTGACACCGATACTAGAGTTAGACTGTAACCTACAACTTTGAACCACAAAGATTCACTCTGAACAATCAAAGTTCATTGGATCCACCAATACTCGAATCTCAGTCCTTGTGGGATCGATAATTTTATAACTTGACGACAACTATGCACTTGCGGGCGTTGAGTGTGACTTAGTCTTCCATTTTGCAGTTGAGTGCTTTGGTCAGTACACATCAACATGAAGTGTAAGAAGATCACAGTTGATCTAATACTTAAAAATTGAAAAAATCCAAATGCATGGATCATGAAGAATTAGACACTTGGAAAGTAATAGAAGTTATAAGAGGTCACGTAGGATCAGATGTTAGGAATACAAATAAAAGTCCTAAAAGTTCATGAAGAATCAAATTTCAAATGTGAGATAAGAAGTCCAAATAGGTTAATGAGGAATGAATGTTTTGTAATAGTGAAGTCCTAACAGATCAAAGTTAATCGAATGTTTGGCATGAGAAGTGAAATCCAAACAGGTTAAAGAGAACTGAATATTTGAAAAGGATAAAATCCTAGCTAGTCAAGGTTGACCTGATGCTAAGTGAGTGAAGTCTTGATATATTAAGGTTGACTAGATGTTAGGCAAGTAAAGTTTGTCATGTCAAGATTAATCGAATGTTTGCCATGAGAAGGAAAGTCCAAATATGTCAAGGATGGTCAATTATTTGATAATGATGGAGTCTTGGCAGGTCAAGGTAGACTGAATGTTAGATAAGTTAAGTCCTAGCATATCAAAGTTGATCATATGCTAGGAGAATAAATTTCTAGTAGGTCAATAGTGATCGGATACTAGGTGAGAGAAGTCTTAGTTGGTTGTGGTTAATCAAATACTAGGAAAAGTGAGAATTCAGTCTTGGTAAGACTGAATAAGAGGTATCAATTGACTAATAACAAATATTAGTCAACTAATGAGCTTGAAATCTTGAGATTGGGGTTAAGGGTGTTTGCGATGTGATTAATCGACTAATCCATCAGCAAAGTGGTGAACTCAACTTATCTTACTAATCAAATAGTTGAAGCTTGATTGTCTAACTCGACTAATGGAGAAGAACAATCAATGATAGCATTGTGCAACTTATAGAAGGTTTGATAGTCAATAAAAAAACTCGATTGTTTATGCATCAATTGATTGATAGTCATGATCAGTCAACTAATGTTAATTAATCAAAAATAAGTAGAAAGAGTCATTTTACAGGTGCAATATTTTGATCTATAGTAGATCAATCAACTGATGAGTTTTACCAATCGACTGTTAGGTAAAAATTAGCATGATCTATAGCTTATAAAAAAGGCTCCATGGACTTTTGAAGGGGACTCATCTTGAAGGTTTTGGACGACACTGTTTATACATTTTCAAATCTTAGGAAGCAATCTAAAGCGATAAAAAAACTAACCAAAGTAAGAGATTTGTGTAAATTATTGTTTACTTTACATTTTATTTTTTCTATTTTTTTTATTGTATTTGTATGTAAAGAATAGGCATTCTAAGAGTTTCTTCACCTTGTGAAAATACCCGAGAAAAAGAAAACATAGTGGTAGTAGCTATGCTAAAACTAAGTCATGGAGTAGGAACTAGAGATTTTGAACCATATAATAAAATCTAGTTTGTTATGGATGTGTTTTTCTTATTTTTTTTTTCTTTTAGTTTCTGCTGCACATTAATATTTTGTAGAAGAGCACAATGAACAACGATCAAACAATAAATCACTATTCACCCCTTCTAGCAATATTAACAGTTCAAACATACATCATTTAATCAAGGTTCTTTTCTTTCATTCTTATTAACAATGTTAGTACACAACAAAATATAAAAATAATAAAAACAAAGAATAATAACACAATAATTTACATGGTTCGACGATCCCCAAGGTTTCTACTCCATGACCTGTATCTTGATCACGAGCCACCAATATTCTCCTTTCTATAGAACACAAACAAACATGACTAAAAAGTACATCCCCTTTGGAAGCCTTGAATGCACGCAACACTCATCTTGGAACCTCTTAGATCACATTGATGTTAAGAACTTCAAGAGCATTAAATGCTAAATTAGTTGCATGAGATATACTAAACATGCTACTCGATGTCACTTTTATGGACATCTTCTAGTCACCCAAAAGCCTTTTGGTCACCCAGAAGCCTTCCAGGTGTCCCCACCTTAACCGTTATAATTTGCTTGTTGTATAGCTCTTATCCCTACTTCGGTTGCCTAGAAGCCCTTTGATTTGCCCATAAGACTATGTGGTAGCCTCTAACGATTAACTCCTCGCAAAGGCTCAGTGACCTATCCTTCTTGTTGGTCAAAACCTTTTCAGTTTCCCAAACCCATGCCACATCAACTCTTTTGTCGACTGCAATGGATAATAGGAGTATAAGTCACCTAGACCAACTCCGATCATGATGTGGTGCATTCCACAAGTGCACCGCTTGTCGTCAAATAATGAAAGTTATCATCCTCTAGGACTGCATTGTTAAGTACCACTTTTCCCATAAAACAAATTATCCAAAAAATATTGAGGAAAGTGTTGGCGAGATTGAAATCATAGAGGGTCGAGAGGAAATGGTTTGGAAAACTATTCGAGGGAGAAATTATAGAGTTTTAATTTCACTTTGTGATATTTGATGAATGCATATCCTTTTGCCTCTATTTACGAAAGTGAAAAAACTGATCCTAAGGTGGCCGATGTGTCTATAGGATAGAAAAAAGAATGAAAACATCGACGTATCTATCCTAACAGGAGTTGATGCACGTATTTCATACCAAGTATTTAAGCTTATTTTACATTCTTTTTGAGGTGTTTCATTAATATAATTCATATTATTTTTCATGCATTTTCACTCTTTTAGTTCGAGAGACGATTCTTGTCTTTATTTGTTGACATGATATGAAGAACTTGACTTTTCGGACTCTTTCTAGGCCAAATTAGACTTGGAACCACATCTACCATGAGTCACCAAGAGTTTATATCATGGTCATATGCATTTGAAGGGAGAAAAGAGTTGCACAGGAGGACCATAGGCTAGTTGTGCCCCTGGCATGATCGCGTCCCCTACTGCTTAACCAGTAACCCAGCCAGAGGGTAGCACAGTCGTGGCACCTATCAGCCTAGGTAAACCATAACTAATTTAAGATTTCTTCTCTAAATAATCACCTAATTCGGGTTGGACCAAGAGGAAACCCTAATCAAGGCTAGGCAACTAAGGCATACAACTCGATCATATCTACAAGAGGAGGTCGTACTTATTGGTGAACCCTAATCTTTGACCTCTTAAACCACTTGAGAGTTTGATCTATGAGTAGATAGGTGGCTTGGATCTCTAGTGTGACTGGATGAGCTTCCACAAGTATCACCTGCAAAAATGGATCAAATATCATGTAGTAAGGCAGTTTTGGATACTTGTGGGTCCCTTATAATAGAGGTGAATCATCAAGTGAGATATGTTGTTTTATCTTGATGTTGATTTTCTCTCTTGAAGCTTTTATGGTTCATCGTAGAGTTTAATGGGTCTATCCTTATTCTCTTTCTAAGATGTGGTCAAGGTAGATAGTGTTTGACCGTTGGCGCGCTAGAGGGGGGGTGAATAACATTTTTCGATTTCATGCTTTCATTCGTGTTTGCCAACAAAATGATTAATTAGTGCGTAATAGAATACAAAAGCACATGTACAAAAAAACACACATTTTACTAGGGGTGAGCTAGTGATCTACCCTCACTATGCCTTCTCCTTCTTAACAACACGTCAGAGGTGAAGAAATCTTATACAAGAAACAACAAGCAAAATACACATACACAATGAAAAACAATTACAAGTAAACAAAACTTTACAAAGGAATGCTTGATTGTTGTTGTTTATTTGCTTCAGATGGCTCTTGAAGGTCTGGAATGCAACAACACTTCCACTTCAAAATCTCCTGAACACTACTCTCGAAACCTCCATGTCGAGCTCCTCTTATAGCTTCACATCGGCCTGATTTCTCACCGTTACTGCTCTATGGTAACTTTGTCAGTCGAGGTGCCACCTGGACTAAGCCCTAGTCAAGGTGTCGATTGAGCCTGCCTTGCTTCTGACCTGCCGCTGTTGAGCCTCTAGTTGATTGCTCTACCACAATAGTCGACTACTTATCGGAGCTACTATTTCTCCTAGGCGACCCAGCTGATCCCTATGGCCAGTCGATTGCCTTACACTCCCAGTCGACCGTTGATCACTACTCAGCCTTCCCGAGCTCACAGTGACCAGTCAACTGCTCTCCAATAGCAATCGACTGTCGAGCATCTAGCTCATTTGTTAAGCCACACAACGTCGAGTACTTAGCCTGAATGTCCAACCCCACAGTGGGATTTAGCTTCCTGTTGAACCAATCGACTACTCTCCCTACAACAGTCGATTGTAGACCACCCAGTCTAAAAATAGAGTCTTACAGCGGGAGTCGACCACACTGGACCAGTCGACTGGGCAAAACCTCCAGTCGACTGTTAAACCTCAAACATGAGGTTTAACCCGGGTATGTTTCCTTCATACTTGATCAACCACCCTTGGCCTAGACTTAAGCCTTCTAGTCACCTCCATCAGCCTCATGCCCTCAGGGTCCATCCAAGTCCTCCATGACTTGTTCACCCTTCGCACTTGCCTTTAGGTGCTTCCATCAGCTATCATGTCATTGGGTACCCTTAGCCTAAACCTAAGCCTTCTAGCCACTTCCATCGGCCTCACACCTCTAGGATCCATTCGAGTCCTCCACGACTCATTCATCCTTGCACTAGCCTTCAAATGCTTCTATCGGCCTAGTCATACTCTCGGGTCTAACTTTATCAAGAGGTCGGACCACCGGGACTTCCAGTGCTAGGAGGCCTCACCTCTGGGACTTCCATTGCTAAGGCTCAATCCTTAGACTCTCCCTTGCCAAATATCCATACTTGGACTTTCCCTTTGCCAAGTATCTATACTTGGACTTTTCTTGCTTGCCTAGCATCCAGTCAACCGTGACCTGCTAGGACTTCCACTACCAAGATTGATCTCCTTGATTAGCTAGGTCTTCCCTTGCCTAGTCATCCGGTCACTCATGACCTACCAAGACTTCACTCTCCTCGTGTCAGGTGTCCAATCAACCTTGATTGACCTGGACTTCCCTTGCCAACTTTTAGTTGGACTTTCCAACACCAAGTGTCCGGTCACTTTTGATCGACTTGGATTTCATTCATCTCCATATGACTACGGATGTCTCATACCATTCCATAGTCATACTTTCATCTACACTCAAACACAATGTCAAACATTAAAACACTACTCGAGTTGCACTCGAGTCTGGTCAATCGTGACCTAGGCTGATTGCATCTACAATCTCCCCCTTTTTTATGTTTAACAACACCTTTAAGTTAGGCTTACCCATGAGCCCAATATCTCTTCTTATGCCCAAGCATAACAAAGAGTTCCCAACTTCAGAATTTAAAATTTTGAATTTTGGGGTTTTGTGTATATTTGGGTTTATAGGACATCTTTATGAACTAAGCATCTTGAGCCTAACCTAACCCCTTCCAACTCCCCTTTGACACATCAAAAAGTCTTTTATCTTCCAATGAGATCCTTCATTCTCTCCCTTGTGTCAAAATTATCCTATACACCTTCATTCTCCCTAGTGATACACCCTTATCACTAAATGAAGAGCATTTTTCACTTCTCCCCCTTTGTTCAAAAATGCATCCATCATCCCTTGATAGACACACTCCCCCTAAAGGTTTGCTCCCCCTAGAACATTGCACCGACAATGTCCTTAGAGAGTTCCTAAGCCTATAGGAAATCTAACCAAACAAAAATGAAGGGTAAAAGTTCAAACTTAAACTTTAACCTCCCTTAAAAATTTGATTCTTACCCTAATCAACTCTCCTTTTCATTTTCAATGAAAGTCTTATCCTTCCAATGTCTGTCTAAGCATTTCAGAGGGTTAGGAGTGGTTAGGGTAGCCTAGGGGTGCTGATAAATGGTTGAACAGACCTTGGTCAGCCAAAATCAGACTCACAATCCACTCTGTCAATAAACAATCGACTGATTCAGTCGACTGGTTTCTGAAAGTTCAGAAATCAAAATTTTTAACTTTTCCGACTAAAATTCAGAAATGCATAAGTAATTATATGAATTTTAAAAGATCTTGAAATTTCATATATACATTACTTATGATAAACACAATAGTGAAAATTAATTTTATATTAAAATACCCATTAAATTCAAAGAGTGATATAAAATTCAAAAGCATTGAAAAACTTCAATGTTTTGTCTAACCTTGTGTTATTCTTCTCAATGATGATTGCTATTAAAAGATAGACTTCACCTAGATTTTTCAAAATGATTTTAAAACCTTATATTGAATCATGGTCTATAGGCTAAGTACACATGACTTGTATACTAGCTTTCCATATGATTCATCCTTATGATTTAATGAGTCCTAAGTTCACTTTGATGCACCATATAAGCACATTGAACTTAACTCATGTCCTAACATCTCAGCTATATCTAGAGTGTATGAAAACACACACAAGTGATCCTTATAGTTTTTGTGAGATGTGGGTTTATGTTTTTCCCTAATCTAAGGGTTCATGCATTTTATCTAGGCATACCCAATTTGATTCCCTTATCTTGGGACTTCAAATTAATGTCATTGTCCTTAATTTCAAATTAATTAGCCTAATGCATGAGTGATGATCATGGCATAAATTAATTGCATAATTAAGGCATTTGCCAATGATGCATTATGTCGGCATAAAAATGATCTTAAGTATAAGCATGACATAAATAATTAAACTAAGTATTATCATGATATTATAAAATGATCATATGAAATATGATGTCATGATATGACATATAGAAAATAAAGCATGATAAATTTTATAGTATCAAGGTATAAGAATACCTAAGTTTTAAACCAAGTTGTCATTTTCTAAATTCATACCAAGTTTACTATAATCAACAACATCCCAAGTGTGCCAAAACCCACGTGACACACTTTTGACTCTAAACCTACTCGTGCCAATTATAATCCATTTTTCAACTTTTATAATTCAATTGGCACATCCTAAAATCCTTTAGGATTAATTTCTTATCACATTTCCAAGGTATCACATTACCTTGAAAATGTTCGAAAATGTCAAGTCCACTATGGTTAGGTTAACTACCCATTTGATGGTGTCCTCTTTTTCTGCTTGTTTAGATCCTATTCTCCCTTCTCAAGTAACCTCTCTGATCACCTTAGATCCTCCCACTAAAAGCTAGATCTGTCACTTAAAAGAGAATGTTAAGGGTGGGTCAGCTTCCCGGCATGACCCCTCCAATGCTCAAATTAGAAACGGAAGAATAAAAAAGTAAAATGTAGAAGAAGTGAGAAGAGATCTTTAAGGTACCGAATAGAGAAGAAAGAATCATCCCTAATTCCTTCGACCTCTGCCCCCTTTTATAGAAGATTCATACCGCCTCTATTTGTAGTAAATTTAATTTAATGCCCTTGCCAACCTGTCAAAATGTAACCTTTTCTCCTGCTCCTTATAAAAATAACTCCATTTACACTCTCCACCTGACCCCTATTTTTTCTGCCATTCATTAATCAAATAAATAAAATATCTCATGTCAACAATATTCTTTATTCAAGAACCTCCTCATCACCTCCTATACCCAAAAATACTCATATCCCCTTCTCTGCCTAATTCAGAAAACGCCCAAGGCATATATGTACATCACTCGAGAATTGAACATACTGTTCGGGAAGTATACTAACAACTCGATAAGTATACTTGTTAGTGCCTATAAGATCTACATATCTCCATAATGGTATGATATTGTCCACTTTGGGCCTGAGCCCTCATGATTTTATTTTTGGGCTTTACCCAAAAGGTCTCATACCAATGGAGATATCTTTTTATCTTATAAGCGCATGATCTTTACCATGTCTTACCAATATGAGACTTTGATTGTATTCTCAATACTCCAACAATCCCCCCCCCCCTCAAATGAAGGATCACATTGACCCCCCCCCCTCAAGCCTATCCATCCTCGAAGGACATCCTCTGCTTGATGTCTAATCCTCAACCCACCAAGACTTCCTGCCAACTGTATGGTCCTCCATATCCAGCTAGACTTCCTGCTAGTTGTCCATCCTTTTTGGCCCAACTAGACTTTCTGCCAGTTATTCGGTCCGCCCGACCCAACTGGACTTCCTGCCTGGTGTCTGGTTCTCTTAATCGAAACATGGGAGCTCCACTTCCTTCGTTCGAGGTTCATGGCTTGACATGGACCATGACTCTGATACCAATTGTTAGTGCCTATAAGATCCACATACCACAATGGTATGATACTGTCCACTTTGGGCCTAAGCCCTCATGGTTTTATTTTTGGGCTTTACCCAAGAGGTCTCATACCAATGGAGATATCTTTTCATCTTATAAGCACATGATCTTTACCATGTCTTACCGATGTGGAACTTTGATTGTATTCTCAATACTCCAACAATACTAACAACTTGGGAAATACATTGACTGCTCGAAAAACATACATACTGCTCAAGGATTACACAAATTGCTCAGGAGATACATAGATTGACTATTACGTATTGCTAAATATTCTTTAGTCCTTCTCCTCAAGTACTCTAAACCATCTGCACCGCTTCTTCCTACTTGGCACGGGAAATACCCATATCGCTCGGGAATTACATACACGACTCGGGAATAACATATATCAATTGAGAAATACACATACTGCTCTGGAAACACACCAACTGCTCTGTCCATACAACACTTAACTCTGAACCAAATACTCTACCACCCCACTCAGCTCAAGAAATATACTGCTCGGGAATTGCATAAGCAGCTCGGGCATCACATATACTAATCTGTCAATACAACACTTAACTCTAAACACAACTACTATGCTCGCCCTTATTTGGCTCGGGCGTCACATATACTACTCGAGAATTACATACATCAACCAGGAAATGCATATACTATCCTATCGATACAACACTTTACTCTGAACACAACTACTATACACGCCCTTACTTGGCTCAGGTGTCATATATACTGCTCAAAAATTATATACATTAATCGAGAAATACATATACTGCTCTGTCAATACAATACAACTCTGAACACAACTACTCTGCTCGCCCCTAAATGGCTCGAGCGTCACATATACTTCTTGGGAATTACATACATTAACCGGGAAATGCATATATATACTGCTATGTCAATACAACACAACTACTCTGCTCGCCCTTACTTGGCTCAAGCGTCACATATACTGCTCGAGAATAACATATATTAATCGGGAAACATATATATGTAGGGTCATTGATGACGCGCTAGAGGAGGGTGAATAGAATTTTCGATTCATCGATGGAATAGGATCGTGACTGCCTCTACACTTCATTAGTATGTGCAGTGAAAATAATAAAGCATAAACTCAAAACAAACACAAACACTAATATGCAATACACCAGCATATAATGTGGTTCAGAATCTAGGGTTCCTACTCCATGGGTCAAGCTCAAGTGAGCTCTAATTATGCACACCACCACTAATACACTCCTTCTCGAAACAATTCGGAGGTAGAGAAACCTCATACAATGGATTACAATAGTACTAAATACAATACAACAAGTATACTAAGCAATATACAAATACAAATAAAGAAAACTTTACACAATGAAATCTTGATTGTTTGCTTGTTGATTGTTTTGGATTGCTCTTGAAGGTCTGGAATGCAGTAGCACTTCCCCTTCAAATCGCCCCAAGAACCATGGAAAAATCATCCTCTTCTAGCTCCTTATAAAGTTGCAACTTGGGTTGATTTTTACCTGTCAGTCGATTGCTCTTAACCAGCAGTCGATTGGCCTTCATGTCGTTGTCTCACAATGGCTATATCCACACTGGAAAATCTCTAACGGCTATACAACAATCGACTGCCAAACCCTATCAGTCGAATGCTGACCGGATAGTCGATTGGTCAGTCGACTACGCAACAATCTATTCTTGTGTTTGCAAGCAGCAGTCGACTGCCCTCCATGGTAGTCGACTGCCAAAAGCTGGAAGTTGACTGCTAATGGTACACAGTCACAGTTAAACCCCAGTCTACTACAGACTAATCGACTAATCATAATCCCAGTTGACTGCTCATAGTCGACTCGGCAGCCAAGTGTCAAAACACTTGACCAGTCGACTGGTCCATAACCTCAGTCGACTGATAAATCTCAAACATGAGGTTTAACCTAAGTATGATCTTCTCATACTTGCTAGACCACCCTTAGCCTAGACCTAAGCCTTCTAGCTACCTCCATCAGCCTCACACCTAACGGATCCATCCAAGTCATCCATGACTTGTTCATCCATACATTAGCCTTTAGATGCTTCCATCAACTATTGTCATGATAATCGGGTCTACATCGTCAAGGTACATTTGGGCTTACACTGCCAAGACACACACTTGGACTTATGTCGCCAAGACTACAGCTTGGACTTTACGCCGTCAATATCACACCCTTGGACTTTCCAAATGCCAAGATCTATTTGGACTTACGCCACCAAGATCCACGCTTGGACTTTACACCGCCAAACATTGGACTTATGTTGCCAACACCCATGCTTGGACTTTATGCCGCCAATATCACACTCTTGGACTTCCCAATTTCTAAGACCCATGCTTGGACTTTCCAATTGCCAAGTATTCATGACTTAGACTTTACCATTGCCAAGACTCATGCTTAGACTTTCCATGCCGAGTACACAAGACTTAGACTTCCCATGTCAAGTACACAAGACTTGGACTTTCCATGACAATCACATTGTCATAAATTTTGTTGAACATTAAAATACAGCTCGAGTCAAACTCGAGTTTGGTCAATCATGGCCTGGGTCGATTGCACTAACAATATACTGCTCGAGAATTATATAAATAGCTCAGGAACTATACTAACTGCCCCAGAATCATACTCATAGCCCAGAAAACATTCTATCTGATCAAATATTATGTTTGATACCTCCTGAGAATATGCTAAGTATCCTGATCGAAAACCCTGACCCCCTCATAAGTACCTCCTCTTTAGTAAAACTTGATGGTGTTCACTTCTTCGGCCTACCAAGATCTCTCTCCCCCTTCCTGTGAGTCTCCTCTAATTGCCTTAGATCCGGAAGTTCCTAGCTGGATCTGCCACCAAGAGTGCCAAGAATGGAATAATGAATGGCTCCTTCTTCAATTACCTTGTATCCTCAAGATGCACGTCGGATCTGTCATTTCACAAGAGAGTATTAGAGGTGAGTCGGCTTCTCGGCACAACCCCTCCGACGCTCAAGTCAGTAATAGTAGAATGGAGAAAGTAAGAATGCAGAAAGAATGAACTAAAAAGAAGTGAGAAGAAGATCTCTGAGGTACCAAATAGCGAAGAAACAATCATCCCCGTTTCCTTCTACCTCTGGCCCTTTTATAGATGTTTCATCTCTCCACCTCCTTAAAGTGAATTTACTCCAATACCCTTGCTCAACTGTCAAGTGTAATCGCTTTTCCCACCTATATTCAAAATATCTCCTTCAAATACTTCATACTCTTCATATTTCCCTGTCAATTATTAATTAAAAATATATATAAAAATAAATGATCAAATATATTAGATTAATCACATTTATTATCTTCAAACTCCTCCTGTTACTTCCCATATCTCGAAATACCCCTTCCTTTTTATTTCACCATATTCAAAAAGAAACCCTGAAACACATAGGTGGCACGGAAAATGAACATACCGCCTGGGAAATGAACATATTGCTCGAAAAATAAGCATACGGCTCGGAACATACACTAACCGCTCAGAAAATACATAAATCGCTCAAAATTTCTCATAGACTGCTCTGCCGATGCGATACTAAGCACTGAACAACACTGCACTACTTGCCCCTATTAGGCTCGAAAATTATATACACTGCTTGGGAAACATATAGAATGCTCGGGAAAAGCATACACTACCCTGTCAATACTTATACTTGAGCAATACTACACTACTCACCCCTACATGGCTCGAAAATTCTATACATTGCTCGAGAAAAATATAGATTGCTCGGAAAAAATATAAACTGCTCGGGTGAAGAATAAATTGTTCTGCCAACATCATATTTCACTTTTGAACACCACTGCACTTCTTTCCCCTGTTGGGCTCAGAAACCACACACACTACTCGAGCAGAACATAAACTGCTCAGGAAGTGCTCATACTTCTCGATCAACACAATACTTAACTCTAAACCCTATGACCCTCTATCATCCTACTGAGCTCAGAAAATGCATATACTGCTCGAAAAACACATAGACCGCTCGAAAAACACACTCACTGCTCAGCAGATGCCCACACTGATCGAAAAATCTCCTAATTTGATCAAAAAACTCTGACCCCATCATAAGTTCTCCCTCTTTAGTAAAACTGAAGAGCGAAGTCAAGTGAAATTTTACAAGTGCTTATAACAAAAATTTCTCTTCCTTAGCTGAAAACCCTACACCCATCATATGTTCCACCTCTTTAATGAAACTAAAGAGCAATGTTGAATGAAGTTTTACAAGTGTTTACTAATATAGATTATGCCATAAACAACAAGGTGTCATAGTAGGCGCAGGGCCTTAAATTCTCATATGAGGTGCTACCTAAAACTCTCATGTTAGGCGCTAGGCCTTAAACTCTCATGTTAGGCATTGGACCTTAAACTCTCATACTAGGTGCTAGGCCTTGTTAGAATTTACCTACCCATTATAGTTGGCGCTATAGTTCCCCGTGGGGAAAGGTAGCTACATAGCCCATAGGCTATTATAAGAGGCGTAAAAGCCTTGAGAACATGTGCATATGTCATATAAGTGGTGTCATAGTCTCCGTGGGAGAATGTACACTACAAAAAAACATCAAATTGGTGATGAAAAAAATTTGTTGAAAATTTACAACAAATTTACAATGAATTTTAAATTTCGTCACAAATTAGTAATGAAATTTCCAACAAAAAAATTTTTGTTGCAAAATTATTTAAATTTCCAACATTTAATTTTCGTCACAAAAATCATTGCAAATTGGCGACGAAAATGATTTTTCATCTCTAATTTGTGACAAAACAACATTTTCATTGCAAATTTTTGCAACGAAAATTTAATTCGTTGTAGAATTTGCAACGAATTCAAAATTCATTGCAAATTGTGCAACGAAATTTTTTTCATTGTAAATCAGCAACGAATCTAAAATTCATTGCCAAAATTAGCAACAAATTCATGAATTCGTTGGAAATTTCCCATCAAATTTGGCGACGAAAATTTTTCGATGGAAAATTTTAATTATTTTGTCAGGATGGAATTATAATTTTGCGATAAATATAATATTCATCGCTAAATTGGCGACGAAATATAAATTGGTCGCCAATTTTGCGATGAAAAATAAATTTCGTCGCTAAATTGACAATGAAAAATAAATTCGTCACCAATTTAGTGACGAATAATAAATTTCATCACCAAATTAGTGATGAATCTAGTATTTGTCGCCAATTTGGCGACGAATAATAAATTTCGTCGCCAAATTGGCAACGAATCTAGTATTCGTCGTAAATTTTTCGACAAATTTAGCAACGAAATAGGATTCGTCGCCAATTTCTTCCTAATTATTCCCCCTTCCTTTCTCCAATCGAATCTCACGGCTTCTTCCCCAGCTTTTCTCTGGCTTCCCCAATCGATCCCAATCCGGTACGTTCTCCCCTCTTCCTCCCCTTCCTCTCTCGCTGGCTTCCGTATATATATATATATGCAACATCCAACGATCATATATATAGACTCTATCTATATATATTCTCATTAGACTCAACTATGTACACACACACACACACACACACACACACACACATATGTGTGTGTGTGTGTGTGTACATAGTTGAGTCTAATGAGAATATATATAGATAGAGTCTATATATATGATCGTTGGATGTTGTATTTGTTTGAATTATGCTTGCTGCATTTGATTGTATATCATATTACATTCTACTTGCATATTCTGTATGGTCGTGTGTATATGTGTGTGTGTGTGTGTGTGTGTGTGTGTGTGTGTGTGTGTACATAGTTGAGTCTAATGAGAATATATATAGATAGAGTCTATATATATGATCGTTGGATGTTGCATTTGTTTGAATTATGCTTGTTGCATTTGATTGTATATCATTTTGCATTCTACTTGCATATTCTATATGTTCGTGTGTAGATTTCCAATATTGAGTTGGTCAGACTGCTATATACATTTGACCAGTACCTTGAGGTGATATAGGATGGACCCGATTCATTATGTTTTAGACATAGAACAGTAGTATGTTGGTATTGTTGTTTATAGAGTTAGTATTTACTCTACCATGTTGTAGGTGTTGTATTTTGGTACTTATACTGAGGTTGTATGAGTTACATCGTTGTTGATCCTCAGCTATGTTTATACCTTATGTTGTTATTGTTGATCAGTTTAGTTATACAATTGTTATATTATGTTGGTGTATATCTATTATACCTGTAGACAGCATATTATTGACTCGCATGTGATATATATAAATTATGCATGCACTTTTATTCTTATTACCACTGAGTTTTGTACTCAGCACCACAGACCCTAGGTTTTCTTGTCGCCCAGGTAATAGGTAGCCGACTTCGTGATGGGCTTGGAGCAACGCTGACTGGCAATCTCTCATCTCACCTCCGAGGGTCCCGGCTTGGTTTTATATTTCCATTGTTTTTGGATGTTTCTTATATCGATCCAGATTTATATGGTGGGTGTGTGTTTGACATTGTTGTTGTACGCACATATTGGTGCGGGTTTTGACGATGTTTTCTTTATGTTTTGGTGTTAGTCATACTGGTATACACTGTGTGTAGTTGTTATTTCGTTTGGATAGTTTCCGATGTGTTTTGTTGTAATTACATTTATATATGTTGTTGTGATTGTGGCCGAAAGGCCTTGTATCAACAGGATATGTTGTCACGTACAGGGAAGATGTTGTTCATTTATTTTTCTGCTCAGCATACTCTCGGGGCATGACAACTTTATTGGTATCAGAGCCCTAGGTTCTGTGATACCATACAATGTTATTTTTGTCAAGTCTTGTATTCTCGGGAGTCGATTTGTTTCAGTTTTGGTTTTGTGAAATGAGATTGACAGTGACATGAGCTCCAAGCAGCACAAAGTAAGAATTCTTGATAACTTATATTTAGTTAGATACTTATCTAAACTTGTTCAATAGGTGTATACAGACAGAGTGATGGCACCTGTACAGACTTGTAGTAGGGGTCATCCACCGAGGCGACCAACTGGAGTCACCTTTAGTATTTATACTCTCAGTTTTGTTGGCTATGCATTTAATGTTTATAACAGGGAATAATATGTAGTGTGCTGGTTATTATTCGTAATCATGGTATGAGTTGACCACGGGAACAACCTGTTGAGTTTGTGAATCTTGAACCTGTGTCGAAAAGGTGAATTTCCTTTGAGAGTCGACTGATACCGAGTCGGAAAGCAGGGATTAAGTTGTCACATTTCTTGTGGAAATCAGAGACTACAGTCTTAGATATTTTCACTAATTATACTAGTCAGATCATTACCTGTTGGGTAATGGACAAGACATGTAGGCTATTGTTGATGCAGATAGCGGAGGGTTAGTTTATGGTGTTTCATAGGGATTTTGATCCCTGAGTTGTTGTGCTAGGTTGTATAACTTGGAAGATACATTTGAGTACTTACCTTGTGTTATACAAAGGAAGTAGAGTTAGTTGTATACCATTATCGGGATCAAGCTAGTACTTGGTAGAAGATGTAGGAAATAACCTTCGGGGAATAATATATCACTGATCATGGTTTAGTGATGTTGTGAGAGGATATTTTTCCCATGTTATTCCTTTGGCTTATTGTCAGGGAATTCTTGAGCTTCAAGTAGGGCGATCGTCGGTAACGAGAATACCATACAGAGTTGTTAGACTTGTAGAGTTTATGCTCACCTAATAGCTCAAGAGTGTAAATGGATGTCTTAAGCCACCCAGAGTTATTGGCTTACATTTGGATTGGGATGTCTGGATATTTTATCAGATCCTGTCGAAAGATATTGGATCGAGCCAGGAGTTTAGAAATGACTCTGTACAAGTGTTTAAGAGTTGGAGACCGATGAGCAGATATTGCAGGTCAAATTATTAAAAATCAGAAGTCTCTGAATGTTGGATAAAAGGAGCAAGATCGGAGTCATAGGCCACAAGCTACTATTGGAGAGTTTTTCGATCATAAAAGACCAACCACAGCTCGTCAGAACTGTCTCATGTTATCAGCAAAATCAGAAGAAAGACTCCAAAGGGATTATGTGCGTGCAGTGCGGGACACGACGACATGCAAAGTCAGATTATCTGTTGGATCAGTTCATCTGTTGCTATTGTAAGCAACCAGTACATTTGAGAAGGTGTACTTTGAAGACTTGGTTGAAGAATGTCGATGTTGTTTCGAGAGGATGATATGCAATCTCGACATCAGAGATCATCACAGAAGATTGGGTTATCAAACTAACATCGATTTACTACCTCAGACGTGGTTAGAGTTCCTTGATACTTCCCTCCAAGAGAAGTGATTTACTCAGCAATATCAGCAGAAGACATCTTAGAAGACTCAAACGTTCAAACAACAACTATTATCTCTTTTGGCGCAGTTATACCATTTGCATGGTATAGAGCGTGCTATGATATGTTGGATCGAAGCGAATCGCTAGAGGGGGGGTGAATAGCGATAAAAACTTTTCTTTTAAAACGTTCGATAGACAATTAAACGCAGCGGAAATGTAAATAAAACCTAAATGAGACAAATAGTTTTTTTACTTGGTTCGTAGCCTTCGGCTACTACTCCAAGGCCCTAACGGTCCTAGACCGTGTACGGAGGGCAATTCACTAAAACACTCCTCCTCGTTGGAGGTAGGAGTTTTACGATTACAAAAGCCTTCGAAGCAAAAAGATAGAGAGACAAACCCTCTCTTCTATTAAAGTAAAATGCAACGAAAAACCTCGATTGAAAATAATTGCAATATTGAAAGCAATAACAAATTAAGATTATACCAACAACTAAACAAAAGAAACTTTAAGCTAGGGTTATTGGCAGCACTTCGTTGTTGTAGAGTCGTCGGAGAGTTGCAGCGTAACGGAGGCTTTTGAACACTTAGAATTCTTGTGAAAACCCTAGGTTAGGACCTCCTTTTATAGCCTTTGAGCCCCTTTTCGAGAGGAACCCTAGCCAATCATATTTGAGCACCACTCCCCTTGAAATTTGGTGATAAACCTTGACTCCTCGAGGCTGATCCTTTGATCGGATGATGGCCATCACCGATCATTCTGGCGGCATCGATCGAGTGCTAGCCGTAGTCACCCGATGATGGGCGGATGAGTCCTTCAGTTGGCGATCGGCCGATCGCAAGGCAATGTTAGCTTAAAGAAAAAATTATTTCGACGGTCGTCGACCGTCCGATCTCGACCTAGACCACCTATGAGATGTCTTGGGTCGGATCTACGCTTAAGTCTTTCCCCGTAACGAGGATACGACCTTACTTACACTCGCACACACGAGCTTACCTCGATACTTACGTGTTGCTTTTGCTTCCGGCCTTCCACTCAATTCCTTCGGCTCCCTCCGAAGTCACTTGAGTGTCGCCCGACCACCGCGGCTTCCTCCGGGTGTCGCTAGCCTTCAGCTCCAGCTATAGCAATTTTCTGCACACTCGATTCAGCTCGTGAGATAACAACATGAGCTTAACTTTGTATCGTTTGCTATAATCAAAACTCAGGTTTGACTTAGGTGCCTACTGCACCAACAATCTCCCCCTTTTTGATTTATGGCAAACCCACATACAAAGTTAAGAAAAAAAACAAATTAAGTGCATTAAGTAAAATGAGCAAGAGATATGCATGAATGTGTAGGAGTATAAAAACTCTTTTTCAAGTGCTCCCCCTTGAGGAATCCTCCCCCTTGACCGAGGATGAGTACCTGAGAAAGAGTTTTAACTTTCCCCCTTGATATTGACTACTAAAAAAAATTAAGTAACCGAAATTACTTAATATTGGCCATAGTATTTAAAATAAGTTTTAAGTTAAGAAAATGATTTCTTAACAGTTTTGTTAACAAGTTAACTTAAAGTTAAGTAAATTATTTGTTAACAAAAATAAGTTAACTAAAAGTTAAGTAAATTATTTGTTAAAAAAAATCGATTCCTTAACTTTGGCCTTTTTCTCCCCCTTTTGCCATATATCGAAAAAAGGGAGGGTGTGTGTGGAATAAGTATTAATTTTAAAGTCCAAGCATGTTCCACATTATTTCGAAAATAATATACTGAAAATAATTTCATCTATAAAATGTTCGACTCATATTTGGCTTGATTGATATGAAAGATCAACCAGTCCTGGTCAGAGTCGGTTAGTATGTATGATTATACTCCGTGGTTCATAGCGATGCACTAGCTCTACATCTGGAACCAGGAGTAGGGTCCTAACATCTCACGCCCATCTACGTGGCTAAGTACACAAACACATTAGTCCTATGTGTTGTGAGATGTACTGGCTCCTTAAACCTATAGGTGCATGATATCTAAGGTATGTCCTATGCTAGTTCCATCAAAATGAAAATTAAGAAATAGTAGTAAGAAAATATAGTTTGCAAGTTCCTATTCTATTACGCACATGCCCAATTTTCATCTTAATAGACTAAATTCAGCTTCGGGTAGGGGTTTAGTAAATAGGTCTGCTAGGTTAGACTTCGATTCGACGTACTCGAGTTGTATGGCTCCGTTGGCCACATGTTCTCGAATGAAATGGTGTTTGACTTCTATATGTTTAGTCCTAGAGTGACATATTGGATTCTTTGTAAGATTAATTGAACTAATGCTATCTACGTGAAGTTTAGTATTCGTAAAGTCTAACTTAAAGTCGCGGAGGGTGTGCTTCATCCAAAGAAGCTGAGTGACACACTCACCCATCGCGATGTATTCGGCTTCGGTGGTAGATAAGGCAACACAATGTTGCTTTCTACTGCACCAACTCACTAGACTCGAGCCGAGTAGTTGACAACAACCACTCGTGCTCTTTCTGTCGAGTTTACTACCGGCATAATCCGAATCGGAGTAGCCGATTAGTTCGAACTCGGTAGATCTAGGATACCAAATACCGACATTAAGTGTACCCTTTAGATATCTAAGGATACGCTTAACTAGGGTTAGGTGAGACTCCTTGGCACAGGTTTGAAACACAGCGCATACTTACTTTGCAAATAAGATATCAGTCGGCTTGCGATTAAGTAAAGGAGACTCCCTATTACGCTCCTATAGTATTTTAAGTCAATGGACTTACTTTCTAGGTCTTCTCCTATGTTAACATTAATCGCCATTGGGGTGTTTATTATCTTAGCGTCTTGCATTCCAAATCTTTTAATTAACTCCTTAGTGTATTTTTGTTGATATAGGTATATACCATCCTTAGTTTGTTTAATTTGTAGACCTAAAAAGAAACTTAACTCACCTACCAAGTTCATTTCGAACTCACTTTCCATGAGTGAAACGAACTCGTTTAGTAAGGCTGAGTTAGAGGTTCCAAAAATTATATCGTCTATGTAAATTTGAGCTATGAATATT
This sequence comes from Wurfbainia villosa, assembly GCA_025175895.1. Classification (NCBI taxonomy): domain Eukaryota; kingdom Viridiplantae; phylum Streptophyta; class Magnoliopsida; order Zingiberales; family Zingiberaceae; genus Wurfbainia; species Wurfbainia villosa. Next base: position 101,477,332 of record CM046000.1, on the reverse strand, counting down.
TCTTTACCTAAGGTTTTTACGAAGAGAGTTGGGTCAACTAAGCCTTGGTTAAACCCTTTTGACTTAAGATGGATTGAAAGTCTCTCGTACCAAGCTCGAGGAGCTTGTTTAAGTCCATAGAGAGCTTTCTTAAGTTTTAGAACATGGTCGGGTTTATCTAGATTTTCGAATCCGGGGGGTTGGCTAACATAAACTTCTTCTTTAATGTATCCATTTAGGAATGCCGACTTAACATCCATTTGAAACAGCTTAAATCCTCGATGTGCGGCATAAGCTAGCAACATTCGAATGGATTCGAGTCTAGCTACTAGGGCATAGGTTTCGTCGTAATCTAAGCCATCGACTTGACTAAACCCTTTGGCGACTAACCTAGCCTTGTTTCTAACTACTTCACCTTTATCATCAAGCTTATTTCGAAACACCCACCTTGTTCCAATTATCGTTTTGTCTTTAGGTGGTGGTACTAATTCCCACACTTCATTCCTAGTAAATTGAGCTAGCTCTTCTTGCATTGCAATAATCCAATCGGGATCAAGAAGAGCTTGTTCAATTGATTTGGGTTCTATCTTTGAAATTAAGGAAATTTGACTAAGGTTCTTATAGGATGCTCTAGTTCGAACTCCTAGATTAGGATCTCCTATCACTTGATCGATAGGGTGGTTAGTCTGAATCCTAGATTGGGTTGGGTTTGTGTCACCTAATGCTTGATCAATTGAGTGACTTGGTTGAACACTAGTTTGACTCGGATCACTTGTCACTTGGTCGACAAGAGAGGTTGGTTGATGTGGATTAGACTCGATCTCAGGGTCGGAGACGAGTTTGGTATCAGTGGGCTCAACACTTGGGGTCATTAAGGGTTTTGTAGGTTCGGGTACTTCATCGAACATTACATTAATAGTCTCTTCGACTTTAAGGGTATCGTGGTTATATACCCTATAGGCCCTACTCGTGGTTGAGTATCCTAAGAAGATTCCGGTGGAGGTTTTGGATTCGAATTTCCTTAGGTGGTTCTTAGTGTTTAAGATATGTACTTTACATCCAAATACCCTAAAGTACTTGATGTTGGGTACTTTATTGTGATAAATCTCGTACGAGGTCTTAAGGTGCCTCTTTACCATAAGGATCCTATTCTGGACATAGCAAGCCGTGCTAACGGCTTCTGCCCAAAACCTATCAGGTAGGTCGTATTCGTTCAACATGGTCCTAGCGGCTTCTTGTAGAGTTCGGTTTTTCCGCTCCACTAGACCATTTTGTTGAGGGGTCCTAGGGCAAGAGAATTCATGGTGATATCCGTTTAGGTTACAGAAGTCGGTGAACCTTTGATTTTCGAATTCACCACCATGATCGCTTCTAAGTCTTTTAACCTTAAGGTCTTTTTGATTCTCGATTAATTTGAATAGATTGATTAATTGATCTAGGGTATCATTTTTATGTTTGATGAACCTAACCCAGGTAAACCTGGAGTAGTCGTCAATTATAAAGACTTGGCTCCATGTGAATCGAATAGATCCATATGCAGGAGCTCAAGTACACTTGAGGTTCGTTCTTGGTTAGTTAACTTGTGTTGTGTCCTAGGTTGTTTTCCTTGTTGACAAGCATTACAGATTTTATTAACCAAATTGTTGAGGTTGGGTAAGCCTCTGACTAAGCCACTCTGACTCATCTTGTGGACGAGTCTTGGGTGCGAGTGACCGAGTCGTCGGTGCCACAACCATGATTCCTCTTCCTGTGTCATAAGACATTTGGCTGAGGATTTGATTAAGTTAATTGTATAAATGTTATTTGTCCTAGTTCCTTTGAGTATTGTTTTAGCTGTTTTATTTGTTTTAATTACACATTAATTTTCTAAAAATACGACCTTATAGTTATTGTCACATAATTGGCTTACGCTAAGTAGGTTATATTCAAAATTCTCTACAAGTAATACATTTTTAATAACAAAATTCGAGTTAAGCTCGATATCACCTGATCCGATGATTTTGAGCTTGCCGTTATTCCCAAAGGCTACCGATCCTTGTCGTTTGAATCGAAGCTTTGTGAATTTGAGTTGATCCCTGGTCATGTGTCGGGAGCAACCGCTGTCCAACATCCATTGATCCTACACACAAGGTGGTTGGATTGGATGTTAGATTTTTTATAATTTTTTTTTTAAAAAAAAATTGTAAGTTTTTAAACCTAGGTCATCACACCTGTGTCTATATGATCAAGCATGTTATACTTATGTGGTTTTTGTGAGATGACTTCCAATTAAGTTGATTAAGTGGATTTAGGTTCAAGTAATTTTATGTTAGATTTGGATTTGACCCTAGGCTTGTCAAGTTTACCTTTTCAAGATCATGGCTTCCAAGTCGTGGCGAGGCGCAGAGGCCTTCTTTTATCGGATCATCGACCACTTCCTTAGACAAAGTCATTTTCAAGAAAATGATGACTTGACTCACCTAAGACTATTTCCTAGTCTAACTGGTTATTTTTGAAAAGAGGCTCCCCGAGGCTCAATCTTTTCAAAGAATTTTAGTTGGTTATGTTTTTGAAAAGAGGCTCCCCGAGGCTCAATCTTTTCGAAGAATTTTAGTTGGTTATGTTTTTGTGTTCTAAGTGAGTTCACAAGCACAAACTTTCTAAGTTAAAGCATACAATTTCTAAGTTAAAGCACAAACTTTCTAAGTTAAAACATGCAATTTCTAAGTTAAAGCACAAACTTTCTAAGTTAAAACATGCAATTTCTAAGTTAAAGCACAAATATGTTTTGTACTGGCTCCCCCTAGACCGTTGAATCGGTTCGGTCTATCCACATAGTGGATTTGGTCTTTGGGAATCCAGTACGGGTTGGATCCTAGAGTTGAAATCAAAAGGTTCTTAGGGACCCATGCTTGGACATGTTTCCTATGTCGACTTACAATCGACATATATGACCTATTAGTCGTGTTTGAGTTAAACCCTAGTCCAGCCTTGTTGTACACGGCCCTTTGAGATCCAAGTAGGAGGTCAAGTCCTTTGGATCCCGAAGTGAACCTTTCCAACGTGTTCCTAAGATCTTCGACTTGACTTTTCAAGAGTGAGTTCTCAACTTCGAGTTTTTCAACCCGAGTTGAGTCCTTCTCTTGAACTCGACTAGTCGAAGAGGTTAGGGAGACCTTGTGTTTGAGGAGTTTGACCTCCTCAACCAGGGTCTCGACCTTGGACTCGGATTTAACTAATTTCCTAGACAAAAACCTAATCGTATTTTGTAAAGTATTAAATAAAGTTCGACTTACTTTAAGGGTATCTTTTGAACTGGATGCGTATCCGTGGCTTGACTTGAAGGTAGCTTCGTAGTCCGAGTCATCCTCAGGTTCTGACTCAAGTTCAGGTTCGGTCTCCATGTCTGACTCAATCGATTTCGCCATGAAGACGTGGTCTTCGTCTTCTTCGGATGACGCCTCTTCCCATGTCGCGTTGAGGGCCTTCTTGTGCTTAGGTGCTCGGTGGTTGAGCTTGGGGCACTCAGACTTGATATGTCCAAACCTGTTACACTCATAACACCTAATATTAGAACTTTTAGGCTTACCTTGGTTGGGTCGAGTCGTGGTTCGCTTTCGTCCCTTAGATATCCTTCGAGCTAGGTTCATTAGTTCGGCAGTCAATTCCGGGTCAACTTCTTCTTCGGACTCGTCTTCCTCCTCGGTTGGTGGTGGCTTGCTTGCGTTTTTCTTCTTCTTTGAACCTGCAAACAAGGCTATACCCCTCTCGGGTTCCGAGTTGGACTGCTCATGTAATTTGAAATCGGAAAAGAGTTCATCTATCCTAATTTTATAAAGATCCTTGGAGACCTTGTAGGCATCGACCATGGATGCCCACAAGGTAGTCCTCAGAAACGAGTTTAGAACATACCTTATAAGGTCGCGGTTTTCGACCTTTTGCCCGATTGTGTGTAGGTTGTTGACTATATCTTGGACACGGGCGTGGAGTTGCATCGCGGACTCGTGTTCCTACATTTTTAGTGTGTACAATTTATTGAACAACAAATCGCGTTTGCAAACCTTAGCTTGATCCGATCCTTCGTGTAGCTCGATTAGTTTTGTCCAAAGATCCTTTGCGCTTATGAAGGGGCCGACGCGATTTAGCTCCTCCTTGGATAGGCCGCATTGGAGGATTTGTGTTGCCTTGGCGTCGGCTTCGACTTGTCGTTTTGTCGCAATGGTCCATTGATCATAATCCAAGGAGTCACCCACTTCATTGGTCGGAAGTGTGAAACCCGTTTGGATTATGATCCACATCTCGATTTGGGTTTTGAGAAAGCATTCCATCCGACCCTTCCAATAACGGAAGTCATCTCCATTGTAAAACGGAGGTCGGACGGTGCTAAAACCCTCGAGATGGGCCATTAGAACAAAAGACACAAGGAGACGAAGACGAAGAAACTAGCAACGACAAAAACACGAAAACAAGTACCAAGACTCGCGTCTTGGATTAGTAGTGCGGGAGAAAAACTTAACAAAGCGAAATAAAATAAAAAAAAATAGAATTAAAAGAAAAATAAATCTGTAAAAAGGCTAGATTGGTGGTTTCACCAAATCTTAGCAACCCCCGGCTCTGATACCAATTGTTGGATCGAAGCGGATCGCTAGAGGGGGGGGGTGAATAGCGATAAAAACTTTTCTTTTAAAACGTTCGATAGACAATTAAACGCAGCGGAAATGTAAATAAAACCTAAATGAGACAAATAGTTTTTTTACTTGGTTCGTAGCCTTCGGCTACTACTCCAAGGCCCTAACGGTCCTAGACCGTGTACGGAGGGCAATTCACTAAAACACTCCTCCTCGTTGGAGGTAGGAGTTTTACGATTACAAAAGCCTTCGAAGCAAAAAGATAGAGAGACAAACCCTCTCTTCTATTAAAGTAAAATGCAACGAAAAACCTCGATTGAAAATAATTGCAATATTGAAAGCAATAACAAATTAAGATTATACCAACAACTAAACAAAAGAAACTTTAAGCTAGGGTTATTGGCGACCGCGTTGTTGTAGAGTCGTCGGAGAGTTGCGCAGAATCGGAGGCTTTGAGCACTTAGAATCCTTATGAAAACCCTAGGTTAGGACCTCCTTTTATAGCCTTTGAGCCCCTTTCGAGGAACCCTAGCCAATCATATTTGAGCACCACTCCCCTTGAAATTTGGTGATAAACCTTGACTCCTCGAGGCTGATCCTTTGACCGAGCCGATCGATGGCCATCACCGATCGATTGGCGATCACCATGATAAATAGCCGAGTCACCCGATCGATGGACGAGTCCTTCTAGCTTAAAGAAAACATTATTTCGACGGTCGTCGACCGTCCGATCTCGACCTAGACCACCTATGAGATGTCTTGGGTCGGATCTACGCTTAAGTCTTTCCCCGTAACGAGGATACGACCTTACTTACACTCGCACACACGAGCTTACCTCGATACTTACATGTTGCTTTTGCTTCCGGCCTTCCACTCAATTCCTTCGGCTCCCTCCGAAGTCACTTGAGTGTCGCCCGACCACCGCGGCTTCCTCCGGGTGTCGCTAGCCTTCAGCTCCAGCTATAGCAATTTTCTGCACACTCGATTCAGCTCGTGAGATAATAACATGAGCTTAACTTTGTATCATTTTCTATAATCAAAACTCAGGTTCGACTTAGGTGCCTACTGCACCAACATGATATTGGTAGGTATTGAGCATTTTACAGTTGGTGGTGTACTCTTTACTAGTACAACAGTGGTTACCACCTTCATTGTAGCTGTTTTGAGTTGTGTCCTTGTGTTGGCAGTTGACTTTAGTTTTCTCCATGGTAATCTTTTGCACCTACATGAGCTCAATGGCCAGCAGCAGAAGTTGGAGAAGTATACATGACTACCTGAGAGGAGATGTAGGAGGTCGAAGGATTGATTGTTTAGGGTATTACTTTAGTTTACCCTCTCGGTTGACATATTGAAAGATACTGGTAGTTTACAACTATCTATGTCTAGAACATTCTGAGATAGGATGAGAAGGATTTCTATATTCAGATTATGTGGATCGGTGGTATCTTTACCATGAGGCGAAATGTTGACTAACAATTTAGAAGTCAAGGGATGCCCTTGGACTTTAATAGACATATTTTTACTATAGACATATCCTTACGAATAGTTAAATTATTAAAATGATGGTATAATATGTCCCTCGGATGTGCGTATAATCCGAGTGTATTCGGATGTAGTTTCTGATGCACTTCCAGGCTTACCACTGTATAGGCAAGTAGAGTATGCAGTTGAAGTGATTTTGAGAATAGTTTCGATATTGAAGACCTCATATCGGGAGATAATTTTATTGGTAACAGTGTTGCTAAACACTATGGAAATTGGAAGAATGTAAGTTGCGATTATAGGAGGTGTTGGATGGGATATTTATCTGTCCCAGTATTTCTTCTAGTAAAGATCCAGAACTCTTTGTTAAAAGAGAGATAGACATTTGAGATTATACATCGATTATCGATAATGGAATGCGGTAGTTGTTGAAAATGAATATCCTTCATTATGGATAGATGATCTATTTAGATCAGCTAAGGACACCTGTGTATACTCTAGGGTTGGTTTACGACTGGAGTGTTGATATTGTAGTTGTTGGTGCAATCGGTCCAGGTCATGATTGATCGGACTCGAGTTTGACTCGAACTATATTTTGATGTTAGACAAACGTATGACATGGGAAGTCCAACATGGGTTGGCCACGTAAATCTAAGTGTGTAGCCTTGGTGGTGAAAAGTCCAAGCATGGGGCTTGGTGTTGGGAAAATCCAAGCATAGGGCTTGGTGTTGGGAAAGTCCAACATGGATTGGCCACGTAAGTCCAAGTGTGTAGCCTTGGCAGTGAAATTCCAAGCATGGGGCTTGGCGTGGAAAATCCAAGCATGAGGCTTGGTGTGGGAAGTCTTGAGGACTTGGCAAGGTCACTAGTCTCGTAGGCTCGGGGTCCTTAAATCGGTGAAGGATGGCATTGCGAAGTCATGCGCTTGGTGCATCCGAGGGACCGCCGGACGGGGAGCGAATGGAGTGAGGCCAAAGGGAAGCAGACTTTGAGGGCAAGAGACGTGAAGGATAGCATTGCGAAGTCGTGCGCTTGGTGCATCCGAGGGATATAGGCCAAAGGAAGAGAGCTTCGGTGGGGAACTCCATGAGAGGATGAGGTGGATTTGGCCAAGTGGCTAAGACTGAGTGTCGAATACTCAAATGTGGTGTTTAAGGGTTTATCCAACAGTCGGATGCTCAAACAACTTGGTGTTTGAGGTTTTACCCGACATCAGTCGACTGGTATAGTTACCAGTCGATTGCTCTAGTCGATTGGACTCGATCGGTGTTTGACTGACCAGGTTCTGACCAAATAGTTGACTGTCAAGGGATGGTAGTCGACTGCCGACACCATTAGTCGATTGATGAGGGATATCAGTCAACTGATCGGGGTGAATTCGGGAACAAAAGATTTTCCAGTCGAGTGATCGCGGCGAGCACTCGACTGGTGGGTTCATAAGTCGATTGATGGGCATGATCAATCGACTGATGATGGATCCGTTGGAATTTGTACAACATGGATAAAGTCGTTGTGAGACAACGGTTCTGAGGACGATCGATCGATGGTCACGATCAACGGTCGTGAAGATCACCGATGCGTTATAAATGGAGCTCGAGATGGAGGATTTTGCAAGATATTTTGAGGAGATTTTAGAGGGGAATTGCTGTTGTATTCCAATCCTTCAAGAGCAAACCAAAGCAAGCAACAAGCAAGAGTTCAAATCCATTGTTGTAGAGTTTTCTTTACATATTTCATTGTTGTATTTGTATTTGCTTGTATTACTTAGTGTAATTGTTTGTACGAGGTTTCTCCACCTTCGACGTGTTGTCGAGAAGGAGTTTTGTTAGTATTGTGCACATAATACGAGCTCGTTGAGCTCACCCCATGGAGTAGGAACCCTAAGGTTCTGAACCACGTATATCGTGTGTATTTGCGGGTGTTGTATTCTTGTATTAATTTCATTATTATTCTGCTGCGCTAACAAGATTGTAGACACGCAAGAACGAACGAGTTCCATCGTATACGCAAAGGGTTATTCACCCCCCCCCCTCTAGCCGACCACCAATCCTCTAACAGTAGTGACATGGTGTCATACAATTATCATTGTCGTTGTGATGATTGATATATCATCAGTTTAGAGTAAAGAGGATGCAGGTGTGTAGAGACAATAATTTCATACTTAGTATGAATTTTATGACCTTTTGATTATGTTGTTAGACTATTTAACGATTTAGTCGTCCATGGATTTGAGAAATCGTGTATTCTGGATAAGATTGGATCTGTTTATGGTTGTAGGAGTTGCATAACTTGGTCATTGTTGATGGTGGTAGTTGGAGTTGTGCACTCGACCACCGTAGTTGGTCGTTTCCTTGTATGATTTGGTTATTACTGTAGATGTGGATAGAATATTTTAGTATTACTATACTACGGACTTGTTTAACCAAGGAGGTGATGAAAATCACTTGGTCAGAAGCTTGTGAAACTATGTTTTAAGACCTAGATAATGATTGACATTTTCACCAGTGTTAGCTAATCCTTCCGGTGTGGATGGAAGGGTATTTGTACACGGATGCATCTGTCACGCCCTGAGAGGGGGTACTTGTCCGACGAAAATCGGACAGCACCTCCCCTGTACTGCGAACAATCGAAACCTGTATACAAGGCTCACACGACCCACTATATATCGACCAACATGGTCAGAACATAAAACACCACAATACATATAATATATGGGCCTCAGGCCAACAAACAAAGTAAATAAGAAGCCTAAAACCTCTAGACTTACCTCTTCTGCCATCTGAGTAGGAATACACAACCACACACATAACCAAAACAAATCGAACAAAAAGTCCATAAGGACATATTCAAGTACCACCAAAATAACCACGAGTATAAAATACAACAAGTTTAAAACATAGAGTACTAGTGATAAAAATACGAAAAACTGAAATCAAAATAATGGAGTCATCAGATCAGAGGACTAGCAACTGGACCCTTCGGAAGGCTTCATTCTGAAATAAAATAGATATCAACGGAGTGAGTAAAACTCAATGGATATCTAATAGTCATGCATAGTAAACTATAAGTATCAATAATAATCATGCTGGTACAGTTTCTCGATAAAAATACATACTTGAAACTGTATATACCAGAATCACCTAAGCTGACATAAGATACATCCATACAAGAAGATGTAGAATCACCAAAACAAACTACATAATACCTCCTGTATGTGCATGGCAATCATATGCAACAACCAAAAGTGCAACAAGCAATGCATATAGTAAAAGCGTATGCACATGATGCAATGACCTATGTCACCCCTGATGCCAATCAAGCCACCGACATGCCATGTGTGTTGGACAAGTGGGTAGAGCTATGACAACTGTGCACTCTATCATCACTACACCTATGTGACCGAGTGGACAGGATGATGGCGGAGTATCACCCTCCTACCCCATGTATATATATGGGGGGCATCACCTCGTCTCACAATGAAGGAGGGATCCCTATTTGCTACCACACAGCAATACCAATATCCTGAGCGACCACCGTGGAGCCCTGACAGAGCAACTACACACACTCCTGAAATACCACTAACTCACGAGTGGTTGTGTGTATAGATATTGTAACTAACGATGGGCTCAACTACCAAGTAGTATCACCTCCTACCGAGAAGACGATGATCTCCAGTCATGCAATAATGCAAGATGGTGCATGTCACTAATGCACGATACACCTGTCAATCCATGGCTACCTATGGTATGTACCAATAGGAGCCCATATCAAATAACCTAAGTACATAAGTTGGTTCAAGGTATGTCACTACTCTTAGTGCCCAGTATGTAAGGTATGTCACTACTCTTAGTGCCAAATAAACAAATGACAAGTATCAAAATGATAAAGCACCAATATAATAAGCATATAAAAAGGCTACAACACGTACTAGGTAGTGACATACCGAGGCAGTTAAAAGCATAGAAAACTATTACTAGCTATAGTAAACGATGCACAACAATTGTTAATAATATATGAGAGGTGTCCTAAGGCAATCGTCTTATGGTTATTTCATTTATTTTATAAATGAAGATTCACTATTTGAGTATACATGTTTTCATGTATTTGATTGGATCTTAAACTCATTTACTGAATGTCCACAATACGAATCACAGCATGAGAGAATTTGTGATTGGATCACAACTAATGAGTATCTCTACATGTGTAATTGTAATGTATTGGAATTATCCCTAGTTGATGAATTGATGGATTCGGACGCCATCGATTCTGTTGAGATTAGCATGAGGCATACTCTTTGGTTTATCCAAGCAGTTTTTTCTCACTGGCTGGAGACATTGAGATGTCCAGAGTTAATCATGGATGCTAGTTATGGTAACTAGTTCATTGGAGTGACCAGCTGTAAGACTTCATATGGTTCTCTGCATATAAGGATATGTCAATGAAGTTCTTATAGTAGTTTAAGTGTGATGTTCCTTCGACTTGTAGTATTCAAGTCATCTTGGTCATGAAGACTTATGCTTTGACATCTTAAGCAAGCATCTCCGAGGAGATATGGACCCTGGATGATTGGGTATAAGTCGAAGTGACCGAAGATATTTGAATAGCCTACAGAGGATTCACCGCTCCTTGCGAGGAGATGTATACCCTATGGCCTCTCGTCGGATTGTTATTAAAGTCTTTGGCCAAAGCATTACATGTTTAGAGTATGGTACTCTTGGATACATGTGCAGTAACTAGAATCCGGAGGACGAGGAAGTAATACTTGGACTAAGTGTGATGTAATCAACCTAGTAGGGACTGACACAATAGACCATGTCCTGAACCAAGTGGGTATCAGATGAGTGAAAGGAATGGGGCATGATTCATTGTAGCTGCTGAAGGGTTTCGAAATGGTTCTGAGATCAACCATTGATTTTTCGGTTAATTGGGGATCATGATGTACTACTAGGTGCCACTCATGATCGTTCTATAATTAATGGTTAATTATAGATGGCCAACATAAATCGGGAACCTATTTGGTCACGCACGACGAGTGTAATCCGAAGGATTTAAAACGAGTTTGAGAATAGGATTCTCAGATTGAGAGAGACTTAGTTTGGTTGGACCAATTAAAGAGCTAGTATGAAATTGTTTCAGTTACATTGGAAGCATGGATGGGCCGAGTCTTATGAAGACATGATGGATGAACTAAATTGGTTTGGTTCTAATCCAATGGTGGAAAATAAACCAAAGTGGTTTGGTTTGTTTTAAACGAATGAACCAAAGTTGGTTCGGTTCGTTTTAACTTAAAATAGACCAACGCGGTTTGGTTTATTTTAACTTAAGTTATTGGAGCGGGTTAATGGGTTTTGATTATGAACCAATAACCGTTAGGAGAATTTGTTCTCTATAAAAACACGACTTAAGGGTTTTTCGAGGAGAATTAATTGGTTCAAGGGTTTCGGAAACCCTAGCTTCCTTTCCTTCTCCTCCTCTTCTCCTTGTCGCTGCCCACCTTTGTGTCACCGCCGCCCAAAGGAGCTGCTGCCTCTCCTCGCCGTCGGCCATCCACCAATCTTCGGCATCCCTTGGGCCACCCTCAGCCACCGGCCAACTTCCCTTGGCCATAGGCGACCAAGGAGTAACCGACCGAGCCTTTGCTCGGTCCCTTCTTCCTCCACAACAAGCTGTCTAGTTTTGGATAGCTTGATCTCCTTCGCGTGGAGAGGTCGTTTGGTCAGTGTTTTGTGCTCTGACAGCGGTCTACTTGCTGGGGATTGGATCTCTGGCAATCCTCATAGGTGGAGGGTTAAGTTTTCGTCAAACGGTTGACGAAAACTGATTCCAACAAGCGAGTTTGTGAAACTCGTTTTGGGATCCGAATTTATTTCGGATTGTGATCATCTCTCGGATCACATCGTCTTCGACTCGAGGCTAGTGACTTTTGTGAAGACGAGGCTCGTGGATTTGTGAAGTTATCCCGACGATACTCAGCGTGGATATGGATAGAGGCGATTCTAGCGAGGATCGCTATAGTTGATGTCATTCCCGCTACACGTGATCCGTCAGGTATACCTAGTATAAGTTTCCTTTTATTGCAAAATTTTAAATAGCGATTATGTCTACACATATTGTATCCTGCATGCGTGTGATGTGTGTGTTGTAATAAATTAGATTTATTTCTTTTATTGCTTCCATTGTGTGCATGTTTACGAAATGTGTTCGAACACACACTCGCCGCAGTGCCGGGGAAACCCAATAGTAATATGACAATATCTAAAAAAAGATACGTCAAAGATACCCGCCTGCTATGAAGAATACCAACTTTTTTTATGCCCGTGGACCTGTCTCATGACCGAAACCTGCATATATCATCAAATACAATTAAGTGAAAGCATACAGCTACTTACGAATTAAATACTATATAGTTCCTATATTCGCATCCCTTTTATCGAATACGAATTAGAAACCCTCAATCATCAAGCGTAACCGTTCTATAACATCCAACTAGGTTTAAATCATTAAACCTATTAAGTACGCTCCACCCAAATCAATTAAACGTATCAACTCATAATTACACCAATTTAGGGACCTAACCATCCTAATTGTCACACTTCGTTCCACCCAGCCCTTTCTCACTTAGCTACCGCCGAGCAAACCCCGAAATCAGCCATTCACGGCCACTTACAGTCGTTCACAGCCATTCACAGTCGTTCACAATCGTTAATAGCTACTCATAGTCGTCTGTAGCCATTCACAGCCCCTTCTCACTCAGCCATAGCTGAGTAAACCCCACACAGAAAATCACAGTCGACCCAACTTTTAATTCACAGCCCCACAACCAGCACTCCTTCCTCACAACCGCACAACCAAAGAGAAAACTATAGGTCAACACAACCTTACCTCAAGCTTAATCCACTGTTCGGTTCGCCACACTGCCACAACCCCTCATTGGACTCATGCAGCATCACCCACACGCACACACAACCGCAATCAACACAGATCAACCAATAGTCAATGGAAGGAAAGAGGCAGATCAGCTTACCAACCCTTAGATTCCACCGGCGGCAATCTCCCCAAATCCTCTATTCACTGAAGCATCCACGTTCACAATCACTGCCCAAAACCACCGATCCACGCTCAATGAAGGAAAACCACAGCAGGGATTTTGATCCCGTCCAAGATCGAAGAAGAGAAGCACCAACTCACCTAACTCGGGCGACGATCCTTCCCAAATCCTCTGTTCACCGGCGTAATCAGCGCCCATGAATCCTACTGCCCTAGCTCCAGCAAAAATTATAGCTTTGAGCAGAACAAGGAGTAGCCGCTGCCGATGAAGTTTCCCGGCCACACGTGCACGCTCCCGCCGGCTCGTCCATGGGGACGTCAAGGGGTGGTCGGTCATCACTCATAGAGGAAGGGAAGAGTCGACTAAGGAACCCAGATGCAGTGTGGGGAGAGTCGCGAGGATAAAAGAGGGAAGGTCGGGCGCATGGAGAAGAGATCGCGAGAAAAAATGCAAGAGGGAAAGGAATAGTCGCGGTGAGAATGAGAAGTCGCGGAAGGAAGAAGGAAAATGCTCGGGAATAAAAACGACGGCGAGAAACATAGCAACGGCTTGCGTTAAGAAAATGGTGTGGGTCAGGTTTTATTAAGTGGGTCCGGTCCACTAACGGGTTGGGTTTAATTGAACCTAGATTCATTAAATTAAACCCATAAGATTTAAACCTAGGTTAGGTTTAAATTAATTCCTAACCTTGCTACATTAACTTTTAATTTATCCCAATAATATTACTCCTTTAGTCATCTATTTGCGGTATTTTATATTCTCCCCCACTTATAAAATTTGGTCCTCAAATTTTCCACTCAAATGTATAATGAGTAAGAGATAGCACACTCAAGTAGCATAAATACTGAAAGTGTATTTCACGTACCTTAAGTAAACAGGTGAGGGTATTGAGCTCTAATCTTTTCCTCAAGCTCCCAAGTAGCTTCCTCATCGGTGTGGTGACTCCACCCGACTTTAACAAGTCGCATAATCTTGTTCCGTAACTTTCTTTCTTTGTGATCCAGAATTTATACCGGAACCTCTTCGTAAGTAGCATCAGGTTGAATGGAACCTAACACATCTGACAGAATATGTGTAGGGTCTGGCACATACTTCCTCAGTATGGACACATGAAACACATCATGAATACCAGCCAAGGATGGTGGTAGCGCTAGGCGGTAAGCGACTGCTCCGATCCTCTCCAAAATCTCGAAAGGACCAATGTACCTTGGAGCTAGCTTACCATGGAGTTCAAATCTCTTCACCCCTTTCGTGGGTGAGACTCGCAAGAATACATGGTCACCAATAGAGAACTCCAGAGGTCTCCATCTCCGATAGACATAACTCTTCTAACGATCCTGCGCCTCTACCATCCTTCGTCTGATAGTACGGAGCAACTCTGCCTCATGCTGAGCTCTATGGGGTCCTAGCAATTGAGCCTCCCCAACCTCCTCCCAGAGGGTGGGTGTCCGACACTATCTACCATATAATGCTTCAAACGGTGCCATTTGGATAGCCGAATGATAGCTGTTGTTGTAGGTGAATTCCACTAATGGCAAGTGGTCCTCCCAACTACCCCCGAAATCCATAACGCAGGACCTCAGCAAGTCCTCTAGAGTATGAATGGTTCGCTCAGACTATCCATCTATCTGCGGATGGAATGTTGTACTGAAACGGAGTTGTGTGCCCAAGGCTTGTTGTAGACTCTGCCAGAATCGGGACGTGAACCGGGGATCTCTATCTGATATGATGCTCAAAGGAACACCATGCAATCTGATGATCTCCCGACAATATAACTCTGTTATACGATCCAGAGAGTCGATCTTCTGAATCGCTAAGAAGTGTGCGGATTTGGTTAATCGGTCAACGACTACCCAAATCGCATCATGGCCTTGTCGTGTCCTAGGCAAACCCACCACAAAATCCATGGTAATGTGATCCCACTTCCACTTGGGAATAGGAATCCTCTGAAGTAGTCCGGCTGGTCTCTAGTGCTCAGCCTTCACCTATTGACAAACTGGACATCTAGCTACAAAATCTGTGATGTCTTTCTTCATGTCGTTCCACCAATACAAATGTCTTAACTCTCGATACATACGGGTTCCACCTGGGTGGATCGCAAATTGAGAGCGATGAGCCTCCTGAAGTAACTCCTCCATGATCGGATGAGACTGAGGTACACATAATCTGCCCCAGAAATAAATAATACCCTCGTCATCTCGGGTGAACTCAGTCTGTTGTCCAGAGGTTATCTGACTGCCAATGAACTGTAAGTGTTGATCACCGGCCTGAGCCTCTCGGACTCTCGTCCTGATAGATGACTGAGCAACCATGGTAACAAGAATGTCCTGCTCTATCGGTCCCTACTCCTCAAGGCCCAACTCAGAGAAACTCTGAATCAAATCTATGACTAAAACTTGGTAGTAAGCTAAAGTCCCTCGGGACTTCTGGCTAAGTGCATCGACAACCACATTGGCTTTCCCTAGGTGGTAGCTAATGGTACAGTTATAATCCTTCAGGAACTCCATCCATCTCCTCTGTCGGAGATTGAGTTCCTTCTGAATAAATAAATATTTGAGACTCTTATGATCAGTGAGAATCTCAAATGTAATACCATACAGATGATGCCTCAAAATCTTCAAGGCAAAGATAATAGCAGTTAACTCTAGATCATGTACTGAGTAGTTTTTCTCATGCTCCTTCAATTGAAGAGAAGCATAAGAGACCACCCTGTCGTGCTACATCAGTATTGCACCTAAACCCTAGAGAGATGCATCAGTTGGACAAAACCGTCATCCCCTGATGGCAATACTAGAATCGGTGCTGACACCAGTCTCTTCTTCAACTCCTGAAAGTTGTTCTCGCAGGCCTCTGACCACGTAAACTTCACGCCCTTCCTGGTAAGGCATGTCAACAGCATAGCAATGCTTGAGAAACCCTTAACGAATCGTTTGTAATATCCGGCTAAGCCCAAGAAACTGCGAACCTCCTGAACCGATTTCAGTTGCTCCCAACTAGTGACAGCCTCGATCTTCTAGGGGTCAACTGAAATACCTTTGCTAGAAACCATGTGTCCTAGAAAACCAACTGAGGGTAACCAGAATGTGCTTTTACTGAACTTCGCATATAGTTTCTTCTGTCGAAGCCTATCTAGGACAATGCGAAGATGTTGTGCGTGTTCCTCTTCGAAACGAGAATGGACCAGAATGTCGTCAATAAAGACAATGATGAACCGATCTAGGAAATCTACAAATTCATGGTTCATCAAGTCCATGAATACTATCGGAGCATTGGTAAGCTCAAATGACATTACCAAAAACTCATAGTGCCTATATCTAGTACGGAACACTGTCTTCTGAACGTCCAAATCTCTGACCCTTAGCTGATGATATCCATACCGTAGATCAATCTTAGAATACATTGACGTACCTATGAGCTGATCAAACAAGTCCTCAATATGTGGCAGGGGATATTTATTCTTGATGATGACGGCGTTCAACTGCCTGTAGTCGATGCATAATCTCATCGAACCGTCTTTCTTCTTTACAAAGAGAATCGGAGAACCCCAGGGAGATATGCTAGGGTGGATAAAACCTCTGTCCAAAAGCTCCTGAAGCTAGACCTTTAGCTCGTCCAACTCTTTTGGGGTCATACAATAAGGAGCTTTCGATGTCGGCGTCGTCCCCGTAATTAACTCAATTGTGAACTCCACTTTCCTTCTGGGAGACAGGCCCAGCAACTTCTCTGGAAAGACATCTGGATACTCTCGGAGGATAGGAATGTCTAAGATCTGAGAATCACCACTATCCTCGGCGTTAATCAATGATAATAGAAAACTCTGAAAGCCGTGTGATAAAAGCTTCCGAGCCTGAATCGCAGAAACGGTCTATATACCATCATTTCTGGTGCCAATGAAATCCCACGAGGGTTGGTTAGGAGGATGGAACGTAACAACCCTCGTCTAGCAATCCACAATGGCATGATACGCTGTTAGCCAGTCCATCCAAAGTATGATGTCGAATTTAATCATGTCGAAAAACAACAAATCTACCGGGAGTATAACGCTGCCAAAATCTAATGGACATCCTCTAACCTCCTGGGTGACTTCTAATTTATCCCCAGAGGGTAGAGATACCATCAATCTCTGTGACCTAAGGTTGGGTAGTCTACCAATCTCTCTCAAGAATGCCCAAGAAATAAATGAATGTGAACTACCAGTGTCAACTAATATATCAGCAGAAAATGCATAAAATAAAATCGTACCATAGAAAATAGATCCATCGGCTCGCTGTGCATCCTCTCAGGTAACTGCATGAATATGTCCAATCTATGACGGAGGTGGAGGTGGTAGCGCTGCCAGAGGCTGCAACAGTTGTGCCCAAGATTGCCACTGAGGCAAATACCGAGGTGGTGTCGAGTACTATACCGGAGGCTGATATAAATATCGCATCGACATCGAACCAGCGGTTGAGGTCAGATCGAGCATCGCACCAACTACCGGTGAGATCGACATCGCACTAACTACCGACATCGAGGTCCTGATATAGAACTTTGCAATTTTATAGGGGCACTAGAGTGCTCCTGTCCATGCATGGCATATGCAGCAACTGCCGGGAGAGCCGTCCTCTACTGGCGTTGTGAAGATTGGGATTTATGCCCGCCTCGCTGAGGTCCCTTCTGTCCAAACTATCCTCCCTGCACAGACACTCCTAAAGCCACATGCTGAGCCTTCAACGAACAATCTCAGCTCTAGTGTCCAAGAAGTTTACAGTAATAGCAAACTAACTGTGTCAATGAATAGGCTGATAACATCTGATCCCTGGACCCGCATCTAACACAGTGATTGTCATTAGAGGATTGCTTTCGGTTCTGCTGGTCAGACTGGGAGCGTCCTGACGAAGATCGTCCGATCTTCTGGGGTTTGCCTGATGCCCCGGAAGCATTTTGACCCATCTCACTACGATCGCCTCGCTGCTAACCCGTAGCCAGCAGTTGCTGGGCCTGAACTGAACTCTGAGCTGGTTGTTTCCTTTTCTTTTCTGCATTTGGTCTCTGCTAAGCCGACTCAATCAGAAGAACTCGATCCAATGCCTCTCTGTAATAAGAATTTCCAAAACCTGCTAGCTTCACCTGAAGATGTCCGTCTAGACCCTGAACAAACTGAAGCATGTGAGACCGGTCCTCAGTGACTAACTCCGGACAGAATTTGGCTAACCAATTAAATTTAGCATTATACTCCATCACCATGCGATTGTTCTGTCAAAGATTCTGAAAATCCTAACGACGCATCATCTGATAAGATAGTGGAAAATATTGGTTCTCAAAAACCTCTCTGAATTTCACCCATGTTATCTGCTGCTCGCCTATAATCGCACACTGTGTGTCCCACCAGATTTCAGCCTCGTCCCGTAAATGGTAGACTGCAAGCTCTGCCTTCTCCCACTCGGAGCAATCCATATAGAAAAAGGTCTTATCCATAGTCTCTATTCAGGATTGAGCCGCCCTCGGATATGTCTCTCTGTGGAAGAGCGTGAATCGGCCTTTCACCGACTCCACCAAGGCTGGGATCCGAGCTCGTGCGACAGTCACATCAGCAGGATGAGTAGGGATCGCCGCGGGAGCTGGAGGAACCACTGGAGTTGGTGCAGTTGTATAGCGGTAGTCTTGAGAAAGGCGATCGGTACGCGGGTGGGCCGGGGTATGCGATGTGAGCATCGGGCGAGGTGCCGCATATCCCGTAGGCACTGCTGGAGGAGGCGCCTGGTATGTAGCAGCAGGGGCTACCGGTGGTACCTTCGGAGTACAGTAGAAGATGCTGCTAGGGGTACTACGGGATATGTTGGAGTGGGTACCACTGGTGGTACAGTGAATACCGTAAAAGTGGGTATCTCTGGAGGAGGAACCATCAAGGACTGAGGGCCCAATACACCCGCGGCACCATGTGAAGTCTGACCCTGATCGACAGGCTCATTCTCCGTAGACCTTTCTGGCAACTCCATCGCCAGAGATCTCAATGTCCTCTTGGGTGGCTGCCCTGCACCACGTCTCAGCGCGAGAGCACACCCACCTCGTTTCATATCTGTTAAATTATTACCCAAGTATTACTACAGGTAGAAAATCAATAATTTCACCTGTTAGCCATCTGGAGATGTCCTGTCGCCGCAAAGTCGCCAATATAATCTTGTCAAAATATGACTCCAAAATGTCCGAAATTCCAAATCGATGGAAATCCATAAAAAACTGAAAATACATAGGTTGACCTGCCAAACATAGCAAACTCCGAAAACCCAAAAACCCTTAGGAACTCGGAACCTAGGCTCTGATACCAAATAAATTGTCGCGCCCCGAAGGGGGGTATTTGTTCAACGAAAATCGAACAACACGTCCCCTATACTGTGGACAATTGAAACCTGTATACAAGGCCCACACGACCCACTATACATTGGCCAATATGTCTGGAACATAAAACACCACAATACATATAATATATAGGCCTCAGGCCAACAACCAAAGTAAATAAGAAGCCTAAAACCTCTAGACTTACCTCTTCTGTCATCTGAGCAGGAATACACAACCACACACATAACCAAAATAAATCAAACAAAAAGTCCATAAGGACATAATCAAGTACCACCAAAACAACCACGAGTATAAAATACTACAAGTTTAAAACATAGAGTACTAGTGATAAAAATATGGAAAACTGAAATCAAAATAACAGGGTCATCAGATCAGGGGACTAGCAACTGGACCCTCCAGAAGGTTTCATCCTAAAATAAAATAGATATCAACGGAGTGAGTAAAACTCAGCAGATATCTAATAGTCATGCATAGTAAACTATAAGTGGCAATAATAATCATGTTGGTATATTTTCTCGATAAAAATACATACCTGAAACTGTACATACCAAAATCACCTAAGCTGACATAAGATACATCAATACAAGCAAATATAGAATCACCAAAATAAACTACATAATACCTCCTGTATGTGCATGGCAATCATATGCAACAAGCAATGCATATAGTAAAAGCGTATGCACATTATGCAATGACCTGTGTCACCCCTGACGCCAGTCAAGCCATCGACATGTCATGTGTGTCGACCGAGTGGGTAGGGTTGTGACAATTGTGCACTCTGTCATCACTGCACCTATGTGACAGAGTGGACAGGATGCTGGCGAAGTATCACCCTCCTACCCCATGTATATATATGGGGGACATCACCTCGTCTCATCTCCTCGTCTCACAACGAAAAAGGGATCCCTATTTGCTACCATGCCGCAATACCAATATCATGAGCGACCACCATGGAGCCCTGACAGAGCAACTACACACACACTCCTGAAATACCACTCACTCATGAGTGGTTGTGTGTGTAGATAATGTAACTGACGATGGGTTCAACTACCAAGTAGTATCACCTCCTGTCGAGGAGTTGATAATCGCCAGTCATGCAATAATGCAAGATGGTGCATGTCACTAATGCACGATACACCTGTCAATCCATAGCTACCTATGGTATGTACCAATAGGAGTCCATATCAAATAACCTAAGTACATAAGTCTATGTACACATACAAGGTATATCCATTATTCATTCAATGTCCAATATGTAAGGTATGTCACTACTCTTAGTGCCAAATAAACAAATGATAAGTATCAAAATGATAGAACACTAATATAATAAGCATATGAAAAGGCTACAACACGTACTAGGTAGTGACATACCGGGGCAGTTAAAAGCATAGAAAACTATTACTAGCTATAGTAAACGATGTATATCAATATGACAATATCTTAAAGAAGATAAGTCAAAGATACCCGCCTACTATGAAAAATATCAACTGTCTTTACGCCCATGGACCTGTCTCGTGACCGAAACTTGCATATATCATCAATTACAATTAAGTGCAAGCATACAACTACTTACGAATTAACTACTATATAGTTCATATATTCGCATCCCTTTTATCGAATGCAAATTAGAAACCCCCAATCATCAAGGGTAACCCTTCTACAACATCCAACTAGGTTTAAATCATTAAACCTCTTAAGTACGCATCACCCAAATCAATTAAACGTATCAACTCATAATTCCACCAATTTAGGGACCTAACCATCCTAATTGTCACACTTCGTTCCACCCAGCCCTTTCTCACTTAGATACCACCGAGCAAACCCCGGAACCAACCATTCACGGCCACTTACTGCTCACACCATTCACACTATTCACAACTGCTCACAATCTACTATTCACCCATCTTCTCACTCATCCATAGTCGAGTAAACCCCATACAAAATCACAGCCGACCCAACTTTTAACTCACAACCCCACAGCTAGCACTCCTTCCTCACAACCGCACAACCAAATGGAAAACCATAGGTCAACACAACCTTACCTCAAGCTTAATCCACTGTTCGGTTCACCACATTGCCACAACCCCTCATTGGACTCATGCAGCATCACCCACACGCACATACAACCGCAATCAACACAAATCAACCAATAGCCAATGGAAGGAAAGAGGCAGATCAGCTTACCAGCCCTAGGATTCCACCGGTGGTAATCTCCCCAAATCTTCCGTTCACCGAAGCATCCACGCTCACAATCACTGCCCAAAACCACTGATCCATGCTCAATGAAGGAAAACCACAGCAGGAATTTCAATCTCATCCAAGATCGAAGAAGAGAAGCACCAACTCACCTAACTCCGGCGATGATCCTTCCCAAATCCTCTGTTCACCGACATAATCGGCACCCACGAATCCTACTGCCCTAACTCTGGCGGAAATTGCAACTTCGAGCAGAACAAGGAGTAGCCACCGCCAACGAAGTTTCCCAGCCACATGCACACGCTCCCGCTAACTCGTCCGTGGGGACGTCAAGGGGTGGTCAATTGTCGCTCATAGAGGAAGGGAAGAGTCGGATGAGGAACCCAGATGCAGTGTGGGGAGAGTCGCAAGTATAAAAGAGGGAAGGTCGGGCGCATGGAGAAGAGATCACGAGAAAAATCGCGAGAGGGAAAGGAATAGTCGCGGTGAGAATGAGAAGTCGTGGAAGGAAGAAGGAAAATGCTCAGGAATAAAAATGACGGCGAGAAATGCAGCAACGGCTTGCGTTAAGAAAATGGTGTGGGTCAGGTTTTATTAAGTGGGTCGGGTCCACTAACGGGTTGGGTTTAATTAAACCTAGATTCATTAAATTAAACCCATAAGATTCAAACCTAGGTTAGGTCTAAATTAATTCCTAACCTTGCTACATTAAATTTTAATTTATCCCAATAATATTACTCCTTTAGCCATCTATTTGCGGTATTTTACATTCTCCCCCACTTACAAAATTTGATCCCCAAATTTTCCACTCAAATGTATAATAAGTAAGAGATAGCACACTCAAGTAGCACAAGTACTGAAAGTATATTTCACGTACCTTAAGTAAACAGGTGGGGGTATTGAGCTCTGATCTTTTCCTCAAGCTCCCAAGTAGCCTCCTCATCGGTGTGGTGACTCCATCCGACTTTGACAAGTCGCACAATCTTAGGTTAATACCCATAAGATTCATTCAATTAAACTCATAAGATTCAAACCTAGGTTAGGTTTAAATTAATTCCTAACCTTGCTACATTAACTTTTAATTTATCTTAATAATATTACTCCTTTAGCCATCTATTTGTGGTATTTTATAGTATCATTGTAGGGATTGGAGCGAATCCGATACAGTTGCATGAGGTGTATCTTATGCTTACGGCAGTTGAGGAACTACGAGATAAGCTATCATACATATGACATGAATTTAGAAGATATAATCTTGTATAGTAGTTATATGGAGCAGAAGTGATCATGGAGTTTTAACTAGCTACTGGGTAGCCATGATAGAGTTGCTGGAACACGAACAGTTGCAACAAGGGAGATTGGTTGCTATAGCCTCCCATGCATTTACAGAGTGTGTGGTGGAGTGGATTTTCGACGGTAGATGGACTTCGATTGTGAAAAGAGGATTTCCTGTCTCTGATAAGGATAGTGGGTTCCAGAGTTGCATTGTTTAAAGAAGAGTTGCTAGAGGAAGCACATCATTCGAGATTTGCTATACATCCTGGTGGTACTCGGATGTACCGAGATTTGAAACGTTTATACTGGTGGAACGGTATAAAGAGAGATATTGCATACTTTGTTGCTTAATGTTTAGTATGCCAGCAGGTGAAGGCTGAACATCAAAAACCCACTAGATTGCTTCAGGAAATTCCGATTCTGAAATAGAAGTGGGAGCATATCACTATGGATTTCATTGCGGGATTGTCTAGAACCCGTAAAGGACATGATGCGATTTGGGTGATCATGGATCGATTAACCAAATCTGTCTATTTCCTTCCTATTCTAGGATGGACCCATTGGATCGTTTGACAAAGTTGTACTGCCGAGAGATTATCAGATTGCATGGAGTGCCTTTGAGTATTATATCTGATAGAGATCCATGATTTACCTCGCAATTTTTGGAAGAGTCTGTAGCAGACCATGGGCATAGAGCTTTGACTCAGTATAGTATTTCATCTGCAGACAGATGGATAGTCTGAGCATACCATTCAGACTCTGGAGGATCTAGTAAGATCTTGTGTTATGGATTTCAGAGGCAGTTGGGAGGACCACGTTCATTTAGTGGAATTTGCCTATAACAATAGCTACCACTCTTCTATTCATATGGCTCCTTTCGAGGCCTAATACGGTAGACCCTGTAGATCCCCCATATTGTGGGAGAAGATTCCAGTGCGGATTCTTGGTCGCAAGGAGCAACAATTGCGGAAACAAAACCATCCGACTCGTAAGGGTTGGATGGAAGCATCATACTGATGAGGAGGCTATATGGGAGCTGGAAGATACTATCCGAGCTCAGTACCCTCATCTGTTCACTTGAGGTATGTGGTGGTCATTTCGAAAACTTGATTGAATTAATTTCCGAATTTAAGTACGAAATTTGGGGACAAAATTTTATTAAGTTGGGGAGAATGTAAAATACCGCAAGTAGATGACTAAAGGGTAAAATTATTAGTGGGTTAATTAAAATTTTTGAGGGATGGTTAGGGATTTAATTTAAACCTAACCTAGCTCAAGAGTTTAGTGGTTTAATTGAATCTAGGTTTAATCGAATCAAGAGTTAAATTGCTTATAGGGTCTGAAACCCGACCCATTTTCCCCAAATCTGACCCGCTTTCTTTTAATGCTGACCCATTTTAACCGTCCCTTTATTTCCTCGTCGTTTTCATTTCCAGCACCGAATTCCCTGAGCGTTACCCCACGGTTCTCTCCTCTTCCTCACCGCGACCTTTCTCCTCATCACGCGATCTTCTTTCTCCTGATTCCTCACCGCGACTGCCTCACTGTCGCCACCTTTGTTTCCCCCTTTCCCAGCCCACCGGTTGTCGCCGCTTCGTAGCCAT
Organism: Wurfbainia villosa; assembly: GCA_025175895.1. Lineage (NCBI taxonomy): Eukaryota > Viridiplantae > Streptophyta > Magnoliopsida > Zingiberales > Zingiberaceae > Wurfbainia > Wurfbainia villosa. The sequence goes on along the minus strand of CM046000.1, from coordinate 101,452,802 downwards.
CGCATGCGCACCGCCGCTTATGCGCATCCCGCGCATGCGGCCAGTAGTCGCAGCATGCGCACGCTTGCCGCTCTACCATCTATTGTCATGCGTCGCACTCTCTTCTTCCCGATCTTCGCCACCAGTCGATTTGCCTCTGACCACCATGGATTGTTAGTGCCTCTAAGATTCATATATCTCCACAATGGTATGATATTGTCCACTTTGAGCCTAAGCCCTCATAGTTTTATTTTTGGGTTTTACCCAAAAGGTCTCATACCAATAGAGATATCTTTTCATCTTATAAGCACATGATCTTTCCATGTCTTACCAATATAGGACTTTGATTGTATTCTCAATACTCCAACAATCCCCCCCCCCTTAAACGAAGGACCACATTGATACCCCCCCCCCCCCTCAATCCTATCCGTCCTCGAAGGACATCCTCTGCTTGATGTTCAATCATCAACCCACCAGGACTTCCTGCTAACTGTCTGGTCCTCCTGACCCAGCTGGACTTCCTGCTAGTTGTCCAACCCTTCTGGCCCAACTGGACTTTCTGTCAATTGTTCGGTCCTCCCGACTCAACTGGACTTCCTGCCTAGTGTCTGGTTCTCTTGATCCGGACATGGGAGCTCAACTTCCTTCGTTCGAGGTTCATGGCTTGACATGGACCATGGCTCTGATACCAATTATTAGTGCCTATAAGATTCATATATCTCCACAATGATATGATATTGTCCACTTTGAGCCTAAGCCCTCATAGTTTTATTTTTGGGCTTTACCCAAAAGGTCTCATACCAATAGAGATATCTTTTCATCTTATAAGCACATGGTCTTTCCATGTCTTACCAATGTGGGACTTTGATTGTATTCTCAATACTCCAACATGGATAACCTCAGCATTCGACCTCTCTCTGTGCTCCATCGTCACCGCCGTGGTTCCCCCTCTCGATCTCACTCGAGCGCCAGCTGTTCCCCTCTCTCGATCTCACTCGAGAGCTGACTGTTTCCCCCCTCTCTATTTCTTCCAGTTCGACGGCAGCAGGTGTTGGCGCCCCATCATAGTCGCAACACCATCGCTCGACATCCGACGCCGCCACTCTGCCAGGCCGATTGGCTATTTTCCAAATTGTGCATCGCTAGGTTGACTTCCAGCCCCTCTGATCAACCAAGTTCTTCGTCTTTTCCCCTGCTCTGTGATTGTCGCTATGGCTGATCTATATTGCCTCTATCATTGGCCTCCTGTTCTGTTGTTTCATCACCGGATATCTCCACTGTGAGCAATAGTTGGTCCCCCTCTGTTCAGGCTACCACATCTCCCGTAAGCCCTTGTTCAACCACCCTGTTGTTGCCCTAATCGCTTGTCAGCCATCCTCTATCATAGCCCAGACAGTTGTTGCCTCTCTTTTCCGACCAGGCACAACATTGGTATTGGTTTCTAAATCTAGTACTTCATTGTTACATCCTTGGGCAGAGAATGGAGGTAATGACGAGTGGGATTTTGTTTAATTGAATCTGGTATAAACCTATACGATTAATTGGCTTGATTGATAGGTTAGTTAATCTGATGGGATTTGCTTACAGTTAAACTGATTGGATTTAGATCTAATGTGAGTAAGATCGCTGATCAGAAGCTTTGGAATTGAAGTCGGGCTGGGTAAGTTTCGGTTGGTAACCATTGTGATAGATGGTTATAGTTGTTGGTTGTTGTTTACTAATTTATCGTTACTGGAAGGAGTTCTATATTTAATAGAAATCCGATTGATGTATTTATGTGGATCGTTGATGCTAGATGTGTAGATCGGGTTGTCTTTTGTATCAAGAAGCTGGATGATTTTGGAAGAGGGTTGTTCTTCCAGATAAGCTATGGGAATTAATGCAGTGTAAGCACGAGTTATATACCCGGACTTTGATTCAAGACAGATTCATGGACGTGAGGACTATCGACACGATCTATGGATCAGGTGAGTAATATTTCCTACCCTGGTCAGGTAGTAGCTAAACCCTGAAGTATATAACTTCATATTATTATCACTTTGACCTTGGCTCCGCTCTAATTTTTCTTATGCTTGATACTTGCCTTTGCACTTAAATACTCTATTATTGTTGTTATCTATTCATTCATCTTTGTTATGAATTATAGATATTATGGTAAGTGGACCTGTAGTGGTTTACCTATGTGTACGTAGCTAAATTCGATTGTAAAACTGAATTGTGCAATTTAAATAAATCATCCGGGGGTGGATGATTCTAGAAGTAAAGTTAAGTTTTCATGTTAGATCCTGATGTTGTGTACATATCCAATATGGATCATGTAGTCGGGTATGGACGTGTGATTTGTCGATACAGCGTCGCTACAAACTAGAGGTCCTAGCTTGGGTGTTGATCAGTTGAGTATACCTCTCTATAGAATAGAGAGTGTGTTGTGGACATATGTATGGTCATATGGATTGTGGATAGTGTGTCGCTACGGACCGGTGGTCTTAGCTTGGTTGTAAACAGTCGAGTATGACTCTCTGTAGGATAGAGAGTGTTATGATCAGTTGAGTATGACTCTCTACAGAATAGAGAATGTATTGATCAGATTGGTATGACTCTTTGTAAAATAGAGAGTCTATAGTGGATGTCTGTATGTGTGACTGTGCATTCATGTCATTTGCATGCATGCTGACGACATGGTTTCCCTTGTGGTTGAGAGGGTCGTCAGTCATCCTGCCTCTCAGGTTACTCATGGAGGAGTAACTGGTGTGAGGGCAGAGCATTTGTTGTGTCACACTCTACCACTATAGACGATGGTAGTTGGAGTTGCGTGCAGTTGTCCTGAGTGTGTGGCACTCGACCATTCATGGGTAGTGACAGTCGGAGTAGCCAGCAGCAAGGACCCTCGTTGTGTAGCTAGCTCTTTTTGCTTATATGATACTTCATACTGCCCACTCGACCACTCGAGAGCAGTGGTTAGTGTTGAGTTTGGACAGTTGTCATGTCATGCCACCTAGGTCACACTGGGGTCGTGGTAGTGAGTAGGGGTGCGCAGGCATGACCATGCATCTGTATTGCCGTGGTAAATGGCGTTTGTATATATATATATATATATATATATATACCTGTGTATATATATACATAGTTGAGTGTGATGAGAATATATATAGATAGAGTATATATATATGATCGTTGGTTATTGCATTTGTTTGAATTATGCTTGATGCATTTGATTGTACATCATCTTGCATTCTACTTGTATATTCTGTATGGTCGTGTGTGGATTACAAGTATTGAGTTGGTCAGACTATTGTATACCTTTGACCAGTACCTTGAGGTGATACGGGATGGACCCGGTTCATTGTGTATTGGACATAGAATGGTAGTATGTCGGTATTGTTGTTTATAGAGTTAGTATTTACTCTATCATGTTGTAGGTATTGTATTTTGGTACTTATACTCAGGTTGTATGAGTTACATTGTTATTGATCCTCAGGTATGTCAGTACCTTATATTGTTATTGTTGATCAGTTTAGTTATACAGTTGTTATATTATGCTGGTGTATATCTGTTATGCCTGTAGATAGCATATTGTTGACTCACATGTGATATATATAAATTATGCATGCACTTTTATTCTTATTACCGCTGAGTTTTGTACTCACCACCACAGACCTTGGGTTTTCTTGTCACTCAGGTAACAAGTAGCCGACTTCGTGATGGGCTTGGAGCAACGTTGGCTGGCAACCTCTCATCTCGCTTCCGAGGGTCCCTGCTTGGTTTTATGTTTCCGTTATTTTCGGATGTTTCTTATATCGATCCAGATTTATATGGTGGATGTGTGTTTGACATTGTTGATGTACGAACATATTAGTGCGGGTTTTGACTATGTTTTCTTTATGTTTTGGTATTAGTCATACCGGTATGCACTGTGTGTAGTTGTTATTTCGTTTGGATAGTTTCCGTTGTATTTTGTTATATTTACATTTAGATATATTGTTGTGATTCTGGCTGAAAGGCCTTGTATCAACAGGATATGTTGTCGCATACAGGGGAGATGTTGTCCATTTATTTTTTGGCTCGGCATACTCTCGGGTCGTGACAGATGAAATCTATGCACCCGTAGCTAGACTTGAATCAATTAGAATCCTGCTAGCCTATGTTGCACATTAAGGATTTAAATTATTTCAAATGGGTGTCAAGTCAGTATTTCTGAATGGATTTATCAAAGAAGAGGTGTATGTTAGCCAACCACCAGGATTTGAAAACTCAGACCAACCTAATCATGTACTTAAACTTAGGAAAGCCCTATATGGATTAAAGCAAGCACCTAGGGCTTGGAATGAAAGACTATCTATTTATCTAAAATCTAAAGGATTTAATCAAGGATTAATTTACCCAACTTTATTCGTAAAAACTGTAGGAAAAGAAATATTTATAACACAAATTTACATAGACGATATAATATTTGGCACAACAAACACAACACTTCTAAATGAATTTATTTCGTTAATGGAAAGTGAGTTTTAGATGAGTTTAGTAGGTGAATTCACTTTCTTCTTAGGCTTACAAATAAAATAAACAAGAGAAGGAATCTATATGCATCAACATAAATACGGTAAGGAGTTAATTAGTAAATTTGGTATACAAAATTCTAAAGAAATTAATACACATATGGCAACCAATGTAAATATTGGAGAAGATTTAGAAGGAAAAAACTATAGATTTAAAATACTATAGGAGTGCGATAGGTAGCCTTCTGTACTTAACTTCAAGCCGACCTGATATACTTTTTGCAGTAAGTATGTGTGTAAGATTTTAGTCTTGTGCCAAAGAATCACACCTAACCTTAGTAAAAAGAATCTTTAGATATATAAAAGGAACACAAAATGTAGGAATCTGGTATCCTAGGTCAAATGAGTTCGAACTAATCGGCTACTCTGACTCAGATTATGTCGATAGTAAACTCAATAGGAAAAGTACAAGTGGCTGCTGCCAACTTCTAGGATCAAGTCTAGTTAGTTGGTATAGTAAAAAACAACATTATGTTTCTTTGTCTACTACCGAAGCAGAATACATAGTCATGGGTGAGTGTGTAGCTCAACTTCTTTGGATGAAGCACACTCTAAAAGACTTCCATCTAACTTTAGTAATACTTAAGAGCTTAGGTTTCTAGATCCTACACCAACAATGTATATCCTAGCTTAGAATTTTAAAAAATATATATATTTTAAAGGCTCATGTCTATTGGGTTTTATGTCAAACTAGAAGTAGCTAGATACTAAGTTTGTCCAACTTAAGTCTTCTCTCCCCCTGGGTATATTATCAAAAGAAGGATTTAAATTTTGAAAGTATTGGCGATTTTTTTAAAAAAAATATATTTTTTAACAACTTCTATGATGATTATCCATTTATAACCTCCCCTTAACCTAACATCCTTGTTAGCCACAAGGAAGGCTTATCTAGAGGGTCTCCCCCTTTGTCTGACAAACTCTTAGGACATCCTTGTTGCCCACAAGGAAGGGTCACCTAAGTGTTCAGAGGGTCTAGGTGTCTAAAGTTGACCTAAGGATCTAGAAGTTCAGTATTGGTCAACTAACCATCATTTTAAAAAGTATAGTTATTTTAAACACTACGTATAACTACACACAACAATCATGGCAACCAATAAAAATAGTTTTAAGAATCTATTTGTGTATATCTAAATTTTTGAAATCGTTTTCAAAACTATTTTCAATTTGTTGTCCTTGCCATCTCACCCATTTTACATGATCAACCAAGTTATCTTTATAGGTATTGTGAGATGAATTTAATTTTACTTAGTTAATTTTAATGATTTTAAAATTAATTAACCTTGGGTTAGATTCGAATTTAACCTTTAGATCGTTTAGTAAACTTTTCAAGAAAATGACTTCTAGGTCGTGGCGAGACACAGGGGCCTTCTTTGATCGGAACAATGACCACTTCCTTAGACAAAGACAATTCCAAGAAAATATTCACTTAAGTCACTTAGAGTCACTTCCTGATCTAACTAGTTTAGGATGTGGCGAGGTAGCTTCAACTAGTTCAACTTAGCTGAGTGCACCAAGCTAGATACGCCTTATCTAGCTCGAATACACAAGATCTCGTTTCTCTAACATACTATCATCTCATCGCGTCCTAATATTATGTTGTCAAGGTTAATTAACCCTTTCCTATCTAACCATTTTATGAGATTTAATTTAAGATTAGTATGTATGACATGACAAAAATAAGCATGGTAATTAATTAAAATGATATATATGCATGAGCATGTTATTCAATCAATTCAAAGAAATGGTTGCTTCTTAGATAGATTTTTATTTGTTGAATTTCTAAAATTTGAAGGTTTAATTGCTAAATTATTAATTTTTGTATAATCAAATGGTACTCTATTATAATTAATTTTATTAGCTTGATTATTTAATTTTGAATTTAAAATAGATTTAATAGGATTATTAGATTTTTTTAAAAGTAGAATTATTATTAGAATTTTTTAAGATAAGATTTATAGACTTTTCAATAATAGAACTATTAATAGAATATTTTAAGCTAAGATTGTTAGAATTTCTAAAGGTAGAATTATTAATATAATTATTAGAATTTTTTAAGATAAGATTGTTAGAATTTTTAAAGGTAGAATTATTAATAGAATTATTAGAATTTTTTAAGATAAGATTGTTAGAATTTTTAAAGGTAGAATTATTAGAATTTTTAAAGGTAGAATTTTTAATAGAATTATTAGAATTTTTTAAGATAAGATTGTTAGAATTTTTCAAAGTAGAATTATTAATAGAATTATTAGAATTTTTTATGATAAGATTGTTAGAATTTTTCAAAGTAGAATTATCAATATTCTATGTGCCTCAAAACATGTTGACTTTATATGTTCTTGTGAGATGATTCCAATTTTTACTTAGTTAAACTTTAGTGTTTTGAAGATTAAAATTATGTTTGAAGTAGTTTTCAAGACTTGACTTTACCAAAACTAGCAATTATACATCCTCTCATGAAAATATAAACTAAGTAAACATTGTTGGTACAGAGGAATAGTTAACTTAAATTCATAAACGTTAAAGGGATACATGCTTGGACTCGTATACTTAATGTCTTTTTTGGTTTTGTAAGCGCATATAAGATTTTATGTATATAACATTCTTTCATATTCATGCTTCTTTCATGTTCATGCTTCTTTTATACTCATGCTAATTGTGGTTCACATTTACTACTCGTGCTAATTGTGTTCACACACACACACACACACACACACACACACACACACACACATATATATATATATATATATATATATATATAATTTATTGTGCATGCACACAGTCGAGGCACGCAGTTAGCATGTAGGATATATATATATATATAATTTTTTTATCCTGCGCGACTATGCATGCATGATGTGCACTATTCATTACTATGCAATTAAATTTAATGTGGATGCACACAGTCATGCACAGTCAAGGCACAGAGTTAGAGCGTGTATATATATAGAGAGAGAGAGAGAGAAAGAAACGATCTCCTGTGTGTTTCTTCCGTCTGTGCCCGTGTGTGACGTGTACCCACCCGCGCACACTTCTTCTCGCCCGCATCGCAGCAAGTCGAAATCGCCAACGGTCGGCCGAATTCCGGCCACCGTCAGTCCGGCACCGGATGGCGATCGAAATCCGACCAATTCCCGATCGAAATCCAACGCGATTGCGATCGCGATGGTCGCAGATCAAGGCGGTCGCGATGCGTCGGATTCGATCCGATCTCGCTCTGAATCCGATCGCCGTTAGGCGGCACTCGGGCTTCGGCTTAACGGCGGTCGATTCCGATCGCGATCGCGGCCGCTATATGGTTGCGACACGCGGTCGCGATGTGGTCGATTCGACCGCAATCCGGCCATCGCTGGGAACCGAGTGTCGGCTCGACGGCGGTCTACAATGGTCAGGCGAGAAGAGAGGCGCGCGTGATTTCACTGTGCATTTCTCATTTTCGCGCACGAGCGCACACCAACACGTCGCGCAGTAGATCATATATATATCCTCCATTATCCACCATCTAATCTCCTAAAATTCAAGGATTGGACTATAGTGCTCACCCGATCGGACAGTGAATAATGGAGGTGTTCACGAATAAGTTGTATAGGGGATCATTGCTCTATATATGGAGAGAGCAATGATTCCCTATACAACTCATTCGTGAGCACCCGTGAACATCTCTATTATCTATCATCCGATCGAGTGAGCATTATAGCAATCCTTGAACCCTAAAAGATCAAACGATGAATAATAGAGATACTCACGAATGCTCACGGATGAATTGTGTAGCATAACATATATATAGAGATAGAGGAATGATTCTCTACCCAACTCATCCGTGAGCACTCATATGCATCATTATCTACCGTTCAATCAAATGAATACTATAGCTCAATCTTGAAATCCTAAGAAATCGAACGATGGATAATTGAAGTGCTCATGAATAAATTATATAACATAACATTTCATTATATATAAAGAGTAATTATTTTCTGAGCAACTGCGCAATGAACACCTATGCGTGTAGAGTTGTCAAGTTGGGTTAGGCCCGCCAGGTTGGCCCGCCCCGCCAAACAATTTAAGCGGGTTGGGTTGAACTTTTATCAACCCGCCATTTGGCGAGCCTAAGCGGGCGACATGTGGGTTCATGGTCTAGACGTGTCAAAAGATAAGTTTTTCACCATTACAATCTTCTTCTATCACACATACACCTCAACAAAGTATAAAAGAAGTTAAGAGTAAAGAACAAAAGAATATTTTTTATATTCTAATTGTTTTTTTATTATCTTGTCACTACTATTCTAATCAATATAAGAAATAATAACATATCAAAATCAAATAATTACCCAAGTTAAAAAATCTCAATTGAATCTTTATTTGAAAGATCAAAAATTTACATTTACATATTATCAAGATTTAAATATTTTAGAACATTGGAAAGGAATCAAAAACATCGGTACTCAATTTTGTAAGTCGATAATTGAATCTCAATTATAAGATTTTAGTTACTTCAAATATTTATTTTTTTAATCATGGTACTCTATCGGTCTTACAAATCATTACCTCAAGCCCTCAATATCTTAGTAATTTTAAATATATTTTTTAAATTTGTGTGGCCCGCGGGTTGGCTCGCCTAACCCGCAACCCGCCTTGGGTTGGGTTGGGTTGAAAATTTCTCAACCCGCCGAGATGGCGAGTCGGCCCACCCCTCTCCGCTAAATATTGAGTTTACGACGGATTGACCCACCCCGCCATGAGTTGGCCCATTTGACAGCTCTATATGCGTGAATAAGTTATGATGTATATTAATTGAAGAATGCACAGTAACTTTTATTATGCATTCACTCACTAGTGCACAACAAAGAATATATATATATATATATATATGAATAATTTTCTACATAATTTATTCATAAACACTTTTATAATTTATCGTGATCGAGTGAATATTATAATTCAATCCTTAAATCTCAAATGATCAAATAATAAAGATGTTCACACATGAATTTATAGAATTAAATAAAAAACAATACAATGAGATAATGATACCTAACAAATTCATTTTGCTATCTCCATTTTGTCAATAAAATTGTGACGATGATACCCTACCGTTTTCATTATAAGCCAAATTCATTGTACTATCTCCATTTTAGAAATACATTAGTTAATGATTTAATACACAAGGGGAAAGATTTGCATGATTATTTAGTGGGATCTTAACCAAAAAAAAATTACAGATAGGGAATGATAATTATACACTAAAACAACTCCATTTTGGATAATTAGTCGGTAACTGTAAAACCCTACTGTATGCTTGTGTAGTAGTCACCGCCAACAGGCAAACGAAAGGGATGGAGTTGAAACCTTTCACACTATACATTTTTGTATTGCGAGCCAGTCGGGAGACTGGACAACACTGCGAAAACAAAGCTTTGGCTAATTCCAAAAGATGGCTTGTGCGACATTCTAGGGCAGCGCAGCCTCCCTTCGCAGCATTCGTTGCCTCCGTAGGCTTTCATGACAGGGAGCAAAGAACTCATGCGCCAGAGCTTCGTCAGCAGCGATCCTGCACCTAGGATTTACTGTCAAACACTTGTTCACCAGATCAAACAGCGAATCTGGAATTGCCTCAATAAACCCTGGTCTCCTCGTGTTTAGAATACACCACTCTTTCAATTCCAAGGATCGCAACGATCTAGCATCATACAATTCCTGCAATATGCAAATTGTCACTCAAAAGAACTTGTTTCATGCTCGATTGAATTAAATGGTTAGCTGATGAAACCTGAGGAAAATAAGACTCAGTGTTGTGAAGTTTAGCCACTTCCCATAAATCCTCACTCCCCCTCAATTTTGCAATATCTTTAATGTTCCTGGAATTGACAAGGCCAACATAAGTAACAGCTAAAGACAAATGGCATTAATTAGTAGAACTCACTGCTCTGGATCACCACCAAAGGGCGTCTTTCCTATCATTAAGTAAAGTAATGTAACACCGGCAGACCAGACATCCACTTTGCAACCTTGGTGAATTGACTTGAATAAAACCTGTTTAACATAATTATGAGATGAGCATACATAACACAATGGATTACAAGATTATTAGCAAGCAAGTGAAGCTTAACCTCTGGAGCTCTAAAGCCCTTGGTTCCAACGCAAGGACCCTCTCTCTTGTGCTTTCCATTTTCTAGGAACATCAGAAATTAAATTTCAGTTGGATAAACATGCAAGTTTTATGCTTATCGATGTTAACACTTACTTTTAGGATCAAGCATGCCAGCACCAGCAACAGCATTTCCGTCAAAATGCAACGGCATTGGTGTTACAGTTACTAGCCTTCTTTCCGCTTTACCCAAAGGAGCAGCCACCCTTTTCCTCTGAGAAGCAGGAGCTGTTGAACCCTTGTGATCAGGTGTTTGCATTGCCTCGTGCAAAAAGTTAATCAATTCCTTCCTCCCTTTACAAGGAATAGGTTGCTTCAATTTATCAACAGGTGTTTTTGTACTAGTGGGATCTTTTGCTGAAGTTACACCGGAAATATCAGCAGCTTGATTGCAACATCTATTTTTGTTGTCAATTTTGGCCACTGGATTTCTCTCAGTTATCTTCCTTGAGCTTCTCGCTGGATGGGATTTCAAATCATCAACTTTCTCAGTTCCCTTGACCAATATTCCATCCTTTGTTACTCTCTTTGGTTGTTTTGGCAAAAAGGATTCCAAATTTTGTGACACTGGATCTAATTTTATGTTACAATCAATCTCTGTTTTACCTATTATCAATCAGAAGAAAAATTACTGTTAACTCTTAATTAGACGAAAGTGTTCTACAATATTGTAGATAGAAAAAAAAACAATAAAACTATACTCCCCGCTCCAAGCCAATTTTTGATAATCATCAAAGTTGACTTGAGCATCCAATAAGCTAAATTGCAAGATTATATTCCTTTAAGTGGTGCATGGTATTTGAAATATTGTTTCTTATACTAACTAGATGGTATCCCTAGCATAATATGAAGATGGTGAGTCAAAAATTCAATTAAAACTGTTCAGCAATTGAAAACAAAGATATCATGTTTAGTTAATTAATTTTGTCTGTCTCAACTATTTGGACATCGACTACGTAAATCTAATCCCTCCATTAAGCTCTAGAGAAAGTGTTAAGACAGTAGATTAGGTTTATTAGTCTAGTGAGTTAGATCTCGTCTGCCTATGAAAAGTGTTAAAGTTAGTATATTAATAGGGTTTTTAGGGTAGTGGACCTAGCCTCACATTAAAAAAAAGAAGTTATCATGAATCTACAAGTCTACATATGTAATAGTTATCTCACAAGGATAGTGCAATATTTTCTTTTTTATAAATTATAGATGGTATTAGAGCTTTCTTCCAATCCATCAACTTTTTTTGTATTTTTGTCATAATCAGGTAGCACACTAGTGACTTCTCCAACTCCTTGTCTTCTCCACACAAAGCCACCAGTCATGAAGGAATAAAATTCATCCAAACATCTACTCGTATTTGACTTCTCTAGCTTCTTTTCTTCTCCACTCACTAATCCATGAGGATTTAGGACCTATCGTCCTTTGATTGAAGGTTTTACTCAAATTTTGTTAAATACTAGAAAATTTAAAATATTAAATTAAATGGCCAAAGAATTAAGGAAATAATCCTGGAAATTTTTCGGGATTTTTAGGGAATTTTAGGAATTTTTGCGAAATTTTTCTGGAAAAATACGGAGCATGTACGAGATTTAGGGAGTTAATTAAATTACTGGGGGATTAATGGAAACCTAACCTAGGTTAACTCTTAGATAATGGGGTAATTCGGATTATTTGGGATCGATCCCAGTTATTCCCATCACGCCGACTTTTCTCCCTCGCGACTCGTAACCTCTCTTCTTCGTTTTCGCAAACCTTTCTTTCTTCGTTTTCGCGAACCCTTCTTTTCCTCCACCGTGCCGCAGCAAGCGTCCGCCACAGCCATCACCTTTCCCTTCTCCTTCGTTGCGATCGTCGGCCGTTCCTTTGCCGCGGCGAGTCGCTCTTCCCTTTGTCGTCTGACCTCGAGGATTTTGTTGCCGCCGCCGCTCGCAGTCGCCGACGCCGGTTTCCTCTGCCCTAGACGACGAGCGCCGGCCTCCTATGCCCTAGACGATGACCGCCGGCCTCCTCTCGCCGGGACCGTCGTCAGCGAGCCACCAGTTTTCCCCTCCTCGATGCCATCTACCCTACCGTTAGAGCGGTCACCACGCCTAGCTGGCCGTCGCGATGTTTGCGACCACGCACCACCTCCAAGAGCTTCCTTTCGTCGGTGATCACGGAACTAGGTAAGAGTCAGTCACGGTGAAATCAAGCTCCCAAAGTAAATACTAGTTTTCTTTTGTTCCTTTTTGTTCGGTGATTTTGTGGATTCGGTTTGGGGAGAGTGATCGGAGAGGTGGATTTTCCCTTCTGAAATAGTGAGGGTTTATTGGGTGTCGATGTGGTAAATATAGTTAGTCTTGGTGAAATTGAAGGTTGAGGATTTGGGATATGTTGTACAGGATTTTGGGCAACGATTAGGTTGTAGAGGTTGTTGGGCTTAAGGTGAGTCCTAAATTAACTCATAGTTGTTGGCTGTGAGATTTAAGATGGAAAATTTGTAAGTTCAGATATGGGTGTTTATAAATGCATAATATGTTGTTAATTTGCTTAATGGTCAAGAGGGAATAATGCGGAGGATGGATTAGGTTAAATGGCATAACTAGATCAATCTAGTTGACCGGGAGTCTTATTTAGCATTTGAGTTAATAGGTTCAAGTCCGAACATCGGCTTAGGATTTGATTTGTGATGGATCGTATTTTAGTGCTTAACAATAGTTATATTGTATGCGAGTTTTATGAGGCAAGTTCACTATCGTGACGATTTGGTTCTTTCATGACATTTTAGCGTGGTATTTTGACTTGTCTTTTGATATAGTCATGTTGATACGCTAGATAGTTATAGCTTGCAATAGTTTCATGTTTATCTACCTTGCATGTTATTATACTATTGACACATCGATTTGATCGATTTATAGTTATACTTTCCCTGTTTTACTTGGATCATGTATATGTACCTTTTATCAGTGCATATTATTGGATCGTATGTTAGTTGGTATTACATGCTTTAGTGTCACGCACCATCTTGCATGATCGCACGCTCCGACGGGTTCCATTATTGTTGAGCCCGCAGCCATTCATGCTCGCTACACACCGCCACTCATGGATTAGTGGTACATCAAGAGTGTGCGGTGTGTCGAGCCGTCAGTCCTGTCCGCCACGGGTAGCGACGAGGCAGCGGGTAGCGAGATCCCTCCTCCGGTCATGACACCGGAGATGAGAGCTTAGCTCCCACTATGTTTGGGGCGGGAGGATAGGTGTACTCGACAAGATCCCCGTCCACTCTGGCTCAGAAGCGATGATGGCGAGTCTTGCAGATTATTAGCCCTACCCACTCCGGCCACCATTGCGTGTGCGGCTGGTAGCGTCGGGGTGACCTACGTATATACGACATGCATTTTGCACGGATTGCATTTGTATTGTGTTTCACTTTGCATTATTGTATTGATGCCTTGGATGTGCGTATGATTATCATATCTGAGATTCATATTCATTTATGGTGATGACTTTATCTCTTATAAGAGGCACACGCTCCTATATCGAGTAGGAGATTCTGAGTACATCCTTTTCGTTTATTTCTTGCTACCATATATATGGTATCTTGATGATTAGTATTATTAGCTATATCTTGCTATTTATATCGACAAATATCCGCTAAGTTCTTTGAACTTACCCCGTGGTTTTATTTTTTTATTTCGAGACGAAGGCCGGAGAGTCCATGTCATATCCCCTCGTAGTAGCATGCTTCTTAGTTGTTTGAATTTTGGTTTGAATTTTGTATATAAGATATGTTTAGGATTGTAAATGGATTTATGTACTCGTTGATTTTTTGTGGTTCTTGTTGACCATTGGTCGGATCTTATTTTGATTTGTTTGGTTGGGTATTCCTGCCCAGATGGCAGAAGGGGTAAGTCTAGTTACTGTAGACTTTTGTTTACCTAGATTTGTTGGCCTGAGGCCTTATTATTATTTGCGTGTGTTTGATTGGATTCCGGTCGTGTTGACCGATGTATAGTGGTCGTGTAGGCCTTGTATAAAATTGGTATCACACCCGTCAGGAGGTCTTTGCCGGATTTTCGCTGGCGGAGACTCCTCGGGCGTAATTTATTTCGCATCGAGCGTAGGTTTCCGAGTTCCTTAGGGTCTTTGGGTTTATGGAGTTTGCAAGTTTGGTAGGTTAACCGGGTATTCTCGAGTTGTGATTTACGCGATTTTTATGTTTCGAAATTGAGGTATTATCGACGAGGTCAATACGGGGATTTGCGGCGACATCTCCGCTAACAGGTAAATAAATTCTAGAAAATTTCCTAGATTTAGTACATATTTATATTGGTTATGCGGTGATATCATATTTTGTCTAGTATTGTTCTAACATTATATTTGTTAGACTGTTAGATTTTTAAGTTGCTGGTTTATCGTTAGCATATGGTTATTAACTGCTATTACTGCTATACGTAGCTAGTTATCATTGTGATATAAATGATAAGATATTATTGGTAGATGTTTACCTCTTAGGATTTGACTAGCATTAGGATTATTAGACTAGTTGAATAATATGACTAAGATGGATAAATTCGTAGAAGGCATGATGATATGATTACAGCTTATGTAGTTTAGAGTATATATAAGCATCTGATGCTGTATTTAGTATTGCCTTAATTTTGATCTGGCATGACCCTTTAGTTATACCCTAATTAATTTCAGCCATTGATTCCCATTAGTAGGCCGTTTATTAGACGACATATGTTTATATGGTTATGTGTTTTGTGGTGGATACCATAATTAAGGTAGTAGAGGTAGAATAACTTAGATGAGGTTATTCTGTAGGAGCGGATCTCAGGAATGAAACAACATTAGTAGAACCCTAGGTGTTGGAACCCTAGGCGTAATAACCGGATGTGCATATTGGTATGTGATTACCCATTTACTGTTTCAGTGATATGGTGATCGGAGGTTGAATGATTAGGATTCGATTAATCCTTACTATATCTCCCATTCTTGGTTGAGAGAGAGAGAGTGCGATGGAGTCTCTCTATGGGTAGGTGCTTTGTATACATGTGGTCTCTCGTGGTTGAGATGACCTCTTTGCAGATATATTCTTGCGTTATTAGTTGAGTTGGTGATAATCGGATTTGTATGGCATATAGCTAGATAGCTACTTTACGAGTTAAGTAACCACGAGATCATTAGTGGTAGCATGTTGTAGCATGCATGATTGAATGGTAGGGCGATATAATTTGGGATTAACCCTCTTGAAGGGCTTGATAGTAGACTTGTGGTCTTTATTGGCTTTGATAGGCGTTTCTGTTAGTTGGGGACGAAACCACATGATTAATCGTCTCGACGCGATTATTAGTGGACTTATGATTTTGATCGACCTTGATACCGATCATGTTAGAAGGGTTGGAATGCTAGATTTAATCATCTCGACTTATTTATTTATAAGTTGATGATCTTTATCGTATTTAATAAACATTTCGTATTAGAGGTGTTGAAACCCTGGCCTCGATGGGTTTAATTATAGATCGATGATCTTTGTCGACGTCGATGGTGCGTTTTATCTTTGGATGTATTGGATAACCGAGGTTTAACAACCTAGGATAATCATTGCTCACGCGACCTATTGGTGATAGTATGCTACGCTGCGGATCGATAATTAGATATTTATATATAGCTGTCTATCCACGAGTCTCATTCGTGGTAGCATATAGTTCTTGCGTGACCGTCTTATTGCTTGTCGGCCCATGGGTTACGTTCGCGGTAGCTCATAGATAGTTCCCTTTTTGTGCGAGAGCCACGAGGCTTTGTCGTGGTATCTAGATGTGCACTGCTTGTTGCAGTGGTTGTGTATGTTGCAGGTATATTTATTATACTGTTGATTAGGTTAGTTGCAGACTGATATTGGTACTCTGAGGGTTGGGTTACTCTAGCTTGTTCCCTATGACTTCCATTATGTGCATTATGATTATGCACTATTGTCTATACATCCACAGAGTGGTTGTACTTATCCCCTCCTCATTTATCCTCTAGGTTAACTGATGGAGGACGTGTCATGTTGACCTACCTTCGAGTCGCTCAGAGAGTTCCTTGTCGTGCTTGTCCCACTGCATCGTCGAGATGCCGCTTTGTTTACTTTATTGGTATTGCATTTTATTTATGCACTTTGGATTTTTAATTATGATTTGATTTGGTGTCATAAAACTATTTTACTTTGTTTGATATATGTTTAGTCGCATGCGTAAATACTTATATTTTATAATTATTTGAGGTTTTACGGTTGGTGATGGATTTCGGAATATTATCACTAAGGGGTTCCTCTGTCGTTTGGATGACGGCTATGCCCCCAGGACGTGACAATTGTATTGGTTTACGGTTTTGGTTTGTGGATTTTGTGTTTCGAGGATTTGATTTTCCTTGGATTTTTGGGAGTTCTCGGGTTTTGGGACCAGACGAGCTGAAGGATATCTCTGAGCTATAGGAAAAATATTGTCTTTAGTGGTTACTGTACTTTAATGGTTAGGAAAAGTATTGACTTAGGGAAATTGCCCTACTCGTAGTGTGGGCGAGTTCGACAACGTATTGATCTTGAAATCTAATGATGATTTGAGGTATGGATTCTTTAGAGGTGTCGGTGATGTGAATTAGGAAGCTAGGAATATGACTGCTAGTCATCCATTTGAAGGTCGAGAGTAAACCCTCGGAAAATATCGATCCCTACTATTAGTGATTTGGTTATGGATAAGGTGTGTATCGTACCTTTGGTTAAGACGATGAAAGATCGTTTTACCTTATTATAGGAGGTATTGGAGCGGACATTTATCTGTCCCAGAATTTCTTCCAGAAAAGATCCGGAACTCTTTGTTAAAAGAGAGATGGACCTTTGAGGTTATGCATCGATTATCGATGATAGAATGCGGTAGTTGTGGAAGGAAATGAATATCCTTCATTGTGGATATATATGATCTATTTAGATCAGCTATAGGATACCTATATATACTCTAGGATTGATTGGTGACTAGTGTGATGATATTGTAGTGACATAGTGTCATACAATTATCATTGTCGTTGTGATGATTGTTATATCATCAGCTTAGAGTAAAGAGAATACATGAGTGTAGCGATGACAATTTCATACTTGGTATGAATTGTTTGAGCTTATGATTATCTTATTAGACTTATTGACGACTTAGTCGTCCAGGAATTTGGGAAGTCAGGTATTCTGGACACGATAAGATCATTTGTGGTTATTGGAGTTGCGTAACTTGGCCACTGTTGAGGGTGGTAGTTGGAGTTGCACACTCGGCCACCGTAGATGGTGGTTTTCTGGTATTACATAGGTATGGATAGGATGCTCTAGCGGTACTACATCGCTGACTGGTTGGATCAGGAAGGTGATGGAATTTATTTGGTCTGAAGTTTGTGAAACTAGTTTCACAGCTCAGACAATGATTGACTTTTACACCCGTGTTGTTTGATTATTCTCGGGTGGAAGGAAGGGTATTGTATCACGGATCATGCATGTTTGAAGAATGGGCGTTTGATTTAGTTGATCGAGACGTATCCCGTGTTTACGTCAAATGAGGAACTACGAGATGGGTTGTCATATATTTATGACGTGGACTTCGCAGTTATTATATTGTTTAGAAGAGGTGAGGAGCAGAAATGCTCATGGAGTTTTGGCTAGCTACTGGATAGCTACTATAGAGTAGCTGAAACACGAATGGTTATAACAAGGAAGTTTGGTCGCGATAACCTTCCACGCACTTGTAGAGTGTGTGGTGGAGTGGATGTTGGACGGTAGATGGACTCATCTCGACTCGAGGAGGAGAAAATGGTTTACGAAGTTGCATTAGTTTAAGGAGCAGATGCTTGAAATTCGATTAGGAATGGAAGTAAGCGTATTATTATAGATTTTTGTAGTGGGTTGCCTAGGACACATCAGGCCGTAGCGATTTGGGGTAGTCGTTGACCGTAACCAAATCCAGCGCCTTCTTAGTGATTTGGAAGGCAACTCTTTAGATCGTTTGATAGAGTTATATATTGTCGGGATATCATCATTGCATGGTGTTCCTTGGCGTTATATCGAGATAGAGATCACTGGTTCACGTCTCGGTTTTGGCGATCTGCGTGAGCCTTAGGCGTGCGCCGTTTAATCTTGCATTCCATCCGCAGATAGATGGATAGTCTGAGCGGACCATTTAGATACTAGAGGATTTGCTGGGGTCCTATGTTATGGATTTCGAGGCCAACTGGGAGGACCAGTTGCTAGGACTCATAGAGCTCAGTATGAGGCAGGGTTGGTCCGTATTATCAGACGTAGGATGAAAGAGACGCAGGAACGTCGGAAGAGTTATGCCGATCGGAGACAGAGACCTCTAGAGTTCTCTATTGGTGATCATGTATTCTTGCGAGTCTCACCCATGAAAGGGGTGAAGAGATTTGACCTCCGTGGTAAGCAAGCTAGCTCCTAGATATATTGGTTCTTTCGAGATTTTAGTGAGGATCGAAGCAGTCGCTTACCGACAAGCGCTACCACCGTCTTTGGCTGGTATCCATGATGTGTTTCATGTGTCCATGCTGAGGAAGTATGTGCAAGACTCTACACATATTCTATCAAATGTGTCGGGTTTCATTCAACCTGATGCTACTTATGCGGAGGTTCCAGTACGAATTTTGGATCACATGGAACGATAGTTGCGAATCAAGATAGTGCAGCTTGTCAAGGTCGGGTGGAGTCACCTCACAGATGAGGAGGCTATTTGGGAGCTTGAGGAAAAGATTCAAGCTCAGTACCCCACTTAGTACTTGATGTATGGTTTTCCCCAAGTACTTGAGTTGAGCAGTGTGACATTGCTTGTTAGTACTTGAGTAGGAAATTTGGGGACCAAATTTTAATTAGTGGGGGAGAATGTTAAATACTGGAAAATTTAAAATATTAAATTAAATGGCCAAAGAATTAAGGAAATAATCCTGAAAATTTTTCGGGATTTTTAGGGAATTTTAGGAATTTTTGCGAAATTTTTCTGGAAAAATACGGAGCATGTACGAGATTTAGGGAGTTAATTAAATTACTGGGGGATTAATGGAAACCTAACCTAGGTTAACTCTTAGATAATGGGGTAATTCGGATTATTTGGGATCGATCCCAGTTATTCCCATCACGCCGACTTTTCTCCCTCGCGACTCGTAACCTCTCTTCTTCGTTTTCGCGAACCTTTCTTTCTTCGTTTTCGCGAACCCTTCTTTTCCTCCACCGTGCCGCAGCAAGCGTCCGCCACAGCCATCACCTTTCCCTTCTCCTTCGTTGCGATCGTCGGCCGTTCCTTTGCCGCGGCGAGTCGCTCTTCCCTTTGTCGTCTGACCTCGAGGATTTTGTTGCCGCCGCTTTCGCGTATGCGCGCGACCGCCGGTTTCCTCGCCTAGGGCGGCAGCGCCGCCTCCTATGCCCTAGCGATGACCGTCGGCCTCCTGCCTTGCGGGGCCGTCGTCGCGGAGCCACAATTTTCCTCCCTCCGATGCCATCTACCCTCAGTTAGGCTAGTCGATGTGTTTTTCTTTTGTTCCTTTTTGTTCGGTGATTTTGTGGATTCGGTTTGGGGAGAGTGATCGGTGGAAGGTGGATTTTCCCTTGGTAAATAATTTGTGAGGGTTTATTGGGTGTCGATGTGGTGTAAATATAGTTAGTCTTGGTGTGAAATTGAAGGTTGAGGATTTGGGATATGTTATGCAGGATTTTGGGCAACGATTAGGTTGTAGAGGTTGTTGGGCTTAAGGTGAGTCCTAAATTAACTCATAGTCATTGTTGTGAGATTTAAAATGGAAAATTTGTAAGTTCGTATGGGTGTTTATAAATGCATAATATGTTGTTAATTTGCTTAATGTTCAATAGGGATTAATGCGGAGGATTGATTAGGTTAAATGTGATAACTATATAAATCTAGTTGGTGATTCTTATTTAGCATTTGAGTTAATAGGTTAGTCCAAAATCGGCCAGGATTTGATTGTGTGGATCGTATTTTAGTGCTTAACAATAGTTATATTGTATGCGGGTTTGATCCACGAGGCAAGTTCCATCGTGGACGATTTGGTTCTTTTCATGGACATTTTAGCGGTAATTATTTTGACTTGTCTTTTTGATATAGTCATTGATATGCTAGATAGTTATAGCTTACAATAGTTTTCATGTTTATCTACCTTGCATGTTATTATGCTTATATGACACATGCATTTGATCGGTTTATAGTTATACTTTCCTGTTTTACTTGGATCATGTATATGTACCTTTTTATATGCGTATTATTCGGATCGTATGTTAGTTGGTATTACATGCTTTAGTGTCATGCACCGTCTTGCGTGATTTTTGGCCGACGGGTTCCATTATTGTTGATGCCCTTCGGCCCGATTACACCGCCACCTGCGTTAGGACATCGTGAGGAGTGTGCAGGTTGTCTCGATTGCTCTGTCGAGTCATTGGTGCTCGTAGGTAGCGGCGGCGTGGTAGCGAGGCGGATCCCTCCTCCAGTCATGACAGGAGATGAGAGCTTAGCTCCCACTATGTTTAGGCGGGAGGATAGGTGTACTCCGGCAATCCGCTCCACTCGGCTCTCGGGAAGCGATGATGGCAGTCACGGTTATCATAGCCTACCCACTCGGCTTCACCATTGCGTGAGGCGGTGGCGTCGGGGTGACCCGTATCATACACGACATGCATTTTTGATTGATGTCTTGGATGTTGCGTATGATTATGTCATGCATGAGATTCATATTCATTTATGGTGATGACTTTATCTTTTATAGTAGAGGCACGTACTCTATATCAGAGTAGGAGATTCGGTGATCTGATCCTTTATTTATTTCTTGCTTACCATATATATTTAGGACTGCTTGCATGATTAGTATTGTTAGCTATATCTTGCTATTTATATCGACAATATCCATTAAGTTCTTTGAACTTACCCGTGGTTTTATTTTTTATTTGAGATGAAAGATCGGGAGAGTGTTGCCATATCCTCGTAGTGAGTTTGAGTTTTGGTTTGAATTTTGTATAGAAGATATGTTTAGGCTTGGAAATGGATTTATGTACTCGTGGATTTTTTGGGGTTCTTGTGGACCATTGGTCGGATCTTATTTTGATTTGTTTGGTTGGGTATTCCTGCCCAGATGGCAGAAGGGGTAAGTCTAGTTAGTGTAGACTTTTGTTTACCTAGATTTGTTGGCCTGAGGCCTTATTATTATCTGCGTGTGTTTGATTGGATTCCGGTCGTGTTGACCGATGTATAGTGGCCGTGTAGGCCTTGTATAAAATTGGTATTGTCACCCGTACAGGGGAGGTGCTGCCGAATTTTCGTCTGGCGGAGACTCCCTCGGGGCATGACAAATTCAGTTGTAACCTCTCATGGTTCTCTTATCTACAAGTCTTAAACCTTGTGGATGCTACCCTCAAGTTTAGGCCATCCTACCATTCTGCCTTGAGATCAAATGATTATCTCCAATTTTTCTACTATACTATCAGTCGACTGGAAGTTATCATCAACCCATTTATACCAAATCAATTGACTATCTAGTCAACTAAACAAGAATAGAAGTATTCTATTCTCCGGCTAATTAGTTTGAGTCAACTACTCGACAAATCAACCATAATGAGTCAATTAAAATACATTATCAGTTGATTGGACAATCAACTGAGCCACAAACAAAAAGCATTCTATTTATGAGTTGATCCACTTAAATTAACTACTTGCTTGACTCAACCTCCAACCCGATTCAAAATGACCTTCAGTCGACAACATCGTCAATTACGACCTTCTTAATAGTCGAATTTTCATCTACATTGAAGATGACCCCCTCTCAAGTAGGGTGTAAATTAAGAGTGTAAACAATTTAAGTCAAGAAAGGGAATCTTGTCGCAATAGTAAAATTATTATGTAACCTAGAGGTCACAGATTTAAGTCATGGAAACAATCTCTTACAAGCATACAATAGATCCTTCTCCGAAACTCCATATTGGTGGGAGTTTCATACACTGGGAAGCCCTGTTCAAGCTTGTATATTAAAAATTTTATCGCGCTTAAGATAAGCTCGAGCTTCTTATTGAGCTCAACTAACAACATTTTCATCCTTATAAATTAGATAACGTTTATCTAATACATAAAAATTATATTATTTTTTGTTTTTAGCATATTATAAATAACTTAAGATTATAAAATATTATATGCTAGTATATTTGTATTTAAATAAACAATTAAAAAATAAATTTTACACAAATTAATAAATAAGTTTAGTTATAAATTTTTCATGAATGGTAAAAAAACCAAGCTTACTAGTATTTAGCTTGTCTTTTGTATTTTATTATTATTATGATTTAACAAACAAAAACAAGCTTTACCAAACCAAACACCAAGTTTATTTATGACTTTTACCTTACTACTCATTTGCCATGAGGTTGTCTCCCATCAAACTACTCATCCTTCAAATGCACCAAGTCATCAACTAGATCCACAAGTCATCATTCAGGCTTTGTCTGCATAGTTCACCTCCTCTAACTCAATTGCACTCTAATGCTCCTCTTCCTAAGGTCCCTCAAATGTCTCATATCATCCTTCTCCAATCTCTTATGAACCTCGAGACATTGAGTTATCAACCTTGATCACACAAAGTCATCTCCATATGTATATCAACCAAGTCTTGCACAACTTCATACGCATTGAAGATACATAAAAAATTATAACTTAAACTCTTTGTTGAAACATCAAACTCATTATCAATTCCAATCACTAAGAATGTGTTTTCACTAACATATTCAATAAGAAAATCCACCAAGCAAGCTACCCTAGAGTATGCTTCTTTAAGAATTTATGATCCCTTAGATTCTCTACATCATCCTTCCCTGATCACCTACGAGTTCACCTTGTTATAAGCAATCAAACTAACAACCACTACATGTTCCTCATCTTAGAGTTTCATTAGGAATTTTCATTCCCTCAGATGCTCCAAGCTGTTAGGGCAATCTCTTGCCGCGATATGGTTTTGATGGTGTGGCAAAGGGTTGAAGTTAGGTTGGTATTGTTGATGTGATATGTGCGTTGAAGTCGTGCAGGACTTAGTAATTCGCACATGGAGCCGGGGCAAGTTTCACATCTCATGACTCGTGCCTTGAGTCGGTGAAGGATAGCTTTGCGGAAGCCGTGCGCTTGGAGCATCCGAGGGACCGCCGGACGAGAAGCTTGGAGTGAAGCCGGAGGAAGTAGACTTCGAGGCAAGAGACGCGAAGGAGCATTGCAGAGCCGTGCGCCTGATGCTGCCGAGGGACGTGGCCGAGAACGAAGAGAACTTCAAAGGCGAGGGACTTCGAGAAATGAGAGTGAGCGATTGTAACCCAGGGAAGGGTAGCTCTTAGGTAACCCAGGGAAGGGTAGCTCTTAGGTGAAGTGAGCGATGGAATCCAACGTGGAAAGCGTAGATTATTCGGCCGGCAGATCGGTCGATCGATCGAGGCATCATCGGATCGATCCTGTGTCAACGGGAAGAAACCCTCTTCCTCTATAAAAAGGAAGGGGGTAAGGGTTTGGGAGCCTAATGCTGATGCTCTAATACTCTCCCAAATATCCCTAAAGCTTTCCATCCTCTTACTCAAGCTTATTTCCATTCTATTTGTAAGAGGAGTGTTTGTAAAGGTTACCTCCACCTAGCTTGGTGCAAAGGAGAGACCAATAGTGATTGGGTTTCGGAGTGATTCACCGTGGACGAATCGGACCGTGGATTAGCGGCGCAGCCGTGAACCACGTTACATCTCGGTGTTTGTATTGCTTGCTTATATTTTGTTTGTCTTTGTTTGTATTTGTATATTCCGCTTGCGCTAACATTTTGTAGACGAACAAAATACGACGATCATCGAACGAGGGCTATTCACCCCCCTCTAGCCGGCCATCCGATCCCCAATAAGTGGTATCAGAGCCAAGTCGTTTGTCAAGGACTAACCGCCACGACAAACACTTCATTAAAAGATGGCCATCTCGGCATCTACCCGGTTCGACGGATTAAACAGTGGAAGAAGCGGGAGGTATTCTTCGAGACCGATTTTGATGTTATGCTTATAATGGAAAATGGTTTCGAGTTGCCTAGGGATGAAAGGGGTGAACCAATAGAGAAGACAAGGTGGACTAAGAAGCAAAGAGAGGAACACATTGCAAATTCAAGGGCTAAGCATCATCTCCTCAACGTACTTCCCCAACAAGAGATAAACCGAATTGGGGAGTGCTCTAGTGCCAAGGAGATGTGGGAGAAGCTAGTAGAGCTTCATGAAGGCACATCCGAGGCGAAACTAGCAAGGAGAGATGTCCTTCGCTCCCAATTATCCAACGTCAAACTTGAAAAGGGAGAGAAGGTAAAATCCCTACACTCTAGATTTAAGGAAATTCTAACCGGCTTAACAAGTGTAGGTGAAAAGCTCTCCAACCGGGATATGGTAATGAAGGCCATAGATGCCTTTCCCCGGTCTTCAAGATGGAGCTCCATGGTGGACTCATTTTATGTCTCAAAGAATCTAGAGGTAAGTACTCTAGATGAATTTTTCTCCACCATGGAATTGCATGAATCTAGGCTTGAAGGTATACAAGAAGAGCCTAGAGTCCAAACTTCAAGGGGAGTAGCCTTGATGGCCAACAAAGGGAAAAAGAAGATGGAAATTCCTTCCTCCTCATCCGATGAAGCATCTTCCTCCTCTTCCATGGATAGCACCGAAGAGGCATATATGGTAAGGAGGGTAAGACGTGTTTTAAAGGGTTTTCATTTTAACAAATCAAATGATAGGAGTAGAAGACCAAGGGGAAGGTGATATGCTACAATTGCCAAGGAGAAGGGCACATAAGGGATAATTGTCCCCTCTAAACAAGAGCAAGGAAGAAAGGAAGAAGAAAGAAGAGAAGAAGAAGAAAAGGGGAGCAAGAAGAAAGAGGAGAAGAAGGCCAAGGAAAAGGGAAGGCCATGGCACTCAAAGCCAAGACATGGGATGACCTTGCCTCTTCATCCTCATCCAGAAGAAGAGCATGTCTACTCAATCTAGCCCTAATGGCTCTTCATGACTCGGATTGCTCCTCCTCCACCGAAAATGAAGAATCAAGCTCAGTGGAGAGCTCAAGTCAAGGGAGCTTCTACATCATCCTCATCGGAAGAAGAGGACTTGGTAAGTGAGGTAACGAATCTACCCCTAAACAAATTATGTCTATGATTTCTAGCCTCACTAAGGACTTATTTAGAGCTAAGAAGAAGAACAAAAGCATGCTAGATCAAATTAAGGATCTAGAACAAAAATTAGAAAAAGCATGCTTACATGAAAATGAAAATATTTCTTCTAGCCTAAATGATGCATGCTCACATGATAATTATGTGCCTTTAGATGTTAATGATGCATGCATAAGAAAATAGGGCCTTAAGGAAAAGGTAGATTATTTGACCAAAGCCCGAGAAATTCACAATAGGCTCCAATACCCTTAACATGATAATTGGGAGCCAAAGGCAAGTTTTAACAAGAAGGGCCTAGGATATAAAGAGAAGAAAAATGAGAAGGCCTATAAATGCCTAATTGCTAGGGACAAGACAAAAACAAAGTAATAGCTAAGAAATGGATCCCCAAGGAATTTCTAGTGAATCCCATAGGCAAAAATCTATTTTGGGTTCCAAAATCCATCCTTAAGGGTTAGAAAACCCCTAGGGTAGTCAACCATATGAACTTGACCTATATCATATTTTGGTTGACCTAGGATGACGGGACAACATTTTTAGATAGTGTTGGGTGATGATAACGTACCCATAAATAGGTAATAATGCTTAAATCATGATGATTGATGTAATGTCTATGTATGTTTTAAATCATGATTTATAATTTTGAAATTTGGCACGTTATCACTAGAAATAGGTTTAAATCATGCTTTAGGTGATAATTTGCTTATTATCATCATATAATACCTAATGCATGACTATTACTTGATGGATACATGAGTTTAATGATCATAATGTGAAATTAAATCATATATGTCATTATGATCATGTAGGATGTTAGGTTGATACTTAACCATGATAGAATTGCATGAATATATGAGTTAAGTATATATAAATACCCTCTAGGATGCATCTCACACTCACTATAGGCTAACTTGATTGCAAACTTAGTATGGGTGAGATATTAGGATGATACAAATGTCCACTAATGCCTATGGCATTTAGATGGTCATTTAAAGTATCAAAATAGCTATAATAGACCAATCATGGGGAAGGCTTATGTTTAATAAATAGACATATTGCCCAAAGATCATGGTTGGATATTTCATATGTTTTCAAAACAATTTCTTACCTTAAAATACATGTATTCATGTTTTGAAACAATTGGATGCAAAACTAGGTAGCCAACTTTATACTAGAATGATCAAAAACCTAGTGGCTTTTAGAACTTTTGGATTTTTGGCAAAAACAAGACAATATAATGAGTTTTCATGAAAATCTATTTTTCCTTGATAGATATACTTAAAAGAAATAAGTTCCCCAAATTTTATGATTTTTCGAATTTTCTGGAATTTTTAACGCATTTCTGAAATTCGCCGAAAAATCGAAATCCCGAATCATGTACATTGACGTATCCGAACCACGATCGTGATGGCTGCATTCGGACGATGTGGCTGAATTCCAATTTTTTATCAACTTGTGGTATTCTCTTTCCTTTAGACTTGATGTCATATGTTTATAACTTAGTATTCATATTTTGATGGTGTCAAAGGAGAAATGAATATGTTTAAGTTATTTATGATAGGGAGAGATTAAGGGGAGTTTCATGGATTAAGGGGAGTTGCATGTTGCTATCAAATGTTTATGTTTACATGCTTTCTTTCCTTAAAAATTTATATCAAATGTTTTTACCTAACTTAAACGGATTGCCACACATCAAAAAGGGGGAGATTGTTAGGGCAATCTCTTGCCGCGATATGGTTTTGATGGTGTGGCAAAGGGTTGAAGTTAGGTTGGTATTGTTGATGTGATATGTGCGTTGAAGTCGTGCAGGACTTAGTAATTCGCACATGGAGCCGTGGCGAGTTTCACATCTCATGACTCGTGCCTTGAGTCGGTGAAGGATAGCTTTGCGGAAGCCGTGCGCTTGGAGCATCCGAGGGACCGCCGGACGAGAAGCTTGGAGTGAAGCCGGAGGAAGTAGACTTCGAGGCAAGAGACGCGAAGGAGCATTGCAGAGCCGTGCGCCTGATGCTGCCGAGGGACGTGGCCGAGAACGAAGAGAACTTCAAAGGCGAGGGACTTCGAGAAATGAGAGTGAGCGATTGTAACCCAGGGAAGGGTAGCTCTTAGGTAACCCAGGGAAGGGTAGCTCTTAGGTGAAGTGAGCGATGGAATCCAACGTGGAAAGCAGCCGTTATTAGGCGGCTCACGAGATCGGATCGGTGATCGAGGGCATCATCGGCCCGATCTGTGTCAACGGAAGAAACCCTCTTCCTCTATAAAAGGAAGGGGTAAGGGTTTAGAGCCTAATCGATGCTCTAATACTCTCCCAAATATCCCTAAAGCTTTCCATCCTCTTACTCAAGCTTATTTCCATTCTATTTGTAAGAGGAGTGTTTGTAAAGGTTACCTCCACCTAGCTTGGTGCAAAGGAGAGACCAATAGTGATTGGGTTTCGGAGTGATTCACCGTGGACGAATCGGACCGTGGATTAGCGGCGCAGCCGTGAACCACGTTACATCTCGGTGTTTGTATTGCTTGCTTATATTTTGTTTGTCTTTGTTTGTATTTGTATATTCCGCTTGCGCTAACATTTTGTAGACGAACAAAATACGACGATCATCGAACGAGGGCTATTCACCCCCCTCTAGCCGGCCATCCGATCCCCAATACAAGCGACCCTTAGTCAATTCTCATCAAGTCCACCTCATTATGAACCTTTGAATCATTGATCATATTCATACAACTTAATTGTGTCAAATCATCCAATAACACTCGACTTCATCAAGTCACAAGTTTCACAGGCTAAATATACATTTTATCAAGTCCCTACACAAAGAATATTAATACCAAATTGACCACTTAGGAGCATCATTATATCTTTGTGAAAAGATATATATTATTATTCTTAAATTTCACTTATCTATGTTTCTCAAAATAAAAAAGTAATTTCTTATCATCATTAATCGTATTTACTCAATTATTTGGATTAATTATATGAATTGTGTCCCTTCATTAAACTTTATACAAAACTACGTCATTGGTATTACTCAAAATAATTGAATTATTCTTAGCATGTTAAGCAATATTTTTCCTAAGCTCCATCTACACATTTCACTTAACATCATTTTTTATATTTTATATTTTAAAAAAAAAATATTTAACTGGATTAGTTGATAAGATTAATTAAATATTTGTATTGTTTTAAACTTTTGCACATAATTCAATCTACTCTTATAGTAAAATCTTATACTTTACAATGATTTTAATTTTTAAAAGAAAAACATGATTCATCTTTTTCTTAAATAAATATTAACAATCATACAATGATATAGTAGGGAATAAAGTCCAACGGCATAAGAGGATCCATATAATTGACCCTACCTAATGGGATAAAGTTTGGTTGTTGAATCATACAATGATAATAATGCAATAATTTAAAACTTAAATTTTATTTTTTTGAGTTGTCTAATGATTGCTATTTTTGAATTTATGTTTGTTATTTTTAAATTGGATTAACTATTTTACTTTGTTTTTGGGATCATTTTACAAATAATAGTCTTACATAATATTAACTTTTGAGATAATAATATTTTCAGTGAGATTTTTCTTAAGCAAAACCTACTTAGCATGAAACCACACCTTTTTTCTTCCCTCTAGTCAACAAATTATCACCCCTTTTACAACTTAACCCGTGTTGCCAACAACTTCATCCACCCACTAATCGATGCCACAATCAAACACAACCATCAAGCACCTCCAACCTACCATAACCTATGTAACCTAGTGCAAGGCAACACCTCCAACAAAGAGTTGCTCCCACTAGTAGCCTGCGCACATCGTTTGTGTACTAAAGAAAATATTCTATTTGATTCCCTTACTAACAACTATAACACCCACTCAATTGCTCTTGAAAGTTGTTGGTCAAATTCATCTGACTCCATTTTTTCACCTATGCAAGCAATCATCAAACTCCACTTCTTCATTGTTGCAAGCATTAACTAGCATTAGTCATAATCCTTGACAATAAACAATTGCATCACCAACTGCCATAACTACTCAACATTGGTTCCTCACTGCAATAGTAAATTATATCTAGCTCAAACCTCCTACTCTCATAGCACCTATTGCTCTAACAACCGCATGATGCCACACCACCTCTATGTAAAGCCCTAGACAAAATCCCGACCTCAATGTCATTGAGAGATAAATACCTCCTTTATCTAGTTAGTTGTATTGCACACTCTTCAAAAGTTGTAAAACCTATCTTCATATTCAAATTCCTAATCCAAGTTCTAAAAAAAAAGTTATTGTAAACCAACACAAAATAAATAAAAGAAAACTTCCTTTTTGGATTCTCAGACAAGGAATGGAGTTTTATCATGATACCCTCTTTTTTAGAGAAAAACAGTGTAAAATTTACAAGAAAGAGGTTTGCATCAACTCAATATCCTCATTCATAATTGAAAATTATTTTGTTAAATTTAGTTGGCTTAATTAATTTTACAGCATTTCCATTTTTTCTAATACCATCAATCCTTGCTTTAAAAAATCATCTTTATCTTTGTTTCCTCACTTTGCTACTTGTTTTCTTAATTTAGTATGTTGCTTAATTTTATAATATTTTTCACTTACAAATGTCCACATCGGCTATGATAAGAAACTTTACTATTAGAGAGGCAGATAATAGGTGTGAATTACTAGAAAACAAACTTAAGATAGTTAGATCTAAAGTGGATCACCTAGAACAAATTAAGAAATATGATATTAGCATGATCAACAAATTACTAAAAGGATCTTAAGACAGTAAAACATTCATCTCACCTCCTTCCATGACATCAACTAAACAACATACATCATGATCATGATTATTCTACTTTAAAAGATAATCATTTTTCTAATCCCTAAACACGAGACAACATTACTTGCTTGACCAAAGTTCAAGCCCCTAGATTGGATGGTTAAGTAAAGTCAAACGTAATTCTGATTGGGTTGCCAAATAACTAGTATAGCATGATAAAGATTGAACAATAATGATTCAAAAAACAATTGAACTCATAGCCTAGTGAAAAAATACTAGCAAAATATTCAAGACAACTATGCTGAAAAAAGGCTAAACCCATTACACATTGGAAAAAATAAAATAAAATTTTTTAGAAAAGTACATCCTACTTCAAAGAATACATCATGTGTCTCAATTTCAAACAATCATCTCTAAGTGTAATCGTATATCAAAGCAAAGTTAAGGACTTAGACATACAAATCAATCTCAAACTAGACTCTAGGAAACTATCATTGACTTCATTAATAAACTTAAGCTTGAACTTCAATGACAAGTCAAGTTGTCTACCTCAAGAGATTTTTAATAAGAATGTAAAGATTTGAAGGACTCTCTCTCTCTCTCTCTCTCTCTCTCTCTCTCTCTCTCTCTCCTCAACCATCAAGGCCCTCGAAGAAACAACTAGCTTGAGTCACTCTAAAAAAGTCATCAAGTCATTGGAACTTAAAATGCAAGCCCCTTGATAACCTCAATTTTAATATGCAATGCTACAATTGTCATGGCAAGGGCAACATAGCATCAAGATGCTCTTAAAGAGTCCTAGTCTTAAACTTGAGCATGACCTGAAAATGAAGCGGCATACTTTTCAACTCCTAGGAGTGGTGAAGACATTAAACCCTTAAATGAACCACAAGAGACTTAAGAGGGTGGGAGAGATTATAGAACTTCATGTGGTGCACTACATCTTGTATATACCCATGTTAGAAGATACACGAAAAACATAGTGTAGAAATAAGTCATGCAAGGTTGTTATTGACAATGACAATTACATGACTATTATTCTTCACAAACCCTTTATAAGATCTAGTTCACACTCAAATCAAATCAAAATCCCAATATGGTGATATGGAATCAAATTTTCCTATTGCGTAGAAGTTTTTGGTTTTGGCTTTTATTGAAAAAAGTTTATATACCAAAACAATATAATTGCAATAAAAGTTTAAAATTCTGAATCGTGCCAGGATTTCGAATTATAAACCTGAATGATATAGTTTTAGTATCATATCGTGTCATGCAATATGGATTTGATACTTCTTTAAATATAAAATATATTAATAATTAAATGGCTATAAATGTTTACTATTATGTTACATTTGAAATGATAAATGTTTAATTCAAGTTTTAATATCATATCATGAGATATTTGACATTTATTGAATCTTTTGCAACAACTATTTGTTGAACATATAAATTTAAAATTTATATTTTTATTATTACTACATATAATTGAATAGTTTTAATTACAATTTTTTGCGAAGGCATCAATTCCTAGAGCTTGCATTTACAATGGTGATGAAAATTATTTTTCAGTTTCAAATTTCATTGCAAAAGCATCAAGTTTAAAACCTTGCATTTAGACTGGTCATGATCTACGACTTTGACATCTTTAGATATATTTTAATGAATTTAAGGATTGATTATGTCACATTTATTTAAAAATTTCAAATTATTTATGAATTAATGTAATTTTCATTTTTAAAATATATAAAAGTGTTGCATAAATTTTCTATCATATAATAAAGGATAAAAAAATTTGTTAAGAGTAAAGTCATCCCTAGAGAAAGTTAACTACTAAATATAGGTTAATAGGATTAGATATACACCTCAAACATAGTATTAATAGAAAGAAAATATATACGACTCCTAAAATTAAGTGGTGAAAATTAAAGGATAAAAAGTAAAACATATTTAAGGAGCGATTAGGTGTACAAGTTATAGGAGAAATCCATGGCAACTCGAATATGACATGAAATAAGATGATAATAAAATTAAAAATAATAGCTAAGAGTGTACTCGATGAGTCAAGAGAAAGTGCATCACTAAGTATAAAATCTTGTAGTGGAATGAGAAAATATAAAAGAAAATGAAGAGAAAATGAATAGCTATAAAGTATTATACACCTATAAGAATGAGGAAAACATAATATATATATATATATATATATATATATATATATACACACACACAATGACCAATAAAGAGGCCAAGAAAGTAATGAATGAAACAAAAAAAAAACTTTTGAACGCTTATATCAACAGCTAAATAAAAAAAGAGAAAGAGACATTTATAAAATAATTAAAGCCAAAGAGAGGAAAACAAGAGATCTTATCTAAATAAGATGCATTAAATATAGGATCGCTTGTGTGATTCCTCCCTGTGTGCCCGTGGGTGACTCGTTATCCATAGTCCGATTCCCTCGCCATCGACCGCCATCTACACTATGGTCAACTCTTGAACCTAGTCGAGCCACCTACATCATCTCTCTCGCCGCAATCCGACCGCAATCTATAGCGATCACGAGGTTGAATTGTGGCCTCCACCACAACCGCAAGAGCGAGCCGCAACCTCAACCACGATCGCGAGCCACGATCCGACCGGGATCAAACCACGACCATAATCGGTCAACGACAATGGCAAGTGTCAAGGGAGCGCATGATCACAAAGGGGCAAGGGTAGAGGGGCACACGCGTTGACACTGTTCATTCCTTATTACTGTGCAGTCGGACACCAATTGCTTAGGGTAAGTCGCGCAAGATATCAATTCCATTAAAGATAAATGCAATAGAGTACTATAAAATGATAAGAAAATAAAAAAACAATGAAGAGGCATTTTCATCGACTTTTTAGTAAAGATTTAAATGTCCAACTTAATTTAAGTAATTTAAATAGGTCAGAAGAATATAGATATTTTAATTTTTATCATAGAATTTAAATTTCGAAAATAACACAAATTTTAAATGGGATACAAAATTGAAAAGTAATTGGCTCAGATAATATTCCAATAAAGGTATATAAGTGCCCAAGGAAGCAAGGTATTCAATGGCTTAAAAAGCTATTCAACCTAATATTAAAAAAGAAAAAATTATATAACCATGTGGAGGATAGGAATTTTCGATCTAGAAAAAAATTATAATAAAATCCAAAGAAAAATTATATGAAAAGTTCTAAAAAATAAAAGTGTTAGTATAACATATATTAAAATAATTACGAATATGCATGAGGATGTAATGACAAGAATGAATACTCTAAACGAATTAACAAAGCATTTTTTATAAAGATGAGTACCTTAAGGATCAGCTTTAAGTCCTTGTCTTTTTATATTATTCATGGATGAATTTATTAAACACATCAAAGACACAATATCATGATGCATTTTGTTTGCAAATGATATTGTTTTGATAGTTGAGACATTTGAAAAAGTAAATGTTAAACTCGAAACTTGATAAGAAATACTAAAAGTGAAAGATTTAGACTTAATAGAATAAAGACAAAATATATGAATTTTAAATTTAGAAGTATTAGACATAACGAGCCAATTGTTAAGATAGGAGATATGAATTATATGTAATTAAGAGCTGTAAGTATTTAAGATCATTTTTGCAAAATGATGGAGGAATAAATAAAATGGTTGAAATGGAAGAGTGTCAGTGTTCTTTGTGATCTTAAAATTTCTTAAGAATTTAAAAGAAAGTTCTACAAAACGACAATAAGACATGCTATATTATATAAAGGTGAATGTCGAAATATGATTCAAGCACATAAGCAGAAGATGAGAGTTGCAGAAATAAAAATATTAAGATGAATGTACAAACATATGAGGATGGACAAAGTAAGAAATAAAAATATTAAAGAGAAAGTTGAAATTGAATCTATTAAGAGAACTTCGAAAGGCACGTTTAAGATGGTAAGAACATATACTTAAACGACCAATAAATACTCCAATTAGACGATGTTAAACTACGATAAATATGCACATCAAATAAGGAAAAGGAAAACAAAAGAAGACTTGATTACTAATGATTAAACAAGATAAAATTTATTTAAATATAAATGATAATAGAATAGAAGATAGAGTCAAATGGCATAAAAGGATCCATATATTCGACCTCACCTAGTGGAATAAAGTTTGGTTGTTGTTATTATGAAAAATGATAAATGAATGATGAAATATATTGAGTATATGTAATATCATAATTCTTGAAGGATGACTTTAATTCTTGATCTCTATTGACATCATAAAAGTTAGAAGGCACAAAAATTTTTAAATACAAAATTTTATCGGATTTAAAAATTTTATACTTTAAATATTTATAGTAATATTTACAAATTATATCATATTTAATTTTTTTTCTATTTTTCAATCTTGAGGTATTTTTCCTTTTATCCTTAAAGAAATATCTTTTTTACCCTAAGTTTTTATATTTTTCCTTATAGATGAGTGTAGAGAAAAAAATTAACAAACAAAAAGATTTTTCTAATCTTTAAATTTAAAAAAAGAAAGGAAAAAAGGGAAATTTAAAGAAAAAGAATTAATAATTAAAAAATAATCAATTAAAAAATAAAAAATAATTGAAATAAGAAAAGAATGTCAGAGGCCTACAGCCATGAACTCATGCCTACCACAAGGCAATGAGACCTCATAGCAACCTAATCTAGTTGCAAGGACTCAAAGGAGACCTTGCCGCCTCGCACGGGCACCACGAGAGGCTCCGTCAATTCACCCTTTACCTATGTAAATGTCAATTGGTGAACAAAACAATAAATTTCTCTCTTACTGACTAGCACAACATGGAATTTTACACCATGGTTGCAACATTCTTCCTATAAATGTTGTCATCCTCAATCAATCTTTAGCTTTAAGATCTCCCTATTACTTGTCATGAGATAAAATACCTACTTTTTCAAATATAATGGGCAAAATATTATATTGTACCCATCCAAGTCTAGTGAAATTGAATCCAAACCTAAACAACCAACCAAGTCAACTCAATTTTCACATTCTCACACAACCCCAATTTAAGAAGAACAAATAGAGTCAAAAGTATTGGTAGCCTTAGTGACATAAGACCTCACAACCAACGCAAACCATTCCTATGGTGTTCAAAAGATCCTAAATGAGTTCCCGGACAACTCCTACTAAGTTAATTAATGAACTTCCACCTATACATATGATCCAAACCCTTATAGATTTTATCGCAGGGTCACAATTGTATAATCCAACATGCTATAAAGTTTATCTCAACATATTAAATAACCCTCTAAAGTAAACTAAACTAAATAAACAAGTAAAAAACCTTAATATGAGTTCTTGTGTGGTTCCCACTTTACTAACACCTAAAAAAGATAACTCTGAAACAATGTGTTGATAATTGTGTATCAATAAGATCGTTGTTAAGCATGGGTTTATTAGTAAGCTTGATTTTATGGTACAAGGCCAATATTTGTTGAAAATTGACTTATATAATAGGTATCACTAAATTAAAATTAATGTTTGTAACGAGTGAAAAATGCTTTTAAGAGACATAGAGGATTACATGAGTGGTTAGTCATGCCCTTCGAAGTTTCAAATACCTTGAGTTCTATTGCATGTTACATAAAGTAAGATACAACTCTAAACCAATTGTCTACTTTATTTATTTTCTTAAACATAAACATTTCCATGTAAACTATGTTCTTCGTAGGCTCTCCCTATACGTTTATTTGCATCTGTTGGTATGCAATTTTTAAGGTATAATTGTTCTATTAAAAATTTCTATTGGATTCTCCCATAATTTTTTTTGTTTTATCATTCAATTTGCCTAAAAGGGTATCATTTCATAAAATCAGCTTTTATATTATAATAATCTGATCTCTAATTCTCTTAACTTGGACAATTTCATCCTTATAAATCTTATATAACAAACTACTGCATTGTTTTTATATTTAACTAAATTTTGAAATTCTATACCTATTACTCTAATCTTTCCAACATATTTTTTCTTGTAAGCATTTTATGCTTATTATTTATCTAAATCATCACATATGTTAATATTAGTTCCTTTGCCAAAAGTGTTCTGAGCATTCCAAATTGCTTACCTAAAAATATAATCTATGAATAACTCCAACCCACATTGACCCAAAAGTAAGCAATAATCTTTTTCTATTTTGCATCCCATATGAACTTTGATGTGATGGATTGTTTTTGGAAACCTTTTAACACACCATTTTATATATCAAGGTACTCAAGTGGTAAAGGATCCTAAAATCACTTATTAATGATCCCTTAACCCTTATAACAAATATGATTGAGATTTATTTTCATAGGTATAGATTTTTTTTTTAGCATTAATTGTCAAGGTATAATGAAACTCTGAACCATTTAGCTACAAACTTAGGCTGTCATTGATGGTTTTGCAAGTAAGAGTAAAGCTAAATCCTTTATTAATCCCCATAAGTATGCTAAACTTCATTGCAATTTCAATAGATAAATTATGAGTTCATAAACATCTGATTGAGGGATTATTCTATTGGAATATTTTTGTGGCAACAGAATGGATACATTAACTTCACTTTACCATGTTCTTAGCAGTAATATAGTGTTGGTGGCAGTGTCTTCTAATATGTATGACCATATAAACATGATATTGGATTATGCTATCAAAATAGAAGCTTAAAATTTACTGAAAAGTATATAAATTTTTTAACACAGACCAGACTTACTATTTTTGAAGAATTTTTGGTGTAGATCCTGCATCAGCAAGAAATGGAGTTTAGTTACAATTTATTATATTGTCATGGCAAGAAACATTTAATGATGAAATAACTAACATTGGCTAAGTTAAAGTCTATAAGATATCCCTTGTTATGTTGACGGGAGAAGAGAAAGTTTCCCGGTTTAATATCCCGATGGACAATTCCCTGAAAAAAGAACTCCAGTAAACATAGAATGCAAATGCAAGAGTCCATCATTATAAAAATTTGGGTGCGTTTTGTCACCTGTTTATGCAAGCTTACAAGGGCTCTGAACATACAATAACCATACCATTGGAGTTCAAATATAGTTATCTCTTTTTTCAAGACCTAAATAGTATAAAAAAAATTAGTAGATGCATGTAGTCTCATGGAAATTTGAGAACAATCTAAAATCACCTCCGGCCTGTCATGCTCAACATGTTCTAGAACAAAACAGTCAGAATTGCCACTTTTGAATGAGCCTTCGTATTTTATGACAAAGTTCCTTCCTCTGAAGAGTATTAGTTCAAAATTAAGGTGTGCAAAACAGATGCAAAAGCAGAAATCAATCTATTAAAAGCAAGATATTTAAAAAGCAGAAAAAGCCTTCTAAATTCTTACCCAAATCGTGCCAGCATTCTCATTTCATTGTGGACATGATGCAAGTGAGCATTGGCATGGGGACCTGTTCAAGCAAATGTCAATCTTATGAATTATCATCTAACAGATCCAAATAAGCTTGTGCATGACAGACAATTTTTCAGGTCTGCAGTGAGACTGAAAATTGGAACATGATGCAAGCCAGTTAAGCAATGACCAAACATGGATTAAGCTTACATTGGTAAAGTAATATAGAAAGCAAATTGAAAGAATGTTATTCATGCACAAAGCTACAGCTCATTTTCAATGTGTATAAAATACAGTCCGATGCACGAAGCTCGGACCATGCAGGATCCCAAGAAAGGAACCATTGTAAGCAGTCTTACTCTGCTTTGCAAGAGACGGTTTCTAAGACTCGAACCCATGACCTCTAGATCACAAGGCAATAACTTTACCATTGTGTCAAGGCTCCTCTTCTTTCAATGTGTATAAATTACAAAAATACAAACTAAGTTATTTCATAATATAGATGAATGAGTTAATCATGCAATGCCACAAGTTAAACAAATGTGTCATATAATATATGTGTTGTGTTTCATGTGAAGAGATGAATAAAAAATTATTGACATAATGAATGATATAACATAATTTTGACTTGTAAATGATTCAAAATGCAGAACCAAAAATAAAATGTAAAAAAATAATGAATCACAAATTCAAGGAAATTGACCTCATTTTTCCATGATATTTGATGCTTCTAACTAATCAAACTACTGAGTAATGAGTGCTTCAAAGATAAGAGAAATAGAGAATAGCTCTTCTAGGTACATGGCAGAGTGATTCTTGGATGGCAGCCTACAATGAGTAGTGAGGATTTCTTTTATCTCTTGCTTGACTAAAAAGGTAATTACCAAATGGGGTTTCATGTAACGAGTAGGACAATATTGATTGGTTCAATCATTCGAGTGCATAATGGCTGATGTTTAATACTTAAAAGTCAACACTAGCATAACTATCTACCGTATGATAGTAAAGTAGAAGGGTGGAATATCAATGATTAAGGTTAAATTGGACTAGAAATTTCATGGTCTTTAAGAACAAAATGATTACAAAGGATAGGATAAGTTAATCATACATTTAACAGCAAATATTTTTCCATCATTTTTCCTTCGAGTCTTGTATACAGTACCGTATCCACCTACAATGCATGGGTTACAAGATATAGGGAGAATACAAAATAATAGGTGACGTAATGCAGAAAATGACAAATTGATTTTCATTTTCTACCTGAACCTTCTTCTTCCTCTATGATAAAAGATTCCAACTTCGGCTGCAACTTGGAATCCAAGTGGCTCTACATACAAATTAAAAATTAAATATTTTAGCCCACATCACTCCGGAAACTTTGATTTGATCACACATACCAAACTGTAGACATTAGTACAAAATGAACTTACTTTAGGAGTCTTGGGTACTGGATCCTCATTCTTACATTTAGCAACAATATTATTATTGGAAATTTTCTTCAATTTCTGCTTCTTGACAAAACAGTTTACAAAAATATTTTCCTGATTATCTTTGATGGATGTTCCATCTCGTTGATAATACATTGTTGAAGTAGAGAGACAAAATTCCCCACATAAGTTTGATGCTCCAGTAGCATATGATTTCATGGATTTTCTCCCATAATTATGCACAGCTTGATGGCTGGCTAATTGGCATGCCACAGAAAGTTTTGATACTTTATCCGTCTGCTCTGTGGTCATGGAAATATCAAATCATTATGATTGTAAAATAACTAAAGTAACTAATAAACTAATTGAGTGCAAAAGATGTTATTTGAAGAGAATTACCGGGGGAAACAAATTCCTCAGGATTTTTCTGTGAGGAGCTAGTTCTTGCTCCTGCCTCTGATTGGCAAAAGATTCCTTTAGTCATTGTTGCTTCATGTAACTTCTCTAATGTCTGACAAGTGAAATTTTGATCATGATTCATTTGTGCTCCAAGATCCTTCAAGTCATTTAAATCCAACTTGATCAAAGGCAGAAACTCAGCAGTTGATTGAGAGTGTCTCATTATAGGAGAGTCTGTTTCTTCCTCAAATTTAGCAGGTTTTTCTTTGACATAATCCTGCTTAGCCTTTCCTATATCTTGCTGATGTACAGTGCCTTTAGAGATACTAACATTGTGAAGATTGGCAATACCTCTAATATCATCAAAAAAATTCTTTTTGATCTGGAAATCTGATGTAATCTTAAATAGAGGCAATGGTTGTATTTTATTAAAGAACGTTTTTGCACTAGCAACCTTTGCAGAGTCAATTTGCCCGGGCAAAGTAGACTTGCAGTTATTGACCTTCAAGGGATTTTCATACAAAAATGAGCCAACTGAGAAAGTGCTATTGTTAGGAATACCAGGAACAATATGATTTATCTGCAATGCCTGGAACGGATGAATATAAATAATGATTGGATAAGTAAATAAACTAACAGGTTATTAAGCTTAAAATGAGACCAAGCTAATATAAAGTTAAACTAAGCCTGCAGGATGAGGAAACAATTTTGTGCATGATTAGCAATCATCTGAACCCATTTAATTGAAATACAACTTTGACTCAAATCAATAAAAAGTATAGAATGAAAAATTGTCAACTTTGTTGATAATCTAGTAAGTCTAAGACAATCAGAATAAATAAAAAATAAAAGAATTATCTCAACAAGTTCATCAAAAAGTAGACGTGAATGAAGAGCTGTTAATGTTAAAAGCTCCACCATTTTTTTAATATAGTTGAATTTCCTGTTTTATCAGCTAAGTATTTATGACATTTTTCTGGCTTCCATATAGAACTCTAGGTCTTGGAGTGGATGTCACAATAATAACTTCTCATGGAAAACCACAAAAAATAAATAATTTTACTAAAAATAAATTTATAGTGTCCACTCTCCGTGCGTCAGGTGTCTTACTTAAGCGGCAGCCAGATAAAGATCGTATCCAACTGTTGTAATCCTGATAGCTGAATCATTAATTCCTTTTATATCAAAGATTTAGTAGACAAGCAAAAGTTGGGTAAAAACTTTGGCCAACTAGTAATGGTCATGTCAACTTCAAAACTCAGTAGTAGCATTCAAATAGGACGTCAGAACTAAAAAAAAAATCAAAATAATACCTTTGCAGTAGCTTTTCTGGAACTTTGCACAACACAAAGCTGATTAAACTGTTCCACGTTTCCTCCAAATTCTTTCAGATCTGTAGTCAAAAACGAAATTTCGCTAATGATAGCTAAAACAAAAGTCCATTCTACAATAAAACGAACTGCTAATTAACTTACGTCCCCCATCAGGCAATAGTATTCTCCTCTTGGCTGTTGGCGTCTCAACCAGATCATCCTCCAAAAGTTGCAACTTCCTCTTCCTCGTATACATCATAGATACTTCACCGCACGCTCTCATCTGAGTTGCAACCGTGAACGGAAATCTCGGAGCCAATGGAGCAATGCCGGTCGACAAAAACTGCAGGAAAGACACCATGGTGACTTCCGAGGGGGTGACAAAGCCGTCATCTGATAGCATCAGAGGGGACCCCGGGATACTGCAGAGGAGTTCGACGAAGTCGGCGCCTGACGCAAGGACACATCTGGATGCAAGTTCCGCAGCGGACGCGGGGCGGCCGAGCCGTAAAAGAACGGTGAGGAGGTGCCATGCCCGCTCGACGAGGGCCGTGGATGGCGGGTAGTGGTAGTCCGGCCAGGGAGGAGGCACCATGATGGAGCAATGGGAATTCCCCTAGTACGATATCGATCTCCGGCCGTCCCGACCTGGAATTTAAGTCTAGGGTTTCCGGAATACTTTTTGTTCCGTTGTCTCCTTCTATTTCGGTTTATTTTGGGAGAAAAGGAGGCGGGAAAGCTTCGATGGAATGAAATTTGAGCGATCACGTGACATGATTTCCCGCCCACGGAAAAGCACGATTCAGCTTCTAACCAGGGGTGTAAACAAATTAAACCGAATCGCGAATTTTTCGACCCACTTCAAATAATATTTGATTCGAATTTAAAATTATCGAATTCGAACCAAATTCAAATATATATAAATATTTTTCAAATCGAACTCGAACCGAAATAATATTCTTCGATTGTTCACAAATGAATCTTAATATTTTATTTATTAAAAATTTTCGAATATTAAATCGAGTATCAATTTTCGAATATCAAATCGAATATCAATTTTCGAATATTAAATCGAGCCTTAATTTCGAATAATTATCCAATCGTTTGAATTAATATTCGAAAATTTCAAATTGA
This sequence comes from Wurfbainia villosa, assembly GCA_025175895.1. Classification (NCBI taxonomy): domain Eukaryota; kingdom Viridiplantae; phylum Streptophyta; class Magnoliopsida; order Zingiberales; family Zingiberaceae; genus Wurfbainia; species Wurfbainia villosa. The sequence goes on along the minus strand of CM046000.1, from coordinate 101,410,479 downwards.
ATCCAAACTCGAGCTTTGATTTGAATCGAATTCGAGTCCAAGATTATTAAATTTTCAAACTCCGAATCGAGCTCGAATATGTCAATTCGAACTCGAACTCGAATACTAAAAATTTTTTAAAGTTCGACTCAATTCGCTTCGTTTACACCCCTATTCTAAACCTTAAGGGTGCATTTGATTCAAGTTATAATATATAACTTTGATTGTTTGGTTCAATCCAAAATAATACAATCAAAACTTATTTGTTTGAAGATTTTAAAGTATCGCATAATTTAATATTTTACTATATTATCCATTCAATTATCCGATGCGGCGGCGGTCGATCAGCGGCTGCGATCGACGGCCGACCCGGTGATCGGCGTCGACGATCGACCAACGGTCGGCCCGATGGCCGGCGACGGCGATCAATCGGTGGCCGGCGGCAGCGGCTAGTGGCGATCGGCGGTGACAAGCGATCTTGTGGCGCGATCGATGGAGGCCGTCGGCGGCCGACGAAACAAAGGCGATCGGTGGTTGGCGACCAGCGATCGGTGGCCAAAGCGAGACAATCGGCGGCCGGAACAGCCGAATGAAATAGTCGTGATCGACGATCGACCACGGCGGCGACGATCGGCAATGATGGCCGACGATGATCGATTAGATTGTTATTTGATAAATTAATAAGGATAGTTTTATCTTAAATAGTAAAAATTAAAGGATATTTTTGAAAAAAAAAATCTATAACTTAGGAAATAAAAAAAAACAAATATCTTAGAGATTTTTCAATTCTCCAAAAGAAATCGGCACGTGCCTCGCTTTCCTCCGGTTGAGTCAATTTAGCTACTAATTTGAAACCAGACTGATGCAGTGGTGGGGGAAGCACAGAGAGGGTTGAAGCAATCCCCAAGCATCATTTTAGAGCTCATTAGCCTAAGTGTGAAACCCAAGATAAAAGGGGTGCGTCGCTATAGGAACATGAACCCTCCGTAGCTTCTTTTAGGCTGCGAAGGGGAATTCCACTTGGGCTATATTTGATAGGATGGAATATAATTCAAGTTATAACATAATCAAGATGGTAATAGAATGCAATGTAATATTGATTATATTATTATATTTAGATAAAAAATATATATATAATATTGGATTACAAAGTTAATTGCATTCTTTTATTTAGTGTTCATTACAAAGACGGTAGGAATCAATCAACGGCGATGACGACGATAATGACGGCGACTGTCGGTTGACGGACACCTATCGGTGATCGCTCGGCGATCGACCGATCGACGACCGACCGATCGGCGACTAATCGATCGGCGACCGGTTGGTCGACGACCGACCGACCGATGATCGATCAGTCGGCGACCGATCAGTCGACGATTGGCCGTCGATTGGTTGACGATCAAACCACCGCGACCAACAACAATGGTGGCGCGATCACCGATGGTCGGTGATCGACGGTCGACGGCGGTCGGTCGCCCGGCGATCGATGGTCGGCGGTCGACGGTCGACGGTGGACGACCGATCAGTGGCGACAACGGACGACAACGATCGACTTCGATTGTTGAGCATCCAACACTTTTCAAATTACGACTTGTAATGTAATCGGATTACATATGTTTTGTCTTGTAATCCAGATTACAAAACTTCGGTGATTTTTTAATCCAGATTACATTATATTATAATTTTAAAATGATAACAAACAAAGTAATCAACCTTGTAATATAATTTAGATTACATTACAAAGCAGATTACGGCCTACCAAACGCAACCTTATAGATAGGAATAGGACCATGAACAAAAAAGAATTAGCGATTCAACCATATGTAGGGCCGGAGATAGAACTAAACAACTACTAAGTAGGGGCCTAGGTACTCAGGCATGGTGGACTCTACAAAAAGGGATTCCAATCCTTTTATTCAGTCGAAAATGATTCACTTATATAGTATGGAGAATGTGCAAGGGGTCAAAGACCTCTGGCCGAGTCAGAATAACTTTTCCCCATGTCACTGTCACAGCAACAAGTCTAACATGGCTATCGACCTTGTATTATTTTAAGTTTCATTCCTCAAATCTCTTAATAATGTTCCTGGTGACAACAATAGCAGCGGAGCAGCATCATTCATTCATAGTTAGAATGACGTCTTCCCCAAGTATAACACTGAAGCTTTACACAAATTGGTGGCCCAAAAGCATAGAGATGGGACTCTCAGTCTTTTTTATGCTGGTTCATTGCGTCTCTCAACTCTAGGAGTCCTGCTCCCGGGGACAATTCAAGAAGAATGAAGAGAAAGATTAGATAAATATAGATACATTCACATGGAATCGTGAACTAGTGGTCCTATTCTCCAACAATAGGAAAGGTCAAAGATCGCTCTTCTTTCTAGATTCAATAGTAGCTAGTCACTCGTACCACGTCGCTATCGAATTGAAGTTTCTCCTTTCATATGCTCTTCATCTCTTTATGTTCTGGTCTCGGTCTAGTCAATCTCTCTCTTTCTGTTTTTGTCTTTCCGTCCAACTCTTGATCTTGATTTGGAAAGGTGAGCTATATGCCTTATATAACCGTCCGAGTGAGGTTGAGCGGAAGTCCAAGAGGGACGATCGAACAATCAACATTCAAATAGAAGCTAGGGCCCTTCTTCAACAGCCTCCTGTACCCCATTACTCTAGAGTGAAGGAATGAATTGGATCGTGAACTTGCTTCTGACGTTTGATCTTTTGCTAGGAGCGAGGTTGTCCTTAGCAAGAATGGATGGAACTGAGCCCCTGGTCTATGCTATGAGACTACTCGAATGGAGGCTTTTCATTAAGGGAGGGGGGTGTCTGAAGCTACAACTTTTATACTAACAATTTGTGTACGAATTGACTCTGGTGATGGATTGGGGCAATTCATATGTAGGAACCACCCAAAGGGTTGTTTTCAAGCTGAGGGAAGGTTTGGGCTTACCGGCTAACAAAAGGTCTTTTTCAAACTAATTTGCTGCCTCTATTTGAAAAATCCAAATTATCATTCCAAAGAGACATCAACAGACACAAAGAGATCTCTACAGTTGGCGAAGCAGAAGTCCCCACCCACATCTGAAGAAGCAAATGCTCTCGCCTTAGGGAAGCATACACCTACTGCGATTTAAAGAGACCCACATGCATTAATCATTTAGTAGGAATTTACCTTATCAAGGTAGGTCAAAAGAGCAAGCCGATGAAAGGAAGACTCTCTCGAAGTGGAATAGAAAGAGTTCGTTGCATTAACAAAGTGTTGTAGTCCACTTTGTTGGTGCAATCGGTCCAGGTCATGATTGACCAGGACTCGAGTTTGACTCGAGTGATGTTTTGATGTTCGACAAAAATGGATGACAATGTGATTGTCATGGGAAAGTCCAAGTCATGGGCACTTGGCATTTGGAAAAGTTCAAGCATGGGTCTTGGCAAGGAAAGTCCAAGTCTTGAGTACTTGGCATGGGAAGTCCAAGCATGGGTCTTGGCATGGAAAGTCCAACATGGGTTGGCAAGGAAAGTCCAAGCATGGTCTTGGCAAGGAAAGTCCAACATGGGTTGACATTTGAAGTCTAAGGGGATTGATATTGGCGACGTAAAGTCCAAGCGGTATTCTTGGCAGCATAAGTCCAATGGTTGGCGGCGTAAAGTCCAAGCGGAGTCTTGGCGGCGTAAGTCCAATGTGCCTTGGCAGTGTAGACACCGTTAGCATGACATAGCCGATGGAAGCACCTGAAGGCTAGCGCGATGGATGAACAAGTCATGGATGACTTGGAGGGATCTGAGAGGCGTGAGGCTGATGGAGGTAGCTAGAAGGCTTAGGTCTAGGCTAAGGGTGGTCTAGCAAGTATGTGGACACCATACTTGGGTTAAAACCTCATGTTTGAGGTGTGCCAGTCGACTGGTGCCATGTGGTAGTCGACTGGCCTGAGTCAACTAGGGTTTGACTGCGGGAAGTGGCCTATCAGTCGATTGCCAGAGGATGGCAATGATCGATGGCTCGAGCAATGATCGATCGCATGATCGCTGATCGGTGCTCGAATTCGCGGCCAGTGTAGTCCACTCACGACCGGGACCAGGCCGATGAGTGAGGACACCATCATCGTGATGGGTTTGATCGATCCGATCGATGGTAGATCCGTTGGACTTATCCAACGTGGATCTAGCCGTTGTCTCACGACAACAGTGACATCAGTCGACTGATGGTCCCGATCAGTCGACTGATCGACTTTTTCCAGCACAGGTTGAAGCTTTATAAGGAGCTCGTGATGGAGGATTTTGGCATCGATTTCTTGGACGTCTTGAGGCGATTTGCTGTTGCAAATCAGGGTCTTCAACCACGGTTCAAGCGATCAACAAGCAAGCAATCCGAAGGCATTTGTAAAGTTGTTTTCTTTACTAGTTTTGCATTGTATTATTGTATTTGCTTGTATTCCTTTCGTTTATTGTTGTAAACGTTTGTATGAGGTTTCTCCGCCTCCAGATTATTCCGAGAAGGAGTATTTATTAGTGGTTGTGTGTGCATCACTAGAGCTCGATCTGTGGAGTAGGAACCGTGCGGTTCCGAACCACGTTATATACTTGTGTTAGCGTGTTGTGCATTTCATTATAGTTATTACTTCTCTATTTCCGCTGCGCTAACGAAATTGTAGAAATAAACGCGAACAAATTCCATCATCGTACGGTCACGCGCTATTCACCCCCCTCTAGCGGCGTCAAATATCCTACAAGTGGTATCAGAGCCCGGGGCTCTTCTACGGACTAAACGCCGGGAGCTAGGACAAAGAAGCTAGAGGGTAAAAGATGGAAGTCCAAGGACAATTGGATTGGGACATCAACACACCGGTCCCTTATTCATTCTATGGATGAGAAGGTTTTAATTCTTGGAAGGCGAGAATTGAAGAGTTTTTGATGATGAGAGACCTTGAGGAATGGTCCGCCTTGATGGAAGGATTTGAATATCCTAAGGGACCAAAGGGAGGATGTCTCAAGAAGAAGAAATGGAGTGAAGAACAACTACGACAATTCAAGAAAAATAAGAAGGTAATCAAATTTATATTTGATTTAATTCCTAATGACATCTTGTGTAGCCTAGGTGACTATGGGGATTGTAAAGACGCCAAAGAGGTATGGAACATATTGGCAAAATTTCCATTAGCCTCCGATCCGATTGAGCCATCGATCGTCATTGCCATCCTCCGGCAATGATCGATAGGCTACCTCATGATCAAAAGAGCAAGCCGATGAAAGGAAGACTCTCTCGAAGTGGAATAGAAAGAATTCGTTGCATTAACAAAGTGTTGTAGTCCACTTACTTAAGCTCATCGATGTGTACTCCTCAGCTGTGAAAGAGAGGCCCCGACAAACATCTTACCTATCAATTTCCTTATTATTTTTAATAGAGCCCAGCTCGGCAAAGTGCTTAGAAAAGGCCGACATCTCATCAGACAACCTCTTCTTGTTTGATTCCGTGCATGAGTAAGTACCCATAAATCGCAGAGAAGACAGAGCGGGGAAAGCTACTCGAACTTCCACTCAAATTGGATAGCCTTTTACCTTAGGATAGGTTTACTTGCCCTTTTCAATAAAAGAAAAGTGCTTTCTTACTTTCTTGACCTAGAGCCTTTATAGATAGCTAGAAAAAGTCTGCGACACTTCCCTCTCCATAAAGAGGGCTAGTCCCCTACTTTGTTAATGGATAATGGAAGGCATCTTATAGGAGTTCCGCATATAGGGACAGAAAAGAAACTCTCTATTCTCATTAGACTTCCCTTGACCTTTCCTTAGCTGAGACAAAGTGCCTCTTTCCAACCTGCTTGAACTGGCTTTAGGGATAGAAGTCCTATCACATGTAAGGTCACTCTCACGCCTATAAGCACTCTGCTGAAATTATCACTGGAAGTGCCCTTAAGAAGATTAGATAAGTCCCCAAAAATGAAAAGAGGCAAGATTAAGGGACAAGGACTACAACTTGAACAGGCTTAACTGCTTTGCGCCTTCAAAAGAGTGAGGAGCTTGGCTTACTGACTTCAATCATTCTTCCTTGGCTGCACTTTCTATCTATCTTTAATTTGGCATTGAAAGACTCCTACAATGAGAATGGGAATGTTGACTAGTGTAAAGGGGGCACTCTTACGATCTCTTATCCACTGGTACAAGAACGGAACTCGAAACAGGCACTGGGAAGGGCGCTGGCATTGGCTCCCAAGGATACTTCAAAAAGGCCTTCCTTAGATGGGAACTTACCTTACCTTATATAATCCAAGTGTGACTCTTTCGAAGGGTAGGGAAGAGTGCACGAAGTGAAGGAGAGTAGGGGCAATCCAAGCCAATGCCATGAGGAAATGCATTGAATTCACCCTTCGAGATGGGAAGAAAAGAGCGAGTCAACTAATACCACTTAGTCCACGCTTTTCATAGCCCTAGTGAATCATATCCCTTCCTTTTAGTCTTTTGCTTGCCTCTGGAAAGCCTATGTTTTTGGGCATACCTCTTTCAAGAAGGAAGGCGACGATAACTTCTTTCTAGTTTCTAGATAGGCTCGCTGCTTAGTCAGCTCCCACTTCTGCTGCCTCATCAGATGATTGACAAGTAGGCCTTTTTGGACCGAGGTCACATACCATAGTTGGACACTTTGACTACATAGTTTGAGGACCTATTGTCGAGGTCCCCTCTGAATCTTTAGGGAAAGGGAGCTGCTTCACACACTCAATTCCAAGAGTGTTTTCTACTACTCAACCTGATGGTGTAGATTCTCAATCTTCAAATGAGACAACTCCTTGAATCAGATGATGTCTCCTAATATTCTAGCTGGGAGAAGAGATTTGACGCTCCTTTTCCTATTTCCTAAGTTTTGAAGTCTTCGCCAAGGAGGCTCCCTTAAAAAGAATTTATTCCACTTCTAGATCTCGAATGTGGAGAAAGTGAAAGTCTTAAACCTTAGGCAGTTGACTACTCTTTCCATTGTAGAAGGGAAGACAAGAAAGACAGGGGCATACGAGCCGACTAGCTATTTAAGCTGACTCTTATAGGCCTTCCTCTTCTTTAGGCTGACTTCCAATTTTAGGATGCCTCTTTTAGGTCTCATCTTCGGCAAAAGAAGTTTGATTGTATACTACAGAAGATTCCCCGGTATCAGACTATGCTAGAACATCATTTGATGAAGTTACATCGGTTACCAAAGCATCTTCTAACTGAGTGGCAAAAAGTGATTCAAAAACAGAAACCGATTCCTTGGCAACATCCGATGGAGTCCATTTTTTGCCTTGGCCGACTTTCATTCAAATGGTGAGTCCAACCATTCTTCTAACAGAAGAACACCTTATATAAAGGATAAAAGTCCTAATGTCTTCCTCTGATTGGAGCCCTTTATTGAACTTCAATCGTGGGCTCTTACTCAAAACCTTCGAAGGAGTTGTATGCTCTCTCCACATTGCACAAAGGTCTTTCGTAGTTTTGAATTTTGGAGATCAGGTTTCTTGTTTTTATCTCTTTACCTGAAACAGTGTGTTGTTCATTTGCAACAGTACTACTCAGATTCTTGTATTAGAGATAAGAAACCCTCCATTTCAGTATGTCTAAACCAAGCAAGGATTCCGACCATCATCCTAGTCCATCATCGTCACATTATTCTGTCACGTGGGGAACGAGGAGATCGGTTGGTCCGTTTGTATCTTTCCTGTTTTAGTGTTTGTAGGTTCTTCTTCTAACCAAGTGGATAAGCAAAGCTACGTTTGGCTCTATCATTGAGCCTATGAAGGATATGGACTCTATACTTAAAGTAGCGAGTATGATAAAAGATTCATTTGCAACTCTGCAACCTCTGTATATGCCCTACTGTGATCCCTTTTTACAAAGGGATATTGTGGGTTCTGACCTGGAAAAAGACTCCGAATGACAACCGAAGGATTCAAAAAATCCTGAAGGCAAACATATTTTCATCACTGAAATATGAGGGTGGCATCTGTACAGTGGTTTGACATTAAGAGTGCAGATAAGAATCCTAGTGGTTTGTGGTATGAGAGGCTCTTTATTATAGTTATAACACTAGGGTTATTTACGAAAGGATGGATGCATATCGAGAGTTTATATACCATCATATGCAAATGTCATTTTGGAAAACTGCTAAATATGGTGATAATCCCATAGCGCCAGGACGCTTAACATGCACCCTTGTGGGAGCTGGGAAGAGATGCATATTCGCCATTGGGAATTATGTGTGACAACGTCTCCTCCATCCTGTGCATTCTTAGGCAATGCGGGTCTTATCTCGCTTGCCTTGCGATGTTTCTGGCAAGAGGGTCTGCGGTTACGCGCGAAAGGGTTATCAGATATTTGTTCTTTTGACTTGAGTAGCGCCGAAATATTGAGTCTATTGGTCGATAGTCATTATCCTGACTGTCATGACTCGTGTCTGGGGTAGGGCTACTGCATAATGTATTGTCTTTGTGTCCCTGTGGTTGAATTTCTTTTATGTAGGATGCCCCTTATTAAGAAAGGTATGCGTACTATATTTCACCACGGGTCAACCCTTAGGATATTATGGCTCTTGGCCCCTCTTTAGTCTTTCACATCATTATTTGGTGTGGTTAGCTGCGTATATGGTGTCTCCACGGAGATGGTCACCGTTCGTAAAATATGCTCTTCTCGGAGATTACATTATCATTGCCGATAGAGCGGTGGCTGAAAGTGTGAGCTTTTAGGAATGCTCGGAGTGTGATATCTGAGTCTAAGTCAATTGACTCTAAGACGGCTTGAGTTTGCTAAGCAGGGTTAATTTCAAGTTAACTTAACACCCGTTTCTGCCAAAGCCATTCTTACGGCTTCGACCTTGCTGGGCCTTTGTCATGTAGCTGGAAAGTATGGCCTTTCGAGGCTGTCTTATTAGGCTGACAGGCACCAGCTTTAGAGTCAGAGCCCGATTGATGTCATCTATCTTGTCTTTAAGGTGGAAACATCTTTTGGTGGTATTTGATAGGTCACTATCTCGGCATCGACTATCTTTGGATTGGTGGTTTGGTCGAGCTCTCAACCCTTATTTGAAGGGAATCATAGTCGATGTGGTAACGACTAGGTTGAAGCCCATGGAATGACGACTGACACCTGATTCTTATTTGCAGTATCCGAGTGAATCGGACTTACTTGAGTATACTTGTTACCACAACTGGTTACAGAATGTGGTTAGTGCGGCTTAAATGGTATTGTCTGATGATCTCAGATCCGGATCCGTGTCTTGAAGAGTTGTTTGATCCTCCGATGTGTTCTACGACTTGGAAGCGCACGACTAAGGACAATAGTAAGGAATTCCATCTTATAAAAGCTTCTGTGCACCTAAAGTAATTAACTGCAGCAGCAGTTGTTCATGGGCATTAGAGTGAAAAGAGGGAATTACATGTGAGTTCAGACGTTTCTTTTATACGTGCTCACTCCGCGATAGTTGTTGCCATTCTCCTATTTGATTGTAGAAAGGTTAATGTCTCTCCCGTTGGTCCCTAATCCGTTAATAGCCTCCTCTGACTCGAGGGGAACTCTTAAGAAGGAAACAATAAAGAGATGCGTAGGGGCGAGTGATAACGACTCGGGACTTCTTCAGTCTTCATCCTACATCCCAAACAAGAGGGTTAAGCTATGGCCATGCTAGCCTCCTTCGTCCCTCTTCCGATCATGCCATTGCTCGAAGCTTACCATACACGCATGGTACCACAGTAACCTAATTTAGGAATTAAGATGAAAAATAGCATGCATGAAATACTGTTGGAACTGATTGGACTCGACCTAGGGGAGTCGATTGAACTGATAGGGTGAAGACGTAGGACAGGACGGATAAGTCCTAAGATCAAAAGGGGACCCAGTGAGTAACCCAGGGTACAAGTCTGGGGGTGACTCAGGAAGTGAGTCGGGGATTGACCCGAGGAGTTATGAAATGCATAAGGGAATGAGTCTTATAATTAGAGTGGGCTCAGATATCAATAGGCAACATGTGCCTTGGTTTAAGTGAACTAGGAGGACCCCGCCGAGAGGGGAACCGAGTTAGTATTTAACTTAACGAAGGAAGAGAGGGTGAAGAAGAGGAGTAAGATATTTCCCGAGGCATTAACTTATGAGAGTTTGTTATATGATATAACAAACTAGGACCCCACACAACATTCGCAGGAGTCTCCATTCCTTATCTTATTAAAAGAATTTTCCTCCAGGGAAAAGAGGCCTCCACGTGGACGGTGATTTGGATAGTTTGTTACGTTACAGCTAGGGGAAGAGGAGGAGGATAAAAGCCAAGGAAGAAGGGGATTCAGATCCTGATTCACTGGAGGGGGAGCCACACCATCGAGGGAGATGGAGTCCACATTGCACCAGGAGGGAAGGAGATGACGACGGAAGAGGGAGAGAGAGGTCGTATTCTGGAGGAGGAAGATAAGAGCAGGGGAACCTTTGAAGTTGATTCTATCTCTCTATTTTGTACATTGCTTAAGTTGTAAGAGGTTTTTCTCCACCTCTGGAAATACTTCCAAAAATGAGAAGTTTCATAGTGAAAGTGCTTTGGCACCGTAGCTCGTTCTAGAGCTCACCCCGTAGAGTAGGAATTGAAATTCTGAACCACATTAAATCCTGTATCATTGTTATTTATGCTTGGTTCTACATTGTCTATTCATCTTTATTACTGTTGCGGTCGGAGAGGACCCAGAGCCTCCTTGACTTATCACTTTCTGCACTGAGAGGAGATAAAAAAATCCACATATCTGCATCATTTGACACCATCTATTGGAACACATTACTGAGCAAGATGTTGAGATGCAGCTAGAGGAAATTCAACATCTAGCAGCCTCTTCTGTGGAAGAGAGTCCTATTACACTATTACCGTCACAGCTAAAGGCAATGGTGGATACAGTAGTAGCTGAAGCTTTGGTTAGAGAAAGGAGAAGGATGAGACATCAAAAAGGGGGAGATTGTTGGTGCAATCGGCCCAGGTCACGATTGACCAGGACTCGAGTTTGACTCGAGTGATGTTTTGATGTTTCGACAAAAAATATATGACAATGTAATTGTCATGGGAAAGTCCAAGTGGAACACTTGGCATTTGGTAAAGTCCAAGTCTTGAGTACTTGGCATGAAAAGTCCAAGTGGGACACTTGGCGCATGGAAAGTCCAAGTCATGGGTACTTGGCATTTGGGAAAGTCCAAGTCTTGAGTACTTGGCATGAGAAGTCCAAGCATGGGTCTTGGCATGGAAAGTCCAACATGGGTTGGCAAGGGAAAGTCCAAGCTTGAGTCTTGGCATTTGGGAAGTCCAAGGGGTTTAATATTGACAGCGTAAAGTCCAAGCGGGAGTCTTGGCAGCATAAGACCAATGGTTGGCAGCGTAAAGTCCAAGCGGAGTCTTGGCGGCGTAAGTCCAATGTGCCTTGGCGGTGTAGACACCGTTAGCATGACATAGCCGAGGGAAGCACCTGGAGGCTAGCGCGATGGATGAACAAGTCATGGATGACTTGGAGGGATCCGAGAGGCGTGAGGCTGATGGAGGTGGCTAGAAGGCTTAGTCTAGGCTAAGGGTGGTCTAGCAAGTATGGGGCACCATACTTGGGTTAAAACCTCATTCTGACCGATCGCTAAAGTGATCATTGCTAGTTGGCCCGCGAGCACAATGCTCATCGAGCGTGGCCGGGGCGGTGATCGCTAATGTTAGCGATCCGCCAAGAGTCCCGGTGGAACTTGTCCAATGTGGATTGAGCCGTTGTCTCACAGCTCTGATCTTGGGATCAATGACCGGACTTATGCGATCATTGCTAGGCAGAAATCCAGCCCGATGGAGGATAAAAGCAGCTGTTCGTGGAAGGCTCAAGAATCAGATTTTTGGGAGCTTTGGTGAGGCGATTTGAAGGCGATTTGCAGGTGCATTTCAGGGTCCTTCAAGCTCATCCAAGCAACCAACAAGCAAGCGCTCAAAACCCTAGTTTGTAAAGTGTTCTTTACATTTTCTTTGTATTTGCTTGTATTTCTTTCGTTTATTGTTGTAAATGTTTGTACGAGGTTTCTCCGCCTCCGACTTGTTGTCGAGAAGGAGTTTATTGATTAGTGATTGCATTGACATCGCTAGAGCTCGATCCGTGGAGTAGGAACCGTGTGGTTCCGAACCACGTTATATCTTTGTGTTCGTGATTGTTGTATTTCGTTATTGCTTTCATTGTGCTAGAATTGTAGACACGATCACGATCGAATTCCATCTTCGTACGGTCACAACGCTATTCACCCCCCCTCTAGCGGCGTCAAATCTCCAACAAGTGGTATCAGAGCTCGGTGGCTCTTCAACGGATTAACAACCGGGAGCAAGACGCTAGAGGAAAAGATGGAAGTTCAAGGACAATTGGGATGGGACATCAACACCCCAATTCCCTATTCCTTCTATGGACGAGAAGGTTTCAATTCTTGGAAGGCGAGAATTGAAGATTTTTTGATGATGAGAGACCTTGAGGAGTGGTCCGCGTTGATGGAAGGATTTGAATATCCTAAGGGACCAAAGGGAGGGTTTCTCAAGAAGAAGAGATGGAGTGAGGAGCAACTCCAACAATTCGATAAAAACAAGAAGGTAATCAAATTCATTTTTGATTTAATTCCTAATGATCTCTTGTGTAGCCTAGGTGACTACGTGGATGCCAAGGAGCTATGGAGCGATTTGGCCAAGCTCCATGAAAGTCTATCACCCGTCCAAGAAGAATGACCATCACCCTCTCAAGCTCAAGAAGAAACATCCAAAGAGCTAGAGGATTCGGAGGTTGATAGGGAATCAACATCCGGATCGGAAGAGGTAGAAGTGATGGAAGAAGAGGAGACCTCCACCTCTAGGATAGAAGGGGAGGAGATTAGGGCATCCTCGATACCGGAGCAACAAGAAGAACCATCTACATCCGGTAGAGAGGAAGAGCAAGCTCAAGAATCCACTCCGACCACCACAACCACCCTAGGTAACTCAAGCATGTCAATTAATAATAAAATGAATATTATATGCTTTGAGTGTAGGGAGAAAAGACACTACAAGAGTAAGTGTCCTAAACGGGTTAAGAAGACTCCACCCGTGCCAAAAGTCAAGGAGACCGGTGCCTCAATGAAAAAGAGCAAGGAGCAAGTGATTTGCTTCAAATGCCGACTACCGGGTCATTACCGGAGCCAATGCCCGAAGGGGAGAAGAAGGGGCAAAGGGGAGCATCACAAGTAGGGGGAGCTACTAAGGCTAACCCTAAGGTATATCAAGTTAATAATGCTCTTTCTTTAGTTAATAGACAAAAGCATGCTAGAAATTTCAATTCCCTAGCAATTTGCCATGAAAAGCATGCTAATAGAAATAAATACTTTTGTTTAGGAGCTAAAAATATTCACTTAGATAATAGGGAGAAATTTGGGACTAATGTCCCTAAAAACAACTTATCTAAGGACAAACCTAGGTCAAATAACTCTAGAAAATTTTTACCTAGGGAGACAATTAGAAAGGTGCAAGAGCACCTAGGTCTAAACCCTAAATGGACTAGGCATATGCCTAGGAAGTCCAATGCCCAAGATTTAAATCAAAATTCTAAAATCGGGCAATTAGAAAAGGAAAATCAAGTCTTGAGGTCAAGGTTTGAAAAACTTGAAAAGACCCTTAAGGTTATGCAAAATCAAATGCAAGGGTCAATTAGTCAAAATCAAGGGTCCAAAAGTCAAAGTCAACACCTAGGACCTAAGAGTCAAAAGTCAACCAAGGGCAAGCAAGGTTTGGGTCACAAACCTAAGCCCAAGGTGACTTACCATAGTGTTCCATTAGATTATGGAACACTAACTAGGTCTAGGAAGACCAAGGTCAATAGGGAGGTTATCCCTAGAGTTGACCAAAGGGTGTGCCTAGTGGCTAGGGTTTCTAGGAAACCTAGGGTGGCCACTAAGAAGGTTGCAAGGGGAGTTACCCCTAGAGTCATCCTAGGTAAGACCCAAATGACCAAGGCTAACAAGCCTAGGAGGGTCATTAGGAAGGTATATAGGGAGGTTATCCCTAAGGAATACCTAATTAACCCTAGGAGTTCAAATCGGTTTTGGGTTCCTAAGAGCGTGATTGATTCACGCTAGGTGGGTTTAGGATGTGCCAACCTTGATTGGATGGGTAGTTAACTCAATCATGGTAAAAGTGGCACTTTAGGATGTTTTCAAGGTTATGGTTACCTTGGAAATAGATTTGAATCAATATCCTAAAAAGATTTTAGGATGTGTCAATATTAATTATGAAGTTTGATAAAATGATCATTTTGGCACAATTTAGGTTTAGAGGTTAGTGTGTCATTTTGGGTTTTTGACACACTTGGGAGAAAAATAGAAATATGGCAAAATATATCTAATTATATCAAATGACAATTAATATTAAAATTTAGGTATTACTATACCTATATATTTTATATGTCATGCCTTGATTGTCATATGTCATGTCATGACATCATGCCTAGTTCTAATCATTCTATATGTCATGTACATGTTTAGGATTAAGGCTTTAAATGTCATGTGTTTTTAGATTTCATCTTATGCCATGACATCATGATTATGAGCATGTGTTTATCTATATCATCTCAAATGCCATAATCACTCATGCATTTAAGATAATTTGATTAAAATTGATTTAAGGACTATGGCATGACTTGAAGTCCCATTTATAAGGGAATCAAGTAGGGTTGCCTTAGAGAATGCATGAAACCCTAGATTAGGATGAACAAAACCCACATCTCACATCCAATTGACATGTATGTGTATTTATACACCTTAGATACATGTGAGATGCTAGGATATGAGTTAAGTTCAAGGTGCATAGTGTTTGCATCTAGATGAACTAAAACTCATCTAATTTTATTTGTGGATCATTGGGAGAGCATGTGTACAAGTCATGTACATAGAGCCCAAGGAATATGATCCAAAATAAGGTTTTGAAAATATTTTAAAATCATTTTGAAAAACCTTGGTGAAGTCTATCTTTTGATAGTAATCACCATTGATGAAGTTGATACAAAATAGGGCCAAAACATTGAAAATTTCAATGGTTTTGAGTTTTGTATCAAACTCACTATTTTATGGGTAAAATAATTTTCAAATATTTTTCACCCATTGTGTGTGTCATAAGTATTATACGTATGAATTTTCATGATTTTTCGAATTACGTATAATTATTTATAAATTTCCAAAATTCATTTACGATGGCGAAAATCGAGATTTTGATTATCGATCAGCCTACAATGTGGCGATCGGTGATATGATGTGATCGTGATTCTTGTCGAGTCATCAGTCTGATTCGGGTTAACAAGGTTTGTTTAGCCCGTGTTCAGCTATGGAAAAGGTTCCTAATCACTCCTAACCCTAGGATATGCTTTAGGAAGCATTATAAAGGGTGAAAATCCATTGGATATGGATTAGGAGCTGTGTTAGGTCAAAGTATCAAATTTAGGGTTAGTGAAAGTTCTATGTTGAACTTAGAACCTTAATTTTGATGGTTTAGAGCTCCTATTGGCTTAGGGGCTTCCCAAGGACATTGTTGGTGCAATGGTCAAGGGGGAGCAAGCCTTTAGGGGGAGGTATCCATCTTGGGATGATGGATGTGTTTTTCTCCTTGAAGAGGAGAAGTTATTGGGAGAGTATCATCAATTGGGAAAATTGATGGGTTTTTGATACCCAATTTGGAAATTGGGAAAGATTATATGATTGTCTCTCTTGAGTGATATGTGACTTATCACTAGGAAGATGGTAGGCATCCTAGATATTTTTAGGTCAAAAAGGGGGAGATTGTAAGATCTCATTGGGACATGAGACATTGACCTCCTTAGAGAGATAACCTTTTTGATGTTAGTCAAAAAGGGGGAGAATGTTTGGGGGAGAACATTTGGAGAGTGTTTACCAATTTGGGATAATTGGTAAGGGATTTGAGTTAGTGGTCTAACTCAAATGATTTGTTTGGTTTTTGTCAAACATCAAAAAGGAGGAGATTGTTGGTGCAATCGGCCCAGGTCACGATTGACCAGGACTCGAGTTTGACTCGAGTGATGTTTTGATGTTTCGACAAAAAACATATGACAATGTAATTGTCATGGGAAAGTCCAAGTGGAACACTTGGCATTTGGTAAAGTCCAAGTCTTAAGTACTTGGCATGAAAAGTCCAAGTGGGACACTTGGCGCATGGAAAGTCCAAGTCATGGGTACTTGACATTTGGGAAAGTCCAAGTCTTGAGTACTTGGCACGAGAAGTCCAAGCATGGGTCTTGGCAAATGAGAAGTCCAAGCATGGGTCTTGGCAAATGGAAAGTCCAAGCATGGGTCTTGGCATGGAAAGTCCAACATGGGTTGGCAAGGGAAAGTCCAAGCTTGAGTCTTGACATTTGGGAAGTCCAAGGGGTTTAATATTGGCAGCGTAAAGTCCAAGCGGGAGTCTTGGCAGCATAAGACCAATGGTTGGCAGCGTAAAGTCCAAGCGGAGTCTTGGCGGCGTAAGTCCAATGTGCCTTGGCGGTGTAGACACCGTTAGCATGACATAGCCGAGGGAAGCACTTGGAGGCTAGCGCGATGGATGAACAAGTCATGGATGACTTGGAGGGATCCGAGAGGCGTGAGGCTGATGGAGGTGGCTAGAAGGCTTAGGTCTAGGCTAAGGGTGGTCTAGCAAGTACGGGGGCACCATACTTGGGTTAAAACCTCATTCTTGAGGTTGGCAGTCGACTGACATTATGGCCGGTTCATTGCTGAGTCGACAGTTCGATTTGCCCGTTTAAGAGCTGGAAGCGCTCTGGCGATCATACTCGAGAAGCGATCGGCCCGATATCTGACGTCATATGCGCCAAGATCGGCGATCATTGCTAGTTGAAGCACAGAATGCTCCGTGGCCGTAGGCGGTCGACTCGCGTAGCGATCGCTACCAATGTTAGCGATCGGCGCCGAGTCCGTGGAACTTGTCCAATATGGATTAGTCGTTGTCTCATGATCTTTGGCGGATGATCGGGACTTATGGATCGGTCGCTGGCGGAAATCGGCCGATGGAGGATAAAGCGGTTTGTCGTGGAAGGCTCAAGAATCAGATTTTTGGGAGCTTTGGTGAGGCGATTTGAAGGCGATTTGCAGGTGCATTTTAGGGTCCTTCAAGCTCATCCAAGCAACCAACAAGCAAGCGCTCAAAACCCTAGTTTGTAAAGTGTTCTTTACATTTTCTTTGTATTTGCTTGTATTTCTTTCGTTTATTGTTGTAAACGTTTGTACGAGGTTTCTCCGCCTCCGACTTGTTGTCGAGAAGGAGTTTATTGATTAGTGATTGCATTGGCATCGCTAGAGCTCGATCCGTGGAGTAGGAACCGTGTGGTTCCGAACCACATTATATCTTTGTGTTCGTGATTATTGTATTTCGTTATTGCTTTCATTTCTATATTCCGCTGCGCTAACGAAATTGTAGACACGATCACGATCGAATTCCATCTTCGTACGGTCACAACGCTATTCACCCCCCCTCTAGCGGCGTCAAATCTCCAACAAGGCTTCCCCAGGGTCGTCCAGTGACGATGTCATACACTAAAGTATTACCAGGTGATGTGTCAGTGGGGAGGGTGTATCAAAATACCATCCTGATAATGCAAACAATGCGGGAAGACCACGGAGAAAGTCAATCCACCAGGGCACCTGAAGTTTATGAGCCCAGTCCATTCACTGTAGATATTATGCCGGACCTACCACCCCCACATTTTCAAAATCCTCAAGTGGGGATGTATGATGGCACGTTAGATCCAGAGGAGAATCTATTGCAATTTGAGGGAGTTGCTTCTCTTCATTGTTATACGGATGCCCTCAAATGCAGAGTTTTTCGCATCATGCTGACAGGCTCTGCGCAGAGATGGTTTGAAGCTCTACCTCCCGATTCAATTACTTGCTTTGCCGATCTAAGGGGGGTTTTCATCAAGAATTCGTTAGTTGCAAGACTTATAAGCATGATGCCTCTATCCTACTACATATAAGACAAGAACCCTTAGAATATTTGAGGGGTTATCTTCATTGTTTCACTACCACTGCTAAGAACATTCCTTCAGCATGGCCAGACATTCTGAAGGTGGTCATCCCTCATGGGTTAAGGGAAGGACCCTTTCTCAGCTCTTTATTGAGAAAGCTAGCTGCCAATTATGAAGAGCTACTGAATTACGCTGAGGAATATATCAATGAAGAAAAAGGGTTGAGGGTAAGACGGGCAAAAAAATACTCCAACCCCTATCTCAACAGAGAGAAACCCCTCCCCCTGTGCAACAAGGGTTTCTCCGGCATGAATATGTTAGACCTTTTGTACCTACCATGCCTCAGGCGTGAATGTTGATGCCAGGAGTTCGTCCCACCCCTCCCATGTGAGTGATGGTTGCCAAGGCCTTGCCTCCCCCGAGGACTTGGAAAGAGCGGAAAATAAAAACATATGACCAATAGGGTATTCTCCAGCGTCCAGTTGGATATAGGGGGATCCCTCGTAATCCTCTGGGCCCTTTCTTCTGTCGGTACCACATGGAGTATGATCATACTAGTGGTCATTGTTTCAAGCTGCAGGAGGAGTTAGAACGTATCCGAGCCATATATTCACATCTACAACCCTAGATGGGAGGGTCGGCAAGAAGAGGTCAGCGACCTAATGTTGTTCGCCCGGGACCCTATAATGGAAGACCACGAGTTCCCCTCCTGCTAGGCCTCTAGCTACCTGCCCAGGAGGGCACTTCACAAGGAGGGTCAGCAAGTGAAGATGCATTGGCTGCCCCGAGTGACATCCCCACTCGGGGAATCATTCATGTTATTGCAGGAGGACCTACTGATGGGGACTCAAATAGGGCTCGAAAGTCATACGCTCGACTCATGGAAAGCTTGGCTATCGGAGCAAAGCAGGCCATTCAGAATGCACCACTAATATCTTTCGAACCTAAAGATCTGCAGGGCATCCTTCTTCCTCATACTTACGCGTTGGTAATCTAGATTTCCCTGGCAAATTATGAGGTAGCTCGAGTCCTGGTTGACTCGGGGAGTTCGGTCAACATTCTTTTCTAGGAGGCATTCAGACATATGCAGTTGGAAAATGTACAACTAGAAGACGTGGTGACTCCTCTATTTGGTTTTGCTAGGCATATGATGCATCCCATTGGGCAAATTTCCTTGCCTCTTACTTTGGGCACAAAGCCCAGTCAAAAAACTAACATTATTCCTTTCCTTATAGTGGATGCTCTTTCTACTTATAATGCTATTTTGGATCATCCTTTTTTGTCCATTTTCCAGGCGGTGGCCTCCCCCTACCATCAGAAAGTGAAATTCCCCATTGACCAACTTATTGGAGAAGTGCAAGGGGAGCAGAGAGCCGCTCGAAGTTGTTATGTCTAGATGGTGAGGGACGACCAGAAGAAGGCTCGAGTGGACGACCCCAAAGGGAAGGATGTCGTTGCCTCTGAAGTATATGTGCTAGAAGGGTCCCCTCCCAAAGTTGAGAAAATAGAAGAGGGTGAGTCTGTGGAGATAGCCCCCGGAAAGGTCACTCGGGTGGCTCAACAATTGGAAGGGAAGGAAAAACTCGTGCACTGTCTGCGTCAGAATGAAGACATCTTTGCTAAAGATGTGCACGATCTCATAGGGATTGATCCCTTGAGTGCTGAACACCACCTCAATATCACTCGAGGAGTCTGACCTATTCAATAGAAGAGGCGACACTTCGGGCCAGAGAAGGACAAAGTTATTGCTGAAGAGGTGGACAAACTACTACAAGCTGGCCATGTTAGAGAAAGTCAATTCCCCAAGAGGGTTTCTAATGTAGTTTTGGTCCCCAAGCCTTCTAGACAGTGGAGGATGTGTATTGATTTTCATGATTTGAATAAAGCATGTCCTAAAGACTGCTACCCCTTACCTCGCATTGATCAGTTAGTTGACTCTACTATGGAATATGAAGTAGTGTCCCTCATGGATGCTTACCAAGGGTATCATCAAATTCCCTTAGCAAAGGATGATCAGAAGCGGGTTAGTTTTGTGACGGCCGGAGGGTTGTATGCCTATGTGGTAATGCCCTTCGGGCTAAAGAATGCAGGAGCTACCTATCAGAGGCTTATGGATAAGATCTTTGCAGAACGAAAAGGCAAGCATGTGGAAGTATATGTTGATGACATTCTCATCAAATCAAAAACTACTCGGGATTTAGTTACGAATTTGGAAGAAAATTTCGCCACCCTTAGGCGGTACAACATGAAGTTGAACCCGAAGAAGTGTCTGTTCAAGGTAAAGAGTGAGAAATTTATGGGATATATTGTGACAAAAAAGGACTGCAAGCCAACCCGGAGAAAGTACAAGCGTTATACAACATGAAATCGCCTACTAATCTGTGGGAGACTCAAAAATTGGTGGGAAGGATAGTCTCTTTGTCTCGCTTTATAGCTAGGTCAACGGATAAGGGATTACCCTTCTTTCGGATTTTGCACAAGGCTACTCGGTTTCAGTGGGATAGTCAGTGTGAGCAAGCTTTTCAGGAACTAAAGAAGTATCTAGCTGAACTTCCCCTGCTGGCCAAACCAGTGATAGGGGAACCGCTATGGATGTATTTAGCTGTTTCAGAAGGAGCTATTAGTTCGGTGTTATTAAAGCAAGAAGGTTCTCAATAGCAGCCCATATACTACACCAGTCATATCTTGAAGGGAGCAAAGTCGCGGTACACTGAGCTGGAAAAGCTGGCATACATCCTGGTCTTGACATCTCGTAAATTTAGGCCTTATTTCCTAGCTCACCTGGTAAATGTGTTAACCAGTAGTGAGCTAGGTAGGGTGGTTACTAAATATAACTCTTCAGGAAGGCTAGCCAGTGGGTTGTGGAATTAAATAAATATGACATTCAGTATCATCCCCGAATTGCTATCAAGGCTCAATCATTGGTTGATTTACTAGCAGAGGTCCCATTTAGCTTGGGAAACAGCTCGATGAAAGAAAAAGAAGGAAAGAAAGGGTGGAGTGCTTTTGTGGATGGGTCTTCCAGGGCAATTGGAAGCGGAGTGGGAGTAATGCTCATATCTCCAGTAGGGGAAGAAACTCGTATAGTCATTCCCCTGGAATATAAGACATCCAATAATGAGACAGAGTATGAACTCATCCTGACCGTATTATAGGCAGCTCGAGAAGCGGTGGATTACTTTTCTAAATGGGTAGAAGTTGAACCTTTAGCTAAAATAATAGAAAATGTAGTAATACAATTTCTATGGAAAAACATTATATGTCGGTATGGAATCCCCCGAAGGTTAGTAAGTGATAATGGGTGGCAATTTCAGGGTAAGAAGATTAGAGAATGGTGTCAAAGCCTCAATATTCAGCAAACTTTCACCTCGGTAGATCACCCTCAGGCCAACGACCAAGTGGAGGTAACTAACAGAATTCTCATTCAAGGGTTTAAGACTAAGCTGGGTGCTTAGAGAGAAAATTGGATAGATGAATTATCGGGGATCCTATAAGCCTACCGAACTACTCCCAAAATGGCCACAGGGGAAACCCCGTTCGACTTAGTATATGGGATTGAGGCAGTTATTCCGGTGGAAGCCATTCTGAGCAGTGCCCGAGTCGAGCCTATGAGCCAGAACAGAATCATATCATCAGAAGCACTGGGTTGGATTTGCTAGAAGGGAAGCGGGAGCAAGCTCGAGTGCGAGTTGAGGTTTACAAGCAAAGGATCCAACGAGCCTTCAATAAGAAGATGGTATCCAAAAGGTTTCAAGAAGGTGACCTAGTCTTATGCAAGGTTAACCCTACGGGAGACCCTGAGAAGCTAGCCCCTAATTGGGAAGGGCCTTACATTGTTACTCGCCGAGTGGCTGGGTCAGTTTATTACCTAAAAGATGATAAGGGTAAAGAGTTACCTCGGGCCTGGAATGTTGTACACCTAAAATATTTCCATACCATGTAAAAGAAGGCTGTTGAAAGAAGAAATTTTACATATTTCCCATGAATTTTGGAAGAGAAGAATGTAATGTGACCATCAATTTATAACATCACGAGTAACAATCATGAGCAAGTACGAAGAATTAGTACCACTGGAAATCAGTTTCTCATTCCCAGAATAAAGGAGTTTTCTCTATCCCTGGAGGCGGTGTTATCTCCTTCTTTTCGCTTAGTGCACTGAAGGGCAGATATAGTTTCTGTGTTGTTGGCTTTGCAGAATTGATATGGTCTCAGCATCCTCCTGCCTTCAATGGTGGGCTTCATCTAGTTGGTTTTGGCAGCGAGCTAATTCTTGCAATAAGAAGTTCTCTCTATTTATGAAGGCAGTCCGATCCTCCGTTTGTTATTGGGTATGTTGTTGCAATTGGGCCCAATACTGAGAGAAGGAGCGGTCCAGTTCTTGATAATTTACCATCACCTGAAAACAACAGATGGAGAAGATAGTCATTGCTGAAAATATATACAAAAGCAACCAGGAAAGCTTACCAGCTCCATGGTGTGGCGCAAGCTTTCCATTCTCGGAGTAAGCTCCTCTAGATTGAGTATCCGAGCATTCCTGTCGGAAGAAGAAGAAGGGGTGGAAGCCACTAAAGGAGCGGACTCACTCATGATGGGCAAGAAGGGGGGCAACCTAAAAGATTGTGATATTGACCCCAGAAGAGGAAGGGTAACACTCTGAGACAGAGAGGGGATTCCTGAGGAAGATGTAGAAGGGGCAGCAAACAGAGCCATTTCCAACAGGCTCATTGAAGCAGGAAAAGAAGGGGGGAAGCTTGAGGGTGGTTGAAGAATGTCAAAAACCACCTGATGGATGATGGAGGAAGGGGAACCCTCAGGAGAAGGAAAGGAAGAGAAAATGAGGGGGTTAGGTGTTTCTGACAATGTAGATATGGGAAGAGGAGATGAAGTTGAAGGGAGATCGGTGGCTAAAAGGGACCCAGTTATCATTGGTTCTTCACTGGCAGGAGGAAGGATACCAGAATCAAGTTCTAAACCAAGCCGTGGAGAAAGGCCTTCCGAACTAGGAGTATGTGGAGAAGATGATGGGAATGTTGTCAGAATTGGTAAAGGCAAAGATGGAGGAAATTTAGGTGAGATCGATTCTAATTTTGGGGGAAGTGCGGAGGAAGAAGAAGAATCGAGAGAAGTAGTCTCTTCTCCCTGTAGTCGTCGGCGTGCAACTCTCCTTAGTTCAATCTGGGTCTGCAAAAAAGGAGGAGGTGGCCTAGGGCCACCCAAAATCGAAGGCGGAGGGGCAAGAAGGCTAGGGTTTGGTGATAATGTTGGAGAGGAAAGCAGAGAAGATGGTCGCGATTGGGAGTTCACAATGGATGAAGGTGAAATGATAGGAGATGAGGGTACCGATGAAAGAGGAGGAGATGTGGATGCCGGAGCGATGACAAGGGAGGCAGAGGGAGTCGGAGCAAGGGGCGGCGATGTGGTGGTAGATGGTCATTGATTTTTGCTCCTTTTGAGCTCACGACAATGTTCTGCCATCAGTTGTTGAAGAAGAGATTTCATTTTGGCTAAAGGAGAAGGGAAAATAAGGAAGTTGTTCGAAGGAAGTGGAGAATTTCTGACCGACAGAGGAATGAGAAGAAGTGCAGGAAAAGAAAGGAGTAGAAAGTGAAGAAGAGGGGAATGAAAAGTCTTATATAAAAGGTAGGGATACGCTTATGCTACAAATTGGGCTTGAGAGATGAGATGTGGCCCCCTCAAAAAAGAGATCAAAATAAGAGATAGTAGGGGATTTAAATCATGATTTGTCTTCTTTACAGCCCGATATCAATCAGAGTTGACATCCCCGTGTGATGGTGGAACGGAGGAGTAGGGTTTAAGGTAAAAATACCTGTAAAGAGTGGCGGAATAAAAAAATTATTCCGACCTGATGGGGCAAAGCCCTAGATTATGTCGTCATATTTTTTACGGCTCAGTATTGGCTGAAGCCACTATCCCCGTGCAGTTGCGGAACAGAGTAGGATTTAATGTAAAAACACCTGTGAAGGGCAGCGGAGTAAAAAATTCATTCCAACCTGATGGGGCCAAGCCCTGAATCAGATCGTCACACTTTTTTACGACTCAATATTAACTGAAGCCATTATCCCCGTGCGGTTGCGGAACGAAGGAGTACGGTTTAAGGTAAAAACACTTGTGAAGAGTGGCGGAGTAAAAAATTCATTCCGACCTGATGGGGTCAAACCCTGAATCAGTTCGTCACACTTTTTACGGCTCAATATTAATTGAAGCCACTATCCCCATGCGATTGCGGAATGGAGGAGTGAGGTTTAAGGTAAAAACATCTGTGAAGAGCGACGGAGTAAAATATTTATTCTAACCTGATTGGGAAAAGCCCTGAATCAGGTCGTCACACTTTTTACAGCTTAGTATTAACTGAAGCCACTATCCCCGTACGATTGCGGAACGGAGTAGGGTTTAAGGTAAAAACACCCGTGAAGAGCGGCGGAGTAAAAAATTATTCCGACCTGATGGGGAAAAGCCCTAAATTAGGTCATCACACTTTTTACGGCTCAGTATTGGCCGAAGCCATTATCCCCGTGCAGTGGCGAAACAGAAGAGTAGGGTTTAAGGTAAAAATACCTGTGAAGAATGGCGAAGTAAAAAATTATTCCGACCTAATAGGGCAAAACCCTAGGCCAGGTTGTCACACTTTCTTACGACTCAGTATCAACCGAAGCCATTATTCCCGTGCGGTGGCAAAATGGAGAAGTTGGGTTTAAAAACACTTATAAAGATTGACGGAGTAAAATTTTTTTTTGACTTGACCAGACGAAGTCCTAGGTCAAGTCGTCACAATTCTTTCTGCTTGCCTCCAAGTCAAGCAATTATCTCCGTGTGGTGGTGGAACGGAGGAGTTGAGTTCAAGGTAGATGCACAGAATAACAAATGGTGGAGTAAAAAATTCCGACCTGACCAGGCAAAGCCCTAGGTCAAGTCATCACAATTCTTTCTGCTTGCCTCCAAGTCAAGCAAATAATTCCCATGTGGTGGTGGAACGGAGGAGTTGGGTTCAAGGTAGATGCACAGAAGAACAAACGGTGGAGTAAAAAATTCCATCCTGACCAGGCGAAGCCCTAGGTCAAGTCATCACAATTCTTCCTGCTTATCTCCAAGTCAAGCAATTATTCCCGTGTGATGGTGGAACGGAGGAGTTGGGTTCAAGGTAGATGCACAGAAGAACAAACGACGGAGTAAAATTTTTTGACCTGACCAGGCGAAGCCCTAGGTCAAGTCATCACAATTCTTTTTGCTTGTCTCCAAGTCGAGCAACTATCCTCGTGTGGTGGCAGAACGGAGAAGTTGGGTTCAAGGTAGATGCATAGAAGAACAAACAGTGGAGTAAAAAATTCCAACCTAACTAGATGAAACCCTAGGTAGAGTCGTCACAATTCTTTCTGCTTGTCTTCAAGTCAAGCAACTATCCCCGTGTGGTAGCGGAACGAAGGAGTTGAGTTCAAGGTAGATGCATAGAAGAACAAACAACGGAGTAAAATTTTTTGACTTGACCAGGCGAAGCCCTAGGTCAAGTCGTCATAATTCTTTCTGCTTGTCTCCAAGTCAAGCAACTATCCCAGTGTGGTGGCGGAACGGAGGAGTTAGGTTCAAGGTAGATGCACCGAAGGAAGAGCGACAGAGTAAAAACTCATTCCGACCTAACTATATGAAGCCCTTGGTCAGGTCGTCACTATTCTCTCAGCTGACCCTCAAGCCAAGCCATTATCCTCGTGTGGTGGCGGAACGGAGGAGCTGGGTTTAAGGTAGATGCAGTGATGAAGTGTTGTTATCTTTTCTCAAATGACCCTCGAGCCAAATTGTTAACCCCATATGAAAGTGGAAGGGGGGAATTGGGCTTAAAGCCAAAATACTTATGAAGAAGGGTGAAATATTGTTTTAATCTGACCCAGTCAAATCCCGGGTCAAGTCATTTTTATTTTTCTAGCTTTTCTCTGAGACAAACCATGATTATTATGAAGTGAATTAGGAGAATGATGGGGAAGTGTTGATAGGAGATGATAGCAGTAACCAACCTCGTTCAGATTTGTTGGGAAGAGGTAAGGTTATTTATCTTTATTTCTCTCTTTCTTTGCTATAATCAAAACTTATTCCTTGTTGGGATTATATCTAAAATGGAAGGGAGTTGGTTTGATGAATTGGCACTACAGTACTGAAGGGTGGCGGCGGCGTGAAAATAGTAAGTGTCGGATTTACAATTAGTGCTGGAATATTTCATTCATTTCCAAAGAATGTTCATTCGGCGAGAAGAGACATATACAAATTTTAGAAGAAGAATTTTATTTATAAGAAAAGAGACAGTACAACTTTTCAAAAGAAAGTAACAAAAAGTTCCCCTAAAAGGGAACTAAGGAGTTCGACGGATTATTTTCTCTGGAGGTGTCGATAGGGCTTGCTTGTCCTTAGACTGGACGCAGAACAATTTCCTGAGGTAAAATTGCTGTATAAATATGTGCTTGGACAAGTTCCTTTGGGCCACCACCATCTCCTGGCGTAGGGTGTAGCTGCAAGTGGAGGTTAACTGCAGGCGCTTTCTCAGGTCCTTGATCCGCTCTTCTAGTTCTTCTATATGATGTTGTTCTTCAGTTTGCCTATCAGGAGAAGGAGAATTGCTGCCCTGCTCTGATATGTTCTCCATGGTGGAGTTAGAAGAAGAGAGAAGTGCACCCGCAGAATCAAAAGAATAAAGGGGTGTGTTGGGTGAAGGTAGCGTTGGGGGTTTTTATAGAAAAGAAAGGAGGTATTAATTAACCCTCTGGGGAAGCGGAGATAATAAAGATAGATAATGTTGGTCCAATTGACTCAGGTCATGATTGACCAGACTCGAGTGGAACTCGAGTAGAGTTTTGATGTTCGACAATAGTTCACAATGTGGTTTGACCACATGACTAGTGGATGGTATGAGACATCCAAGGTCATATGAGGAAGACTAATAGAGAAGTCCAAGTTTGGTGACTTGGCAAGGAGAAGTCCAAGTATAGATATTTGGCAAGGGAAAATTCAAGTCGGTCAAGGGAGACCGGACACTTAGTGTAGGAAAGACCGACGGGGAGTTGGTGAATGAAGTCTTGGATGAGGCCTCTTGGCAGTGAAGTCCCAAACGAGGAGTCTTGGCAAAGGAAGACTCAGCTGATCAGGGAGATCGAGCTTGGCAAAAGGGAAGTCCTAGAGGCGAGGCCTCTTGGCAAAGGTAGACTCGAGAGCACGACGATAGCCGATGGAAGCACTTGAAGGAAAGCGTAAGGATGAAGGGTCGCGGACTCGAGGGATCCGGGAGACGTGAGGCTGATGGAAGTGGGTTGAAGGCTTAGGTCTAGGCTTAGAGTGAGTATCAAGTATGAAGGGATCATACTTGGGGTGTTAAACCTCAGTATAGAGGTATAACAATCGAGTGACAGGGCATATCAGTCGACTAGGCTTTGTTTGTAGGCAAACAGAAGCAAGCTGGGCTCAACCAGTGCCTCGACTGAAGTATCAGTCGAGACGGTGCCTCAACTGTAGTATGCGACTGGCGCTTCGGCTACTTTCAATAGGTATGAAGACGGCGACACAGAAGCAAGGTGGCTCGACTGGCGCCTCGACTGGCGAGGCGACCGTTGCACTCGGAAAGCTTCGACACAGGTCTATAAGAAGGGGCTTTTAGGGCTTCTTCAGGAATGGTTCTTGAGCGATTATTTTAGAGGGTTTAGGGACGATTTGAAGGGAAGTGTTGCTGCATTTTTAGAGCCTTCAAAGTCCTCTCAAAGCCAACTACAAGCAAGCATTCAAAATCCCTAAATATGTAACATCTATTCATTTGCTTTTGTATTTATTGGACTTGCTTGTTTTATTCTGTTCTTATTATTGTAAGAGCCTTTGTGAGAGGTTCCTCCACCTCCGGTGTGTTCACCGAGAAGGAGAAGTGATATAGTGGTGGTGAACATCACTAGAGTCCGCTAGGGCTAGCCTGTGGAGTAGGAACTAGGGTTCTGAACCACGTAAAATCCTCATGTTGTGCATGTTGTGTGTTTTGTATGTGTATCTGTACTTGTATTTGTGTTTCTGCCATGCACTAACAATTGTAGATAAGCACGACGATCGAAATCCATCAAGCGAACGAAATCGATGCGAAAAGCTATTCACCTCCCCTCTAATGATGCCAACGGTCCCTACAAGTGGTATCAGAGCGAGATCGCTCTTCAAGACTTAACAACCAAGAGAGCACGCTAGAGGGAAGAAGGAAGATGGAGGAGCCAAATTTTGATTTGGGATGGGACATCAATGTGCCTCCTCCATATGAACTCTATGGAGCTAAAGAATTCGATCAATGGAAGGTAAGGATGGAACATTTTCTAATGTGTGAAATAGAAAATTGGTTTATTTTGATGCAAGGAGTTGAAGTTCCTATGGATAAGAAGGGAAGATTACTCAAGAAAAAGAAATGGACAAAAGAGCAACTAGAACAATTCGAAAGAAATGATAAGGTAATGCAATTGTTATTAAATTTGTTACCTAATGAGGTTGTGTCTAGATTAGGTGATTTTAGGGATGCTAAGGAATTATGGAGCAAGGTAACTAAGCTTCATGAAGATTCCTCATCCACACAAATGGAGGAGCCTCAAGAAGAAGATAGTCCATCTTTGTCCCAAGCTCATGTAGACTCGAAGGTTGATAGATGTTCAATTTCCGACAAAGACATGGAAGAAATAGTCGAAGCCTCCACTTCAAGAATTGAGGGGGAGCCTAGATCTTCAACCTTGGAACAAGAACAAGAACAAGAGGAGGAGCCCTCTACCTCTGAGAGAAATGAAGAAGAAGTCCAAAGTTCTCCAATCATTCAATAAGGTAATTTAAATGCAATTGTTAAAGATAAAAGTCATATAACATGCTTTGAGTGTAGGGGAGTAGGGTAGTATAAGAGTAAATGCCCAAAAAGAGTCAAGAAGGCTCAACCAACACCAAGGGCCAAAGAAAAATCAAAGGAAGCCGGAGCCCAAATTCATAAGAGCAAGGAGCATATAGTATGCTTCAAGTGCCACAAACGGAGACATTACCGGAGCCAATGTCCTAGGGGGAGTCACCCACGGAAGGGCAAAAGAGAGAGTTCAAGTGTAGGGGGAGCTGAGGCAAACCCTAAGGTAATTTTAAATAATGCTATTCCTTTACGTAATGTTATAAAGCATGCTCATAACTTTAATGCACTTGCTATTCATCATGAAAAAACACATGTTAAAAATAGATTTTATTGTTTAGGTGCTAAGCATGTCAATTTAACTAAGGACAATGTTAGATCAACCTTACCTAAGGATAGGAAGGTAGAGAACAATAACCTAGGCATCAACCCTAAATGGATTAGACATATGCCTAGGAAGAAGAATATCTCAAGAGTCAATGAAAAATCAAAACTTGAGATATTAGAAGATGAAAATCAAGCTTTGAGGTCAAGGCTTGAAAAATTAGAAAAGACTCTTCAAAAGATGAAAAATATGATTAATGGGTCAAATGAACAAAACTTAGGCTATAGGATGCAAGGTGCATCTAAGGACAAGCAAGGCTTGGGTCGCAAGCTTAGGTCCAAGGTAGATAAACCTACCTACCATAGTGTTCCATATAGTTATGGAACAAGTTCTAAGTCTAGGAAAGCCAAGGTCACAAGGGAAGTCATCCCTAGCGTTAACCATGGTAAGTGTCTAGTGGCTAAGGTTTCAATAAAATCTAGGAAAGCCACTAACAAAGTTACGAGGGAAGTAATCCCTAGGGTTAACCTTGACAAGACAAAAATGACCAAGGCTTCCAAGCCTAGGAGGGTCATAAGGAAGGTATCTAGGGAAGTTACCCCTAGTGAATACCTTGTTAACCCAAGGAGCTCAAATAGATATTGGGTTCTTAGGAGCGTGATCGATTCACGCTAAATGAGTTAGGATGTGTCAACTTGAATTGGTGGGGTAGTTAGCCTAACCATAGCTAAGTTGGCACTTTAGGCTATTTCCAAGGTAATTGGGTACTTTGGAAATAAGATTGAATCTTATATTCTAAAAGTTTTTAGGATGTATCAATATAATTTATGAAAGTTAAAAAAAATAAATTATTTGATCAAATTGGCACAATTAGGGTTAAAGGTCATAGTGTGCCATTTTGGGTTTTTGACACATTAGGGAGATAAGTTGTTATATGACAAATATTGATTTAATCCTACAAATGACAATTTGAGCTTAACAATTAGGTATTATACACCTTTATACTTTATTTTCCATGCTTTGATTGTCATATACATGTCATGACATCATATTTACTTCTTATCATATAAAATATCATGATCATGCTTAGGATTAATGTTTAATGTCATGTATGTTTAAATTTAATTTATATGCCATGACATCATGATTATTGACACATGGTTAATTATGCTACCATTTATGTCATAATCATCATTCATGTATTAATAAAATTAAGTTAAGAACAATGGCATGATTTGAAGTCTCATTTATAAGGGAATCAAATGGTGTTGCCTAGAAAATGCATGAGACCTTAGTATAGGTATAACCAAAACTCACATCTCACATCAAATTGACATGTATGTGTATTGATACACTCTAGACACATTTGAGATGCTAGGAAATGAGTAAAGTTCATGGTGCATAGATGTTGCATCTAGATGAACTCAAACTCATCTCAATCATAGGTTTAAATCATGAGGAAAACTAGTATACAAGTCATGTATACTTAGCCCATAGACCATGATTGAAATTAAGGTTTTAAAAACATTTAAAAATCATTTTGAAAAACCTTGGTGAATCCTATCTTTTGATAACAATTACCATTGAGAAGATTGAAACAAAGTTGGCTCTAAACATTGAAAATTTCAATGCTTTTGAACTTTGTATCATTCTTATAATTTAAAGGTTATTTTCATAGAAACTATTTTTCCCCGATAGTGTTTGGCATAAGTAATGTGTGGTTAAAATTTCATGATTTTTTAAATTTTCTAGAATTAGTTATGCATTTTCGGTTGGTCCAAAATTGATTTGAAATTTGAGACACCGGAGGCGACGACTGACCGAGCTAGGTTCAAACGAAAGGTATAAGTGCTCATTGATCATGAGCTCAACTGGAGTATCTTGTTTTAAGCAAAACTGCCCTGAAACTCTACTCAAACTACCTTGGAATTATACTAAATCGCCCTGGAACCCTGGACTTATGTTAAACTGCCCTGAAATTAAGCAAACTACCCTGAAATTAAGCAAACTGCCCTGAAATTAAGCAAACTGCCCTGGAATTATATTAAACTGCCCTGGAACCTTGTTAAACCACCCTGGAACCATGTCAAACTGCACCGTTTTTGGTCTACCAAAGTTGGTTTAAGCCATCTGATCATAACCCTAGGCTAGATAACTACTCCTACACCTCAAATGTGCTTAGACAAGCATTGAAAAGGTGAGATTTTCATTGGAAATGAATTGGAGTACAAATCAAATTTTAATAAGTGTGAAAGTTCACATATGAACTTTTATCCTAATTTTCTAGTGTTTAAGGGTACTATTGGCTTAGAAACTCTCCAAGGACATTGTTGGTGCAATGGTCTAGTACTGGGAGTAAGCCTTTAGGGGGATATTATCCATTTAAGTATGATGGATGATGTTTTATCACAAAAAGGGGGAAATGGAAGTTTGCTTTTCATCTAGTGATAGATCACTAAGGAGAATGAAGGCATTCAAGATGAATGTTGACCAAGGAGAAGAAAGACAATGAAACATTGAGAACCTTAGTGGAATTTTTGATGTGTGTCAAGAAGGGGTTAAGTTAGGTTTTAACTTAGGATACCCTAATATACACAAAACAAAACCCCCAAAAATTTCAAAATTTGAAATTCTAGATTGGGAACACTTTGTGATGCTTTGGCATAAGAAGTGTCAAGTTGGGTTTAGGGGATAACCTAACTTAACGGTATTGTCGAACATCATAAAGGGAGAGATTGTTGGTGCAATCGACCCAGGTCATGATTGACCAGACTCGAGTGAAACTCGAGTAGAGTTTTGATGTTCGATAATAGTTCACAATGTGGTTTGACCACATGACTAGTGGATGGTATGGGACATCCAAGGTCATATGAGGAAGACTAATGGAGAAGTCCAAGTTTGGTGACTTGGCAAGGAGAAGTCTAAGTATGGATACTTGGTAAGGGAAAATCCAAGTCGGTCAAGGGAGATCGGACACTTGGTGTAGAAATGACCGATGGGGAGTTGGTGAATGAAGTCCCGGATGAGGCCTCTTGGCAATGAAGTCCCAGACGAGGAGTCTTGGCAAAGGAAGACCCGACTGATCAGGGAGATCGAGCTTGGAAAAAGGGAAGTCCCATAGGCGAGGCCTCTTGGCAAAGGTAGATCCGAGATCATGACGATAGCCGATGGAAGCACTTGAAGGCAAGTGCAAGGATAAAGAGTCGCGGACTCGAGGGATCCGGGAGACGTGAGGCTGATGGAAGTGGGTTGAAGGCTTAGGTCTAGGCTTAGGGTGAGTATCAAGTATGAAGGGATCATACTTGGGGTGTTAAACCTCAGTATAGAAGTATAACATGTAGGAATTGCTTCGGAGGCTCATTGGCTCCCATGTCCCCGGATTAAAATTTTCACTAATGAAAAAAACTAATCCGGATGGGATGAGTTTCCTAAGCACAACCAATTTGTCGTCGTGCTAACAACTTGAGTTATCGCTTGAACAAACTAGTTGTTCAAGCAACCCAACTCTTCTAGTTGGTTAGCCGCGGAAGAGACAACGGACGGATCACCGGTTTTTGTGTTTGTCTTCGGGGTCCATGATTATACAAATACATACTAACATAAAGATAAGAACATGCAAAGATAAAAAAAAAGGTTGTAAAACTTTTATACCTCTCGATCTTCTATCGTATGTCCTATCCTCCTCGTGGACGTCGTGTGGACGAAGATCCTCCACGAGTAGAAGCCTCCTAGATCACGTTCTTCCTATCCTTGCTCTATCCGAACAAAAAGAAGAACCAAACAAAAACTCCTTCTCCTATCTAGAACCGGCCACCAAGCCAAGGAGCTTGATATAACCGCCGGCCAAGGAGTAGCTTCTTGAGCGCTGGCCAACCTTGAAGAAGAGTTGCCGCCGGCCACCAAGGAGAAAGCAAGAGGGTGCCGGCCAAGAGCTCCAAGGATGAAACCTAGCCCTTGTTTTCACCGGCCAAGGAGAAAAGGATGAATGGAAGAGCGCCGATAATGGATGAGAAGAGGAAGAGGGGCGCCGGCCAAAACCCTAGGGAGAACAAAGCTTTGCCGCCCACTTCTAGCCGCCCAAAACCCTAACTTCTCTAGGGTTTGTTGTCGCCCACTTTTAGATAGGCAAAACCCTAATCTCCCAAGCCTTGGTTGCCGCCCAAGCCTTAGCCCTCTATTTATAGAGTTGGGATTAAGCCTCCTTTAATCTCCACCGTCGGATCTAGGGATTTAATCTCCACCGTCGGATCTAGGGTTTCATCCCAACCGTCGGATCTAGGGTTTCATCCCAACTGTCGGATCTAGGGTTTCATCCCAACCATCGGATCTAGGGTTTCATCCCAATCGTCGGTTCTAGAGTTTTGTTTTCCATCCTTGGATCTAGACTTCATGAGGATTATATTAGGCTATGATAGGGACCATGAGGAGGAGTTGGATCTTGGCCACCCGATGGATCGGAACCACACAAACTTGATCCATCAATGATGTTCCATTCCACTAGAGGATCATCATTGAATTACCTCACCAACCCCCATAAATCAATATGGGCTCCATATATTATTTGTACATCCATCTCCCCGTGTTTAAGATATCGAATGTCCGTTAATTAATTGATTTACTGACCATCAATCAATTAACATCTAACTCCTCGAGTAGTACCACTCAACCTTATCATCATGTTGACTAAGTCAACCAGCTAGGTTTACATGATGAACCTTATGAGCTCCTCAAGGGGACATCATCAACCTAATATATAGGACACGGTTTCCTCCTATAATCAACCGCACACCATGTAAATAATATCATTTCCCAACTTACCGGGCATATTGATTTGATCCATCTAAATCTCACCCTTTGGTAAATCAAAGAAATAAATGCTAAGTACATGTGTCCGTTATTATATCGGGATTAAGAGCATGTACAACATAATATCCGAGGTCCGATTCAATTATGTAGTCAGCAATAAATTGAATCACCTCTATGTCGGTCCTGCTCAATACATCTAAGTGCACTAGTGTAACTCTATGTTCAAGACAAAACAATACCAAGCTACACTACAACCATGCCAATGGTTTGTCCAAAACCATCTTGGTTGTGAGCCTCTTCTTATATTCTACAAGGGACTGATAACATGATCTTCTGTGCCACACCAAGCACCATGTTATCTACAATGTAAAATATTAGACTATATGCACACATATAATAAATATAAAGTGCAAACAATGATCATGTGATTCTTATTTCAAAAAAAATGTTCATACAAAAAGAGCTAGGCTTTCAGTATACATTCCAACATAACAGTCGAGTGACAGGGCGTATCAGTCGACTAGGCTTTGTTTGTAGGCAAATAGAAGCAAGCTGGGCTCAACCAGTGCCTCGACTGGAGTATCAGTCGAGACGGTGCCTTGACTGTAGTATGTGATTGGCGCTTTGATTGCTTTCAACAGGTATGAAGACGGCGACACAGAAGCAAGGTGGCTCGATTGGCGCCTCGACTGGGGTCCCAATCGAGGCGGCGCCTCAACTAGCGAGGCGACCGTTGCACTCGAAAAGCTTCGACGCAGGTCTATAAGAAGGGGCTTTTAGGGCTTCTTCAGGAACGGTTCTTGAGCGATTATTTTGGAGGTTTTAGAGACGATTTGAAGGGAAGTGTTGCTGCATTTTCAGAGCCTTCAAAGTCCTCCCAAAGCCAACTACAAGCAAGCATTCAAAAGCCCTAAATCTGCAACATCTATTCATTTGCTTTTGTATTTGTTGTACTTGCTTGTTTTATTTTTTTCTTATTATTGTAAGAGCCTTGTGAGAGGTTCCTCCACCTCCGGTGTGTTCACTGAGAAGGAGAAGTGATATAGTGGTGGTGTACATCACTAGAGTCCGCTAGGGCTCGCCTGTGGAGTAGGAACTAGGGTTCCGAACCATGTAAAATCCTCATGTTGTGCATGATGTATGTTTTGTATGTGTATCTATACTTGTATTTGTGTTTCCGCTACGCACTAACAATTGTAGACAAACACGACGATCGAAATCCATCAAGCGAATGAAATCGATGCGAAAAGCTATTCACCCCCCCCCCCCTCTAGCGACACCAACGGTCCCTATAGATAAGAGGAGAATACATAGGGGCGGTAGCGGGAGTAGTTGAATGCATTAATTCTGAGAAGACTAGTCGTATCTCATGGGGGAGATAGGTGCGAAGTGGATTTAATTTAATTCTCTGACAACATTCATAAATTTTACTATGCGGGATCAACCCTGTGGGGGCAGATCAAGTATCATCTAAGGCATTCTATTAAGGATATCTGAAACAGGTAAAAAAAAAACAACCATGACAAGTTTAAATGCAAGAAATAAAATTTACATCAATTAAAATTTAATTTATTTAGGTTTAGCATTGCTGGAAGAGTCGACAGAAGACCCCTCTTTGGAGGGAGGTGCTAGAATGACTCTGTAGAAGCTACCCTATTCCCGGGGTGGGGAGTTTGGAGCTCTGGTTGGGGGAAGTGAAGGAACTTTATCCAGAGGAACGAGAAGAAAAGCAGCAGCTAGGGGAAGAGGGGGAAGTACGATCGGAGCCTTGGGATCTTCGACGATGTACTCCCAGGTCGTAGGAGGGTTCCACATCCGATTGCTGAAGGAGGGGAAGGGAGAACGAAAATACCTCATCCGATTAGAAGCTGTGGTACCAACTGGAGTCGGAGGAGGAGGAGGAGGCTGGTATGCTGATTTAGTTGTAGATCGAGTGGCTAAGTCATCCGAGGAACCCATGTCGAAGGGATCTGAGTCAGAGGAGGCGGAGCCAGAGCTTATGTCAATATGGTGCCCTATATAAGCCATGAAGGCAGGATAGGAGTAACAAGACTCGTAGTGGTAATTTATAGAAGGGGAAGAATGTCCATATTCCTCCTTGGAAAAGGAAGGAGAAGGTGAAGGGTCGAGGGGAGTAATTGCATTGGTATGGGAAATAATAAAAGTATTAATCCTAAAACGAGTGACTGCATCCTCATCTAGGCAAGGAGAGATGATTTGACTCAATAAATTGTAGTATGCCTCTGCCACACGGAAAGTGACTTTGAATCATGGGGAATAGTCTCTATTTTGACCCGGGTGAGTTCCCAGGTGAGAGTAAGTGGCAGTCGACTGACACTCTAAAAGATAACTAATCCTGGGTGGTCTGGGATAGTAAGAGAGGAAAGTGTGATTCACTTTAAGAGAAAGGAAAGGATACAAGATTGACTATCAAATATTTTTCATTGATAAAGTTATTAGTACATTATAGGAAGTGCAAAAATTACAATTCAAAGATGTCCGCTGGGTAGTTGTCCAAGGCGGCCTCAGCATTTAAATGGCTTGTATCTACACCCGGTGGAGGATAGCCCTTTGCGGCATTCTGAGCGGAGGACCCTTCAAAGCCTAAGAGGAATAGTTGTACCCCTTTGCGGGCATACTGTAGCCATAAATCTGCCTCCCGTTCCTTCCATTGGGCTTGATAATCAACTAATTGAGCGGTCAGGAGGTCTCTGTCTTTCATAGCTGTTACCGCTTGTTGTCCCAAGGAGGCCATAGCTTCGGAGTGCTCCTTTTGCAATTCCTACTACTGTGCAGAGATTATTGTCAACACTCCAGGAAGGGTAGAAACTGTGGAATGTTGGTGCAATCGGCCCAGGTTGACTCGAGTTTGACTCGAGCTGTACCTTGATAGGATTTTGATGATAGACAAAACTCATGACATGGGATTGTCATGGGAAAGTCCAACATGGGGTTGGCATGGAAAATCCAAGCATGGAGCTTGGTGTGGAAGTCCAAAGCATTGCGAAGTCGTGCGCTTGGTGCTTGGCATGGGAAATGCATTGCGAAGTCGTGCGCTTGGTGCATATGAGAAGTCTTGAGGACTTGGTAAGTTCACTAGGCTCGGGGTCCTTGAGTCGGTGAAGGATGACATTGTGAAGCCATGCACTTGGTGCATTCGAGGGACCGCCGGACAGGGAGCGAATAGAGTGAGACCAAAGGGAAGCATACTTTGAGGGCATGAGACGCGAAGGATGGCATTGCGAAGTCGTGCGCTTGGCACATCCGAGGGACGTAGGCCGAGGGAAGAGAGCTTCAGTGGGAAACTCCATGAGGGATAAGGTGGACTTGCCCAAGTGGCTAAGACTGAGTGTCGGTGGCTCAAACATCTTGATGTTTGAGGTTTTAGCCGACATCAGTCGGCTGACATAGGTGTCAGTCGACTGCTCTAGGTCGTATGGGTTCGACCAGTGTTCGACTGAACCAAGTCTGGCTGATCAGTCGACTACCATGGGAGGGCAATGATCGTTGATCACCGATCGCTTAAGGGAAGCAATGATCGATCACACCGCGGCACGGCACAGAATGGAGTCGAGCTCGCCAGCACTCGACTGATGGATGATCAGTCGACTGATGGGTGCCATCAGTCGACTGATGTGTGATCCGTTGGAACTTATCAGCGTGGATCGGCCGTTGTGAGACAAGCTCACGGGACCATCGGTGATGGTCACGATCGGTCGTGATGGGCGAAATCATCTTGATCAGGTTATAAATGGAGCTCGAGTTGGAGGATTTGCCAAGACTTTTGAAGCTATTGGAGGGAATTGTGTTGCATTCCGGACCTTCAAGAGCCATCTAAAGCAAGCAACAACAAGCGATCAAAAGCAAGCGTTGTAAAAGTTCTTTACTTGTATTTCTTAGTGTCTTTGTATTTCTTGTAGTATTACTGTTGTAATAGCTTGTACGAGGTTTCTCCACCTCCGACGTGTCGTCGAGAAGGAGTTTGAGTATTGTCGTGTGCATCTCTAGAGCTCGTTGAGCTCGCCCCGTGGAGTAGGAACCCTAAGGTTCCGAACCACGTATATGCTTGCGTATTTGGTGTGCTTGTATTGTTGTTAGTATTATTCTTGTTTTATTGTTTCCACTGCGCTAACCATAATCGTAGACAAGCAACGCAACGAGAATGAGCGAATACCGTCATCCAATGACAAAGGGCTATTCACCCCCCTCTAGCCGGCCAATCGATCTCCAACAAGTGGTATCAGAGCCCAGGTCGCTCTTCAAGGACTAACCGCCGCGAGAGCACTATAAGATGGTCGGCTACAACCTCCAACCACCAAAATTCGAAGGAGATTTTCTATGGTGGAAAAGAAAATTTGAGGTATATCTAGAAACCGATTTTGATTTTATGCTAATCTTAGAAAACGGTTTCAAATTGCCTAGGGATGAAAGAAATAGGCAAATTGAGAAGTCAAGGTGGACCCAAGACCAAATAAAGGACTTCAAGACAAATCTCGAGGTAATTAAATTGCTTGGTGATTTGTTACCTAATCATATTTGGTCTAGATTGGGTGACTATAGAGATGCAAAGGAATTATGGGAGAAGATAATGAAATTTCAAGAAAGTTCCCAATCGGCACAAGTAGAGGAAGATGCCGTGGAAGAAAGCCCATCCATATTTGAAGATGTTGATGATTTGGTGGAGACCTCCACCTCTAGCATTGAGGGTGAGGAAAGGATTTCCACTCCGGAGCCAAGCCAAAATGAAGCGTCTATCTTCGGAAGAAATGACCAAGAGGCTTCCACCAACTCCCTAGGTGACTCATGTATTATAATTAATCGTAAAGATTATATTATTTGTTTTGAGTGTAGGGAGAAAGGGCATTACAAGAGCAAATGCCCAAAATTGGCTAAGGAAAAGGCATCGACACCAAAAGTCAACCTAAAGTCAAAGGATGCCGGTGTTCCCAAAACTAGAAGCAAAGAGCACATTGTGTGCTTTAAATGCAATCAAAAGGGGCACTACCGAAGCCAATGCCCTAGGGGGAGGAAGAAAGGGCAAGAAGGTGCAATTCATGTAGGGGGAGCTCCCAAAGCTAACCCTAAGGTAAATTTAGTTAATGCACCTTCAATTCCTAGAATTAAAAAGCATGCTAAAAATTATTTTAGTTCTCTTGCTATTATAAATGAAAAGCATGCTAGGAGAAATGATAAAATTTATTGTCTAGGTGCCAAGCATGTTAGTTTCTCTAAGGACAAACCTAGGACTCAAAACACTAGACCTATTTTACCTAAAGAGTCAATTAGGAGAATTGAAGAAAACTTGGGTGTTAATCCCAAGAAATCTAGGCATATGCCTAAGAACAAGAGGTTTTCCCAAAAACCTAAAGGAAATTTAAAAATGGGAAAATTGGAGTTAGAAAACCAAGTCTTGAGGTCAAGACTTGAAAGAATGGAGAAAACCCTTAGAATCATAGAAAATTCAATTCTAGGGTTAAATGCCCACAAGTCAAGACCTAGGGTTCAAAAACGATCTAAGGGCAAGGAAGGTTTGGGTCACAAACCTAAGCCCAAGAAGACTTATCATAATGTTCCATTTGATTATGGAACTATTTCTAGGTCTAGGAAAACCAAGGCTAATAGGGAATCTATCCCTAAGACTAGCCATGGTGTGTGCTTAGTGGTTAAGGACTTAAGGAAAACCAAGAAAGCCACTAAGAAGGTCAATGGAGGAGTCACCTCTAGAGTTGACCTAGGAAAGACCCAATTGACTAATGTGTCAAAACCAAAAAGGGTCATTAGGAAGGTATCTAGGGAAGTTATCCCTAAGGAATATCTTGTTAACCCAAGGAGCTCCAATAGGTATTGGGTTCCTAGGAGCGTGATCGATTCACGCTAGATGGGTTAGGGTGTGTCAACCCTAAGTGGATAGGTAGTTAACCTAACCATAGTAGAGTTGACACATTAGGATGTTCCAATATGTTTGAGAAGTTTAAAATGATTTAAATTGGCACAATTAGGTCATAAAGGTCTTGGTGTGCCATTTTGGCTTTTTGGCACACTAGGGAAATGAATGGTTTAAGGCAAAATGAAATTAATCCCTAGAAATGGCAAATTGATTTTAACACTTAGGTATTCTATACCTTAGTATATTTTACTTGCCATGCTTTATTTGCCTTGCCATGTCATGACATCATTCTCATTTTTATCTATAAAAATGCCATGATCATGTTTAGAATTATTTTTAGATGTCATGTATGTTTAAGTTTCATTCACATGCCATGACATCATGATATTTGCATATGCTTTTATCTATATCATATCTATGCCATAATCATATCATGCATATAAATAAAATGAAATTAAGGACTATGACATGATTTGATGGGAATCAAATAATATTGCCTAGAAATATGCATGAGACCATTAAAAGAACAAAAACCCACATCTCACTAGATTGATTGCCTTAAATGTGTTTTACACATCTAGATATAAGTGAGATGTTTAAGGAAAAGAAATTAAAAGTTTTAAAAAAAAAAACAATTTGAAAACATTTTTGAAAAACGTTGGTGAAGCCTATCTTTTGATAGCTATCACCATTGAATGAGATGATACAAAGAGGGCTCAATATTGAAGCTTTTCTAAACTTTTGAACTTTGTATCAATCTCCTAATTTAATGGGTAAAATAATTTTCCAATATTTTTCACCCATAGTGTTTAGGATAAGTATTATACGTATGCATTTTCAAGATTTTTAAAATTACGTATATTTACTTATGGATTTCAGAAATCCATTTATGAAATCTTAGCTATGAGAAAGAAGTTATCGATCGCTTGCATTGCGATCGACTAATGGAAAGTCCAATGATCATTGGTAGCTAACAGAGTCGGCAGCGCTTGATAGTTAGGCCCATGTTTAGCCATGTTTTGGTCCCCTAACCACTCATAACCCTAGGATATGCTTGGGAGAGCATTAGAGAGGATGGAAATCCATTGGATATGGATTAGGAGAAGGGTTGAGGGTGAGTATCAATTTTAAGGTGGAAGAAAGTTCATTGTTGAACTTTGCCTTAATTTTGATTTGGTTAATGTTCCTATTGGCTTAGGGACTCTCCAAGGACATTGTTGGTGCAATGGTCAAGGGGGAGCAAGCCTCTAGGGGGAGGTA
Organism: Wurfbainia villosa; assembly: GCA_025175895.1. Classification (NCBI taxonomy): domain Eukaryota; kingdom Viridiplantae; phylum Streptophyta; class Magnoliopsida; order Zingiberales; family Zingiberaceae; genus Wurfbainia; species Wurfbainia villosa. Next base: position 101,369,347 of record CM046000.1, on the reverse strand, counting down.
TCCATCATGGGAAGATGAATGTGTTTTTCCTCATGGGAGGAAAATTGGGTTGCCTCTCTTAAGTGATATGGGATCACTAGAAAGATTGAGGGCATGACAAGGGGAAGATTGTAAGATCTCATTGGGATATGAGACATTGAAACCCTTGAGGACCTTTTTGATGTAATATCAAAAAGGGGGAGAAGTTACCAAGGTACTAATTAGGGTTCGTTGGAATTTTCATTGGGATATGAGAATTGCCAATATGGGAGAATTGATAGACTTGAGATGGTAGTTTTGTCAATCATCAAAAAGGGGGAGATTATTGGTGCAATCGGCCCAGGTTGACTCGAGTTTGACTCGAGCTATACCTTGATAGGATTTTGATGATAGACAAAACTCATGACATGGGATTGTCATGGGAAAGTCCAACATGGGGTTGGCATGGAAAATCCAAGCATGGAGCTTGGTGTGGAAGTCCAAAGCATTGCGAAGTCGTGCGCTTGGTGCTTGGCATGGGAAATGCATTGCGAAGCCGTGCGCTTGGTGCATATGGGAAGTCTTAAGGACTTGGTAAGTTCACTAGGCTCGGGGTCCTTGAGTCGGTGAAGGATGGCATTGCGAAGCCGTGCACTTGGTGCATCCGAGGGACCGCCAGACAGGGAGCAAATGGAGTGAGACCAAAGGGAAGCATACTTCAAGGGCATGAGACGCGAAGGATGGCGTTGCGAAGTCGTGCGCTTGGCACATCCGAGGGACGTAGGCCGAGGGAAGAGAACTTCGGTGGGAAACTCCATGAGGGATAAGGTGGACTTGCCCAAGTGGCTAAGACTGAGTGTCGGTGGCTCAAACATCTTGATGTTTGTGGTTTTAGCCGACATCAGTCGACTGGCATAGGTGTCAGTCGACTGCTCTAGGTCATATGGGTTCGACCAGTGTTCGACTGAACCAAGTCGGGTGATCGATCGCCATGGGAGAGCGATCGGCTATAAGAAGCGATCGTGATCACACTATGCGGCACGAGAATGGAGTCGAGGATGATCCGATGGTCCGTTGGAACTTATCCAACGTGGATCTGTCCGTTGTGAGACAACGGCTATAGGACCAGTCGACTGATGGTCATGATCAGTCGACTGATGTGCGCGAAATCAGCTTGATGCAGGTTATAAATGGAGCTCAAGGGGAAGGATTTCGCCAAGACTTTAAGAAAACGATTGGAGGGGAATTACTGCTGCATTCCAGTCCTTCAAGAGCCATCCAAAGCAAGCAACAAGAAAGGGTTCAAAGCTAAGAGTTGTAAAGCGTTCTTTACTTGTATTTCTTAGTGTCTTTGTATTTCTTGTAGTATTACTGTTGTAATAGCTTGTACCAGGTTTCTCCACCTCCGACGTGTCGTCGAGAAGGAGTTTGAGTATTGTCGTGTGCATCTCTAGAGCTCATTGAGCTCGCCCCGTGGAGTAGGAACCCTAAGGTTCCGAACCACGTATATGCTTGCGTATTTGGTGTGCTTGTATTGTTGTTAGTATTATTCTTGTTTTATTGTTTCCGCTGCGCTAACCACAATCATAGACAAGCAACGCAACGAGAACGAGCGAATACCGTCATCCAACGACAAAGGGCTATTCACCCCCCTCTAGCCGGCCAATCGATCTCCAACATGGAAGAGAGGCTTTCTAGCTTCGTTCGGCAGGACATTAAAGAGGCCTCCAGTACTTGATTCCTTGCCTGAGCTTGAAGGAGGGTCGTCGAAGATTGAGAAGCTTTAGTCTCTGCTTCTTTAAGTTGAACCTTATGCTCTACCAATTCTTGGGTGAGGAGGTCGATGTGCTGAAGATGGTCAGATTGTAGGAATAGTTACTGGTCAGCAGTCTTCCTGAGGAGCTCGTCTTTTTCACTCCTAGCCACTGCTAATTGTGTCATCAAGTCTTCGCATTGCATGGCTAGGGTAGCCTCCTTTTGTGTACTCTCAGTTAATTGTTGAGTTAATCTTTTTTACTGAGATAGGGAGGCAACATGGTGTGCAACCATAGTGGATTGGTAGTTTACTATGTATTGAGTCATCTCGTTATAATCAGTAATTACCTGAAGGAGAAGAAAGGGAGTTATGGGAATAAGACTAGTATATCTTAAATATGAAGAGAAGAAGAATATACCTCCGCCAAGTGTTTACACAAGCACTCATAGAGGACCTGCATGTTGGACTGATTAAAGAGTCTCAACTCCTCTCTACTTCGGATCATGAGAGAGGATCCTAAAGAGGCAAACGGAGGGTTTAAGGGGAGAATATCCCCCCTAATCAAATAAGGATCTTCTTTAGATACATGGGGAGCAGAAGAGTCAACATTAAGAGTAGGAGGAGGGGAGAGAGGCAGCTCTATACGGGTCGGTGGAAGAGGAGAAGAGGTGGGAGAGTCAATTCTCCTACTAGGAAGAGACGAAGATGAAGGAGAGAGGGGGAAGGAGAAAGCTCTTCTTGAGGGGAGGGGGGAAGGATTAAAGGAGTAGTCTCCTCCCTTGAGGGATCAGAAATGATAAGACGACAACATCTATTTAACTTTAGAGGGGGAGGAGGAGGAGAAGAATGGGAGGAAGAAGATGCTGGGAGGGTGGAGAAACTAGGAACATTCTCCCTGCGAGGGCAAAGTTTTTTACTGGGAGAAGAAGGAAGAATAGGGGATTTGCCCCTAGCTCGTTTCTTTGAGGGTTTCTTCTTAGCCGTGACAATCTTCTCCCCTCTAACTCTGGCATTCTGCAACATATTGGTTGTGACACAAGACAGTGAAAATAATGGTTGGCAGTAACAAAAAGCGCTATACATAATGTATCAGAGTAAGAGTAGCACCCTACCTATGATGCCTAGATCACCTAGGGGTTAAGGAGATAACCCATAGTGGCTCAGCATGGGAGGCTTTAGCAAGTAATCAGAGTCGTAGTGACACTCCCTCAGCACTTGGTAGATCTCCTGGAACGAACATTGAGTTCTACTCTCTTGAAAGGGAGGTAGGTCCGGAAGAGTGGTCTTCCAGCTTTCAGAATGGGGCAGTGGAGTCGGGAGTTGAGCAAAAAGGTAGGAATCCTCCCAACCCTTATGAGAGGATGGCATATTTATAAGGAATTGGCAATCTTGCCAGCTGGTGAAGTAGAAAATGCCTTCCTTGGAGGACTTCAGTTGGAAAAGATAATGAAATAGTAGTGGTGATAGGGTAAGATCTAGATGCCTAAAAACTATTACTGCCCTTGTTAGTATCCGAAAAGCATTAGGGGCTAATTGGTTGATGAGTAGTTGGTAAAAATCTAATATATCAAAATAGATGGAGGGAACAGGCAAATGTAGGTCATTCATCAGTTGTTCCGAGAAAAAAAATAGTGGTAATTTGGAGGGGGTTTGTGTGGTCTGAAAGAAGCGACGACAAAATGACATTTCACGGAAGGATTTATGTATTGGTCCCTCTTAGCAAAAAAAGGGCTTTAGGCGTTTAGGCAAGTGACAATCTTTTCATACCAAGGGATTGATTTAGGGTTTTTCAAAGTCATAATTGTGAAGGAAAAGGAAAGTGCTTACTTGGGGTTAAGAGTAGACACTTGTGTGAAGGAAGTGATTCCTAGGTGCTGGGAGTTAAGGGGTGAAGAACAGTTGCCAATGGGAGTCGCCGAGAGGGAAGAAGAAGAGTTGAAGCTAGAAAGTTGAAGACGTCGTGTGAAGAATGACCTATTCTAGGTTTCTGTCTTTTAAACTTCCCTTCGAAATGAAGGAAGCGGGGCCCATGGGCCCAACAAGCTGTTTTAAGTGCATATGGTGAAGTTAGGAAGGGAAAAACTTAGGTTTTATAGGATTGGCGAGGAGGAAAATGGAGCAAAGTGTTTCACTTGGGAAGTCAAACTCAATGCTTCGTTTGACTAATTTGAGGGGTGACTAATGATACCACAGTAATCTAGGAATTATGATGAAAAATATCATGCGTGAAACACTGTCGGAATCGATTGGACTTGACCCAGGGGAGTTGACCGAGCTGACAGGGTGAAGACGTAGGACAGGGCGGATAAGTCCTAAGATCAAAAGGGGACCCAGTGAGTAACCTAGGGTATAAGTCTGGGAGTGACTCAGGGATTGACCCGGGGAGTTACGGAAAGCATAAGGGAATGAGTCTTATAACTAGAGTGGGCTTAGATATCAATAGGCAGCATGTGCCTTGGTTTAAGTGAACTAGGAGGATCCCACTGAGAGGGAAACCGAGTCAGTATTTAACCTAACGAAGGAAGAGAGGGTGAAGAAGTGGGGTAGGATATTTCTCGAGGCATTAACTTATGGGAGTTTGTTATATGATATAACAAACTAGAACCCCACACAACATTCGCAGGAGTCTCCATTCCTTATCTTCTTAACAGAATTGTCCTCAAGGAAAAAGAGGCCTCCACGTGGACGGTGATCTGGATAGTTTGTTACGTTACAGCTGGGGGAAGAGGAGGAGGATAAAAGCCAAGGAAGATGAAGGAAGAAGGGGATTCAGATCCTGATTCACTGGAGGGGGGAGCCACACCATCGAGGGAGAAGGAGTCCACATTGCACCAGGAGGGAAGGAGACGACGATGAAAGAGGGAGAGAGAGGTCATATTATGGAGGAGGAAGATAAGAGCATGGGAACCTTTGAAGTTGATTCTATCTCTCTATTTTGTACATTGCTGAAGTTGTAAGAGGTTTTCCTCCACCTCTAGAAATACTTCCAAAAAGGAGAAGTTTCATAGTGAAAGTGCTTTGGCACCGCAACTCTTTCTAGAGCTCACCCTGTGGAATAGGAATTGAAATTCTGAACCACATTAAATCATATATCACTGTTATTTTTGCTTGGTTATGTATTGTCTATTCATCTTTATTTCTGTTGCGGTCGGAGAGGACCCTGAGCCTCCTTGACTTATCACTTTCCGCGCTGAGAGGAGGTGAAAAAATCTACGTATCCGCATCAGTTGGCGTCGTATGTGGGAACACATTACTGAGCAAGACGTCGAGGTGCAGCTAGAGGAAATTCAGCATCCAACAGCCTCTTCTGCGGAAGAGAGTCCTATTACACTATTACCGTCACAGCTAAAGGCACTGGTTGATGCAGTCGTAGCTTCTGGCTAGAGAGAGGAGGACGGGATATCTTCATCCCCATTTCGACGAACCCTCTCCCCGAGAGTAGGCACATGAAGGGCTTCCCCAGGCCCGTCCAGTGACGATGTCATACACCGAAGTATTACCAGGTGACGTGCCAATGGGGATGGTGTATCAAAATACTATCCTGGCGACGCAAACAAGGCGGGAAGACTAGGAAGAAAGCCAATCCACCAGGACACCTGAAGTTTATGAGCCCAATCCATTCACTGCAGATATTATGTTGGAGCTACAACCCTCACATTTTTGAAATCCTCAAGTGGGGATGTATGATGGCATGTCAGACCTAGAGGGGCATCTATTGCAATTCGAGGGAGTTGCTTCTCTTCATTGTTATACGGATGCCCTCAAATACAAAGTTTTCCACATCACGCTGACAGGCTCTGCGTAAAGATGGTTTGGAGCTCTACCTCTCGGTTATATTACTTGCTTTGCCGATCTAAGGGGGGTTTTCATAAAAATTTTACTAGTTGCAAGACTTATAAGTATGATGCCTCTATCCTGCTGCATAAAAGGTAGGAACCCTCAGAATCTTTGAGAGGTTATCTTCATCATTTCACTGCCACTGCTAGGAACATTCCTTTAGTAGGGCCAGATATTCTGAAGGTGGTTATCCCTCATGGGTTAAGGGAAGGACCCTTTCTCAACTCTTTATTGAGAAAGCTAGATACTAATTATGAAGAGCTATTGAATCGCGCTAAGGAATATATCAATGAAGAAAAAGGGTTGAGGGTAAGACGGGCAGAAAATACTCCAACCCCTGTCTCAATAGAGAGGAACCTTCCCCTTGTGCAACGAGGGCTTGCCCGATGTGAATATGTTAGATCTTTTGTACCTATCGTGCCTCAGCCACGAATGTTGATGCCAGGAGTTCATCCCGCCTCTCCCTTGTGAGTGATGATTGCCGAGGCCTTGCCTCCCCCGAGGACTTGGAAAGGGCGGGAAATGGAAGCATATGACCAACAGGGTATTCTCCAACATCCAACTAGATATAGGGGGATTCCCCATAATCCTTTGACCCCTTTCTTCTGTCAGTACCACATGAAGTATGGTCATACTAGTGGTCATTGTTTCAAGCTGTAGGAGGAGTTAAAATGTATCTGAGTCACATATTCACATCTACAACCCCAGATGGAAGGGTTGGCAAGAAGAGGTCAGCGATCTAATGTTGTTCGCCCGGGACCCTATCATAGAAGACAACGAGTTCCTCTCCTGCTAGGCCAGATCCCACCTGCCCAGGAGGGTCAGTGAGTGAGGATGCATTGGCTGCCTTGGGTGACATCCTCACTCGGAGATTCATTCATGTTATTACAGGAGGACCTACTGATGGGGTCTCAAATAGGGCCCGAAAGTCATACGCCCGACTCATGGAAAGCTTAGCTATCGGAGTAGAGCAGGCCATTCAGAATGTACCACTAATATCTTTCAAACCTAAGGATCTATAGGGCATCCTTCTTCCTCATACTTACGCTTTGGTAATCCGGATTTCCCTGGAAAATTATGAGGTAGCTCGAGTCCTGGTTGACTCAGGGAGTTCGATCAACATTCTTTTCCAGTAGGCATTCAGGCAGATGCAGCTGGAAAAATGTACAACTAGAAGATGTGGCGACTCCTCTATTTGGTTTTGCTAGGCATATGATGCATCCCATTGGGCAAATCTCCTTGCCTCTTACTTTGAGCACAAAGCCCAGTCAAAAAACTAACATTATTCCTTTCCTTATAGTGGATGCTCCTTCCACTTATAATGTTATTTTGTGTCGTCCTTTTCTATCTATTTTTTAGGTGGTGGCCTCCTCCCTACCATTAGAAAGTGAAATTCCCCGTCGACCAACTGATTGGAGAAGTGTGAGGGGAGCAGAGAGTTGCTCGAAGGTGTTACGTCCAGATGGTGAGAGACGACCAGAAGAAGGCTCAAGTGGACGACCCCAATGGGAAGGCTATCGTTGCCTCAGGAGTATATGAGTTGGAAGAGTCCTCTCCCAAAGCTGAGAAAATAGAAGAGGGTGAGTCTGTGGAGATAGCCCCCGGAAAGGTCACTTGGGTGCCTCAACAATTGGAAGGGAAGAAAAAACTCGTGGACTGTCTGTGTCGGAATGAAGACATCTTTGCCAAAGACGTGCATGATCTCACAGGGATTGATCCCTTGAGTGATAAACACCACCTCAACATCACTCGAGGAGTTCGACCTGTCCAACAGAAGAGGCAACACTTTGGGCCAGAGAAGGACAAAGTTATTGCTGAAGAGGTGGACAAACTACTACAAGCTGACCATGTTATAGAAATTCAATTCCCCGAGTGGGTTTCTAATGTAGTTTTGGTCTCCAAGCCTTCTGGACAGTGGAGGATGTGTATTGATTTTTGTGATTTGAATAAAACATGCCCTAAAGACTGTTACCCCTTACCTCGTATTGATCAGTTAGTTGACTCTACTGTGGGATATGAAGTAGTGTCTCTCATGGATGCTTACCAAGGGTATCATTAAATTCTCTTAGCAAAGGATGATTAGAAGTGAGTCATTTTTGTGACAGTCGGAGGGTTGTATGCCTATGTAGTAATGCCCTTCGGGCTAAAGAATGCAGGAGCTACCTGTCAGAGGCTTATGGATAAGATCTTTGGAGAACAAAAAGGCAAGAAAGTGGAAGTATATGTTGATGACATTCTCATCAAATCAAAAACTACTCGGGATTTAGTTGCGGATTTAGAAGAGCCTTTCGCCACTCTTAGGCGGTACAACATGAAGTTGAACCCAAAGAAGTGTCTTTTCAGAGTAAAGAGTGAGAAATTTCTAGGATATATTGTGACAAAAAAAGGACTGCAAGCCAACCCGGAGAAAGTGCAAGTGTTATGCAACATGAAATCGCCCACTAATCTACGAGAGACTCAAAAATTAATGGGAAGGATAGTCTCTTTGTCTCGCTTTATAGCTAAGTTAGCGGATAAGGGATTACCCTTATTTCAGATTTTGTACAAGGCTACTCGGTTTCAGTGGGACAGTCAGTGTGAGCAAGCTTTCCAAGAACTAAAGAAGTATCTAGCCGAACTTCCCCTGCTGGCCAAACCAGAGACAGGGGAATTGTTGTGGATGTATTTAGCTATTTCAGAAGGAGCTATCAGTTCGGTGTTATTAAAGCAAGAAGGTTCCCTATAATAACCCATATACTACACCAATCATATCTTGAAGGGAGCAGAGTCACGGTACACCGAGCTGAAAAAGCTGGCATACATCCTGGTCTTGATAGCTTGTAAATTAAGGCCTTATTTCCTTGCTCACCCAGTAAATGTATTAACCAGTAGTGAGCTAGGTAGGGTGGTTACTAAACCTAACTCTTCAGGAAGGCTAACCAAGTGGGTTGTGGAATTAAGTGAATATGACATTCAGTACCATCCCCGAATTGCTATCAAGGCTTAGTCATTGGCCAATTTCCTAGCAGAGGTGTCGTTTAGCTCGGGAAACAGCTCAATGAAAGAAAAAGAAGGAAAGAAAGGGTGGAGCACTTTTGTGTACGGGTCTTCTAGGGCAACAGGAAGCAGAGTGGGAGTAGTGCTCATATCTCCAAAAGGGGAAGAAACTCGTATAGCCATTTGCATGGGATATAAAGAATCCAATAATGAGGTAGAGTATGAAGCCATCCTGGCTGTATTATAGGCAGCTCGGGCAATTGGGGCGACTTTGATTATCATCCATTCAGATTCCTAGTTGGTCGTGTCACAATTTAAGGGTGCTTTACTATCCAAGAAGAAAAGTTGCAAAAATATTTGGTAGCCTTTGAAAAAGAAAAGGCTCATTTTCAGGAGGTAATTTTGTAGCAGATTCCAAGAGAAGATAACCAAAAAACAGATGAATTGTCTCAGTTAGCTAGCGCCCTAGAGGGAGTGAAGCAACAAGACTCTGTTTGTGTGGAAGTCTTCAATTCATTGGTAGTATGTAGTGTGGAAGAGGTGGTCCCAGAAAGTGATCTGGTCCCTGACTGGAGAATTGATATCTAGGCGTACTTACAACAAGGGAAGGTTCCTAATGAAGGTGGAGATGCATCTATCTTGGTGACGAGGGTGAAACGATTTACCATTATTGATGGGACTCTATACAAGATGTCTTTTTGGCGCCCCTTATTGAAATGTTTGGGGAAGGAAGACGCCGAGTGAGTGCTTCGAGAAATACATGAGGGATGTTGTAGCAATCATTTGGGAGGAAGGGCCTTAGCAAGGAAAGTATTGTTGGCTGGGTATTTCTGGCCAACTCTTCATCAAGATGCGACCCTCCTAGTGCAAACTTGCTCAGCCTGTCAAAAGCACAACAATAGTCCCGATCAACCAGCTGAGTTGATGAGAGCTATAGTCGCTTCTTGCCCTCTTAGAAATGGGGAATGGACATCGTGGGCCCTATGCCCATTGCCCCTTTGTGGAAGAAATTTTTATTGGTAGCGGTGAATTACTTTTCTAAAGGGGTAGAAGATGAACCTTTAGCTAAAATTACAGAAAATGCAGTAATACAATTTCTGTGGAAGAACATTATATGCTAGTATAAAACCCCGCGAAGGTTAGTAAGAGATAATGGGCAGCAATTTCAGGATAAGAAGATTAGAGAATGGTGTCAAAGCCTCAATATTCAGTAAGCTTTCACCTCGGTAGCTCACCCTTAGGGCAACGACCAAGTGGAGGTAACTAACAGAATTCTCATTCAAGGGTTGAAGACTAAGCTGTGCGCTCAGAGAGGAAATTGGGTAGATGAATTACCGGGGATCCTATGGGCCTACCGAACTACTCCCAAAATGGCCACGGGGGAAACCCCATTCAGCTTGGTGTATGGGACTGAGGCAGTTATTTCGGTGGAAGCCATTCTGAGCAGTGCCCGAGTCGAAGTCTATGAGCCAGAACAGAATCAGATCTTCAGAAGCATTGAGCTGGATTTGCTAGAAGGGAAACGGGAGCAAGCCCGAATGCGAACTGAGGTTTACAAGTAAAGGATCCAATGAGCCTTCAATAAGTAGGTGGTATCCAAAAGGTTTCAAGAAAGTGACCTAGTCTTACGCAAGGTCAACCCTGCGGGAGACCCTGAGAAGCTAGCCCCTAATTGGGAAGGATCTTACATTGTTACTCGCCAAGTGGCTGAGTCAGCTTATTACCTAAAAGATGATAAGGGTAAAGAGTTACCTCGGGCCTGGAATATTGTACACCTAAAATATTTCCATACCATGTAAAAGAAGACTGTTGAAAGAAGAAATTTTACATATTTCCCATGAATTTTGGAAAAGAAGAATGTAATGTGACCATCAGTTTATAACATCACGAGTAACAATCATGAGCAAGTACGAAGAATAAGTACCACTGAAAATCAATTTCTCATTCCCAGAACAAAGAAAGCGAAAAAACAATATCAAAGACAGATAATCTGTTGCCACGTTCATACATAAATAATTGTTGTTTTAAGGTGACAATTGGCTAATATCATCAAGAGAGTCGATAGGAATATTATAATCTGAAGTGATCTGAGGGATAGCATCTGAAGTCAGTCTCCCAATGTAAGAAACGGGTAGGTCGATTAGCTGGAGGGAACCCATGATCAACATATTATCGAACCGCCTCATTGAATCCATCTTGGTAGGTAGTTCGCATCAGAGACCACAGACGTTCCTGTTGGTTGGGATCAGTTGTGTATGCCTCTTGATGGAACTTGGCATGATGTTCTCTATGCTCCCGAAGAGTTTGGCAGACTTGACAATATCGTTGTGATACCTGAATTATAGCATCGCCAGGGTGGACATGTCGTCGGACTGAGAAGTTTGACCCTGTCGCATGACTTTCGACATGTCCTTCATATCTTGATGCATGGAAGCTAAAATCCCCTCCACTGCCTCAGTGTAAGCCCTGGTGCAGGAAATTTCACTCCTCAACTGCAGTAGAGAGGTTTCTTGACTGCGGATTTGGGTGTGAGTATGAGCCTTAACTGATATCAAAGTTGAATTTTCGTGTACCACCTTGCTCAATTGGGTCTGGAGGGTGGATATTGTCTCGGCATCCTTTTGTTGTTGGTCTCGAAGGGTTGCCATAGTTTCTGCATCCTCCTGCCTTCGTCGTTGGGTTTTAGCTATCTGACTCTGATAGCCAGACACTTCCCGTGCCAAAGAGTTTTCTTTGTCCCTGGAGGTGGTGTTATTTCCTTCTTTTTGCTTAGTGCATTGAAGGGCGGATATAGTTTCTGTGCCCCTCCGTTGTTGGCTTTGCAAGGTTGCTATGGCCTCAGCATCCTCCTTCCTTTAATGGTGGGCTTCAGCCAGTTAGTTTTGGCAGCGGGCTAATTCTTGCAACAAGAAGTTCTCTATTTCTGAAGGCAGCCCGATCCTCCATTTGTTGTTGGGTCTGTCGTTGCAGTTGGGCTTGGTACTGAGAGAAGGAGCGATCTAGCTCTTGATAATTTACTATCACCTGAAAACAACAGATGGAGAAGAGAGTCATTGCTGAAAATATATACAAAAGTAACTAGGAAGCTTACCATCTCCAAGGTGTGGCGCAAGCTTTCCATTCTCGGAGTAAGCTCCTCTAGATTGAGTATCCGAGTATTCCTGTCGGAAGAAGAAGAAGGGGTGGAAGCCACTAAAGGAGCGGACTCACTCATGATGGGCAAGAAGGGGGGTAGCCCAGAAGATTGTGATATTGACCCCATAAGAGGAAGGGTAACACCCTGAGACAGAGAGGGGATTCCTGAGGAGGAGGAAGATGTAGAAGGGGCAGCAAAGAGAGTCATTGCCAACAGGCTCATTGAAGCAGGAGAAGAAGGGGGGAAGCTTGAGGGTGGTTGAAGAATGTCAGAAACCACCTGATGGATGATAGAGGAAGGGGAACCCTCGGGAGAAGGAAAGGAAGAGAGAATGAGGAGATTTGGTGTTTCTAACAATGTAGATATGGGAAGAGGAGATGAAGTTGAAGGGAGCCCGGTGGTCGAAGGGGACCCAGTTATCATTGGTTCTTCACTGGTAGGAGGAAGGATACCAAAACCAAGTTCTAAACTAGGTTGTGGAGAAAGGCCTTGCGAACTAGGAGTCTGTGGAGAAGATGATGGGAATGTTGTCAGAATTGGTAAAGGCGAAGATGGAGGAAATTTAGCTGAGATAGATTCTAATTCTGGGGGAAGCACGGAGGAAGAAGAAAAATCGAGAGAAGTTGTCTCTTCTCCCTACAGCCGCCGGCGTGCAGCTCTCCTTAGTTCAATCTGGGTCTGCAAAAAAGGAGGAGGTGGCCTAGTGCCACCCAAAATCGAAGGCATAGGGTTTGGTGATAATGTTGGAGAGGCAAGCGGAGAAGATGGTCGCGATTGGGAGTTCACAATGGACGAAGGTGAAATGACAGGAGATGAGGGTACCGATGAAAGAGGAGGAGATGTGGACGCCGGAGCGATGACGAGGGAGGCAGAGGGAGCCGGAGCAAGGGGTGGCGATGTGGTGGTAGCAAGTGGTTGATTTTTGCTCCTTTCAAGCTCATGACGATGTTCTGCCATCAGTTGTTGAAGAAGAGATTTCATTTTGGCTAAAGGAGAATGGAAAACGAGGAAGTTGTTCGAAGGAAGCAGGAGAATTTTTGGCCGGCAAAGGAATGAGAAGAAGTGCAGGAAATGAAAAGAGTAGAAAGTGAAGAAGAGGGGAGATGAATAGTCTTACATAAAATGGAGGGATACGCTTATGCTAAAATTGAGCTTCAGAGCAAAGATGTGGGCCCAAAAAAAAGAGATCAAAATAAGAGATAGTAGGGGATTTAAATCATGATTTGTCTTCTTTACGATCCGATATCAATCGGAGCCAACATCCCTATGCGGTGGTGGAACGGAGTAGGGTTTAAGGTAAAAACACTTGTGAAGAGTGGTGGAGTAAAAAAATTATTCCGACCTAATGGGGCAAAACCCTAGATTAGGTCGTCACACTTTTTACGGCTCAGTATTGGCTGAAACCACTATCCCCGTGCAGTTGCGGAACGGAGGTGTAGAGTTTAAGGTAAAAACACCTATAAAGAACGACGGAGTAAAAAATTTATTCCGACCTGATGGGGCTAAGCCCTGAATCAGGTTGTCACACTTTTTAACGGCTCAGTATTAACTGAAGCCGCTATCCCCGTGCAGTTGCGGAACAGAGTAGTGTTTAAGGTAAAAACACCTGTGAAGAGCAGTGGAGTAAAAAATTCATTCTGACATGATTGGGTAAAGCTTTGAATCATGTTGTCACACTTTTTATGGCTCAGTATTCACTGAAGCCACTATACTCGTGCGGTTGCGAAACGGAGGAGTAGGGTTTAAGATAAAAACACCTGTGAAGAGCGACGGAGTAAAATATTATTCTGACCTGATGGGGCAAAGCCCTAGATTAGGTCGTCACACTTTTTTCTGCTCAGTATTGACTGAAGCTATTATCCCCGTGCGGTGACAGAATGGAGGAGTAGGATTTAAGGTAAAAACACCTTTGAAGAATGGTGGAGTAAATGTAGAGGATCTCGTGACAGCTAGAGGGGGGGTGATTAGCGAGTTCGTCGTTTGTGATAGATCTCGATCGTGCTTGCTATAAAATGTGTTATATGCAGCGAAAATAGAAATAATACAATACAAACACACAAACACGATCACAACATAAGGATATAACGTGGTTCGGAACCGAATGGTTCCTACTCCACAGATCGAGGTCAAACGAGTTCTAGCGATGCGTACAACACCACTAATCAAATAAACTCCTTCTCGACAATAAGTCGGAGGTGGAGAAACCTCGTACAATGTATTACAATAGTAATGAATACAAATACAAGCTAATACAAGTAAACTACACAAATACAAGTAAAGAAACACTTTACAATTATGAACTTGGATGCTTGCTTTGTGGTTGCTTGAATTGCACTTGGAGACCCTAATTTGCAGCAACAAATCGCCCCAAAACTCCTCAAGAACCGATGGTGAATCCTCCCTCCACGAGCTTCCTTTAAAGCTGCTCCTTGGGCTAGAATTCGCCTATCAGTCGACTGATCGGGACCATCAGTCGATTGCTCCTGTAGCCGTTGTCTCACAACGACATGAAACACGTCAGATAAGTCCAACGGATACACCATCAGTCAATTAATCATACCCATCAGTCGATTAATGGCTCAATCAATCGAGTGTTCGGGTCGATTACTCGACTTTAGAGCCTTCTGTGCCCGAGATCTTGGCCATCAGTCGATTGATCACCAGATCAGTCGACTGCTTAGGCCAGCAGTTGACTGCCAAGCTCTGGCAGTCGACTGCCAGGGCACTTCTTGCAGTAAAATCCTAGTTGACTCCCACCAGTCGACTGATCCATGGTCCCAGTCAACTAATACACCTCAAATATGAGGTTTTAACCCAAGTATGGTGCCCCCATACTTGCTAGACCACCCGTAGCCTAGACCTAAGCCTTCTAGCCACCTCCTTCAGCCTCACGCCTATCAGATCCCTTCAAGTCATCCATGACTTGTTCATCCATACGCTAGCCTTCAGGTGCTTCCATCGGCTATTATCATGGTAACGGTGTCTACACCGCCAAGGCACATTGGGTTTACGCTTCCAAGACTCCCACTTGAACTGTACGCCGCCAACCATTGGACTTATGCCGCCAAGACTCCACCCTTGGACTTTATGTCGCCAATATCAAACCCTTTGGACTTTCCAAATGCCAAGACTTAAGCTTGGAATTTCCTTTGCTAACCCATGTTGGACTTTCCATGCCAAGACCCATGCTTGGACTTTTCCTTGCCAACCCATGTTGGACTTTCCCTTGCCAAGACCCACGCTTGGACTTTATATGCTAAGTACTCAGGACTTGGACTTTACCATGACAATCACATTGTCATATGTTTTTGTCGAACATCAAAACATCGCTCGAGTCAAACTCGAGTCCAGACAATCGTGACCTGGGTCGATTGCACCAACAATCTCTCCCTTTTTGATGTTTGACAAAAACACCCTTTAGTTAGGCCCCTAACTCAAATTCCCTTATCAATTATTCCAAATTGGTAATTTTACCTTTCTCCCCCTTTTTGACTAACATCAAAAAGGTTCTCTCCAAGGAGGTCAATGTCTCAATAATCACAACTTACATTCTTCCAATTCCCATAGTATTTAGTAACACTTATACCAGTCAAATTATCACCCGGTATGGGATCTTTTGATATCGAAACTATTTCCGCAATCATTTTGATCGCCCACTCCACTTGCCTATGTGGCAAGCCTAGGAGTTCATTCGAAACTACATCCAATTGCCTCGGATTATACGCTCATCTGAGAGACATAATCATACCAAAATCTCAACAAGTTGACCATCCGTAAGGATATGTCTACAGTAAAGATATGTCTATCCAAGTCTAAGGGCATCCCTTGACTCTTAATTGTTGATCCACATCTCACCAGATGGTAGAGATACCACTGACCCACAAGTCGATGTAAAGGGACCCTTCTTATCCGAACTAAAAATGTTCTAGACAAGGATACTTATAAACTACAAGTATCTCTCAATATATTAACCCAGAGGATAAAATTAAAGTAATACCCTTAACGATCAATTATCTACCGATCCGATCCAAAGGCTCCCTACAGGTCTTGGCCTTTCTCCGAAGAGAACAAGATCAGATCCAATAGTCTGCGACAAAGCGATCGCATTTTTGCGACGAATAATCCAGGGATTTTCCTAGATCATCTGATCCCATCACTTAATCCTACGAGCTCAACTGTAGAATACCGAATAGATACGACCATCGTCGTATACTCTCTCCTCTGTACAAAGTCAATCCACATCTGGAGGTAATGTTGTTGTTGTCTGCATGAGTCTTCTATGATATCTTCTGCTGATACTGTTGAGTAAATCACTTCCCTTGAAGGGAAGTATCACGGAACTCCAACCACACCTGAGGTTGTAGGTTGCTGCTGATGAGATAACACAATCTTCTGTGCTGATCTCTATTGTCGAGACGGTGCATCATCCTCCCGGAACACCATTGATAGTCTTCAACTGAGTCTTCAAAATACACTTCCTCAATTGTACTAGTTTCTTACAATAGCAACAGATGAACTGATCCAACAGTTAATCTGATTTCGCGTGTCTTCGTGATCTGCACTGCACACACATAATCCCTTCGGAGTCTTTATTCTGATTTCGCTGATGTGCACGAGAACATCCTGATGATTTGCGGTTGGTCTTCTATACTCGAAAAGTATCTCAAGGATTATGACTCCGATCTTGCTCCTTTTATCCAACAGTCGGAGACTTCTGACTCTAATAAGTTGACCTGCAATATCTTCTTATCGTTCTCCAACTCTTAAAGACTTGTACGGAGTCATTTCTAAGCTCCTGACTCAATCCAACGTCTTCCGGCAGGATCTGATAGAAGATTCAATCATCTTAATCCAATAGTAAGCCAACAACCGTGGGTGGCTTAAAACATCCATTCATATTCCTGAGCTATTAGGTGAGCGTAAACTCTGCAAGTCTAATGACTCTGCATGGTATTTCCGTTATCAACGATCACCCTACTTGAAGCTCAAGAATTTCCTATAATGTGTCACTGAAAGTGACGCGGGGAAATACTCTCTCTCAACATTACTAAACCATGATCAAGTGATATATTATTCCCCAAAGATTATTTTCTGCATTTACCACCAAATACCGGCTTGATCCCGATAATGGTATGCAAATAACTCTACTTTCTCTGTATAACACGAGTTAAGTACTCAAAAGTACCTTCAAAGTTATACAACCCAGTACGAACAACTCAGGGATCAAAATCCCTATGAAACATCGCAAACTAGCCTTCCGCTATCTGCATCAACAATAGCCTACTTGTCTTATCCATTACCCAACAGGTAATGATCTGACTAACATAATTAGTGAAAATTTCTAAGACTGTAGTCTCTGATTTCCACAAGAAATGTGACGACTTGACCCCTATTTTTTGACTCGGTAACAGTCGGCTCTCAAAGGTAAAATCACCTTTTCGACACAGGTTCAAGACTCACAGACTCAACAGGTCATTCCCGTGGTCAACTCAAACCACGGTTACACATAATAACCAACACACTACAAGTTATTCCTTGTTATATACACTAAATGCATAACCAACAAAAATCGGGAGTATAAATGCTAAAGGTAACTCCGGTTGGTCGCCTCGGTGGACGACCCCTACTACGAGTCCGCACAGGTCTCATAACTCTGATTGTATACACCTATTGATCAAGTTTAGATAAATATCTACTAAACCATAAGTTATCAGGAATTCTTACCTCATGCTGCTTAGAGCTCAGGCCGCTGTCAGTCTCATCTCAGAAAACCAAAACTGAACAAATTGACTCCTGAGAATCCAAGACTCGACACAAAACAACATTGTATGACATCGCAGAATCTAGGGCTCTGATACCACTAAAATTGTCACACCCCGAGAGTATGTCGAGCCGAAAATTAAACGGACGACATCTCCCCTATACGTGACAACATATCCTGTTAATACTGAAGGTTTTGCCCGGAAACTCTGATACCGATTGAAGGGATTTCCCTTTTCGAGTCCGTGAGGGGAAACTTCGCTTCCCCTTCGCCTCGGTTGCTTGACCATGGTGATCCCTTCGATGTCTCCGGATTAAAAATTTAATCCTAGACAAAAGGGATTCCCAAAGCAACCAAGTCATCGTCGTGCTATTCGTTTAGAGAGGTCACTTGAACAAACTAGTTGTTCAAGCGACCATCCTCTATTCTACGAGTAGCCGCGGAATAGACGATGTCCAGATCGCCGATTTTTGTGTTTATACTCGGGATCCAAGTATTATTTAGCCTATTCACAGAAATATAACATGCTTATATTTTGAAAAACAAACACAAGCAATGAATAAAAGAGATAGAAGAATAGTTATACCTCTTGGTCTTCTAATGTATGACCCTCCTCCTTTTGGACGTCATGTGGGCGACGATCCACCAAAAGTCGAAGCTCCTAGATCGCAAAACTTCCTTCCTTGCTTTTCCCAAGCAAGAGGAAGAAGAGAAACAAGGTTTTTCTCCTTCAAAAACTTAACCAACAAAGAACTATAGAAGTTCTTGCCGCCGGCCAACTAGAAGGAGAAGAAGATGATGGAAAACTACCAAGACACCAAGGGAAACCCTATATCTTGTTTCCACCACCTAAGGAGAAGAGAGGGGAGTGTTTTTGGGCGCCGGCCAAGGGCTGGGAAGGGCTAGAATAGCTGCTGGACGTTGGCCACAAGGCAAGGAAGAAGAAGGAAAACTTGCCTTATTTGGTGCCACCCTTGCTTCCAAACCCTAACCCTAATTCCAATCCTATCTCAACTAGGATTGCCCTATTCTTGCCGCCCAAGCCTTGCTCCCTCTCTATCATCTTTTTCACGCCAACCCCATGCCACCTTTTATAGAGTTTGGGGATAAGCCATGAATTAATCTCCTCCATTGGTTCTAGGGATTTGATCTCAACCGTCGGATCTAGAGATTTAATCTCAACCGTCGGATCTTAGAGATTTAATCTCTACCAATGGATCTTAGTGTTTTGTTTCTATCCATTGGATCTAAGCATCTTGAGGTGTTAATGGGCTACATTAGGGACCATGAGGAGGAGTTGAGTCTTGGCCACCCATGGATCAAGCCCACATAAAGTCTAATCCACTAATGATGATCCAATCCACTAAAGGTCCATCATTGATCTACCTCACCAACCCCCATATGACAATATGGGCTCCATATATTATTTGTACATTTTCTCCCCGTGTTTAAGATCTCGAATGTCCGTAGATTAATTAATTTACTAACCATTAATTAATAAACATCTAACTCCTTGAGTAATACCACTCAACCTTTTCATCATGCCGGACCAAGTCCACCTGCAGGGTTTACATGATAAACCTTATGAGCTCCTCAAGGGGACATCATCATCCTAATATATAGGACACAGTTTCCTCCTATAATCAACGACACACCATATAAATAATATCATCTCTCAACTTACCGAGTCTATCGATTTAATCTATAAATCTCGCCCATTGGTAAATCAAAGAGATGAGTACCAAGTATATGTGCCCGTTATTATATCAGGATTAAGAGCATGTACTAAATAATATCTGAGGTCCGATTCGATTATGTAATCAGCAATAAATCGAATCACCTCTGTGTCGGTCCTGCTCAATACACACAAAGTGCACTAGTGTGATTCTATAGTCAAGACAAACCAATACTAAATCACACTACAACCATTCTGATGGTTTGTCCAAAGTCATCTCGGTTGTGAGCCTTTACTTATACTTTACAAGGAGCCGATAACAAGATCTCCCGTGTGACACCACATACCATGTTATCTATAATGTAACGTATTAGACAATATTGCATAACCATAAAAATATGCAAACAATGATCATGTGATTCTTATTTCAAAATAAAGATGTTCCTACAAAAGATAGACTTTTCAGTATACATCCCTACAATCTCCCACTTATACTAAAAGACTATGTTGTTCTCAAAGTGTCATACATCTGATCCCCATTCCCTCCACATGCCTATCAAAAGCTCTCGCCGGAAGGGCCTTAGTGAAAGGATCTGCCAGGTCATCCTCTGATGCATGCTAGGCGACAGCAACTTCTACCTCCTTTACGATTTCTCGTATCAGGTGGTACTTGCACTCTATGTGTTTACTAGCCTTATGGGCTCGTGGTTCCTTCGAGTTTGCAACTACACCATTATTATCACAATTAATTGTGATAGTTCTGAGCAAACCAGGAATCACATCCAAGTCCATCAGGAAGTTTCTGAGCCATACAGCTTCTTTGGCCGCCTCATAGGCTGCCACATACTCAGCTTCCATGGTGGAGTCCGCCACGCATTTCTGCTGGGCACTCCTCCATACAATGGCTCCACCTCCTAAAGTAAATACAAAACCTGAGGTAGACTTACTGTTATTCCTATTTGATTGGAAATCGCAATCCATGCAACCCACAGGGAGTAATTGGTCTGCCCGGTAAACTAACATATAATTCCTAGTCCTTCTCAGGCACTACTATATATGCTTTACCGCAGTCCAATGTCCCTGTCCTGGATTACTCTGATATCTGCTCACCATGCCTACGGCAAAGCAGATATCTGGTCTCGTACATAGCATACATTAGGCTTCCTACCGCCGAAGCATAAGGAACTGCCTATATCTCCTCTATCTCTTCAGATGATCTAGGACACATCTGCTTAGATAAATGAACTCCATGCCTGAAGGGTAGAAAACCCTTCTTGGAGTTTTGTATGTTAAAACGATCCAAAACCATGTCTATGTATGAAGCTTGGGACAAGCACAACAACCTTGATCCCAAGGTTGTGACCCACTTCTCCCAAGTCCTTCATATCATACTGTTTGGATGACCATACCCTTACGCCTGATAACACTTCGATGTTGTCGCCAACCACCAAAATGTCATCTACGTATAGTACAAAAATACCACTACATTTCCGTCACATCTCTGATATACACAAGACTCATCCAAACTTTGAATAAATCCATAAGACTGGATTTACCTCCTCAAAGCGGATGTCCCAAGACTTCAAAGCTTGCTTCAGTCCATTAACGGACCGATTAAGCTTATATACAATACGCTCTTTGCCCTTAGCAATGAATCCCTCTGGTCGCTTCATGTAGATGGATTCCTCAAGACTTCCACTAAGGAATGCTGTCTTGACATCCATCTGTCACACCTCATAATCCATATGAGTTGTTATGCATAAGAGCTCCCAGACTGCCTCAATCCATAGATTCAATCTCGATTCATTGCACTTTGCAAAGATGCTGTATTTATATCTTGGATTGCCTCGTCGTATGTCCAGGGATCAGGTTCATATTCGCCAGGGACCAAATCAGAAGATTCTCCCAAGAACATGAATCTATCAGGCTGTCTCACAACCCTCCCACTACGACGAGGTATCACCTGTGTATCCTCTGTGACACGCGGTGCAGTGACATGTGGTATATCCTCTTGTATCGGTGGTGCTAAAGAAGTGACTTCCCCTTTTAACTCCTCCAGAACAATTTTACTCTTGGGCTTGTGGCTCATCACATAGTCTTCCTCTAGAAATCTGGCGTTCGTGCTAACGATCACCCTCTGATCTCTAGGACTATAAAACAATCCACCCTTCGTTCCTCTAGGGTAGCCAACGAACAATCGTACTTCTGTACGAGGTTCCAACTTACCAGCATCTGCCTTCAGCACATGTGCTGGACTCCCCCATATCCGAATATGTCTTAGACTAGGCTTTCGCCCAGTCCACAGCTCTATGGGAGTAGAAGGCACTGATTTAGATGGAACCAAGTTCAGAATGTATACCGCCGTATCTAGAGCATATCCCCAGAATGAATCTGGCAAGTCAGAATAACTCATCATCGATCTAACCATCTCCATAAGAGTCCTATTTCTTCGCTCTGCTACACCATTCTGCTGGGGTGTGCCAGGTGCAGTTAATTGGGATTGAATCCCAGCCTATGATAAGTAGTTCCTAAACTCTCCCAAGAGGTACTTACCACCACGATCAGATAGTGGTGTCATCTTGAATAATTGTCTATGAAAAAGATGAAATATTCAAAACTACCTCTTGCCTGGATAGACATAGGACCATACAAATCAGAATGAACCAATTCCAACACATCTTTGGATCTATACCCCTTGGCCTTGAAAGGCCTCTTGGTCATCTTACCCTCCAAGCAATATTCGCAGGTTGGGAGATGCTCCACCACTTATGAACCCAAAGGTCCATCAGCTATCAACCTTTGAATTCTACTTAGGTTAATATGACCAAGCCTAAGATGCCAAAGATATGTTTGGTTCATCTTCGAAGGTTCTTTTCTCTTATTGGAATTAGAAGATGAGTTAATAACTTGTATTTGCATCGTGGGAGCTCGTGGTTCAAGTTATAAATTTCCTATCTATGTACCTGAATAGATAATGTCCCTATTCCTTTTATAACATATCTGTCATCAAAAGAAATAGATTATCCATCTAGAACAAATTTAGAAACCGAAATTAATTCTTTCTAAATAAGGGTACATAAAGGAAATTCTTAAGAACCAAAACCTTTATTTTTCTCAAAATATAAATAAAACATCTCCCACTGCAATATCCGCCATCTTCATGGCATTGCCCAAGTAAATGGTAATATCCCCTTTAGCTAGTCGTCGGGTTTCCTGGAACCCCTGCAAAGTGTTGCAGACATGATTAGTGGCTCTCGTATTTACACACCAGGTGCCGGTAGATAATGCCTCTAACCATGTTTCAATGACTGGACCAAAGGATATACCTTTGTTCTTCTTTGGATTGGGACAGTCTTTCTTCCAATGTCCATCCTGCTAGTAAGTGAAGTACTTGCCTTTCGACTTCTTCACTCCTCCCTGAGATCCTCCCACCATGTTTGCTCCACCCTGTTTCTCCTTCTTCTTGCCTTTTGGCTTAGAAGTAGAAACCTTTTGAGCAACCATGGCTTGAGGACACTCTTTGAAGAGTGTATACTTGTACTTCTTAGCAGATAAGACAACTTCTAGATTCTTTTCCAATCAACATTATTTGGGTACAGTAAGTTTATTTCCTTTAGTATCATAATAAGTGGACTGAAAGTCATTTTGAAAATCCTAAGAATCACAATGATCAAAATATTAGATTTCAAATTTTATTGATTCCTCAAAACAATAAAATTCCGAAATCAACCAACACCTCAAAACACCGAGAATATCGCATGCCACGATAGTGTGGACGTATACGAATTCTACATTTGTAAGAGGAGGTTTTATCCATTAATTTTATTATCTTGTCAACCTTACTTTTTGACAAATAAAATTAATAGTTGGTTTCTCTTTGGCCCTACAAATAAAAGCAGTGACTCCGATGGGGAGGATACTTTTTATTTGCATCTAAGTATGCACCATTACACGATACTAAGGGAATTATCTCGGATTATGTGCCTTACCGATGGGGAAGTACACACGCTCCTAAATAATTTCCTATAACCATTATTTGACCTAGTGATCCGCAAACAAACTCATCCGATGGGGAGGAAGGCACTCAGAGCCGACGCGCAAGTTTGTTGCATCACATGTCAAATTGTAATGGAGGCCGCGGGAATTAATTAAAATATCCCTCTCCCACTTAGTAAATTGAAAATGTGGAATTTTCAAGCACACACAACATGCATACAAAACAAATCAGCAATAAATATGGAAAAATCAAAAATTTTCCAACTATTATGGCATTGTTCTCCCATATGCGTCCCGTCGTGTCGCCACCTCGTCCGCTCCTCCTGCGCCATGTACGAGCCAACCGGAGATCCGAGCCGAGAATAAAATCTATTTTATTTTACATCCATCGATCATATACTCCACAAGGGAGTGTACATGAAATCTAGATCGAAAGTAAAATAAAATAAAGAGCGGCTAAACAATGTCGTATTTAATTTACAAAAACTAAATACTAGCCTCGTCAACCCCGAGGATTCAACAAAATAAACATTTACACACATACAATCACATACACACACATGCCATAATAGTCGAATCTTATGCCTGCAACCAAAGAGTTAAACTACACATATCCTACTATTATCCGACACATTTAATATATGAAAAAGTGCATAAAAATTAACCGAATCCTAAACACACAAAACCGGAAACCTTGGCTCTGATACCAATTGAAGGTTTTGCCCGGAAGCTCTGATACCGATTGAAGGGATTTCCCTTTTCGAGTCCATGAGGGGAAACTTCGCTTCCCCTTCGCCTCGGTTGCTTGACCATGGTGATCCCTTCGATGTCCCCAGATTAAAAATTTAATCCTAGACAAAAGGGATTCCCAAAGCAACCAAGTCATCGTCGTGCTATTCGTTTAGAGAGGTCACTTGAACAAACTAGTTGTTCAAGCGACCATTCTCTATTCTACGAGTAGCCGCGGAATAGACGATGTCCAGATCGTCGGTTTTTGTGTTTATACTCGGGGTCCAAGTATTATTTAGCCTATTCACAGAAATATAACATGCTTATATTTTGAAAAACAAACACAATCAATGAATAAAAGAGATAGAAGAATAGTTATACCTCTTGGTCTTCTAATGTATGACCCTCCTCCTTTTGGACGTCGTGTGGGCGACGATCCACCAAAAGTCGAAGCTCCTAGATCGTAAAACTTCCTTCCTTGCTTTTCCCAAGCAAGAGGAAGAAGAGAAACAATGTTTTTCTCCTTCAAAAACTCAACCAACAAAGAACTATAGAAGTTCTTGCCGCCGGCCAACTAGAAGGAGAAGAAGATGATGGAAAACTACCAAGACACCAAGGGAAACCCTATATCTTGTTTCCACCACCTAAGGAAAAGAGAGGGGAGTGTTTTTGGGTGCCGGCCAAGGGATGGGAAGGGCTGGAATAGATGCTGGACGTTGGCCACAAGGCAAGGAAGAAGAAGGAAAACTTGCCTTATTTGGTGCCACCCTTGCTTCCAAACCCTAACCCTAATTCCAATCCTATCTCAACTAGGATTGCCCTATTCTTGCCGCCCAAGCCTTGCTCCCTCTCTATCATCTTTTTCACGCCAACCCCATGCCACCTTTTATAGAGTTTGGGGATAAGCCATGAATTAATCTCCTCCATTGGTTCTAGGGATTTAATCTCAACCGTCGGATCTAGAGATTTAATCTCAACCGTCGGATCTTAGAGATTTTCTCTACCAATGGATCTTAGTGTTTTGTTTCTATCCATTGGATCTAAGCATCTTGAGGTGTTAATGGGCTACATTAGGGACCATGAGGAGGAGTTGGGTCTTGGCCACCCATGGATCAAGCCCACATAAAGTCTGATCCACTAATGATGATCCAATCCACTAAAGATCCATCATTGATCTACCTCACCAACCCCCATATGACAATATGGGCTCCATATATTATTTATACATTTTCTCCCCGTGTTTAAGATCTCGAATGTCCGTCGATTAATTAATTTACTAACCATTAATTAATCAATATCTAACTCCTTGAGTAGTACCACTCAACCTTTTCATCATGCCGGACCAAGTCCACCTGCAGGGTTTACATGATGAACCTTATGAGCTCCTCAAGGGGACATCATCATCCTAATATATAGGACACGGTTTCCTCCTATAACCAACGACACACCATATAAATAATATCATCTCCCAACTTACCAAGTCTATCGATTTAATCTATAAATCTCGCCCATTGGTAAATCAAAGAGATGAGTACCAAGTATATGTGTCCGTTATTATATCGGGATTAAGAGCATGTACTAAATAATATCTGAGGTCCGATTCGATTATGTAGTCAGCAATAAATCGAATCACCTCTGTGTCGGTCCTGCTCAATACACACAAAGTGCACTAGTGTGATTCTATGGTCAAGACAAACCAATACCAAATCACACTACAACCATTCCGATGGTTTGTCCAAAGTCATCTCGGTTGTGAGCCTTTACTTATACTTTACAAGGAGCCGATAACAAGATCTCCCGTGTGACACCACACACCATGTTATCTACAATGTAACGTATTAGACAATATTGCATAACCATAAAAATATGCAAACAATGATCATGTGATTCTTATTTCAAAATAAAGATGTTCATACAAAAGATAGACTTTTTAGTATACATCCCTACAAATACAAGACCCTTGGGCCCACAATAACAATAACATATAAACATAATTACATCAAAACACAGTGGAAACATAATACAACCACATCACAACTACATACAGTGCATACCTGTATGACTGACACCACGACATAAAGAAAATATCGGCAAAACCCGAATCGACAAGTATGTACATCACATGACAAGTCCACAACACATTACACCACGAAAAACTCCAAATACATAACACAACATACGGAAAGCCTAAAACGACCACAGGAGTCTCAGAGGTGAGATGAGATGTTGTCAGCTAGCGGTGCTCCAAGCCATCACAAAGACTTCTACCTATTACTTGGGCGACAGAAAAACCTAGGGTCCGTGGTGGTGAGTATAACTCAGCAAGTAATAGGAAAAATATGTATATATCAAATATCACATGTAATTCAATAGCATACCCTAGAGGTACAACAGGTATACCAGCACAGTATATAAATACATGTATATACCATCTAACCAAGTAAACAACGTATAATGCAGACATACCTGTAAGTCTGCTACGCTACTCTGATCCAACCTGAGCATATATCCAATATATAACAGGAAGAGTAATATTAACTTACAATATACTCATGATACAGGTTAAAGGTATCTAATGGTCTGTCTAACAAGTATACAGGTATCTGACACAACCGTATAACAGATGCGAGTAGCATGTATGAAGATGATGTACAACCAAATGCAGCAAACATAGTCCAATCAAATGAAACATCACATTAAGCATATATATATAGACTGCATCTATATATATATTAATCACAACCATATATATATATATATATATATATATATATATATATATATATATATATATATATATATATATGCATGCGTAAAGAGCTCGCTACACAACGGGGGTCCCTGCTGCTGGCCACTCTGACTGACACTACCTATGAGTGATCGAATGTCACGCACCCAGGACAACTGCACGCAACTCCAACTACCACCGTATATAGTGGTAGAGTGTGGCACAACAAATGCTCTGCCCTCACACCAGTTACTCCTCCATGAGTAACCTGGGAGGCAGGATGACTAACGACTCTCTCAACCACCAGGGAGACTATGTCGTCAGTATGCATGCAAATGATATGAATGCATAGTCACGCATACAAATATCCACCACAGACTCTCTATTCTATAGAAAGTCATACCAATCTGATTAACGCACTCTCTATCCTGTAGAGAGTCGTACTCAACTGATCGACAGACTCTCTATCCTGTAGAGAGTCGTACTCAACTGATCGACGCACTCTCTATCCTGTAGAGAGTCGTACTCAACTGATCGATGGTCTCTCTATCCTGTAGAGAGTCGTATTCAACTGATTGACAGACTCTCTATCCTGTAGAGAGTCGTACTCAACTGATCATAACAAGCTAGGACCACGGGTCCGTAGCGACACACTAATCACAATTCACCTAACCATTACACAACACCTAGTTGGTAACAAGTATGCAACATACGGGTATTGGAATAAATCTTACATTTAAAGCATTACCTACCCACGGATGACCTTTTACCCAATTTACAAATCAGGTCATCATCCGGCAGTCATTTTCCCCCAATTGCCTTGTTCATCGGAACAAATCGAGCTCCACCACTGCCCAAACACCGATCCAAGCTAAACAACTAAACAATCAAGCCATTACAAACCTTCCCTCTCCAACCCAGCTCCCGATTCAAATCAATAGAACAATGCTCTCTGGATTGGGAGACAAAATGAAGAACAGAGGTTGTCGAACGAAGCTGATCGCGAGATCATTGGCCTGCGGCTTGCCTCAGTGGTCGGAGAGCAATCCCATGGCACTGGAGATGAGCTGACGCATCAAAAAATTGCTAGGACAGCAGTGTCGCGCGAGGATCATTGCCAATCGCGATCGATATTAGCCACAGGGCAGTGGCGTCGGACGTCGGTGATGGAGCTGTAGTTGCGATGGGGCAGCACCACCTACTGCTGCCAGATCGGAAGAAGCAGAAGGGAAATGGTCGGCGCTCGAAGGAGATCGAAAGAGAGGGAAGATCGAAGAAGAGAAAACGCAATCGAGAAATGGAAAGTTGGAGAAGATAGTCGGTCGCGGCTGAGGGGAAAGAGGGATTGCAGTGTGGGAAAAGAAGAAGGAGAAACGGGCCGGGTCGGGTTCGTGAAGGCTTTAAAAAAATCGGTCAACTGACTTGAGCGAGCTCAAGTTTAACCCAATCCCTATTTAAGCCTCAATCTTCCTCCCATGGACCTCTTTTGAATTTTGAAAAATTTCTATGAATTCCTGAGAAATTATATAAGACAATTTCTCAATTTAATAAAGGATTTTTTTTTCCTAGTATCTTACATGTATTCTCTATTCTTTCCCCTAGCTTCTTCTATCTATAGCTGCATAGGGGAATTGATTATATGTATGAGTGCCACTGACTGGTATGTGCTCAAGTTGAAGGCTCTTCGGAATGTTGCTATTCATGGCGAGTCGGAAATGTATCACTTTTTTTTTTATGAAAGGTAAATATATATCATCAAGAAAAGCATAGTCATATAATAGCCTAGGATTCATTCTCATGTCATGTCTAACGAAATTTCAGATCTGAGATGCATCCAAGGTGCGATGTATATGTGCTCTCATGAGTACCAACTCTCTCACTAGATACAACCAACATTCCTCTCATGTCCTTCTCATGCCAACGCCTCATGTGTATCCTCCATGTCCCTATGCTCTCCGGTGTACCATCCTGCTATGACCAACTCCTCCTGCGTACCATCATGTGTCCTCTTATCTCCTAGGGCCGTATATCTGCATGATCCTTCCGTACTTATCACTTTTAGCAAGTGATCAGCTGATAACGGATTTGATGTGTCTTTACCATAGACGTTTGCTATGGACTAGATAGGCCATTTAGGTGGACCTATTCACCTCTCTTAAGCTTTTTGGAAAAGCCTCAGCCATGAACGGATTTGCAACGTCTTTACCGTAGTCGTTTGCTACGGACTAGATAGGTCATTCTAGGTGGGCCTATTCACCATCCCTAATCAATACAAAACTCTGGTGCATCACTATACACATAACCAAATACAAAACTCTAATGAAAAAGAGGGTACTGCTTCCCCTCTGTAAAATTTTTAATTTTTTTTCTCGAAAAAATCCCCTTCCTTGCCCCAGCAAAGCGCCCTACAAGGGGAACCGGAGACTACCCTGGCCGAGGTGAACCAGCCGGGATAGGGAGAACCACCCTGAAGCCGAAGAACTGCCCTGGCCAAAGGTGAACTAGTCCAGAAAGGGAGCAAGAGTTCCCTCCTAGACAGGGGAAACTGCTTTGGTTGAGGGTGTGGTGTAGTGCCCTGCGAAGAGAATCGAAGATTACCCTGGGCGAGGTGAACCAACTGGGACAAGGAGAGCCATCCTGGAGTCGAAGAAACTACCCTGACCAAAGGTGAAATAGTCTGGAAAGGGGCAAGTGTTCCCTCCTGGACAAGGAAAACTGCCCTGGTCAAGTGTAAATCAGCTGAGGGGTAAACTGTAGGGTCGTCGGTGGCCGGCTAGAGGGGGGTGAATAGCCCTCTTCGTACGATGATCTAATTGCTTCGTTGATCATCTACAACTATCGTTAGCGCAAGCAAAAAATACAACTAAACAATAATAAAGATAAGCAAGATACCAAACAATGCTAACAAGGGATGTAACGTGGTTCACGGCCTCACCGCTAATCCATGGTCCGATTCATCCCCGGTGTATCACTCTGCAACCAATCTACTATTGGTCTCTCCCTTTAGCCAAAGCAAGGTGGAGGTAAACCTTTACAACGAGAGATCACTTCTTCTTTTACAATAAATATGAAAGAAACTTAGAAGAAGGAGTTTGAGCTTTGTGGGGCACTTAGTAGAATGTTTTGAGCATAAGCATTAACCATCTACAAGCCCCCTCCCTCTCTTTTTATAGAGAGGAAGCAATTCTTCCCGTTGAGCACTATCACTCGACTGTTGCCTTTGGCAGTCGACTACCGCCGTTACAACGGCCTCTGAACACGTCAGATCTCGACCATTATAGTCCAACGAAACCCTTGGCAGTCGACTGATGTATCCATCAGTCGACTGATGCCTCCGTAGCCGACTGGCCAGTCGACTACGGGAGGTTCTGTGCCCGCGACTGCCTTCATCAGTCAACTGCTATTCCATGGCAGTCGACTGGTGCTGGGTAGACCTCAAACTTAACATCCGTTTGAGCGTTCGACGGTCGGGTAAATCTCAACCCTTGAGGTCGAGCCTCCGACACTTAGCCATTTGGCCAAGTTCACCTAATGAGCTACTTACAATTCACTCATTCTCTTATCTCACTTGAAGTCCTTCGCCGAAACTCTCTTCATTCGCGGCCACTTCCCTCGGCAGCATCAAGTGCACGACTCTGCAATGCTCCTTCGCGTCTTTTGCCCTCGAAGTTTGCTTCCTTGGCTTCGCTTCAAGTCATCTCGTCCGGCGGTCCCTCGGATGCATCAAGCACACGACTCTGCAATGCTCCTTCGCCGACTCAAGGATCGAGCCATGAGATGGTGAACCCGCCAAAGCTCCATGTGCGAATTACTAAGTCCTGCAAGACTCCAACGCACACATCAAATCCAATCATCCTAACTTAAACCCTTTGCCACACATATCAAAACCATATCATGGGTCGATTGCCCTAATAATCTTCCCCTTTTTAATGTGTGGCAATCCGTTTAAGTTAGGTAAACATTTGATAAAAATATTAAGGTAAGAAAGCATGTAAATAATATGATTAGCAACTCTCCCCCTTAATACATGAAACTCCCCCTAAATGCAATTCTCCCCCTTAATAAAACTTACTTAAACATGCATAATTCTCCCCCTTTGACACCATCAAAAATATTAAACAAAGTTTATACAAGCATGACATCAACTTTAGGGAACAAAAATTACCAACACATGCCTTAAAATCTGATAACAGAAGGTTACTAGGCAGTTTTCAGTCGATCAGTCGACTGGTTTAGACTACCAGTCGACTGACATTCCGATTTTAGGTTTTTCTGATTTTCGGGGTGAATTTCAAAAATACATTAAAAATTCTATAAAATTCAAAAAATCATGAAATTTGGGGAACACATTTCTTTTAAGGTCATTTATCAGTGAAAAATAGTTTTCCATGAAAAATCATTATATTTTCAAAGATTTTCCAAAATCCAAAAGTTTCAAAAGTAACTAGGTTTTTGATCAAGTTTGTATTAATTTCAACACCTAGTTTTGCTTTGGATTGTTTCAAAACATGAACACACAGATTTTAAAGTAAGAAATTGTTTTGAAAACATATTAAATATCCAACCATGATCTTTGGGCAATATGTCTATGAATTAAATATAAGGCTTCCCCATGATTGGTCTATTATTGCTATTTTGACACTTTACATGACCATCTAAATGCCATAGGCATTAGTGGACCATGAGTATCATCCTAACATCTCACCCATGCTATGTTTTCAATCAAGGTAGCCTATAGTGAGTGTGAGATGAACCTAAGGTATTTGTATATACTTAACCATTAATTTCATGCAATTCTAAACATGGTTAAGTATCATCCTATTATACCCTATGATCTACAATCTTATTGCCCATGATTATATATCCAATGTCAAGATCATAAATCATGATTACAAACATATATAACAATTATATTAATTATCATGATTTAAGCATTATTATCAATTTATGGGCACATTATCATCACCCAATACTATGCTAGAAATGAGTGTCAATATACATAACACTAAGTGTTGAACATGATTTCTACTATCTATGGGTGCATTATCATCACCCAACACTATTTCAAAAATTAAGTCCCGCCATCCTAAGTCAACCAAATAATAAGATATAGGTGAAATCCTTATGGTTGACTATCCTAGGGTTTTCCTAACCCTTAAGGATGGATTTAGAAACCCAAAACAAATTCTTTCCTATGGGGTTCACTAAGAATTCCTTAGGGATCTATTTTCTAGCTATTATTTTCTTTTTATCTTGACCCCTAGCAATTAAACATTTATAGACATTTTCATTTTTATTTTCCTTATATCCTAGGCCTTTTCTATTGAAGCTAGCCCTTTGGCTCCCTATAATCATATTAAGGGTGTTGGAGCCAATGGTGAATTTTTCTAAGGCTTTGGTCAAATGATCTACCTTTTCCTTTAAAGCCCTATTCTCATCCATACATGCATCACTAACATTGAAAGACATATAGTTATGTGAGCATACATCATCATTATTAACATTTAAACATGTTTGTTCTAATTTATTTTCTAAGGCCTTGATTTGATCTAGCATGCTCTTATTTTTCTTTTTGGCCCTAAATAAATCCCTAGTTAAGCTAGAAACCATGGAAACTATTTTCTTGGGAGTTAGATTTGTTACCATAGCTTTTATGTCTTCTTTTTCGGATTCGGATGAGGATGGTGATGAGCCTCCCCCTTCACTAGAGCTCTCCTCACTTGTGCTTGATCTTTCTTGTTCGGAGGAGGAGGTGTCTAGGTCATCAAATGCCATTAGTGTCAAATTTGTGACAAAGGCATTTTCTTCCTCCGATGATGATGAGGAGGAGGAAGGGTCATCCCAAGTTCTTGCTTTTAGTGCCTTGGTCTTCCCCTTTTTCTTGACCTTCTTCTCTTCTTCTTTTTTCTTCTTGCTCCCCTTCTTCTTTTCCTCTTTCTTCTTCCTTTCTTCTTTACTTTTGTTCAAGAGGGGACAATCATCTCTTATATGTCCCTCTTGTTGCAATTGTAGCATATTATCTTCCTCTTGTGCCTTCTCCTATCATAGGATTTGTTAAACTTTAAATTTCTTAAATCATGCCTTACCTTCCTTACCATATAAGAATCTTCATTGCTATTCATGGAGGATGATGAGGATGCTTCATCGGAGGAGGAGGAAGTCTCTATCTTCTTCTTCTTTCCCTTGTTGGCTACTAGGGCTACTCCTCTTGATGGCTTGATACTTGATTCTTCATTTATCCCTTCAAGCCTTGTTTCGTGGAGCTCCATGGTTGAGAAGAACTCCTCCAAGGTGCTCACTTCTAAATTCTTCGACATGTAGAAGGAGTCCACCATTGAGCTCCATTTCGATGATCGGGGAAAAGCGTCGATTGCTTTTATAAGCATATCCCGGTTCGAAAGTTTTTCTCCTACACTTGTTAGCCCAATTAAAATTTCTTTAAACCTAGAATGTAATAATGTTACCTTTTCTCCCTTTTCGAGTTTAATATTTGATAGTTGGGAGCGGAGGAGGTCTCTCCTTGCAAGCTTGGCCTTCGAGGTACCTTCATGAAGCTCTACTAGCTTCTCCCACATCTCTTTGGCACTTGCACACTCTCCAATTCAGTTGATCTCTTGTTGGGGGAGTACGTTGTACAAGTGATGCTTGGCCTTTGAATTCGCCAAATACTCCTCTCTTTGTCTCTTTGTCCATCTTGTCTTCTCTATTTTCTCCTCATCTTCACCCCTAGGTATCTCGAAACTATTTTCTATTATTAATAGAATTTCAAAATCGGTTTCGAAAAATACCTCCATTCTCTTCTTCCACCAAGAGAATTCTCCTTCAAACTTCGGTGGGTGAATGTTGGAGCCGGCCATCCTTGATTGTGCTTGTTGCGGCAGTTAGTCCTCGACAAGCTACTTGTCTCTAATACCACTTGTAGGGTCGTCGATGGCCGGCTAGAGGGGGGTGAATAGCCCTATTCGTACGATGATATAATTGCTTCATTGATCGTCTACAACTATCGTTAGCGCAAGCAGAAAATACAACTAAACAATAATAAAGATAAGCAAGATACCAAACAATGCTAACAAGGGATGTAACTTGGTTCACGACCTCGTCGCTAATCCACGATCCGATTCATCCCCGGTGAATCACTCAGCAACCAATCCACTATTGGTCTCTCCCTTTAGCGAAAGCAAGGTGGAGGTAAACCTTTACAATGAGAGATCACTCCTTCTTTTACAATAAATATGAAAGAAACTTAGAAGAAGGAGTTTGAGCTTTGTGGGGGCACTTAGTAGAATGTTTTGAGCATAAGCATTAACCATCTACAAGCCCCCACCCTCTCTTTTTATAGAGAGGAAACAATTCTTCCCGTTAAGCACTATCACCAATGCGCCTTTGTAATCATCACGCCTTTGGCGATCATTGCCGTTACAACGACCTCGAATACGTCGAGATCGACGCGATCAATGGAACCCTTGAATGATCGATGGTGATGCCTCCGTAGTCGATTGGTGATTGGCTACGGGAGGTTACGAGCCGTGGTTGCCTTCATCGATCATTGCCACCCTTGGCGATCGGTGATGGTCCGCAACGATCATGTCATTCCATGGCGATTGGCTATTGGGCGAGAAACTCACGATCGAACACCACAATCCGTTCGACTTGGAAGCGATCATTGTCATTCCATGGCAGTCGACTGGTGCTGGGTAGACCTCAAACTTAACATCCGTTTGAGCATTTGGTGATCGGGTAAACCTCAACCCTTGCGGTCGAGCCTCTGACACTCAGCCATTCGACCAAGTTCACCTAATGAGCTACTTACAATTCACTCATTCTCTTATCTCACTTGAAGTCCCTCGCCGAAGCTCTCTTCATTCGCGGCCACATCCCTCGGCAGCATCGAGCGCACGACTCTGCAATGCTCCTTCGCGTCTCTTGCCCTCGAAGTCTTCTTCCTTGGCTTCGCTTCAAGTCATCTAGTCCGGCGGTCCCTCGGATGCATCAAGCGCACGACTCTGTAATGCTCCTTCGCCGACTCAAGGACTGAGCCATGAGATGGTGAACCCGCCAAAGCTCCATGTGCGAATTACTAAGTCTTGCAAGACTTCAACGCACACATCAAATTCAATCATCCTAACCTAAACCCTTTGCCACACACATCAAAACCATATCACGGGTCGACTGCCCTAACATAAACCACCCTGGAAAGATTTTTTTTTTTTAGTAGGGGGAATAGTCCCCTTCCCAAGCATAGTGCCCTGCAAAGGGATGTGAAATAGTTCCCTTCCTTCAAAAGTGCCCTGCGACAGGAACCAGTGTGAGCCGGTCTGGAATAGGGGAACTAGTCTTGAACAAGGGAACTGCCCTGGACAGTGGGCGAACCGATCAGGGAAAGAACCACCCTGGAGCAGGGGAGTAGTGACCCTGAGTGCATCTACAAAACTGGTCGGGAAGAAGGGGAACTAATTCGGAAAGGCCAAAATAGGTCTGGAGAAACAAGGTGGATTGCTGGTCAAGCAGAGGAATCTGCCCTAGGCGGGGAGGAACCACTCGAGAGTTGGGGATAAGGGGAACTGCCCTGGGACAAAGGAAAACTGCCCTGGCCGGGGGGACTTAGTCTGGAAAAGGGGTAAGGGTTCCATCCTGGACCAAGGGAGATGGCCTACTGGCCTGGAACAAGGGAACTGCTTTAGAAAGGCAAAAAAACTGGCCTGGAAAGATGGGGAACTAGCCTGGAGAGGACCAACACTAGCCTAGAGAAAAGTGACCTGAGAGGGGAGAATGGGGAAAGGAAGACCAAGAATAAAGAAACAGATCAAGGAAGGGTGGGGGGGGGGGGGGGACTGAGGGGAACCATCCTGGAAACGAGGAAAACTACCCTGGCTAGGGGTGGACTAGTCTGGAGAGGGGGTAGGGGTTCCACCTTGGACCAAGGGAGATGAATTACTGTCCTAAAATAAGGAAATCGCCCTGGAAAGGCAACTGGCTTGGAAAGGGCCAAAAATGCCCTGGAAAAGCGCCAAACTGTCCGGAAGAGAGAAAAGGCCATGGGTAGAAACTACCCTGGAAAGACAAAATTGCCCAGGGAAAGAAGACTGAGAACAAAGAACAAGACCAAGAAGAAGTGGGGGGGGGGGGTTACTGTCCTGGAGTTGTGAGCCTCAGTCATGGAAGGTTGGAACTGCCCGACTTTCATGTAATTCCGGCTGGGAATTGGAAAGTATGACTCTCCACTGCCCTGTATATGTGAATCTGTATTTTCCAGAAGACCATATCTCCTTCAAACCTTGCCCCTTCAAACCTGCTAGAGTTTATCGCCCTCTAAAAAAATAAACCAGTGTTGACATTGCAAGGTGGCGGGCATGGTTCAAACCAGAGGTTCTCCTGTACTGTGTTCTAAATATCCACAACATGTGACGGTAAGTGACCATCTCTGCCCTCATCCGCAGCCATCCTCTAACTCTCCCCCAAAGCTATCTAATTGGCTCACACCTGAAGAAGACATGATCCATTGTTTCCTCTTCCTGTTTATAGAATACACATTGCCTATCCTCTAGAAACTCCTGTCTGGCTCGCACTGGAAGCTTATCCTGAGCTAACATCCAAAGCGTAAATGCATGACTTGCCTGTATATCTTTCTACCACACCGTCACCGCCCATGACCTTCTGGCCCCAACATCTCTAAAGTGATCATAGGCCCTCTTAACTCCACCCTTGCTCTACCTAAACCATGCAGCTAGGAGTTATCTTGCTCTCTCTGAGGTTCCTACAGAGGATAGAATGTCATCTTTAATGAGGATCAGCTTCTTTATGAGTGGGGAATCCATGTGTTTGCTTTGCCACTCCCAGATATCTCCCTACTATATATATGTGTGGTGCACCCATCGAATCCATAACGTATCCTGCTTATCCTGTATTTGCCACAGAACCTTGGCCAGTAATGCCATATTCCATGCCCTCAAGTCTCTCAATCCCAGCCCTCCTTCCTCTTTAGGCCTGCATATATCAGTCCATGCTATCGGTGGGAAATGTATCAATTATTAAATTCATGGATCGGAGAGGAGGATCGACCGAAACATGCGAAGGACAACGCAGTTCTAATCCGTATTCAATGTGTTAGAGCTCAGATTGAAGCGATTCAAGCGTGGTATAGCAGTAGAGTGGCACCTTCGAGAGTTTTCACCGTATCCGAACATCCGAAGACTTAGCATTGCCTTCGGGACTAGGACACCGAAGGAAGATCATGCTTTGGGAGAATCAAATCCAGAAAAGTGGCACCAAAGTAAACGCAAACGAAAGCGAACTGTCGGGACTTATCCTATGCTCTTTCTTTTCTATAGTGGTGCAGTCGATAAAGGAGTGCAGAGAAGGGCTACTAGTCCATATCCATACGAGATTCTGATGGGAAAGTCAGGGAAGTGGATTGACGCAAAGAAGAGACCACCCCCATGCGAACAAAGACATACCAAGCGAACAAACACAAATAAGAGACAGAGACTCCCATGGTCTAATAAAAGAAGGAATGCATTCTTGTTATTGGATTGGGCTAAAGAAGGAGTGCAGCGGTGACTAGTCATGGGTTCAATTCTCTGCGATGTAATGCTTTTTCTTTATAGGACAGATACGATTGTTATGTTCTCTCCCATGTGTAAGTAGCTCGTGTTGTGTGTAAGTAGCTCTGCCATCTTAGCTCTACGGTGTGTAAGTAGTTGGCATAGTCAACGAGAGCGCCGATGGAGCGAATGAGCGGATAAAGCACTAGTAGAGGGACTAATATCATATCAGGGGATGGGACTGCCTAAGCTAAGAGGAGGGGTGAACGACAGGCATAAGACAAGGATGGCTAGGAGAGGTGTGGAGCGACCAGGATGAGTTTGATCTTATCGGGACTCTAGAGAAACATAACAAGAAATAGACTGAATAACTGTGAGCTAGAGATTTGATGTACTTTTCGTACTCGCAGGATTCCATACTAAAGGAAGTTAGTACCTCTCAGATAGGAAGCGATTGCTGATGTGAAATGGATGAGAATCGGACTAATAGCATTCATTCGGAAGGGTTGCTACTATATCTTCATATATTATACCAACCTACTTGGTTGGCCCCCTCTTCGTGTTCAACTCCTGTCCCTCTCGTTCAAGCAGTCCCACTGGTCCTTCCCGACCACATTTGATTCTTTTCTTTGGTTCACCCTGCTCCGGGGTTCTCGCCCTCTTTTTCTTTTTATAAGTAAGAAAAGAAACTTCAAGGCTCCACTCTGGAGGCCCATAGAAAGAGATCGCATCAATAGCCACTGGAATGTGGACAAAATTCAATCACCCTCTAGAGCCAACCCTGGGTTTTTACTGCACTCAGAGATTCGAAACTTGGTCAGGCTTCTTTGTTCGATTCTTGCTTAGTGAGCGCTTTGACTACCTTCTTATCCCCTTTGTCGATCGACTGAACCCACTTGCATTCTGTAGTTGAGGTAAGACCCTTTAAGTGTGGCTCCCTGATAAGTACTATTTTATCGTATTATTTTGGCCCTTAATATCAATGTTTTTATCCTCTAAAATGATTTATTATTGATTATTAACATGTTTTATGAGTTTGGATTCATTTTGGACCTTATTGTAAATTCTCCTAAATTTTAGACTTATATGCAACTTTTATTTTTGTTTGTAAGAGATCGAGATGAGCCAATGGATTAGACACAAGTTGGATCAAATATGACTTCATCTAGGATCATAACGGGCATTTTAAGCTGATTTAATCTGAGCCCTTTATCAAGATCGAAGGCAATCCAATCAAGAGATCAAATCTGAGCAATATGAACCATTCGATGAAAGCGGCTTGATTCGGAGTCATATATCCAGATATAGGGAAATCCGGTCCATACATTTAGATCTAGATATCTTAGCCCTTCATCGATATTAGACTGATCATGATCGTCCAAGTAGATTGATCAGATCCCTTCATTCAAGATCGAAGAAATCTTAACCGTTGGATGCATAGCCTCTTTAAATGATTAATCAAGCAATTAAACCTAAATTGAATCAAGGGCTGAGATTGAGGGGAAAAATGATTGGACGATCAAGGAAATTGGCCTTTAAATTCCAACATTTTCTCACGCGCAATAAAACACGACACAACGCCGCGGTGACCTTCATCTTCCTCATCGCACGATCGGCGGCCTTCCTCCACTCGGCGCTGGCGACAGCTTCGGTAGCCCACTTTCGGCGACCTTCCTTCCATCCATTCGGCGACAATCTCATTCCATCCCATCGATAGATCGAGATGTCGGGATTCGGGCAGTTCGGTCGGCAGCGAGCGGAGAGGTAGAGATTCCAGCATTCCACTCTCTTCATCGGTTCCCACTCCCTTTCCGTGGCCAAGATTAGGCCGCTCCGCCTTCGACATCCATCCATTGGCTGCCGGGATTAGGAGCTCCGACACCCATCCACCGAAGTAGTAGGCTTGCATCAAGTTCTAGTTCAGCACTTGTCGGAGGATTTCTGACAAGGAATCCATTCATTCCATCGCCGGAGGAAGTTGTTCAGGTCATCGTCGTTGCCGGAGGGGGAGGTCTCTTCTCCGGGTGTTGTGGATCGTCGAATTACTTTCTTTGGAATTCAATTGGATCGTTGGTTTACTTTATATTTGGAAGTAGTGAATTGAATTTGTTATCATTCCCCAATTGTTATCGTTGTAGGTTCATTCATAGCTTAAGTTATTGAATTCGTAGTTTAATTTGTAGTTAGTTTGTAGTTCGTTTGTAGCTTGTCTTGCAATTTAACTTGTAGTTATTCGTAGTTTGTCTTTAAGTTAATTAGTAGTTTCATTTCAATGTTTAGTTTGTAGTTTAATTAGGATGTTTAATTTTGAGTTTAATTTGTAGTTAATGAGTTTGATTGGTTACTTGTAAAGCTTAGCTTAATTGTTATTAGTTTGATTTCTTGCATGCTTAAGTGTCATTTCCATTAGTTAAAAGTGTTTCATAATAGGTTAGATTTATTTCATGTTTTTCTTTACACTCATGTTATTTTGCATCTGAATTATTGTTTAAATTCTTGCACTATATTTATATTTTTTTGAATGCTCTTGTTTGAATGTTTAGTTCATATCTTCCTTAATTTCATTACCATCATAGTTTAGTTAGATTAAGGTTTTAATTACTTGCATTGTCTTTCATTCAGTAGGATAATTAGTTTTTTAAATTCTAAACCTCATTTATGATAGAAAACACAAAGCAATAATTAATAATCCTAAGACTACTGTTCTATCAATTACACTCATTGGAAAGTGATCCAAGCCATTCACTATGCTATATTAATGTATAGTGGGTTTGGTAATTAATTTGTAACGGTACCACGACACATAATTGTCATTAATCAAATTTTGGCGCCATTGCCGAGGAGTGTAATGGTGCTTAGTAGACTTAAGATTGTTTACCCATTTTTCTATAAAAAAATTGTTTAGGGCTTCATTCTGTCATTTTCTGTATATCCATGTATCTTGTCATGTCTACTTCTTATGTCTTTTGATTTGTTTGTTGGTGTTTCAAGAAAGACCAGGAATTATCTTTTCTGAGAAACATGAATTCGTATTATCAGCAGTACGGAGACTACAGTGGAGAGTTAGCATCATTGCTGCAACAACAAATGAGTGATAATCATCAGCGACAACAAGAAAGCATAAAAAGTTTGCAAATCCAGCTAGATCAAATTGCATCATCCATCAGCCAGATGCAAGCATAAGAGTTCATTCAGCCTTCGTCAGAGACCATTTCTATGAATATCGACGCGCTTAGAGAGATGGATTTGTGGAGTGGGTGATAGGCATATCTATGATTCAACTACTCCACAAGACTCCTATGAACCATTGTGTTGTGATGTGATTTTAAACACTGATGGATGTGAATTCATTGATGAAGTTGTTGTTGTGTCAGATGTTGAGGATGATGACGTGGGAGTGGTGGATAGCTGGACACCCCCAGACTGGACACTCCCATCTAAGATCGAGTCTCCAAGAATGTTGCTGATGAAGGCCCTGATAGATAATGCAATAATCTAGCCCCCAAGCTGGAAACTTCTGCTGAATCGCCTATAACCTCTAGAGATTACATATGATGAGGCGATGATCATTTCGAAGGGAGCAGCATGGAACTACCCTGATCACATCAAGAAAGCACTCACCTCCATTCAATCCATCCCACTCCCAGCCTGGATATTCTTACTGAACTGCCTCCAACCGCCAAGACCTCAAGGGAGTTTCCTCCATCTCATCTTCTTTTCTTTTCATTGTGTGTGTGTGTGTGTGTGTGTGTATATGAAATAAATTTCCTATGCATTCCTTTATATCATCTTAGAAGTCGTGAAGCTAGTTAAATTTGATTGTCGAATTTCGAGAATTTATTGTTGTGAATGGATTATTTGATTGCATATGGTTACTACTTGGTGATGGATTCTGTGCTAATAGATTTAGATGATTTTTTTCATTCCTAGTGAGGATTGTGCCTATTTTTATTGCTTGTGTGTGG
This sequence comes from Wurfbainia villosa, assembly GCA_025175895.1. NCBI lineage: Eukaryota > Viridiplantae > Streptophyta > Magnoliopsida > Zingiberales > Zingiberaceae > Wurfbainia > Wurfbainia villosa. The sequence continues at coordinate 101,328,289 of CM046000.1, read as the reverse complement.
TGCACTTGTGGTTATTGTAATTCTATAACTTGCTTTGATTCTTTCGAGACCACACAACCATAGGTTTGCACGATTATTATGATGACATTTTCACATATTTCTCTTTACTTCTTTTATCGCCACATGCTTACTGAATAATATTATAGTTGCTCATCATGTCATTTTTCTTTCCTTCCATTACTTTCTTCTTTGTTACTCTTCTGGATGTGGAATACTTGAATATTCTATGATGAGTATTTTGCTCGGTACGGATAAAAATTTAAGTGTGGGGGAGAGAGTAGCTCAGGAGAATTTAATGTGAGCATAGACATGTTGTGCTTGATCACCATAGACAAGCCGTGTTTCTATTTTTATAATTGAGCTTGATGTTTTTTTTAGAGCATAGGGAAGTGTACTGCATGTTAAAAAAAATTTGAAAAAAATGGGAAAAAAAGAAGTTGAAAAAAAAACATTTGGCCAAAACAATAAAGGCAATAAAAAAAAATCTTTGACACGTTGTGCAATTTTTTATGTGTGTGATAGTATTTTTGTGATAGACATCCCTTATTGCAACTATTGAGAGATTTATTGTATATCATATATGGATTTGTATTGTGGAAGTGATAGGGGTTGTTTACATGTTTAGTGAATTGTGAAAAGCTAGCTTGGATGAAAACTTTTGGGGCATTGCTTTCTTGTACTCATATATGTAACATTCCAGTATTTCTATATCTTCTTGCATTTCTTTAGCTATTTTATTTCTTACCTTTCTTTCCTTACACACATGCTATCAATTTTCTTTTATTCATGTTTCTCTTACATTCCTAATAAACCTTCAATGATTGTATATTCTTATGTATATATAGTAGTGAAGGTCGAAGAAAAGCAAGCATATGGTAGTGCATAAACCATGAGTAGCTTGAGTAAACTCCACTATTATATGTTTATGAGAGCGAGAGAAACCACTACTTATCTTGTGAGGCTTAATCATTCATAGTATATTCAGAATGAATTGAAGTCACCATGTTTGTTAACCTATGTAAGATTTGAGTCCATGATTGCTTGAGTCTTTGAGATCTGACAATCCTAGGTAATTTTCTTTCACGATGTTCTATGTATGCTTGGGAATTGCTAGGGAAATATATCTTCAGTTTACTTTTAGTTTTTTTTGCTTGCTCGGGACGCGCAAGAATAAGTGTAGGGGAATTGATAAGTACCATTTTATTGTATTATTTTGATCCTTAATATCAATGTTTTTATCCTCTCAAGTGATTTATTATTGATTATTAATATGTTTTATGAGTTTGGATTCATTTTGGATCTTATTATAAATTCTCCTAAATTTTGGACTTATATGTAATTTTTATCTTTATTTGTAGGAGATCAAGATGAGCCAATGGACTAGACTCAAGTTAGATCAAATATAACTTCATCTAGGATCATAATGGGCATTTTAAGATGATTTAATCTGAGCCCTTCATCAAGATCGAAGGCAATCCAATCAAGAGATCAAATCTGAGCAATATAGACCGTTCGATGAAAGCGGCTTGATTCGGAGCCATCTATCTAGATCTGGGAAAATTCGGTCCGTACATTTAGATATAGACATCTTAGCTCTTCATCCAGATTAGACCGATCATGATCGTCCAAGCAGATTGATCAGATCCCTTCATTCAAGATCGGAGAAATTTTAACCGTTGGATGCATAGCCTCCTTAATTGATTAATCAAGCAATTAAACCTAGATTGAATCAAGGGCTGAGATTGAGGGGAAAAATGATCGGACGATCAAGGAAATTAGCCTTTAAATTCCAACATTTTCTCACGCGCAGTAGAACGTGACACAGCGCCGCGGCGACCTTCATCTTCCTCATCGTGCGAGCGGCGGCCTTCCTCCACTTGGCGATGGCGACAGCTTCGGCAACCCACTTCCGGCGACCTTCCTTCCATCCAGTCAGCGACAATCTCATTCCATCCCACCAGCAGATCGAGATGTTGGGATTCGGGCAGTTCGGTCAGCAGCGAGCGAAGAGGTAGAGATTCTGGCATTCCACCCTCTTCATCGGTTCCCACTCCCTTTCCGCGGCCGGGATTAGGCCGCTCTGCCTTTGACATCCATCCATTGGCTACCGAGATTAGGAGCTTCGCCATCCATCGCCGGTGAAGAGCTCTATCGCCATTGTACCGGTTCCCACTCCCTTTCCGCGGCCGGGATTAGGCTGCTCCGCCTTCGACATCTAGCCATTGGCTGACGGGATTAGGAGCTCCTCCACCCATCCGCCAGAGCAGTAGGCTTGCATCCAATTCTAGTTCAACACTTGTCGGAGGATTTCTGGCAAGGAATCCATTCATTCCATCGCCGGAGGAAGTTGTTCGGGTCATCACCGTCGTCGGAGAGGGAGGTCCCTTCGTCGGGTGTTGTGGATTGTCGAATTACTATCTTTGGAATTCAATTGGATCGTTGGTTTACTTTATATTTGGAAGTAGTGAATTGAATTTGTTATCATCCCCCAATTGTTACCGTTGTAGGTTCATTCGTAGCTTAAGTTATTGAATTCGTAGTTTAATTTGTAGTTTAGTTTGTAGCTTGTCTTGTCGTTTAACTTATAGTTAATACGTAGTTTGTCTTGGAGTAATTTAGTAGTTTCATTTGGATGTTTAGTTTATAGTTTAATTAGGATGTTTAATTTTGAGTTTAATTTGTAGTTAATGAGTTTGATTGATAAATTGCAAAGCTTAGCTTAATTGTTATTAGTTTACCAGATATTGGTATAGCATATTTTATTTCACTCCTTTTTTTTTTAGAGTATTCTCTTCTACTAAAATGAGTTTAACCCCCCAACAAGTTTCACACTCATTTGAAGAAGATAAATACTTATGTCATGTTTATCTTCATATTTCGCAAAATTTGATCATAGGAATCAACCGATCGAAAGATTAATTCTAGGCAAGAATTGAGAAAGAGTATCATGCAGATCCGAATTTTGCGCATTGTAATCGACCACCAAGATCTTTACAAGAAAGAATGTTTTTTATGCTTAGTGCAGTATCCAAAATGAAAGGTTGCATACGACAAATCGAACATATGAATCCTAGCAGAGCATCTGAACAAGTTATTGTAAGTTACTATGCTCATATTTATTTTAGACTATCTTTTATAATCAAAATTTGAGTTCATTAATAACATTGTCTTCATAATTGATATTCAATTATTCTGTTGTAGTTAACTCGTGCTAGAGTGTTGTTAACAGAAGATCTGAAATATACAAAAGGTTTCAAATTTGACCATATCTGGAATATTCTCAAAGATATTGAAAAATTTAGCACTGACAACATGAATACTGCAGGCATGAAATTGCGACATCAAAATGCTAATGCTGGTTCATTTGAACAATAATTCTCCGAGGAAGAATTTTGTATATCTTCATCTCCTTGTGTGTCTGCTTTTGATCTAAATATCACTGATTCAGATAGCGGTGATACTTCTAGTAAACGACCTCCTGAGGTGAAGAAAGCAAAAATGAAGAAAAAAATGATGAACAAATTGCAAAGGTAATTAAAATTAATTCTCAGCTTGTTAAGGCAATGAATGCAAGTACTGCTGCTGCTACAAAAATGACAGATGCTATGATTTACAAGGAAGAAATAAAAATTTTGTTCAAAAATTTGAACTCGATCTTTGACTCGATGATGCGTGAATATATTCAGAATGAATAAATTAAAATTATACAAAAGAGAATGCAAGCTCAGGAATCTCATCCAGTTGCACATCAAGGAGAAGGATCTCAATCATCTCCAATACAAGGAGAAGGATCACAACTCAATCAATATCAAGGTGAAGATCAAGAATCTCAGAATCCTGTGAATATTTTCGATCAATTTCATAATTATTTTAGTGGAATGGGGAGTGATTTTCTCAAATATTAGTATTATAATATTATTCAAGTAATTTTAAGTTTGTGCGCTCTATTAGTATAGTTTGTATTTGTTGTTGTTTGTCAGGTTTAGTGTTACTCGTGCTTTTAAATTTTTATTAGTAATATTTTAATTTAGTGTTATTATTATTTTTATTTTGCATGTCAGTATAATAGGTGATATAATTTACATTTATGCATGTCAAAATGTTTAATATTTTATTATTTTTATGAAATTAATGGTATAATTTATAAATATAATTATAATTAAAATATATTAAATAAATTAAAAATATTTTTTTAAAATAAATTAAATTTTTACAAATATGTATAATAAAATTAAAATATACTATTAAATACATTTAATTTAAATTTATAATAAATAATTAATATTACTATAAATAATGAGGATAAAAAATAATTACAAATTAATTTTTATTTATGATATTTAACAATATATATTATATTTAATTTATTAATTATATAATATAATAAAATAAAGTAAAAATTCCAACACCAAAAATGGATGTATGGATTGAAGGGATTTAATGTCGTTTTTACTTCAAATTTGGTGGTTTGATGTATGGATCGAAGATGCTCTTATTAGAGGAATTAAGTGACTTAACTCCCTACGTTCCTATCGGTCTTTAGTTGCTTCGCTCGTTCCACGTCGCTGCTTCCCTACTTCCCTCAGCTAGCTAGGTCGTTCATGGCCCATAGCCATGAACTCTAACCCTCGCTTTAAAAGGAGCCATCGTCAGATGCCCTTCCATTTATAGCTAGCTGGTTTCATTTCCTTTAGTTCGCCTAAATTAAACTTATCCTTTAGTTCGGGAGAGGCACTTATTCGATATTTAGAAGAAGGATCCTAGAGAGGCACTTATTCAATTAATATTTAGAAGAAGGATCCCAGTTTCATGTAGAGCTGTCAAGTTGGATTAGATTCGTCGGATTGGTCGACACCACTAAATAATTTAAGCGAGTTGAATTAAAATTTTATTAATCCGTCATTTTGACGGACTTAAACGGATTGACCTGTGTGGATTGCAGATCTAGACGGGTCGACCCGCCGTGGGTATAGATTGACCCGCGGATTGAGAAATGTCAAAAGATGGAATATGTGAAAATAAAATTGTATAAAAAATTTGTACCAATATTTTAATATTAATAAGACAAGTTTTTTATCATCATAATTTTCTTCTATCACACATACACCTCAATAAAATATAAAATAAACTAAGAGAAAAGAACAAAAAAATATTTGATGAAGTACTCTATTTTTTTTATACTCTAATTGTTTTATATTATTTTATCACTACTATTTTAATTAATGCAGGAAATAATGACATATCAAAATCAAATAATTACAAGGGTTTAAAATCTCAATTGAATCTTTATTTAGAGGAGTAAAAATTTACATTTGCATATTATCAAAATTTTAATATTTTGAAATATTGGAAAGGAATAAAAAATATCGACACTCAACTTTGTACGTCGATAATTGAATCTCAATTATAAATTTTAATTACTTCAAATGCTTATTTTTTTAATCATGGTACTCCATCTACCTTATCGATCATTGTCTCAAGCCCTTAATGCCTCAGTAATTTTAGATATATATATATATTTTAATTTTTTGACCCACGAGTTGATCCGTCTAATCTGCAACTCATCTTGAATTGAATTGGATTAGAGATTTCTCAATCCGTCGAGATGGTGAATTAGCTCACCTCTCCCTATTAAATATTAAATTTACGACGAATTAATTCATCCCACTATGATCGATCCGTTTGACAACTCTAATTTTATGTTCCCTCTCTTTCTTAGGACTAAGTCAAATAAGGTAGGCACGAGTTGATTAAAGTCTTGAATCGGAAGGTGTGGAGCTCAAGTTGATTAATTAAGTCTTGAATCGGGAGGTACTATATACATGCGGGATCGGAGGTACTATTGACATTTAGAAGCAGGTGCACTTAAATTGTATGTAGTATGTAGATCTTGTATGTAGTATGCAGATCCGAGTTAGGATTCGGCTGCAGCGTTTACGTTTAAGCTTGTCTTCTTGATTAAGATCTTACAGCAGATACAAATAAATTGCATTTACTAAGGTATTTCTTTCTTTAGCGTTAGCGTTAGCGTTCGCGGGGCCGCTGCCCCGGCTAAGAAATACACTCAGGGGCGGTGCCTCTGATTACTTCATCCATATCCATATCCATTCATGAAACATTCAAGCAACTGGTAAGATGAAAACAAGACATATCATATGCCGTCAGCCGCTCACTATTGTAGGTTGTAGGTGCCTTGAGTGCTTCATCCATTCATTCAAACAACTGGTACAGAAGAAAATAAGACATATGCCGGAAATTCCTTAGCTCTGATATGCCATATGCCGTCAGCCGCTCTGATATGCCGGTAATTCCTTAGCTCGAGTCCGGAGAATACAGAATACTTTCACTGGAGAATACTCACTTCCAGACCAGGGAGAATACTTTCACTGGAGAATACTCACTTCCGGAGAATAAGAATACTTTCACTTTATTTAATTGAATTTGATCACTCTCTCAAGCCAGTCGTGAATTACGCCATTCACTCTAATCATGTTCGACTGTTATTATATTAAGTAGATCTACAGTCGTTCGACTGTTATTTATATTAAGTAGATCTAGAGTCATTTTGTTCATATACTTGGTAATTCCATTTAGGGCTGTAAACGAGCCGAGCCAAATCAAGCCAAGCTTTATAGTATTCAGACTTGTTTGATAAGATAACCAAGCCGAGCCGAGCCAAGTCTAAAATTAACCAAACTATTGAAAAATCTGTTCAAGCTTGGCTTGGTATTTTTTTTGTGAGCTTGACTTGTTTAATGGGTATCAAGCTTCTAATCAAGCTTGATTCAAACTTGATTAAAGCTTGTTTAAATTTGATTTATTTAAATGTTATCAAGCTCTTAAGTCAAACTTGTTTGTTTATTTAAAATTTTATTAATTTAATCCTGATTTATAAATGAATATAAATAAATTCAAAAATAATTTTTAAAAGGATATAATCATAAATCGACTTATTAATGTTCATAAACATTGTTCACGAATGTTGTTCATGAATATTAACAAACCGAACACACACGTGTTCAAGCTTGTTTATTTAATTTATCAAGTTGTTCAAGTTTGTTTATTAATTGACTTTGATGTATATTGAACGAACGTAAACGAGTTCTTACCGAGTCGAACACCAAGCTCGTTCATGAACATTTGATTCGTTTACCGCCCTAATTCCATTCACTATTCATGTAGTACGTAATGCCATTCACTATTCTTATTCAATCTTTCCCGTGCGCTCCACTCAAAAGAGAGGGACGTGGAGACCTAACCGTCAGGGATAGGGACGAGTGAAACGACGGGGAGACTGACGTTGGAGAGGAAAGGAAAGAGTTCAGCTTGAGGAAGAATCCCTTGAGCTATTAACTGGAACGCTATCGCTATTCAGAGCTATTAACTGGAACGAGAAAGAGGTTCAATAAAGCTCAACAAATGCCTATAGGTATATTTGAGGTTCATTGAGTTCGTCAAAAGAAGCTGGAACCAAAAAGAACTGAGCAGGAACACCAACAACAGAGCTGGAAGACCAGAGATCCATAGGGTACGTCCGAGTCTCTATAATCAGCAGTTCAACCCCTACTCTACTGTAACAAACTAAGAAGCTGCAGAAAATATATGCTGGAACGCTATACAATTTAGTTCAACCACCCCTACCCCTACATATAGAATTGAGTTCAACCATCCCTACAGTAATTGTACCAGGAAGACCAACAACTGAGCTATTCAGAGCTGTAACTCATAACAAATTCAGAAGCAGGAACAACAATAAGGGATCCCCAGGGTACTATAGAGTCTCTATAAACATTCATGTCAGACAGAACAACAAAAAGAGGAAGGTCGGGGAGCTGGAACGAAAAAACAAGGAAAACGGAGGTCACTCCGCAACACAAAAATAAGCTATTCAGAGCAGGAACGAATATATAGAATTTATGGAACACAGCACAAATATGTAACCCATACATACCACACACAAAAAGAGCCTCTAGAGTTCAGGGCTAATACCAAAAAGAAAGAAATAAAAGAGAACCCCACACTAAAATACCTACCCTAACAAAAAACCCAGTTCAGTTAACAAAGAAAGACCCCAGTTCCGTTTCAGTAGTGATCCTTTTCATAAATAAGAGAGAACCCCATTCCCCATCCCGTACGGAAAGCCATATGTTCATGAACAAAGATATAATGAAGATTACATGTACACTTCCAATTAGATCTTTTCCTTGGTGATTCCTTCACTCTCCTGAGAGATTCCTTCTCTCTTTTCTTCAAGCAATAGCAATTCTTTTGAATTAATAGCAATTCTTCAATAATAGCAATCAACATTAATGGAAGCATTGAATGCCCGCAAGAAAGCACTTCAAAGGATCACTCGCTTGTAGACCATAAAGAATCCCTCAGACAAGCTACGAAAGATCTGAAACTACACTAATTCTACTCAAGAAATCCCTCCCGGTAAGCTGCACACTGCCCACAACTTAACCTTCCAACCATGTTAAAGTTCCAACAATTAAGAGTTTGCTTGGGAGCTCGCCAGGGCAAGGTGCGAGGTATGTGATCTTCTTCCTAGAATAGAAACGCCATTAATGAATAGGTAAGCCTGTGGCACCCAGAAACACTTCTTAAGAGAAGCTTACTTACCTCACAATGTCTATATCAGTGACATAAATGTACCCTGCAACGTTACTGCAACGAACGAGAATATCAATAGCACAAGTTAACTTTGAAGTATACATACTACACGAGCCAAAACCATATTTATATGCAAAATTTTAGAATTTTATTTTTATTTAGAATGAACTCAAAGGCCAAATTTGCAACCATAAATGATTTGCAATTCCGTCAGCCAGATATGCCATTTCTGATAACTGTGTTTTAATTGTCATCCTTCAACTTCTAATTTAGGTGTCTCATAGTCCAGACATAATTATAATCTGTGCAGAAAAGAAGAAAACAACGAATTAAAAGACCTTACCTTTTTCATTTTTAGATAATCCAAGTGTCCAGGCTTCACCCAATTAATCTAGAAGATAGACGATCTTTCTCTTGGTTTGCCTATCGGATAACACAGCTTATGCACACTCAAAGACCAACCTCTAAAATATTCGTTTCCCGTAGGATTCGAACTCTAGTGTTTTTTTTTGTTCTCCCAAGTACTTCACCACTACATCACATCCGTAGTAGTTAAAGAACCTACCAGGATTATATTGAGGATGGTAATTTAACCCGCACAAGCTAAGTAAATCAACATCAATGAGGTAAGCTTATCCCATGCCATCCCATCATGATCTACAAGTTGGATACGAATAAGAATCAGGCTCAGCACCCTATTATTGCCTTGTGTTGATACTCTTTACTTTAAGGGAGGGTAAGGAAAAGGAGGGAAGAAAAGGAAGAAGAAAGTCCGGAGAGAGGAGGAAAGAATACTGCTTACTTAATTTTGAAAAGAAAAAAAAAAGGCAAATTGGGAAATAGAGTGAGAATGAAATACACAAGTAAATTCCCTTTTTCACTCTCGAATTTACTTGTGTATTTCATTCTCACTCTATTTCCCAATTTGCCTTTTTTTTTCTTTTCAAAATTAAGCAAGCAGTATTCTTCCTGCACTAAAATTTTTTGATAGGATTTGTTAATTCAACCAAATTTTTAGTGCAGGTTTAGAATTTAATGCTGTCCAATACATGAATGTGGGCTAGTTGAATTGGTGACCAGGGACTTGATCAGTTGAATTGGTGGAATATGAAAAAGGTAAAAAGATAATTTAATCGATTTCATTCATTCATCCTTTCATCTACATCCAACCAGTAATTTATCTATCCTTGTAATAGACAAGCCCTAAAAATAATTTTATTTGAATAATGATTCAGTTGGAGGAACAAATAGGATAACTGTATTTATAAACTTCTAATCATTTTTCTTCTAACTTTTTATCATCAGATATTGTGTTTGGCATTGACAAATTAATTTTTAGAAGAAAGAATAAGGAAAAGTAGTAGAATGTTCTCCTTTTTCATTTACTCTCCCTCTCTTATTTTATTTTTAAATTTGGATAATTAAAAGAAGAGTTTGAATGGAGGGAAAAAAATATCAATTATTTTTTTTATTCCTAATATTTTCTGCTTGTCCTTTTCAATTCAATTCTCTTTTTTATTGAATGTCTTGTTCATCGACCTTGATTACTTATTAATACATAAACAAGCTGTATTGTTTTATTTATGCTTAAAATCCATAACTTATATGGAAATCAAAAGGCAAAAGGGGGAAGGAAATAAATAAATAAAATAGATAATGTATTTCAAACTTAATCTAATTACACTAATCAATCAACAAAATGTTAGTCCAAAACTTAAATCAAAACTATTTATCTTAAATATATTAATTATTTAAGCTAAAAGTAACTTATTATTCATCACATTAATATAATAATTAGTTATTAAATTTCTTTTCAAAAATTCAGTAAAATAGTAGAAAGGCAGAATTCATTTTTAAAAATCATTTTCCTAAAACAAATTTTATTTTAAAATTTCGATATTACAAAGATAAATATATTAATATTGCAAATTTGAAATCGCATCTTTAACAAAAAAAAATTAAATGGAACATTGTAAATGCATTAATAATGTATAAATATAAATTAAAAATAGGAAAAATATATGTTACCCATCCTTTAACCAAACTAAAAAATTCATTAATAAATATAATACTTTTGAATATTACGAATACTTGCATAGGGAGGAACTAGGGGTGTGCATTCGGTTAAAATCGAACCGACCGAACCGATTAAGACCGAAACCGAATAAACCGAATTTTTTTTAACTAAACCGAACCGACCGAAATTTTTCACTGAACCGAACCGATTTTGCAAATCGGGTTTTTCTGCTAAAAACCGAAAAACCGATTTTCTACGCGACACGCCGTGCTCGCAATGAGCACAGCGTGTCGTAATGGGAAAACAAATGACACGCTCGCGTTTCTACCAAGGCCCAAAGCCCGTGTCGTGATGGGAGAGAGCAACACGCTGCTCGGTTGTCGCAAAGCGTGTCGTGTCGCGGTGTCGTGACGAGACGGAGAGCAACACGCTGCGGTTTCTACGCGACCTAGTCTTTATTCTTAAATATCAACATTAAAATTTAAAACATTCAATATTACACAATAACACAACTATACAAAATACAATTTAATAAATATCAACACATCAAAATATATAAAAATATCTCGTTAAAATTAAAACATTCAAGCAATCAAGTTGCTAACATAGCAATGAAACATATAATTTTAACTTTTTTACACTTAGATCTTGTCTCATATCAAAATGAATACAATGTATCCTTAGATCTTGAGAGTTGACACTTGAGACTTGAGAGTTCGACTCCTTGGTCCTTCCTTCACCTCTTGTAAGTTGTGTGACTTGACTTGAGTTCAAAGTTCAAACTTGTCGCTTCACCTTGTGTTTATCCTAATAAATAATGATCAAGAAGTACAAATTTATTATCACCATTTTGAACAAGATAATTAAAAAGTAAATACACTTGTAACTAGATTATAATAATTCAAGCATACCATGAAGTAGTTAATTACACCTCAATTGGTGTTGTCAGAAGACGAATCCAATATTACTTTTTGAAAACTCTGACAAAAAAAGTATAACATGATACAAGTCAAACAAATTAATACTCTATCTATTTTTAATTGTAAACAAACAACTAACTATAAATAAAACATACCGCTTTCAAGTTTTTCTACATCTTCTAAAATTTCTTCGACATTAATTGGCACCAAACTTAATCGAAGCCAATCTTGAGTACAAATCAGACTTTCTACCACTCTTGGAGTCAATGAACTCTGAAACAATCAAGTACCCACCACCGATCAAAGCGGATTCGGCAAGCTGATATTGGAATGGCTAACACATCACGAGCAATTTGAGCAAGTATAGGAAATCTATGACAATTTTGCTTCCACCATCCCAAAATATCAAAAGTCTCACAATATTCTTCAACTATTTCATTCAGATACTTATCTAATTCTGACATGTTGCCATCACCAAAAATTTGTGCCTTTTGTTTCTTATACTTTGCAAAGATTGATTGCCTTTTCAAATCTATTTGACTCATATTTTTAGGCACGATGTCGCTATCACCTGATTCTGAATTAACTGAATTTTTTGAGGTGTTACTTTGAGGCTCTATTTTCTCCTTATAATTTTTGTACAAAGCAAACAAAGTCTCCTTTATATTCTTTCCTGCTATTGCACCTTTTTCATCTCCATATAACTCAATCAACATAAATTCCAAAAAATCTAATTTATGTCTTGGATCAAGTACCACTGCAATATAAATCAATTTATTCATTTTCTCCTGGATCTCCCAATATTTATCAAATTTCATTTTCATTCTCAATCCCATCAATACACATCAGTTCATCACTTTCTTGCCACTCCTTTAATATGGAATGAATCGGAACGATTTCATGTGCAAAAGTGTTGAAGTGACATATAAAGATCCGGAGACTTTTAATGTTAACTCATAAAAGACTTGCAATAGAGATGCAAAAAGTCTAATATTATTCCAATCAGTACTAGTTGGCTTCCCATCAATAGTTCAGAATTTATTCGACATTCCCGTGCCTAGTCCAAATATCATATCTCCATTATCATTCACAACAACACCCTAATCAGACAAGATACACTAAAGCATGGGTCTTGTTCATCAAACCTATCAAAATCTCTTTCAAAATTTTCCGCTACATTCAACATCAAATAAGTTGAATTCCATCTGGTTGGTACATCCAAACACAATGATTTTTTACTTTCAATTTTTTCAATTTCTACACATTCGTTGAACTTGCTTAATCTAGAGGGGATTGCAAAACATATTTAATAGCATTCCCGACTCTCATCACGGATGGATTTATATCTTTCAAGCCATCAACAACAATCAAATTGATTATATGAGCTACACATCTCATATGAATGAATTCACCTTTTAAAATAGTAGAATTCCGCTAACCATCTTTTCTTGAAACTATTGACAATGACATCATTCAACTTGCATTATCAATGTGAATAGTGAAAATTCTATTAATTTCCCAACCTCTCAAACAATTTTCAATAGCTAAACTGATGGCCTCGCTTTATGACTTGTAATTGGACAAAAATTCAAAATTCTTTTATCGACTTCCAATCTTTATCGATAAAATGAGCAAAAATACATATAGTTAATTTTTGAATCGATGTCCATGTATCGAGTCAAACAAACTCTTTGTGTCGAATCATGCAAATGTACTTTTCAATTTTTCCCTTTCAATTTTGTATAATTCAAGACAATCACGCGCCCATCTCGAAGGAATTCTAAACTTTGGACATACCATGACATAAATGCTTTAAACCCTTCTCCTTCTACAAATTTAAAAGGCAATTCATCCATGATAATCATTCTAGCTAATGTTTTTCTAGATGCATCTTGATCAAATTTCCAAGAAATAAGAGATCCCTCACCCTGTTTTGCACCCACTTGAAAACTCAACTGTGTTTGATTTGTTTCAATAGCATAAGGATGTTTCTTGCATGAGGTCATATGAGATTTCAAGCTTGTTGTTCCATTCTTGTATGGATCACAAAAAAACTCCTTATCACAATAATTGCATTTGGCTTTAATCTCATTAGCGATATTGGTAAACTTCGTAAAATGCTCCCATACCTCACTTCTTGGTTTGATTGTTTTCCGTTTGCTTACTTTTTCTGTCACAGGTGGTCTTGTACCTACTGAAGATCCAGATTGTGGCATTGAACAACTATTATCAACATCCATATTTGAAAGATTTCCTTGCATTGACATCTAAAAAAAACATACAATTCATTTAAAAAATTATATATAACTATTTTACTAGATTAGCAATTTAAAATTATAAACAAAGTATGTCCCTAAACCTAAATTTTTTACTATTCACGAATCATGATCATCGTCAGTCGTCGAAAATGGAATCATAAAAATAAGTATAGTAAAACAACTAAATATATAGTAAACTAACCGTCGTCCGTAAATTGAAAGGGTGTGCAGCCGTTGATGTGCGAGTGGAGCCTAGCCTAGGAGAGGAGACGGAGACAGAGACGGAGATGGAGAGAATTAGGGTTTAGGATGGACAAATACGAAGAGGAGACGGAGGCCGGAGAGATGGCTTAGGAGAGTTGGCGAGAGGCTGTGAAAGGTTAGGGTTTAGGGAAGAAAATCGTGATATGTGGTTTCACGAATCGCGATTTTAGATAAAGTCGACTGGTCGACACGCCTGTGTTACACAGGCGTGTCGCACATGAGAAATGTGCGACACGCCTGTGTTGAGCAGGCGTGCCGCACATTTGGGCGTGTTGAGCGCTTGAAAAAATCGGTCAGTTCGGGTAAACCGAATTTTTCCCGTTCAAACCCAAAACCGAACCGAAAAAACCGAATAAACCGATATTTTTAAATAAAAAAACCGAATTTCCGATTAAACCGAACCGAACTTGAAAGTTCGGTCGGTTCGGTCGGTTTTTTCGGTTTAACCGACCGATTGCACACCCCTAGGAGGAACCATATGTCTAACATAAATTTATGCGGCTAATTTTCCTTGAGGAATTTCTTTTGTCGCTTTACCAAGTCATAATTGCCCAAGAAAAGATATAATGTCTTTTATCATTATTTTATGACTTCAAGCTCTCAAATATCTAGTAGGAAATTATGCAACGTAAGCACTTAAAATATCAAGTTGTGATTCTTAACCTCTTCTAAAATCAAACTCTTATCCTTGATTGGTTTAATTTTTTTTTTCTAATAGAATAAATCATACTATCTATGAATGCACAACTTTGTGCTTGCATTATCCAATTTCCTTCTCATCTATTTTATTTATAAGGAATATTTTTTTATTTTATTCAACCATCCAAATAAGAAACATAGGTTGGGCAAATTAATTTAGCCGCACAAGTCAAAAAGATTCAGGTAAGTCAGGGCCAATTAAACTAATTCAACCACTTGAACTCATCAACAAAATAGAACACATAAGCTAGTTTAAGTGAGCTAGTCAATGGGACCACTTAAGCCAATAGACAAAAGCAAGTCAAACTGAATGAAGACTGGAATTGAGAAGTCAAACAAGTTAAATAAACCAAATAAATAGGACAAGTAAATGACTAAAATTAAATGAGAGGACTCAAGCAATTTGAATAACTCGATTAAGTTAGAGTTGATCGAGTCAAAAAAAAAGTAGATTGAGCAAATATTACCCAATCAAATGAATTGAGCAAAAAATTACCCATTAGATAGAATATACTACTGAATTGACCAAATAAATTGAGCAAAAATAACCCAATCAAATGAGAAGAGTTAAACAATCGGGGAAAACAAATCGACCAAGCTAAATGATCCAAATGTTTTCTTCATTTCATAAACTTAGAACCAAATACAAAATACTTTTTATTGTTTTTCTTGTTAATTTTTTACTCCCAAGGAATATTTGTTATACTCCTCATTTCCATGTTCCATGAATCATATTGTGAGACTTCTTCAACACAGTTATCAAAACCCAACCGGACCACCTGATTCAACCAAAAACATCAAAAACCTGAATCTTACTCAACCCATTAATTTAACCAAATTGGAAGCGGCTCAACCAGCTGAATTTTACCACCCATGTCTCTGATAAAACACGGCCAAATTAATAAAAACATGCCCGATTTAAAATATCAAGTATGCCCTTTAAACGCCTTTGATAGTAGAAAGATTTCTTTTAACAAAATCTAACGGATGAAAAGCAAACTCTAAAAAGACTAATCCTCCTCCCGGTAAGCTGCACACTGCCCACAACTTAACCTTCCAACCATGTTAAAGTTCCAACAATTAAGAGTTTGCTTGGGAGCTCGCCAGGGCAAGGTGCGAGGTATGTGATCTTCTTCCTAGAATAGAAACGCCATTAATGAATAGGTAAGCCTGTGGCACCCAGAAACACTTCTTAAGAGAAGCTTACTTACCTCACAATGTCTATATCAGTGACATAAATGTACCCTGCAACATTACTGCAACGAACGAGAATATCAATAGCACAAGTTAACTTTGAAGTATACATACTACACGAGCCAAAACCATATTTATATGCAAAATTTTAGAATTTTTTTTTTATTTAGAATGAACTCAAAGGACAAATTTGCAACCATAAATGATTTGCAATTCCGTCAGCCAGATATGCCATTTCTGATAACTGTGTTTTAATTGTCATCCTTCAACTTGTAATTTAGGTGTCTCATGGTCCATACATAATTATAATCTGTGCAGAAAAGAAGAAAACAACGAATTAAAAGACCTTACCTTTTTCATTTTTCGATAATCCAAGTGTCCAGGCTTCACCCAATTAATCTAGAAGGTAGACGATCTTTCTCTTGGTTCGCCTATCGGATAACACAACTTATGCACACTCAAAGGCCAACCTCTAAAATATTCGTTTCCAGTAGGATTCGAACTCTAGTGTTGTTTTTGTTCTCCCAAGTACTTTACCACCACATCACATCCGTAGAAGTAGTTAAAGAACCTACCAGGATTATATTGAGGATGGTAATTTAACCCACACAAGTAAATCAACATCAATGAGGCAAGCTTATCCCATGCCATCCCATCATGATCTACAAGTTGGATACGAATAAGAATCAGGCTCAGCACCCTATCGTCGCCTTGTGTTGATACTCTTTACTTTAAGGGAGGGTAAGGAAAAGGAGGGAAGAAAATGAAGAAGAAAGTATGGAGAGAGGAGGGAAGAATACTGCTTGCTTAATTTTGAAAAGGAAAAAAAAGGGCAAATTGGGAAATAGAGTGAGAATGAAATACACAAGTAAATTCCTTTTTCACTCTCGACCTTCTCTAACGTCAGAATGCACCCAACCTAACTCTAACGTCAGCAAGCACCATAACCCCCATGCTATTCTCTTTGCCCAATGCCAACTGCCTCCATCCTCGAGAGCCTCAATAGTCAATTTGCCAATTGCCCCAAACCCGTAGGCACCAACTTGAACCTCGATGAAGCCTCCTCCGCCTTCAAACAACGGTGATGGGAATGGGTCTTGATGTTGAGGGTCAACAACGAGCACAATGACATTTATCAGACAAGGATGAGGGATCGTATCAAGGTTTTAAATTTCGATCCGTGCCAAACGATATGGATGAAATTTACTATTTTGTTCGTCGTCCGACACCGATATAGGTAGTATCGGAGGCTTTTTAGTTTAGTCAAAGAGTTCTTAATTTTATGATTTGTAAGAAATCCCAAGGGTCAGTTAAAGTATACTTGTGTGAATTCTTTTATGTTTTCTTTCCATCTATTACTATGAAATAGAAAAGTGAGATTTTAAGAAAAACTCTTTCACAGATTGTGTTATATGATTTGCACATAGTGAGTAGACTAGGATTCTTTAGGTGTGATGCCTAAGTGACTACCCACTAATACCTTTTAAACTAAATTGAAATTTCTACTCCATATATCTTCAAACAGGCAAACCATCTTCTTGTATTGCATCAAGGATGGTCCTAACCAATACTTCTATGTCGATCAGGAAAGTCACTACAACTTAATTTAGAAAAAATCGTTTAGGAAATGATGAACAGTAATAGGGTATCCTGAATACTTAACAAATCCCTAAAAAGAATTACCTGGATATAATCTGATCAGACTCCTTCGCAAATGAAACAGCTAGAACAAGATGCAGTAAGTCGCGATTTATGTTAACAGCAACTACTCGAGTAGGGTCAGCTACAGGTTCCACACCAATAGGCAGTGCAGAACGAGGGGCCTGAGGGCCACCACCAATTCTATAAACAGAAATGTCACTAAAGTTGACAATATTGGAATGTGGGGAGAGATCATTTACAGGCCCATAGAAGTATTCCTGCAAAGAAATCAGCTAAGCTGTCAAGGAAACTTGTGAAAAAATTCCTATATACAAACAAATAAACACAAAACTTGTATAGATTACATTGAATAATTTAGTCTACTCATAAGGCACCTGTGGTTAAATAAAATAACAGAAATTAGTAAAAGAAGATAATACAATCTACAAACCATTTCCTCCCAAGTTAATTGAATGCAATGGCTCTTAACAAGAACTTACATGAATACAACAATAAAAAAATAATAATTCCTTATGCATATGCCTTGGCTTGATACCTAACAATGTAGTAGCAAAGGCAAACAAGAGTAATGTGATATCTTGTATGTGAAATGGTCAAAGCGTATAATTCTGATAAATTTCCGAAATTTAATACTACTTGACATATAATGTCTCCTGTGCCTATGATAAAATCCATGTCAAATCAAGATGAGTTGAGATTTTTTTTTTGTCTCCATAGATGGAAAATAAAATTTGAATTTAAGTATATAGTTGTTTTATCTTTTGTTTTTCTTCTCCATCTTTCTCCTCCATTCACCACCAACACCACATATTGGAATCAATATCATTAAAGTCAAAGACAAAAACACTAGTACAGCTTGAGATTTTGAATATAATTGTAGAAACTGTGTAGTCATTATTGGGATCGATTTGATACACTTAAGGGAGGGGATGAATAGTGGTTTTCGATTTCGTTTGATTTTGATCGTGCTTGCTTGTCTATAAACAATTAGTACACAGCGGAATATACAAAAGCAATAGAACACAAACACAAAAGAAGCAAACATACGACACAATATTTTTTACGTGGTTCGGAAATAAAGTTCCAATTCCACGGGCCAATCTCTAGCGAGCTCTAGTGATGCACACCACCACTATAACTTCTCCTTCTTAGAAACAATCCAGAGGTGGAGAAACCTCTTATAAGAGTTTATAATATATGCAATAACTAAAATATAAGATACAAAAGCAAAACAAATACAAATAAAGAAAACTTTACAAAAGAATGCTTTTACTTGAATGTTCTTTTGGTTGCTTTGGATTACTCTTGAATGTCTAGAATGCAACAACACTTCCCTTTCAAAATCGCCCAAGAAACCATTGTGAAATCCTCCTCGAGCTCCCCTTCTTATAGGCTTCGCGTCGGGCTGATTTCTGACCGTTACCACTCAACGGTAACTTCACCAATCGAGGTGCCGCCTCGACTGAGCCTTAGTCGAGGCGCTGGTCGAATGCACCTTGCTTTTGACCTGCCGCCATTAAGCCTCCAGTCGACTGCTCTACCACAGCAGTCGACTGCTTGTCAGAGCTATTGTTTCTTAATCGCTCGAGTAACTCCTCAGACTTCCCAAGCACAGGCCAGTCGACTACTCTTTCATAGCAGTCGACTATCGACCACCACTTGGGTTTCCTAAGCACCACATTGGACTTCCCGAGCACACATCGACCAGTCGACTATCGAGCACCATGGCTATTTCCCGAGCTGCGCAATGTCGAGCACCCAATCTGAAATTCGAGCCCCATAGCAGGTGTCAACCACACTGCACAAGTCGACTGGGCACATCCTCCAGTCGACTGCCGCACTTCAAACATGAGGTATACTTGATATTTATCCTTAACCTAGACCTAAGCCTTCTAGCCACTTCCATTAGTTTCACGCCTCTAGGATCTATCCGAGTCCTCCATGACTTATTCATCCGTGCGCTAGCCTTCAAGTGCTTTCAACGACTTAGTCATGCTACTGAATACCTTTAGCCCAGACCTAAACCTTTAAGTCACTTCCATCAGCCTCACACCTCTAGAATCCATTCGAGTCTTCCACAACTCGTTCACCCTTGCGCTAGCCTTTAAGTGCTTCCGTCGACTTTGTCATGCTAACGGATCTATTTTTGTTACGCCTCCGGGACTTCCATTGCCAAGAGATCGCGCCTTCGGGACTTCTATTGCTAAGGCTTCATCCTTGGACTTTCCCTTTGCCAAGTATTCATACTTGAACTTTCCTCGCTTGCCTAGCATCCAGTCAACCGTGACCTGTTAGGACTTCTCTTGTCAAGCTCGATCTTCCTGATCAGCCGGGTCTTCCCTTGCAAAGCACTGTCTCCTTGACCTGCTAAGACTTTGCTTTCCTCGTGTCAGGTGTCCGATCAACCTTGACCGACCTGGACTTCTCTTGTCAACTTCCAGTTGGACTTTCCAAAACCAAATATCCATTCACTCTTGACCAACTTGGATTTCTCCCTTGTTAACTCCTAGTTGAACACTCCATGCTCAACTTTCATATGACTACGGACGTCCCATAGCATCCCATCGTCATATTATCCTCCATATTCAAATCCCACTGTTAAATATCAAAATCCTACTCGAGTCTCACTCGAGTCTGGTCAATTGTAACCTCCTTGACTTCACGCCCATCTCCAACTTGAGTCCCACTCGAGCACATTGTCAAACAAACACTACTCGAGTCCCACTCGAGTCTGGTCAATCGTGACCTAGAGCGATTGCACCAACAATCTCCCTCTTTTTGATGTTTGACAATACTTTTAAATTAGACTAACCCTTAAGCCCAACTTGCTTCTTCTTATGCCCAAGTATAATGAAGAGTTCCTAACTACAAAATTTCATATTTTGAAATTTTAGAGTTGTGTATATTTGGATTTATAGGACATCTTTATGCACTAACCTTCTTGAGCCTAACTTAAACCTTTCCATTTCTCCCCCTTTGACACACATCAAAAAGTGTCTCATCATCCAATGAGATCCTTCCTCTCTCCCTTGTGTCAAAATTCATCCTATACGCCTTGATTCTCCCCAGTGACAAAACCCTTATCACTAAATGAAAACAATTCACCATTCTCTCCCTTTTTGAAAAAAAGTCATCCATCATGCCTTAATGGACAAACTCCTCCTAAAAACTTGCTCCCCCTTTGACAATTGCACCAACAATGTCTTTGAAGAGACCCTACGCCCATAGGATGTCTAAACAATCAAAATTAAGAGAAAGTTCAAACTTGAACTTTAAACTCCCTTAAGTTTCGATTCTTACCCTAATCAACCTTCCTTTTCATTTTCAATGAATATCTCACCCTTCTAATGCTTGTCTAAGTATATCATAAGATTTGGAGAAGTTAACTAACCTAGGGTTGAAGTTTAATGGCTAATTCGAGCTAAATCAACCAAAAACAGCTTGGACAGTCATCTGGAAGACCTCACAGTCGACTCAAATTTTTGCAATTTTTCAGATTGGATTTTGGAAATGTATAAGTAATTCTATGATTTTCGAAAAATCATGAAATTTCATGCACACATTACTTATGTCAAACACTATAAGAGAAAAATAATTTTCTATAAAATAACTTTTAAATTCAAGTAATAATACAAAGTCCAAAAACATTGAAAAACTTCAATGTTTTGTCTAACTTTGTGTCAATCTTTTCAATAGTGATTGCTATTAAAAGATAGATTTCACTAAGATTTTTCAAAATGATTTTAAAATAGTTTTCAAACCTTACATTGAATCATAGTCAATTGGCTCAATACACATGACTTGTACATTATCTCTCCTCATGATTCATACTTGTGATTTAATGAGTTCTAGTTTATATTGATGTACCATTGCAAGCACATGAACTTGACTCATGATTCTAAGATCTCACATGTGTCTAAAGTGTATCAATACACACACATATCTTTATATGAGTTTTGTGAGATGTGGTTTTTATTTTTTCCTAAACTAAGGGTTCATGCATTATTACCTAAGCATATCCAATTTGATTCTCTTATCTTGGGACTTCAAATCATATCATTTGTCCTTAAATTCATTTTGATTAATTTTAATGCATGAATGCTGATCATGACATATATGATTGCATAAATCAAAACATTTACCAATGATGCACGATGTCATGACATAAAATAAACTTAAGTACTATCATGACATTAATCAATCAATCTAAGTGCTATCGTGACATTTTAAATAATAATATGAGCATGATGACATGATATATATAAACAAAGAATGACATATATATGAGATACAAAGGTACAAAAATACCTAAGTTTTAAACTGAAATGTCATTTTCTAAACCCTATCCCAATTTGTCATAATGAACCAATCTCCCAAATGTGTCAAAACCTAAAATGAGATACTTTTGGCTCTAAACTTACTTGTGTCAATTTTGATCAATTTTTCAACCTCAATTATTTCAATTGGCACATCTTAATATCTTTTAGGATTAAATTTCAATCTCATTTTCAAGGTATCACATAACCTTGAAAATGTCTTAAAGTGTTAACTCTACCATGATTAGGTTAACTACCCATTCATTTAGGGTTGACACACCTTAAACCCATCTAGCATGAAGAAATCACGCTCCTAGAAACCCAAAACCTATTTAAGCTCTTAGGATTTACTAGATACTCACTAAGGATGACTTCTCTTAGTACCTTCCTAATTACCCTTCTAGGCTTGAAAGCCTTGGCCATTTTGGTTTTGTCTAGATCAACTCTAGGGATGACTTCACTTGTGACCTTCTTAATAGTTTTCCTAGATTTCTTAGAAACCTTAGCCACTAGACACTTATCATGGTCAACTCTAAAGATGACCTCCCTTGTGACCTTAGCTAGACCTAGAGCTTGTTCCATAGTTAAATGGAACATTATGGTTGGTTGGCATTACCTCTTTGGATTTAGGCTTGTGACCCAAGCCTTTCTTGTTCTTAGGTGGCTCTTGCCTCATATAACTTAGGTTTTGACCCTTTGATCATGTTTTCCATTCTTTTTAGGGTCTTTTCTAATATATCAAGCTTTGTCAAAGTTTGATTTTCTATTTCTAATTTCCTAATTTTTGATTGTCCATTATATTTAACATTCTTCTTTGGTCTAGGCATATGCCTACCATTCTTAGAGTTAATGCCTAGGTTATCTACCTTTCTATTCTTAGGTAAGGTTGATTTTGAATTATCCTTAGGCCTAACATTGTGTGATTTTGCACCTAAACAAAAAACCTTACTACTAGCATGTTTTTTATGATGAACGATTGCAAGTAAATTATTAACATGCTTTTCATCATTTATAATTGAAATTGGATTACTAATTTTACACTTAAGCTCTCTTTGTTCTTCTTTAGACACTTTCCCTTTGGACACTGAGTTCGAAAGTGCCCCTTTTAGTTGCATCGGAAACACATGATGTCTTCCTTGCTCTTATGTGTCTGGGCTCCGGCCTCCTTTGACTTCTCCTTGGCCTTAGGTGCCACCTGAGCTTTCTTCTTGGCCAAATTAACACACTTGCTCTTGCAGTGTCCCCTTTCCCTACACTCAAAATACATTATATGATTTTTATTTTTATGAATTATGTTTGAGTTACCTATAGAGGAACCTTGAGCTTGTTCTTCATTGGCACCGGATGTAGATGACTCTTCTTGATCTAGCTCTTGTGTCGGTTGCCTATTCTCCCCCTCAATTCTTGGAGTGAAGGCTTCTGAGACTTCTTCTACCTCGGACATTGAACATCTCTCAACCTCCGATTCTTTAAGCTCTTGAGAGGATGTGCATTCTTCCTCTTCGGATGTTGAGCATCTCTCAACTTTCGAGTCTTCATGAGCTTGAGATAAGGAGCACTTTTCCTTGGACTCCTCTTTATCTTGTGTCGGTGAGGGTTTTTCGTAAAGCTTGATCAATTTTCTCTATAGCTCCTTTGCGTCATAGAATTCTCCTAGGCTATACAACAAATCCTTAAGAATTGATTTAGCTAAAATTAAAGCTACCTTTTCATTTATCTTGAATTTTCGGATTTGCTCTTGAGTCAACTTCTTCTTCTCGAGGACTCTTCCCTTCTTGTCCGTTAGAAATTTGAAGCCCTTTGTTAGGACGAACCACTCTTCGATGTTCATTTGAAAGAACAACTCCATCCTTGACTTCCATTGACTGAACCCCCTAGCCCGTAAGGAGGTGGGAACCTTGTGTCGAGTCCAAATCTGCCCCCACCTCCATTGCCCTTTAGCTCTAAGCTCCCTCAGCGATCAGTCCGTAGAAGAACAACCTTGCTCTGATATCACTTGTTGGGATCGATTTGATGTGCTAGGGGAGGTGAATAGCGATTTTCGATTTCATTTGATTTCAATCGTGCTTGCTTGTCTACAAACAATTAGTGCATAGCAGAATATACAAAAGCAATAAAACATAAACATAAAAGAAACAAGCACACGACACAATATTTTTTATGTGGTTCGGAACTAAGATTCCTACTCCACGCAACAACACTTCCCCTTCAAAATCGTCCAAGAAACCGCTGTGAAATCCTCCTCGAACTCCGCTTCTTATAGGCTTTGCGTCGAGTTGATTTCTGACTATTACCACTCAACGGTAACTTCGCAAGTCGAGGTGCCGCATCGACTAAGCCCTAGTCAAGGCGTTGGTGAAGTGCGCCTTGCTTCCGACCTACCACTGTCAAGCCTCCAGTCAATTGGTTGTCGAAGCTACTGTTTCTCAATTTCCCGAGCAGCTCCTCAAACTTCCCGGGCACACGCCAGTCGACTACTCTTCCACTTGGATTTCCCGAGCACCGCATTGGACTTCCCGAGCACACATCGACCAGTCGACTGCTCTCTAACAACAGTCGAATGTCGAACACCATGGTTGTTTCCCGAGCCGCACAGTGCCTAGCACCCAGTCTGAAATCCGAGCCCTACAGCAAGAGTCGGTCACACTGGACAAGTCGACTGGGCACATCCTCTAGTCAACTGCCGCACCTCAAACATGAGGCTTACTTGATGAGCCTAGATCTAAGTCTTCTAGCCACTTCTATCAGCCTTATACCTCTAGGATCCATCCGAGTCCTCCATAACTCGTTCATCCTTGCACTAGCCTTCAAATGCTTCCAACGACTTAATCATGCTACTAAGTACCCTTAGCCTAGACTTAAGTCTTCAAGCCACTTCTATCAGCCTCATGTCTCTAGGATCTATTCGAGTCCTCCACGACTTGTTCACCCTTGCACTAGCCCTCAAGTGCTTCAGTCGGCTTCGTCATGCTAATGGGTCTACCTTTGCTAAGAGGTCGCACCTCCGAGACTTCCATTACCAAGGTTTCATCCTTGGACTTTCCCTTTGTCAAGTATCCATACTTGAACTTTCCTCGCTTGCCTACCATTTAGTAAACCGTGGCCTGCTAGGACTTCTCTTACTAAACTCGATCTCCCTGATCAACCGGGACTTCCCTTGCCAAGCACGGTCTCTTTAGCCTGTCGGGACTTCACTTTTCTCGTGCTAGGTGTCCGATCAACCTTGACCGACTTAGACTTTCCTTGCCAACCTCCAGTTGAACTTTCCAATACCAATTGTCCGATCACCCTTGACCAACTTGGATTTCTCACTTGCCAACTCCCACTTGGACTTTCCATACTTAACTTCCATATGACTATGGATGTCCCATATCATCCCATAGTTATATTATCCTCCATACTCAAATCTCATTGTCAAACATCAAAACCCTACTCGAGTCTCACTCGAGTCTTATTAATCGTGACCTCCTTGACTTCACACTTATCTCCAACTCGAGTCCCACTCGAGCACATTGTCAAACATCAAAATACTACTCGAGTCCCACTCGAGTCTGGTCAATCGTAACCTGGACCGATTGCATCAACAATCATATGTGATCAGACATAATAAGAGACAAGAAAAAAATATTAATCATATTTAGATGACACTCATCGTAGGCTTGCATAAGCCCAAGTAAAGAATAAATACGGGATGTCTACAATATTAGCAAATGCATATTTAACCTACACGGTAAGCGGTCCTAATTTCAGGGTATGAACACAAAGAACATTTGTAAAAAAATTCTTTCACCGCATTCATGATGAAAATTCACAAGTTGCACTTACTCTGATTTTCAAACTCCTTGCCTTTTGGCGGACTTTTTGATTCCTCAGAACTATCCCTCCAGATTTATGGAGTTTCACAACATCTACTTTAGGCTTGGTTTTTAAAACTTCTTTGAGCATGCTGCAAAGTTTCTCCTGAAGACAGTACAATAATAGACCAATAAGAAACACAAATGCTCTCAGACAAGTACCAAGAACAATATCTGCTAAACAAGAGTACTGTGAATAGATGCACTCTTAAACAAGAGTACTGTGAATAGATGCACTCTTAAACAAGAGTACTGTGAATAGATGCACTCTTACATGCAAACTACTAATGAAGAATTATATAGCATAATACAACTACTTTTCCAAGAATGAAGATACCCAACAAACAAAAGGATTATTCAGAAATTCAAGATTTGTCTAGCAATCAAATTCCTATCCAACTTGAATAATAAGTGATTTGTAATTAAATCTGGAACACTTGACACAAGCAAATTTGGAAGTTAGTCCAGTGATATCAACATTCAACTGTCAACCAAAAACTAAAACAGCTCAATAATGGAGCAAGATTGATTGGTATCTGGATTTACAAACTACTGATGCAATGAAGACTTTCGATGCAACAAAAGCACAAAGAAAGAGGGAGAGATATAAGTTACCTGGCCCAAGACTAGAACCACGTCACAATTAAATGTATCAATAGCATTGAGAAGTAACTACAAGCCAATCAAAAAAGTTGGATGAGTTTAAAAGAAAATTTAACATAGACCTTGAAAATTAAAGATTGATGCAGTCTTCACTCTCAATAAACTACCTCATAACCAAGGCCTTCCACCCATCCCATTGTATTAATAATCATGCCTGCAGCTCTAGCTTCAGCATTTCCAGAGAACTGCCTCTCTAGGGTTCTAGCCAACTCCTTCACAAGCACTTTATAAAGATCACCATTTACACTGTCCAACAACAAACCAAGCATTAAATACATTCACAAATATCAACTCATAAGACAATTCTATCATGAAGCATTATTTGCATGAAAGTATAGAAATGAATGCTTACTTAGGAGATGTGTGCCCATAAAAATACACAATAGGCATTTCTAGAGGAATTCCTTCCACTGCATCTATAGGCATCTCCACTGGAGTAGCAGCTATGCAACCAGGAATAGTTATGTAGCCCTGACCAATATCCAGATCCACATAGGTCGGTTTCCATCCTTGTTTACAAGCCCAGCTTAGCAGCATTTTGCACAAGCTACTCTTCCCAGAATCTGTGGGTCCCACAACAATCACCCTAGGGCCCTGATATGCAAAGGTAATTGACATTTGAAACATATCAAAACAATTTTAAAGTAATGTATGTGCATTTGAAGTGACAGTCAACCAAAATTTTATCCATTTTCTACTGATTTTGACACACTCAAGAGTAAAGAAAGATATGGATAGGTATACACTACTCAAATGTACCTCACAGTATCACTAGAAAAATATTTTTAATAGCAAATGACATTGGTTTCTGTCCAGTATAAACCAGTTGTAATGGCATATTCAAACCAGTATTCAAATATATATTGGCACACATAAATATTCTCTTGGAAACTATGTTCATGTCCAATCTTGAAATCTGACATGATCATAAATCAACATACTGTATATTTAAGTTTCCAAAGTGTTCATTACATATCAATCAGCAAGTTATTGACAAAAAAAAATCTAACAATATCATCAGGGTGTTTAGTTGCTGCCTTATTGAAGCAGGCGGGGTAGCAGGGCGGCCATAGTATTAAATTTCGACCCGTTTCGGGCGAAACACCCGATTTGTTTCGTTCCGACGAGGAACCGACACTGGCACGCGGGCGAGATTCCGGTAAGCAGCAACAAGGCAGCGGTGGAAGCGGCAGGGATTCACTGCTGGAACGCGATCGCGAGCGCGTTCGCGATCGAGCTCCGGGAAAACGATCGCGTTCGCGATTGCGCTCTGGGAACACGATTGCTTGCGGGAACGTGATCGCACTTGCGTTCCTGGAATGCGATCGCGAGCGCGATCAAGCGCCGGGAAAGCGCGCTCGCGCTCTGGGAGCGCGATTGCTTGCGGAAACGAGCGATCGTGTTCCGATCACTGTGAAAAAGCACGAATAATAAACATTTGGAATCAAACTAATAATAAACATTTTAAATAATTAAATATTAATATTTAAAAGATAAAAAAAATATTAAAATAATATCGAAACGGATGATACGATATCGAAACTGTATCGTTCCGATCGCAGACCGAAACTTCGATACAAGTCGAAATTTTAAACCTTGGGGGCGGCACTAAAAACCTTTCATGCGTGAGGTTAGGATAGAGGGGGCAGAGAGAATCAAAGGAGAGAGGAAATTCGTAAACAAAAGAGGGGCACCTCTTAGTTTAAACGAAAATAAATATTATTAATCAAAACTGAATATCTTACTAGAGTCTAAACCTATATTTAAATAGAATTAGAAAGAGAATATTTCTTAATGCTAAAAATTAATAAATTAACTTTAACAGAAATTTCTTAACAAGAAAGTTAAAAAAAAAATAAACGAACTAAATCAAAAATTTCTTAACGAAACAGAAAAGTAAATATAAAAATTTTAAAACTAAAAAAAATTAAATTAAATGAAAATTCGAAATAAATAAAATTAACAATAAAATATTAATGAAATTCTAAATAGCGGCGGAAAATTAAAACTAAATGAAAATTCGAAATAAATAAAATTAATAATAAAATATTAATGAAATTTTAAATAGCGGCGGAAAATTAAAATTAAATGAAACTTCGAAATAAAAAAAATTAATAAAAAAATATTAATGAAATTCTAAATAGCAACGACAGTGCGTCGTAGTTGTGGTATGGTCCACGGTTAGGTTGAGGTGGGAACCACGATCGTGGACTAGTCCACAGTTATGTCATGGTGAGGACCACAACTGTGGTAGAGAACACGGACAGGTCGTGGTCCCTACTGGAGGTTCTGTGTTGAGCCTTGGAATGATTCACGCTTGTGGTGGTGACCACGGATAGGTCGTGATAGTCTCTAGGAACTCCTTTACACCTCGTCCTGATCCAAAATAAAGGATATATATGTCGGGGGGTCATGAAGACGTTGAAATCTTTATTTTAGGGCTTAATTTCTCCTTGTCATGATTTAGAGGAAGGCGGATCGCATCTTATGATAAAAATTGATCATGATGCTGGATGCACCTGCATCACTTATGACCTAGAAGTCACGAGTTCGAATCTTGAAAACAACCTCTTGCAAAGCATGGTAAGGTTGCGTACAATGGATTCTTCCCCGGGACCCTGCATAGCGGGAGCTTCATGAACCGGACTGCCCTTTTTTATCATTAGGGTGTTGTAGTTCGGATTCTACAAGAAAAAGAAGTTTTACAAGACATCAGAAACCTAATAATATGGAGTCTGGCCTATTCTATCTTAAGTATTCAAAACAAAAATCATCAAATGTCCAAGTGGTCGGGTATTGTTGGACACTAATTTTTTTCTAGGTAGGAGGGAGCGGTACTCATCAGGAAGGTGTTTGCTGAAGTTGTATAAGTAGTTGTGCAAATAAGGAATCAGCAGATCAAGCATGAAAGAGGACGATGCACTATGTGGCTACATCGTAATTTTAATGTTTAAATGTCAAAACTTGGTTGAGTTATAAATTCTAATGGTTGGACTTATTATATATTCTCAACACTAATAGTCTAATTCAACATTAATCTTCCTATTGATCACTTGTAACAATTTCTAGAAACAATGCCTAACATTTGGCTGCATCCATGTTAGACACTCTTATCTGAGCCTTAGTAATATAGGTTGTGTGAGTGAATAGATATTCGATGTAGAATTTCCTATGTTGATTATTGTTATTAATTTATGCTATTCTATTTTGTAGAGGAAGGGTAAAAAATTTATATATTGTGTGGCAAAGCATTTTGATTTATGTGAATGATAATCTGGTACGGTATGCATTTGGGGCATGCTACCATAGTATTGAAATGTGATTTAAATTGCCACTATGATGCTGATTTTATATTTCTTGATGTCAGTTGCTAATGTGGTATTAAATTTGTTCTGTTCTATTCAGTTAATGACATTATGCATGATGATTGAAAATGATTGATAATTTTTATGAATGTTTTTCTAAATGAATAAGCAATATTCACTACTAAGTGAATTGACCTTGTAATTCTGTAAATGTAATTCTGAATGAATAAGCAATATCCACCGCTAAGTGAATTGATCATAAACATTGTGTAACCATAATCACACTGAAACACTTACCACACCCTGATTATATTACTATTGTCAAAATTGACAATATATAGGAACAAACATTTTGGAAATGTTGGTAGTTCACACATTCTCAATAAATCTATGTGAAAATGATATATAGAGCATTTTGCGTCCACCTATTCCATTATCTTATTACTTGAATCCTAACTACATGTAGACAAACTCTATGATTTAATAAACTTCATCAAACACAATTTATCATCATATAAGACGTATAAGATACCTCCAAGCTATATAGACCACATAAGAAGTTAACATATACAACGACAGTAATTTGTGGCAGTTAATGCTATCAACATGCCATTCTCAAGTATCAAATCTCAAAAACAGGTGAAGATACCTGCGGAGAGTCCATATTGCTACTATGTGATGTCTTTGCTTGAGCCCTTCTCGCATCAAGTATGGCATGAACATTCACATAGCTCACCATGGGTGTCTAGATTCCTCGGCTGAAATAATTAAAAAACAATACACGAATGGTGCATGAACAATTAATTAATAGCTATACCAGGCTACCTCATCTGCCACATACTCCACTTCGCTGACTCCATCCAACTCGATGGTGGCGCCGTTCCAAGTGAACACCTAATGCATAAGTTCGTATTTTCTCCATATTCACTTCCCATTTATAATGTCATGAAGGAAATCAGAGAAGATGGCTTACTGCGATTTTGCTGCGCGGTGAGATGGAAAGCCAATTGCTAGGAGGCAACTCAGTACCGAATATTTCAGCGGTGCCAGATAGGAGGCGAATGCGAAGGGGCATGTCAGGGCCAACCTCGACTCTGAGCTCACTCTCCTTCGCCAATTTAAATTGTCTGGACGAGGCCATAATCAATAGGTAAAGGTGCTTGAAACGCCCAAAGCCGGAAAGTGGTCGGAAGGCAGTGTGCGCGCAACGCGCAGGGGCGGCGGCTGGCCGGACCTCGCAGCTACGGGCGGTTCCAGCGCTTACAGTGATCGTGGAAGCGGATAGGTGCGGCGACGAGGCTGTCGCCTGCGGCGACGGCGACTTGGGCACAGGGAAGGGCGGCGACGGCGAGCTGGGCTGGCTGGACAGCGGCTGGTGCTGGCCCTGACCCCAACAACGACTATGCGAGGAAGAGTGGCCGGCAACAAAGTCAAGCTGCAGCGTCGTTGTGGCTGCGGACACGAGGAAGAGGAACGGCGGGTTGCGGCGTGAGAAAGGGGAAACGAGAGAAAAACAAAGGGATTAAATCCCTAATTTCCCTTTTACCTAGATTTTATCCCATTAAAATCCTAATAAGCTTTAATTAAAATGGGATTTTGTTCCCACGGAGATGCCTTTATCCCCGTGATTCCCAACTTTTGCAGTTATATGATTTAATTAATATTTTGGATAAAATAATTAAATCTAATAAAATTTCATCTTGAATTTTTTAATAAATATTTAATGTCTAAATTTTATTTTAATAAAATACATAAATTTATTTTATTTATTTCATTTTAAATTTTATTATTATTCCATTATAATTTTTTTTTTGATATATTATATTCTTCCTTCCCTTTCCCGTTTGATTCTGTTCGACAAAGGAATCCCCTCTCCTTTCCGTTCCGACCTAAAGCTTCCCCTTTTTTCCATATCCCCTTCATCGATCTGCTTTTCTTTTGTATTACATTTCTTTCCGTGTTACAAAGCAATCCCCTTCTCCATTTGATAGGATGTAATATAATTAATTTATAATGGAATATAATATAATTTTGATTATATTTTTATATTTAGTGATAAAATTACATGTAATCTTGAATTACAAGAGATATTATTTTTTTTTTATTTGGTGTTAATTACAAGTACGACAATGGTCAATCGATGACAACGACAAATGATGATGGCGGATCGATCGGTCGATGGACGGTGGCGATGACCACTGGCGGTGACCGCTGGTGGCGATGGCGACGAGGTCGTCGACGACGGCGACGACGAGCGCCATCGTCGTCGGTGGTCAGTCGGTGGCTTGGCGATGGCAGGGCGGTGGCCCGTCGACGACGATTGATCATGAGCAAGGATGACGATGATGACGAGCTGTGACACCATATGATGATGGCTACTGGCGACAATGGACGATGACTTTTCATATTACGATCAATAATATAATCAGATTATATAGATTTTATTTTGTAATGTATATTATAAAATTTTAGTATCTTTTATAATTCAAATTATATTACATTATAATTTTAAACGAAAATAAACAAAGTAATCTGGATTAGGCGAAATATCAAATGCAGCGTTCGTGTGAGATACGACGTGCGATAGCAAAGCCAAAAGGCAAGAATCCAGAACCTCCTCCCTTCCCTTCCCCGTTTGGTTCCGTTCGACAAAGCAATCCCCTCTCCTTTCCGTTTCGACCCAAAGCTTCACCTCTTTCCGTATCCCCTTCATCGATCTGCTTTTCTTTTGCTTCCCTATATGGTGGTGGAGGATGTCGTCCCTGTCGCATTAGTGCAGCACACATCGGCACTGCCGGAGCCGACTCCTCCCCCCAGGAAGCAGCGAAAGGGCTTTCTATCGAGGCTTTGGCGCGGAATCTTTGGCCGGGGAAAGGAAGACTCGACATGTTGCATACTAGTATGATTTCAACAACAAGAACAACAAAGTCTTATCCCACTAGGTGGAGTCGGCTATATGGATCCTTCTACGTCATTGGACTCTATCCCCTACTATATCATCATCTATATGTAAATAAATTTTATCTTGTTTTATTGTTGCTAATTAAGTCTTTTTTGGTATTCTTCTTCCTCGTTTGATATGTATATTTGTCATCGGTTCTAACAAGAGCATTTATTGGTCGTCTAAGTACATATTCGTATCACCTTAAACGTGTCTCTCGGAGCTTTCCTTCAATAGATGCAGTATTGACTTTTTCTCTAATGCTCTCATTTCTTATTTTGTCATCCTCGTATGTTCGCACATCCACCTTAACATCCTCATCTCTGCAACTCTCATCTTTTGTTCATGTGCTCGAGTCGTAGCTCAACATTTAACGCTATATAACATAGTAGATCTAATCGTCGTTTTGTAGAACTTCCTTTTAAATTTTAGAGGCACTTTACGATCACATAAAATACCCGACGCTTTCCTCCATTTCAACTATTCTGCTTGTATTCTATATAAGACATCTCTCTTAATCCCTCCATCATCTTGCAAAAATGATCCTAAATATTTAAAACTCTCAGTTCCAGACAACTAGTCATCTTCTATCTCAACACTTGTCTCATTACGTCTAATATTGCTAAACTTAAATTTCATATATTATGTCTTTACTCTACTAAATCTAAAATCTTTCACTTATAGTGTTTCCCGCTAAGATTCTAGTTTAACATTTACTCTTTCACATGTCTTATCTACCAAAACAATATCATCTGCAAATAACATGCACTACGGTACTGTGTTTTGAATATGTCCAGTGAGTTCGTCCATAATCAGTATAAAAAGATAAGGACATAAAGCTTATCCTTGATGTAACCCTATCTTTATTGGAAATGTTTCAGTTAAATCCGCCTAAAGTCTTCACTCTGGTCGTTACTCCCTCATACATATCCTTAATTAGTTCAATATATATTACACTGACACCTATTTTTTCTAAAATTCTCCATATAATTTTTCTTGAGACTCTATCATAAACTTTTTCTAAATCAATAAATATCATATGTAGATCCTGTTTTTGCTCTATATACTTTTCAATTAGTTGTCTGAGAATATGTATAACTTATATTGTCGACTTTCCTGGCATGAATCCAAATTGATTTTCGAGAACCATAGTCTCCTTAATTTTTTTTCTATTACTCTTTTCCAAAGTTTCATGGTATGATACATTAGTTTAATACCCCTATAATTTTCACAAGTTTGTATGTTTCCTTTATTCTTATATAAGGGAATTAGGATACTTGCCCTCCATTGATCAGACATCATTTTTGTTTTCAATATCATATTAAATAATTTTGTAAGTCATTTAATACCTTGTTTCCCTAAACACTTCCATACCTCTATCGGAATATCATCTGGTCCAACGATTTTTCCATTTTGCATTCCATTTAAAACTTGTTCTATTTCTGAAATTTGAATTTTACGATAAAAATTTAAATTTCTATACTCATTTGATCTACTTAAATTACCTAAATTAAGTTGGTCTCCTAAACCTTCATTAAAAAGTTGATGAAAATATCTCTTTCACCACTCTTTTATTTCATCATCATTTACTAGTATCTTATTGCATTCATCTTTAATACATCTTATTTGATTAAGATATTTTGTCTTTCTCTCTCACATTTTTGCTATTCTATAAATATTTTTTTCCCTTCTTTTGTATCTAATTTTTAATATAACCGTTCAAAAGTTTCAGTCTTAGCTTCATTCATTGCTTTCTTAGCTTCTTTCTTGGCTATTGTATATTTTTTTAAATTTTTCTCATTTTTACAAATATATAATTTCTTATATGATGTTCGTTTTCCCTTGACTTTCTCTTGCATTTTTTCATTCCACCACCAAGATTTTTTATTTGGTGGTGTATGTCCCTTTGACTCACCGAGTACACTCTTGACTATTATTTTCAATTTTGATACCATCTTATCCCATGTCGTATTAGGGTCACTGTATATTTCATCTAATTCTTGTACTCCTACTTTCTCTTTGAATATATTTAGTTTCTCATCTTTTAACTTCCACCACTTAATTCTAGGAGTCGTATATATTTTCCTTCTATTAATATTATGTTTGAGGCGTATATCCAATACTACTAACCTATGTTGAGTAGTCAAACTTTCTCCAAGGATGACCTTACAATCTTTACAAATATTTCTATCTCTCTTCCTAACCATAAGAAAGTCAATTTGTGATTTATTATTTTCATTTTTGAACGTGACCAAGTATTCTCTTTTCTTAAAAAATATATTAGCTAGTATAAGATCATATACTATTGTAAAATCCAATATAGTTTTACCTTTTTTATTTCTTGTTTCAAACCCATAACCCCCAAACACCCTCTCTTATTCGTTATTTTTCACTCTGACATGCCCATTTAAATCGCCTCCTATTAAAATCATCTCATTTGATGGAATATTTTATAATATTTTATCCAAGTCATCCCAAAACCTTAATTTGATATTTTCATCTAATCCTATTTAAGGTGCATATATACTAATTGCGTTCATAGTTTCTTTCTCCACTACTATTTTGAGAGCTATAATTCTATCCCCTTTCTAATTACTCCTACAACTTCATCCTTTAACGAACTATCTACGAACTATATACCAGTATGACTTATCATATATAAAAGATAACCACCATCAATCCGAAAAGATATATGAAAATCGAAACGGAAGTTCAACAACATAGTTCACAAAGTAAACCCAAGTCCAAAATACAAGAAGTAAAATAACCAAAATATAATCTTCAAATGTGAGATGAGACCAACTTGCAGGACTCCGATCATCATACAATATCGGATATTCTCTACCTGCTACCTGACGTAAGCTTTTCCACGATTAATTATTTTTATGATTCATGTGTGTTGATTACGCTTAGCTCATCTAGTTTGAACATTCAAACAAATCAATCTTATGTTGTTGTGAGAAGACTTTAAGTGGTCCCCTCGGGACGGTCCATTGGCTAGAGCAGCGTGGATATGCTCCAAGGAAGATAGGGGTCGAATCTCGACAGAGATCTAAAATCCTCTCTGGACTCAAAACGATCTATCGCTGTTCTGGCCAATGGATCAAGGGGCATAGCCCTCTATGATTTACCTCCCTTCATCATCACCGAGGGACCGACGGAGAGGAGTATTGGGGGCGAATGTAATCGTCTTTTGCTCCAAAGAGAAGGCTTTAAGTGCCCTACCTAAGATCAAGTGATCATGCAAATCTACACTACAATCCCAATTAACAGACCTTCCTAGGATTAATTGTTGGCATCATCCTTTGTCCTAATCACATCATATGAATTAATCATGACATGATTAAAGCATACAATTCATCGCATAGAGTAAGCAGGAAACATGTGTCATTTTTGTCATGGTATAAATTACCAAACCAACATAAATTAAGCATGCTTAATCCTAACATTATCAATTCCTATCGATGTGCCAAAACCAATTTTGGCACACTTATGTATTCCTAGGGAATATGTCAAACTGTCATCCCAGAAATCCTTTCTATGTAGTTGTGACATAAACCTTTAGCTAATTGTCCATCTTAATGCATAAACAAATCCTAAGCGTCAAAACACTCAAATTAACTTTTCCACTGATCCAAATTTATTTTACATACTCTAGCACCTTGTAGGAGTAGGATTACAACATTCATTTCTTGGGTATCCCAATTACACGAAAATTCCTCCGGAGAGCCAACTTTGCCACGATTGAAATAACTCTTCCTAAAATAGTTGGCACATCCTATACCATTTACCATGATGGAATTACATTCT
This sequence comes from Wurfbainia villosa, assembly GCA_025175895.1. Lineage (NCBI taxonomy): Eukaryota > Viridiplantae > Streptophyta > Magnoliopsida > Zingiberales > Zingiberaceae > Wurfbainia > Wurfbainia villosa. The sequence continues at coordinate 101,291,773 of CM046000.1, read as the reverse complement.
TTGGGATTCAATACCTATTGGAATTTTTTTAGTTTTTCAACATACTCACAAGGGAAAACCTCCGTTGATTCTAATAACTTTCTTAGGCTTCTTAGAAGCCTTAGCCTTGGTGGGCTCGTTAAGTTATCTCTAGGCTGACCTCCCTTGATATCTTGGTAATAGATTTCTTTGAACCTAGGTCACTCTATCCTTGTTGAACCTAGGTCTTGCTTCTTAGATCCATTTGTCATTTTAATTAAGCATTGACCTTAACTCGATTTTCCTTCTTCAACTCCTTAATTCTAGATTCTTTTTGCATATTATGCTTTGATATAGGATTAAACCTAAGAGCATCACTTTTCTTCTTCTTATTATATGAAGCACTAAAATCATAAAGATTAAATTTTGCATGTTTCCTATCATTGCAATAAGGTTTATCATTCAATAATGCAAAATTGTGAGTTTCCTCTCCTTCGTTTCTTATGTTGCCTTTGATTGGACTTTGGTTGTGTCAATGCCCCTTTTTGATGCAAAAGAAGCATATTATGTGTTCCTTCGATTAGTGTGACTCCTTTGGGCTTTTCTTTAATCTTGGGAGCCACTCGGATCTTCTCCCTCGCCAAGGTAGGATATTAAAAGCATGTTATATTAGTTTTGTTAATTGAATTCAATATACCTTTAAAGGTCAAATTCTCAAGCCTTGTAGAGTTAGAGCTGGAGCTCTCTTATTCCATACTCTCGGATGAAAAGGTCAATGGTTCCTGAACTTGTATCTCAGATGTTGAGCTTCTCTCATCCTTCAACTCTTGTTCTAGAGCCAAAAAAGGCTCTTTCCTTTAGGCCTTCCTCCGTTTGTGTTGGTAATGAGTTCTTATGAATTTTTGACAATTTCGTCCATAATTCATGAGCATTCTTCTATTCACCTGTTATGCACATTCTGCACAAAAGCATCATTAGGCAAAATTTTTAATTAACAAATTTGTTATTATGTCATTTGCCTTAAATTGTTCAATTTTATCCTTATTCAACTTTTCGCGCTTGAGAACTTTTCCCTTTTTGACCCTTGGAATTTTGAACCTTTTCTCAATGCAACCAATGTTGATTTGAGTGAAAGTCTTTGTTCTCGACCTCCATTGAGAAAAATCCTCTTACTCTAGAATGTGGAGAAATTCAGAATGTGAAAGCCAAATCTATCTCTAAAATTCATCTTGGTCGGGTTGATCCTTCCTGCGTCTTTTTCTAAGCCATGCTTTATCAATGGTTATTCTAATTAGAGCAACCTTGCTCTACTACCAATTGTTAGATTGTGGGATGCCACTAGAGTGGGGTTGGGGGGTGCAGTGAATAGGCAATATTTGAGCTCGATCTTTTTCCGCAATGTTAGTTTCGCAGCGGAAACATACAAAACAGTAGGCAATATAATTACAAACTAATGCATAAGACAAGAGTTTAACGTGCGTGTTGGCTCCTCTTCCATGGCCTATGATACTTCAAGTGGATCATCACTTGGAAACACCACTAGATTTCTCCTTCTTGGCCAACAATTGAAGGGGGATAAATCTCTTATAATATCTTCTTAGAATAATAGAGATGATGCATGAGAAGATTACAACAAAGACCACTTAGACAGAATAAGAATTTTGAGCACTTTAAGCACACGAATTTGAGTCTACATGTTTTGCCCTTCCATTTGCGAGTTTTCATGAGCTCCTATATATACCCACAACCTTAATATTCAAATTTGTCTATGAATGAACCTTTCAACTAATTGCTTGTGTTCATTAGCTAACGACAAGTCGTTTTGGTCATCAGTTGAGTGATTAGCTCTTAGGTTTAGTTATCTTGACCAACGTCTTCTAGACAATCAATTGCTATGAGAATTGAGTCGACTATCCACTGAATAGAAATATTTTGATTGTTTCTGTTTAGTCATGAGTCAACTCAGTCGACTAACTTACCAATCAACTAAAAAGTCCTCTCAGCCGACTATGCTCTTACTCCAACCACTTCTAAGTTTGAGCCCTAAATCTGATTTCATATGTGTCAGTATACATGTACACTTAACTCTTTCTCATAGAGATTATCTTCGTGCCAAGAGACTCCATGCTTCTAGGACTCCATCATTTCGCTTACATCCAGTCTTCCAGACATGTTGGGATTTTATCCTACCTTTATCTGAGTTTCTGACTTGCTAATATTTGATCTTGCCTAGCATCTAGTCTTCGTAGCATGCTAATACTTCATCTTGTTGCACCATGTCAAACTTTCCTGTATTTGCACATTTGGCACACATGTGAGGTCAACAATTATTTTTGTAACTTAACCTTTGCCCAAACATGAAAACAACATGCAAAGTTAACTAGATAGCCACATATAAAACGTTACATTTTAATTCAATGACTTCATATTGCTTGATTTATGGTTGGAAAACCAATTCTAAAGATTTTTTTTCCAACGAGCAGTTTAGTGTCAGTTACACCAGAGGCACTCCTAGTTCAATCTAGATCTCTCTTTCACTGGTTCCTAGGGTCTGCCATCTCACATATGTTACATTTTAGTTTTCTTGATTGAGTTTCCATTAATATGTTCCACATTGACTTTTGGGTTGTATATGCCCGTATGAACATTTGCTGGACATAGCACTTGTGAATTCATGAGATAATTTCTAGTTCTGCACATAAATAAGTAGTTCTAATTGAGGTTGGTAAAGGATTTGGCTACTCAATAATCAAACACCAGTCAAAATCTACTAGAATTAGTCCATATATAGATAGAACTATGACTATCAGATTAATATGCACTCTCTGAGCTTTGCTACAAAGAATGATTTTTTGTAGCTGACATTTGTGATGCGGCGAAGAAGAGTTGTTGACTCCCTTCCGATGCGATGAAACACGAAGGAAGTTTATGGGGTTCTCTCCGGCCGCACTAGTAAAGATGAAAGCGTAAAGTAGAGAAGCACAAACCAACACAGACAACAAAACCAAGACATAGGATGTAACGTGGTTCGGAATAAGGATTCCTACTCCGCGGAGGTGAGCTCTCTCTCTCACCGAATGCTGTGCCAAAGCACTTTCACTACGAATGTCCTCCTTCGCATAAAGGAAACTTCCATAGGTGGAGGACAAAATCTCTTACAGTCAAATCAAGATACAAGGAAGAGTATACGAAAGGTGAAGATCACTACTCTCCTTCTCGGGCGAGGCAGTAGCCCTCCTTCTCCCCAATGCGTCTTCGTTTCTTGCTGGTTGGAATAATGCGGATCCCCTCTCCTCTGTCTTCCCCTTTCCTTTTATTCTCCTCCTCTGATCAGTTGTTGCCTCGCAAGCTTTCCCCCATCGTACACGTGACCACCACGTCCACATGGAGAATAATTCTGTTACAGATACGAGGAGCGAAGGCTCTTCAGAATATTGTATGGGGACCTCCCTTCTATTATATAACATATTCTCATCTACATTTTGGGAAATAGGTTAGCCTGTCTCTTTCGACCATTTGCCTTCGATGAAACCATTCTAGACCTATAGCTCACGTGTGACATAGCCTTTGAGCTCTTCAGGGGCCCGAACCAACTCCCCTCCTTTCCGCATTAAACTACTTTCGGACGAACTAGGTCGAGCCGATTTTCATCCGTCCCATCTGCTTCTAGGCTTATCAAGCCGAACCGATTTTCGTTCATCTTCTAGCGAAGCGATCTCCTCCCTTGCTTCGCCGTGTCAATTACCTCAGTTAGTCCTTCCGTTCCAATTATCTCAAACAATCGCACCCGAACCATTCTTCCTTATCTTCTTCGCCGAACTGATTATTCGGTTCGGGTAGGGTATTACGCGCGAGCCCTCTTACCCAGTTCATAGAGAAAAAGGTAACCACAATATCATTAGTCAACCCCAAAAATAGTCAAGCGAAGTTATAAGCTTGACTGTATAAAGCCTCTACTCCATCCTTTGCCCACTAATTCAAATTCACTCTCCTCTTACAGCCCCACATTATATATTTGAGACGACCTAATGGACCCATGGGCCCCGCTTTTCTCTTTCTTTTGTATAGTCGAACCGTCGCACAAAACCCTATATAAATCTCCGCCTCTTCCTTTTAGGCATGACTTAGCGTACCTAACCATCCCGTCCTTTCCGCTTCTTCCCTCCAGCGATTTCTTCCGGCGGCATTTCAGCGACCTAGCCTTTCCTTTTCCACACGTTTCTCCTTCAACCCTCAAGTAAGTGCTCTACCTTGTTTTATACCTATGACCCCTAAGACCACTATCTCGCCTCCTTGGTATGAGCACACCGTCACACAACTAAGCTGCGACCATTATTTCTTTAACCTTAAAGATCAATTCATAGATCATTCCATAAAATGCTATTTTACGACTAAGATTCATCGACCACACTGTCCTCCCCCCGGTTTGACCTGCTTCTTTTCCGAACAGTTCCTCAATGGCTTGTTTCTACCTTCGCCCTCCCTCTATCTAGAAATCTTAGATTTTTATGGGCTGCCTCTAAATCAATTTACCCCCAATTCTTTTCGCATTTTATCAGGGGCTATTATAGTGTTTCAACACCTAAATCTCCCCTTATCCCCTCAAATATTCCACTGCTTCTTCCAATTAAAATCCTCCAAGGCAGACCTTTTTTACCTTTCTAGTCGCACGAATTGCCAGTTCTTAATGAATATGCCTACTTCCCATAAAGGATGGGAAGAATTGTACTTCTTTGTTCAGCTTCCAACACCACTACCCCACTCGGACACCTGGAAGGTAGAACTCCCTGAACTATCTCCCTTCCATGAAATGAGGACCCAATGTCCTTTCTCGGAGGTTTATAAAGTACTGGGAGAATCCCACTATTGCTCAAACCATCTAATGAAAACCCCTCTCCTAAGTCACTTCAGGCTGTCCCCTTTCCCTTCAACGGCCCCGGCGGCCATAGGTAGGGTGACATTCACACTTTAATATAGCTTCTTATTTATATCAGCCATTTACTTATCAACGAATTCTGTAGATAACCTAATGCAGGACGCTTTAGTAAAGGGAGAAGAGATCGAGGCCGCCAAGAAGAAGAAAACCTCTACTAAGTGAGGTAAGTCCGTGGCAGTCCCTTCTTCCCCTCGGAAGAGATTGTGGCTGATTATGGAAGGAGCTCCCAGCTCGTCATTTCCTCCTTCATCCTCTTCTGATCAACATGAGTCCCTGCCTCTAACCATCTACGAACCGAGGACGAGGGCTACCGTCTTATCCTCCCCATCCTCTTCTCCCCAAGGGGGAGATTCTCCTTCCCATTCTCCTATCTCATCCTCCCTTCACCGTGATTCTCCCACACCTTCCCGAACCGAATTTGCCTCAATTCCTATTCCCTCCGAAATGCATACTTCTCCCACTTCCCTCCAGAGAGCAGGTCCCGCTCTTCCTTCGAAAGGGGGAGATCTTCCCCTCTCGAGCCCTTCAATGGCTACACTGGGATCCCGGCTGAAGATCCGTCACCTTTCAGAGGTGAAGTTTTTCAACCAATCAAGCATACAAGGCCCTTGCGACCAAGTGAGCAAACTGCTGACTGAGGTAATTAATTTCCCTTTCTACCTTCAGCATACGTGCATATATATGCGGCTATATGTCAACGTTTGATATTTGCATTTTCTTTCCTTTAGGTCTCGACCAAGCATAACAAAATGATATCTCAGATAACCCAATTTCAGTCCAACGTGGAGACGCGCCACTTTGCTTCCTTGGCGCACCAAAAGCAACTCACTCGGCAACTAAGCGAGAAGGAGCAGAAAGAATCAGACCTGAGAGGCCAATGTGAAGATGTCATGATGCAATTGGCCTTGGTTCAGAGTGAAAAGGAAGAGCTTCAACGAAAAAAATGAAGATCTCGAACAACAAATCTTCCTGCAATCCAGTGAGCTTCAGCAGGTGGATCTTCTTACCCATGAATTAACAAGATATAAAAGACAGCTTGGGGACGCCATTATTCAAGCTGCTGATTCTTCAATTACAATTTAGCAGCTTCGGCAAGAATGCCAGCAACTTCGGCAAGAGCGCCAGGCTTGGGGAGCCACCCAAAAATCTTATTTAGAGAAGTGTCAAGAACTCTCTTCAATGGTGGCTACTCTTCCTCAAGCCCTATCGACAGTGGCTCGGCAACAAACAGAACTTCATCGAGAATACTCCGAGGCTCTTTCGGCTCTGGGTCAGCGAGCCATAAAAGAAACAACCGAGAAAGATGCCTTGGCAGCCCAACTAGCCGAAAGTCAGGCCCAGCTAGCCGCGTGTTAAGCTTAACTAGTTAGTTACCAGTCTCAGTTGAAGGAGCAGGAGGCTGACCTGAAGGGACGTTACGTTAAGAAGGGAGTGGATCTATTTATACTTGGCTTCGACGAGTCCTCAGCTTTAAATGCTGAACGAGGATATCCACCTCTCGGCACGGACACTAGCTATCTGAACCCTGTTGATGCGTTATCTAAATACCCTCCCGAGCTTTTTGAGCTGTAATCTATCACCTTGTGATCTTTGTAATGATTTTTTCCGTCAAAGAATGTTTGTATTGGCACAGCTTCGTGTACATCTTGGTACGGGTCGAGAACTTTAGGTTGATTCTATGCTTCTTTCTTTTTGCAATTGCGCCCCATCTTTCGTCTCGCATGGAATGATTACATTCTTTGCTCGGGAATCCACTCGGAAGATCCCGGATGATATTCTTTCTGTTCGACCCAATTTTGGCTCGACCAAAGATTAAGTTATTTCCGTCTTTTGATCTTCTTCATCTACCTCACTACTTCAGAAATAATACTTGACAAGTACCCATACTGATGCCATTATGATATTAGTCTCTTCATCTTCTTCTCCTTCCCGAGAATGAATGCAGTTTTCCTTCCCTCGGTTATAAATTACCATCCCCCATGTCTTCGTCCTTCCATCTCACTCTCATGGCTTCGGCGGAGCACCCCATTGAGATTTCTTCAGATTCTAATTCTTTTGAGCTGCATGACTGGACCACTGAAGACTCAGAGGAATCTGAGACACGTTCGACGACAACGTCGACCTTTCGCCCCCTTCCTTTTCCACCTTCAACCACTGTTCCATCCCCTCCGGCAAGGAGGTCCTTCCGAGCACCCTTCCCCTCCTTCCGCAATCGGGTATGGAATCCTCCTCTGACGTGGGAGTACACAATAGGAGACCCACGGGCCTTTGCTGAACTTCCTCTGCTTCCGCCGACACTGGCATTCGTTCCAGTCTCTCCGGCGAGGGTTCATCCGCCCTCTGTTGATGAAGCTCCACCAGTGATACCTCCCGCTCAAGGCGATCTCTACAGAGTCATCTTGGCGCATTCCTCCCCGGAAGAGCCTCCTAACAATTCCCCTATTAAGAATAATCATAAACAACCTAAGTAGCTTAAGTGATGTAACTACTCTCAAATATGTTAATAAAAAAGGAAGAAAGGAATTGATGTCAATTCGCGTCGTTTTCTTGTGAAGGTAGGGCCTCTGCCCTTAGAAAAGACTGTAATCTCATCTGAACATACTTCTTTTTACTGCTTCCGTGAAGTTCGGACCATCTCTCTCATAGTTACTGCACTAGCGACTTTTCACCCACTGCCCTTACGTTTCCCCTTCTTTACTAGCATTTATTATTTTTATTTCCTCTACGAATAAATGCACCTTCATCGTTATAAGGACCTCCAACCATCACTGCGCAACATTCCTCTTCTCTTTTCTCTTCTCCTCGCCATGGAAGAAACTTCTGAACAGGGCAGCAGTTCTTTTCCTTCCGAGGAAAAGACTGAAGAACAACGCTATATCGCCAACCTGGAGGAGCAAGTGGCATATCTGCAGCGGCGCTTGAGGGAAGCTTCCACCAGCAACTACTCTTTGCATCAGCAACTAGCAGTGTCCCAGAAGGATCTATCTAAGCACATCTTCATACAACAATCTTACCTTCGGCAGTTACAACATCGACCCCAGCCACGCAAAGAAGCTCCGTCAGTTCCTCCCAACAAAGAACTGTAACACCCTATATATAAGAGTTTCTTTTGCTATTTTCTTCTTGTGAAGGAATTATAATATGTAATCTTTCCGAAATAATGAACTTTCTGTAATGCAAGCCTTCACCTCTACTTTTCTCGCTTATCTTCTTCTTCCAACATTTCTCGAGCTATGTCAAATTCTATCTTCCTTGTATGCAAATCAAATAGATACATTGTCTCTTCACCCTTTTATTGCTCAGGGATCACGCATATACCTCCCCCGTACGAAAATAAAATGACATATAGCTGAGGGAATACTCAACTCTTCCGTTCCGCCACCGCACGGGGATAAAATAATACGCAGTTGAGAAATAAACTCAACTTTTCTGTTCCGCCACCTCATGGGGATAAAATAATATATAATTGAGTGAAAACTCAATTCTTCCGTTCCACCCCCGCACGAGGATAAAATAATATATAATTGAATGAAAACTCAATTCTTCTGTTTCACGGGGATAAAATAATATATAGTTGAGAGATACGCTCAACTCTTCCGTTCCGCCACCGCACGGGGATAAAATAATATATAATTGAGTGAAAACTCAATTCTTCCGTTCCGCCACCGCACGAGGATAAAATAATATATAGTTGAGAAATACGCTCAACTCCTCCGTTCCGCCATCGCACGGGGATAAAATAATATATAGTTGAGAAATAAACTCAACTCTTCCGTTCCGCCACCGCACGGGGATAAAATAATATATAGTTGAGAGATACGCTCAACTCTTCTGTTCCGCCACCGCACGGGGATAAAATAATATGTAGTTGAGAAATAAACTCAACTCTTTCGTTCCGCCACCGCACGGGGATAAAATAATATATAGTTGAGAGATACGCTCAACTCTTCCGTTCTGCCACCGTACGGGGATAAAATAATATATAGTTGAGAAATAAACTCAACTCTTCCGTTTCACGGGGATAAAATAATACACTCAACTCTTCCGTTCCGCCACCGCACGGGGATAAAATAATATGCAGTTGAGAAATAAACTCAACTCTTCCGTTCCGCCACCGTACGGGGATAAAATAATATATAGTTGAGAGATACGCTCAACTCTTCCATTCCGCCACCGCACGGGGATAAAATAATATATAGTTGAGAAATAAACTCAACTCTTCCGTTCCGTCACCACACGGGGATAAAATAATATACAGTTGAGAAATAAGCTCAACTCTTCCATTCTGCCACCGCACGGGGATAAAATAATATGCAGTTGAGAAATAAACTCAACTCTTCCGTTTCACGGGGATAAAATAATATATAGTTGAGAAATAAGCTCAACTCTTCCGTTCTGCCACCGCACGGGGATAAAATAATATATAGTTGAGAAATAAACTCAACTCTTCCGTTCCGCCACCGCATGGGGATAACATAATATATAGTTGAGAGATACGCTCAACTCTTCCGTTCCGCCACCGCACGGGGATAAAATAATATGTAGTTGAGAAATAAACTCAACTCTTTCATTCCGCCACCGCATGGGGATAAAATAATATATAGTTGAGAGATACGCTCAACTCTTCCGTTCCTCCATCGCACGGAGATAAAATAATATATAATTGAGAAATAAACTCAACTCTTCCGTTTCATGGGGATAAAATAATATATAATTGAGAGATACGCTCAACTCTTCCGTTCCGCCACCGCACGAGGATAAAATAATATGTAGTTGAGAAATAAACTCAACTCTTCCGTTCCGCCATCGCACGGGGATAAAATAATATATAGTTGAGAGATACACTCAACTCTTCCGTTCCACCACCGCACGGGGATAAAATAATATATAGTTGAGAAATAAACTCAACTCTTCCGTTCCGCCACCACACGGGGATAAAATAATATGCAGTTGAGAAATAAGCTCAATTCTTCTGTTCCACCACCGCACGGGGATAAAATAACATGCAGTTGAGAAATAAACTCAACTCTTCCGTTTCACGGGGATAAAATAATCTATAGTTGAGAAATAAGCTCAACTCTTCTGTTTCACCACCGCACGGGGACAAAATAATATGTAGTTGAGAAATAAACTCAACTCTTCCGTTCTGCCACCGCACGGGGATAAAATAATATGTAGTTGAGAAATAAACTCAACTCTTCCGTTCCGCCACCGCACGGGGATAAAATAATATATAGTTGAGAAATAAACTCAACTCTTCCATTCCGCCACCACACGGGGATAAAATAATATATAGACTAAGGCCTTTTGTGTAAAGAGTGCGTTGCTTTCGTGCTGCTATTCTTTCTTTCTTCATCTTGAAGGTGAACACCCTCATCCATCCCCTCATATGAAAGCAAGGGCTTTAACAAATAACGAGCCATCAGAGGAATAAATCGTCATTTTTCTTCTTCTTAGGGCCTCCCTTTTTATAAACTAGGAGCCCAATAGCCATCGCAAGCCCATTCCTCCCTCCTTTTATAGGGGGAGTTTCGTCTTCCCTTTCTTCTGTTACCGTCATTCCTTCCGCCTTTTCGTTTCCTTCTTCTTCGTCTATTCTTCTTTCCGCCGCCATCCTCCGGGGCCCCAGTCACTAACTCCAACGCTTATCTTCTTTCTCTAACAGACAGGATGCATTTCTCTTTCTACCGAGAAATAGCAAGCCGTTACTCACACATCAAACGGGGTGAAGATCAGCCGCCAGCATCAGCTTCACCCTCACCCTCGTCCATTACCATCCCACTTGCCTCCTCTCTCCCTTCTTTTCCGCCTTCGCTTGAAACCCTTGTCCCATCCGCCCCCGATGAGACTGGAGTAGTCATCCCCTCCTCATCTCCCCTGTTACTTATAAACCCTATTTCTCCCATTTTCTCCCCCTCCGCCTTGGGTATCCGGAAGTCGCCCCCTCTCTCATCACAACCTGAAGATGAACCCAGATAGGTGGTGCGTCAATGCCAGTTGACTACAGACGCTTCTGCATCCCCGCCTTCTCTTTCCCCGAAACATTCCACCGCCCCTGAACCCATGGTAGTTGATATTCATCCACTGCCCATTTTCCCCTCTGCTCATAACTTGGAGAGCCCTTCACCTTCTATGGGCACTAGCCCGGGTCCTTCCACTTTTCGCCTTCCCAGTGAAGAGTTCTCCATCCCGATACTCTCTATATCTTCCTCTCCAGATTCCTCGCCAAACAAATCTCCTTCGGTAAATTCCCGCATGCCAATCTCGCAGCCAACCACATTGAGTCTTCCACCCTACACTTCTGCTCCTCCTTTCTCATCCCCTATCTCTTTGAGTCTTCTTGTGAGGGCTCCTTCTTCTTTTTCTCCTGAGACAACCGCCGACTTCCGTCTTCCCCTCCCCTATTATGAGTGAACCTTCGCCTCGGGTGTCATTCGCCCCTTCTTCTTCCTCTGCCCGGAGTCTTCGAATACTAAATTTGGAAGAAATGGTTCCTCGGATGGAAGGCCTGCGCCACGCTTTGGAACTGGTATGTTTCTCAGATTGAGTTACTTGACCTTCTTCATTTGATGCCTCCTTTTTGATATACGGCTTACAGTCCCTCACCGACTATCAAGAACTGGATCGCTCCATCCAGTAATATCAGGCTCAATCCCTGAAATGAGAGCAACAGAGGCGGGAGGATCAGACAACCGGCCAGAACCGAGAGCAATTTCTGTCTCAGCAACTGAAACAGTGCCAGGAACAACTGGCAGAGGCTCGTTCCCAACATCACAAGGATGCTGAAATTATAGCAGGATTACAAGAACAACAACAGACCCTTACAGAATTATTATCTGTCCGGCGGGACGTTCAACCAGCACAGCCTGATAAAGAGACTCCCTCTCCTCAAGAATTAGCAGACCTTCGAAAGCAGGTAGCGGAACTTCTACAGGAGAAACAAAGGGACTCTAAGGTCATCGCAAACTTGCGAATCCGACACCAGAGGGCGGAGGACAAGATAGGGGATCTCCGCACCCGCCTGTGCAAGGAGGTATAAGAAAATTCCTCCCTAATAACTTCTAGGGTGCATGCTCACGCCTGTATACGCAGGAAAGAAACATCCCTCCAGAGGCTGGGCAATGAACTGGTCCGCACTAGATCCTATACAGAGGCGGTAGAGGGAATTTCAGCTTCAATATGCCAGAACATGATGGATATGACTAATCTCCTTCAGCAGGACCAAACTTCTCGAGCAGATGACATCTCAGTCTTGGCAGACGCCATTATGGAAGTATCCCAGCGTTATAGTGAAATGCGCCGAGCCCTCCGGGAGTAACAAGAGAAGTGTCACAGGCTCCACCGGAATCGAAGTCCTGACCACCCGAATCGACAAGAACGGTTGATTATCCTGATGCGGGCCACCTATCAAGACGGGTTTAATGAGGCGGTTCGGCTGTATGCCGACCAAGGACTTCCCCCTATGAACCATCCCACTCTCTCTTTAAATTGGGAGGCCAGCTTCTGACGTTACCCTCCCGATCGTTTTAAGTTATAACTTGATGTATTGCTCCGGGACTTGGCTCCCTTTTTATCTTCTTTTCTTTTCATAACTCGCTACAAGGACTATAGCGCTACTGTAAATAACTCATCAATCAGACTTGGATTCGCTATACATCTAATCAATACAACAAATTGTCAAGTACATCCCTTCGAGAGCCCCTCAACTCCTTTTCTTTTATCCATCACTCCTTATATAGTATGAAAAGGTTTCAGATGGATAGCATTCCAGGGTCGAGGAAATTCCTTGCCTTGGCCATCCTTTAGATAATACGCTGACCCTGCTACGTGACGCGTCACTTCATAGGGCCCCTCCCAGTTTAGAGCTAACTTTCCAGGATCTCCCACAGGATTAACTTTACACAGAACCAAATCCCCCTTTTTAAATCTTCGGGGCATCACCTTTTTGTTAAAGGCTTGCTGCACTCTCCGCTTGTAAAACTCCGCTCATCTCCGCGCTGTCTCCTCTTTTCTTCCACCAAGTCTAACTCAGTGCTTCGAATAATTTGGTTTTGCTCTGGCTCATAAACTTCCACTCGGGCGCTACTTAAAAGGGTTTCCACCAGAATAACGGCCTCCATCCCGTATACCAGGCTGAAAGGAGTTTCTCCCGTTGCAGTTTTTGGTGTGGTGCGATAGGCCCACAAGATCCCAGGTGGCTCTTCCACCCAGTTCCCCTTCTGATCCCCCAGTTTAGTCTTCAACCCTTGAATAAGAATTCTATTAGTGACTTCAACTTGCCTGTTAGCTTGGGGGTGGGCTACCGAAGTGAAAGCTTGCTGGATATTGAGACTTTGACACTATTCTTTGATTTTCTTGCCCTGGAATTATTGTCTGTTATCACTAACTAACCTCCGGAGAATACCATACTGACAGACAATATTCTTCCACAGGAATTATATGATAGCATTCTCAGTAATTTTGGCAAGAGGCTCTGCTTCTATCCACTTAGAGAAATAATTCACAACTACCAATAGGAATTTCTTCTGCAATGGCGCTACAGGCATAGGACCCACTATATCCATTCCCCACTGATCAAAAGGGCATGAAGCAACTATATCTTTCATTAATTCAGCCGGTCGTTCAGACCGGTTACTATGCTTTTGATAGGCTGGGCAAGTTTGCACTATATGAGCTGCATCTTGTTGGAGGGTAGGACAAAAATATCCCGCTAACAAGGCTTTCCTTGCCAAAGCTCTCCCTCCCAAATGATTACTACAACAACCTTCGTGGATCTCCCGAAGTACCCATTCAACATCCTCCTTTCCCAAACACTTCAGCAGGGGTCATCCAAAAGATGTTTTGTATAAGTCTCCGTTCAAGAGGGTGAATCGTTTGGCTCTGCTTATTAAAGCAGATGCCACCCCTTTTTCTTCCGGGACCTTTCCATGCTGTAGATAAGCTATGATGTCAGTCCTCCAATCAAGGATCATATCAGGTTCGGGCACAGCCTCCTCCACATTGCATATCGTCAGAGAAGTGGGGATTTCCACGCAGACCGTTTCAAGTGGCTTTACTCCTTCCATCGCGCTAGCCAACCGAGTCAATTCATCCGCCTTCCTATTGTTCTCCCTTGGAATCTGCTTTAATAAGACATGATGAAAATGAGCCTTTTCTTTCTCAAAAGCCTTCAAGTATTTGTGCAGTCTTTCTTCTTGAACCGTGAAAGAGCCTTAAAGTTGTGATACCGCCAACTGAGAATCTGAGTGGATTATAATGGAGGTGACCCCTACTGCTTTAGCAGCCTGTAGTCCCGTTAGAAGGGCTTCATACTCCGCTTCGTTATTAGAGACCCGATATCCCAGGCGCATGGCTATGCACGTCTCCTCTCTATCAGGGGAAATTAACAAGACTCCAGCTCCGCTACCCGTGGATCCCGAAGAACCGTCCACAAATACATTCCATGTATTTGACCCCTCTTCTTTTGTTAACGAGCTATTTTCCGAACCAACAGGTACTTTCGCCAGAAAGTCAGCAAGCGCCTGAGCCTTGATAACGGTTTGAGGTTGGTAATGAATGTCATATTCGCTTAGTTCTACCACCCATTTAGCCAATCTTCCAGAAAAATTAGGCTTGGTGACCACCTTACCCAATTCACTATGAGTCAAAACAGTAATAGGATGAGCCAGAAAGTATGACCTCAATTTTTGGGCTGTCAAGACCAGAATATATGCCAACTTCTCCAGCTCGGTGTAACGGGATTCAACCCCCTTCAGAATATGGCTGGTATAATAAATAGGCTGTTGATGAGAACCTTCTTGCTTTAGCAAAACTGAACTAATGACTCTCTCTGAAATGACCAAGTACATCCACAACGGCTCTCCTGCCATTGGCTTGGCCAATAATGGAAGTCCGGCTAGATACTTCTTCAACTCTTGGAAAGCCAGCTCGCACTGATCGTCCCATTAAAATTTGGTAGCTTTGCACAGGATCTTGAAGAAAAGTAGCCCTTTGTCCGCTGATCTGGCTATAAACCAAGATAAGGAAACAATCCTCCCCACCAGCTTTTGAGTCTCTCGTAAATTAGTGGGTGGCTTCATATTGCACAGTGCTTGCACCTTCTCTGGGTTAGCCTGCAGCCCCTTCTCAGTTAATATATATCCCAAGAATTTCCCGCTCTTCACCCCGAACAGGTATTTTTTAGGATTTAGCTTCATATTATACCGTCTTAATGTAGCAAAAGTTTCATTTAGATCCTTAACCAAATCCCGAGTGATTTTTGATTTGACTAGGATATCGTCCACATAAACCTCCATATTTTTTCCTTTTTGCTCCTTGAAGATCTTATCCATGAGCCGTTGATATGTAGCTTTTGCATTTTTTAGGCCGAAGGGCATTACCACATAAGCATATAACCCTCCTGCCGTTACGAAACTAACCCTCTTCTGATCTTCTTTAGCCAAGGGTATTTGATGATATCCCTGGTATGCATCCATTAGAGACACCACTTCATATCCTACTGTAGAATCCACCAATTGATCAATACGAGGCAAGGGGTAGCAGTCTTTAGGGCACGCTTTATTCAAATCGCGAAAGTCAATACATATCCTCCACTGCCCAGAAGGCCTGGGGGACCAAGACTACATTGGAGACCTACTCAGGGAATTGGATTTCCTTCACATGACCCGCTTTTAACAATTTATCTACTTCCTCGGCTATAACCTTGTCCTTTTCAGGTCCAAAGTGTCTCCGCTTCTATTGGACGGGTCTGACTCCTCTGGTTATGTTGAGATGGTGTTCAACAACGCAAGGGTCAATTTCCGTAAGGTCATGCACGTCTCCTGCGAAGATGTCCTCGTTCTTCTTCAGGCAGGCCACCAACTCCTCGGCCTCCAGCTGCTGTGCCACCCGTGTGGCCTTTCCTGGAGCTATCTCCACCAGTTCCCCTTTCTCCATCTTATCCTTCTTGAGAGGAAATTCTTCCAGGACGCAGACATCAGGAATGACGATGGCCTTTCCTTTGGGGTCAACAGTTCGGGCCTTCTTCTAATCATCCCAAACCATTTGGACATAAAAGCTTCTAGCAGCTTTCTGCTCGCCTCGGACTTCTCCCACCAATTGTCCGACTGGGAATTTCACCTTCTGGTGATACGGGAAAGCCACCGCCTGAAAAATGGCAAGGAAAGGACGACCAAGAATGACATTATAAGTGGACGGAGCATCCACAATGAGGAAGGGGACCATACTAGTTTTTTGGCTGGGCTTTGTGCCCAGAGTCAGGGGCAATGAAATCTGCCCTATGGGGTGGACCACATGTCCCGCAAACCCGAAGAGGGGTGTGGCCACATCTTCTAGCTGGACATTTCCCAGCTGCATCTATCCAAAGGCCTCCTGGAAGAGGATGTTGACAGAACTTCCTGAATCAACCAATACCCTGGCCACTTCGTAGTTGGCCAGGGAAATGCGGATCACTAGGGCATCCGTATGGGGGCAGTAGGACGCCTCGGAGATCTTCCGGCCCGAACGAGACCGACGGTGCGGTTTGGACAGTCTGGTCGGTGACGATGGCTAGACTTTCCATGAGGCGGGCGTATGACTTCCGCTGTCACGCCCCGAGAGCATGCCGAGCCGAAAATCAAACGGACGACATATCCTTTGTACGTGGCAACATTTCGAGTTAATACAAGACCCGTAGGCCTACAATAACAACAATATATACATATATGAAAACAACCACAACAACATAACAACTAATTACAACAACTACATAGCGGAAACATAAAACACAACAATATCAATCCCACACATGCATACCGGTATGACTAACACATCACAACAACACGGAACCTCGACAAAATCCGAATATACATGTACATTATGAAAACTCCAAAATACAAATACACAACGGACGGAAAGCCCAAAACAAACACGGGAGCCTCGGAGGTGAGATGAGACGTCAGCCAGCGGTGCTCCAAGCCGTCACGAAGACTTCTACCTGTTACCTGGGCGATAGAAAAACCCAGGGTCTATTGGGGTGGTGAGTAAAACTCAGCAAGTAATAGAAAAACATGTATATATGTAATATCACATGTATTTCAATAACATAATCTAGAGGTACAACAGGTATATCAACATAGTATATAAATACAAGCCTATACCGTCTAACCAAATGAACAACGTAAAATGCAGACATACCTGAAGTCTGCTACGCTACTTTGATCCAACCTGAACATATATCCAACATATATATAACAGGAAGAGTAATACCAACTCATAATCTACTCATGCTACAGGTCAAGCTATCTAATGGTCTGTCCAATACATACCAGTATCCGACACAATCATATAACATACGCAAGAAGCATGCATGAATATGATGTACAATCAAATGCAGCAAGCATAATACAATCAAATGCAACATCACAATAAGCATATATATATATATAGACTGCATCTATATATGTATACTAATCACAATCATCCACATATATATATATACATGCATATATGTATATATATGGCAATATGTAAAAATGCCATAAGTCGGCAATGCAGCATGCATGGTCATGTCAGCTCACCCTAAAGCTACCACGACCCCAGTGTGGCCTCGGTGGCTCGAGCATGACAACTATCCCAACTCAACACCAACCACTACTCTCGAGTGGCCGAGTGGGCAGTATGATCGAGTAGCATATAAGCGTAAAGAGCAAGCTACACGATGGGGGTCCCTGCTGTTGGCCACTCGACAATACCACTACCATGAGTGATCGAGTGCCACACACGCAGACTACGACACGCAAATCCAACTACCACCGCCTATAGTGGTAGAACACTCTCAACCACAAGGAGACGATGCATGCAAATGACATGAATGCAATGTCTCATATACAGACATCCACCATAGACTCTCAATTCTACAGAGAATCATACCAACCAGATCAACGCACAATCTATCCTGCAGAGAGTCATACTCAACTGATAATAATACTCTCTATCCTGTAGATAGTCATACTAATCTAATCGATGCACTCTCTATCCTGTAGAGAGTCGTACTCAACTGATCATAATACTCTCTATCCTGTAGAGAGTCATACCAATCTAATCGACGCACTCTCTATCCTGTAGAAAGTCGTACTCAACTGATGGACGCACTCTCTATCCTGTAGAGAGTCATACTCATCTGATTATAACAAGCTAGGACCACCGGTCCGTAGTGACACACTAAGTATCATTCCCCTGACCATTTACACAATACATGGTCGGTGGTAACATGCAACCTAAGGGTACTAGAACTAACCCTAGGTTCAAGACATTATCTACCTACGGATGACCTTTTTGCCCAATGTACAATCAGGTTGTCATCCGGACTTTACTATTTGCACTTAACTTAAACAATTTCTAAGTTACTTACATCACCTATATGTATAACTCCTAATCATGGTAAAATAAACATGATAGCAGCAATGGAGTTAATAGCCAACGGTAAAGTATCAAGCATACGATAATAAGAGCAGGATCAAGATAATATGAACATATAACATGCTCATATCTATGTCTAAATCTGAATGCAATTACATCTACCGGACCAGGTAGGAAATTACCCACCTGCTATGGAGACTTATCTGAGAATCTCCACGCCTGGAATCCTATTCCAAATTAAGGTCCTGCAATTAAAATACAAATAACAACAAATTCTATCATTAGTCCAATAATGGTATCAAGTCCCAAATCAAGTCTAAATCCTAATTAGCTAACCAACACATACACTGATACCATTACTGATTGAATCTACTATTTAATCAGATCCAACCCCACCATTATCACAACCTCCATCTATTAACAGTTAATTAACAAATTAATCACCACACAACTATAAACATAATATCCATATCATTACATAACCCAATTTACTTACCAATTTCTTAAGCTTCATCCCACTGCTTCAAATATGAAGTCTAATGCCTTCTTCCTCAGATTATCACCACAACTACAGTACACCAATCTTCCTCTTCGAAATGATGAAGCAACCCCATGTTGCTTGTCCAGAATTATCCCAGCACAACTCTAATGTATTTTAGTGCCTGCAACAGAAATTAAACTTGTAAGCTGTGATTTACCGATCTAAACTTTTAGATCATCAAGAGATAGAGTTTCTTCCCGTTTACCTCAATTTTAACAACAAGCATATAAACAGACTTACCAGCCATCAACTATGGTCGATCTACAAATCTACCCTCAATTGGGCACAGCGATGCTAGGCGATGAAGCTGTCGCTTACAGTGGAACTCAATGGCGAACGCTGCTGTTAGGGTTAATAGAACACGGTAAGGAACAAGGCATCCATGCTCAATGTCGCAACAAGAAGGCGGCAGCTCGTGGCACTTCACAACGAGGAAGAAGCTTGAACGGAGGGGTGTGGACCTTAATAAAGGTGTCGATTGCAGGGGATCAACAACGACGGAGCCACTCGCAAGCGGAGAGGGGTCGATGGTGACAATGATTTGGTCACGAGAAAGGGCATCGACAAGGGCATTACTCGCAGTGAGGATCGACTCCTTGACTTCAACAAGGATCACCCCCAAGCAGTGGCTGGCAGCCGACCAATCGCTCTGGCGGCGGTGCAGCGAGCTCAGGTGACGACGACAACCGATCGCTCCGGTGGCTTGAGGGGAAGTGGAGAGGACGATGCGCGACGGATCAGGCAGGCGACGAGCGTGTGATGGCTGCACAACAGAGACAATCGACGGCTAGGCAAGGGGGAAACGAAGGCAGCGGTTATGAGGCGGCAGAGTCTAGCTGCGTGACGACCGACGGAAGTGAACTCGAGCAACGATCCAGCGAAGATAGAGTGGAGATCGGCTGGATCGGGTGGAGATCGACACCGACGATAGCAGCTCTCGCTGTGACGGTGAGTGGCACGGCGAGCGACGAGAGGCAGAGAGACCTCGAGCGACAGAAAGAGCACGAGAAGATCGCGAGAGGGAAAGAGAGGGAGGTCGCTGCGGTGGAAGATGGGTAGGCTTGCGATCGGGAGAGGATATGAAGAGAAGAAGAGGATCGGGCAAACGAAGGAAAACTGTCGATCGGGGAAGAGGGAAAACGGAAGAAATATAATAGGTTTTTAATTAAATCTATTAATTCCCAGCAGATAGTCTAAATAGGCTTTATAAAAGCCTATTCGCTTTATCCCCATGAAATGTCCATAGAACCTCCGTTTAAATCTAGAAAAATTTCTAAAAATTCCTGAAAAAATTTCCCAAGGTAATTCTTTAATTAACAAAGGGTTTTTTTTCCGGTATTTTACATTCTCCCCCACTAATAAAAATTTGGTCCCCAAATTTCATACTTACATACGAGAACCTTCTCAAGAGATTTCTTGAACTACTACCTGCCTCAAGTGAACAAATGAGGATATCGAGCTCGGATAGTATCTTCCAGCTCCCAAGTAGCCTCCTCATCGATATGATGCTGTCATCCGACCTTTACGAGTCTGATGGTTTTCGTCTCACTACTATCGCTCCTTGCGACCCAGGATCCACCCTGGAATCTTCTCGTAAGTCGCATTAGACTGAGGTAGAATTCGGAACCTCTTTCAGAACATGATCAACATGCGACACGTATTTCCTCAGTATAAAAATAGAAAATACGTTGTAAGCACCCACAAGTGTCGGAGGTAAAGCCAACTGATAAGCTACACCTCCATAATCAACGACACAAGATCTGAATAGATCCTCCAATGTCTAAATGATACACTCAAACTGTTCATCTGTCTGCGGATGAAACGTTGCACTAAGCCGAAGCTCTGTGCCCATAGTCTGGTGCAGACTCTGCCAAAATCGCGAGGTAAACCGCGAATCTCTATCCGATATGGTACTTAAAAGTACCCCACGCAATCTGATAATCTTTCGGTGATACAACTCTACCAGATGATCTAATGGATCTGGCCCACCAATAGGCAGAAAGTTAACTGATTTGGTTGGTTGATCCACGATCACCCATATCGCATCATGTTCTTTACGGGTTCTAGGTAATCCCACAATGAAATTCATAGTGATATGCTCCCACTTTCATTCTGGAATCGAAATTTCCTGGAGCAATCCATTGGGTTTCTAATGTTCAACCATCACCTGCTGGTATACTAAATATCCAGCAACAAAATCTACAGTATCTCTCTTCATACCGTTCACCAGTATAAGCATTTCAACTCTCGGTACATCTGAGTACCTCAAAGGTATATAGCCCATCTCGAATGATGTGCTTTCTGTAGCAACTCTTTCTTAAACACTGCAACTCCGGAACCCACTATCCTTATCAGAGACGGGGAGTTATTTTCTCAAAAGAGAAATCCATCAATCATCCAAGATACACTCCACACACGCTGTAAATGCATGGAAGACTATAGCAATCAATCTCCTTTGTTGCAATTGTTGCAACTGTTCGCGCTCCAGCAACTCTATAGTAGCTACCCAGTAGCTAGTCAAAATCCCATGAGCATTCCTGCTCCATACAATTACAAATCCAGATAATAACTACTAAAGTCACGTCATGTATATGACAGACTATCTCGTAGTTTCTTAACTGTCGTAGGCATAAGATATGCCTCATTCATCTGCATCGGAATCATTCCGATCCCTGAAACGACGCATCTGCGTACAACATCCTTGTATTCACTCCGGAAGGTTTAACTAATACTCATGTAAAAGTTAACCACCGTCTAAGTCCTGTAAACTGGTTTCACCAGCTTCCGACTAAATGATTTCCATCACTCTCTTGGTCAAACAAGTCCGTGGTATAGTAATGTCAAACATTCTATCCACATCTACAGAATTAACCAAAACATACAAGGAAAACCACCATCTACGGTGGTCGAGTGCGCAACTCCAACAACCATAAATTGATCCAATCGTGTCTCGGATACACGATTCTCAAATCCAGTGGCAACTAAATCGTTAATTAGTCTAACAACTTAATCAAAACTCATAAAATTCATACTAAGTATGAAATTATCGTCTTTACACACCTGCATCCTCTTTACTCTTCACTGATGATATATCAATCATCACAACGACAATGATACTTATATGACACCATGTCACTACCATATCAACGCTCCAGTCGTAAACCAACCTTAGAGTATACACAGGCGTTATTGGCTGATCTAAGTAGATCATTCATACTCAACGAAGGATACTTACTTTCAACAACTATCACATTCCATCATCGATAATCGATGCATACTTTCAAAGGTCCATCTCTCTTTTAACAAAGAGTTCCGGATCTTCTCAAGGAGGAATATTGGGATAGATAAATATCCCCTCCAACATCTTCTATAATTGCAACTCACATTCTTCCAATTCCTATAGTGTTTAACAACACTGATACCAACAAAACTATCACTCGGTATGTGATCTTTGATTCTAGAACTATTTCTGCAATCATTTCGATCGCCTACTCCACTTGTCTATGCAGCAGCAAGGCTAGGAGTTCATCCGAACTACATCTGAATACTATCGGATTATTCGCACATCCGAGAGAAATATCGTACCAAACTTCCAATAATTTGACCATCCGTAAGGATATGTCTACAGAAACAGTATGTCTATCAAAGTCTAAGGGCATCCCTTGACTTCTTAATTGTTGATCCACATCTCACCTGACGGTAGAGATACCCTCGACCCACAAGTCGATGCATAGGAATCCTTCTAATCCCAACTAATAATGTTCTAAACATAGATACCTGTAACTACAAGCATCTCTTAATATATTAACCTTGAGGGTAACTAAAGTAATACCCTGAACAATCCATTATTTGTCGATCTGATTCAAAGGCTTCTCGCAAGTCTCGGCCTTTCTCCGAAGAGGAAAAGATCAGATCCAACAGTTCGCGACAAAGCTGTCGCATTTCTGCGATAAATAATCCGGAGATTTTCCAAGATCATCTGATCCCCATCACTCAATCCTATGAGCTGTAACTGTAGAATACCGTATAGCTACGACCATCGTCGTATATTCTCTCCTCTGTACCAAGCAAATCATATCTGGAGGTAACTGTTGTTGTCTGCATGGGTCTTCTGTGGATACTATTGCTTTTGTGCGGATCTCTGCTGAAGGGGAGTATCAAGGAACTCCAACTACGCCTGAGGTAGTAGGTTGTTGCTGATCAGATAACCCAATCTTCGGTGTTGATCTCTGCTGTCGAGACTGTGCATCATCCTCTTGGAACACCATTGGTAGTCTTCAACTGAGTCTTCAAAGTACACCTCCTCCACTGTACTGGTTGCTCACAATAGCAACAGATGAACTGATCCAATGGATTATCTAACTTCATGTGTCTTTGTGATCTGCACTGCACGCACACAATCCCTTCGAAGTCTTTGTTCTGATTTTGCTGATATCCACGAGAACATCCTGATGATTTGCGGTTGGTCTTCTATAATCAGAAAATAGCTCAAAGCCTATGACTCTGATCTTGCTCCTTTATCCCACAGTCGGAGACTTCTGACTCTATTAAGTTGACCTGCAATATTTGCTTACCGGTCTCCAACTCTTAAACCCTTGTACGGAGTCATTTCTAAACTCCTATCTCAATCCAACGTCTTCCGGCAGGATCTGGTAGAAGATCCCGGCAGCCTAATCCAACTATAATCCAATAACTTTGGGCGGCTTAAATTATCCATTCATCTCCTTGAGCTATTAGGTGGTCGTAACCTCTGCAAGTCTCACGACTCTACACAGTACACTATTACAAACCGATCACCCTTTCTTGAAGCTCAAGAATTCCTTACAATGTGTCACCAAAAGTGACACGGGGAAATACTCTCTTTCAACACCACCAAACCATGATCAAGTGATATATTATTCCCCGAAGATTAATTTTTGCATTTACCACCAACTACCGGCTTGATCCCGATAATGGTATGTAAACAACTCTTCTTTCTCGGTATAACATGAGTTAAGTAATCAAAAGTACACTCAAAGTTATACAACTCAATATGAACAACTCAGGGATAGAATCCCTATGAAACATCGTAACCTAGCCTTCTACTATCTGCATCAACAATAGTCCACTTGTCTTGTCCATTACCCAACCGGTAATGATCTGACTAGCACCGTTAGTGAAAATCTCTAAGACTGAAATCTCTGATTTCAACCAGAAATGTGATGACTTGACCTCTATTTTCAGACTCGGTATCAGTCGGCTCTCAAAGGTAAATCACCTTTTTGACACAGGTTCAAGACTCACGGACTTAACAGGTCGTTCCCGTGGTCAACTAATACCACGATTATGAATAATAACTAGTATACTACAGGTTATTCCCTGTTATTAACATTAAAAGCATAGTCAACTAAAACCGGGAGTATAAACCCTAAAGATAAATCCAGTTGGCCGCCTCGGTGGACGACCCCTACTACAAGTCTACACAGGTGTCATAACTCTACTGTATACACCTACTGATCAAGTTTAGATAAATATCTACTAAATCATAAGTTATCAGGAATTCTTACCTCGTGCTGCTTGGAGCTCAGGCCGCTGTCCATCTCATCTCAGAAACCAAAACCGAATAAATCGACTCCCGAGAATCCAAGACTTGACACAAAAACAACATCATATGACATCGCAGAACCTAGGGCTCTGATACCACTAAAGTTGTCACACTCCGAGAGCATGCCGAGCCAAAAATCAAACGGATGACATCTCCCCTGTACGTGGCAACATTTCGGGTTAATACAAGGCCCATAGGCCCACAATAACAACAATATATACATATATGAAAACAACCACAACAACATAACAACTAATTACAACAACTACATAGCGGAAACATAAAACACAACAATATCAATCCCACACATGCATACCGGTATGACTAACACATCACAACAACACGGAACCTCGACAAAATCTGAATATACATGTACATCATGAAAACTCCAAAATACAATACACAACGGACGGAAAGCCCAAAACAAACACGGGAGCCTCGGAGGTGAGATGAGGCGTCGACCAAGCGGTGCTCAAGTCTCACGAAGACTTCTACATTGCTACAGGCGACGGAAAAACCCGAGTGTTGGGGTGGTGAGTAAAACTCAACAGGTAATAGAAAAACATGTATATATGTAATATCACATGTATTTCAATAACATAATCTAGAGGTACAATAGGTATATCAGTATAGTATATAAATACAAGCCTATACCGTCTAACCAAATGAACAACGTAAAATGCAGACATACCTGAAGTCTGCTACGCTACTCTGATCCAACCTGAACATATATCCAACATATATATAACAGGAAGAGTAATATCAACTCATAATCTACTCATGCTACAGGTCAAGCTATCTAATGGTCTGTCCAACACATACCAGTATCCGACACAACCGTATAACATACGCAAGAAGCATGCATGAATATGATGTACAATCAAATGCAGCAAGCATAATACAATCAAATGCAACATCACAATAAGCATATATATATAGACTGCATCTATATATGTATACTAATCACAATCATCCATATATATATATATACATGCATATATGTATATATATGGCAATATGTAAAAATGCCATAAGTCGGCAATGCAACATGCATGGTCATGTCGACTCACCCTAAAGCTACCACGACCCCAGTGTGGCCTCGGTGGCTCGAGCATGACAACTGTCCCAACTCAACACCAACCACTACTCTCGAGTGGCCGAGTGGACAGTATGATTGAGTAGCATATAAGCGTAAAGAGCAAGCTACACGATGGGGGTCCCTGCTGTTGGCCACTCCGACAGTCACTACCCATGAGTGGTCGAGTGCCACACACGCAAGACTACGACACGCAAACCCAACTACCACCGTCTATAGTGGTAGAGTGCGGCACCACAATGCTCTGCCCTCACACTGGTTACTCCTATGAGTAACCGTGGAGGCAGGATGACTGGCGACACTCTCAACCACAAGGGAGACCTCGTCGCCAGCATGCATGCAAATGACATGAATGCAATGTCTCACATACAGACATCCACCATAGACTCTCTATTCTACAGAGAATCATACTAACCAGATCAACGCACTCTCTATCCTGCAGAGAGTCGTACTCAACTGATCATAATACTCTCTATCCTGTAGAGAGTCATACTAATCTAATCGACGCACTCTCTATCCTGTAGAGAGTCATACTCAACTGATCATAATACTCTCTATCTTGTAGAGAGTCATACCAATCTAATCGACGCACTCTCTATCCTGTAGAAAGTCGTACTCAACTGATGAACGCACTCTCTATCTTGTAGAGAGTCGTACTCATCTGATTATAACAAGCTAGGACCACCGGTCCGTAGTGACACACTAAGTATCATTCCCCTGACCATTTATACAATACATGGTCGGTGGTAACATGCAACCTAAGGCTACTAGAACTAACCCTAGGTTCAAGACATTATCTACCTACGGATGACCTTTTTGCCCAATGTACAATCAGGTTATCGTCCGAACTTTACTATTTGCACTTAACTTAAATAATTTCTAAGTTACTTACATCACCTATATGTATAACTCTTAATCATGGTAAAATAAACATGATAGCAGCAATGGAGTTAATAGCCAACGGTAAAGTATCAAGCATACGATAATAAGAGCAGGATCAAGATAATATGAACATATAACATGCTCATATCTATGTCTAAATCTGAATGCAATTACATCTACCGGACCAGGTAGGAAATTACCCACATGCTATGGAGACTTATCTGAGAATCTCCACGCCTGGAATCCTATTCCAAATTAAGGTCCTGCAATTAAAATACAAATAATAACAAATTCTATCATTAGTCCAATAATGGTATCAAGTCCCAAATCAAGTCTAAATCCTAATTAGCTAACCAACACATACACTGATACCATTACCGAT
Source organism: Wurfbainia villosa (assembly GCA_025175895.1). NCBI lineage: Eukaryota > Viridiplantae > Streptophyta > Magnoliopsida > Zingiberales > Zingiberaceae > Wurfbainia > Wurfbainia villosa. Next base: position 101,264,996 of record CM046000.1, on the reverse strand, counting down.
TGAATCTACTATTTAATCAGATCCAACCCCACCATTATCACAACCTCCATCTATTAATGGTTAATTAACAAATTAATCACCACACAACTATAAACATAATATCCATATCATTACATAACCCAATTTACTTACCAATTTCTTAAGCTTCATCCCACTGCTTCAAATATAAAGTCTAATGCCTTTTTCCTCAGATTATCACCACAACTACAGTACACCATTCTTCCTCTTTGAAATGATGAAGCAACCCCAAGTTTCTTGTCTAGAATTATCCCAGCACAACTCTAATGTATTTTAGTGCCTGCAACAAAAATTAAACTTGTAAGCTGTGATTTACCGATCTAAACTTTTAGATCATCAAGAGATAGAGTTTCTTCCCGCTTACCCCAATTTTAACAACAAGCATATAAACAGACTTACCAGCCATCAACTATGGTCGATATGCAAATCTACCCTCAATTGGGCACAGCGATGCTAGGCGATGAAGCTGTCGCTTACAGTGGAACTCAATGGCGAACACTGCTGTTAGGGTTAATAGAACACGGTAAGGAACAAGGCATCCATGCTCAATGTCGCAACAAGAAGGCGACAGCTTGTGGCACTTCACAGCGAGGAAGAAGCTTGAACGGAGGGGTGTGGACCTTAACAAAGGTGTCGATTGCAGGGGATCAACAACGACGGAGCCACTCGCAAGCGGAGAGGGGTCGATGGTGACAATGATCTGGTCACGAGAAAGGGCATCGACAAGGGCATTACTCACAGTGAGGATTGGCTCCTTGACTTCAACAAGGATCACCCCCAAGCAGTGGCTGGCGGCCGACCAATCGCTCCGGCGGCGGCGTAGCGAGCTCAGGTGACGACGACAACCGATCGCTCCGGTGGCTTGAGGGGAAGTGGAGAGGACGATGCGCGACGGATCGAGTGGCGGCGGCGTGTGATGGGCACACTGTGAGACAATTGGCGGCTAGGCAAGGGAAGCGAAGGCGGCGGATTATGGCGGCGAGTCTAGTGCGTGGCGACCTCTGGCGAACTTCGAGCAGCGACTCGAGCAACGATCGTAAGATAAGTGGAGATCAATTTGGATCGACGGATCGACACGATACGTTTCCTTGCAGGACGGTGACGATGAGCGACGGGAGAGATCTCGGCGGCGAGAGCGCGAGAAGATCGCGAGAGGGAAAGAGAGGGAGGTCGCTGCGGTGGAAGATGGGTAGGCTTGCTATCGGGAGAGGATATGAAGAGAAGAAGAGGATCGGGCAAACGAAGGAAAACCGTCGATCAGGGAAGAGGGAAAACGGAAGAAATATAATAGGTTTTTAATTAAATCTATTAATTCCCAGCAGATAGTCTAAACATGCTTTATAAAAGCCTATTCGCTTTATCCCCATGAAATGTCCATAGAACTTCCGTTTAAATCCAGAAAAATTTCTAAAAAATCCTGAAAAAATTTCCCAAGGTAATTATTTAATTAACAAGGGGTATTTTTTTTCCCGGTATTTTACATCCGCGCCCGATTGGAGTCTCCGTCAGTGGGTCCTCCTGCAATGACATGAATAACCCTCGTGTGAGGGCGTTATTTGGATCGGATGATGGGCCCTCACCCGATGGGCCTCCTTGAGAGATAATCTCCTGGGACGGGGTTTGGGGGTCCGGAGGGAAAGTGACTTGTGGTGGTTGGTTATATGGCCCAGGACGAGCCACATTGGGTCGTTGCCCCCGTCGTGCCGACCCTCCCGTCTGAGGCCGCAATTGTGGGTAGGCAGCTCGGAGGTGCTCCAACTCCTCCTACAGCGGGCCACTGGCGTGGCCGTACTCCATGTGGTATTGGTAGAAAAATGGGGCGGGAGGATTGCGAGGTATTCCCCGGTACCCTGAGGGTCGCTGTAGTAGACCCTGTTGATCATAGAATTCCATCTCCCGCTCCTTCCAAATCCTTGCAGGAAGAACTATATCGGCAACCATGATCTGCAATGGCTGCTCGGGGCGAGCACCCTGTAGCAACAAACGAGGCCTGGGAGCCTCCAGCAAAAGAGGTCGTGCATATCCCCGCCGGAGAGGCGCTTGAGGAGCGACGGGGCGATTTCTTTCGGCAGGTGCGGTTGCGGCAGCGCGTTCGGCCCTCCGCACTTTCAGTCCTTCTTCTTCGTTAATGAATTTTTCTACACAGCTTAACAACTCCTCGTAGCTGTTAGCGGGCTTTCTCAAAAGGGAACTGAGGAAGGGGCCCTCCCTCAGCCCGTGCGGGATGGCTACTCTGAAAGCCTCCGACCTCGCGGAAGGGATGCTTCTGGCGGCGGAGGTGAACCGATGAAGATACCCTCTAAGTGATTCTGATGGGCCCTGCGTAATGTGCAACAGGATAGAGGCGTTGTGCTTATACGCCTTGCAGCTGGCGAACTCTTGGCGAAACATCCCCTGAAAATCAGCAAAACAAGTGATAGACCCCGGGGGCAGGGTATTGAACCATTTTTGTTCCAAACCGGTTAAGGTGGTCCGGGAGACTCGACACTTGAGGCGTCGGTGTAGCAGTGGAGCGAGGCCACTCCAGCAAATTGCGATAGATGTTCTTCCAGATCTGTTGAACCATCATACTTCTCTACTTGGGGATTCCGGAAGTAGGATGGGGGAACTTCTGAAAGAATATCCATGGTAAAAGGGCTGGGCTCATAAACCTCTGGAGCCCTAGTTGATCGTCTTTCGCCTTGTTCCTCTTGTCGTTTCTGGGGTAATGGTATAATATTCTGATGGGCTCGCCCTCCCAGCCCCTCTCCCGGCAATACTTCAATGTTAGTGGTTGTACGAGGTGGAGGGGGCACCTCTGGTGGTGGTCCTCGAGAAGAAGGTTCACCAGAATGAGGATGAAGATATCCCGTCCTTCTCCTTTCTCTGGCGAGAGCCTCAGTCACGGCGTTGTCCACCAGGGCTCTCAGTTGTGATGGTAGTATTGTAATGGGGGTTTCCTCCGCTGCGGAGGCAACTGGGTGTTGTATCTCTTCTGGCTGCATCTCTACGCCTTGCTCAAATGTTTCCCACAGACGACACCAACTGATGCGGCGAAGAAGAGCTGTTGACTCCCTTCCGATGCGATGAAACACAAAGGAAGCTTATGGGGTTCTCTCCGGCCGCAACAGTAAAGATGAAAGCGTAAAGTAGAGAAGCGCAAACCAATACAGACAATAAAACCAAGACACAGGATGTAACGTAGTTCGGAATAAGGATTCCTACTCCACGGAGGTGAGCTCTCTCTCTCACCGAATGCTGTGCCAAAGCACTTTCACTACGAATGTCCTCCTTCACAGAAAGGAAACTTTCAGAGGTGGAGGACAAAACCTCTTACAGTTAAATCAAGATACAAGGAAGAATACACGAAAGGTGAAGATCACTACTCTCCTTCTCCGGCGAGGCGGTAGCCCTCCTTCTCCCCAATGCGTCTTCGTTTCTTGCTGGTTGGAATAATGCGGATTCCTCCTCCTCTGTCTTCCCCTTTCCTTTTATTCTCCTCCTCTGATCAGTTGTTGTCTCACAAGCTTTCCCCCATCGTACACGTGGCCACCACGTCCACCTGGAGAATAATTCTGTTACAGATGCGAGGAGCGAAGGCTCCTCGGAATATTGTGTTGGGACCCCCCTTCTATTGTATAACATCTTCTCATCTACATTTTGGGAAATAGGCTAGCCTATCCCTTTCGACCATTTGTCTTCAGTGAAACCATTCTAGACCTATAGCTCACGTGTGACATAGCCTTTGAGCTCTTCAGGGGCCCGAACCAACTCCCCTCCTTTCCGCACTAAACTACTTCCGAACGAACTAGGTCGAGTCAATTTTCATCCGTCCCATCTGCTTCTAGGCTTATCAAGCCGAACCGATTTTCGTTCATCTTCTAGCGAAGCGATCTCCTTCTTTGCTTCGCCGTGTCAATTACCTCAGCTGGTCCTTCCGTTCCAATTATCTCAAATAATCGCGCCCGAACCATTCTTCCTTATCTTCTTCGGCGAACCGATTATTTGGTTTGGGTAGGGTATTACGTGCGAGCCCTCTTACTCAATTCATAGAGAAAAAGGTAACCACGGTATCAATTTGCCAATATATTTTTTTTAAATTAACAGAGTAAAATCTATGTATAGAATTTGGTAATATTTTATCATTTCTTTTTCTACCTACTGTATCTACTTGACTTGCTCCAAAAAGAGAACAATGGTGCTGCTATTGAATGTTGTTTTGTTTCCTATTTTTTATTCCGCAGTTGTGTTTCTGGTATGTCAGGAAATCTGTCTCTGAAGTTCAATGTACATTCATATTATTTTGATGATCCATCGGAATAGTTTTGCAAATTTGTTATAGTTACTAATCCATGCACAATAACTTGAACAAAGCTAATGATATTTTGCTAGGTTGTAGCTATCATTTATGCTATGATGACAACTAGATACGCAGATATGAGGCAGATGAGGGCAATTCGAGTTCTACCTATGTTTGTTTTGCCTGGTTTATCTTTTGTTATCTATTCAACACTTATAAGCTTCATGAGAATGAGTAAATATCTCAGACTCTACACTTGAACATGACCTTCCTATTTCTTATATTTTTCTTCAATATAAAATTTTTAGAGCTTCCTTTGATAATTGATGGTGCTTGCTTCTTTGGATCACCAAGATCCCCCTTCCTCTCTTTATGAATGGCTGGATCTGACACCGAGAGAGAGACTTGGAAGGGAACATATTAGCTACAAGAGTCACCCTTGATCTTAGGATTGAGCTGAGTCTGCTTAAGGGTTGGCCGACTTACCGATGCGGCTACTCCGACGCTCAAGTCAGTATGAGTGTGAGAAGAAAGTAATGAACTGGAAAAGAAGAGAGATCTCAGGGATACCAAATGGAGAAGAAACAATCATCCCCGGGTTCGTCCTCCTCTGCCCTTTTATAGATGGATCAACTGCCTTCTCCTTGAGGTGAATTTACCTTAACGCCCTTTACCCAGCTGTCCTCGCAATCGTTTTTCTCGCCTATATTCAAAATATCTTTCTCGATCGCTTCATGCGTCCTTGGATCCTCTACCAAATATTTAAACTCATAAAATATAAACAATTGATAAAATATCTCATTAATCATGTTTTATCCTCCCTAAACTCCCCCTATTATCCTTAAATATTCTCTCCACCTTATCGTACCAAATACAAGAGGAATTCCAGGATTCTTTACATAGCTCGGGAGATACACATACTGTCCTGGAAATACACGTACTACCCTGGACTGTTCATACTGTCCTAGAAATACACATACTATCCTGGAATTATTCACACTGTCTTGGAAATACACCGGTTCTAAAATTAACCACACTGCCCTGACACTACACAAAACTGCTTTGGAACTACACATACTGTTCTGGAAATACACATGCTGCTCTGAAGCTGTTCACATTGTCCTGAAAATACACATACTGCCCTGGAATTATTCACACTGTCTTGGAAATACACGTACTGCCATGGACTGTTCACACTGTCCTGGAAATAGACCTACTTCTCTGGAACTAACCAAACTGTTATGAAAATACACCTACGGCTCTAGAATTACACATACTGCTCTGGAACTGTCCAAACTGTCATGGAAATACACCTATTGCTCTAGAATTACACATACTGCTATAAAACTGTCCAAACTATTCTGGAAATACACATACTGCCCTAGAAATATACAAACTGCCCTGGAAATACACATACCGCCCTGAAAATACATAAGCTATCCTGAAAATACCCATACTGCCCTGGAACTGTTCACACTGTCCTAGAAATACACCTATTGCTTTGGAACTAACCATACTGTCCTGGAAATACACCTACTGCTCTGGAATTAACCATACTGTTCTGGAAATACACCTACTGCTCTGGAATTACACATACTGCCCTGAAACTACACATACTTCCCTGAAACTGTTCACACTGTCCTGAAAATACACCCATTCTGAAATTAGCTACACTGCCCAGGCACTACACAAAATTGCCCTGGAACTGCACATACTGTCCTGGAAATACACATACTGCTCTGGAACTGTTCACACTGTCCTGAAAATACACATACTATCCTAGAACTGTTCATACTGCTCTGGAAACTCCGACTCCATCATAAGTTCCCCCTCTTTAGTAAAACTGAAGAGCAAAGTTGAGTGAAATTTTACAAGTGTCTACAACAAAAAATTTCTCTATCTTAACTGAAAAAAGACCCCCTACCCATCATAAGTTCCCCCTCTTTAGTAAAACTGAAGAGCGAAATCGAGTGAAGTTTTACAAGTTCCCATGAATACGCAGACACTGTCATATTAAACTTCCACCCCACATCTACCATACCGTTATACCAAATATGGATCCCTACATATTGTATGAGGCACTACACCACGACTAATATATGAGATATTTCATACTTAAGATATTGTTTGAGGCGCTTATGCCCTAAATTCTGTATGAGACGTTTATGCATTAGAATACTGTAAAAGACATTTGCCTTAGAAATACTGTAGGAGGCATTGAGCCATATTAGCATGTTACCTGTCCATTATATCTGACGTTATAGCTTTCCATGGGGAAAATAAATATCTAGCCCTTAGACTTTTATAGGAGAGCCATAAGAATCCCATACATATGTCATATAGAGACGTTATAGTTCCCCGTGGGGGCATAAAGCTATCTAGCCCTTAGGCTGTTATAGTAGGCACGAAACCTGAGTTAGTTTCCAACACTTAAAAGGAATAATACCAAACTTATCATACCTTAGAAATAATACCATTGAAATAAGAAAAAAGGAATTTCGACCATGCATAATAACCATATATACCAATGTCATTAATAATTGCCCAAGAGAACAAAAATACCAATAGCCCTTTGTATAAGAATGTAACATAATCCCGGATTATACCAAACACACCATACCCTAGAAAAATTTTTATAACCACTTTGCATAAAAGGATATAAAAAACCCTTCCACCTTCATGTAAATCATAACCTTTTATTACAAACCACCAGATAACCTGACATCCTTTAGAAAAATTAATAACCTTCCCAAAAAACACTCCCATCAACCTCTAAACTCCATAATAAGCACCAAAAGCAAGGAAACTTTCCTCCAAAAATATTAATTAAACTACTTTAATGCAACCCACGTTTAACTACTATATACCACTCCTTCCCTTGCCAATTTCCCTCTGTTCCCCTGCGATTCTCCTCAAAAAACCTAACCCCTTCTCCTCCATGGCCTTATCGTCTTTCACCGTTCCTTGGTACGAAACCACACCCAACCTACTCTCCTTCAACCATTCCTTTTTTCTCCGCGACCCAAATACCTCCCCGAAGATTCTACCATCGTCATCCCCAATCACTCCCAACGCCCCCATCTACCTCCGGCTGGAACCATCACCCTATTCACAGGGTAGCTGGAAGGAGGCCTCCGTCTCCCCCTCCCAAAACCTCTCTATCATATTCTTTTCTACTATGGTATTCCAGTCAACCAATTAATGCCCAACTCCCTTCGCATCCTAGTAGGCATCATTATCGTCTTCCATCACCTCAACATCCCACAAGTACCCCACATATTTCACTGCCTCTACCAACTGAAAATGGTCGACCACGGTGTTTTTGTTAGGACCCTTGGAATGGCTAGAGGGGGGGTGATTAGCCTTTCTTCTTTTCTACAAAAAATGTTAGCGGAAGCAATACAAAATATAAACACAAATCAAAGCAAGAACAAAGCTAACACCCGATGTACGTGGTTCGGAGATGACGCTCCTACTCCACGGCAATCCGTAAGGTGGATTAGCCCTAATCAACCTTCACTAGCACCTCCTTTGGATGAACCAAGGTGGAGAAACCTTTCTTACAATGCTCTCCTCTTCTTTACAATGATGGATGATCAAGAACAAGAGAAGAGGAGGATTTAAATCACTAAAAACACTTGGAAGGCTTGGTGAGCACGAGAGTATAGTTAGGAGCAAGAGCACTAGCTTCACCAAGCTCCCCATGACCCCTTTTTATAGAAGAGGGGCTATTTTTTTCGTTGGGCGTCGATCAGTCGACTGATGCATACCATCACGATCGCCGCCAACGGCCAAACGCGATCTCGCGGGAGATTCGTAGCCGCAATTTCCAACGGCCAGGTGATCAGTCGACTGATCCCTCCATCAGTCGACTGATGGGGTGATCAGTCGAGTGATCAAGGCGAATGACAGTGAGGCGCATTCGTGGCGATATTTTCCTTGATCGATCGATGCCCTTGGCGGTGATCGATCGATCACCGATCGCTCGACCAAGGCTGATCGATGGTCGTGGTTTCATCCTCGACTTAGTCGAACGACGATCGGGCCGATCGATACATCGTATCGATCCGATGATACTCATCAAGTATGAGTAATTCATACTTGATTTTATACCCTAGACCTAGACTCAACCTTCTAGCTCCTCAATAAGCCTTGCGCCTTCAGGATCCCTCCGAGTCCGCGACTTGTTCATCCTTTGCGCTTTGCTTCCAAGAGCTTCCTTCGGTTTCGTCATGTCTTGGGTTGCCAAATGCTTGGACTTTACGCCGCCAAGACTACAAGCTTGGACTTATGCTGCCAAGACTTTACTTTGGACTTCCTTTGCCAAGGTTCACTTTGGACTTTATGCTGCCAAGACTATAAGCTTGGTCTTATGCTGCCAAGTCCATCCCTTGGACTTCCTTTGCCAAGATCATACTTGGACTTCCTTTTACCAAGTACTTCATCCTTGGATTTTCCTATCATTTAAACACATTCGTAATTAGATCACAAGATATTGCCTAACTTAGATGATTAGCCAAACATCAAAACATATAAATGCTTGGAGCATTGTTGCACCAACAATCTCCCCCTTTTTGATGTTTGACAATCATTTAAGTTAGGTCTTTAAAGATACACACATAATCATCTAACTTAAGCATTCCTTCTCCCCCTTTGACATACATCAAAAAGAGAAGGATGAAAGAATTAAGAATGTTGGATCTTGGACTAAGGTATTAGATTGAAATTAAGCTCCCCCTTAATCCAAGATAGGATGTAAATTAGATTTGAAGCAAAGCATAATCTAAAATTCAAAAGTTAAATCCTAACTTTGCACCAACAATGGTTTTGGGGATAAAAGGATATAATTTATTGAAACTTCCCCTAAACCATCAGATTAAGCGATCCTAAAACTTCGTTTATACATAATATTATCATACTAGAGTGTTAGGACATCAAAAATACACCAAATATCAGAAAATGGACCTTATTATCAGAAAACTAATCACTACTACGAAATCGAAATTTCAGCCTTTTCAGCCCATTTTCAGAAATGCGGTAGAAATTCCAAAAATCTCGAAAAATCGTGAAATTTTGCGTACACATTTCTGAAATCATACTTTATTAAGGAAAAATAATTTGAAAAATATATGTTTTCCAGATTTCAAGATTGATACAAACTTGGAAACTTACAAAGGTTCTAAAGACTTTTCAAACTTTGTATTACTTTTGTGATTCACTTGAAAACTGTTTTCCAAAATATAATGAATATAGTTTAAAATATATATGATTTGGAATTTCCAACCATGTTCTTAGAGCTATGTACTCATTACTTGAATACAAGCCTTCCCAATGGTTGGTCCATAAGGTATTTATGTCTCTAGGTGTGTCATTGGCTCATAGTAATGCATCATAACAAGCATGATGAGCCAAGTACACCTTCCCTATCATCTCACATGGTTCTAAGTATCTCAATACAAAAATCAAGGTTTCTTAAGGCTTTTTGTGAGATGTATCAAGGTATAAAGATAACATATAAACATGGGATCATGCAAACCTAGAATTTTACTCTACAAAACACATACCAAGCTCTCTCCTTAAAGATGAAAATTCATTTTCGGGAAGAGCTTTGGTAAAGATATCGGCAAGGTTGGACTTAGATTCTACATAATTAAGTTCAATGTCCCCTCTTGCCACATGATCTCTTATGAAGTGATGTTTCACTTCAATGTGCTTGGTCCTAGAGTGATGTACCGGATTTTTGGTCAAGTTGATGGTACTCACATTATCACAATAAACATTAATGTTAGAGTAGTGTAGCTCATAGTCCACAAGAGTATGCCTCATCCAAAGTAATTGAGCTACACAACCACCCATAGCCACATATTCGGCTTCGGTGGTTGATAAAGCCACACAATGTTGCTTCATACTACTCCAACTAACTAGGGAGGACCCAAGAAATTGGCATCCACCACTAGTACTTTTCCTATCCAATTTGCACCCGGCATAATCGGAATCGGTATAACCAAGTAATTCAAATGACCTAGTCCTAGGATACCAAAGTCCTACATTTAGGGTGCCTTTAATATACCTTAATATTCTTTTGACGGCTACCAAATGTGATTCTTTGGCACAAGATTGGTATCTTGCACACATACCCACCGCAAATAAAATGTCGGGTCTACTAGCGGTTAGGTATAGTAAGCTACCAATCATACTCCTATAAAGTTTAAGATCAATTGATTTACCTTCATGATCACTATCTATCCTAGTGCTAGTGGCCATAGGAGTGGTTACAATTTTGGCATTTTCCAAACCAAATTTCTTGATCATTTCATTTGCATATTTGGTTTGATAAATATGAATACCCTCATTGGTTTGTTTGACTTGTAAGCCTAGGAAAAAGGTAAGCTCTCCAACCAAACTCATTTCAAATTCATTTTCTATATTTTTTATAAAGTCTTGAAGAAGATCATCATTTGTTGACCCAAAGATGATATCATCAACATATACTTGGGATATGAATATATCTTTTAACGTTGACTTTATAAACAAAGTTTGATCTACTTGGCCTCTTCTAAAATCCTTAGAAATTAAGAAGGATGACAATCTTTCATACCATGCCCGGGGAGCTTGTTTTAACCCATATAATGCTTTCCTAAGCTTACATACATGATTTGGATAATCTATGTTCTCAAATCCGGGAGGTTGCTCTACATATACTTCCTCCTTAATAAAACCATTTAAGAATGCCGATTTAACATCCATTTGGTAAAGTTTAAATCCCATGTAGGTAGAGTCGTACCTAAAATTTAAAGGGTCCGAAGCAAATTTTAAAATATATATTGATAAATTATTTTTGGCCCCTTTATATTTTTTTTGGGGGCCCTTTTAAAGAGACATTTAATCTATTTTAAAAATGGGCCCGAGGCGATCGTCTCTTTGGCCTTACATTAGGTACGGCTCTGATGTAGGAAGCATACCCTAAGAGAATCCTAATAGATTCTAACCTTGCAACCGGGGCATAAGTCTCATCATAGTCAAGCCCCTCAACTTGATTGAATCCCCTAGCAACCAACCTAGCTTTATTTCTAGTGATATTTCCTTGATCATCTAGCTTATTCCTAAAGACCCATCTTGTAGTAATTATGGTGCTGTCATTGGGTCTAGGTACTAGTTCCCACACTTGACTTCTCTCAAATTGACCCAATTCATCTTGCATTGCCAAAATCCAATCCGGATCATGTAATGCATCATTGATCGATTTGGGCTCAATTTGTGAGATAAGAGCAACTTGACTAGTAGGAGGTTTATGAAATGACCTAGTTCTTACTCCTTGAGATAGATCTCCTACAACTTGGTCAAGTGGATGATCTTGATGAATTCTTAGGTTTCTAGAAGGGGTTTCAATTTGATCATTGTTATCTTCCACCCTTCTTTCATCATCGGAGTCTCCTCTTCCTCCCCCTTGATCATTACCCCTAATGGTCAAATTTTGAAGTTTTTGGGTAATGTCTTGATTATTGTCATTAATATCCTTATCAATGGAGGACTTTCTAGGGTAGGTACTAGTAGTTTCATCAAATTGAACATTTGAAGACTCCTCAATCCCTTTGGTTCTTTTATTGTAGACTCTATACCCTCTACTTGTGGATGAGTATCCAACCAGGATTCCCTCATCCGCTTTTGATTCAAATTTTCCTAAGTTATCTTTGGTGTTTAGAATATAAACTTTACATCCAAAGACTTTGAAATAATGAATTGTGGGTATAGTCCCATTCCATAATTCAAATGGTGTTTTTCCTAAAAGCCTATGGATTTGAACCCTATTTTGGATATAGCAAGCGGTATTAACCGCTTCCGCCCACAAGTAGCTAGGTAGAGAATATGCATTAAGCATAGTCCTAACCGCCTCTTATAGGGCACGATTTCTCCTTTCCACCACCCCATTTTGTTGGGGTGTTCTCGGACAAGAGAACTCATTCTTGTACCCTTGCTCTAAACAAAATTGTGAAAATTTTAGATTTTCAAATTCACCACCATGATCACTACGGATCCGGTTGATTTTGAGACTCTTTTCATTTTCAACCCTTTTACTAAATCCTATGATTATTTCTAAGGTATCATCCTTATGTTTCATAAAATATACCCAAGTATACCTAGAAAAATCATCTACTATAACCAAACAATATTTATTACCATTTAACGATGGAGTACTATGACAATCAAATAAGTCAAGATGCAATAATTCTAATGGTAAAGAGGTATTGGTTAGGGTTTTACCTTTGTGTGATGCCTTTGTTTGTTTTCCTTCTTGGCATGCATCACACAATTTGTTCTTGACATACTTGATCTTTGGTAGCCCTTTGACCAACTCCATCTTGGCTACCTTGGCTATGTTTTTCATGTTGATATGCCCCAATCTTCTATGCCATAGCCAACTTTCCTCTTCTTTTGCAACAAAACACTTAGTAGAAATGTTAGAAGCATTTGAAAGATCAACATAATAGATGTTTGATTTCCTATATCCAACTAACATACAATCATTTAACTCCTTGTGTCTAATCATGCATTTTGAGGATTCAAAAGAGACATGATAGTTTGCATCACATAGTTGACTAACACTTAATAAATTAAATTTCATATTTTCAACTAGCAATACTTTGTGAATAACAATTTTAGGGGATACCTCAATTGTACCTCTACCTAATATCTTGAGTTTTCCACTATTCCCAAAGGACACCGCTCCCTTCTTCATATATTTAATTGTGGAGAACTTGCTCACATCCCCGGTCATATGTGTTGAGCAACCGCTATCCACAATCCACATACCTCGCTCTCCTACCTAAATCACATGAAAAACACAAGCTTTTGGTACCCAAACATTTGGACCGGTAACATTAAGTAAAAACTTTTTAGGTACCCAAGCTTTCTTAACCTTACCCTTAATGGTTGCTTTCCTATTAATTAATGAAATATAAGCAACTTCTTTTTCTTTTGGCTTATATCCTAACTCGGCCTTGTTATAAACGGCTCTTTGTCTACTAAGAATCATATCAAGACACTTTGAGCCATTTGAAAATTTTTCTAAACATGCTTTCAATTCACTAACCTCATCCTTAAGTTTGTCATTTTCTTCCCTAAGCATGCAAGAGTCAATATGTGAAGGCTTTTCATTCCTAATGGCCTTTAGTTCTACCTTCATGCTCTTAACCTTAGATTTTGACTTATCTAGAGCTTCTTTAAGATAAGCAATTGATTTATAGAGAAGCATAACCTTGGGAGAATTCATTACCTCATCGTCACTAGATGACGATTCATCACTTGAAGAATCTTCTTGACTTGATGTGCCGGAATCATCTTCTAATGCCATGAGTGCCACATGGCGTGTGATGTGGCAAAGCTCATCATCGGATGAAAAGTCTTCAACACTTGGTGTGTCCCATGTGGTTTGAGCCACCATGGCCTCCTTCTTCTTCTTTTCCTTCTTGTCCTTCTTTTTCTTTTCCTTTTCCTCCTTCTTCTTTAGCTCCGGGCAATTTGGCTTTATATGCCCCTTCTTATTGCAAGCATGGCAAATCACATTATTGCTAAAACTTGAACTACCATTAAATTTACCTTTTGAGGAATGAGACCCCTTCCTTGCTTCTCTATTCTTGAACTCTCTTGACTTTCTATAAAGCTTCTTGACGAAATTTGCCATTTCACTAGATGAGTCCCCATCGCTACTTGACTCATCCTCCGACTCGGATGATGATGATGCCTCTTTTCTTTCCTTCTTTTTATTTTCTTTCTTGTCCTTCTTTTCAACAAATAGAGCTAACCCCTTTTCCTTAGAGGACATGTTAGTTTGCTCATGTAATTCAAACTCACAAAATAATTCATTAATTTTAATTTGAGATAAATCCCTAGTTACCTTAATGGCATCAACTATTGAAGTCCATAAAGAATTTCTAGGAAATGCTTGTAAAATATATCTTACCAAATCCCGGTTGTCAACTCGCTCACCTATGATATGGAGTCCGTTTACAATTTCCTTGAACCTTCCATGCATTTGACTTACGGTTTCATGCATCTTCATTTGGAAGGCTTGAAGTTGCCCAATTAATAGGTCCTTCTTGGCCCTCTTTGATTCCTTGGAACCTTCATTTAGCTCAATGAGCTTTTCCCATAGCTCCTTGGTGGATTCAAAAGGCCCCACCTTGTTGAGTTGCTCCATTGTGACGCCGCATTGGATGGTGAGGACGACCTTTGCATTTGATTCAAATTTTTTGTTTATTTCTCTTGTCCAATCCTTGCTTGGAATAGGATGTCCATGTTCATCCAGGTTCTCGAAGCCATCTACAACACTATGCCAAATTTCAATATTACTCATAAGATAGTACTTCATCCTACCTTTCCAATACGCAAAATGACTCCCATCGAAGAGCGGTGGCTTGACGATGCTATATCCCTCTTGAAAAGCCATTGATGTCTTGGTTGATGGTGAGATCTTCCAAGCTAACCTGCTCGATACCACTTGTTAAGACCCTTGGAATGGCTAGAGGGGGGGGGGGGGGGTGATTACCCTTTATTATTTTCAAAAAAAATTTTAGCGGAAGCAAAACAAAAAATAAAAACAAATAAAAGCAAGAACAAAGCTAACACTGATGTACGTGGTTCGGAGATGACGCTCCTACTCCACGGCAATCCGTAAGGTGGATTAGCCCTAATCAACCTTCACTAGCACCTCCTTTGGATGAACCAAGGTGGAGAAACCTTTCTTACAATGCTCTCCTCTTCTTTACAATGATGGATGATCAAGAACAAGAGAAGAGGAGGATTTAAATCACTAAAAACACTTGGAAGGCTTGGTGAGCACGAGAGTATAGTTAGGAGCAAGAGCACTAGCTTCACCAAGCTCCCCATGGCCCCTTTTATAGAAGAGGGACTGTTTTTTCCTGCTGGCGATCAATCGACCGATGCATACCATCACGATCGCCGGCCAACGGCTTCAAACACGACGATCTCGCGGAGATTCAGAGTCGTAATTTTAACGGCCAGGTGATCGATCGATCCTCCATCACCGATCGATGGGGTGATCAGAGAGTGATCAAGGCGCAATGAGTGAGATCGCATTCGCGGGCGATATTTTCCTTGATCACCGATCGATGCCCTTGGCACGATCGATCGCAGAATCGCCGATCGCTTCCGACCAAGGCGATCGATGGTCGTGGTTTCATCCTCGACTTAGTCGAACGCTCGACTGGGCCGATCGATACATCGATCCGATCGATACTCATCAAGTATGAGTAATTCATACTTGATTTTATACCCTAGACATAGACTCAACCTTCTAGCTCCTCAATAAGCCTTGCGCCTTCAGGATCCCTCCGAGTCCGCGACTTGTTCATCCTTTGCGCTTTGCTTCCAAGAGCTTCCTTCGGTTTCGTCATGTCTTGGGTTGCCAAATGCTTGGACTTTACGCCGCCAAGACTACAAGCTTGGACTTATGCTGCCAAGACTTTACTTTGGACTTCCTTTGTCAAGGTTCACTTTGGACTTTATGCTGCCAAGACTACAAGCTTGGTCTTATGCTGCCAAGTCCATCCCTTGGACTTCCTTTGCCAAGATCATACTTGGACTTCCTTTTACCAAGTACTTCATCCTTGGATTTTCCTGTCACTTAAACACATTCGTAATTAGATCACAAGATATTGCCTAACTTAGATGATTAGCCAAACATCAAAACATATAAATGCTTGGAGCATTGTTGCACCAACAGTTTTCTATTTCATGGCCTGTCAAAGTTATCAATTCCTAACTGACATACCCCTCTCAAATAAAGGCTATAAAGAGCTCTACATCTTCATTACTGCAGATCCCTCTCTTTCATTTTCTTCTCGTTGGAAAACTGCTCTTCCGGATCCTCTTGACCCAAAAACAGTTAAGGCAACCATCGACTTCCCTTCTATTGAGGCCAAATTGAAGAACAAGTATTTCAGCATCACCGAACTTATAAAAGAGTCTATTTTATCTTATTATGGGTTATCTCTCATTTCCTCACTGAATGCACACCCTATCGGTAAGCTTCCCTTCTTCCCACTTTTTTTTTATACAACAATTGCCTTTATATAAAAAATACTGTCATTTTATTCCTTAACCTGTAAACCAGCAACATATCACATTTTCTTATCATATTTTTCTGGCATAATGTATCAAAACCCTTAATCATCAAACCTGCACAACCTCTGCATTAGCACCGTTACTTCGTGCTAAAAATTATACTATTATTATCAGATTTTGAATTCTTACTGAACTTATAATTCCTAATCACCCTTTATCCTTGCAGAAGACATGATGGGCACAACCATTATCAGGACCTTAGCCAATAAACAAAAGAAGAGAAAAAGATCATATACTACATCATCCTCCACCCCCAAACCACTCACCTTAGTAACTAACCTTTACTCAACCTTTATTACTCACAACTAATATATTTACAATTCTTACAGCATTACATATATTTCTTTGCCATAGGTCCCTCCCGCATTAACACAAGTCCCCCTGATCACTTATGATGAACCAGATCAACCTCCCCATACGTTCATTAATATCTCCCTTCCTCCTCAAACAGAACCAATCCCCAATCTCTTTCCCTTCATAATCCCAGCATTTTCTTCTAATCCTACTTCCATTATTCCTCCCTAGAATCCTCTTCCCTCCTCTGATTCACCTACACCCAGTCCTCCCTCCGACACCCATATCAAACCCATTGACCTTACCTCTTCACCTTCTTCCTCCTCAGCAGACGACCGTCCCCTAATATCTTTATTCCCCACCAGATGACAAAACCCCTCACTTTCCATCAGCCACCCCACTTCTAAACCTAAAACCTCCACCCCCTTAGACTTACTAGTACAGGTTGTATCAGACTCCTACCTTAGCCATTTGCTTTCCACCCTTCCTGTTATGCCTATTTCAGTTCCTTCACCTAACTCTCCTTCTGATAACATCCTCCCATACCAGATTCACTTCTGCAGCAACCCACCTATCACTCCCCTTCCTCCAATATTCTTCCTATCATTCAAGAAGTACAAGAAAGCCTCTAGACAGTAAGTTTCTTCACATACTAATTATATATTTTTTTTCACAAATAACTCGACTTACAATATCCCTTTATACTTTCCAGAGTACTTCCAAGCTTCACACCATCGAACAATGGTTCTCCGATTTCCAAAGTTAGCCCTACAGGCCCTCCTCCTCTACAGAACCACCACCATCCTTTATCATGCACAATGCCCCCTCCACCTCCTCAACGGGCACTCAAACTAACCCCGAAGAAACTACTACCATAATGTTGGTCACATAGGCCAGTCTTCCTCCCTCCCCTGATCGAGCAGCAAAACAAAGTGAACTTCAACAAAAAGTAAATTGGTCACAACTTCAAGGTGAGACTCTCTCCGTCGACCAAGAACAAATGATATCAGAGCACAAAAAAGATCTCTCTCTCACAAAGATGCACACCTAAAGCGACTACAAGAACAGATTAAAGCATCAGAGAAGACTATAGCCCAACAACAATCCAAACTCTCCAAGTGGAAACAAAAGGAAATCGACTGACACCTCCATTCTGGCGAATCGTTTCAACCTTTAGAAGATGTTATAGATGCCCAACTGGCTCTGAAAGCAACCATCTATAGTAGCCTAGATGAGTTCCAATTCAAGTTCAACATTCTAAAACAACATTTCAACATGCTAGCCACTACTGCCCACGACCAAATCATCAGAGACAACCAACTACATCAAGAGCTATCTGAATTAAAAGAGACAAAAGGTGAAAGATGGGCACTAAAGCAGACCAGACTCTTAAAAAGATTCTTCAAGCAGCTAAGCAAATATGTCCAAAGAGGATTCGAGAGTGCCCTATACCAGGCCAATGAGAAGTATTTTATACCTAGTGCACTATAAGATACCGAAAAATACAATATTGAAAAAAATAAAAATAAAAAAAATAATACCTTTGTTAATTAATAAATTGTCTTATAGAATTTTTCAGGAATTTTTAGAAATTTTTCTGGATTTAAACGGAAGTTTTATGGACATTTCATGAGGATAAAATAGATAGACTTTTGTAAAGTCTATTTAGACTATATGCTACTGAGGAATTAATAGGTTTAATTAACCTATAAATTCTAAACGTTTATTTTTTTTCCCGATCCTTCCATTTTTCCCCGATCGGACATTTCTCCTTCTCCTCATCCATGACGCGCGCTCTCCCCTGCTCTTCGATCGCCGACGCCCTAAGCTAGCCGCCCATGCAGAGCGTAGCTGCCACGCCGCCGACGCTCCTTCCTCGATCGATCTGCCTCCACAAGCCGCTCACTGCGTGACCCCCGAATTGCCCCATTGTCGTCCCTTCTCTCCCGCCAACGGTCGATGCTCCATCGTCGTCGATCGAGCCTTCTGTCGTAGGAGATCTTCACCGCAGGGAGCCTCGTTGGTCGTGAATAGCAATGCCAATCGATTTTGCTAGTGAACAGAGGATTTGGGGGAAGATCGCCGCCGGAGTTGGGGTGAGTAGGTGCTGCTCTTCTTCGATCTTGAACGGGATCAAAATCCTTACTGTGGTTTTCCTTCGCTGAGCATGATCCATGGTTTGGGCAGCAGTTGGTGCTGGCGAACAGGGGATAGGAGAAGGGTTGGGCTGCCGGTGGAGTCTGCTAGGGCTGTGGTTTCTGTCGGTGGAGTCCCAAGGGCAGGTAAAAACTCAAACTGTCTCCTCCTTTTAGTGTGTTGTTTGTGTTCTGTCGATGGAGTTGCAGATGTTGCTCGACTGTGAAAGAGCTGTGCACGACTATGGAGTGGAGGTTGGTTGGCTGTGATGTTCTGTGTGTGGAATTGACGACTGAGGTGAGGATGAGGTAGTAGAGGAGCACACATAGATGCTCTGTTATGCCTTATATTGGAGCTGGGGTTGATTTGAGGTTGAGGTAAGGTTTATGTTGATCCATGATTTTACCATATTTTGTATACTACATGTATGGCTGTGATATTAGAGTTGTTTACAGCTGTGAGATCGGGAGAGGATATTTGAATTTGGATCAAGAAGTTCTTACCATAGATTCGAAACTAGGTAAATTCTATGGATCGTTACTTTAACTGTAGATAGAGATGTGTTAGTAATATATGAGAGATGTCCTAAGGCAATCGCCTTATGTATGAACCATTTATAAGATAAATGAAGATTCACTATTTGAGTATACATGTTTTATGTATTTGATTGGATCTTAAACTCATTTACTGAATATCCACGATACGATTCACAGCATGAGAGAATTTGTGATTGGATCACAACTAGTGAGTATCTCTACATGTGTAATTGTGATGTATCGGAATTATCCCTAGTCGATGAATTGATGGATTTGGACACCATCAATTCGCCGAGACTAGCACGAGGTATACTCCTTGGTGTATCCAAGCACCGATTCTCGGGCCGAGACATAGTGATGTCCGGAGTTAATCGTGGATGCTAGTTATGGTAACTAGTTCATTGGAGTGACCAGCCGTAAGACTTCATATGGTTCTCTGCATATATAGATATGCCAATGAAGTTCTTACTGTGGCTTAAGTACGATGTTCCTTTGACTTGCGGTATTCAAGTCATCTTGATCATGGAGACTTATGCTTTGACATCTTAAGCAAACATCTCTAAGGAGATGTGGACCCGGGATGATTGGGTATAAGTCGAAGTGATCGAAGGTGTTTGAATAGCCTATAAAGGATTCACCACTCCTTGCGAGGAGATGTATACCCATGGCCTCTCGTCGGATTGTTACTAAAGTCTTTGGCCAAAGCATTACATGTTTAGATTAAGGTACTCTTCGATACATGTGGAGTAACTAGAATCCGTAGGACGAGGAAATAATACTTGGGCTAGGTGTGACGTAGTCAGCCTAGTGGGGACTGACACTATAGACCATGTCCTGAACCAAGTGGGTATAAGATGAGTGAAGGGAATGGGGCACGAATCATTCGAGCTGCTGAAGGGTTTCAGAAATAGTTCTGGATCAACCGTTGATTTTTTCGGTTAATTGGGGATCATGATGTACTACTAGGTGCCACTCATGATCGTTCTATAATTAATGGTTAATTATAGACGGCCAACATAAACCGAGAACCTATTTGGTCACACGCACAACGAGCGTAATCCAAAGGATTTAAAACGAGTTTGAGAATGGGATTCTCAGACCGAGAGAAACTAAGTTTGGTTGGACCAAACATGGAGCGAGCATGAAATCGTTTCAGTCGCAATGGAAGCGTGGATGGGTCGTGTCTTATGAAGACATAATGGATGGACCAAAATGGTTTGGTTCTAATCCAATGGAGAAGAATAAACCAAAGGGTTTGGTTTATTTTAAACGAATGAACCAAAAGTTGGTTCGGTTCGTTTTAACTTAAAATAAACCATCATGGTTTGGTTTATTTTAACTTATCTTAATGGAGCGGATTAACGGGCCTAATGGTTATGATCCAATAACCATTAAGAGAATTAGTTCTCTATAAAAGAGGGCTTAAGGGATAATTAAGCCCTAATCCACAACCCTAAGTTGCCGCCCACCTCTCCTTGGAGAAATTCGGAGCCAACTCTCCTCCTCCTTGCCGCTGCCCACCTTGAGGCTCCAACCGGCATCCAGAAGGTGCTGACCTTCCCCCTCGTCGGCGTCGAGCTGCTTCCGGTTAGTGCTCCGGTGATCTCCTTCAAGTTTGGCATCAAGGTGAGCTCTGGCTTCCTTGTTTTGGCCGGCACCTACTCCTCCACCAAAGCTGTCCAGTTTTCTGGACAGCTTGTTCTCCTCTCGTCGGAGCGTCGTTTGGACGACGGTTAGAGCTCCGACAGTGGCTAACTTACTGGGGATTCGATCTCTGGTAATCCTCTGAGGTGGAGGACGAAGGATTCGTCAATTGGTTGACGAATACCTCTCCGGAGAAGCGAGTTTTGAGAACTCATACTAGGATCCGAATTTGGATTCGGATCGTGATCATCTCTCGATCACGTCGTCTTCAACACGAGGCTAGTAACCCGTACGAAGACGAAGCTCGTGGCTTAGCGAAGTCATCCCGAGGAACTCGGCGTGGATACGGATAGAGACAATTCTAGCGAGGATCGTTCCGGTTGATGTCGTTCCCGCTACACGTCATACGAAAGGTATAACGTAGATAAATTTCCTTTTATTGCAAATTTAAATTTACAGTTATGTCTACACTTGTTGTAATATACATGCGTGTGTTGTGTGTGTTGTAATAAATATAGATTTATTATTTTTATTGCTTCCGCTGTGTTCATGTTTACGAAACGTGATCGAACACACACACCGCGGTGCCGGAAACCCAACAGTGGTATCAGAGCCCAGGTTGTGTTTCGACATAATCGTAAAATGGTTTTGCGATAGTCATAATGTTATTTCTGGAAATTTTCTAATTTTGGAAATTTAGAAGTATTTATGGAAATTTTTCAATTTTGGAAAGTCTAGAAGTATTTATGGAAATCTTCCACTTTTGGAAAGTTGGAAGTATTTATGGAAATTGATATTTTCCATAAATAAAATATTTGATTAGATTCTGGAAATTTGTTTCCTAATTTAATCATGATTTGATTTGGGAAATCAAATCTTAAAATATTTTATTTCCATAAGTAGTTTTAATGATTTAGGAAATTGGTTTCCTAAATAGATTTTCCTCAATCAAATAATTCCATGAATAAAATATGTGATTAGATTTGAAAATTTGTTTCCTAATTTAATTATGATTTGATTTGGAGAATCAAATCTTAAACATATTTTATTTCCATAAATAGTTATGACATATAAGGAAATATATACATGACATAATTGTATGCCATGTAATTGCATTAGATGCATAACATTATGTCATGCGTGTCGTGACATGTAGATGTATGTCATGTATGCCATGCCATATAGATAATAGTTATTTGCATGCAAAGAGGATGAGACATAAAACCTTTAAACAATATTAAAGCCTACACCTTCCATTAATATGGTTAGAACCAGAGTTCCGTTTCTTGTTTGGGTTGTTGGACTCTCTCCAAGCCCGGCTCGAACCCGAACATGTTCAAACCATGGAATAGTTTAATACTAATATGGTAAGAGTCAGAGGTCAATCGTTAGCTTTGGTTGTTGGACTCTCTCCAAGCTGGGCTAATTGGTTGAATGCGCTCTAACCATATTAAAACTATTTCTCGATTAATGGGTTGACTTTAACCTGGAGCATCGGCTTGTTGGACTCTCTCCAAGGTCGATGTAAAGGGAGGTGAAGTTGGGTGCTATGCATATGATGCATACTTGTTAATGTGTTAACAACCTAAAGTATGTGTGAACATTCAATTAGTTGATAGCACATTGTGATAGTTGCATATACGTGATATGCAATCAGTATAGATGATACCTACCGTCGTAGTTATGAATGGCTTGTTGGACTCTCTCCAAGGTTGTTCATAACTATGATGGATATCAACCCATTCGGAGATGGACCTACGATCTCCCGAAGTGATTTTGGGGTTTTTGAAATTCGAAAAATGAATGGGATTTATAAATGTATATTGATGCATTTTAAAAATCATTTTCTCATATATGCTCGTTTTGTATTTCTAAGATTGATCATGATGTCTTTGAATTTGCGTTCCATTTTGGATTCGAATAAATTGACTGGGCCGAGCTTCATGGACTGACTTAGAAGCTTGAGAATTGGTCTCAAGGTTGAAAAGCTTGCAAATGTCCTCGAAGTGCCTCTTCCCGCCCGTCCTAGTGATGATGCAACTCTGGACCAATTGTTGGCCTATCAGAAACATGTGAGTGATTCTGAACAAATGAGTTGTATCATGCTAGCCGCGATGGAACCCAAGCTACGAAAGCAGCATGAGCATATGGATGCTCATATCGTAGTCCTTCATCTTTATGAGTTGTTTGATAAGCAAGTGAGATTCGAAAGGTTCGAAGTCTCCAAGCTCCTCTTCACCTCTGAGATGCAAGAAGGTTCATCTATGGTATCGCTTTCAACATGTCAAGACTGGAGCCTTCGAGAAGCATGAGCAGGGACGGTGTTGTTAGTTGATTCCTCGAAGAAAGGTTCTAAGAGGAGTCAAAGGAACAATGTAAGGGAAGAAGAAAAAGGCTAAAAGGCGTAACTAAATTAAAGGGCACTTGCCATCATTATGGCAAGTAGGGCCATTTGCGAAGAAAGTGCAAGATTTATCTTGAGTCAGTGAAGAAGGATAAGGCATCGGATGCCCCATCTTCTTCAGATATCTTCGTTATTGATTGTCATTCTATTTCCTCAAACACTTGGGTATTGGATACTGGGTGTGGCTCACATATATGTAATGACATACATGAGCTAAGGAATAGAAGAAGACTCGTCAAGGGAGAGTCAAATTTGCGTGTTGGGAATGGAGCAAAGGTTGCTGCAGTCGCCATTGGAACGCATTTGTTGAAACTCCCTATAGGACTTGTCTTAGAACTGGACAATTGCTTTTATGTTCCTTCGTTGATAAAGAACATCATTTCTATTTCTTGTTTAAATAGAAATCGGTACCATTTGACTTTTAGTAACAATTGTTGTTACATAACTTTGAATGGAGTTCTTTATGGGACTGGAATTTTAAGCAATGGTGTTTATACATTGGACGTATCCAGTGACATCTTCAATATCGAAGCGAGCAACAAGCGTGCTCGAAAGGATAATCAATTAGACTCCCATATGTAGCATTGTCGTCTTGGCCATATAAGCAAGAAACGCATGTCCGAATTACACCGATGTGGAATTCTGGAATCGTTTGAATTGGATTCATACGATACATGCTAATCATGCTTAAAAGGCAAGATGACTAAGTTACCTTTTACTGGAAAAGGTGAACGAGTGGGAGAGTTACTAGGTCTAATACATACTGATGTATGTGGACCTATGTCAACTCAAGCATTAGGAGGCTATAACTACTTCATTACCTTCACCGATGATCACTCACGGTTTGGGTATGTGTTCTTGATGAAACACAAGTCTGAAGCCTTTGAAAGGTTCAAAGAGTTCAGAAATGAAGTAGAGAAACAACATGACAAGTGTATTAAAATACTTCGATCGGATCGAGGTGGTGAATACTTGAGTCAGGAGTTTCTTGATTACCTAAGAGACAATGGTATATTGTCTCAATGGACTCCGCCCTATACACCACAGCATAATGGTGTATCTGAGAGGCATAACCGGACCTTGTTGGACATGGTCAGGTCAATGATGAATCATGCGACTCTTCCCAAGTCCTTTTGGGGTTATGCACTTCGCATAACTGCTTACTTTGTTAAATGTAATGCCTATCAAGGTAGTCTCAACTACTCCATATGAGATATGGAATGGTAAGAAACCTCATGTATCTTATTTGAAGATATGGGGTTGTCCCGCTTATGTGAAGCGGACTGTATCAGACAAATTGGATGCTAAGTCTGATAAATGTCTATTTATTGGATACCCTAAGGAAACAAGGGGTTACCAATTCTATCATCCTGTGGAACAAAAGGTGTTTGTTTCAGGGCATGTTGTGTTTCTAGAGAAAGAGTTTCTCTTGCAAGAAAATAGTGGGAGTGTCGTCGAGCTTGAGGAGGCTCGAGAGACTCAAATAGACATTGATGAGATACCGGTGAAGTACAACAACTCATAGTGATCAAGAATCTAGACCTATTGTAACACCACATCTTCAGTAGATCCGCAGAACACGTAATATTCCTGAGAGATATGGATTTCTCGTAAGTGAATCGAACGACGTGTTACTCATTGATGATGAGGAGCCTACCAGTTATGAAGAAGTGCTGACAAGTTCAGAAAGGGATAAATGACTTGGTGCCATGAAGTCGGAAATAGATTCCATGTATGAAAACCAAGTTTGGAACTTGGTTGACCCACCTGAAGGCATAAAGCCTATAGGGTGCAAGTGGGTTTTCAAGAAGAAAACCGACATGGATGGTAATGTGATTACCTATAAGGCTAGATTGGTGGCGAAAGGATATCGTCAAAAGCAAGGTGTTGATTATGACAAAACCTATTCGCCTGTAGCTATGCTTAAATCCATTCGGATGCTCCTGGCCATAGCGGCTCATTATGATTATGAGATATGGTAGATGGATGTGAAAACAGCTTTCCTTAATGGAAACCTGCTCGAGGACGTGTATATGATACAGCCTGAGGGTTTCACATCGGTTGATAAAACCAAGGTATGCAAATTGCGACGGTCCATTTATGGATTGAAGCAAGCATCCAGGAGCTGGAATATCCGTTTTGATGAGACAATCAAAAAGTTTGATTTCTCACAAAATCCAGACGAACCTTGTGTGTACAAGAAGGTTAGTGGGAGTGCAATCGTGTTCCTAGTATTATATGTCGATGACATATTACTTATAGGAAATGATATTTCAGTCTTACAGTCAGTTAAGGTTTGGTTATCCAAGACATTCTCCATGAAAGACCTGGGAGAAGCAACCTACATCCTCGGAATTAAGATCTATAGAGATAGATCGAAACGGTTGCTTGGTCTTTCGCAGTCTACATATATAGACCGAGTGCTAAAGAGGTTTAGCATGTCGGAATCCAAGAAAGGTTTTCTACCCATCAGGCATGGGATACACCTTTCGAAGTCTATGTGTCCGCGCACAGAAGACGAGAGGATTTGCATGAGTAAGATTTCCTATGCATCCGCAATAGGATCTATCATGTATGCTATGTTATGTACGAGGCCCGATGTATCGTATGCTCTGAGTGTCACGAGCAGATACCAGTCTGATCCAGGAATGGATCATTGGGTGACTGTTAAGACGATCTTTAAGTACTTAAGAAGAACTAAGGATGCGTTCCTAATATATGGAGAAGGGTACATGGTGATACATGGGAATACGGATGCCAGCTCCAGACAGACAAGGATGATTCCATGTCTTTGTCTGGGTATGTGTTCACCTGGAATGGAGGCGCAATAAGTTGGAATGGTTCCAAGCTTGACACTATAGCGGATTCTTCCACTAAGGCAGAATATATTGCAGCTTTGGAAGCAGCAAAGGAAGCGGTTTGGATCAAGAAGTTCATCTCTGAACTTGATGTGGTCTCATCAATGATCCAAACATGTGCTTCGCCGCTATCATCTTATCAGAGAGATCATCAGTAGGAGCGAAATATAAATCGAGAAAATTCCCACTGAAAGGAACTTAGCGGATCCCTTGACTAAGGCATTACCTCAAAATAAGTTTGAGGGTCATGTTCGAGCTTATGGTATTGGATACCGTAGCGATTGGCATTAGGCCAAGTGGGAGTCTGTTAGTAATATATGAGAGATGTCCTAAGGCAATCGCCTTATGTATGAACCATTTATAAGATAAATGAAGATTCACTATTTGAGTATACATATTTTATGTATTTGATTGGATCTTAAACTCATTTACTGAATGTCCACGATACGATTCACAGCATGAGAGAATTTGTGATTGGATCACAACTAGTGAGTATCTCTACTTGTGTAATTGTGATATATCGAAATTATCCCTAGTCGATGAATTGATGGATTTGGACACCATCAATTCTGTCGAGACTAGCACGAGGTATACTCCTTGGTGTATCAAAGCAGCTGATTCTCACTGGCTGGAGACATAGTGATGTCCGGAGTTAATCGTGGATGCTAGTTATGGTAACTAGTTCATTGGAGTGACCAGCCGTAAGACTTCATATGGTTCTCTGCATATATAGATATGTCAATGAAGTTCTTGTGGCTTAAGTGCGATGTTCCTTTGACTTCATGATTCAAGTCATCTTGATCATGGAGACTTATGCTTTGACATCTTAAGCAAACATCTCTAAGGAGATGTGGACCCGGATGATTGGGTATAAGTCAAGTGATCAAGGTGTTTGAATAGCCTATAAAGGATTCACCACTCCTTGCGAGGAGATGTATACCCATGGCCTCTCGTCGGATTGTTACTAAAGTCTTTGGCCAAAGCATTACATGTTTAGAGTAAGGTACTCTTCGATACATGTGGAGTAACTAGAATCCGTAGGACGAGGAAATAATACTTGGGCTAGGTGTGACGTAGTCAGCCTAGTGAGGACTGACACTATAGACCATGTCCTGAACCAAGTGGGTATAAGATGAGTGAAGGGAATGGGGCACGATTCATTCGAGCTGCTGAAGGGTTTCAGAAATAGTTCTGGATCAACCGTTGATTTTTTCGGTTAATTGGGGATCATGATGTACTACTAGGTGCCACTCATGATCGTTCTATAATTAATGGTTAATTATAGACGGCCAACATAAACCGAGAACCTATTTGGTCACACGCACAACGAGCGTAATGTTGGGAGTATGGGGAATACAATCAAAGTCCCACATTGGTAAGACATGGAAAAGATCATGTGCTTATAAGAAAAAAGATATCTCCATTGGTGTGAGGCCTTTTGGGTAAAGCCCAAAAATAAAACCATGAGGGCTTAGACCCAAAGTGGATTGTGGAGATATGTGGATCTTATAGGCACTAACAATTGGTATCAGAGCCATGGTCCATGTCAAGCCATGAACCTTGAACGAAGGAAGTTGAGCTCCCACGTCCGGATCAAGAGAACCAGACATCAGGAAGGAAGTCTAGTTGGGTCGGGGGGACCGAACAACTGGCAGGAAGTCCTGGTGGGTTGAAGATCGGACATCAAGCAGAGAAAATCCTTCGAGGAGGGATAGGCTTGAGGGGGGGCCCAATGTGGTCCTTCGTTTGAGGGGGGGATTGTTGGGAGTATGGGGAATACAATCAAAGTCCCACATTGGTAAGACATGGAAAAGATCATGTGCTTATAAGAAAAAAGATATCTCCATTGGGATGAGGCCTTTTGGGTAAAGCCCAAAAATAAAACCATGAGGGCTTAGACCCAAAGTGGACAATATCATACCATTGTGGAGATATGTGGATCTTATAGGCACTAACACGTAATCCAAAGGATTTAAAACGAGTTTGAGAATGAGATTCTCAGACCGAGAGAAACTAAGTTTGGTTGGACCAAACATGGAGCGAGCATGAAATCGTTTCAATCGCAATGGAAGCTTGGATGGGTCGTGTATTATGAAGACATAATGGATGGACCAAAATGGTTTGGTTCTAATCCAATGGAGAAGAATAAACCAAAGGGTTTGGTTTATTTTAAACGAATGAACCAAAAGTTGGTTCGGTTCATTTTAACTTAAAATAAACCATCATGGTTTGGTTTATTTTAACTTATCTTAATGGAGCGGGTTAACGGGCCTAATGGTTATGATCCAATAACCATTAAGAGAATTAGTTCTCTATAAAAGAGGGCTTAAGGGATAATTAAGCCCTAATCCACAACCCTAAGTTGCCGCCCACCTCTCTTTGGAGAAATTCGGAGCCAAC
The DNA here is from genome assembly GCA_025175895.1 of Wurfbainia villosa. NCBI lineage: Eukaryota > Viridiplantae > Streptophyta > Magnoliopsida > Zingiberales > Zingiberaceae > Wurfbainia > Wurfbainia villosa. The sequence continues at coordinate 101,236,283 of CM046000.1, read as the reverse complement.
TCTCCTCCTCCTTGACGCCGCCCACCTTGAGGCTCCAACCGGCATCCAGAAGGTGCTGACCTTCCCCCTCGCTAGCATCGAGCTGCTTCCGGTTAGTGCTCCGGTGATCTCCTTCAAGTTTGGCATCAAGGTGAGCTCTGACTTCCTTGTTTTGGCCAGCGCCTACTCCTCCACCAAAGCTGTCTAGTTTTCTGGACAGCTTGTTCTCCTCTCGTCGGAGCGTCGTTTGGACGACGGTTAGAGCTCCGACAGTGGCTAAATTACCGGGGATTCGATCTCCGGTAATCGTCTAAGGTGGAGGACGAAGGATTCGTCAATTGGTTGACGAATACCTCTCTGGAGAAGCGAGTTTTGAGAACTCGTATTAGGATCCGAATTTGGATTCGGATCGTGATCATCTCTCGATCATGTCGTCTTCAACACGAGGCTAGTAACCCGTACGAAGACGAAGCTCGTGGCTTAGAGAAGTCATCCCGAGGAACTCGGCGTGGATACGGATAGAGACGATTCTAGCGAGGATTATTCCGGTTGATGTCATTCCCGCTACACGTCATACGAAAGGTATAACGTAGATAAATTTCCTTTTATTGCAAATTTAAATTTATGGTTATGTCTACACTTGTTGTAATATGCATGCGTTTGTTGTAATAAATGTAGATTTATTATTTTTATTGCTTCCGCTGTGTTCATGTTTACGAAACGTGATCGAACACACACACACCGCGGTGCCGGAAACCCAACAAGATGTTTATTGAGTTAGCTTGATTAGCTATTCTTAATTGCAGGTGTTTAGGTTGGATTGGATTTAACAGATTCATATATGAGTATTTATTTGTGCAAAGGTTGGAACCGCTAACTCTAGCGACCCCTACCAGCCCTCTCTTGGGCCATCGTAAGGGAGGTAAATCACGGTGGGTCTTTGGCCCTTGAGACTAGTAACCAACGCATGGAGGGACGAAACTCGCTTTTGCGAGGGATTGACCCGTTGTCCATTTGTGCAACTTTCTGCATGCGCTAGCCACTAGCCCTTTCCCGTGGGGGCAATATATGAGTATTTATAAATGCATAATAGGTTGCTAATTGGTCTACTGTTTGATAGGGATTAATGTGGAGGATTGATTGAGTTAATTAGATAACTAGATCAATCAAGTTGATCGGGATACGAAGCCGATGTAGGAGTCGATTTGATCCTTCATTATATGCTTGCACTTAATCATAATATTTGATATGTGCAGGACATGGATATGAGACAGGACCGAGACCGTGAAGATATTATTCTGAGCTTCTTAGAAGGTAGGTAATTTCCTACCCTGGTCAGGTAGTTATAATTGCATTCAGATTTAAACATAGATATGATCATGTTATATATTCATATTATCTTGACCCTGCTCTTATTTATCCCTATGCTCGATACTTGTCGTTGGCTATATATGCTCAAATGCTGATATCACATTTTCCTTTATCATGATTTAGGAGTTATAGATGTGATGAAAGGAGATCTATAAATGTTTAGTAGGGTGTAGATGTTAGAGTACGGATGATGATCTGATTTGTAAATTGGGAAAAAGGTCATCCGTGGATAGGTAATGCCCTAAATGTAGGATTTATTCCAATACCCGTATGTTGTATACTTATTACCAACCATGTGTTGTGTAAATGGTCAGGTGAGTTGTGAATAGTGTGTCGCTATGGACCGGTGGTCCTAGCTTGCCATGATCAGTTGAGTATGACTCTCTATAGGATAGAGAGTGTATTGATCAAATGGGTATGACTCTCTGTTGAACAGAGAGTCTGTGGTAGATGTCTGTATGTGAGACAGTACATTCATGTCATTGCATGCATACTGACGACATAGTCTCCCTTGGGGTTGAGAGAGCCGTCAGTTATCCTGTCTCCCAGAGGAGTAACTGGTGTGAGAGCAGAGCATTTGTTGTGCCGCACTCTACCACTATAGACGGTGGTAGTTGGAGTTGCGTGCAGTTGTCCTGGGTGCGTGACACTCGACCACTCATAGGTAGTGTCAGTCGGAGTGGCCAGCAGCAGGGACCCCCGTTGTGTAGCGAGCTCTTTACGCTCATATGCTACTCGATCATGCTGCCCACTCGGCCACTCTAGAATAGTGGTTGGTGTTGAGTTGGGACAGTTGTCATGTCGTGCCACCTAGGCCACACTGGGGTCATGGTAGCGAGTAGGGGTGCACATGCATGACCATGCATGCTGCATTACCGTATCATACGGTGTTTTGCATATTGCTATATATATACAACAATATATATATACAGATGCAATCTATATGTATACTCACTCTGATGATGCACATGCAATCTATATACAGATGCATGTATGACATGGATGATTGTGATTAGTATACATACAGATGCAATCTATATGTATACTCACTCTGATGATGCATTTGTATGTACTATGTTTGTTGCATTTGTTTGTACATATTCATACATGCTATTGCATTTTTATTATGGTAGTAGGCCGTGTATTTGTATACTTGTTGGTCGGTCACTGTGATACCCTCGACCTGTATCATGATGTAGTGTGAATTAGTATTACTCTTCATACCTTATGTTGTGGATATATGCCCAGATTGGATGAGTGTAGAGTAGCTGACTATCAGGTATATCAGCATCTTTTGTTGTTCAGTTTGTTTAGTGGTATGCATGTATGTATACTTATTATACTGATGTATACCTATCATACTTGTAGATTATACTGTTAAATTACATATGATATCGATATATTTACATGTTTTACCTTATTACCTGCTGAGTTTTACTCACCACCATGGACCCTGAGTTTTTCTATCGCCCAGGTAATAGGTAGAAGTCTTCGTGATGGCTTGGAGCACCGCTGGCTGGCATCGTCTCATCTCAACTCCAAGGGTCCAAGATTTTGGGATTTATCGTTGATGTTTCGAGGTCTTTGGTTTTTATGTGAAGATGTGTAGTCTGTGACACTATTGTTGTTGTACCTTTCTTTTCTGATTTTATTATGGTGTTTCTTAGTTTGGTGTTAGTCATATCGATATGTATGATGTGTGGTTTGTATTGTATATGTGTGATTATGGGTATGTGGTTTTATGTTTTTCGATGTGTTTGATATATATTTGTTTATTGTATTGTTATTGTGGGTCTACAGGCCTTGTATTAACACGATATGTTGTCATGTATAGGGGAGATGTCGTCCGTTTGCTTTTCGGCACGACATACTCTCAGGGCATGACATGCACCCTACCATGATCTCGACCTAGAAGAGACATATAATAGTATTCCTCCAGAAGCCTTAGTGACTGACTCTGATACTGACTCAGAGTAATAACTTTCTATCCTTGTAATATTTTGAAGAATTACATTTCAATCTCTAAATCAATTTTGTGTACGCTGAACACCCTTGACAATGAGTGTCTATTCCTTTGAAATATGCTCATACCTGCATTATTTTGCATTGCCCTATACAGGTCCCTTAATCTCCTTTGTAAAAAATACACCCCGTATTAATTTTACTGCTAATCTGTGTATAAAAAGGAACATTTTCATTATACTCTCTATTTATCTGAACAACAATACCAAACAGAACACCTTCCGACAATTCCTTACCAAAAAGCATCATTCGTTATTCAAAAATTACCCCGCCCAATTATCTTATAACATAAACTATTATACCCCATCTTACCTTATTAAAGATTGAATTCTTCGCCTACCCCCCATTTTCACCCTAACAAACCCATGTCACCCCATCCTAGACTCATCACTTCACCACATCAAGCGGGAAAAGTTATTATTTCCCTCCCCTTTATCCCTTTACCTCCTTTATAAATACAGAAACTTCTTCCTCCTTCAATCCTGTTAAAAAACCCTTTTGGCTCTACTGTCTCATATCTTCCTGAAAATGCAGCCTATTACTTTAATCCCCAGACCTTGGTTTGCTTCTACATGCTCTAAAATGATAGGGGAAAATTGTCGATTCCTCTCCTCTTGGATACAACTCCCCTTCGAGTATCACATCCTTACGGCTAACTCAACTAAATGTCCCCATCATCCTCCCGGACGCATTAAATCATTCTTCTTGGAACAAATAGAAGCTGGAATAAATGTACTTTCCTATTCACCCCTTTCTTCTTGAAATATCAGAGTATTTTTCCGTTCCCTTAAACCAATTGAGCCTTTACTCCTTCCAATTTATGCTAGGTTTTTAACTTTTCACCTCCTTTTTATCAATTACTCCCTCAACCTTCTTTTTCCATTGCTTTTTTCAAATAAAATCATCCGAAATAGGTATATTCTACTTTCAAACCCGGTCAAACTTTCAATTCCTCACAGGCGTCCCTTCTTCCCATAAAGGTTGGAAAGAACATTACTTCTTCGTGCACTCTATTTCTCCTTTTTCTTTCCCCTCCACATGGTTAACTACCCTTCCTTCTCGACCCTCCTTAGGTTCCTATCGGGATAATGAAGAATATCATATGATTACACTATCATTCTCAGAGGAACAATTCGACTTAAACCATCTTTTAATTAAATTTGCAATGTCGCTAATAAAAAATAGTTACCCCTTGCAGTCGATTGGCATGCTCGGTAAGTTTCCCAACCTCAGTTATATTCTCATATACCATTTTCATACTTGCAAATTTTAACTTACATTTCTTATTCCAGAGTCTCTCCTACTGCAAGTTGCTGACCAAAACCCCCCATCATCCGACAACAATCCTGCTCCACCCCCTTCTCACCAACTATCACTTCTTCAACGTCTTCCCATTTGCCAAACTCCTCCGACACCCGTCTCCTCCTTTTCCATACCCAATCTCCCAGATTCTTTACTATCCAGTATCAATGAGATTAGCATATTATTTTCCTATAACTCCATTTTTTTTCAATACTAATATCTTCTTTTTCAGGGCATTAGTAGCATAAGTCACCTAAACAACCAATGGGTTCAATATACTGATATTCTTAAGAAGGAAATACAGGAGTATCAAACTAGAGAATCATCACTACAATAAGCCTATTGACGACTCAAAAGAGAATTATAGGCCTCTCTTATAAAAGCACAAGGCGACCGAGTAGAATTATCATCTCTCCAATTCCAGACCACCTTCTTGCAAAATACTTTAGATATTATGAAGTCCCGACCACCTTCAGAAAGAAACAACATTGCTCAAGAACCCTTCTGGACTTCATTTGCCATCAATGATCTGTTCCTAGATAGAGGATTTGCCTTTCTACAATGGGCCTTCTAGGATTGCACCGCACAATTCAAGGCAGTCGGCTATCCTCCTCCCAGGCACTCCCTTAGCTTTTTAGACATGGACAGTACCATTGACCGTACTCCCCATGAACTACTATCTTTCCCATTTCCTCCTGATAAGAAAATGTGACTTGTACTCGTTTAACTTGCTTTTATCACTTTTTTCTTCACACAAATTATACATTCTACAATGTTTTCCTCGGCTTAACCCAGGGCACTAATGATCACATCCTATACTCTTATTAATAAATCCTCCTTGATCATTTTTTAAATAAAAACATGAGGCACTCACAATTTTAGCTAATCACGCTTTATGCCCTTTCCTTTTATTAAAATAACATCCCAACAAGAATATAACTTAGCTTATGCCATAACTGCTCGGGAAATGAATGACCATCCAAACAAATTTGTATTACTAAAACAACCCTTCCCTGCAAACATCCTCACCGCTCGAGAAACAGGCCATTGCTTGATCAAACGTATACTTCCGCAAACCATCCTTCTCTTCCCGCCAACCACAAGATTTATATTTCCAAGATGCCACCATTCCCATTAAGAACCCCTTAAATTTTCAACCCCCTTGGTATCATTTATAACTCTTGGAAACCTTCACTTGTTCCATCATGTTCCCCCTTTATCCTATAAAAACCAAACCCCCAACCCTCCTCTTTCATCTTCCCCCTTTTTTTTTCACCCTTTCCTCCCTCCGTGGCTTCTCCTTCCCGTCCTATTCTTATAAGCTTTGACACAAACCCCTCCTCTGAATCAGAAACCCAGTCTACAACAACTTCTGCATATCACCCTCTTCCCCTTGTAGGGCCCTTTAGTTCTCCATTCCCTTCTTTCGGCAATCGCCTATGGCGTCCTCCAATACTGCAACAACAAGCTCAACCAATCCCCGCACCAACTTTCGAAGGAGAAGACTTTCTTGTAGTAATCAGGGGAGACTCCTCTGTGGGCTCTTCTCTCCCTTAGCTTTTTCTCTTTTTTTTTTTTATATAAAAAGATGTCCCAGTCATTTACTTTTTTATGAAGAATCATGTACCTTTCTTTTTATATGCTAAGTGTTATGTATTGCCTATCGGCCAAGAATTTCCAGTATAAAAATATCCTCACAAAAGTCCATGTGTTACTATTACCCTAGCTACGAACAATGCATCATGCATAATCACGTATTTCCTAAAACTATCGACAAAACTTACTGATACATTCATATAACCACACTTTCCAATAAAGGAACTCATTATTTATAACTTCCTGAAAAAATAAAAAACATACATTTCGCAACATTTTATCCACTAAAATAGGGCCATAAATTATATACATTCCAAGGCCTTGCCAACAATCTTCCTTGAGCATCCTTCAAATAGTAAGCCCCCATTTCCACTTGAAAAGATCCTTCCCACTTGGGTCCCAGCTTGCCTTTAGATCCTTCAGGTAGCACCTTTTTTAACACCAAATCACCTATTTAAAAAGAACGAGACACTACCTTTTTATTATAGGATTTAATTACCTGTGACCTGTATCTTTCAGTACTATATGCGGCCATATCTCTCTTTTCTTGAATCAAATCCAATTCCATACCTCGAATCGCGCTATTATCGCTTGGGAAATAACTCAGTACCCGTGCAGGCTCTATTTCAACTTATATAGGTAACACAACCTCTGAACCATACACTATACTAAAGGGAGTGACACTTGTGGCTCTTCTGGAAGTAGTTCGAAAGACTATAAAACGCTAGGTAACTCCTCCACTCAACTGCCTCCTACATGCTCTAACTTGGTTTTTAATCCATGCACCAACTCTCTATTAGTCACTTCAACTTGTCCGTTACTCTGGAGATAAGCCACAGATGTGAATACTTGTTCAATTTTGAAATCTTGGCACCATTTCGCTAACTTTTTACCCTGAAATTGCCGCCCATTATCAGATATCAGTCTCTTAGGGATACCAAAACAACATACAATATTCCTCCATAAAAATTTTAATACCATCTGTTCGGTAATACAAGCTAAGGGTTCAGCTTCCGTCCACTTAGAAAAATAATCCATAGCTACTAACAAGAATTTCTTTTGACCAGTCCCGACCAGAAAAGGTCCTACTATATCCATACCCCATTGATCAAAAGGACAAGCCGCCACTATTACTTTCATACATTCAGCTGGTTGATGCTGCCAATTGTGATGCTTCTGACAACTCTCATATTGTCGTACCAATTGTATAGAGTCCCTCATTAGAGTGACCCAAAAATATCCAGTTAATAACACCTTTCGAGCTGATGCCCGACCCCCTATATGACTGCCACAAGCTCCTTCATGCACTCCCTTCAACACATAACTTGCTTCTGTCTTCCCCAAACAACGCAACAAGGGCCCAAAATAAGTCCTTTTATACAAAATTTCTTTTATAATGTAGAAATGAATTACTTGCTGCTTAAATTGTCAAGCCTTTATAGGATCATCTGGCATTCTTTTATCTGTAAAGAATGAAACCAACTCTCTCCTCCAGTCATCTTCTATCACTTCTCTTGATCTTTCATTCTGTGGTAATAGTTCAATTTGCACAATTATGTCTCGAGTGCCCCAATTCCCCAGTGAGCTAGCCAACTGAGCCAACTCATCAGCTTTCTGATTTTCTACCCTGGTTATTTTCTTTATCAATACCTCCGAAAAATCTCCTTTAGCCTTTTCTACCGATTCATAGTATTTTCGGCACTTATCATTCTTAACTTCAAATCCCCCTATAGTTTGTTGTACCACTAACTAAGAATCCATATATACAATTACCCGCTCGACTCCTATATTTTTAGCAACTTGCAAAGTTATCAACAAAGCCTCATATTCAGCTTCATTATTAGAGGCTCTGAAATATAGTCTAACTGTCAGCTTAACTTCTTCTCCTTGCGGTGAAATCAGAATTACTCCTACGTCACAACCCTCTTTTTTAGAAGACCCATCTGCATATACCATCCATGGTTCACACTCCTTATGTATAGTTTCCACTAAAAAGTTAGCTAATGCTTGCGCTTTAATAGAGGTATGAGGCTGGTAGGTAATATCATACTCACTGAGTTTAGTGGCCTATTTAATAAGTTTCCTCGTAGCTTCCGGATGAGTAAGTATTTTCCCCAGGGGAGTGTCAGTGAGTACCACTAAGGGATGAGATAAGAAATAAGGTCGTAACCTTCGAGCAGTTAAAACTAGACCCCAGGTTAATTTCTCTAAATTAGTATAACGAACTTCAACCCCTTCAACAAATAACTAATATAATAGATTGGATGTTGTTGACCCTTGTCTTCTCGAATCAATACCGAACTTACAGCAACCTTTGAAAGAGCTAGATACACCCATAACACTTCTCCAGGCTGAGGCTTAGCTAAAAAAGGTGGCTCCACCAAGTATTCCTTTAGAGATTGAAAGACTTTATCACAATGCTCGTCCCACTGGAACCGTATAGCCATCTTTAATATCTTAAAGAAAGGGAGACTCCTATCAACCGATTGGGATATAAATCTTGATAGAGCGGTAATCCTGCCTAATAGCCTCTGTACTTCCTTCAAATTTCTTGGAGGTTGCATTTGTCGAATAACCTCAATCTTAATAGGATTAACTTTTATACCTTGTTCAGTGATCACATATCCCAAAAAATGACCCTGCGTTATCCCAAATACACACTTCTCTGGATTCAACTTCATTTTATATTGCCGCAAAGTACCAAAGGTTTCATTCAGATCAGATATTAACTATTCAGAATGTAGAGTTTTAACCAGAATATCGTCCACATACACCTCTACATTTATTCCCAACTGTTTTTCAAAAATCTTATCCATTAATCTCTGGTAGGTAGCCTCAACATTTTTTAATCCAAAAGACATAACTACATAATAGAAAGTTCCTTCGACCATAATAAAATTGACCTTATTCTAATCTTCCAGAGCTAACGGTATTTGATGGTACCCTTGGTAAGCATCCATCATTGAAAAAAACTGATGCCCAACGGTGGAATCTACTAATTGATCAATGCAGGGGTAAGGGATAGAAATCCTTAGGACAAGCTTTATTAAGATCTCTAAAGTCCACACACATTCTCCATTTTCTCGATGGCTTAGGCACCAACATCACGTTAGATAACCAAGTTGGATATTGCACCTCTCTGATATGCCTAACCTTCAGCAATTTACCTATTTCTTCTTTAATGATAGCATCTTTCCCTACTCCGAAATGCCGACGCTTCTGCCTTACAGGAACTGCAGTAGGTAAGATATACAATTTATGCTCCATGACATTAGGATCAATTCCTGATAAGTCTTGTGGGGACCATGCGAAAATGTTCATATTTGTGATAAGACATTGTATTAAGTCTGCTTTAAGCTGTATGGGAAGATCCCGAGCTATAAAGGTAACATGTTCAACACACTTATCATCTAATACAATTGTCTCTTTATCAGATTCTCCTATCTCTTCAGCAACCCCCTTTTGAACGAAACACACTGTATCTCCATACTTAGATTTTTGTAGAGACTTATTAACAAATTTTCCTTTTTGTCCTGTTCTGATAGCATCCACATAGCATTTGCGGGAGAGCTACTGGTCACCTCTTACCTCTCCTACTTCACTCCCTACAGGAAACTTAAGCCTTTGATGGTAGGGAGAAGCCACAACCTGTAAACTGCTCAAAATAGGTCTACCTAGGATAACATTATAGGAAGAAGGCATATCCATCACAGTGAAATTGATAAGTACTGTCCTTCTCCTTGGCTCTTCCCCCAAGGACAAAGGTAACTTAATTTGGCCTATTGGCTGCACTTCATGCCCAGAAAACCCAAACAAAGAAGTTCCTACCGACTATAGATCAGTAGTGACAACTCCCATTTGTTCTAAAGCTATCTAATAGAAAATATCCACTGAACTGTCCGGGTCAACAAAAACTCTTCCTATATCGAAATTGGCAATGAGAGCCCGAATTACCAAAGCATCGGTATGAGGAGTTACCACTCTCCCTAATCATTATCATCAAAACCTATCACGGGCCCTCTGGCCCTGGGAAGAACAACAGTTGCACACTCATCCTTGCTATGTCTTTTTCGTGCTCTGTTAGAATCTCCATTGTGGAGGCACCAGATATGATGTTGATGGAACCTTTCACAGGGGGTTGATTAGTAGGCTCAACCCAATCGGGTACTATCTCCCATATCTGTACACGTTGCACAGGCCGATTTACAAGAGGTCTGGGATTCCCTCTTCCATAATTCCTTCCTCTGAACCCCTGCTGATAAGGAGCTAGATTCATGACCAAATTCTGGATATGAGGATGAGCTCCCATAATTCTCTGCAATTCCAAGTCCAACTGTTGGCAATTCTGAGTATTATGTCCGTATTCTTGATGGAAGGCACAGAAAGTAGGAGATGGCAATCTCCTAGGCTCCCTGTCAGCTCCAAAGGGTTTCTATAGCAACCTATGCTCTATACAGATATTCATATCCCTTTCCTTAGAAAATCGGAATGGAGGAGCATACAAAGTTCTGTCTTCTACAGGGCGTACATGCCTCACTCATTCAATCCTCCCCTCTGGTTTTTCCATTATTTCGAAATCCTGTGAAGTTCGTCGGGATTTCTAAGCATCCTCCAAATTAATAAACTTCTCAGCCCAGGACAACAGATCTTCGAAGCTTGCGGGAGGCCTCTTAGCTAAGGATTTAAAGAAGCCCCCCTCTCTGAGCTCCTGGGTGAAAGCTCCCATCATCATACCTGGCTCAAAGGCAGAAATTTCACGAGCAACTTGTGTAATCTATGCACATATTGCCCAAACTTTCTGGCTCTCTTTGCTTAAGATCAAAATGACTTAAGGGCTGAGGCAGATATTTCTTAGAGCTAGAAAAATGCCTTACAAATAATGTGGAGAAATCTTTAAAGGATGTAATACTCTTGGGCTTCAAATCACTAAACCATTGTTCTGTCGATCTCGTCAAGGTAGTAAGGAATACCCGACATTTAACCCCATCGGTATAACGATATAACAGAACAACATTTTCAAATTTTCTTAAATGATCTTTAGGATCGAAAGTACCGGTATATTCAGATATTTGAGGAAGTTGCAAGCGTCGGGGTAATTCATCGTTCAAGATACTTTCAACAAAAGGAGTTTCCTCCTCTATTTGTACAATAGTTCCTATAGTAGGAACTTCCCCCTCCAGTGGTACATCCTCTGAAGGATCCACGCATTTTCCTTTCCCCTTCCCTTTTTGGCGAGCACAAGAAGAATTTTTCTTCAATTGGGAAATCTTTCCCCCTTCTTCCTCAGAGTCACTATCAGAGATATCGTCTTCTTTAACCTTCTTCGAGGTGACCCTTTACAACATTTGATCCATCATTTCCGCCATAATTTGCATGAGATCTTCCTTATATAAGGGTTTCCGATGCCTTTTACTGGTACCCCCTGGGAGGTACTGGAGACGAACTTCTCTCCTTCTGCTGGCTCCTTCAATGTCCTACTAGTATTAACCATCATGACTTTTTGTTCAGTTTCCCACAGACGGTGTCAATTTGATGGTGCTTGGTTCTTTGGATCACCAAGATCCCCCTTCCTCTCCTTATGAATGGTTGGATCTGACACCGAGAGAGAGAGACTTGGAAGGGAACATATTAGCTGCAAGAGTCACCCTTGATCTTAGGAATTGAGCTGAGTCTGATTAAGGGTTGGCCGACTTCCCGACGTGGCCACTTCGATGCTCAAGTCAGTATGAGTGTGAGAAGAAAGTAATGATCTGGAAAAGAAGAGAGATCTCAAGGATACCAAATGGAGAAGAAACAATCATCCCCAGTTTCGCCCTCCTCTGCCCCTTTTATAGATGGATCAATCGCCTTCTCATTGAGGTGAATTTACCTTAACGCCCTTTACCCAGCTGTCCTCGCAACCGCTTTTCCCGCCTATATTCAAAATATCTTTCTCGATCGCTTCATGCATCCTTGGCTCCCCTGTCAAATATTTAAACTCATAAAATATAAACAACTGATAAAATATATATCTCATTAATCATGTTTCATCCTCCCTAAACTCCCCCTATTATCCTTAAATATTCTCTCCACCTGATCTTACCAGATACAAGAGGAATTCCAGGATTCCTTGCATAGCTCGGGAGATACACATACTGCCCTGGAACTACACATACTGTCCTAGAAATACACGTACTACCAATCGCTTCATACTATCTCGAAATATACATCGTCCCAGGCTGTTCATACTATCCAAAATACATCCGCTCAAATTAACCACCGCCCGACACTACACAAAACTACCACGGAACTACACATATCCTGGAAATACACATACTATCACGGAAATACACATATGTCTCACACTGTTCACACCTGTCACCGGAAATACACGTCGCCATGGAAGAAATAGACCTACTGCTCTAGAACTAACCAAACTATTTTGGAAATACACCTACTACTATGAAATTACACATACTGCTTTGGAACTATCCAAACTTGTTGGAGATTTGAGGCCGCTAGAGGGGGGGGGGGTGAATAGCGTTGAATTCGTACGTAGATGGAATTCGTTCGCAATCGTCTCTACAAAACTCGTTATGCGCAGCAGAATAGAAATAATAAAAGCAATAACGAAAAGATACAATCACGAACACAAGGATATAATGTGGTTCGGAACTGCACGGTTCCTACTTCACGGATCGGGCTCAAACGAGCCCTAGTGATGCCAATCACACACCACTAAGCAATAAACTCCTTCTCGACAACAAGTCGGAGGTGGAGAAACCTCGTACAATGGATTACAACAAGTAATACACAAAAATACAAGCAAAATACAAGGAAATGTAAAGAACACTTTACAAACTAGGGTTTGAGCGCTTTGCTTGTTGGTTGCTTGGATGAGGTTGAAGGGCCCTGAAATGCACCTGCAAATCGCCTTCAAATCGCCTCAAGTAAGCTCCCAAAGAACTGATTCTTGAGCCTTCCACGAACAGCTGCTTTTATCCTCCATCGGGCTGGATTTCCGCCTAGCATGATCGCCATAAGTCCCCGATCATTGCCAAGACTGTAGAGTGTGAGACAACGGCTCAATCCATGTTGGACAAGTTCCAACGGACTCTTCTTCGGCCGCCAACATTAGCGATCGGCGTCATTGCCGGTCGACCGCCTACCGGCTACGGATCATTCTCCGCTCGCTAACTAGCAATGATCGATCGACTCCTTAAGCGGCCGACCGGCTCAGAGACATCGGGCTCGATCGCTTCCAAAAGATGAGGTTTTAACCCAAAGTATGGTGCCCCCATACTTGCTAGACCACCCTTAGCCTAGACCTAAGCCTTCTAGCCACCTCCATCAGCCTCACGCCTCTCGGATCCCTCCAAGTCATCCATGACTTGTTCATTCATCGCGCTAGCCTCCAGGTGCTTCCCTCGGCTATGTCATGCTAACGGTGTCTACACCGCCAAGGCACATTGGACTTACGCCGCCAAGACTCCGCTTGAACTTTACGCTGCCAATATCAAACCCCTTGGACTTCCCAAATGCCAAGACTCAAGCTTGGACTTTCCCTTGCCAACCCATGTTGGACTTTCCATGCCAAGACCCATGCTTGGACTTTCCATTTGCCAAGACCTATGCTTGGACTTCTCATTTGCCAAGACGCATGCTTGGACTTCTCATGCCAAGTACTCAAGACTTGGACTTTCCCAAATGCCAAGTACCCATGACTTGGACTTTCCATGCGCCAAGTGTCCCACTTGGACTTTTCATGCCAAGTACTCAAGACTTGGACTTTACCAAATGTCAAGTGTCCCACTTGGACTTTCCATGCCAAGTACCCATGACTTGGACTTTACCTTGCCAAGACCCATGCTTGGACTTCTCATTTGCCAAGACCCATGCTTGGACTTTCCCATAATCACATGGTCAACCCCAGTCAACCATCAAGGTCTTCCTCGAGTCAAACTCGAGTCCGGTCAAACATGACCCGGGTCGATTGCTCCAACAATCTCCCCAACATATTAACCTACATTAATGTCAAACATCAATGCCAAACCACTTTGTCAAATCCCTTTGTCAAACATCAAAACATCACTCGAGTCAAACTCGAGTCTGGTCAATCGTGACCTGGGCCGATTGCACCAACAATCTCCCCCTTTTTGATGTTTGACAAAAACCAAACAAATCATCTGAGTTAGACCACTAACTCAAATCCCTTACCAATTATCCCAAATTGGTAAACACTCTCCAAATGTTCTCCCCCAAACATTCTCCCCCTTTTTGACTAACATCAAAAAGGTTTTCTCTCCAAGGAGGTCAATGTCTCATGTCCCAATGAGATCTTACACTCTCCCCCTTGATCCAAAAATAAATACCTAGGATGCCTACCATCTTCCTAGTGATAGTTCACGTATCACTCAAGAGAGACAATCCTATACTCTCTCCCAATTTCCAAATTGGGTATCAAAAACCCATCAATTTTCCCAATTGATGATACTCTCCCAATAACTTCTCCTCTTCAAGGAGAAAAACACATCCATCATCCCAAGATGGATACCTCCCCCTAAAGGCTTGCTCCCCCTTGATCATTGCACCAACAATGTCCTTGGGAAGCCCCTAAGCTAATAGGAACTCTAAGCCATCAAAATTAAGGTTCTAAGTTCAAACTTGAACTTTCCATACCCTAAATTTGATACTTTGACCTAACACTTCTCCTAATCCATATCCAATGAATTTTCACCCTTTATAATGCTTCCTAAAGCATATCCTAGGGTTAGGAGTGATTAGGAACCTTTTCCATAGCTGAACACGGGCTAAACAAACTTTGTTAACCCGAAATCAGACCTGGCAATGACTCCTAATGATCAATCGATCATTGTATCGTGATCGATAATCAAAATCTCGATTTTCAACTATCAGAAATGAATTTTGAAAATTCATAAATAATTATACGTAATTCGAAAAATCGTGAAAATTTATACGTATAATACTTATGACACACACAATGGGTGAAAAATACGTGAAAATTATTTTACCCATAAAATAGCGAATTTGATACAAAACTCAAAACCATTGAAATTTTCAATGTTTTGGCCCTATTTTGTATCAACTTCATCAATGGTGATTGCTATCAAAAGATAGACTTCACCAAGGTTTTTCAAAATGATTTTAAAATATTTTTAAAACCTTATTTTGGATCATATTCCTTGGGCTCTATGCACATGACTTGTACACAAGCTTTCCCAATGATCCACAAATGAAACAAGATGAGTTTTAGTTCATCTAGATGCAAAAACTATGCACCTTGAACTCAACTCATATCCTAACATCTCACATGTATCTAAGGTGTATAAATACACATACATGTCAATTGGATGTGAGATGTAGGTTTTGTTCATCCTAATCTAAGGTTTCATGCATTCTCTAAGGCAACCCTACTTGATTCCCTTATAAATGGGACTTCAAGTCATGCCATAGTCCTTAATTCAATTTCAACTAAATTGTCTTAAATGCATGAATGATTATGACATTAGAAATGTTATAAATAAGCATATGCTCATAATCATGATGTCATGACATAAGATGAAATCTAAAAACACATGACATTTAAAGCCTTAATCCTAAAACATGAACATGACATATAAAATGATTAAAAATAGGCATGATGTCATGACATGACATATGACAATCAAGGCATGGCATATAAAATATATAGGTATAGTAATACCTAAATTTTAATATTAATTGCCATTTGTTGGGATTAATCATATTTTTGCCATATCAACCTAAATTTTCCCAAGTGTGCCAAAAACCCAAAATGACACACTACGACCTCTAAACCTAAATTGTGCCAATTTGATCATTTTATCAAGCTTCTCAAATAATATTGGCACACCCTAAAATCTTTTAGGATTAAAGCTCAAATGTATTTTCAAGGTAACCATAACCTTGAAAATATCCTAAAGTGCCACCTTTACAATGGTTGAGTTAACTACCCATCCAATCAAGGTTGGCACACCCTAACCCATCTAGCGTGAATCAATCACGCTCTTAGGAATCCAAAACCGATTTGAGCTCCTAGGGTTAATTAGGTATTCCTTAGGGATAACCTCCCTAGATACCTTCCTAATGACCCTCCTAGGCTTGTTAGCCTTGGTCATTTGGGTCTTACCTAGGTTGACTCTAGGGGTAACTCCCCTTGCAACCTTCTTAGTGGCCACCCTAGGTTTCCTTGAAACCCTAGCCACTAGGCACACCCTTTGGTCAATTCTAGGGATGACTTCCTTATTGACCTTGGTCTTCCTAGACCTAGTTTGTGTTCCATAGTCAAATGGAACACTATGATAAGCCACTTTAGGCTTAGGTTTGTGACCCAAACCTTGCTTGCCCTTGGTTGACTTTTGACTCTTAGGTCCTAGGTGTTGACTTTGACTTTTGGACCCTTGATTTTGACCACTAGACCCTTTAAATTGATTTTGTATCTTATTTAGGGTCTTTTCAAGTTTTTCAAGCCTTGACCTCAAGACTTGATTTTCCTTTTCTAATTGCCCAATTTTAGAATTTTGATTTAAATCTTGGGCATTGGACTTCCTATGTAACGCCCGTAAAATTTCTAGCAATTTTACGAGAATTTTGGCTTTATGATGATAGGCTTTATGTGGGCCTTTTTAGAAAAATAAAAGAAAATAAGCTAAAAAAAAAAAAGGAGATGCAAAGCCTAGGAATTGAACCTCAAACCTCTAGAGATAGACAAGCCCTATAGATGCACCCACTAACCATAAGCCCAATAGAATTATATCCTTAGAGGAAGAGGGGAATTTATAGATAAGTGGAAGGAGGGTAAGTGAAGAGGCATGACAAAGAAAAGAGAAACTTCTCTTCCTCCCTTTATAAAGAAGAAGGAAGTTTCCATTTGGCCATTTTCTTCCTCTCCTCTTCATCCTCACCGAAACCAATCTCCCTCTTCATCCTTTGGCCGAGACCCCCTTTCAACCTAGGAGAAAGCTAGGTGACTTCCATTAGGTCATCTCTCAAGCAAAGCGAAGGAAGTAAGATTTCCCTCACCTGCAGTGTATTAGTTTCGTAGGTTAAATTTCATGAAAGAAAGATGAAGTTGTAGCCCTTGTAGGTTTCGGTCAATCAAGTTTTCTTGGGCTAAGATTCATGAAAATGATTCTAGGGAACTTCTATAGGTTGTATGCTCACTATAGGAACTTTTAGGGGACAAAGATTCTAACTTGGTGCCCTTATAGGTTTCGGCCACCAAGGCTTTTTAGGGTTAGGGTTTTTATGACAACTCCCTCTTATGAGGTTAGGCCATGATAATGCTTTATGAATGAATTCTAGGGGACAAAACCTAAGTTTGAACCCATTCCTTGTTTCGGCCAACCCATATAA
The DNA here is from genome assembly GCA_025175895.1 of Wurfbainia villosa. Classification (NCBI taxonomy): domain Eukaryota; kingdom Viridiplantae; phylum Streptophyta; class Magnoliopsida; order Zingiberales; family Zingiberaceae; genus Wurfbainia; species Wurfbainia villosa. The sequence goes on along the minus strand of CM046000.1, from coordinate 101,218,640 downwards.
TTAGGGTTAGGGTTTCATGAAAATGTTCCTAAGGACACTAGGTTAGGTAATAATGCTTTATGAATGAACTTTAGGGGACAAAACCTAAGCTTGAACCCCCACATGTTTCGGCCAATCAAGACTCTTAGAGTGAGGGTTTCATGAAAATACCCTCTTATAAAGTTAGGTTATGATATAGGCCTACATGAATAGATCTAGGGGACAAAAGTCCAAAGATCTAACCTTACAAGATTCGGCCAACCAATGAAAGTAGGGTTAGGGTTGCATGAAAATATCTCTAATGATACTATGATCAGTTATAAGGCTTCATGAATGAACTTTAGGGGACAAAACCCAAGCTTGAGCCCCTTACAAGATTCGGCCAACCCATGGTTTTAGGGTTAGGGTTTCATGAAAACACCCCCACATGTAGTTGTGCTAAGGGTATGATTTTTTTGTTTATATGTCATGAACTATGCTTGTGTGATGAATATGTTTATGATTCAATGCAATATGAAATAAGCTTATGTGATGAACATGTTTATGATATAGTATGCCATGAAACATACCTAGATGTGGAACATGTTTTGTGATTTAATATGTCATGAATATGCCTAGGAAATATGCTTCATGTCTATGATGTAAGGTACCATGAAATATACCTAGAGGTGGAACATGTTTTGTGATTTAATATGCCATGAATATGCATAGGAAATATGTTTCATGTTTATGATATAATGTGCCATGAAATATGCTTGGGTGATGAACATGTTTATGCTTAGGACCCCTTTAGGTTACTCTTATGTTATGAATGCATGTGTCCTTATGAAATGACTGAGATGGAGATGCTTCCCTTTCAAGTAGGGATCAAGAGCTCTCCTTATGACAAGATAAGATGGAGATACTTCCCTTTCAAGTAGGGATCAAGAGCTCTCCCTATGATAAGATAAGATGGAGATGCTTCCCTTTCAAGTAGGGATCAAGAGCTCTCTTCATGACAAGATGAGATTAAGATGCTTCCCTTTTTATGTTGGGGATTAAGAGCATTCTTTATATTATGACAAGAAAAGAAAAGAATTAAGTATTTTACTTTGCAAGAGGTTAAGTACCCGACCCGTCAGGTGGTCGTTAATCAAATCCATAGGGACATAAGAAGACGTAAGAGGTCTTGCCCTGGTAAGACGTAAGAGGTCTTGCTCTAGTAGGATCGGTGGCTCGCTACTGACCTATTAGGGAACGCGCATTATGTGGTACTTAACCTGGGGCCCCCCAAACAAGTTATGATGATATTGAAGTATCTATAAGTATATGTTTTGAAAAGAAAAGACTTTTATGATTATTGTGTATGCTCATGTTAAATACTCTGAATGCTTACGAACTATGTTCTTTATGCATGCTAGATGTTATCAAGTTATGATGATATTGAAGTATCTATAAGTATATGTTTTGAAAAGAAAAGACTTTTATGATTATTGTGTATGCTCATGTTAAATACTCTGAATGCTTACGAACTATGTTCTTTATGCATGCTAGATGTTATGAAGTTATGATGATATTGAAGTATCTATAAGTATATGTTTTGAAAGAAAAACTTTTATGATATTGTGTATGCTTATGTTAAATACTCACTAATGCTTATGAACTATGTTCTTTATGCATGCTAGATGTTATGAAGTTATGATGATATTGAAGTATCTATAAGTATATGTTTTGAAAAGAAAAGACTTTTATGATATTGTGTATGCTTATGTTAAATACCACAGAATGCTTAACTATGTTCTTTATGCATGCTAGATGTTATGAAGTTATGATGTTTAGAGTTAAGTTTAAGAATGTTGCATTGTACTTTATGCTAGTTTAGAATTTATGATGTGGTGAATGTTATGGTTAAGTTTATGAATACTTGCGATTATGTTCCTTAGTTTAGGATTTATGTTATTACAAATGTTTATGTTCAAGTTAAACAAATGCTTATGATTATGTCCTTTATGCATGTTTGGATTCCCTGATGAATGGTCATGGTTAAGTTGAAGAATGTTTGTGCCTATGTACTTTATGTAGGTTTAAGATGTAGGATGTTACGGATGCTTAGGTTAGGAATGCTTATTGTTAAGTTTTAAAACGCTTATGAATATGTCTTTCATGCATGCTTAGTTTTATGTAGTTATAATGCTTATGTTCAAATTATGCCCTGCTTAGATTAATTATGCTTAACTGGCTTATGAACAATTCTATGCCATGCTTAGTTTTTTTATTTCATGGATATGTTGTTGATTAGTGTTGCTATGAAATACTTAGGTCCTTTATGCTAGTATGCTCATGTTCTAATTGCTTGATGAAGTTTGGGGCTTTTGTGAGTAGGCAAGGATCTTACTAAGCTATATGCTTATAGTTCATGTTGTCCATATACTGCAGATAAAGAAAGTCTGCGCTAGAGGAAGTAGCAGGAGGGGCCAAGTGTGTGTGATAGTGACATGGTGGAAGAAGACCCTATACTATCTGCTTGTATTTATATGCTCTAAGAACAACTTAAGACATTGCTTCCGCTTATAAGACTTGTGTTTAATGAGTATTATCTACTTAAGAAGGTTGGAAATGTTAGAACTCATGAACGAATCTTTATGTATGCATGTCATGAAAGATATGTTAACATGCTAATGATGAATATGATATGTGATGCATGTGCAAAAGAAGGTTTAAGTTATGATGACCTGTTAAAGTACGTAGGTTGTGAGAGGATCCATATGTAGTATGTTTAAAAAAAAAAAAGGAGTAACAGTAGCGCCGCCCTGAGAGAAGATAAGGGCGGGCGTTACATCCTAGGCATATGCCTAGTCCATTTAGGGTTTAGACCTAGGTGCTCTTGCACCTTTCTAATTGTCTCCCTAGGTAAAAATTTTCTAGAGTTATTTGACCTAGGTTTGTCCTTAGATAAGTTGTTTTTAGGGACATTAGTCCCAAATTTCTCCCTATTATCTAAGTGAATATTTTTAGTTCCTAAACAAAAGTATTTATTTCTATTAGCATGCTTTTCATGGCAAATTGCTAGGGAATTGAAATTTCTAGCATGCTTTTGTCTATTAACTAAAGAAAGAGCATTATTAACTTGATATACCTTAGGGTTAGCCTTAGTAGCTCTCCCTACTTGTGATGCTCTCCTTTGCCCCTTCTTCTCCCCCTTCGGGCATTGACTCCGGTAATGACCCGGTAGTCGGCATTTGAAGCAAATCACTTGCTCCTTGCTCTTTTTCATTAAGGCACCGGTCTCCTTGACTTTTGGCACGGGTGGAGTCTTCTTAACCCGTTTAGAACACTTACTCTTGTAGTGTCCTTTCTCCCTACACTCAAAGCATATAATATTCATTTTATTATTAATTGACATGCTTGAGTTACCTAGGGTGGTTGTGGTGGTCGGAGTGGATTCTTGAGCTTTCTCTTCCTCTCTACCGGATGTAGATGGTTCTTCTTGTTGCTCCGGTATCGAGGATGCCCTAATCTCCTCCCCTTCTATCCTAGAGGTGGAGGTCTCCTCTTCTTCCATCACTTCTACCTCTTTGAGCGCTTTGCTTTTTGGTTGCTTGGATGAGGTTGAAGGGCCCTGAAATGCACCTGCAAATCGCCTTCAAATCGCCTCAAGTAAGCTCCCAAAGAACTGATTCTTGAGCCTTCCACGAACAGCTGCTTTTATCCTCCATCAGGCTGGATTTCCGCCTAGCAGTCGACTGCCATAAGTCCCCAGTCGACTGCCAGCACTGTAGCTGTGAGACAACGACTCAATCCATTTTGGACAAGTTCCAACGGGACTCTTGGCGATCATGATCGCAATATTGGCGATCACGCCCGAGTCGATCGGCCTCACGGCTACCGGATCATTCTGCTCGCTCAACTAGCAGCTTGATCGTCGACTTGGCTCGATCGCTAGAGACATCGGGCCATCGCTTTAATCGAGCCGACCGCCAGAGCGCTCCCGAAAGATGAGGTTTTAACCCAAAGTATGGTGCCCCCATACTTGCTAGACCACCCTTAGCCTAGACCTAAGCCTTCTAGCCACCTCCATCAGCCTCACGCCTCTTGGATCCCTCCAAGTCATCCATGACTTGTTCATTCATCGCGCTAGCCTCCAGGTGCTTCCCTCGGCTATGTCATGCTAACGGTGTCTACACCGCTAAGGCACATTGGACTTACGCCGCCAAGACTCCGCTTGAACTTTACGCTGCCAATATCAAACCCCTTGGACTTCCCAAATGCCAAGACTCAAGCTTGGACTTTCCCTTGCCAACCCATGTTGGACTTTCCATGCCAAGACCCATGCTTGGACTTTCCATTTGCCAAGACCCATGCTTGGACTTCTCATTTGCCAAGACGCATGCTTGGACTTCTCATGCCAAGTACTCAAGACTTGGACTTTCCCAAATGCCAAGTACCCATGACTTGGACTTTCCATGCGCCAAGTGTCCCACTTGGACTTTTCATGCCAAGTACTCAAGACTTGGACTTTACCAAATGTCAAGTGTCCCACTTGGACTTTCCATGCCAAGTACCCATGACTTGGACTTTACCTTGCCAAGACCCATGCTTGGACTTCTCATTTGCCAAGACCCATGCTTGGACTTTCCCATAATCACATGGTCAACCCCAGTCAACCATCAAGGTCTTCCTTGAGTCAAACTCGAGTCCGGTCAAACATGACCCGGGTCGATTGCTCCAACAATTTCCCCAACATATTAACCGACATTAATGTCAAACATCAATGCCAAACCACTTTGTCAAATCCCTTTGTCAAACATCAAAACATCACTCGAGTCAAACTCGAGTCTGGTCAATCGTGACCTGGGCCGATTGCACCAACAAAACTGTCCTGGAAATACACCTATTGCTCTGGAATTACACATACTACTCTGGAACTGTCCAAACTGTCCTGGAAATATATATACTGTCCTGGAAATACACATACCATCGTGGAAATACACAAACTATCCTGAAAATACACATACTGTCCTGGAACTGTTCATATTGTCCTGCAAATACACCTACTGCTCTGGAACTAACCATACCATCCTGGAAATACACCTACTGCTATGGAATTAACTATACTGTCCTGAAAATACACCTACTTCTTTGGAATTATACATACTGTCCTGGAACCACACATACTGTCCTAGAACTGTTCACACTATCTTGGAAATACACCCGTTCTGAAATTAGCTACACTGCCCTGACACTACACAAAACTGTCCTGGAACTACACATACTGTCTTAGAAATATACATATTGTCCTGGAACTATTCACACTGTCCTGAAAATACATATACTATCTTGAAACTGTTCATACTGCTCTGAAAATCCCGACTCCATCAATAATGTCTCTTGCAACACATCTTATGTTTGTTTCTCTTATTGATTTGTGCTCGTAGCTTCTTTTTTTTTTTATAATTATTTTGCATTCAAGAAATAGTTATAGACAAGATGAGGTGCTGTCTGTGACACTTGGGATTTGTGATGACTAAAATAGCATCAACATATGACCGTAGATTCGCTTGTAATTTGATGCAGAAAGGAACTTTTAACACATTGTTACTGAAATTTCTCACATTATAGTTGGATATGTTCCTGACAAGTTCTTGCTGGCTTTCAATTCTATTTCTCATCTACATTTGTATCATGACTTTTTCAGAACATTTCACTCAAAAATATAACAAATTACCCTTCAGTATCTATTATAAATTATGAAGCTAGTCAAACAATTTAGAAAGTAACAAGGTTGACCTAGAAATAGCTCTTAATTATTCAATCTTTCATATTTTTAGGTAACAGGCCATGATTCTTCAAGATTTCAAAGTTCCTCTTATTTTGTGCAGTTTTTTTTTCTGTTTCTTTTCTAAATCAGTTTACGGTTTGGTAAATGTTGCCCGATGTTGGAAGTTCTGTGGTCTAGTGTTTGCTTAGTAATTACTTTCAAATCTTGGACCATAACAATAGGGGATTTTTCTATTTGATGGCAATATTATCAAATATATCCACTAATTTGACAGTAAACAATTTGGAGAACAATTTTACCTAGAAAGATTTGTAAAATTGACTTTCATCCTCCCTGCCAATTTATAATTTATGGTTCTGTAGTGTTGCCAAAACATGGACGGTGCATAGTTATATAGAAAATACAGTTAAATTAAGCAGCACACTCCCACAAATATAACAGTTCCGTCTTTATGCATGATTTCATAAAAAAAAAATGAAGTGAGGCAAATCAAACATAAACAATGTTAATTTGTGATGATTAATGAAAAAATGCTGTCTTTTCTGCCAGCGGATATGCATGGGCTACCTACTAGCTTACAGAACTTTACTATCAGTGCATATTGAGAGCAAAGTATTTATCCATTTTGTAATATGATGCTAAAGTTTGAATCTATTGGACGAAAACTTTTTTTTTTTTTTTACCTTTAAAAGATGCAATATGTGATTAACCTATCAGGTGATTCATTTTGTAATACTAACAATTTGCATTTCCCTGAAAATAAAACTACATTTCTCTTGTGGCTCTATTGGGAATTGAGTCTCTCTTATGTTAAAAGCATCAGATGCCTCAAGAGTAGTTTAATTATTGTGTTTGTAAATGGATTGTCTACGGCATTGTTTGGTCGTTTGTGCTGATGCATGTCTGCACTCAATGCAGTTGATCTCAAGGACCAGAAAATTCTGGAAAAGCTGCGAGCCGAGAGGAAAGCGAAGCTTGATGAACTCAAGGAAAGAACAAACTATTATGCAACACAACTTATTCAGGTAATTGGAATGATTTTAGGTCACAGCTTATTTTGTTGCCACTAATACATGATAGGAAACAACCAAGTTTGAGAATCACAGCTTGGAAAAGCCTTCATTAATTAGATTAGATCCTGAAATTTTAGATTACCTTTGGTAGGGTGGAATGGAATAGGAATGCTTTTTCTCCTCCATCATTCGATTCCAATGTTTAGATTGATAATTTTAGACGGAATAATCTTTCCAAGGAACGGGCTCATTCGATTCCACTCATTTTGAACTTGCGGGTAATTTTTCTTTTCCATCACCTCTAAATATGACACTACTCACAATTTGAAATCTAAAATATAGATAATGAGATAAATAGATTTGACTAACAAAATCTGAGATTGAACTGGTAGGATCAAGTGAGTGAGTCATAAGGGTGAGGCAGGTTGGATAGACAAGAAGAACTTAGCGAGTAGGATGAACGTGTGTTTTGAAAACCAAACCAGAGGTTCTCTGAACTGGTAAAAGCTATTGGGTTGATAGTTTGACCCATTGATCCAGAAAATAATATCATAAATGTATTTTATATATTTTTTATATGTATTAACTATTTCATAAATATATGAACATATTAAAAATAAATAATGATTATTTTAAATACACAAACTTTTGATACTAAATCTTAATCAAAGATTTTTTCAATAAAAGCTAAACATGCCTGCATGTACACACACTACAGTAGAAAGCTAATGAGAAAACTATGGATGAAGGCTGCTAATACTATAATAGCAATTAATTAGATTAAAATAAAAAAAATAACTAGAATTCTAACGGAGACCTATCTAAGGAACCGTAAGTGCAGCACCCCTATCATCAGGCCGCTGATCTGGTTGACTGATTTCTGGTTTTGTAATCAGGTTTTCCCAATTTTGCTGGTTATGTGATATTGCCCAACATTTGTGTAAATCCAAGCTAGATTTGTTCTGATTTTTTGGTCGAACTGAGATGGCTGGTCCAATTTTTAAAACATTGGGATGGTCCAGGTGGGTAGAACAGCTAGAGTGAGTGGATTAGACCAAGTGAATCAAACAAATCAGATGGGTCAAGCAGATGGGGACCCTATGACTAGACGGAGTGAGTGAGCTGGATAGTCGGATTAATGAATTGAGCATGCAAAGTGAACTAGGCAAGTAGATGGGGCAAGCAAAAGGGAACTAGTCTAGTGGATCAAGAAAAAGGGAACAAATTGGCAAATTGGATGACCTAGACATGTTAGACTAGAAGGGGTGAGCATGTCAAATTGCCAGATATGCCAATATAGAAGAAATCATTTGAATTGCCCATTCCATTAATGCAACCAAACAAAAGAATGAACTAGATTATTCCACTTATCGTCTCATTCTATTTTCATTCTTCATTTCTAGTCCCTTCCTTTCTGTTCTATCCTACCATACATAGCCTTATGGAATGTTCAACATACTGAGTCCATTCAGTTCCATCATATGTAGAATATGGCATGTTAATTGTAAAATATGCCATATGAAATATGAAATATGAAGATATGTTATTCCTATCGTCATTTACTATGTTCTTTTGGTGTTTGGTACTGAAAATTGGCTGACTTTCAGAAATATGATCTTGATCTGCTTTAAAAAGCTACTGACAGCGTTCTAGCATCTAAGTTGGGGTGAAAAGTTTCTCTTGGAGACAAGCTGAATACTAATCCTCTTGTAGAAAGCAATGATACAGAGCCTGTACAAACCTCAGGGCTCAGGAATCGGAAACAACCCCATGCAAAAAGCAATACAACTGGAAGTGCTGCTGCTACTCCATGGGCAAGCAAATCTGATGAAGTTGGAACTGAACAGGAAATTTCAGTACATACTCAGAAGGTTGTTGAACACTACAAAGGCTCTGGCTCCAATGATGGTGGTTGGGCTGCTCGATTAGCTGCATTACTTGTGGGTGAGGATATCCTTCACAAAGTTATGCGCTAATATGTGGCAACTGCCATATGCATATATAATGGTATGGAGAATGGATATTCATGTGCTTCGGCTATATGTTGTAACTGCTTATTTTGAAAGCTATTGGTTCTAGCAAAACTGAACAAGTTAGATGCTGATTATACATTTATTTTATTTCTGTAGGACTTGCTCGGAAAGAGGATTTCCCTCGCATAACATACTACTGCCCTCATTGCCATGCCTTGAATACATCTGGACGATCAGCTGAGCTGACCAGGGGCATTCCATCCTCTACAGTTGATGAGAACTCTGGTGAAAATGCTGCAAAGAATGATTTTACAAGCAACATAAAAGAAGTTACTGGTGACCTCCAGAATGAGGACAAAGCAACTACCTCCTCTAAAGCTAGTTCATAAGTATGGTTTATAAACACTCGTGGCCGCACTATTGAAAAACTGCCTCTTACAATGAACCATACAACCAAGTGTATATTTTACTGAAATTCTCGTTTAGACGTTGGGGGCAATCATTTTGAGGTATCTGCAGATATGTCAGTTCGAGTCTCCCCCAGTCGGATCAGATTTTTTTCCCACGGCTACTTAAATTTCATGTGCTCTCTGAATTTAACGAGTTCGAGAGGTAATTAAGATTTCAAACTAAATATCTTACATACTTTTAAAAATTTTATTTATCGTACACATCAAACGTCCTTCAAAGTAGGCGATTCTATGGCTATACGAAGAGAGATAAATTATAATTGATTTATGATCATATTGACGTCTAATATAATAGAGGATAGATATTTCGTCTATGATCGGGGTGATTTTTATTCATTTAAACTGCATTATGCCGTAATTTACCTTGTAATGTAATCCAGATTATATTACCAGATTTATTATTTTTTATTATCATTTTAAAATTGTAATGCAATATAATCTGGATTATAAAAATCACTAAAATTTTGTAATCTGAATTACAAGATAAAATCTATGTAATCCGATTACATTACAAGTTATAATCTGAAAAGTCGTCGCCCATCGTCGCCCATAGCTGCCATCGTCCGACACCATAATGTGCTGCCGTTGCCACCGCTTGCCGATGGTCGACCGTCATCGGTCGCCCATCAGCACCGCCGTCGATCGATCGTTGATGCTGACGTCGTCGGTTGATCGTCGTCGCCACCGTCGATCGGCTGACCGTCGTCATCATCGATTGGCCTCCGCCGTCGGCCGACCGTCGACGCTATCGCCGACCGACCTTTGTCACTGGTCGACCATCGACATTGTCGTCGGTCAACCGCCGATGCCGGTCGACCGTCGGCGCCGTCGCCAATCGACCGTCGGCACTGTCGCCGGTCAACCATCGGTGCCGCCGCTGTCGCCGATCGACCATTGGGGCCGTCGCCGGTCGACCACCGTCAACGCTGGCACCGATGCCACCAATCAACCGTCGTCGGCGCTGCCATTGTCGCCGATTGGACCACCCATTGATGGTCGGCTGTCGTCGGTCGACCGTCGATCGACCGTCGGCGCCGTCGTCGGTCGACCGTCGTCGGATCAGTCGACTACTCATAGTACCATTGTCTCACAATGAACTGATCCACGTAGGATTAGGGTCGATCAGTCAACTGCCCTGACCTAGCATTTGACTGTTATACCCACCAGTCGACTGCTATAAGCCAATAATTGACTGCCAAACCTTTCGTGCTCATGTCCATCGAAACTAGTCAACTGCTCAACCTTAATAGTCGACTGTCAGTGGTCAATCGACTGCTCAACCTTACCAGTCGATTGCTAGAGCCACAGATCACAATCGAGCCTCAGTTGACTACACGACCAGTTGACTAGGTCATAATCTCAGTCGACTATCCGAGTCAACTAGGCCTCCCGAGTGTCGTGCACTTGACTAGTTTACTGGTCCAAAGCCCCAGTCAACTGCTAAACCTCAAAACAAAGGTTTAACCCAAGTATGATTCTCTCATACTTGATACAGACTCTTAGCTTAGGCCTAAGTGTCACACCTCGAGAGTATGCCGAATCGAAAATCAAACGGACAACATCTCCTCTGTACGTGACAACATATCCTGTTTATACAAGACCCTTGGGCCCACAATAATAATAACATATACAAATGTAAACATAACAACATAACAAAGCACAGCGGAACTAACACAACTAGAATACAAACCACACACCATGCATACCGGTATGACTAACACCAAACTAAGAAAATACCGTAACAAAACCAGGAAGAACGGTACAAGAACAATAGTGTCCAACACTACAAATCATCACATAAAACCAAAGACATATCGAAACACCAACGATAAACCCAAAAGCTCGGACTCTCAGAGTTGGAGATGAGACGATGCCAACCACTGATGCTCCAAGCCGTCACAAAGACTTCTACCTGTTACCTAGGCGACAGAAAAACCCAGGGTCCGTGGTGGTGAGTATAACTCAGCGGTAATATGAGAGAACATGTATATATCAAATATCACATGTAATTCAACAATATAATATAGAGGTACAACAGGTATACCAGTATAATAAGCATATATACAGTCTAACCAAATAAACAACGTAAAATGCAGACATACCTGAAAGTCCGCTATGCTACTCTGATCCAACTTGGGCATATATCCACAATATATAACATGAAGAGTAATACTAACTCACACTATAATCATGATACAGGTCAAAGGTATCTAATGGTCTGTCCAACAAGTATACAGGTATCCGACACAACCGTATAACAGATGCGAGTAGCATGTATGAAGATGATGTACAACCAAATGCAGCAAGCATAGTACAATCAAATGTAACATCACAATAAGCAAATATATATAGACTGCATCTATATATATACTAATTACAATCATTCATATATATATATATATATAAAAGCATATATGTATATATATGACAATATGCAAAACGCCATAAGACACGATAATGCAGTATGCATGGTCATGCCTACGCACCCCTACTCGCTACCACGACCCCAGTGTGACATAGGTGGCACGACATGACAACTGTCCCAACTCAACACCAACCACTGCTCTAGAGTGGTTGAGTGGGTAGTATGAACGAGTAGCATATGAGCGTAAAGAGCTCGCTACACAACGGGGGTCCCTGCTGCTGGCCACTCAGACTGAGACTACCTATGAGTGGTCGAGTGTCACGCACACAGGACAACTGTACACAACTCCAACTACCACCGTCTATAGTGGTAGAGTGCGACACAATAAATGCTCTGCCCTCACATCAGTTACTCCTCCATGAGTAACCTGGGAAGCAGGATGGCTAACGACCCTCTTAATCACAAGGGAGACTATGTCGTCAGTATGCATGCAAATGATATGAATGCACAGTCACGCATACAGACATCCATCACAGACTCTCTATTCTACATAGAGTCATACCAATCTGATCAATGCACTATCTATTCTGCACAGAGTCGTACTCAACTGATCATAACACTCTTTATCTTGTAGAGAGTCATACTCAACTGATCGACGCACTCTCTATCCTGTAGAGAGTCATACTTAATTGATCATAACACTCTCTATCCTGTAGAGAGTCGTACTCAACTGATCGACGCACTCTCTATCCTGTACGCACTCTCTATCCTGTAGAGAGTCATACTCAACCGATCATAACAAGATAGGATCACCGGTCTATAGCGACACACTAATCACAATTCACCTGACCATTACACAACACCTGATCGGTAGTAAACATGCAACATAAGGGTATTGGAATTAATCCTATGTTCAGGACCTTACTTACCCATGGATGCCCTTTTTACCCAATTTACAAATCAGGACATCATCCGTATTCCACTATTTACACATAACTAAACATTTATAGGTTTACTTACATCATATATGTAACTCCTAATCATGATGAGGGACAGCAACAGAGCATATAAAGCCAACGACAAAGTATCAAGCACAAGAATAAATAAGAGCGGAGTCAAGATAATATGAACATATAATATGATCATTATCTAAATCTGCATGCAACGACATCTACCTGACTAGGGTAGAAAATTACCCACCTGTTGAGAAGCTCATATCAGTAGCTTGCACATCTGTGAATCCACCTTGAATTAAAGTCCTACACATAACATACAATAGAACTAAATTCTATTCATACCTCCAATGACCAAATTACATCATGATTGATTCTTAATACCTCAGTTAATCTACCCCCATCCATATATTATCCATTGAGTTGATCTGACTCCTTCATGATTGTCAATTATGCCACAACATTTGAAATCAATAACATGCTACGTGACTACTTGCACTTTCATCATGATATCCAACTAATAAAATTATCCAGATCAACTCATCTTGCTTATCCTCAATCGTACAACATCTTGCTTCAATTTAGGATATCAAATCTCAACTAAATAAGTGGCAATTGATCTCAATTCCAATAACCTCATCACCTGAAATCATAAAATCTCTACGCTTACCTCTGATCTACAAATCACAGCCAACATATATATAAACTAGCAACATATCTATTGATACCATTTTCAGATCAAGGCTTACCACACATTGCTTATCAAATTCAAATTCCCTTCTCAACTCCATCAACTGTCGATCCAACAGGACGGAGCTCTCAAACCCACAGCTCATCAACAAGGAGAGATCCAGCCAATCAGAGCTACAACCACATATTTCCTCCTCATCGCATCAACATTCAAACCATCACAAGCTACAGCCGTGTCGTGCTTCCCGATCACAATGGCAGTGCAGCTGCTCCTCTACAAATCATAGATCACAGCTCAATCAACCGTCTGCAGATAAATTCCATACCAATAGCCCATCATAACTGAGTCACAGCAACCTCTTGGTCCAAATCTTACCACAATCGAAGCAAACATCCATGTCAGACTTACCTTGCACAAGGAGATCCGACGATGATCGTGTCATTGCTCGCGGCAGAGATGGTCGACTGTCGAGCTGTTCAAGATGGTCAGCTAGGCACCGAAAGTAGCGGCTGAGGAAGAAGAGACGCTAACGTGAGACGATCCACTGCAGCGAGAGAACAAAGGCATGCCCGCTGCTGTCAAGATCATGAGAAGAAGCCGATGATGGATCGAAATCGAGCGGAATGAGGCTGATCTGCTCGATGGGAAGAAGAGAAGGAAATCAAACTCAAGGGGGGAAAATCGCAAAGAACCGAAACTCCCTGATTCTCCCTCTAGGTCTCGAAGTCTCCTCGGGTGATGCCGATGGTTGCTGGAGGTGCTCGCTGCCGGCGATGGGGCTCGGGGAGATGATGGGTTGTGGTGATGTTGCGTCGTCGGGCTGCCTCTCGGTTTGGCGGTCGGTAGCGTGAGGAAGGTGAGGGGTCACGCGTGATCGGGAGATAGAAGATCTGCTGTCGATCACAGAGAAGAAGAAATGTCACGGTTGGAAATGCTCGAGAAGAGGTAGTGATGAGTAAATGTATAAATGAAAGAAAACGCTCTGCCAAATGGGTCAGGTTTGGGAAGCAATCTGGTCGGTTCAAAGGAAAGAACTGGTCCACTTTAAGAGGATTAAACCTAGGATGTTTATTTAACTCCATAAGTTTTAACCTAGGTTAGATTTAAATAAATCCCTAACCATGCTTCATCAAATTTAATTTGTCCCAAATAGGCTTTTCCAAAGCCTATTAAATCTTTCCCCGCAATTGTCATAGAAATTTTTATTTAAGTCCAGGAAAATTTTTAAAAATATCTGGAAAATTCCATAGGGTATTTTCCTAATTAACAAGCATTATTATTTTTCGATATCTTACACTAACCCTTCTAGCCACTACCATCAGCCTCACACCCTCAGGGTGTAGGGTTACAGTTGACGCGTAGATGTGCTCTTGTCGTTTCACAAACAAATGCAGTGGAAGAAAAACATAATAATTTCCTAATTTCCTAAAATTTTACAACACTCACACCTACGCATACGGGATTACAATATGTGCGGACATATCCGCCAAATAAAATTTTACATACAACAAGAATAAAATAAAATTTACTCTAGGTATACCTTTTGGATGATGGTGAGACGGAAGGGCATCAACCGTACGATGCTTGCGGAGCTTCTTCTCTACTCGTATCCACGTCAAATCTTCAGAGGGATGACTTCTCAAAGCCATGAGTTGACCTTCTCTTCACTACTAGATGAAGCAAGAAGGTCGGGTGATCGAAGAGCAATCACCGACTCATTTTGCGACACAAACGAGTCCTCGAACAACCTTCATAAGGTTATCGATTCGTGTTGGAATTAGCCGGTGTTTTTGAAGCTTCAATAAGTGAAAATAACATCTCTAAAACCTAGAATGGCTGACCTCTAAAGAGGTGGAAACAACCTTTGTTTCTTTGATGGCCGACGAAACACCAAATCCTAATTCTCCTAGGTTCGACCAAGAGCACAAAGGAAGAAACCTTTGTTTTAAGTCTTCGCTGAATAGTCAACCCACCTTGAGGAAGACTTGGCTGGAGTTTACCACTTCCTTAGGGAATAGTTGGTCGAGCCTAAACAAGAGAGAGCCATGCTAGGGACGGCGGAAAGAAGAAGGAAGAGGGTAGAGAGTTCGGTTAGGTTGAGGAAGAGGGCCTTAGGGACTTCCTTTCATTAGGTTTAGCCTTTATAACCCTTTATATAGGTACTAATTCTAATGGGTTATAGGTTAGTGGATCAAATCCCTAAGCCCATAACCATTAAGGCTTACTCTCATCCATTAAACCTTAAGTGAGCCCTTAACTAAAAGAGGGCCCTTTTAATTAAAACCAAATGAGTTTGATTTATAATTAAACGTTTTAAGGCCCAACTCGTCTTCTTAAGATGTGCTCCTTTCGCATTTTTGACTTGAAAAATATTTCCATGTTTGTCATGTATTTGGTCCAACCAAATGTGATCTCTCTTGATCTTGAGAATCCAATTCTCAAACATGTTTTAAGTCTATTCGAAGGATTCGTAGTGCGTGTTACCTAATAGGTTCTCGGTTTATATTGGCCGCCCATAATTAACCATTAATTATAGAACATTCATAAGTGACACCTAGTAGTACATCATGATCTCCAATTAATAAAAAAATCAACAGTTGATCTCGGAACCATATCCGAATCCTTCAATAGATACAGTGAATCGTACCTCGTTCCTTTCACTCATCTTATACCCACTTGGTTCAGGACATGGTCTATGTTTTAGTCTCAACTAGACTGACTACGTTACACCTAGCCCAAGCTTTACTTCCTTGTTCAGTGGATTCTAATTACTTCGACATGTATCTAAGAGTACCATACTCTTGACATGCAATGCTTTGGCCAAAGACTTTGAGTAACAATCTTAACGAATGACCATAGGTATACATCTCCTCGTAAGGAGTGGTGAATCCTTTTTTGGCTATTCAACCACTTTCGGACACTTCGATTTATACCCAATTATCCCGTACCCACACCTCCGTAGAGATGTATCGACTAAGATGTCAAAGTATAAGTCTCCATGACCAAGATGAATTGAATACTTCAAGTCGAAGGAAACTCGTACTCGAGTTGCAGTAAGAGCTTCACTGACATATCTTATATATAGAGAACCATGTAAAGTCTTACAACAGGTCACTCCAATGAACTAGTTACTATAACTAGCATCCATGTTTAACTCTCGACATCTCAATATCTCCAGCCAGTGAGGAGCAGCTGCTTGGATAAACCAAGGAGTATAACCCGTTCTAGTCTCCCAGAATCGATGATGTTCGAACTCATCAATTCATCGACTAGGGATTATTTCAATACATTCATAATTACACATGTAGAGATACTCATTAGTTGTGATCCAATCACAAGTTCTCTCATGCTATGAATCATATTGCAGACATTTAGTAAATGAGTTTAAGATCCAATCAAACACATATGACATGTGCAGTCAAATAGTGAATCTTTATTTATCAAATAAATAGTACAATCATAAAGCAATTGCCTTAAGAAACCTCTCAAACATAACAGACTCCCACTTGGCCTAAAGTCAATCGTCATGGTATCCAATACCATAGTCCTTGACGTGACTCTCAAACTTACTTTGTGATAGAGCCTTTGTCAAAGGATCCGCTAGGTTCCTTTCTGTGGGAATCTTCTCGATTTGTATTTCTTTCCTACTGATGATTTCTCTGATAAGATGATATCACTGAAGCATGTGTTTGGATCGTTGGTGAGACCTGGGTTTTTTTGGCTGTGCGATAGCTTCAGTGTTGTCGCAGTAAACTGGTAATGCTTAAACAATGGATGGAACCATCCCAAGTTCGGAGAAGAATTTTTTGATCCAAATTGTCTCCTTTGCTGCTTCAGAAACTACAATGTATTCTGCCTCCAGGGTAGAATCGACAAATGTATCTTGTTTGGAACTTTTTCAACTCACTATGCCACCATTCAGTGTGAATATGTACCCATACTGTGGCTTGGATTCATCCTTGTCGGTCTGGAAGCTGGCATCAGTATATCCGCGTGTAACCATATCACCTTCTCCATATACCAAGAACATATCCTTAGTTCTTCTCAAGTACTTAAGGATTGTCACGCCCCGAGAGCATGCCATGCCGAAAAGCAAACGGACGATAGCTCCCCTGTACGTGACAACATTTCGGGTTAATACAGGGCCCGTAGGCCACCACAACAACAACAACAACATATATATATATATATATATATATATATATATATATATATATATATATATATATATATATATAACAACATAATGAAACACAGCGGAAACTAATACAATGACATATCCATAACCACACATATACAATACAACCACACACCATGCATACCGTTATGACTAACACCAGAACATAAAGAAAACCTCTTCAAAACCTGCACCAACATGTGCGTACATCACATAACACATAACACCATGAAAACTCAGAATACAAAACAAGACATATGAAAAACCCAAAAACCCGGACTCTCGGAGTTGAGATGAGACGATGCCAGCCAGCGGTGCTCCAAGTCCATCACGAAGTCGGCTACCTGTTACATGGCCGACAGAAAAACCCAGGGTCCGTAGTGGTGATTAAAACTCAGCAGATAATAGGAAAAACATGTATATATATCAAATATCACATGTAATTCAACAACATAATCTATAGGTACAACAGATATATCAGCATAGTATATAAATACAAGCATATACCGTCTAACCAAATGATCAACGTAAAATACAGACATACCTGAAAGTCTGCTACGCTACTCTGATCCAACCTGAGCATATATCCAACATATATATAACAGGAAGAGTAATACCAACTCACAATACTACAGGTCAAGGTACCTAATGGTCTGTCCAACATATATACAAGTATCCAATACAACCGTATAACAGATGCAAGAAGCATGCATGAATATGATGTATAACCAAATGCAGCAAACATAGTACAATCAAATGCAACATCACAATAAGCATATATATATAGACTGCATCTATATATATATTAATCACAACCATCTATATATATATATATATATACATGCATATATGTATATATATATGGTAATATGCAAAGTGTCATAAGATACGGCAATGCAGCATGCATGGTCATGCCTGCTCACCCCTACTCGCTACCACGACCCCAATGTAGCCTAGGTGGCATGACATGATAACTGTCCCAACTCAACACCAACCACCGCTCTAGAGTGGCCGAGTGGGCAGTATGATCAAGTAGCGTATGAGCGTAAAGAGCTCGCTACACAACGGGGGTCCCTGCTGCTGGTCTCTCCGACTGACACTACCAATGAGTGGTCGAGTACCACGCACTCAGGACAACTGCACGTAACTCCAATTACCACCGTCTATAGTGGTAGAGTGCGACACAACAAATGCTCTGTCCTCACACCAATTACTCCTCGGGGAGTAACCTGGGAGGCAAGATGACTGACGACTCTCTCAACCCCAAGGGAGACTATGTCGTCAGAATGCATGCAAATGACATGAATGTGCTATCACACGTACAACCATCTACCACAAACTCTCTGTTCAACAAAGAGTCATACCCATCTGATCAATACACTCTCTATCCTGTAGAGAGTCGTACTCAACTGATCGACGGACCCTCTATCCTGTAGAGAGCCATACTCAACTGATCATAACTCTCTATCCAATAGAGAGTCGTACTCAACTGATCGACGCACTCTCTATCCTGTAGAGAGTCTTGATCGATCATAACAAGTCGATCACCGGCCCTAATCACCCTTCACTTAACCATTACACAACTCATGGTTGGTAATAAGTATGCAACATACGGGTATTGGAACTAAATCCTACATTTAGGGCATTACTTACCCACGGATAACCTTTTTGCCAATTTATAAATTGGGTCATCACCCGTACTCTAACATCTACACCCTACTAAACACCTAGGCCTATTTACATCACATCTATAACCCTAAATCAAAATAAAGGAAATGTGATATCAACCTTTGAGTAAATATAGCCAACGACAAGTATCAAGCATAAGATAAATAAGAGCAGGGTCAAGATAATATGAACACCTAACATGCTCATATCTACGACTAAATCTGAATGCAATTACATCTACCTGACCAGGGTAGGAAATTACCCATCTGTTGATGTAGAGTATCTTGAAATATAATTTACCTTCACGTCCAAGAATTGATCTCGATTCAATATCCTGCATATAACATAGAACATAATTAAGTTCTATCGTACATCGAATGATTGAATCGAATCCTATATCGATCATTATATACAAATCAATTGTCTCGATACTAATTAAAGTCTCGATCACACATCCAACATCACTTCGGCTATATCACCGTAAGTATACACACTAGATCAAATTAACAATTCACAATAATCCAAATCAACAGTTAACTACTTCCCTTCCACATATCATTGTTCACAAATCTTTCAGTATCAACCAACCACTGTAAACATGAACAACTCATCCATAACTATTAATCATCGAGTTAATACTAGTTCAACTATAACATAGTATACATCCATAATTACAACACTTAACTTACAACTTTCCTATACTGCATATAACTCCACCATTACACTATTACCATCTATCCACAATCGGTATTCTCCAATAGAACAACCTCATTCGTCAGCTATTAAACATCAATTCAACTAAGACATCCACTATAATTATCATACCACAATCCAAGCATCAGATAAACCGATGAAGAACTTACCCACTCGAGTCTTCTCTCACAAATAGTCGCACAACCGACAATTCTCCAACACCAGCCCACACCACAGGACATGTACAACCCCTACATCACAGATAAAACCCTTTATAGCCTCACACAGCCGGTGCTCCTTGCTCATAGCCGACTCCATCGACAGGAAATCCACCCCAACGATCACACGGTTGCCAATCGATCCACAAAATCACATACATAGAAAAGAAAGAGGGAGATGGATTATGCTTACCCGCCTTGGACTCCACCGGCAGCCACTTTCCTCTTACCCTCTTGTTCAATCCGTCGGAAAAAGCCACTGTCCAAAACAGATCCTCGTTCAACCAAAGGCAAATCATAGCAGAAGATTAGACAAGGAGAAGTCAGCCCTTACCTAATTCCGACGATCTCCGACAAAACAAATCCTCAAAACTGGCAGCCCCCTCCTCACGGACGCACAACCCCGACGACAATCGACTAGGGTAGCTCACTTGTGCTCGAAGAAGGGCCTCACCCGACTGCCCGGTCGGCGTTCTGCCCTCCAGCCGGACCTCTCACTGGAAGGAGCCATCGACGGTCGCTGGATCACGGAGAATCAAGGCGTTGACCTCCTTCCCCTCCGATCAGTTTTCCCACCAAGAAGCCGTCGAGGCTGTCCGTGGTGGCCGGAGACAACGCCTGGCAGTGAAGTGGCGATGGAGCGAGTCTCGCTCGGGCGACGGCGGCGAAGAAATGAAGTGGAGGGGAAAGGAGAGATCGGGATCGGGAAATAAGAAGTCGCGAATAAAGAACCGACGGGAATGAGAAGTTGCGAAAAGGAATCGGATTAATTAAGCCATTGAAGATAGTCTAAACAGGCTTTACAAAAGCCTATTTGCTTTATCCCCATGAAATATCTATAAAACTTCCGTTTAAATCCAGAAAAAATTTCTAAAAATTCCTGAAAAATTCTATAAGATAATTTATTAATTAACAAGGGTATTATTATTATTATTATTTTTTATATTTTTCAGTATCTTACATTCTCCCCCACTAATAAAAATTTGGTCCCTAAATTTCGTACTTAAATATGAGAACCAACTCAAGAAATTATCTTCCCTTTTTTGATGTGTGGCAATCCGTTTAAGTTAGGTAAAATATTTGATAAAAATTTATAAGGTAAGAAAGCATGTAAACATAAACATGATATAGCAACATGCAACTCCCCCTTAATCCATGAAACTCCCCATACAAATTTCTCCCCCTATCACATTTTAACAATTTCTCCCCCTATCACAATTTACTTAAACATAATTATTTCTCCCCCTTTGACACCATCAAAAAGATTAACACTAAGTTATAAACTCATGACATCAAGTATAATAGAAGGAAAATACAAAAAATTGGATTAAAACCTGAATTCGGCCTTCACTGCTCGTTTTGAGCCATCAGATCATAGTTCGGACTACCAATGACCGGCAGCACAAGGTTTTCAGGAATTCCTGATTTTCGGACCGAAATTCAGAAATGCATTAAAAATTTCAGAAAATTCGAAAAATCATGAAATTTGGAGAACATATTTCTTTTAAGTATATCTATCAGTGAAAAATAGTTTTTCAAGAAAAATCATTATATTTTCTGATATTTGCCAAAAATCCAAAAGGTTTAAAAACTACTAGGTTTTTGATCATAATAGTATCAAGTTTAACACCTAGTTTTGGTTTGGATTGTTTCAAAACATGAATACATAGATTTTAGATTGAGAAATTGTTTTGAAAACATATGAAATATCTAACCATGATCTTTGGGCAATATGTTTATGAATTAAATATAAGCCTTCCCCATGATTGGTCTATTATTGCTATTTTGATACATTAAATGACCATCTAAATGCCATAGGCATTAGTGGACATTTGTATCATCCTAACATCTCACTCTTGCTAAGTTTTCAGCCAAGGTAGCCTATGGTGAGTGTGAGATGCATCCTAGAGGTATTTGTATATACTTAACCATTATATTCATGCAATTCTATCAAGGTTAAGTATCACCCTAACAATCTACATGATCATAAAGACATATATGAATTAATTTCACATTATGATCATGAAACAAATGTATTCATTGATTTATAATCATGCATTAGGTATTATATGATGATAATTAGCAAATATCACCTAAGGCATGATTTAAACCTATTTCTCATGATTATGTGCCAAATATCAAAATCATAAATCATGATTACAAACATACATAGCAATTACATTAATCATCATGATTTAAGCATTATTAACTATTTATAGGCACGTTATCATCACCTAACACTATTTCAAAATGTTGTTCCACCATCCTAAGTCAACCAAAAAAAAATATAATATAGGCGAATGCATATGGTTGACTACCCTAGGGTTTTCCTAACCCCTAAGGATGGATTTTGGAACCCAATACAAATTCTTGCCTATGGGGTTTACTAAAAACTCCTTGGGTATCCATTTCCTAGCTATTACCTTCTTCTTATCTTGTCCCCTAGCTATTAGGCATTTATAGGCCTTTTCATTTTTCTTTTCTTTATATCCGAGGCCCTTTTTGTTAAAGCTTGCCCTTTGGCTCCCTATGATCATATTTAATGTGTTGGAGCCTATAGTGAATTTTTCTAGGGCTTTTGTCAAGTAATCTACCTTTTCCCTTAGAGCCCTATTTTCATCCATACATGCATCACTAACATTAAATGACATATATTCATGTGAGCATGCATCCTCATGGCAAGAAGAATTATTTTCATTTTCATTTAAGCATGCGTTTTCTAATTTTTGTTCTAATTCCTTAATTTGTTCAAGCATGCATTTGTTTTTCTTCTTTGCTCTAAATAAGTCCTTAGTGAGGCTAGAAATCATAGACATAATTTGCTTAGGGGGTAGATTCGTTACCTCACTTACCAAGTCCTCTTCTTCGGATGAAGATGTAGAGGAGGCCCCCCCTTCACTTGAGCTTGATTCTTCATTTTCGGTGGAGGAGCAATCCAAGTCGTCGAAAGCCATCAATGCAAGATTGGAGTAGACATGTTCTTCTTCTTCGGATGAGGAGGAAGAAGCAAGGTCATCCCATGTCTTTGCTTTGAGTGCCATGACCTTTCCCTTTTCTTTGGCCTTCTTCTCCTCTTCCTTCTTTTTACTCTCCTTTTTCTTCTTCTTTTCTTCTTTCTTCTTCCTTTCTTCCTTGCTCTTGTTTATGAGGGGACAATTATCCCTTATGTGTCCCTCTCTTTGGCAATTGTAGCATATGACTTTCCCCCTTGGTCTTCTATTCCTATCATTTGTTTTGTTAAAATGAAAACCTTTTAATGCACGTCTTACCCTCCTTACCATATATGCTTCTTCGGTGCTATCCATGGAGGAGGATGAGGATGCTTCATCATCGGAGGAGGAGGGAATTTCCATCTTCTTCTTCCCCTTGTTGGCCATCAAGGCTACTCCTCTTGAAGTTTGAAACTTTGGTTCTTCTTGTATTCCTTCAAGCCTCGTTTCGTGGAGTTCCATCGTTGAGAAGAACTCCTCCAAGGTGCTCACTTCTAAATTCTTCGAGATATAGAAGGAGTCCACCATGGAGCTCCACTTTGAGGACCGGGGAAAGGCATCTATGACCTTCATTACCATATCCCGGTTGGAGAGCTTTTCTCCTACACTTGTTAGTCCAATTAAAATTTCTTTGAATCTAGAATGTAGGGAAGTTACCTTTTCTCCCTTTTCAAGCTTGATATTTGATAGTTGGGAGCGGAGGAGATCTCTTCTTGCTAGCTTTGCCTCCGAAGTGCCTTCATGAAGCTCTACTAGCTTTTCCCACATCTCCTTGGCACTAGAGCACTCCCCTATCCTATTTACTTCTTGTTGGGGGAGGACATTGTATAGGTGGTGCTTGGCCTTTGATTTTGCCAAATACTCCTCTCTTTGTCTTTTGCTCCATCTCGATTTCTCCAATGGCTCCCCATCTTCGTTCCTAGGCAACTCGAAACCGTTTTCCATAATTAATAAAATTTCAAAGTCGGTTTCGAAGAATACCTCCATTCGCTTCTTCCACCAAGCGAATTCCCCTTCGAACTTTGGTGGATGAATATTAGAGCCGGCCATATTGAATGTTGCTTGTTGTGGCGGTTAGTCCTCGACAAGCTTTCCTTGGCTCTGATACCACTTGTTGGAGATCGATTGGCCGTCTAGAGAGGGGTGAATAGCCCTTAAACGATGGATGTCGTAATTTGCTCGTCTACAAAACGTTACGCAAGCGGAATATGCAAATACAAATAAAGACAAGCAAATAGAAATACAAACACCGAGATGTAACGTGGTTCACGGCTATGCCGCTAATCCACGGTCCCAATTCGTCCGAGGTGAATCATTCCTCCAAAGCTAATCACTATTGGTCTCTCCTTTGCACCAAGCTAGGTGGAGGTAACCTTTACAATCAAGATCACTCTTCTTACAATAAGATTGAAGTAAAAGCAAGTAAGAAGAGTAGGGAATCGTGTATGACACTTTGGGAGAAGTTTAGAGCTCAAGCATTAGCCTCCCAAAGCCCCATCCCCTTCCTTTTTATAGAGGAAGAGGGTTTCTTCCCGTTGACACAGGATCAGTCGATTGATGCCCTCGATCAGTCGACTGGTCCTGTAGCCGTTGCCCAATAACGACCGCTTTCCACGTTGGATTTCATCCAACGGTACTGGCATCAGTCGACTGATCCTACCATCAATCGACTGATGCTCGATCAGTCGAGTGCTCCGCAAAATCGACTCCATTCTGTGCCCGTGCATAGTGCCATCGATCGCCATTCTGGCGATCATTGCCGACATCGATTATTTGCCGATCCATAGCAGTCGACTACCAAGCACTAAACTGGTCTTATACCAGTCGATCGACCCATCGATTGAGCGATCATTGCCATGACATGGCGATGGCAATGAGTGTCGAAAACTCATCCGACACTTGGCCAAATGGCCAAGTTTCACCTAAGAGCTACTCCTTCCCGGGTTACATTCGCTCACTCTCATCTCTCGGAGTCCCTCGCCTTCGAAGTTCTCTTCATTCGCGGCCACGTCCCTCGGCAGCATCAGGCGCACGACTCTGCAATGCTCCTTCGCGTTTCTTGCCTCGAAGTCTACTTCCTCCGGCTTCACTCCAAGCTCCTCGTCCGGCGGCCCCTCGGATGCTCCAAGCGCACGACTTCCGCAAAGCTATCCTTCACCGACTCAAGGCATGAGTCATGAGATGTGAAACTCGCCATGGCTCCATGTGCGAATTACTAAGTCCTGCACGACTTCAACGCACATATCAAATCAACATAACAAACTAACTTAAACCCTTTGCCATACACATCAAAACCTTATCATGGCAAGAGATTGCCCAAACATCACATACCCTAAGTGAAAGGATGAGGATGTCGAGCTCAGATAGTATCTTCCAGCTCCCACGTAGCCTCCTCATCCAGTATGATGTTGTCATCCAACCTTTACGAGTCGGATGGTCTTGTTCCGCAACTGACGCTCCTTGCGACCAAGAATCCACACTGGAATCTCCTCATAGGTCGCATTAGACTGAGGTGGGATTGGTACCTTCTTCAGAACATGATCAGAATGCGACACGTATTTCCTCAGCATAGAAACATGAAATACGTTGTGAACACCCGTAAGTGTCGGAGGTTAAAGTCAACCGTTAAGCTACACCTCCCATCCCCGCCAATATCTCAAATGGGCCAATATAGCGTGGAACTAATTTCCCTTTTAGCCCAAATCGTTTCACCTCTTTCGTAGGTGAAACACGCAGAAATACTTGTTCCTCAACTGAGAACTCTAAAGGCCTTCGCCTCCGGTCTGCGTAACTCTTCAGTCGACCCTGTACCTCTAATAACCATCATCCGAGGACGTGCACCAACTCTGCATCATGTTGGATACTCTGTGGTCCCCAACAGCTGTCATTCCCCGACTTCCTCCCAGAACACAAGAGATCTACAGGGTCTACCGTATTGGGCCTCAGAAGAAGTCATCTGAATGGATGAGGGATAACTATTCTTATAGTCAAATTCCACTAAAGGAATGTAATTCTCCCAACTACCTCCATAATCCATGACACAGGATCTTAATAGATCCTCCAGAGTCTAAATGGTACGCTTTGATTGTCTGTCTGTCTGCGGATGAAATGTTATACTGAGGTGAAGCTCTGTGCCCATAGCTTGCTGCTGACTCTGCCAAAATCGCGATGTAAATCACGGGTCTCTATCAGATATAGTACTCAAAAGTACCCCACGCAATCTGATAATCTTCTGGCAATACAACTCTGCTGGATGATCCAATGAGTACGACCCACAAATAGGAAGGAAGTGAGCTCATTCGGTTAGTTGATCCACGATCACCCAAATCACATCATGTCTTTTACGGGTTCTAGGCAATCCCGTAACGAAATCAATAGTGATATGCTCCCACTTCCATTCCGGAAATCAAAATTTCCTGGAGCAATTCAGTGGGTTTCTGATGTTTGGCCTTCACCCACTGGCATACTAAACATCGAGCAGCTAAAATCTGCTATACCTCTCTTTATATCGTTCCACCAGTATAAGCATTTCAAGTCTCGGTACATCCAAGTACCACCAGGATGTAGAGCAAATCTCAAATGATATGTCACCTGTAGCAACTCTTCCTTAAGTGGATGCATGTCCAGAACACATATCCATATTAGAGACGAAAAATTATCTTCTCACAAGAGAAGTTCATCTACCATCAAAAATCCACTAAGTCCACGTCATGTATATGACAGCTTGTCTCGCAGTTCCTCAACTGTCATAAGCTCAAGATATGCCTCATTCAATTGCATCGGGATCGCTCCGTTCCTTGGAACGATGCATCTGCGTACAACATCCTTCCATCCTCATTGGAAGGATTAACTAATACTCGCGTAAAAGTTAACCGCCATCTAGGTCCTGTAAACTGGTTTCACTAGCTTCCGACTAAATGATTTCCATCATCACCTTTGTCAAACAAGTCCGTGGTATAGTAATGCTAAAACATTCTATCCACATCTACAATAGTAACCAAATCATACATGGCAAACCACCATCTACGGTGGTCGAGTGTGCAACTCCAACTACCACAATCAACAGTGGCCAGGTTACGCAACTCCAACAATCATGAAAGGATCCAATCATGTTCAGGATACACGATTCTCAAATCCCGTGGCGACTAAATCATTAATTAGTCTAACAACTTAATCAAAACTCATAAAATTCATACTAAGTATGAAATTGTCGTCCTCCATACACCTGCATCCTACTTACTCTAAGATGATGATATATCAATCATCACAACGATAATGATAATTGTATGATACTATGTCACTACAATATCAACCCTCCAGTCGTAAACCAACCCTAGAGTATACATAGGTGTCTTTGGCTGATCTAAATATATCATCTATCCACAACGAAGAATATTTACTTTCAACCATTATCACGTTCCCTCATCGATAATCAATGCATAATTTCAAAGGTCCATCCCTCTTTTAACAAAGAGTTCTAGATCCTTCTCAAGGAGGAATACTGGGATAGATAAATATCCCTTCCAATATTTCCTATAATCGCAACTCACGTTCTTCCAATTTCCATAATGTTTAGCAACACTGATACCAATAAAATTATCATTCGTATGAGGTATTCAATACCAGGACTATTTTTGCAATCATTTCGATCGCCTACTCCACTTGCCTATGCAACGGCAAGCCTTGGAGTTCATCAGAAACTACATCCGAATACTCTCAGATTACACACACATCCAAGAGACATATCGTACCATACTTCTAACAATTTATCCATCCGTAAGGATATGTCTACAATAAAGATATGTCTACCCAAGTCTAAAGGCATTCCTTGACTTCTTAATTGTTGATCCACATCTCACCAGACGGTAGAGATACCACCGACCCACAAGTCGATGTAAAGGAATCCTTCTAATCCGAACTAAAAATGTTCTGGACAAGAATACCTGTAAACTATAAGTATCTCTCAATATATTAACCCAGAGGGTAAACTAGAGTAATACCCTGAATGATCAATTATCTGCCGATCTGATCCAAATGCTCCCCGTAGGTGTCAGCCTTTCTCCGAAGAGAATAAGAACAGATCCAACAGTTTGCAATAAAGCGGTCGCATTTCTACGACGAATGGCCCGAGGATTTTTCTAGATCATTTGATCCCATCACTTAATCCTGCGAGTTGCAACTGTAGAATACCGAATAGATACGACCATCATCGTATACTCTCTCCTCTGTACAAAGCCAATCCACATCTGGAGGTAACTATTGTTGTCTGCATGAGTCTTCTGCGATGTCTTCTGCTGATGCTGCTTCTGTGTTGAAGGGTAGTATCAAGGAACTCCAACCACGCCTAAGGTAGTAGGTTGCTGCTGATGAGATAACCCAATCTTCTGCGCTGATCTCTGCTATCGAGACGATGCATCTTCCTCCTAGAATACCATCGATAGTCTTCAATTGAGTCTTTAAAGTACACCTCCTCCACTATACTGGTTGCTCACAACAGCAATAGATGAACTGATCCAACGGATAATCTGACTTCATGTGTCTTCGTGATCTGCACTGCACGCACACAATCCCTTCGAAGTCTTTGTTCTGATTTTGCTGATATCCACAAGAACATCCTGATGATCTGTGATTGGTCTTCTATAATCGAAAAATAGCTCAAAGCCTATGACTCCGATCTTGCTCTTTTTATCCAACAGTCGGAGACTTGTGACTCTATTAAGTTGACCTGCAATATTTGATTATCGGTCTCCAACTCTTAAACCGTTGTACGGAGTCATTTCTAAACTCCTGTCTCAATCCAACGTCTTCCGGCAGGATCTGGTAGAAGATCCTAACATCCTAATCCAACTATAAGCCAATAACATTGGGTGGCTTAAATCATCCATTCATCTTCTTGAGCTATTAGGTGGTCGTAACCTCTACAAGTCTCACGACTTTGTACAATACACTATTACTAACTAATCACCCTTTCTTGAAGCTCAAGAATTCCTTACAATGTGTCACTAAAAGTGACACGGGAAAATACTCTCTTTTGACATCACTAAACTATGATCAAGTGATATATTATTTCTCGAAGATTATTTTCTACATTTATCACCAAATACCGGCTTGATCCCGATAATGGTATGCAAATAACTCTTCTTTCTCGGTATAACATGAGTTAAGTACTCAAAAGTACTCTCAAAGTTATACAACTCAGTACGAACAACTCAGGGATAAAATCCCTATGAAACACCGTAACCTAGCCTTCCGCTATCTACATCAATAATAGTCTACTTGTCTTGTCCATTACCCAACAGGTAATGCTCTGACTAGCATAATTAGTGAAAAATCTCTAAGATTGTAGTTTCTGATTTCCATAAGAAATGTGACGACTTGACCCCTGTTTTTCGACTCGGTATCAGTCGACTCTCAAAGGTAAATCTTCTTTTCGACACAGGTTCAAAACTCACAAACTTAACAGTTCATTTCTGGGGTAACCTCATACCATGGTTACGAACAATAACCAACACACTACAGGTTATTCCCTATTATATACACTAAAAGCATAGCCAACAAAACCGAGAGTATTAACCCTATCGGCAACTCCGGTTGGTCGCCACAGTGGGCGACTTCTACTACAAGTATGCACAGGTGTCATAACTCTAACTGTATACACCTGTTGAGCAAGTTTAGATAACATCTAACTAAATATAAGTTATCAGGGATTCTTACCTCGTGCTGCTTGGAGCTCAGGCCGCTTTCCATCTCATCTCAAAAAACCAAAACCAAACAAATCGATTCCCGATAATCCAAGACTCGATAAAAAAACAACATTATATGACATCGCAGAACCTAGGGAACTGATACCACTAAAGATGTCACACCCCGAGAGCATGCCGTGCCGACAAGTAAACAGACAATATCTCTCCTGTACGTGGCAACATTTCGGGTTAATACAGGGCTCGTAGGCCACAACAACAACAACATATATATATAAAACATAACAACATAACAAAACACAGCGGAAACTAATACAACGACATACCCATAACCACACATATACAATACAACCACACACCATGCATACCGGTATGACTAACACCAGAACATAAAGAAAACCTCGTCAAAACTTGCACCAACATGTGCCTACATCACATAACACATAACACCATGAAAACTCAAAATACAAAATAAGACATATGGAAAACCCAAAAACCCAGACTCTCGGAGTTGAGATGAGACGATGTCAGCCAGCGGTGCTCCAAGTCCATCACAAAGTCGGCTACCTGTTACCTGGGCGACAAAAAAACCCAAGGTCCGTGGTGGTGAGTAAAACTCAGCAGGTAATAGGAAAAATATGTATATATATCAAATATCACATGTAATTCAACAACATAATCTAGAGGTACAACAGGTATATCAACATAGTATATAAATACAAGCAAATACCGTCTAACCAAATGAACAACGTAAAATGCAGACATACCTGAAAGTCTGCTACGCTACTCTGATCGAACCTAAGCATATATCCAATATATATATAACAGGAAGAGTAATACCAACTCACAATACTACAGGTCAAGGTAGCTAATGGTCTGTCCAACATATATACAAGTATCCGACACAATCGTATAACAGATGCAAGAAGCATGCATGAATATGATGTATAACCAAATGCAGCAAGCATAGTACAATCAAATGCAACATCACAATAAGCATATATATATAGACTGCATATATATATATATTAATCACAACCATCCATATATATATATACATGCATATATGTATATATATATATATGGTAATATGCAAAGCGCCATAAGATACGACAATGCAGCATGCATGGTCATGCCTGCTCACCCCTACTCGCTACCATGACCCCAGTGTAGCCTAGGTGGCATGACATGATAACTGTCCCAACTCAACACCAACCACCGCTCTAGAGTGGCCGAGTGGGCAGTATGATCAAGTAGCGTATGAGCGTAAAGAGCTCGCTACACATCGGGGGTCCCTGCTGCTGGTCTCTCCGACTGACCCTACCAATGAGTGGTCGAGTACCACGCACTCAAGACAACTGCACGCAACTCCAACTACCACTGTCTATAGTGGTAGAGTGCGGCACAACAAATGCTCTGTCCTCACACCAATTACTCCTCGGGGAGTAACCTGGGAGGCAAGATGATTGACGACTCTCTCAACCCCAAGGGAGACTATGTCGTCAGAATGCATGCAAATGACATGAATGTGCTATCACACGTACAACCATCTACCACAAACTCTCTGTTCAACAAAGAGTCATACCCATCTGATCAATACACTCTCTATCCTGTAGAGAGTCGTACTCAACTGATCGACGGACCCTCTATCCTGTAGAGATCCATACTCAACTGATCATAACTCTCTATCCAATAGAGAGTCGTACTCAACTGATCGACGCACTCTCTATCCTGTAGAGAGTCGTACTTGACTGATCATAACAAGCTGGGATCACCGGTCCGTAGCCACACACTAATCACCCTTCACTTAACCATTACACAACTCATGGTTGGTAATAAGTATGCAACATACGGGTATTGGAACTAAATTCTACATTTAGGGCATTACTTATTCACGGATGACCTTTTTGCCAATTTATAAATTGGGTCATCACCCGTACTATAGCATCTACACCCTACTAAACACCTAGGCCTATTTACATCACATCTATAACCCTAAATCATAATAAAGGAAATGTGATATCAGCCTTTGAGTAAATATAGCCAACGACAAGTATCAAGCATAAGATAAATAAGAGTAGGGTCAAGATAATATTAACACCTAACATGCTCATATCTACGACTAAATCTGAATGCAATTACATCTACCTGACCAGGGTAGGAAATTACCCACCTGTTGATGTAGAGTATCTTGAAATATAATTTGCCTTCACGTCCAAGAATTGATCTCGATTCAATATCCTGCACACAACATAGAACATAATTAAGTTCTATCGTACATCGAATGATTGAATCAAATCCTATATCGATCATTATATACAAATCAATTATCTCGATACTAATTAAAGTCTCGATCACACATCCAACATCACTTCGGCTATATCACCGTAAGTATACACACTAGATC
This sequence comes from Wurfbainia villosa, assembly GCA_025175895.1. Taxonomy (NCBI): domain Eukaryota; kingdom Viridiplantae; phylum Streptophyta; class Magnoliopsida; order Zingiberales; family Zingiberaceae; genus Wurfbainia; species Wurfbainia villosa. The sequence goes on along the minus strand of CM046000.1, from coordinate 101,186,584 downwards.
AAATTAACAATTCACAATAATCCAAATCAACAGTTAACTATGAAGGTAGGAAACTTTGTTTCCCACTTCAACTCGGTCGCTTGTTCATGGCGATCCCTTCTACGTCCCCGGATAAAAAAAATTTATCCTTGACAAGGAGGGATTACCCAAGCTACCGTTTCATCGTCATTCTATTTGATTAGAGTAGTCACTTGAACAAACTTATTGTGTTAGGAATATTGTAACGACTAGAGGGGGGTGAATAGCGTCAATGGAATTCTTTCGCGTTTGTTTCTACAATTTTGTTAGCGCAGCGGAAATAGAAAAGTAATAACGATAACGAAATGCACAACACGCTAACACAACGATATAACGTGGTTCGGAACCGCATGGTTTCTACTCCACGGATCGAGCTCTACGAGCTCTAGGGATGCACATGCAACCACTAATAAACACTCCTTCTCGGAACAATCCGGAGGCGGAGAAACCTCGTACAATAATGATTACAACAATAATCAATTAGATACAAGCAAATACAATATGAAATACAAATGCAAGTAAAGGAAAAACACTTTACAAGAGCTTTGGATTGCTTGATCTTTGATTGCCTTGAACTAGCTTTGAAGGACTGGAAAGCACCAACTTCCCCCTTCAATTTCGCCCAAGAAAATCACTATCTTTTCCTCCATCACGAGCTCCTTATATAGCTTCAACCTGTGCTGGAAAAAGTCGATCAGTCGACTGATCGGGACCATCAGTCGACTGATCACACTGTTGCTGTGAGACAACGGTGTAATCCACGCTGGAAAAATCCAACGGCTAGGACATCAGTCGACTGATGAGCCATCACTCGACTGCTCGTCTCAGCAGTCGAGTGAGACTCCATTCTGTGGCCGAAAATCCGAGCATCAGTCGACTACCTATGGCGATGGCGATCGCCAGCCCATCATCGATCGGCCTCGCAGCTGGCACTCGAAGCTAGGCCACTTCCCGCAGTCAAACCCTAGTTGACTTGGTCCAGTCGACTGCCACATGGCATCAGTCGACTGGCACACCTCAAACATGAGGTTTTAACCCAAGTATGGTTCCCCCATACTTGCTAGACCACCCTTAGCCTAGACCTAAGCCTTCTAGCCACCTCCATCAGCCTCACGCCTCTCGGATCCCTCCAAGTCATCCATGACTTGTTCATCCATCGCGCTAGCCTTCAGGTGCTTCCATCGGCTATGTCATGCTAACGGTGTCTACACCGCCAAGGCACTTTTGGACTTACGCCGCCAAGACTCCGCTTGGACTTTACGCCGCCAATCATTGGACTTATGCTGCCAAGCTCCCGCTTGGACTTTACGCTGCCAATATCAAATCCTTGGACTTTTCAAATGCCAAGACTCAAGCTTGGACTTTCCCTTGCCAACCCATGTTGGACTTTTCATGCCAAGACCCATGCTTGGACTTTCCATGCCAAGACCCATGCATGGACTTCTCAAATGCCAAGACCATGCTTGGACTTTTCATGTGCCAAGTGTCCCACTTGGTCTTTCCATGCCAAGTACTCAAGACTTGGACTTTACCAAATGACAATTACATTGTCATATGTTTTTGTCGAAACATCAAAACATCACTCAAGTCAAACTCGAGTCCTGGTCAATCGTGACCTGGGCCGATTGCACCAACAATCTCCCCCTTTCTGATGTTTGACAAAAAACCAAACAAATTATTGAGTTAGAACACTAACTCAAATCCTTTACCAATTATCCCAAATTGATAAATACTCTCTAAATGTTCTCCCCCAAACATTCTCCCTCTTTTTGACATACATCAAAAAGGTTATCTCTCTAAGGAGGTCAATGTCTCATGTCCCAATGAGATCTTACAATCTCCCCCTTGATCCAAAAATACCTAGGATGCCTACAATCTTTCTAGTGATAAGTCACATATCACTCAAGAGAGGCAATCCTATACACTCTCCCAATTTCCAAATTGGGTTTGTAAAAGTCCCATCAATTTCCCAATTGATGTCATATTCTTCCAATAACTTCTCCTCTTCAAGGAGAAAAATACATCCATCATCCCAAGATGGATACCTCTCCCTAAAAGCTTGCTCCCCCTTGACCATTGCACCAACAATGTCCTTGGGGAGTCCCTAAGCCAATAGGAACTCTAAACCATCAAAATTAAGGTTAGAAATTCAACATTGAACTTTCCAACACCTTAAAATTGATACAAACCCTAAACACTTCTCCTAATCCATATCTAATGGATTTTCACCCTTTATAATGCTACCCAAAGCATATCCTAGGGTTAGGAGTGATTAGGTACCATAACCGTAGCTGAAATCGGGTGAAACAACCTTGTTTTCCCCGAAATCAGACTACCAGTCGAGTGATTCAGAAATCAGTCGACACTTCCATCGACCAATCGCCACCAATAGCGATCGATAATAATCGTAATTCAATTTCAGTTATCAGAGTTGAATTTCAGAAAATCATAAATAATTATACATATATCGAAAAATCACGAAATTTGGTACGTATAATACTTATGACCAGTACAATGGGTGAAAAATTTTGGAAAAATATTTTTACCATTGAAATAGGAGATTGATACAAAGTTCAAAACTAATAAAAATTTAAGGTTTTTGATCCACTTTGTATCAACTTCTACAATGATGATGGCTATCAAAAGATAGATTTCACCAAGGTTTTCTAAATTGATTTTAAAATGTTTTTGAAATCCTATTTTGAACCATAATTTATTGGCTAAATATACATAGCTTGTATATTAGCTTTCCTTATGATTCTTGGTGATAATTAAAATAAGTTTGAGTTCATCTAGATGCACTACCCATGCACCTTGAACCTAACTTATTATCCTAGCATCTCACATGTATCTAGGGTGTATAAATACACATACATGTCAATGTGATGTGAGATGTGGGTTTTGATTCACTTTATCTAGGGTTTCATGCATTTCCTAGGCAACCCTACTTGATTCCCTTATAAGTGAGACTTCAAGTCATGCCATTTTCCTTAAATCAATGTTTAATCAAATTAATGCATGAAATGATCATGGCATAGTGATGGCAAAATAAAAACATGACCAATGATCATGATGTCATGGCATATGATGAACTTTAAGAACACATAACATCTAAAATAACCCTAAACAATGACATGACATGGTATATGATAGGATGCGATTTTATGTCATGATATATCAACTTTTATAAGCAATACAATAATACAAGTACTCATCCAGACACACAAGATTTTCAGAAACAAAAATTTCATTTAACTTAAAATTTTTGTCTTTTACATTCAAAATGGAGATTGGCTATGCTCAATCTCACTACAAAAAACTGACAACTACAGAAAATCTAATATCCTCAATATCTAATCGTCTGCAGGAGGTGGCGGTGGAGGAGGCTGCTGACTCAAGGTCCATGCCCGCATCATCTCTAACATATCGGTGATCTTTGCTCGATGCGGCTCTGGGACTCCTCCGTCCGATCGAGGCGTGCGTCGAAGGATGCAGCACCGCCGATAACTCTGACCTAGAGTCAACCATTGGCGATAGTCTGAAATCTGGACTCCGGTAGGCCCACGGCGATCGATGGACCCCGGGATGTGTCTGCCGGCATCTGATCATCCTCATCAGTGACGTCTGCATCCTCGTAGTCCTTTGTCGCCTCTCTGGGTACCGGAGGAGGCTCTCTGCGTGCCCTGGGTGGTGGTCGAGGCGCCAACTCCATCTGTCCAGCCCCCATCTGTAGCTTTGCTAACGAGAAATTCTGGCCCGATATCTGATCGTACACCTCGATAATGGCGCTCTCAGAGAACCCCTGTGGATGTTAACCCCTACGGACTCTAGCCATGCTGTGATGATATGACCATATGACATATGCACTTTCCCTTGTACAGGGGAAGTGAAATGCACAATGCAATGAAACATGTTTAGTGCAAAGTTAATGTCTAACCTATGACGCATGGCGTATAGTAGGAAAAGATGAGGAGGCCGGATCTTGGCCAGACCCCGAGTGACGATAGGAAGGAAACACCCAACAATGACCTTGTAAAGTACATTGTCAGGTATAGACAACTCAGTGATAGGGAATAAATTTTGGGCCGGTGGACGAGGATAACCAAAGGTATGCTCATGCATGGACTCCATAGAGATATGGTCAAAGGGCTCAGGTAAAGGAAAATCCATGGTAGGGAAAAAGATAAAGGTGTCATCTGAGGGCCTACACTCAAGAAACTCCTGCAGTATCGCAGGAGTGAACTCTAACTCGCGTTTTGCAATGCGAGTAGTGTAGGTAGGACCATCATCCACCTTTTTTAGGTTTTGATAAAATTCCTTAAGAAGGTCATCATTAATTGGATGCGTGCATAAGACGACTTTCATGAGATTGTAGTATGCAATTAATTCCATGACATCACTACAATGGCGGTTGAAAAAGTCCCTATCGATGTACCTAACCAACATAGGCTGGTACAATCGAGATTCACCCTCGGGTGGATCATTCCTACGGGCTCTCCTATTATGAATGCAATGTAATGATATGACATGCAAGGACATAATACATGATTAGACAAAACTAAATTATAACGGAAAGGAAAATTAGGGCTTGGGTAAAAAGATTGTTACTTAGGTTCCATTTGGAGGTGTGGCCGGAGGGAAAACTCAGATGTTGCCGGGGGGTCGTCGGAAAATTCGCCGGAGAAGCCGAAACCCTAATCGGAACAAGGAACCAAACCCTAGAACGAGTGAAATGAGGCTTGAAATAAGTGTAAAATGCAAGAAAGGAGGCTTATCTATCAAACCTAACACCTTGGGCGGCTGGCACGGTCGGAAGGATCGGTCGGAGAAGAAGAGCGATCGGAGAGGAGAAGAAGAGACCGAAGCGTGTCGCGTGAAGACGCCGAACCCTAGCGGTTCGGCGTTATAAAATCGCGATGCAGTCGACTGATGTGCAACATCAGTCGACTGATCGCGGTTTATTATCGGGTTTACCGAGCGGTGATCGGCTCCAACTCGACAATCGATTCTGAACCTTACGTGACGCGTTACGGTAACATCGATCGGTGATGTGGCTCATCGATCGGATTGATGTCGTCACCACTCGATCATCGAGCGAGCACTCGGTCGATGCCCCTACCCCTCGGTGAAGCGATTACCATCGATCGGTGATGTTCAAGCGATCGAGTCATGAAGGCACTTTGATGGTCGTATCACGCTACAATGTTATCGATCGATATCTCGATTTCATCCTCTCAATTATTTCATTTTATCATGTTAAATCTTGTATATCGAATGTATTGATGTTAGACTTATATTCATGTATTTGTTAATGTATTTTTAATGTTTTATTCCATTTTTGCAAACATTAACATTCAATGATTTCCAAATCCTAACATCTCACCCTTTCTAGGTGTTAAAGTACACAATCAAGGTAAAAGACTTGTTTTGTGAGATGCAATCCATCCTAGACATTCCTTCCATGCAAACATATGGTAAAACATATGAAGCATGGTGAGTACAAGACATCAAGTTGTGTGACACTTGAGTATCACTCTTGATGTTACTTTTACATGAACTTTTGAAGTGTGCCAACAATCAAAGTTACACACTATGATCTCTAAATCTAGATTGTGCCAATTTTGATCATTTTATCAAATTTCTCAATTAGTATTGACACATCCTAAACCCACCTAGCGTGAATCAATCACGCTCTTAGGAACCCAAAACCGATTTGAGCTCCTAGGGTCAATTAGGTATTCCTTAGGGATAACCTCCCTAGATACCTTCATAATGACCTTCCTAGGCTTATTAGCCTTGGTCATTTTGGTCTTGCCTAGGTTGACTCTAGGGGTAACTCCCCTTGCAACCTTCTTAGTGGCCACCCTAGGTTTCTTAGAAACCTTGGCCACTAGGCACAACCCTTGGTCAACTCTAGGGATGACTTCCCTATTGACCTTGGTCTTCTTAGACTTAGTTTGTGTACCATAATCAAATGGAACACTATGATAAGTCACCTTGAACTTAGGTTTGTGACCCAAACCATTCTTGCCCTTGGTTGACTTTTGACTCTTAGGTCCTAGAAGTTGACTTTGACTTCTTGACCTAGGAGTTTGACCATTAGACCCTTTAAATTGATTTTGCATAGTGTTGAGGATCTTCTCAAGTTTTTCAAGCCTTGACCTCAAGGCTTGGTTTTCTAATTCTAATTGCCCAATTTTAGAATTTTGCTTTAAATCTTGGGCATTGGACTTTCTTGGCATATGCCTAGTCCATTTTAGATTAAAACCTAGATGTTCTTGTATTTTCTTAATAGATTCCCTAGGTATGGTTTTTCTAGGGACATTAGTCCCAAATTTCTCCTTATTACTAAAATGGACACTTTTAGCTCCTAAGCAAAAACATTTATTCCTATTAGCATGCTTTTCATAAATTGCAGGAGAATTTAAATTCCTAGCATGCCTTTTAACATTTAAATTCGAAGATGCACTACTAAAATGTACCTTAGGGTTAGCCTTAGCTCCCCCTACTTGTGATGCTTCTTCTTGGGTCTTTTTCCTCCCCCTAGAGCATTGGCTTCTAAAATGCCCCTTTTGATGGCACTTGAAGCATATAATATGCTCCTTGCTCTTTTGACTTGGGGAACCGGCATCCTTTGACTTTTGGGCGCCGGAGAGGCTTTCCTAACCTTCTTTGGACATTTGCTCTTGTAATGCCCATACTCCCTACACTCAAAGCACATTATATGATTTTTATTTGAACATAAAGTGTTTGAGTTACCTAGGGTGGTGGTAGGTGCCGGAGTTGAATTTTGAGCTTCCTCATCTTGATCGGATGTTGAAAGCTCTTCTTGAGGTTGCTTCGGTGTAGAGGATGGTCTCTCCTCCTCAATCCTAGAAGTAGATGCTTCTTCCACCTCTTCTACTTCTTCTTTCTCCGATTCGGAAGTTGATTCCATCTCAACTTCCGATTCCTCACTTTCACTTGAGGATGAACTCTCCTCATGGAGTCTTGCCAATTTTCTCCATAGCTCCTTGGCATACATGTAATCCCCTAGCTTGCACAAAAGATCATTAGGGATTAAATCTTCCAAAAGTTTCGTTACCTTAACTTCGGTCTTGAGCTTTTGGCGTTGCTCTTGGGTCCACTTTTTCAATTTTAGGATATTCCCCTTCTTATCCCTAGGGGGTTCAAGTCCTTCAACGAGGATGAACCAATCCTCTATGTTCATCATCAAGAATGTTTCCATTCTTGCTCTCCACGCCGGAAAATCTTCTGGATCATATGGAGGTGGAGTATTGATATCCCATCCAAGCTTGTCTTGGAATTCCATCTTCACCCTCTAGCCTTTTGTCTTAGCTCCCGGCGGTTAGTCCGTAGAAGAGCCCCGGGCTCTGATACCACTTGTTAGGAATATTGTAACGGCTAGAGGGGGGTGAATAGCGTCAATGGAATTCTTTCGCGTTTGTTTCTACAATTTCGTTAACGCAGCGGAAATAGAAAAGTAATAACGATAACGAAATGCACAACACGCTAACACAACGATATAACGTGGTTCGGAACCGCACGGTTCCTACTCCACGGATCGAGCTCTACGAGCTCTAGTGATGCACATGCAACAACTAATAAACACTCCTTCTCGGAACAATCCGGAGGTGGAGAAACCTCGTACAATAATGATTACAACAATAATCAATTAGATACAAGCAAATACAATATGAAATACAAATGCAAGTAAAGAAAAAACACTTTATAAGAGCTTTGGATTGCGTGATCTTTGATTGCCTTAAACTAGCTTTGAAGGACTGGAAAGCACCAACTTCCCCCTTCAATTTCGCCCAAGAAAATCGCTATCTTTTCCTCCATCACGAGCTCCTTATATAGCTTCAACTGTCTTTGGAAAAAGTCGATCGATCGTGATCAGACCATCGATCGGCCCGATCACGCTTCGTGAGACAACGGTGTAATCCACGCCGAAAAATCCAGCGGCTAGGACATCGATCGGTGATCATGACCATCGATCGATGATGAGCTATCCATCACTGCTCATCTCGTTGAGTGAGACTCCGATCGTGGTCGAAAATCGAGCATCGATCGGTGATCACATAATCGACCGCCCATCGATCGGCTGCGGCGATCATTGCTAGGCCACTTCCCGTAGTCAAACCCTAGTTGACTTGGTCGGTCGAGCATCGGACACCTCAACCATGAGGTTTTAACCCAAGTATGGTTCCCCCATACTTGCTAGACCACCCTTAGCCTAGACCTAAGCCTTCTAGCCACCTCCATCAGCCTCACGCCTCTCGGATCCCTCCAAGTCATCCATGACTTGTTCATCCATCGCGCTAGCCTTCAGGTGCTTCCATCGGCTATGTCATGCTAACGGTGTCTACACCGCCAAGACACTTTGGACTTATGCCGCTAAGACTCCGCTTGGACTTTACGTCGCCAATCATTGGACTTATGCTGCCAAGCTCCCGCTTGGACTTTACGCCGCCAATATCAAACCCTTGTACTTTTCAAATGCCAAGACTCAAGCTTGGACTTTCCCTTGCCAACCCATGCTTGGACTTTCCATGCCAAGACCCATGCTTGGACTTCTCAAATGCCAAGACCATGCTTGGACTTTTCATGTGCCAAGTGTCCCACTTGGACTTTCCATGCCAAGTACTCAAGACTTGGACTTTACCAAATGACAATTACATTGTCATATGTTTTTGTCGAAACATCAAAACATCACTCAAGTCAAACTCGAGTCCTGGTCAATCGTGACCTGGGCCGATTGCACCAACATGTTGTTCAAGCAACCAACCTCTATTCTACGATTAGCCGCGGAATAGACGATGTACAGATTGCTGACTTTTGCGTTTGTATTCGGGGTCCAAGTAAATTAGCCACATAATAAAATATACAACATGCATATAATTGAAAAACAATTTTAGACATAATACAAAAGAATATAAACAAGCATTATACCTCTCGATCTTCTATTTTATGTCCTTCCTCCTTTTAGACGTCGTGTGGGCGATGATCTTCCAAAAGTCGAAGCCTCCTAGATCACCAATCTTCCATTCCTTATTCAAAGGAAGGTGATAAAACAAAACTCTTCTCCTTCCTTTAACCGACCACCAAGCTCCAACCTTGATGCTTGGCACCGGCCAGAAGGAGAATAGAAGAGGAAGTGGGCGCCGACCAAGAGCTCCAAGGAATCACCCTAACCCTTGTTTCCACCGGCCAAGGAGAAGAAGAAGAAGAGGTTGGACGCCGGGCAAGGTGAAGAGAAGGAAAGGGGCATCAGCCAAAACCCTAGGAAAAACCTTCCAAAAGTGTGGCTGCCCAAGCCTCCAAGCCCTAGCCACCCAAACCCTAATCCCTCAAGTAAGTTCCACGCCCAAGCATTAAGCCCATATTTATAGAGTTAGGCTTAAGGCTCCTTTTAATCTCCACCGTCGATTCTAGGGATTTAATCTTAACCGTCAGATCTAGAGATTTAATCTCAACCGTCGGATCTAGAGATTTAATCTCCACCGTCGGATCTAGAGTTTTATTTTCCACCATCGGATCTAGGCTCCATGAGGTTTTAATAGGCTACAATAGGGACCATGAGGAGGAGTTGGATCTTGGCCACCCAATGGATCAAGCCCACATAAAGTCTGATCCATTAATGATAATCCATTCCACTAGAGGATTATCATTGATGTACCTCACCAACTCTCATAAGTTAATATGGGCTCCATATATTATTTGTACATATATCTCCCCATGTTTAAGATCTCGAATGTCCATCGATTAATTAATTTACTGTCAATAAATTAATCAACATCTAACTCCATGAGTAGTACCACTCAACCTTATCATCATAGCGGACCAAGTCCACCTGTAGGGTTTACATGATGAACCTTATGAGCTCCTCAAGGGGACATCATCATCCTAATATATAGGACACGATTTCCTCCTATAATCAACGACAAACCATATAAATAATATCATTTCCCAACTTACCGAGCCTATTGATTTACTCTATAAATCTCGCCCATTGGTAAATCAAAGAAATGAATACTAAGTATATGCGCCCGTTATTATATCAGGATTAAGAGAATGTACAATATAATATCTGAGGTCTGATTCGATTATGTAGTTAGCAATAAATCGAATCACCTCTAAGTCGGTCCTGCTCAATACACACAAAGTGTACTAGTGTAATTCTATGGTCAAGACAAACCAATACCAAATTACACTACAACCATACCAATGGTTTGTCCATAACCATCTCGGTTGTGAGCCTTTACTTATACTTTACAAGGAACTGATAACATGATCTCCCGTGTGATACTACACACTATGTTATCTACAATGTAATGTATTAGACAATATGCATAACCATACATATGCAAACAATGATCATGTGATTCTTATTTTAAAATAAAGATGTTTATACAAAAGATAGACTTTTCAGTATACATCCCAACAATCTCTCACTTATACTAAAATACCATGCTGTCCTCAAACTGTCATACATCTGATTCCCATTCCCTTCACATGCCTATCAAAAGCTCTCGCCGGAAGGGCCTTAGTGAAAGGATCTGCCAGGTTATCCTCTGATGCAATCTTGGCCACAACAACTTCTCCTCTCTTTACGATTTCTCGTATCAGGTTGTACTTGTGCTCTATGTGTTTACTTGCCTTATGGGCTTGTGGTTCCTTCGAGTTTGCAACTGCACCACTATTATCACAATAAATTGTGATAGTTCTGGGCAAACCAGGAATCACATCCAAGTCCATCAAGAAGTTCCTGAGCCACATAGCTTCTTTGGCCGCCTCAGAGGCTGTCACATACTCAGCTTCCATGGTGGAGTCCGTCACGCATTTCTGCTTGACACTCCTCCATACAATGGCTCTACCTCCTAAAGTAAACACAAAACCTGAGGTAGACTTACTGTTATCCCTGTTTGATTGGAAGTCGGAATCTTTGTAATCCATAGGGAGTAATTGGTCTGCCTGGTAAACTAGCATATAATCCCTAGTCCTTCTCAGGTACTTCAATATATGCTTTACCGCAGTCCAATGTCCCTGTCCTGAATTACTCTGATATCTGCTAACTATGCCGACGACAAAGCATATATCCAGTCTCGTACATAGCATAACATACATGAGGCTTCCTACTGCCGAAGCATAAGGAACTACCTTCATCTCCTCAGATGTTCTAGGACACATCTCCTTAGATAAAGGAACTCCATGCCTGAAAGGTAGAAAACCTTTCTTGGAGTTCTGCATGCTAAAATGATCCATAATGGTGTTTATGTATGAAGCTTGAGATAAGCACAACATCCTTTTCCTGCGATCCCTCATAACCTTGATCCCACGGATGTGTCCCACTTCTCCCAAGTCCTTCATATCAAACTATTTAGACAACCATACCCTTACATCTGATAACACCTTGACATTTTTGCCAATTAATAAAATGTCATCTACGTATAGTACAAGAAATACCACTACGTTTCCATCACATCTCTTGTATACACAAGACTCATTCGGACTTTGAATAAATCCATAAGACTAACTTACCTCATCAAAGCGGATGTTCCAAGATCTCAAAGCTTGCTTCAAGATGCTCTTTGCCCTTTGCAATGAATCCCTCTGGTTGCTTCATATAGATGTTTTCTTCAAGACTTCCATTAAGGAAAGCTGTCTTGACATCCATCTACCATACCTCATAATCTATATGAGCAGCAATACATAAGAGAATCCGGATAGACTTAAGCATGGCTACCGGCGAAAAGGTCTCCTCATAATCGATACCCTCTTTCTGAGTATACCCCTTCGCAATAAGCCTCGCTTTGAAGGTCTCAACCATCCCGTCTATTTCTCTCTTTCTTTTGTAGATCCACTTGCATCCAATAGTTTTTATACCATTGGATGGTTCTACTAGCTCCCAGACCTGATTTGAATCCATAAATTCAATCTCATCATTCATTGCACTTTGCCAAGATACCGCATTTTTATCTTGGATTGCCTCGTCATATGTCTAGGGATCAGGTTCATGCTCGCTAGGGACCAAATCAGAAGATTCTCCCAAGAACATGAATCTATCAGGCTGTCTAACAACCCTCCCACTACGATGAGGCATCACCTGTGTATCCTCTGTGACATGCGGTACAGTGACTTGTGGTATATCATCTTGTACCGGTGGTACTGAAGTAGTGACTTCCCCTTTCAATTCCTCCAGAATAATCTTACTCATGGGCTTGTGGTTCATCACATAGTCTTCTTCTAGAAATCTGGCATTCATGCTAATGATCACCCTCTGATCTCTAGGACTATAAAACAAACCACCTTTCATTCCTCTAGGATAGCCAACGAACATGCACACTTCTGTACGAGGTTCCAACTTACCAGCATCTGCCTTCAGCACATGTGCTGGACTCCCCCAAATCTGAATATGTCTTAGACTAGGCTTTCGCCCAGTCCACAATTCTGTGGGAGTAGAAGGCACTAATTTAGATGGAACCAAGTTCAGAATATATACTGTCGTATCTAGAGCATATCCCCAGAACGAATCTGGCAACTCAGAATAACTCATCATCGATCTAACCATCTCCATAAGAGTCCTATTCCTTCGCTCTGCTACACCATTCTGCTAGGGTGTGCCAAGTGCAGACAATTGGGATTGAATCCCAGCCTCTGATATGTTATTCCTAAACTCTCCTAAGAGGTACTTACCACCACGATCAGATCGTAGTGTCTTGATACTTTTACCTTGACGTTTCTCCACATCAGCCTTGAATTCTTTGAACTTGTCAAAGGATTCAGACTTGCGGCGCATTAAGTAAATGTATCTATATCTTGAATAATCGTCTATGAAAGAGACGAAATACTCAAAACCACATCTAGCCTGGATAGACACAGGACCACACAAATTAGAATGAACCAATTCCAACACATCTTTGGCTCTATACCCCTTGGCCTTAAAAGACCTCTTGGTCATTTTACCCTCCAAGTAAGATTTGCAGGTTGGGAAATCTTCCACCACTAATGAACCCACAGGTCCATCAGCTATCAACCTTTGAATTCTGCTTAGGTTAATATGACCAAGTCTTAGATGCCAAAGATATATTTGGTTCATCTTCGAAGGTTCTTTTCTCTTATTGGAATTAGAAGATGAGTTATTAACTTCTATTTGCATCGTGGGAGCTTTTGATTCAAGTGTATATAAATTTCCTATCAATGCACCAGAACAGATAATCTCCCTATTCTTTTTTATAACAACTCTGTCATTAAAAGAAATAGAATATCCATCCATAAACAATTTAGAAATCGAAATCAAATTCTTTCTAAATAAAGGTACATAAAGGCAATTTATAAGAACCAAAACTTTATTCCTCTCAAAAGACAAATAAACATCTCTCACTGCAACAGCCGCCACCTGCGTGGCATCGCCCAAGTATACGGTAATCTCCCCCTCAGCTAGTCATCTAGTTTCCTGGAACCCCTGTAAAGTATTGCAGACATAATCAGTGGCTCCCGTATCTACACACTAGGTGCCGGTAGATAACACCGCTAAACATGTTTCAACGACTAGACCAAAAGATATACCTTTGTTCTGTTTCCGGTTGGGGCAATCCTTCTTCCAGTGTCCAGTCTGCTTGCAAGTGAAGCACTTGCCTTTCGGCTTCTTCACTCCTCCCTGAGTTCCTCCTGCCGCCTTTGCCCCAGCTTGTTTCTTCTTCTTCTTGCCTTTCAGGTTAGAAGTAGAAACCTTTTGGGCAACCATGGCCTGAGCCTGAGCACTCTGACGAAATAGCTCCTTTGCTGCCTGGAGTTCTGTCAGAAGCTCCGCCAACGAATACAACCTCTTGTTCATGTTGTAGTTCAGGTGAAACTGCTCAAAACTCCTAGGTAGAGACTGAAGAATGATATCGACCTGGGTTTCCCCATCAATCTCAGCTCCGAGGACTTCCAGCTCATTCAAATGAGCCATCATCTTGAGAACATGATCCCTCACAGGTGTTCCCTCGATCATGGTAGTCGTCATCAAGTTCCTCATGGCTTCCTGCCTAGCAACCCGATTCTGGTGTCCGAAAAGCTCTTTGAGATTGAGCATCATGTCATAAGCAGTGGGCATGGCTTGATGCTGATGTTGCACTACATTTGACATAGATGCCGAAATGTAACACCGTGCCATCTCATCGGCCTTGATCCACTTCTTATGACTCTCCCTCTCCTTTTCCCCAGAATCATCCGCAGGCTTAGGAGGACACTCTTCGAGGAGTACATATTTGTATTCCTCAGCAATCAAGACAATGTCAAGATTCCTCTTCCAATCAACATAATTGGGTCCAGTAAGTTTATTTTCTTTCAGTATCACAGCAAGCGGGTTGAAAGTCATTTTGAAAAAAACCTAAGAATCACATAGATCAAAACATTAGATTTTAAAAAATTATTGATTCCTCAAACAATAAAATTTTAAAATCAACCAATACCTCAAAACACCGAGAATATCGTATGCCACGATAGTGTGGACGTATACGAATTCTACATTTGTAAGAGAAGGTTTTACCCATTAATTTTACTATCTTGTCAATCTAACTTTTTGACAAATAAAATTAATAGTTGGTTCCTCTTCGGCCCTACAATTAAAAGCAGTGACTCCGATGGGGAGGATACTCCTATTTGCATCTAAGTGTTCACCATTACTCGGTACCAAGGTAATTATCTCGGGTTATGTGCCTTCCGATGGGAAAGTACACACGCTCCTTAATAATTTTCTATAACCATATTCGACCTTGTGATCCGCAAACAAACTCATCCGATGTGGAGGAAGGCACTCAGAGCCGACGCGCAAGTTTGTTTGCATCACATGTCAAATCGTAATGGAGGCCGTGAGAATTTATAAAAAATATCCCTCTCCCACTTAGTAATTTAAAATTGAGAAATTTTCTAGCCTACGACATGCATATCAAACAATAAGCAATAAATATGAAAAAGAAATATTTTACAACTATTATGGCTTTTGTCTCCAATATGCCTCCTGTCGTATCGCCATTTCGTCTGCTCCTCCCTACGCCATTTACAAGCCATCCGGAGATCCGAGCCGAGAAAAACTATTTTAATTTACATCCATCGATCCTATACTCCACGAAGGAGTGTACATGAAATCTAGATCGAAAGTAAACTAAAATAAAAAGAGTGGCTAAACAATGTCGTATTTAATTACAAAAATTAAATACTAGCCTCGTCATTCCCGAGGATTTAACAAAATATACAATTACACACATACAATCACATACACACATATGACCATAATAGTTGGATCCTATGCCTGCAAACCAAAAATTTAACCTATGCACATCCTACTATTATCCGGCACATATAATATATGAAAAATGCATAAAAGTAACCGAATCCTAAACACACAAAACTGGAAACCGTGGCTCTGATACCACTTGAAGGTAGGAAACTTCGCTTCCACTTCAACTCGGTCGCTTGTTCATGGCGATCCCTTCTATGTCCCCGGATAAAAAAAATTTATCCTTGACAAGGAGGGATTACCCAAGCTACCATTTCATCGTCGTGCTATTCGATTAGAGTAGTCACTTGAACAAACTTGTTGTTCAAGCAATAAACCTCTATTCTACGATTAGCCGCGGAATAAACGATGTATGAATCGCCGACTTTTGCATTTGTATTCGGGGTCCAAGTAAATTATTCACATAATAAAACATACAACATGCATATAATTGAAAGACAATTATAGACATAATACAAAAGAATTTAAACAAGCATTATACCTCTCGATCTTCTATTATATGCCCTTCCTCCTTTTGAACGTCGTGTGGGCAACAATCTTCCAAAAGTTGAAGCCTCCTAGATCACCAATCTTCCTTTCCTTGTTCAAAGGAAGGTGATAAAACAAAACTCTTCTCCTTCCTTTAACCGACCACCAAGCTCCAACCTTGATGCTTGGCGCCGGCCAAAAAGAGAATAGAAGAGGAAGTGGGCGCCGGCCAAGAGCTCCAAGGAATCACCCTAACCCTTATTTCCACCGGCCAAGGAGCAGAGGAAGAAGAGGTTGGACGCCGAACAAAACCCTAGGAAAAACCTTCCAAAAGTGTGGCCGCCCAAGCCTCCAAGCCCTAGCCGCCCAAGCCTCCAAGCCCTAGCCGCCCAAACCCTAATCTCTCAAGTAAGTTCCGCACCCAAGCCTTAAGCCCATATTTATAGAGTTAGGCTTAAGCCTTTTTTTAATCTCCACCGTCAATTCTAGGGATTTAGTCTCAACCGTCGGATCTAGAGATTTAATCTCAACCGTCGGATCTAGAGATTTAATCTCCACCGTCGGATCTAGAGTTTTATTTTCCACCATCGGATCTAGGCTCCATGAGGTTTTAATAGGCTACAATAGGGACCATGAGGAGAAGTTGGATCTTAGCCACCCAATGGATCAAGCCCACATAAAGTCCGATCCATTAATAATAATCCATTCCACTAGAGGATTATTATTGATCAACCTCACCAACCCCCATAAGTTAATATGGGCTTCATATATTATTTGTACATATATCTCCCCGTGTTTAAGATCTTGAATGTCCGTCGATTAATTAATTTATTGATAATTAATTAATCAACATCTAACTCCATGAGTAGTACCACTCAACCTTATCATCATGCCGGACCAAGTCCACCTGCAGAGTTTACATGATGAACCTTATGAGCTCCTCAAGGGGACATCATCATCCTAATATATAGGACACAATTTCCTCCTATAATCAACGACACACTATATAAATAATATCATTTCCCAACTTATCGAGCCTATCGATTTACTCTATAAATCTCGCCCATTGGTAAATCAAAGAAATGAATACTAAGTACATGTGCCCGTTATTATATCGGGATTAAGAGCATGTACAATATAATATCTGAGGTCTGATTTGATTATGTAGTCAGCAATAAATCGAATCACCTCTATGTCGGTCCTGCTCAATACACACAAAGTGTACTAGTATAATTCTATGGTCAAGATAAACCAATACCAAATTACACTACAACCATTCTAATGGTTTGTCCATAACCATCTCAGTTGTGAGCCTTTACTTATACTTTACAAGGAACTGATAACATGATCTCCTGTGTGACACTACACACCATGTTATCTACAATGTAATGTATTAGACAATATGCATAATGATACATATGCAAACAATGATCATGTGATTCTTATTTCAAAATAAATATGTTCATACAAAAGATAGATGTCACGCCTCGAGAGTATACCGTGCCGAAAAGCAAACAGACAGCATCTCCCCTGTACGTGGCAACATATCGGGTTAATACAAGGCTCGTAGGCCCACAACAATAATATAACATAAAGATATCAACATATCAAACACAGCGGAAACATACTACAGATAAAACAATATACAAAGACCCAACTGTGCACTCCGGAGTGACTTGACACGACAAGAATCATGATAGAAACCACTACAACGGCCAAATACATACAATACGTCCGTATATCACAAATACGGAAACAATACAGGCTAAAACCCAAAACAACAATACGGGGTACATCAATCCACAAGAATACAATAATTCGTAAATAAACCTCCATCCGTTCGGTGTGAGATGGGATCAACCGACGGAGCTCCGAACGTCCAAGGAATCTTCTACCTGTTATCTGGGCGACAGGAAGCCCAGGGTCCCGGGGTGGTGAGTATAAACTCAGGGGTAATATGTAGAAAGTGCATGAACAACATATAAGGATATAGAGATCTACAAGTATACATGTGAAGATCTACAGGTATACAGTATGAGTCCAATAGACATACAGTCCTATCCAAATCTAATAACAAGTAACCACAGTATAGTCATACTCAATGTATATACTAAACTGATCAACTGAACATGAAGTAATGTACCAACATACCTGACGGTCTGTAACACCATATGCTAGATCATCCTGAACAGATTTACAATAACATAACTCATATAACGTACCAAGTCAATCCCATGCCTGACTAATACTCCAACATATGAACAGTATATGATCACCTGTAATAACAACCTGGTCCGTACCACACAATGACATGATGCTAATCAAATGCATACAACAGTCTGAATCAACGCATGTATAATGCTCAACACATAGCAGTATAAAAAAAATGCAAATGGCATGTATCATGATGAACAACCATATGCAGCAATCATAGTTCAATCAAATGCAGCATCTCACAGGCATATGTAAAACATATATCAAATATATGCATACATATATATCAGCAATGCATATGCATTGTCATGCCTGCGCACCCAACTCGCTACCACGACCCCAGTGTGGCCTAGGTGGCATGACATGACAACTATCCCGACTCCAGTCGCCACCACTCTCGAGTGACCGAGTTGGGTAGTATGAAACAGTAGCTAGCCCACCATAGAGCTATATGCTACCCACACGGGGGTCCCTGCTGCTAGCCGCTCCGTCCCTACCAATGAGTAGACGAGCACCGCACCCAGGACAACTGCATATCACACGACCACCGTCTATAGTGGGTGAGTGCACTAACTACCACTCCGCACAGTGGCCAAGTGCGCATCTCTAGCTACCACCATCCATAGTGGCCGAGAACGACACGCACAAAAATGCTCTGCCCTCAACCCTGCTACCACTACCCCGAGTGGCCGAGGAGGCAGGATGACTGACGACCCGTCTCAACCACAAGGGAGACTCAGTCTACAACATGCATGCAATGTAATGATGCATAGCTCCATATATGTATCCTCGCCACACTCCCTATCCCACGGGGAGTCCTGGTCAACCAAAAGTCAACTATACAAGGACTACAATCCACAAGACTCTCTCTATCGCACAAAGAGTCATACACATCTGACAATCAACCACGCTAAGACCTCTAGTCAGTAGCGAGATACTATCGACCATCCATATAACCATACACAGATATACAACCCATAATGGATATACAATCATGCTAGGACCTCTAGCCCATAGCCACATACTGACAACCACACACATTTATCTATGCACGGACAACTAAATCCACCATAGATGCACAACTAACATGTGTACGATACAACAATCGACTCCATAACCCAAACCATCACCTAACCCTAGTGATGTAACACAGTAATCCAATCTGAGGTCACAAGGATAACCCTAACCACCTGTACTTACTGAATACCCATCTGCTAACACATAATAGGGTTTATAGTTCCTATCCGTGCTAGATAATCAATGAAGTAACAGAGTATATATCTCAAAGGTCAAAGGCAGTACAAGCATATGATTAAACATGAGTGGATTTAAGGTAAATAGGTATAAACATATATCCAAATTCATGCACTAGAATTTGATCAAAACTACCGGACCAGGTAGATATTACCCACTTGATACGAAGCTCGAATAATCCTCACGGTCGTGGACCTACTTCGTATCCCAAACCTGCACATAATAGCAACAATGATTAAGTACAAGTATCCAACAAACGTAGGAACTAGACACTACATCGTTCCTATACTCGCATCCTTTCCTCATCTACGAATTAAAAACTCGAGCACGCACCTCTCATATCCCCAATCTACCATCAACTTTGGTCGATTCACTCAACCAAAGGCAACAATAAGATCACTTAAAGTAAACCGATCTAAACATCACTCAAATAGCTTATCCAATCATCTAAACATAATCTCAACACTTATCTAATATCAAACACAACCAACCCTCACCAACAAAACATGTTCAATTCATAACTCTAAGATCAACTAAACAACAACCAAACCACTGAACAACACCTAAACCAATCAGATACACCTCAATCTCAGCCACCGACTGATGATCCATAGACACAACCCATCGGGATCTCCATATACATGGACACACTACAAATTCACATCAATTTACAAATGAAACAAAAGGGATAGACAAAACTTATCGGCCAAATCTTCACCGACAGCCCCTCCCCTGTACATCGGAGTAATCCCAACTCCGAACACTGATCAAACCACAATCCATCGGCAAAATCCATCGAACTCTCACCACATTAACACATCACAGAATTCACAACAATTACAAAGGAAACAAAAGGGTGAAACAAAGCTTACTGGTCTTAGATCTCCACCGGCAGCCCTCCTTCCTCGTCCCTTGTTCACCGGAACAAAACCAAGCTCTAATCACTGTGATTCAAACTACCGACAGTCAGACACACAACTAAACAGATTTAATCCCAAATCACAGCTTCAATTTCTAACAATCCAACACCACAGATGACAATAATAGGATTGATCCATCTTACCAGCTCTAACCTTCACCGGTAGTGAAACTCTCCCGATCCCAGTTGCTCGCCGCGCACAATTGAGCGACTGATACAAACCGAGCTCCAATCACTGCCCACACACCATAGATCTAAGCTAAAAACACGAAAACCAGATCTCCACTTGAAAGGAAAAAAAACCATCGATCCTTACCCTCAAAGGCAACTCACCGCCGTGGCAACAACACTGCCCGTCCACCGCAAATACCGCCGAGATCCCCCCCAGGCGAGCCCCAAATCCTCCACCGGAGATCGACCAAGGTGGCAGTGCCGTCGACTGCTCTCACCGGAACGCCCACGAGATCGGTGACAGAAATCGCGCGGCGAAGAGATGTGCGACGCGGAGAAGAAAGGGAACGGAGATCGCGATGCACTTGGTTCGTTCGGTGGCTTTTTAATGTCGTTCGACCGATTCGGTTAAACCAGCCCAATCCCATTGGATTCAGCTCAGCCGGTTCAACCCTTAACCCAAGTCAAGCCCAATTTCAGCCTAAGCCCAGTTTCAGCCCAACTAGCTAATCAACTTAATTAGCCCACTAATTAAGCCAATTAATCTACTCATTAACCTCAATTAATTAAAGGGTTAATTCATAATAATAATAATATATATATATATATATATATATATTGTTTTCTACATTCTCCCCCACTTATAAAAATTTGATCCCCAAATTTTTGACTCATGAGTACGAGATGTCTCAACAACCATCTCAAGTATCCGAAGAAAAGTCACACACCTCAAGTACTAAGTGGGGTACTGAGGTCGAATATTATATTCCAGCTCTTATATACACTCCCAACCAACCTATTAAGAGGTAAATAACTGTACCAGAGTGGAGCTCTATACTCATGACCGGTGGAAACTTTGCCAGAATCGTAAGGTGAATCATGAATCACTATCAGAAATGATACTCAAGGTTACTCTATGGATATAATTCCATCAAGCAATCCAACGGAGTCCATCTTACGGCTCGGAAGAAAATGAGCGGACCTAGTTAATCGACCATTGACTATCCAAATCCGATCAAGTCCTTTCCAAATTCTAGATAATCTCCCAACATAGTCTAACGTACTAGGCTCTCAATTCATCACGGTACGTAACCCTACAGGTCACTAATATTCCACCTTTACTTGTTGGCACACCCAACCTCAAATTACGGAATCAATCATATCCCATATCTCGTTCCACCAATAGGAACGTCCCAATACTCACTATTTTCAGATACACTCCGAATAAATCACCACTCCTGAATGAAGAGTCTCCTGAAACAACTCTTCCTAAATCAAATGCAACTCTGGGAACCACTATCCTTCCCAGAGACGGAGATTTATTCTCACAAGAGAAATTAATCTAATGTCTAAAATTCACTCTGTCACACAGAACTGAAAGTAACTGGAAGACTATAATGACTAACCTCGCTAGTTTCTCAACTAGCATACACATAATATACATCTCATTCAACTGCATCGGAATCGCTCCTAATCCCTGAAATGATGCATCTGCGTACAATACCCTTCCATCCATATCAGACAGATTAACTAACACTGATACAAAAGTCAGCCACCTTCTAGGCCCTGAAACCTAGCTTCCCAAGCTTCCGACCAGGTGATTGCCATCACCTTCTTGGTCCCACAAGTCGACGGTATAGTATCGCTAGTAACATCCTATCCACATCTATGGTAAATACCAAATCAATCTAGGGAAACATAACTTCCCTTAAGATTGTGAATATATCCCAAAAATATATCATCCACAGATATGATGACAATCGATCTCAAATACTCCAAGAGTACTTGATTCCTCAAATCCATGAACGACTAAATCGTCGATAAGTCTAACAACATTATCAATTAGCTCTATACACCTGCATCCTTTACTCTACGCTAATGATAGCTCAATCTTCACACTGACAATGATAATTGTATGACACTAAGTCACTACAATATCAACCCTCCAGTCGTAGATCAACCCTAGGATATACACAGGTGTCCCTTAGCTGATATAAACAGATCATCTATCCATGACGAAGGATACTCATTCTCAACTACTGCCTTCCAATCATCGATAATCGATGCATAACCTCAAAGGTCTGACTCTCTTTTAAAAAAGAGTTTCGGATCTTCTCAAGAAGAACCACTAGGACATATAAATCTCCCATCCAATACCTCATATAATTGCAACTTACGTTCTTTCAATTTTTACAGTGTTTAGCAACACCGATACCCATAAAATCATCTCCCGATATGAGGTCCCCAATATCAGAACTATTTCTGAAATCACCTCAATCGCTTACTCCACTTGCCCATGCAGTGACAAGCCCGGGAGTTCATCCGAATCTATATCCGAATACTCTCGAATTATATGCACATTCGAGATACATGTTATACCCTCATTTCAACAATTTAACTATCCGGAAGGATATGTCTAGCAAAAGCTAAGGGTATCCCTTGACTTCTTGATTGTTGATCAACATCTCACCTGACGGTAGAGAAAATCACCAACCCACAAGTCGATAGGAACCCTTCGAACCCTATCCAAGAATGTTCTAGACAAAGATACCTGTAAACTACCAGTATCTCACGATATATCCGCAAATAGGATAACCTAAAGTAATACCCCGAAGGACCGATCCTTCGGTCTTCTATACTTCTTCTCGAGTAATCATGTAAACTTGTCCAACATCTGTTCTGGACGATTGAGCTCATGCAGATGCAAAGACTATCATGGAGGAACTGAAATCAACTGTTGGAACTGAGGTACAACTGAAACAACTGCAATGGAGATGATAAACACTGTTGTACTGGCAAAGGATACACATCCGGCTATAAAATACTGAAGAACTGTCGACATCGTAGCACGCTCCAACTCTGTAAATGGGATAGCTGTAACTGGAGAATACCGCATAGATACGACCATCGTCGTAAAATCTCTCCTCTGTATAAAGCATAACCACGCCTGGGAAGGTAACAGTTGCTGTCGTCTGGATGTCTGAATCTTCTGAGATGTCTTCTGCTGATAGTGTTGAGTAACTTGCTTCTCTCGGTTGGAAGTATCAAAGAACTCCTACTATATCTGAGGCAGTAAATCGTTGCTGATGTGATAACCCAATCTTCTGTAATGATCTCAACTTTCGAGGTTGTGGATCGTCTGCTCGAAAGCATCATCCATAGTCTTCAACTGAGTCTTCAAAACACATACTCTCCTCGTAGATACCGACTTCTTATAGTAGAAACAGATACAATGGTCCATCGGATAATCTGGCTCTGGTGTCATCGTGACCCGCACTTCACACACATAATCTCCCTTCGGAGTCTTTCCTCTGATTTCGCTGATAAACATGAAAAAGGTGCTGTCGATCTGTAATCGGTCTTCTATGATCGGAAAACTCTCCAATAGTCGCTCGTGACCCATGACTCCAATCTTGCTCCTTTTGTCCAACATTCGGAGACTTCTGATTCCAATAATTTGACTTGCAATATCCGCTTATCAAATCTCTAACTCTTAAAACACTTGCTACGGAGTCATTTCTATACACATGACTCAGTCTAAGGACTTCCGGTAGGATCTGGTAGGAGATCCAAACATCCTGATCAAGATGTCAGCTAATAACCTGTGGGTGGCCAAAACCAACCCAATCACATTCTTGGGCTATTAGGTGGTCGTAACCCTCGCAAGTCTAACGACTCTGCTTGGTACCTCCGTTACCAAACGATCACCCTACTTGATGCCCAAGAATTCTCTGACGATAAGTCAAAGAAGATGACGTGGGGAAATACTATCTCACAACATCACTGAACTGTGACCAAGTGATATATTATTTTCCGTAGGTTATTTTCTATCTCTTCCACCAAGTATCGACTTGATTCCGATAATGGTATGCAACCAACTCCACTATCTTCGTATAACACAAGTTAAGTACTCAAAAGTACCCTCAAAGTTATACAACCCAGCATGACTAATTCAGGGATCAAAATCCCTATGAATATCTCTAAACTAATCCTCTACTATCTACATCAGCAATAGTATACTCGCTTGTCCATTACCCCATAGGTAATGATCTAACAAGCATAATTAGTGAAAATCCTTAAGACTGTAATCTTTGATTTCCACATGAAATGTGACTACCTAATCCCTGCTTTCTGACTCGGTATCAGTTGGCTCTCAAAGGTAATTACCTTTTCGATAGCAGGTACATGTCTAATAACCTCAACATATCGTTCCCGTGGTCAACTCAAACCACGGTTACGAATACTAACCAACACCCTACAAGTTATCCATGTTATAAGCAACTAAATGCATAGCCAATAGAAGGATATGTAATATCAGTTAACATACCTTAAACCTTGTAGCTCGGAGATGTCCGCAATAGCCAGATCCCAGAACTCACAAAACCAAAACCGAGTAAAGCAAAAATCGATGTCCGAACGAAATAAAATCCGAAAGTAGACTTCGCAACCTAGGGTTCTGATACCAATAAAATTGTCACACCCCGAGATTATACCATGCCGTAAAGCAAACGGACGATATCTCCCCTGTACGTGACAACATATCGGGTTAATACAAGGCCCGTAGGCCCACAACAACAATATAACATAAAGATATCAACATATCAAACACAGCGGAAATATACTACAGATAAAAACAATATACAAAGACCCAACTGTGCACTCCGGAGTGACTTGACATGATAAGAATCATAATAGAAACCACAACAACGGCCAAATACATACAATACGTCCATATATCACAAATACGGAAACAATACAGGCTAAAACCCAAAACAATAATACGGGATACATCAATCCACAAGAATACAACAATTCGTAAATAAACCTCCATCCGTTCGGTGTGAGATGGGATCAACCGGCAAAGCTCCGAACGTCCAAGGAATCTTCTACCTGTTATCTGGGCGACAGGAAGCCCAGGGTCCCGGGGTGGTGAGTATAAACTCAGGGGTAATATGTAGAAAGTGCATGAACAACATATAAAGATATAGAGATCTACAAGTATACATGTGAAGATCTACAAGTATACAACATGAGTCCAATAGACATACAGTCCTATCCAAATCTAATAACAAGTAACCACAGTATAATCATACTCAATGTATATACTAAACTAATCAACTGAACATGAAGTAATGTACCAACGTACCTGACGGTCTGTAACACCATATGCTAGATCATCCTGAACAGATTTACAATAACATAACTCATATAACGTACCAAGTCAATCCCATGCCTGACCAATACTCCAACATATGAACAGTATATAATCACCTGTAATAACAACCCGATCCGTACCACACAATGATATGATGCTAATCAAATGCATACAACAGTCTGAATCAACGCATGTATCATGCTCAACACATAGCAGTATAAAAAAAATGCAAATGACATGTATCATGATGAACAACCATATGCAGCAATCATAGTTAAATCAAATGCAGCATCTCACAGGTATATGTAAAGCATATATCAAATACATGCATACATATATATCAGCAATGCATATGCATGGTCATGCCTGCACACCCAACTCGCTACCACGGCCCCAGTGTGGCCTAGGTGGCATGACATGACAACTATCCTGACTCCAGCCGCCACCACTCTCGAGTGACCGAGTTGGGTAGCATGAAACAATAGCTAGCCTGCCATAGAGCTATATGCTACCCACACGGGGGTCCCTGCTGCTAGCTGCTCCGTCCCTACCAATGAGTAGACGAGCACCGCACCCAGGACAACTGCACATCACACGACCACCGTCTATAGTGGGTGAGTGCGCTAACTACCACTCCGCACAGTGGCCAAGTGCGCATCTCCAGCTAGCACCATCCATAGTGGCCGAGAACGACACGCACAAAAATGCTCTGCCCTCAACCCTGCTACCACTACCCCGAGTGGCCGAGGAGGCAGGATGACTGACGACCCGTCTCAACCACAAGGGAGACTCAGTCTACAACATGCATGCAATGTAATGATGCATAGCTCCATATATGTATCCTCGCCACCCTCCCTATCCCACGGGGAGTCCTGGTCAACCAAAAGTCAACTATACAAGGACTACAATCCACAAGACTCTCTCTATCGCATAAAGAGTCATACACATCTGACAATCAACCACGCTAAGACCTCTAGTCAGTAGCGAGATACTATCGACCATCCATATAACCATACACAGATATACAACCCATAATGGATATACAATCATGATAGGACCTCTAGCCCATAACCACATACTGACAACCACACACATTTATCTATGCACGGACTACTAAATCCACCATAGATGCACAACTAACATGTGTACGATACAACAATCGACTCCATAACCAAAACCATCACCTAACCCTAGTGATGTAAAACAGTAATCCAATCTGAGGTCACAAGGATAACCCTAACCACCTGTACTTACTGAATACCCATCTGCTAACACATAATAGGGTTTATAGTTTCTATCCGTGCTAGATAATCAATGAAGTAACAGAGTATATATCTCAAAGGTCAAAGGCAGTACAAGCATATGATTAAACATGAGTGGATTTAAGGTAAATAGGTATAAACATATATCCAAATTCATGCACTAGAATTTGATCAAAACTACCAGACCAGGTAGATATTACCCACTTGATACGAAGCTCGAATAATCCTCACGGTCGTGGACCTACTTCGTATCCCAAACCTGCACATAATAGCAACAATGATTAAGTACAAGTATCCAACAAACGTAGGAACTAAACACTTCATCGTTCCTATACTCGCATCCTTTCCTCATCTACGAATTAAAAACTCGAGCACGCACCTCTCATATCCCCAATCTACCATCAACTTTGGTCGATTCACTCAACCAAACTCTCCCATCGGCAACAATAAGATCACTTAAATTAAACCGATCTAAACATCACTCAAATAGCTTATCCAATCATCTAAACATAATCTCAACACTTATCTAATATCAAACACAACCAACCCTCACCAACTAAACATGTTCAATTCATAACTCTAAGATCAACTAAACAACAACCAAACCACTGAACAACACCTAAACCAATCAGATACACCTCAATCTCAGCCACCGACTGATGATCCATAGACACAACCCATCGGGATCTCCATATACATGGACACACCACAAATTCACATCAATTTACAGATGAAACAAAAGGGATAGACAAAACTTATCGGCCAAATCTTCACCGACAGCCCCTCCCCTGTTCATCGGAGTAATCCCAACTCCGAACACTGATCAAACCACAATCCATCGGCAAAATCCATCGAACTCTCACCACATTGACACATCACAGAATTCACAACAATTACAAAGGAAATGAAAGGGTGAAACAAAGCTTACTGGTCTTAGATCTCCACCGGCAGCCCTCCTTCCTCGTCCCCTGTTCACCGGAACAAAAGCAAGCTCTAATCACTGTGATTCAAACTACCGGCAGTCAGACACACAACTAAACATATTTAATCCCAAATCACAGCTTCAATTTCTAACAATCCAACACCACAGATGACAATAATAGGATTGATCCATCTTACTGGCTCTAACCTTCACCGATAGTGAAACTCTCCCGA
Source organism: Wurfbainia villosa (assembly GCA_025175895.1). Lineage (NCBI taxonomy): Eukaryota > Viridiplantae > Streptophyta > Magnoliopsida > Zingiberales > Zingiberaceae > Wurfbainia > Wurfbainia villosa. Next base: position 101,158,682 of record CM046000.1, on the reverse strand, counting down.
TCCCAGTTGCTCACCGCGCACAACTGAGCGACTGATACAAACCGAGCTCCAATCACTGCCCACACACCATAGATCTAAGCTAAAAACATGAAAACCAGATCTCCACTTGAAAGGAAAAGAAAACCATCGATCCTTACCCTCAAAGGCAGCTCACCGCCGCGGCGACAACACTGCCCGTCCGTCGCAAATACCGCCGAGATCCCCCCCAGGCGAGCCCCAAATCCTCCACCGGAGATCGGCCAAGGTGGCGGTGCCGTCGACTGCTCTCATCGGAATGCCGACGAGATCGGCGACAGAAATCGTGCGACGAAGAGATGTGCGACGCGGAGAAGAAAGGGAATGGAGATCGCGATGCACTTGGTTCGTTCGGCGGCTTTTTAATGTCATTCGACCGATTCGGTTAAACCAGCCCAATCCCATTAGATTCAGCTCAGCCGGTTCAACCCTTAACCCAAGTCAAGCCCAATTTCAGCCCAAGCCCAGTTTCAGCCCAACTAGCTAATCAACTTAATTAGCCCACTAATTAAGCCAATTAATCTACTCATTAACCTCAATTAATTAAAGGGTTAATTCATAATAATAATAATATATATATATATATATATATATATATATATATATATATATATATATATATATATTCGTATTCTACAATAGACTTTTCAGTATACATCCCAACAAACTACTTCCCTTCCACATATCATTGTTCACAAATCTTTCAGTATCAACCAACCACTGTAAACATGTGAAGGTTTTGCGGAACCGAAGCTCTGATACCACTTGAAGGTAGGAAATTTTGCTTCCCACTTCAACTCGGTTGCTTGTTCATGGCGATCCCGTCTTCGTCCCCGGATTAAAAAAATTAATCCATGACAATTAGGGATTACCCAAGCTACCGTTCCATCGTCGTGCTATTCGATTAGAGTGGTCACTTGAACAAACTTGTTGTTCAAGCAACCTACCTCTATTCTTCGAATAGCCGCGGAATAGATGATGTACGGATCCTCGGTTTTTGTGTTCGTATTCAGGGTCCAAGTAAATTAGCCACATAACAAAAACATACAACATACAAAAAAATAAAAGGAAAGCAAAACAAGATTTATACCTCTTGTTTACCTCAAGGTCTTCTATCGTATGTCTTATCCTCCTCTTGGATGTTGTGTGGGCAACGATCCTCCAAGAGATGAAGTCTCCTAGATCACGATCTTCCTTTCCTTGCTCGCTCCGAACAAGAGGAAGTATAGAAACAAAACTCTTCTCCTACTTAGGACCAACCATCAAGCTCCAAGCTAGATGTTTTCTGCCGGCCCAAAGAGAGGAGTAGGGAGTATGGGTGCCGGCCAAAAGCTCCAAAGGAAGAAGACCTAGCTCTTCCTTGTTTCTACCGGCCAAGGAGAAGAGGAAGAGAGTTGGGATGCCGGCCAAGGATGAGAGGAAGAAGGGAGGCGCTGGCCAAAACCCTAGGAAGGAGAGAAATCCTTGCTGGCCAAGGAGGAGAGGAAACCCTAGCCACCCAATGTCTCTCCAAGCCCTAGCTGCCCAAAACCCTAATCCCTCTTCTATATCCTTTGCCACCCACCCATATGCCTCCTTATATAGAGCTAGGCTTAAGCCTCCTTTTAATCTCCACCGTTGGTTCTAGGGATTTAATCTCAACCGTCAGATCTAGAGATTTAATCTCAACCGTCGGACCTAGAGATTTAATATCCACCGTCGGATCTAAAGATTTAATCTCCACCGTCGGATCTAGAGATTTAATCTCCACCGTCGGATCTAGAGATTTAATCTCCATCATCGGATCTAGAATTTCATTTTCCATCATCGGATCTAGGCTCCATGAGGGTTTTAATAGGCTACGATAGGGACCATGAGGAGGAGTTAGATCTTGGCCACCCAATGGATCAAGCCCACATAAAGTCTGATCCATTAATGATAATCCATTCCACTAGAGGATTATCATTGATCTACTTCACCAACCCCTATAAGTTAATATGGGCTCCTTATATTATTTGTACATATATCTCCTCGTGTTTAAGATTTTGAATGTCCGTCGATTAATTAATTTACTGACAATTAGTTAATCAACATATAACTCCATGAGTAGTACCACTCAACCTTATCATCATGCCGGACCAAGTCCACCTGCAGGGTTTACATGATGAACCTTATGAGCTCCTCAAGGGGACATCATCATCCTAATATATAGGACACAGTTTCCTCCTATAATCAACGACACACCATATAAATAATATCATTTCCCAACTTATCGAGCCTATCGATTTACTCTATAAATCTCGCCCATTGGTAAATCAAAGAAATGAATACTAAGTATATGTGCCCGTTATTATATCGGGATTAAGAGCATATACAACATAATATCTGAGGTCTGATTCGATTATGTAGTCAGCAATAAATCGAATCACCTCTATGTCGGTCCTGCTCAATACACACAAAATATACTAGTGTAATTCAATGGTCAAGACAAACCAATACCAAATCACACTACAACCATTCCAATGGTTTGTCCATAACCATCTAGGTTGTGAGCCTTTACTTATACTTTACAAGGAACTGATAACATGATCTCCCGTGTGACACTACACACCATGTTATCAAAAAAAAAAAAATCGGTGTACTTCGTTCCGGTTACGTATTGCAAAAACAATGATCATGTGATTCTTATTTGAAAATAAAGATGTTAAGTACAGATAGACTTTAGGTATACATCCAATATTTGAAAACCAGACTAAAATATTTCAAAACATTAACTCACAATTTTCAAACTATGAAATTATTTTCGAATATAAAAAAATATCTAATTATGATTTGTTGATGCAGTAGGCACCAGAATCGAACCTAAGTTTTGATTATAGCAAAGACACAAAGTTAAGCTCATATTGTTATCTCATGAGCTGAATCAAGTGTGCAGGAATGCTAAGATAAGCTGGAGGTCGGCAACACCCGGAGGTTCTCGTGTTGAGAAACCATGGTGGTCGAGCAACACCGGGAGGACTTCGGAAGGAGCCGAAGAAATCAGGTGGAGACCGAAAGCAAAAGCTTGAGGTAACCTCATGTAAGTAATTGTAAGTAAGGTTAAGTCCTCAGTACGGGGATGCCCTTAGGTGACGATCTAACTAAGACATCCCATGGAAGGTCTGTTGGTGCAATCGGCCCAGGTCACGATTGACCAGGACTCGAGTTTGACTCGAGTGATGTTTTGATGTTCGACAAAAATATATGACAATGTAATTGTCATGGGAAAGTCCAAGTCTTGGGTACTTGGCATGGAAAGTCCAAGTTGGACACTTGGCATTTGGGAAAGTCCAAGCATGGGTCTTGGCAATGTAAAGTCCAACATGGGTTGGCAAGGAAAGTCCAAGCATGGTCTTGGCATGAAAAGTCCAACATGGGTTGGCAAGGAAAGTCCAAGCATGGTCTTGGCATGGAAAGTCCAACATGGGTTGGCAAGGGAAAGTCCAAGCTTGAGTCTTGGCATTTGAGAAGTCCAAGGGTTTGATATTGGCGGCGTAAAGTCCAAGCGGGAGTCTTGGCAGCATAAGTCCAATGGTTGGCGGCGTAAAGTCCAAGCGGAGTCTTGGCGGCGTAAGTCCAAAAGTGCCTTGGCGGTGTAGACACTGTTAGCATGACATAGCCGATGGAAGCACCTGAAGGCTAGCACGATGGATGAACAAGTCATGGATGACTTGGAGGGATCCGAGAGGCGTGAGGCTGATGGAGGTGGCTAGAAGGCTTAGGTCTAGGCTAAGGGTGGTCTAGCAAGTATGGGGGAACCATACTTGGGTTAAAACCTCATGTTTGAGGTGTGCCAGTCGACTGGTGCCATGTGGCAATCGGCCGACCGAGAATCAACTAGGGTTTATTGCGGGTTATGGCTTAGCGATCATTTGCCCGAGGTGGGCGGTGATGGCTCAGCGATCGGTCGATCGTGTGATCGATCGGCTGGTGCTCGATATTCGGCGAGAATGGAGTCAAGACTCGACTGGTCGAGTGAAGGCTCCATCAGTCGACTGATGGTCATGATCAGTCGACTGATGAAGGTTCCGTTGGACTTATCCAACGTGGATCTAGCCGTTGTCTCACGACAACAGTGGCATTAGTCGACTGATGGTCTCGATCAGTCGACTGATCGACTTTTTCCAGCACAGGTTGAAGCTTTATAAGGAGCTCGTGATGGAGGAAAAACCAAGGTTTCTTTGAGGCGATTTGGGGCGATTTGCTGTTGCAAATCAGGGTCTCCAAGTTGATATCAAGCAACCAAGTGATCAAGCATTCAAAGAGCATTTGTAAAGTATTTTCTTTACTTGTATTGCTTTGTATTTCATTATATTGCTTGTCTTCATCTTGTATTACTGTTGTATACATTGTATGAGGTTTCTCCACCTCCGGATTGTTCCGAGAAGGAGTTATTACATAGTGGTGTGCTTGTGGCATCGCTAGGGCTCGTTTGAGCCCGATCCGTGGAGTAGGAACCGTGCGGTTCCGAACCACGTTACATACTCATGTTCGTGTGTAATTGTCTATTTCGTTATTGTATTATTTCTATTTCCGCTGCGCACTAATGAAATTGTAGACACGAACGAGATCGATTTCCATCTACGTACGGTCAACGCTATTCACCCCCCCTCTAGCCATTCCAATATTCCTAACAAGTGGTATCAGAGCACGGGGCTCTTCTACGGACTAACTGCCGGGAGCTAAGACAAAAGACTAGAGGGTGAAGATGGAATTCCAAGACAAGCTTGGATGGGATATCAATGCTCCACCTCCATATGATCCAGAAGATTTTCCGGCGTGGAGAGCAAGAATGGAAACATTCTTGATGATGAACATAGAGGATTGGTTCATCCTCATTGAAGGCCTTGAACCCCCTAGGGATAAGAAGGGGAATGTCCTAAAATTGAAAAAGTGGACCCAAGAGAAACGCCAGAAGCTCAAGACCGAAGTTAAGGTAACGAAACTTTTGGAAGATTTAATCCCTAATGATGTTTTGTGCAAGCTAGGAGATTACATGTATGCCAAGGAGCTATGGAGAAAATTGGCAAGATTCCATGAGGAGAGTTCATCCTCAAGTGAAAGTGAGGAATCGGAAGTTGAGATGGAGTCAACTTCCGGATCGGAGAAAGAAGAAGTAGAAGAGGTGGAAGAAGCATCTACTTCTAGGATTGAGGAGGAGAGACCATCCTCTACACCGGAGCAACCTCAAGAAGAGCCTTCAACATCCGATCAAGATGAGGAAGCTCAAAATTCAACTCCGGCACCTACCAACACCCTAGGTAACTCAAACACTTTATTTTCAAATAAAAATCATATAATGTGCTTTGAGTGTAGGGAGTATGGGCACTACAAGAGCAAGTGCCCAAAGAAGGTTAGGAAAGCTCCACCGGCACCAAAGGCCAAGGATGCCGGTCCCTCAAGTCATAAGAGCAAGAAGCATATTATATGCTTCAAGTGCAACTCAAAGGGACATTATCGGAGTCAATGTCCAAGGGGAAAGAAGAAAGGGCAAGAAGGAGCAACACAAGTAGGGGGAGCCTCCAAGGCAAACCCTAAGGTAAAATTTATTAATGCACCTTCAATTTCTAGGGATAAGAAGCATGCTAGGAATAATTTTAATAGTCTTGCTATTGTGCATGAAAAGCATGCTAGAAATAATAGATATATTTGCCTAGGAGCTAAGAGTGTTCACTTAGGAAATAAGAAGAAATTTGGGATTAATGTCCCTAAAAATATATTACCTAAGGAAAGCATTAAGAAAATAGGAGAACATCTAGGCTTTAATGCTAAGAAATCTAGACATATGCCTAGAAATAAAAATATCTCAAGAGAAAATGAAAAATAAAAAATTGAGATATTAGAAAAGGAAAATCAAGCCTTGAGATCAAGGCTTGAAAAACTTGAAAAGACCCTTAAGGTTATGCAAAATCAAATGCAAGGGTCAATTAGTCAAACTTCTAGGTCCAAAAGTCAAAGTCAACACCTAGGACCTAAGAGTCAAAAGTCAACCAAGGGCAAGCAAGGTTTGGGTCACAAACCTAAGCCTAAGGTGGCTTACCATAGTGTTCCATTTGATTATGGAACACAAACTAGGTCTAGGAAGACCAAGGTCAATAGGGAAGTCATCCCTAGAGTTGACCAAAGGTTGTGCCTAGTGGCTAAGGTTTCTAGGAAACCTAGGGTGGCCACTAAGAAGGTTGCAAGGGGAGTTACCCCTAGAGTCAACCTAGGCAAAACCAAAATGACCAAGGCTTCTAAGCCTAGAAGGGTCATTAGGAAGGTATCTAGGGAGGTTATCCCTAAGGAGTACCTAATTAACCCTAGGAGCTCAAATCGGTTTTGGGTTCCTAAGAGCGTGATTGATTCACGCTTGGTGGGTTTAGGGTGTGTCAACCTTGATTGGATGAGTAGTTAACTCAACCATGGTAAAGGTGGCACTTTAGGATATTTTCAAGGTTATGATTACCTTGAAAATACATTTGAGCTTTAATCCTAAAAGATTTTAGGATGTGCCAATATTATTTGAGAAGTTTGATAAAATGATCAAATTGGCACAATTTAGGTTTAGAGGTCGTAGTGTGCCATTTTGGGTTTTTGGCACACTTGGGAAAATTTAGGTTAATATGGAAAAATATACTTAATTATATCAAATGACAATTAATATTAAAATTTAGGTATTATTATACCTATATATGTTATATGTCATGCTTTGTTTGCCATATAACATGCCATGACATCATGTTTATTTCAATCATTTTATATGTCATGTTCATGTTTAGGATTAAGGTTTCAAATGTCATGTGTTTTTAGATTTCATATTATGCCATGACATCATGATTATGAGCATGTGTTTATCTATATCACCTCTAATACCATAATCACTCATGCATTTAAGATAATTTGATTGAAATTGATTTAAGGACAATGGCATGACTTGGAGTCCCTTTTATAAGGGAATCAAGTAGGGTTGCCTTAGAAAAATGCATGAAACCCTAGATTAAATGAACCAAAACCCACATCTCACATCCAATTGACATGTATGTGTATTTATACACCCTAGATACATGTGAGATGCTAGGATATGAGTTAAGTTCAAGGTGCATAGTTTTTGTATCTAGTTGAACCCAAAACTCATCTAATTTCAATTGTGGATCATTGGGAAAGCTTGTGTACAAGTCATGTGCATAGAGCCCAAGGAGTATGATCCAAAACAAGGTTTTGAAAACATTTTAAAATCATTTTGAAAAACCTTGGTGAAGTCTATCTTTTGATAGCAATCACCATTGATGAAGTTGATACAAAATAGGGCCAAAACATTGAAAATTTCAATGGTTTTGAGTTTTGTATCAAATTCACTATTTTATGGGTAAAATAATTTTAAAATATTTTTCACCCATTGTATGTGTCATAAGAATTATACGTATGAACTTTCAGGATTTTTCAATAAACGTATAATTATTTATGAATTTCCAAAACTCGATTCGATAATCAAATTGAAATTTAGTTATCAATAGCTCTGAGTGGCGATCGATGAGTGTGGCAATGATCGGGTAGTTGACAGAGTCGACTGCCAAGGCTGATTTCGAGAAAACTAGGTTTGGTTAGCTCGTGTTCAGCCATGGTAAAGGTCCCTAACCACTCCTAACCCTAGGATATGCTTTGGGAAGCATTATAAAGGGTGAAAATCCATTGGATATTGATTAGGAGAAGTGTTTAAGGTTTGTATCAATTTTAAGGTGTTGGAAAGTTCAATGTTGAATTTCTAACCTTAATTTTGATGGTTTAGAGTTTCTATTGGCTTAGGGACTTTCCAAGGACATTGTTGGTGCAATGGTCAAGGGGGAGCAAGCCTTTAGGGGGAGGTATCCATCTTGGAGTGATGGATGTGTTTTTCTCTCTTCTTGAAGGGGAAAAGGTTATCAATTGGGAAAATTGATGGAGTTTTAGAAACCCAATTTGGAAATTGGGAGAGTGTCTAGGATTGCCTCTCTTGAGTGATATGAGACTTATCACTAAGAAGATGGTAGGCATCCTAGGTATTTTTGGACCAAGGGGGAGATTGTAAGATCTCATTGGGACATGAGACATTGACCTCCTTGGAGAAAAGACCTTTTTGATGTTAGTCAAAAAGGGAGAGAATGTTTGGGGGAGAACATTTGGAGAGTATTTACCAATTTGGGATAATTGGTAAAGGATTTGAGTTAGTATTCTAACTCAATCATTTGTTTGGTTTTTGTCAAACATCAAAAAGGGGGAGATTGTTGGTGCAATCGGCCCAGGTCACGATTGACCAGGACTCGAGTTTGACTCGAGTGATGTTTTGATGTTCGACAAAAATATATGACAATGTAATTGTCATGGGAAAGTCCAAGTCTTGGGTACTTGGCATGGAAAGTCCAAGTTGGACACTTGGCATTTGGGAAAGTCCAAGCATGGGTCTTGGCAATGTAAAGTCCAACATGGGTTGGCAAGGAAAGTCCAAGCATGGTCTTGGCATGAAAAGTCCAACATGGGTTGGCAAGGAAAGTCCAAGCATGGTCTTGGCATGGAAAGTCCAACATGGGTTGGCAAGGGAAAGTCCAAGCTTGAGTCTTGGCATTTGAGAAGTCCAAGGGTTTGATATTGGCGGCGTAAAGTCCAAGCGGGAGTCTTGGCAGCATAAGTCCAATGGTTGGCGGCGTAAAGTCCAAGTGGAGTCTTGGCGGCGTAAGTCCAAAAGTGCCTTGGCGGTGTAGACACCGTTAGCATGACATAGCCGATGGAAGCACCTGAAGGCTAGCGCGATGGATGAACAAGTCATGGATGACTTGGAGGGATCCGAGAGGCGTAAGGCTGATGGAGGTGGCTAGAAGGCTTAGGTCTAGGCTAAGGGTGGTCTAGCAAGTATGGGGGAACCATACTTGGGTTAAAACCTCATGTTTGAGGTGTGCCAGTCGACTGGTGCCATGTGATGATCGGATCGACCGAAATCAACTAGGGTTTGATTGCGGGTTATGGCCTAGCGATGATCGCCAGGTGGGCGATCGTGATGGCTCAGCGATCGTGATCGTGTGATCGGTCCGGTGCTTGATATTCGGGCACATAATGGAGTCAAGACTCGACTGGTCGAGTGAAGGCTCCATCAGTCGACTGATGGTCATGATCAGTCGACTGATGAAGGTTCCGTTGGACTTATCCAGCGTGGATCTAGCCGTTGTCTCATGACAACAATGGCATCAGTCGACTGATGGTCCCGATCAGTCGACTGATCGACTTTTTCCAGCACAGGTTGAAGCTTTATAAGGAGCTCATGATGGAGGAAAAACCAAGGTTTCTTTGAGGCGATTTGCTGTTGCAAATCAGGGTCTCCAAGTTGATATCAAGCAACCAAGTGATCAAGCATTCAAAGAGCATTTGTAAAGTATTTTCTTTACTTGTATTGCTTTGTATTTCATTATATTGCTTGTATTCATCTTGTATTACTGTTGTATACATTGTACGAGGTTTCTCCACCTCCGGATTGTTCCGAGAAGGAGTTATTACATAGTGGTGTGCTTGTGGCATCGCTAGGGCTCATTTGAGCCCGATCCGTGGAGTAGGAACCGTGCGGTTCCGAACCACGTTACATACTCGTGTTCGTGTGTAATTGTCTATTTCGTTATTGTATTATTTCTATTTCCACTCCGCACTAATGAAATTGTAGACACGAACGAGATCGATTTCCATCTACGTACGGTCAACGCTATTCACCCCCCTCTAGCTATTCCAATATTCCTAACAAGGTCTATGTCGAGATTGGACGGTAAGTGACCGTCGAATTCACGTATATTGTTGTCATTTAGAGCTAACTCTTTAGTGCAGTCGAGAACCCTAGCTAACAGTCAACTGATGACTTGTATCAGTCGACTACTATTGACATTAGTCGACTGATGAGGGTGAACAGTCGACTACCATTCAAATTTCTAGCCTCGAGGAAAGTCAAGATAAGCTCCACTTATCTTGGGGGGAGGGGGTGAGGCTCTTTGACCATGAGCTGGAGCTGAACGTTGAGAGGGGTTCAAAGGCTATAAAAGAAGGAGTGTTCTTCACCATTTTCATGAATTCTAAGCTCTCCAAATGCCTCCGCAATGCCGCTACTCTACGATGATCATATGACACCGAAGCACTGATGAAATACCGATGACACGAGCTCAATCTCTACTACCTTGGTTGTCGGTATCAGTTCACTTTAATTCTTATTTCTAAATTGTTGTAATCAATTTATTATCGAGCTTTTATTGTAATGAGGAGAGAGGGGTTTGTCTCTCTACCTCGAGCTTTTCATGTTTTTGTAATCGTCATCTCCTACCTCCAACGAGGAGGAGATTATTTTAGTGAATTGCCCTCCATGTGTGATCTCGGATCACTAGGGCCTTGGATTAACAGCCGAAGGTTGTGAACCAAGTAAAAATAAACTTGTGTTCTTTTATTTTCTGCTGCATTACTCTTGTTTAATTAAACGAATGAAAAAGAAACGAAAGTTTTACGCTCGCTATTCACCCCCCCTCTAGTGACGCTTTTCGATCCAACAATTGATATCAGAGCGAGGGCGCTACGATCCAGTGCAACAACCGATCTAACACTTGGTTTTGTTTTTCGTTTTGTATTTTAAATTTTTTTCATAAAGTGACTTTCGATTCATAAATTTTCGGCGCGCTTAATTTCATTCTCCCGCACTATTAATCCAAGACGAGAGTCTTGGAACCTTTGCGTTGTTTTTGTTTTTTTTGCAAGCTTCTTTCTTTTTCGTCTAATGGCCCATCTCGAAGGGTTTAGCACCGTCCGACCTCTGTTTTACAACAGAGATGACTTCCGTTACTGGAAGAGTTGGATGGAGTGCTTTTAAAAACCCAAATAGAGATGTGGATTGTAATCCAAACCGGGTTCACACTTCCTACTAATGAAGTTGGTGAATCGTTGGGTTACGATCAATGGACGAACGCCAAGAAAATATAAGTGGAAGCCAACACCAAGGCTACCCAAATTCTTCAATGTGGCTTGTCCAAAGAGGAGCTCAACCGTGTCGGCCCCTTCATTAGTGCGAAGGATTTATGGAATAAGCTCGTAGAGTTGCACGAAAGAACCGACGACGCAAAGGTATGCAAAAGAGATATTTTGTTTAATATATTTTATAACCTTAAGATGAAGGAACACGAGACAGCAACCCAACTACATGCCCGCATACAAGATATCGTCAATAGCCTGCACTCCATCGGACAAAAGGTAGAAAACTGGGACTTATAAGGTATGCTCTCAACGCTTTTCCTAGGACTACCTTGTGGGCATCCATGGTTGATGCCTATAAGGTCTCTAAGGACCTATCTAAGATTAGATTAGATGAGATGTTTTCAGAATTTGAACTTCATGAACAAACTAACATGGTCCCAACCGAGAAAGGAATTGCTCTATTTGTAGGATCAAAAAAGAAGCCCAAAAGCAAACCACCTCCGGAGGAAGAAGACGAGTACGAGTCCGAAATAGATGGTGAGATGGAAACCGAACTAGTGAATCTAGTTCAGAAGATGATCAAAAGTCAAAGACAACCCGTCAACCAATCTAAAGAAGGTAAGTCCAAAGTAAATTCCAATATTAGATGCTATGAATGTAACAGGTTCAGACACATCAAGTCGGAATGTCCGAAACTCAAGAACAAAGCACCTAAGTTCAAGAAAGCACTTAACGCCACATGAGAGGAATCATCGGAGGAGGAAGACGACAACCTCGTCTTCATGGCCAAACTGACTGAACCCGAGCAAGAGTATGAACCTGAGGAAGAGTCCAATTTTGGATCTGACGATGAGTCGCTATTCAAGACAAGCCACGGATTCACATCCAGTTCAAAAGGTTCACTTAATGTAAGTTGGTCTTTGCTTAGTACATTGTATAACGTAATCAAATTTCTAACTAGAAAATTAGCTAAGTCTGAGTCCAAGGTCGAGGCCTTAGTTGAGGAGGTTAAACTCCTTAAACACAAGGTCTCCCTTACCTCTTCGACTAGTCAAGTTCAAGAGGAGGACTCAACTCGAGTTGAAAAGCTCGAAGTTGAGAACTCACTCTTGAAAGGACAAGTCAAAGATCTTAGACAAATGTTGGAAAGATTTGTTTTGGGATCCAAGGGACTTGACCTATTACTTGGATAGCAAAGGGTCGTGTACAACAAAGCCGGACTAGGTTTTAGCTCAAATACGACTAACAAGTCATATATGTCAATAGTTAATCGCAATAGAAAACAAGTTCAAGCATGGGTCCCTAAGACCACTTTGATTTCTCAATTAGGATCTAACAAGTACTGGGTTCCCAAGGATCAAATCCACTACGTGGAAAGACCGAACCGATTCAATGGTCCAGGGGGAGCTAGTATAAAATTTGTTTGTGCTATTACCTAAAATTAGATTTTGCATGCTTAGGAATTTTTCTTTTTCTTTTTAGAATAGTTAGATAGGACCTATAACTAGTCAATTCTTGACAACATAGTACTAGGACATGGCGAGATGATAGTACGCTAGGGAAGCGAAGTCCCATGTGTCCAAGTTAGATAAGGCGTATCTAGCTCGGTGCACTTGACTAAGTGGAACTAGCTGAAGCTACCTCGCTGTATCCTTAACTAGTTAGACCAGGAAATAATCTTAAGTGAATCAAGTTATTATTTTCCCAAACTTGGCTTTGTCTAAGGAAGTGGTCGTTGTTCTGATCAAAGAAGGCCTCTGTGCCTCGCCACGACCTGGAAGCCAATTTCTTGAAAAGGTGACTTAACGAGCTTAAGGTTAAATCCAAATCTAACCCAAGGTTGACTAGTTTCAATTCATTAAATTTAAACAAGTAAAATTGAAGTCATCTCATAAGAACACATAAGGATAACATGTTTGATCATGTAGAAAAGGGTGAGATGATTCTAGGATTAATAATCTTCAACTAACTTTTAAATTCCAATATCCGATCCAACTACTATATGTGTAGGATCAATAGATATTGGACAGTGGGTGCTCCCGACATATGACTGGAGACCAACTGAAGTTTTCGAAGCTTAGATTCAAACGACAAATATCGGTAGCTTTCGGAAACAACGACAAGCTCAAAATCATCGGATCCGTTGATATTGAGCTAAATTCCAATTTTACGATTCAAAATGTTTTATTAGTTGAAGATTTTGAATATAACTTACTTAGTGTAAGTCAGTTGTGTGATAATAACTATAAGGTTATATTCCTAGAAAATGAATGCTTAATTAAAACAAATGAAACCTCTGAAACAATATTTAAAGGAACTAGGAATAACAATATTTATACAATTAACTTACCCAATTCCTCAACCAAGTGTCTTATGAAACAGCAAGAGGAATCTTGGCGGTCACTCACACCCAAGACTCATTCACAAGATGAGTCAGAGTGGCTTAGTCAGAGGATTGCCTAACCTTAATAACTTGGACAATAAAATCTGTAATGCTTGTCAACAAGGTAAACAACCTAGGGCACAACATCAACTAACTAACCAAGAACGAACCAAAAGTGTGCTTGAGCTCCTACATTTGGATCTATTCGATTCTCATGGAGGCAAGTCACTAAATGGTAGTCAATTTTGCTTAGTCATAATTGACGACTATTCCAGGTTTACCTGGGTTAGGTTCCTTAAACACAAAAGTGATACCTTAGACCAACTCACCAACTTAAGTAAACTAATTGAAAACCAAAAGAACCTTAAGATTAAAAGACTTAGAAGTGATCATGGTGGTGAATTCGAAAATCATAGGTTCACCAACTTTTGTAACCTAAATTGATACCACCATGAATTCTCCTGTCCTAGAACCCCACAACAAAATGGTCTAGTCGAGCGAAAAAATAGAACCCTACAAGAAGCTGCTAGAACCATGTTGAATGAGTACAAACTACCCGATATGTTTCGGGCAGAAGCCGTTAGTATGACTTGTTATGTCCAAAATAGAATTCTACTGGTCAAGAGGCACCTTAAGACCTCATACAAAACCTACCATGATAAAGTGCGTAACATTAAATACTTTAGGGTATTTGGATGTAAGGTACATATCCTAAACAATAAAGATTACCTAGGAAAGTTCACATTCAAAACGTCCACTAGAATCTTCCTAGGATACTCAACTACGAGTAGAGCCTATAGGGTCTACAATAATGAAACCCTTAAGATTGAGGAGCCCATTAATGTAGTATTCGACGAAGGACATGGACCCACAAAACCCATAGTAAAACCAACTGATGAACCGACTCATACCAGACTCGAATCTGACCATGAAATTGAGTCTAGTATTAATCCTAACCCGAGTCAGTCTAGGATTCAATCAAATCATCCTGTCGACCAAGTGATAGGTGACCCTAACCCAAGTCAGTCTAGGTTACAATCAAATCATCCTATCGACCAAGTGATAGGTAATCCTAACCTAGGGGTTCGAACTAGAGCGTTATATCGAAACCTCAGTCAAATCTCATTAATTTCGAAAATCGAACCCAAGTCAATTGAACAAGCTCTTCTTGATCCCGATTGGATTATTGCAATGTAAGAAGAACTAGCTCAATTCACTAGGAACGAAGTTTGGGAATTAGTACCACCACCTAAAGATAAATCAATTATTGGAACAAAGTGGGTCTTCCGAAACAAACTTGATAACAAAGGTGAAGTAGTTAGAAACAAAGCAAGGTTAGTCACGAAAGGATTTAGTTAAGTAGAAGGGTTAGATTATGATGAGACCTATGCCCCCATAGCTAGATTAGAATCCATCCGAATGTTATTAGCATATGCTGCACATCGAGGATTTAAATTATTTCAAATGGATTTCAAGTCAGCGTTCTTGAATGGAATTATTGAGGAAGAGGTGTGTTAGGAATATTGTAACAGCTAGAGGGGGGGGGGTGAATAGCGTAGATGAAATTCGATCTCGTTCGTGTCTACAATTTCGTTAGTGCGCAGCGGAAATAGAAATAATATAATAACGAAATAGACAATTACACACGAACACGAGTATGTAACGTGGTTCGGAACCACACGGTTCCTACTCCACGGATCGGGCTCAACGAGCCCTAGCGATGCCAATCACACACCACTATAAAATAACTCTTTCTCGGAACAATCCGGAGGTGGAGAAACCTCGTACAATGTATACAACAGTAATACAAGATGAATACAAGCAATATAATGAAATACAAAGCAATACAAGTAAAGAAAACACTTTACAAATGCTCTTTGAATGCTTGATTACTTGGTTGATCGAGTAGCACTTGGAGACCCTGAATTGCAGCAGCAACTCGCCCCAAATTGCCTCAAAGAACCACTACATTTTCCTCCATCACGAGCTCCTTATAAAGCTTCAACCTGTGCTAGAAAAAGTCGATCAGTCGACTGATCGGGACCATCAGTCGACTGATGCCACTGTTGTCGTGAGACAACGGCTAGATCCACGTTGGATAAGTCCAACGGATCCTCCATCAGTCGACTGATGAAGTCCTCACTCGACCAGTCGAGTCTCGACTCCATTCTGTGGCCGATTTCTCGAGCACAAGTCGACTGATCACACGATCGACGATCGCTGAGCCATCACCGATCGCCCACCTCTCGGCAATGACCGCTAGGTCATAACCCGCAAACCCTAGTTGACTCGTCCACATGACCGCCACATGACACCTCAAACATGAGGTTTAGGCCCAAGTATGGTTCCCCCATACTTGCTAGACCACCCTTAGCCTAGACCTAAGCCTTCTAGCCACCTCCATCAGCCTCACGCCTCTCGGATCCCTCCAAGTCATCCATGACTTGTTCATCCATCGCGCTAGCCTTCAGGTGCTTCCATCGGCTATGTCATGCTAACGGTGTCTATACCACCAAGGCACATTAGACTTACGTCGCCAAGATTCCGCTTGGACTTTACGCCGCCAACCATTGGACTTATGCTGCCAAGACTCTCGCTTGGACTTTACGCATCCAATATCAAACCCTTGGACTTCTCAAATGCCAAGACTCAAGCTTGGACTTTCCCTTGCCAACCCATGTTGGACTTTCCATGCCAAGACACATGCTTGGACTTTCCATGCCAAGACCCATGCTTGGACTTTCCATTGCCAAGACCCATGTTTGGACTTTGCCAAATGCCAAGTTTCCCACTTGGACTTCCCATGCCAAGTACTCACGACTTGGACTTTCCCATGACAATTACATTGTCATATGTTTTTGTCGAAACATCAAAACATCACTCGAGTCAAACTCGAGTCCTGGTCAATCGTGACCTGGGCCGATTGCACCAACAATCTCCCCCTTTTTGATGTTTGACAAAAACCAAACAAATCAATGAGTTAGAACACTAACTCAAATCCCTTACCAATTATCCCAAATTGGTAAACACTCTCCAAATGTTCTCCCCCAAACATTCTCCCCCTTTTTGACATACATCAAAAGGTTATCTCTCCAAGGAGGTCAATGTCTCATGTCCCAATGAGATCTTACAATCTCCCCCTTGGTCTTAAAAATACCTAGGATGCCTACCATCTTCCTAGTGATAAGTCTCATATCACTCAAGAGAGGCAATCCTATTCACTCTCCCAATTTCCAAATTGGGTATCAAAAACCCATCAATTTTCCCAATTGATGATACTCTCCCAAAACTTCTCTTCCTCAAGAAGAGAAAAACACATCCATCATCCCATGATGGATAACTCCCCCTAAAGGCTTGCTCCCCCTTGAGAAGTCCTTAAGCCAATAGGAACTCTAGGCCATCAAAATTAAGGTTAGAAATTCAACATTGAACTTTCCAACACCTTAAAATTGATACAAACCCTAAACACCTCTCCTAATCCATATCCAATGGATTTTCACCCTTCATCATGCTTCCCAAAGCATATCGTAGGGTTAGGAGTGGTTAGGGACCTTATCCGCAGCTGAAATCGGGTTAAACAATCTAGGTTACCCCGAAATCAGGCTATCAGTCGAGTGATTCAGAAATCAGTCGACTACTATGTATCACCGATCGCCACCTGTAGGCGATCGATAATCAAAATTTCCCGAATTTTCGCTATCGTAAATGAGTTTTGAAAAATCATAACTAATTATACGTATATCGAAAAATCACGAAATTTGATACGTATAATACTTATGACTAATACAATGGGTGAAAAATGTTTGAAAATTATTTTACCCATAAAATAGTGAAATTGGCACAAAGTTCAAAACCATTGAAATTTTCAATGTTTTGGTCCTACTTTGTATCAACTTCATTAATGGTGATTGCTATCAAAAGATAGGCTTCACCAAGGTTTTCTAAAAAGATTTTAAAATGTTTTCAAAACCTTATCTTGGATCATATTCCTTGGGCTCTATGTACATGACTTGTACACATGCTCTCCCAATGATCCACAATTTGAGTTAAAATGAGCTTGGGTTCAACTAGATGCAACAACTATGCACCTTGAACTTAACTCATATCCTAGCATCTCACATGTATCTAGGGTGTATAAATACACATACATGTCAATGTGATGTGAGATGTGGGTTTTGTTCTCCCTAATCTAGGGTTTCATGCATTTTCCTAAGGCAACTCTACTTGATTCCCTTATAAATGGGACTCCAAGTCATGCCATAGTCCTTATATCAATTTTAATCAATTAAATGCATGAAATGATCATGACATAATAATAGAAATAATTAAGCATGGCCAATGATCATGATGTCATGGCATAATATAAAATCTAAAAACACATGACATTTAAAGCCTTAATCCTAAAACATGAACATGACATATAAAATAATTAAAAGTAAGCATGATGTCATGGCATGTTATATGACAAACAAAGCATGACATACAAAATATATAGGTATAATAATACCTAAATTTTAATATTAATTGCCATTTGTTGGGATTAATCATATTTTGCCATATTAACCTAATCTCCCTAGTGTGCCAAAAACCCAAAATGGCACACTAACCTCTAAACCTAAATTGTGCCAATTTAATTGATTTTTCTTAATTTCAAAAGTGCATTGGCACATCCTAAAATCTTTTAGGATATTGATTCAAATCTATTTCCAAGGCAACCATAACCTTGAAAATATCCTAAAGTGCCACCTTTACCATGGTTGAGTTAACTACCCATCCAATCAAGGTTGGCACACCCTAAACCCATCTAGCGTGAATCAATCACACTCTTAGGAACCTAAAACCGATTTGAGCTCCTAGGGTTAATTAGGTATTCCTTAGGGATAACCTCCCTAGGTACCTTCCTAATGACCCTCCTAGGCTTATTAGCCTTGGTCATTTGGGTCTTACCTAGGTTGACTCTAGGGGTAACTCCCCTTGCAACCTTCTTAGTGGCCACCCTAGGTTTCCTAGAAACCCTAGCTACTAGGCACAACCTTTGGTCAACCTTAGAGATGACTTCCCTATTGACCTTGGTCTTCCTAGACCTAGTTTGTGTTCCATAGTCAAATGAAACACTATGATAAGCCACTTTAGGCTTAGGTTTGTGACCCAAACCTTGCTTGCCCTTGGTTGACTTTTGACTCTTAGGTCCTTGGTGTTGACTTTGACTTTTGGACCTTTGACTTTGACCATTAGACCCTTTAAATTGATTTTGTATCTTATTTAGGGTCTTTTCAAGTTTTTCAAGCCTTGACCTCAAGACTTGATTTTCCTTTTCTAATTGCCCAATTTTAGAATTTTGATTTAAATCTTGGGCATTGGACTTCCTAGGCATATGCCTAGTCCATTTAGGGTTTAGACCTAGGTGCTCTTGCACCTTTCTAATTGTCTCCCTAGGTAAAATTGATCTTGAGTTATTTGACCTAGGTTTGTCCTTAAATAAGTTGTTTTTAGGGACATTAGTCCCAAATTTCTCCCTATTTCCTACATGGACTCTCTTAGCTCCTAAGCAAAAATATTTATTCCTATTAGCATGCTTTTCATAAATTGCAAGAGAATTAAAGTTCCTAGCATGCTTTTTAGCATTTAAATTAGAAGATGCATTACTAAAATGTACCTTAGGGTTAGCCTTAGCTTCCCCTACTTGTGATGCTTCTTCTTGGGTCCTTTTGCTCCCCCTAGGACATTGATTCCTATAATGTCCTTTTGAATTGCACTTGAAGCATATGATGTGCTCCTTGCCTTTAGGTGTTGGGGAACCGACATCCTTGACTTTTGGTGCCGGTGGAGCTTTCCTAATCTTCTTTGGGCATTTGCTCTTGTAATGCCCATACTCCCTACACTCAAAGCACATTATATGATTTTTATTTGAAAATAAGGTGGTTGAGTTACCTAGGGTGGTGATAGGTGCCGGAGTTGAATTTTGAGCTTCCTCATCTTGATCGGATGTTGAAGGCTCTTCTTGAGGTTGCTCCAGTGTAGAGGATGGTCTCTCCTCCTCAATCCTAGAAGTAGATGCTTCTTCCACCTCTTCTACTTCTTCTTTCTCCGATTCGGAAGTTGACTCCATCTCAACTTCCGATTCATCACTTTCACTTGAGGATGAACTCTCCTCATGGAGTCTTGCCAATTTTCTCCATAGCTCCTTGGCATACATGTAATCCCCTAGCTTGCACAAAACATCATTAGGGATTAAATCTTCCAAAAGTTTCGTTACCTTAACTTCGGTCTTGAGCTTTTGGCGTTGCTCTTGGGTCCACTTTTTCAATTTTAGGATATTTCCCTTCTTATCCCTAGGGGGTTCAAGTCCTTCAACGAGGATGAACCAATCCTCTATGTTCATCATCAAGAATGTTTCCATTCTTGCTCTCCACGCCGGAAAATCTTCTGGATCATATGGAGGTGGAGTATTGATATCCCATCCAAGCTTGTCTTGGAATTCCATCTTCACCCTCTAGCCTTTTGTCTTAGCTCCCGGCGGTTAGTCCGTAGAAGAGCCCCGGGCTCTGATACCACTTGTTAGGAATATTGTAACGGCTAGAGGGGGGGGGGGTGAATAGCGTAGATGAAATTTGATCTCGTTCGTGTCTACAATTTCATTAGTGCGCAGTGGAAAATAGAAATAATATAATAACGAAATAGACAATTACACACGAACACGAGTATGTAACGTGGTTCGGAACCGCACGGTTCCTACTCCACGGATCGGGCTCAACGAGCCCTAGCGATGCCAATCACACACCACTATAAAATAACTCCTTCTCGGAACAATTCGGAGGTGGAGAAACCTCATACAATGTATACAACAGTAATACAAGATGAATACAAGCAATATAATGAAATACAAAGCAATACAAGTAAAGAAAACACTTTACAAATGCTCTTTGAATGCTTGATTACTTGGTTGATCGAGTAGCACTTGGAGACCCTGAATTGCAGCAGCAACTCGCCCCAAATCATCTCAAAGAACCACTACATTTTCCTCCATCACGAGCTCCTTATAAAGCTTCAACCTGTGCTGGAAAAAGTCAATCAGTCGACTGATCGAGACCATCAGTCGACTGATGCCACTGTTGTCGTGAGACAACGACTAGATCCACGTTGGATAAGTCCAACGGATCCTCCATCAGTCGACTGATCATATCCATCAGTCGAATGATGGAGTCCTCACTCGACCAGTCGAGTCTCGACTCCATTCTGTGGCCAATTTCTCGAGCACCAGTTGACTGATCACACGATCACCAGCGCCCACCTTCCGCATCGCTAGGCTATAACCCGCAATAAACCCTAGTTGACTCTGTCGGTCATCGCCACATGGCACCGGGCCGATCATTACACCTCAAACATGAGGTTTAGGCCCAAGTATGGTTCCCCTATACTTGCTAGATCACCCTTAGCCTAGACCTAAGCCTTCTAGCCACCTCCATCAGCCTCACGCCTCTCGGATCCCTCCAAGTCATCCATGACTTATTCATCCATCGCGCTAGCCTTCAGGTGCTTCCATCGGCTATGTCATGCTAACGGTGTCTACACCGCCAAGGCACATTGGACTTACTCCGCCAAGACTCCGCTTGGACTTTACGCCGCCAACCATTGGACATATGCTGCCAAGACTCCCGCTTGAACTTTACGCAGCCAATATCAAACCCTTGGACTTCTCAAATGCCAAGACTCAAGCTTGGACTTTCCCTTGCCAACCCATGTTGGACTTTGGACTTTCCATGCCAAGACACATGCTTGGACTTTCCATGCCAAGACCCATGCTTGGACTTTCCATTGCCAAGACCCATGCTTGGACTTTGCCAAATGCCAAGTTTCCCACTTGGACTTCCCATGCCAAGTACTCACGACTTGGACTTTCCCATGACAATTACATTGTCATATGTTTTTGTCGAAACATCAAAACATCACTCGAGTCAAACTCGAGTCCTGGTCAATCGTGACCTGGGCCGATTGCACCAACAAGGTGTACGTTGGCCAACCCCCAGGATTTAAAAGCCTAGACAAACCCACCCATGTCTTTAAACTCAACAAAGCCTTATATGGACTAAAACAAACTCCTATAGCATTGTATAAGAGGCTTTCAGTATGCCTTAAGTCTAAAGGGTTTAGCCAAGGCTTAGTCGACCCGACCCTTTTCGTAAAATTTGTAGGCAAAGAAATTTTTGTTGGTGCAGGGGCACTAGATAATCGAACCTAGGTTTTGATTATGGCAAAGATCCAAAGTCAAGGTTATATTGTTATCTCATGAGCTGAATTAAGTGTGCAGGAAATGGTTAAGCTAAGCCGAAGGTCAGCGACACTTGGAGAATCTCGAGTCAGGAAACCGTGGTGGTCGGGAGACACCGGGGGATCTTTGTGGGAGTCGAAGAACCTAGGTGGAAGACCGGAAGCAAAGCGACAAATCATAAAGGACCAGAGGTAAGATCGTGTGAATGAGAGATGGTAAGGTCATATCCTCTGTACGGGGATGACCGTAGGCGGCGATCCAACTAAGACTTCCTGTGAAAGGTCTAGGTCAAGATCGGACGGTAAGAAACCATCGCATTTACCATTTTTCATGCTAACCTCTTACTGCAGGGAAGTGGCAAGGCTGACAGTTGACTGTTGGTCATTGGGCAATCGACTGATGCACACCAGTTGACTGATGGAAGGCATCAGTCGACTGATGGTGACGAATCAACCTTTTGCGCTAGGTCAAAACGGATAATGTTTGACGCAGCCACTTCCCGATAAAATAAGATACCACCTCATGATCAGTTCCAAAAGATGAGGATCTACATCAAGACTTATTCCAAGTAAAAACTCTATAAAAGGAGGGGAGGACTCTGTTGGATCGAGAAGCGTCGCTAGAGGGGGGGGAGGTGAATAGCGACCGTAAATCTTTTCATTCGTTTGTTCGATACACGAGTAAGCACAGCGGAAAATAAAGAGACACGTTTATTTTACTTGGTTCATAACCCAAAGGTTGCTACTCTAAGGCCCTAATGGTCCTAGACCGCGTACGGAGGGCAAAGCACTATAACGTCTCCTTCTTGTTGGAGGTAGGAGACAACGATCACAAAACCGAAAGTACGAGGATGAGACAACAAGCCTACCTCACCTTGTTATGAATAAAAACAAAGAATACAATAGAATATGTTACTTGTTGCTGCTGCTGTCGAAGAGGATCAGAACTTGTCATCGCGTCGGCGTTATGACGGTGTTGGAGCTTTAGCGTTGTAGGAGCACTTGAGAATAAACTTGATGATCTTTGGAGTTGGAATCCTCCCCTCCTTTTATAGAGTTCGGCCTCTGAATGTGTCTCCTCATCTTTCGAAACAGATCACGAAGTTGTACAAATTTTATCGCGAAGTGGCCGCATCAAACCTTATCCGTTTTGACCTAGCGCAAAGGCTGATTCGTCGCCATCAGTCGACTGATGAGGATCAGTCGACTGCTCAATATCCAACGATCGCACCGCCACTTCCTGCGATGAAGAGATTAGTATGGAACTAACCGTCCGATCTCGACCTTGACCTTCCACAGGAAGTCTTAGTCGGATCGTCGCTTATGGTCGTCCCCGTAAAGAGGACACGACCTTACCATCTTTCACTCACACGAGCTTACCTCGATACTTACCTTGTAGCTCTCGCTTCTAGCCTTCCACTCGATTCCTTCGGCTCCCTCCGAAGTCACTCGAGTGTCGCTCGACCACCGCGGCTTCCTCCGGGTGTCGCTAGCCTTCAGCTCTATCTTTAGCACTTTTTTGCACACTCAATTTAGCTCGTGAGATAACAATGTAAACTTAACTTTGTCTTTGCCTTAATCAAAACACAGATTCGATTATCTAGTGCCCCTGCACCAACATTCTCCCCCTTTTTGATCTATGGCAAACAAACACAAAGTTAAGGGAAATTAGGGAAATTAAAGCACAAGACAAGTATAGTAGATGATGAATGCCATTTCCGAAAACTCCCCCTCAACCAAAACTCCCCCTTAACCCTAGGTGAGTTTTGAAAGAGATACTTTAGTTTTCAAAATCAAATTTTGTGTTACTCCCCCTTAACTTTCGCTCTTCTCCCCCTTTTGCCATAAATAAAAAAAAATGTTGTGGTTTTTGTATAAAATATAGGTTTAAAAATAATATCGTATATGCATGCATCTAGATAAATCAAATATGATGAGTCCAAGCATGCATCTAGCAGTAGTTAGATAAATTGGTTCGAGGTGTGTCCCTTTGCACCAATAATCTAAAGGTTTGTAATATAACCCTTAGGGTTAGTTTGCTCTCCCCCTTAGTCAAATATATGAAGTATAAGAGATGTAGGGGCGCTAAAATTTGGCCTAAGAGTTGTTAAGTACAATAGTTGAGAAAATAAGTAGTATTTTGAAGAGGTTATATTTCAATTATCCTTAACATCTCACCCATTCTATGTGTCTCAGAATTTGTTCACCTTATATGTTTTGTGAGATGATTTTAAATTGATTAAAGATAGTCAACCTTGGGTTAGATTCGGATTTAACCTTTAGATCGTTAAGTAACTTTTCGAGAAACTGGCTTCCAGGTCGTGGCGAGGCACATGGGCCTTCTTTGATCGGAACAACGACCACTTCCTTAGACAAAGCCAAATTCAAGAAAATATCACTTATGTCACTTAGAGTTACTTCCTGTTCTAACTAGTTTAGGATACGATGAGGTAGCTTCAACTAGTTCCACTCGGTTAAGTACACCAAGCTAGATGCGCCTTATCTAGCTCGAATACACGAGACTTTATTTCCCTAACGTACTATCATCTCACCGCATCTTGATACTATGTTTTCAAGAGTTGACTAACTATTTTCCATATCTAGCCATTCTAAAAATTAAAATAAAATATGCAATGGTTTTGCTAAGTAAGCGGATATACTATTTTAGTATTGGCTCCCCCTGGACCATTGAACTAGTATGGTCTATTCAAATAATGAATTTGATCCTGGGGAATCTAAAATTTATTAGTCCTTATATGTGAGTTCACTAAAACCTTTGGGACCCATGCTTGGACTCTTTGATGACTACGATTTACGATAGACATATAAGACCTATTCGTAGTCATTGACCTAAATCTGAGTCTGACTTTGTTGTACACAGCTCTTTGGGTTCCAAGTAGTCGGTTAAGGTTCTTAGATCCCAACGTGAACCTTTCCAACCTAGCCTCAACCTCTTGAACTCGGTCTTTCAAGAGAGAATTCTCCTCCTCAAGTTTTTCAATTTGGGTTGAGTTTCCCTCTTGAACTTGACTAGTTGAAGAGGTTAGAGTAGCCTCTTGCTTGAGGATTTCAACCTCCTCAAGTAACAACTCAACCCTAGACTCGGACTTAGTTAATTTCCTAGTAAGCATTTTAATTGTATTGTAAAGTGTATGAATTAGTGAGCGGCTAACCTTAATTTTCTCTTTTGGTCCAGCTTTGAGTTGCTTCTCGAAGTAGTCCTCGAGTTCGGAGTCGGTGTTGTAATTGGATTCAGATTCGGACTCTGACTCGAACTCCTCCGATCTTGCCATGTAAGCTATGTCTTCTCTGTTGTCCCAAGTTGCATGGAAAGCCTTCTTTTGATTTGATTTGAATTGTGCCCTTTTTTGGTTCTTTAGTAGCCTCCTTTTCCTCCGAACGATCTTCCGCACTATGTTCACTATTGCTTCCACCTCTTCAGATTCGGACTCTGATTCGTCTTCGGGTTCGAGTCCATCTTCTTGCCTAGTAGGTGGCTTGATTCTTTGTCCTGTAAGTAGAGCAATACCTCTCTCGGCCCAGACCATGTTAGTCTGCTCGTGAAGTTCAAATTTGGAAAATAGTTCATATAATCTAAGCTTCGAAAGGTCCTTAGAGACCTTGTAGACATCGACCATGAATGCCCACAAGGTAGTCCTTGTTAGTGAAAGCCCTAGAGCCAATCATGTGATAATTATTATATGAACTTTATTGTATCATATTCCTATTTATAAAGGCATGGTTATTATATTTACTTGTATTTGTGCCAAATAACTAAATATAATAATGTCCTTGAGTAGTAGGTTCTTATCTATATCAATCGATTGGTTGAATCGATAATGAGATGATATAGAGAACACTACTCTTAATCATTCCTAGTCGAGTATTAACATTCAGGGACAATGTTAATGCATAGAGACTAGCATGTAGGTCAACACGATGACTTGATCTCACAAGTCATGGATATGAGATATCAAGTTGACACATGGGTATGCATTGGAGAATATATACTGAATGACCCGCCATGAGAAAGTATCATGGATCGTTATATGAGTGTCATATACTTTCTCATGTGGCTATTAGTATGACTATTAGTCCTTAGACCTGAAGTCACCATGGTTCCCTACATAAGGAGTTGCATACTTTGGCTTTGTCAAATGTCACCCGTAAATGGGTGGACTATAAAGGCGATTACTGGGTATGTAACAAATTATGCGGAGGGATGTGAGTGATGTAGATGAGATCTATCCCTCCTATATGACGGGGGTGACATCGATATTCTTGATATAGTGAGACCACGAAGTGCATGGCCATGCCCAAATGAGTCAATATGAGATATTGAGCTCATTTGATTAGAGTGAGTCTACTTGGAGTTCAAGATATAGATTGTACCGAGGATGACACGGTCTATGCCTCAATTGGTCAATCTAGATGTCAAGGATAGACGGACATTGTCACATATTGTGAGAGTCACAATTAGTAGTCACAAAGGTGATGTTGGAGCTCAACATTCTTGTAACTTGGGTAGCAATGATGTGTTGCTAGATACTGCTCATTGCTTATGTTCCTAAATCGGTTTAGGGACATTGCCAACATTACAAGAACCTATAGGGTCACACACAAAGGGCAATTAGATGGAGATTACGTTCATATGATGAACCATGAGGATTAGGTTCATGGGATGAACCAAATTGGATTAAGAGTAATCCAAATTAGACTAATTGAGTTGGACTCAATTTGATTCAAGTGTTGAATGAGTCTAATTTAGATTTGATTCATCAAATCAATTTAAATTAATGAATAGAGATTCATTAAATTAAATTGACTTGAATCAAGTGGTTGGATTTGATCAACCATGGGAGATAAGAGGTCAAGTTTGACTTGACTTGAGAGGGAAGATGAAAGGTTAAGTTTGACTTGACCAAATGTCATGTCATGATGATGACTTGGCATGGTCGGCCAATGATGATGCTCCACATCATCATTGACTTAGCATGTGGTGCCACCTCATGAGGGAGACCAAGAGCCATTGGCTCTTGGAGTTACATGCATGCATGTAACCTCCCAAGCCTTGAAGTGGCCGGCCACTCCATTAGATGGGGAATTCATTTTTTGGTGAGTTAGTAGAATTTCATCTTCTTCCTTGGCTCTCTTCCTCTCTTGCTCTCCCAATCCTCCATTGCCAAGACCTTCAAGGAGTGCTAGCACACTCAAGACTGTCTTTTCTCCACCTATTGCTTGTGTGGATACCAATAGAGGAGTGTGCACTTGACACTCTCGAGTTCCGGCAATCCATTTGGACGAGCGGGATAAGCGAAGGGCATCGCTTCAAGGGTAACTTCTTATCATGTAGATCTAGAGTAGATCTAAAGGTATTAAATACATACATGTTAGTTTTATTTTTTATACTTCGCACGGATCCGTGGTCGGGACTTCCGAGGTTTCCACAATGCAAAAAGCAGTTTTTGCGGCTCGGAAAACCCAACAGTGGTATTAGAACCACGTGCGAAGCATGTATGTGTTTCGTTTTTGTAGTTTTTATATTAGATATAAAAATTAAAGATTTTTATGTTTCTGTAAATTTCCTATTTTTATAGAATTTTTGGGTATTTTTCTCGAAGAGTCGAAGCAACGAGTGTTGGGACACTTGTAGGCTTCAACCATCGAGAAAAACTCTCCGAAACGACGAGTTCGCGCTTTAGGTTTTTGGGACAGCGACTTAAGTTGCTGTAAGATCATAGTAGGGACACTCGTAAAGTTTATTTTGCGAGTAAAGGTGCTGCCCCTATCCCCGAAAGGGGCCTTGTCCCGCGATCGCGCCCGGAAATCGCTTTGCGGGACCGTTACGGAGAGGTGACTCATAAAATTGAAAAAAAATAAGAAAAATTATAGAAATTTTCTATAAAAATACATAATTTAGAATTATGTATAATTCTGTTATTGTCATGGCCCAAGAACCCCAATTTGATTGGACGTTAATGTGTTGTAATTCATAATACGGCCTGCGTGCCATTTTTATGGTTGTGCGTGTTGTATAGTGTATGCGACCTGCGCGTCGTGCCTCTTCTTTTGAAATTCTAGTTGTAAATAGTTTTAGACTCGAATGTAACTCGAGTTTCATATTTGTAATGTACAAAATGGAGCGGTGGAAAGTCCACTTGTAGATGAAGTTACGAGAAGGGTGCCGACGACACATGGCGGTCAAAGGAAGCGCTTGGAGAAGCCGCTAGCCCTAGGTTGACCGTCCGATCTTCTCATTGGCTTGAGAAGATCGTAGTAGGGTCATGACCACATCACAATTGATTTTATATATATATATATATATATATATATATATATATATATATATATATTTTTTTTTTTTTTTTTTGATTTTGCTTGTATGTATGTGATGCATGCTAGTAGAATAATGCTTGTATGTATATGATGCATGCTAGGATATTTTTCTTGTATGTATATGATGCATGCTAGAATAATGCTTGTATGTATGTGATGCATGCTAATATAGGATAATAAAGGCCTTAATGCATATATGATACACATTACGATTAGATTAGATCTTAATCGAATCAACTCGTAAATGCCTACCAGGTCCTTGATACCCATCACTACCTCGATCATTTGTAGTTGTTGAATCTGCCAAAGCAGAGCAACGCATATTATCTTGGTAGGGTGCGGAGGGACAATCTTGGTCTCGCCTATCACGGCTTGGGTTAGAGTAAGCTCAATTAGATTGAGTAAAACTAGTTAACTCAATTGGATCGAGTAGAACTATAGGCATATTCCAACCGTTGGAAAGATAGGGTAAGATCGCATTTACACTAAATCTTGGGCGATTTAGCCAAAGCTAACTCAAGGTCTTTTGTAAATGTGGGTCTTGATCCTATAAACAAGAGTTGCATAGAGATGTAATCGGTAATGTGTTACCCACCGATCGTACTAAAGTCTTGGGCGATTTAGCCAAAGCTAACTCAAGGCTTAGTATGATGTGAATCTTGTCCCGCAAGAATTATAGCTAGTTTGTATGAATCTAGTAATGTGGTTTGACCACATCCATAACTCGATTCTACAAAATTCCTATAATTCAGTGGGAGCATCATTTGATTAAAGGCCTAATTAAATGATAAAAGGAATATGATATTAATTCTTTGCATTGTATGTTGTTGATTACTATGTCGACAAACCACGAACACTCTCTCTGCGTTACATCGCCAGGAAGGACAAGCTCGATGGAGCAAATTTCTGGTGATGCGGGAACACGAAGTTCTCACCCGAAAGGAAGCTATCGTCTCAGCGGCCCATTCGAGGCACCTCCACGCCTTTGCCTCGCGGTGACAAAGATGCTTACAAGAAGCATCAAGATGATGCATTAGATGTGTCATGTCTAATGTTCGCGACCATGAACTCTGAGCTTCAGAAGCAACACAAGTTCATGAATGCTTATGATATGGTTGAACATCTTCGTCAACTATATCAAGGACAAGCAAGGCATGAGAGATATGAAGTCTCTAAGGCATTGTTTGGTTCCAAAATGCAAGATGGGACTCCCGTAGGTCCATATGTACTCAAGATGATTGGGTACGTAGAAAACCTACAGAGATTGGGATTCCCCCTTGGCCAAGAGCTGGCCACTGACTTAATCTTGCAGTCTTTGCCGCAAAGCTACAATCAATTTGTCATGAATTACAACATGAATGAAATTGATAAGCCACTGCCTAAGATGCTCAGCATGTTGAAAACTGCTGAGCTCAACCTTAAGAAGGGAAAATCTGACGCCATTTTGATGGTGCCAAAGAAGAAAGGCAAGGGCAAGCCTAAAGGTAAGGGAAAGTCCCAAGCCAAGGGCAAAGGCAAGGAACTGAAACCCAAAGGAGGGGTGGCCAAGGAAGGGGCTTGCTTCCACTGCAAGGAATCTGGACACTGGAAGCGTGACTGCAAGACATACCTGGAAGATCTTAAGAAGAAAAGAAGTGAGACTTCTACTTCAGGTATAAATGTTATAGAAGTCAGTCAATCTATCTATTTCTTCATCATGGGTATTAGATACCGGATGTGCATCTCACATTTGTACCAATGTGCAGGCGCTGAGAAATAGCAGAGAATTGACAAAGGGCGAGGTGGACCTACGAGTAGGCAATGGAGCAAGGGTTCTTTATTATTCTTTGTAAGAAACTTATGATCTATCTACGCCCTCAGGCTTGGAATTAGATGAATGTTGTTATGTGCCTGCCTTAACTAAGAACATCATTTCGGTTTCTTGTTTGGACAAGAAAGGATTTACATTTATAATAAAGAACAAATGTTGTTCAGTTTATTTAAATGATATGTTCTATTGTAGTGCACCTCTAATGAATGGACTCTACTTTCTAGACTTAGAGAGCCCTATCTATAACATAAGTTCCAAAGGTTCAAGTCAAATGAGTTGAACCAAACCTATCTCTGGCATTGTCGCTTAGGTCACATAAATGAGAGTCGCTTATCTCAGCTCCATAAGGATGGGCTGCTAGACTCATTTGATTTTGAATCATATGAGACATGTGAGTCTTGCCTTTTAGGCAAGATGACCAAGACTCCCTTTAGTGGACACAGCGAAAGAGCAACAGACTTGTTAGGACTTATACATAGTGATGTATGTGGCCCTTTCAATGTTGCTGCTAGAGGTGGTTATAGGTACTTCATTACATTTACTGATGACTTCAGTAGATATGGTTATGTATATCTTATGACACATAAATCAGAATCCTTTGAAAAGTTCAAAGAATTCAAGAATGAAGTACAAAACCAGCTTGGCAAGAGTATTAAGATACTTCGATCAGATCGAGGTGGTGAATACCTTAGCCATGAGTTTCGTGACTATCTAGTTGAGTGTGAGATTCTATCCCAACTTACTCCTCCTGGAACACCACAGTGGAATGGTGTATCCGAAAGGAGGAATCGTACCCTATTAGATATGGTACTATCTATGATAAGTCACACAGATCTTCCTATATCCTTTTGGGGATATGCTCTAGACACAACAACCTTTACCCTTAACTGTGTACCATCCAAGGTTGTGATAAAGACACCATATACGATATGAACAGGGAGAAATCCCAAGATGTCTTTCATGAGGATTTGGGGTTGTGAGGTTTACATTCGACATCAAGTCTCAGATAAACTGGGACCCAAATTTGATAGGTGCTATTTTGTTGGATATCCCAAGGACACAAAGGGATATTACTTCTACATTCCCAGTCAGCACAAAGCGTTTGTGGCAAAGACTAGGGTTTTTCTAGAAAGGGATTTTGTTTCTAGAAAAACTAGTGGGAGTACGTTCGATCTTGAAGAAATTCAAGATAAGGACCATAGCACTAAGGCCTTGATGGAGGTTGAACAGGAACCAAAAAGTGTTGTGGCTGATGAGATTATTGCACAAAGAGTTGTGGAACAACCACCTGTTCATGTAGACCTACCTCTTCGCAGGTCTGATAGGGCACGTCATCAGCCTGAGAGATACTCATTTCTCTTGTCTGACCATGATGACGTTATGCTCATTGAGAATGAGCCTACCTTCTATCAGAAAGCTGTGATGAGCCCAGATTCTGAGAAATGGCTAGAGGCCATGAGATCTGAGATGGAATCCATGTACACCAACCAAGTATGGACTTTGGTTAATCAACCTTAAGGGGTCAAACCCATTGGGTGTAAGTGGGTCTTTAGAAGAAAGACTGACATGGATGGACTTACGCATACCTATAAGGGCCGATTGGTGGCTAAAGGTTTCAAGAAAATTCATGGTATTGACTATGATGAAACCTTTTCTCCAGTGGCGATGTTTAAGTCCATTCGGATCTTGCTTGCTATTGCAGCATACCACGATTATGAGATCTAGCAAATGGATGTCAAAACCACATTTCTGAATGGAAACTTACTCGAGGATGTGTACATGACACAACTTGAGGGTTTTGAAGATCCACAGCATACTGGGAAAGTATGCAAGCTGCAAAGGTCCATTTATGGGATAAAGCAAGCCTCTCGGAGCTAGAATCTTCGATTCGATGATGCGATCAAATAGTTTGGTTTCATCAAGAATGAAGATGAACCCTGTGTCTACAAGAGGGTTAATGGGAACACAGTTGTCTTCCTTGTATTGTATGTGGATGACATACTACTCATTGGGAATGACATCCCTTCGCTACAGTCTGTGAAGACTTGGCTGGGGACGTGCTTCTCAATGAAAGACTTAGGTGAAGCAGCCTGTATTCTAGGCATCAAGATCTATAGAGATAGATCTAAGAGATTGCTTGGCCTAAGTCAGAGTACATACATTGACACGGTATTACTACGGTTTGCTATGTAGAATTCCAAGAAGGGACTTCTGTCGATGTCACATGGTGTGAGTCTTTCGAAGACTCAAAGTCCCTCTTCTAGAGAGGAGAGAGACCGCATGGATAAGATCCCTTACGCATCTGCTATAGGATCTATCATGTACGCCATGTTGTGTACTCGTCCTGATGTCTCGTATGCTTTGAGCATGACAAGTAGGTACCATTCAGATCCAGGTGAGCGTCACTGGATAGCAGTCAAGAATATTCTTAAATACTTGAGGACTAAAGAATATTTCTTGATATTTGGAGGCGATGAGGTGGTAGCTGTAAAGGGTTACAGCGATGTCAGCTTCCAAACTGACCAGGATGATTATAGATCATAGTCAAGGTTCGTGTTTTGCTTGAATGGTGGCGCTGTGAGCTGGAAGAGTTCGAAGCAGGACACACGATTCGATTCTACAAAGCCGAGTATATATCGCATCGAGAAGCAAAGGAGGCAGTTTGGATCCGCAAGTTCATTACTGAGCTTGGGGTGGTTCCTAGCATTGCAGATCCTATAGAACTCTATTGTGACAACAATGGAGCGATTGCACAAGCTAAGGAACCTCGCTCACACCAGCGGACCAAACACATACTACGGCGCTTCCATCTCATTCAAGAGATTATCGATAGAGGAGATATGAAGATTTGCATAGTACCCACAGAGGCTAACATCGCAGATCCCTTGACCAAGGCTTTGGCACAGAAAAAGCATGATGGTCACACTAGGTCATTGGGTATTAGATACTACGGTGATTGACACTAGTGCTAGTGGGAGATTGTTAGTGAAAGTCCTAGAGGCAATCATGTGATGATTGTTGTATGGACTTTATTGTATCATATTCCTATTTATAAAGGCATGGTTATTATATTTACTTGTACTGGTGCCAAATAACTAAATATAATAATGTCCTTGAGTAGTAGGTTCTTATCTATATCAATTGATTGGTTGAATCGATAATGAGATGATATAGAGAACACTACTCTTAATCATTCCTAGTCGAGTATTAACATTCAGGGATAATGTTAATGCGTAGAGACTAGCATGTAGGTCAACACGATGACTTGATCTCACAAGTCATGGATATGAGATATCAAGTTGACACATGGGTATGCATTAAAGAATGTATACTGAATGACCCGCCATGAGAAAGTATCATGGATCGTTATATGAGTGTCATATACTTTCTCATGTGGCTATTAGTATGACTATAAAGGCATTTATGTTAGTTATAGCCCTAGAACCAATCATGTGATGGTTGAATAGGGAACATTTTGTATCATATTCTATAAAGGCAAAGGATTGGTTATTATATATTTACGTCTTGCTTGTGCCAGCTAAATTAAATATATAATAATGCCCTAGAAAAGTAGGTTCTTATCTACAGCACATCAATTGGCAGAATTGATTATGAGAGGCTGTAGAGAACACTTTCCTAAATGTTCCTAGTCAAGTATTAATATGTAAGAGCAATATTAATACATAAAGACTAGCATGTAGGTCAATTGATGACTTGATCTCACAAGTCATGGATATATGATATCAAGTTGACACATGGGTATATATTAGAGAATATATACTGAACTGACCCACCATGAGAAAGTTTCATGGATCGTTATATGAGTGTCATAAACTTTCTCATGTGGCTATTGGTATGAATAGTCCTCAAACCTGAAGTCACTACGGTTCCCTACATGAGGAGTTATGTACTTTGGTATCGTCAAACGTCACCCGTAACAGGGTGGACCATAAAGGCGATTACTGGGTATATAACAAATTATGCGGAGGGATGTGAGTGATGTAGATGGGATCTATCCCTCCCATATGACGGTAGTGATATCTGTGGGCCCCTTGATTGAGTAGAACTACTAAAACGCATGGCCATGCTCGAATGAGTCAATATGAGATATTGAGCTCATTTGTTTGAGTTAGTTTACTCAGGGATCAAGAAACACATAGATTGATCGAGGATGACACGGTCTATGCCTCATTGGTCAATCTGATATCAAGGATAGAAGGACACGGTCATACATTATAGTAGTCACGGAAAGGTTAGTCGGATCTTGACTTATCTCGTAACTTGGGTAGCAATGATGTATTGCTAGATGCCGCTCATTGCTTGTGTATCTAAAAGAGTTTAGATCCACTGCCAACGTTATGAGAGCCTATAGGGTCACACACAAAAAGAGCATGATGACTAGAAGAATTAGTGCATTCTAGTTTGACTAGAATAATTTGGGAATAAGCTTAAGTACAAAATGGTTTTTGGACTTTAAGCTTAATAAGAATTTTAGCTTATTGATTTAATGAGATTAATTCAATATGCTAAGCTTAATTGATTTAATAAGATTAATTCAATATGTTACCTTATTGATTTAATGAGATTAATTCAATATGATAACATAAGCTTATTGAATTAATAAGATTAATTCAACATCCATGAATGCCACATAAGCATGCCACCTAAGCATGCCACATAAGCATGCCACCTAAGCTTGATGAGTTGGAAGGAGACAAAGGGTTTTGACCCTTGGATTTCCTCCACATGTGGCCGGCCAAAACAAGGAGGATAACTCCTTGTTTAATTATCTTTCAATGCCATTGATTGCATTGAATGTGATAGGAGATGAAAGGTTTTTCAAATCCTATAAAACACCCCATGGGGTGGCCGGCCAAAGGGGTTGAGTTGGAGCTTAAGGCTTGGTGAGAGCTTGGTGGGAGAGGCTTTTTGTTGTGTGGTTTTGTGAGTGTAAGCTAGCAAGAAGAGTAGTCTTCTTCTTCCTTTCTCTTCTTCCCTACCTTCCTCTCCTTTAGGGACTTCTCTAGCAAGAAGTAAAGGAGAGATCTTCTAGTTTTCTTTTGTGAGACAAGAGCTTGCTCGTGTGGATACATATAGAGGCACGGACATTTGAACGTGCTAAAAGATCCAACACATCCAAGGAAAAGCGGGATTGCAAAGGGCACGCAACAAAGGTAGAATTCTCCTATAAGATAGGCTTTCTTTTGAGAAATTTATTTTTGTACGAGTTTTTCTTTCGCAAGGATCACTTGGAAGGGATCCTAATTTTCCGTTCTTGCATATGCTATTTTGCATAAAGAGATCCCAATAAAGGGTATCAGAGCCACTTATAAAGATCGTATAAAAATAGTTTTTCTCTATTTTATATATGATATAGAAGTAGGATAAATTTTATTATGAGTTGATAATTGCATTAGCAATTTTTCAAACATAATAAAATATCCGATGTCTTTTAAAAGTTAAAAATGACATGGTGCATGGTTATGGCCTAGTCCCAAAAAGTTTGTGAATGTGTGTTGTAATTCTTAATACGGCCTGTGAGTCGTGCCTTTCTCCTAAAAATCTTGTTGTAAAATTAGTTTTAGACTCGAATGTAACTCGAGTATTTCTCCTTTTGTAATATACAAAATAAAGATGGAGGGTCCATTGGAAGATGATGTTACAAGGAGGAAGTCAACAACACACGACAACCAAAAGGAAGCACTTAGGAGAAGATGCTATCCCTAGGTTGACCAATCAATCTTCTCATTGGCTTGAGAAGATTGTAGAATAAGGGTCATAACCATGACACGCTTAGTATGCTAATATGTATGTGATGCATGTTAATTTAGCTTATATGTGATATGTATGTGATGCATGTTTAAGTTTATTTCTTAATAAGTCTAAACAATATGCCTACCAAAGTTTGGTACTCACTACTTCCTCGATCATTTGTTATTGGGTTTGCCAAAGCAAAGCAATGCATTTTATCTTGGAAGAGTGCGAGTGGACAATCGTGATGTCCCGCTATCAAACTTGGTTAAGACTTAATTAAGAAAGTAGAGGCATATATTAGCTTTGAACATAAGTTTTAAAAATTAGTTTTGTGTGATTTCCGAACATCAGCTTTGTCTTAGAAGTGGTCGTTGCTCCGATATCAAAGAAGGCCTCTGTGCCTGATAAGCACTAAACTAATCTAAACTTAACCAAAGCTATTAAAGAGTTACATCAGA
Source organism: Wurfbainia villosa (assembly GCA_025175895.1). Taxonomy (NCBI): domain Eukaryota; kingdom Viridiplantae; phylum Streptophyta; class Magnoliopsida; order Zingiberales; family Zingiberaceae; genus Wurfbainia; species Wurfbainia villosa. The sequence continues at coordinate 101,122,693 of CM046000.1, read as the reverse complement.
TGTAATTGGCAAAAGATTGCCTACCTAATCATACTACGTCTTGGGCGATTAGCCAAAGCTAACTCAAGACGAATTATGATGTGGATCTTTATCCCATATAAATTTATAGCTAAATAGAAGCTAATGATGTAAGCAAAATGTGTTTGCCTACATCAATAATTAGCTCATATCAAAGCTATGAGAATTTAGTGGGAGCCTCATTTAATTAAAGGCCTAATTAAATGACTTAGGTATGATACTTAATTTTGCATTTTAATGTTGTAGATCACCATGTCATCTAACACGACACACCACCTCAACTAGCGATCTGTCTTGAGAAAGACAAGCTCTCGGAGCTAACTTTCTAGATCGGTATAGGAACTTGAGGATTATCCTCAAGCAAGAACGTAACTGTATGTCCTAGAGCAGTCTATCCCTGAACCACCCGCCCCTGCGGCCACTCGTGCTGAAAAGGATGCTTATAAGAAGCATCAAGATGACGCATTAGATGTGTCATGTCTTATGCTTGCCACCATGAACTCTGAGCTTCAGAAGCAACATGAGAACATGGATGCCTATGATATGGTTGAGCATTTAAAACAACTATATCAAGGACAAGCTAGGCACGAGCGTTTTGAAGTGTCTAAGGCTCTTTTTGCATGCAAGATGCAAGAAGGAACACCTGTAGGAACTCACGTACTTAAAATGATTGGGTACGTTGAGAACCTTGAAAGACTAGGTTTTCCATTGAGCCAAGAATTGGCAACCGATGTTATCCTGCAATCGTTGCCGTAAGCATATAATCAATTCGTCATGAATTATAACATGAATGAAATTGATAAACCTTTGCCTGAGATTCTCAGCATGTTAAGAACTGCTGAACCGAATCTCAAAAAGAAAGTTAGTAATGTACTAATGGTCAAGAAGGGCAAAGGTAAGCGCAAAGGCAAGGGTAAGACCCAAGCCAAAGGCAAGGCCAATTCATCCACTTCAAAGGGTAAAGGTAAAGTACCTAAGGAAGGGGACTGTTTCCATTGCGGTGAGACTGGACACTGGAAGCGGAACTGCAAAGTCTACCTTGAGGAAGTAAAGAATAAAAGAAGTGGGACTTCTGCCTCAGGTATACACGTTATAGAAGTTAATCTATCTATTTCTTCTACATGGGTATTAGATACCGGATGTGCATCTCACATTTGTACTAATGTGCAGGACGAGAAATAGTAGACTAATGGCAAAAGGCAAGTGGACCTCACGAGTAGGCAATGGCGCAAAAGTTGCTCTTGATGTAGGAACATATTCTTTGTCTTTGCCCATCGGGCTTATCTTAGAACTAGAGGAGTGCTTTTATGTACCTGCATTAACAAAGAACATAATCTCCGTATCTTGTTTAGACAAGAAAAACTTCTCTTTATAATAAAGGACAAATGTTGTTCCATTTATTTGAATGAAATGTTCTATTGTAATGCACCACTTATGAATGGTCTCTATGTTCTAGATTTAGAAAACCCAATTTATAACGTAAATACCAAATGGTTCAAATCGAATAATTTGAACCAAATATATCTCTGGCACTGTCGCCTAGGTCACATAAATGAAAAATGCATATCCCAACTCCATAAAGATGGATTATTGGACTCATTTGATTTTGAATCATATGAGATATGCGAATCTTGTCTTTTAGGAAAGATGACTAAAACTCCATTTAGTGGACATGGGGAGAGAGCGACGAACTTGTTAGGACTCATACATACTGATGTATGTGGCCCTTTCAATGTCGAAGCCAGAGGAGGCTATAAGTACTTTATTACTTTCACTGATGATATGAGTAGATTTGGCTACTTATATTTGATGAGACATAAGTCAGAATCCTTTGAAAAGTTCAAAGAATTCAAGAATGAAGTACAAAACCAACTTGGTAAGCGTATTAAGCTACTTCGATCAGATCGAGGTGGTGAATACCTTAGTCAAGAATTTCGTGATCACCTGGCTGAGTGTGGGATAATATCCCAACTCACTCCACCTGGAACACCACAATGGAATGGTGTATCTGAAAGGAGAAATCGTACTCTATTAGATATGGTACGATCAATGATGAGCCAGACTGATCTACCTACTTCCTTTTGGGGTTTAGCTCTAGAGACAGTCGCTTTCACACTTAATCGCGTCCCATCAAAAGCCGTAGAAAAGACACCATACACGTTATGGACTGGGAAGAGTCCCAAAATGTCTTTTATAAAGATTTGGGGTTGTGAAGCTTATGTTAGACGTCAAGTCTCAGATAAACTAGGACCCAAATCAGATAAGTGTTATTTTGTAGGATATCCCAAGGAAACTAAGGGATATTACTTTTACAATCCCACACATGGCAAGGTGTTTGTTGCCAGAAATGCTGTCTTTCTAGAAAGAGAATTTATTTCTAGAAAAACTAGTGGGAGTAAAATTCATCTTGAAGAAATTCAGGATGAAGATAACACTAAGGCTTCGATGGAAAATGAACAAGCACCACAAAGTGTTGTGGATGAGGAAATTGTTGCCCAAAGAGTTGTGGAGCAAACACCTGTTCAAGTAGACCAACCTCTTCGTAGATCTGATAGGATCCGTCGTCAACCCGAGAGATATTCTTTTCTGACCGACAACTGAAGTATTGCTTGTCGATCGACGAGCCTACATCCTATCAAGAAGCTATGATGAGCCCAGATTCGAGAAATGGCTAGAGGCCATGAGATCCAAATGGAATCCATGTACACCAACCAAGTATGGACTTTGGTTGATCCACCAAGGGGTAAAACCCATTGGGTGTAAGTGGGTCTTTAAAGTAAAGACCGACATGGATGGTAATAAGCATACCTATAAAGGTAGATTGGTGGCTAAAGGATTCAAACAAATTCATGGTATTGACTATGATGAAACCTTTTCACCCATGATGCTTAAATCCATTCGGATCATACTTGCTATTGCACCTACCACGATTATGAGATCCGGCAGATGGATGTCAAAACCGCTCAATGGAAAGCTACTCGAGGATGTGTACATGACACAACCTCGAGGGTTTTGAAGATCCAAAGCATCCCGAAAGGTATGCAAACCGCAAAGGTCCATTTATGGACTAAAGCAAGCCTTCAAGCCGGAATCTTCGATTCGATGATGCAATCAAAGAGTTTGGTTTCATCAAGAATGAAGATGAACCTTGTGTCTACAAGAGAAATAGTGGGAGCACAGCTTGTATTTCTTATCTTGTATGTAGATGACATACTTCTCATCGAAATGATATTCCCTCACCCACCGTGAAGATGTGGTTAGGAATTGTTTCTCGATGAAAGACTTAGGTGAAGCCGCCTATATTTTAGGCATCAAGATCTATAGAGATAGATCTAAAAGATTACTTGGCCTAAGTCAGTACATACATTGATAAAGTGCTAGATCGCTTTGCTATGCAAAACTCCAAGAAAGGATTTCGCTTTATCACATGGTGTGAGTCTTTCAAGACTCAATGTCCTCTTCTAAGGAGGAGAGAGATCGCATGGATAAGATCCCTTATGCATCCGCTATAGGGTCTATCATGTACGCCATGCTTTGTACTGTCCGACGCCTCGTATGCTTTGAGCATGACGAGTAGATACTACTCGGATCGGTGAAAGTCCTTTGGATAGTAGTCAAAAAATATTCTTAAATACTTACAAAGAATGAAAGAATATTTCCGATATTTGAGGCAATGAGGAGCTAATCTGTAGAAGGGTTACAGTGATGCAAGCTTCCAAATGCATAAGGATGACTATAGATCGCAATCGGGTACGTGTTTTGCTCGAATGGTGGAGCCGTGAGTCGGAAAAGTTCAAGCAGACACAGCTTGCTAATTCTACAATGTGGAGTATATTGTATCGATGCAAAGAAAGGAGTTTGTTTGGCTCCGCAAGTTCATCAGTGAACTTGGAGTAGTTCCTAGCATTGCAGATCCAATAGACCTCTATTGTGACAACAATGGGGCTATTGCATGTGCTAAGCTAAGAACCTCGATCACATCAGGACCAAACACATATCGGGCGCTTCCATCTCATTCGAGAGATCATCGATAGAGGAGATGTGAGGATATGCAGAGTACCGACAGAAGCTAACATCGCAGATCCATTGACCAAGGCTTTGGCACAGAGGAAGCATGATGGTCACACTAGGTCACTAGGTATTAGATATCATAGTGATTGGTACTAGTGCTAGTGGGAGATTATTAGTTATAGCCCTAGAACCAATCATGTGATGGTTGAATAGGGAACATTTTGTATCATATTCTATAAAGGCAAAGGATTGGTTATTATATATTTACGTCTTGCTTGTGCCAGCTAAATTAAATATATAATAATGCCCTAGAAAAGTAGGTTCTTATCTACAGCACATCAATTGGCAGAATTGATTATGAGAGGCTGTAGAGAACACTTTCCTAAATGTTCCTAGTCAAGTATTAATATGCAAGGGCAATATTAATACATAAAGACTAGCATGTAGGTCAATTGATAACTTGATCTCACAAGTCATGGATATATGATATCAAGTTGACACATGGGTATATATTAGAGAATATATACTGAACTGATCCGCCATGAGAAAGTTTCATGGATCGTTATATGAGTGTCATAAACTTTCTCATGTGGCTATTGGTATGAATAGTCCTCAAACCTGAAGTCACTACGGTTCCCTACATGAGGAGCTATGTACTTTGGTATCGTCAAACGTCACCCATAACAGGGTGGACAATAAAGGCGATTACTGGGTATATAACAAATTATGCGGAGGGATGTGAGTGATGTAGATGGGATCTATCCCTCCCATATGACGGGAGTGATATCTGTGGGCCCCTTGATTGAGTAGAACTACTAAAACGCATGGTCATGCTCGAATGAGTCAATATGAGATATTGAGCTCATTTGTTTGAGTTAGTTTACTTAGGGATCAAGAAACACATAGATTGATCGAGGATGACACGGTCTATGCCTCATTGGTCAATCTCATATCAAGGATAGAAGGACACGGTCATACATTATAGTAGTCACGGAAAGGTTAGTCGGATCTTGACTTATCTCGTAACTTGGGTAGCAATGATGTATTGCTAGATGCCGCTCATTGCTTGTGTATCTAAAAGAGTTTAGATCCACTGCCAACGTTATGAGAGCCTATAGGGTCACACACAAAAAGAGCATGATGATTAGAAGAATTAGTGCATTCTAGTTTGACTAGAATAATTGGGGAATAAGCTTAAGTACAAAATGGTTTTTGGACTTTAAGCTTAATAAGAATTTTAGCTTATTGATTTAATGAGATTAATTCAATATGCTAAGCTTAATTGATTTAATAAGATTAATTCAATATGTTACCTTATTGATTTAATGAGATTAATTCAATATGATAACATAAGCTTATTGAATTAATAAGATTAATTCAACATCCATGAATGCCACATAAGCATGCCACCTAAGCATGCCACATAAGCATGCCACCTAAGCTTGATGAGTTGGAAGGAGACAAAGGGTTTTGACCCTTGGATTTCCTCCACATGTGGCCGGCCAAAACAAGGAGGATAACTCCTTGTTTAATTATCTTTCAATGCCATTGATTGCATTGAATGTGATAGGAGATGAAAGGTTTTTCAAATCCTATAAAACACCCCATGGGGTGGTCGGCCAAAGGGGTTGAGTTGGAGCTTAAGGCTTGGTGAGAGCTTGGTGGGAGAGGCTTTTGTTGTGTGGTTTTGTGAGTGTAAGCTAGCAAGAAGAGTAGTCTTCTTCTTCCTTTCTCTTCTTCCCTACCTTCCTCTCCTTTAGGGACTTCTCTAGCAAGAAGTAAAGGAGAGATCTTCTAGTTTTCTTTTGTGAGACAAGAGCTTGCTCGTGTGGATACATATAGAGGCACGGACATTTGAACGTGCTAAAAGATCCAACACATCCAAGGAAAAGCGGGATTGCAAAGGGCACGCAACAAAGGTAGAATTCTCCTATAAGATAGGCTTTCTTTTGAGAAATTTATTTTTGTACGAGTTTTTCTTTCGCAAGGATCACTTGGAAGGGATCCTAATTTTTCCGTTGCGCATATGCTATTTTGCATAAAGAGATCCCAACAATTTACTGGGTATATAACAAATTATGCGGAGGGATGTGAGTGATGTAGATGAGATCTATCCCTCCTATATGACGGGGGTGACATCGATATTCTTGATAGAGTGAGACCACGAAGTGCATGACCATGCCCAAATGAGTCAATATGAGATATTGAGCTCATTTGATTAGAGTGAGTCTACTTGGAGTTCAAGATATAGATTGTACCGAGGATGACACGGTCTATGCCTCAATTGGTCAATCTAGATGTCAAGGATAGAGGGACATTGTCACATATTGTGAGAGTCACAATTAGTAGTCACAAGGGTGATGTTGGAGCTCAACATTCTTGTAACTTGGGTAGCAATGATGTGTTTCTAGATACCGCTCATTGCTTATGTTCCTAAATCGGTTTAGGGACATTGCCAACATTACAAGAACCTATAGGGTCACACACAAAGGGCAATTAGATGGATATTACGTTCATATGATGAACCATGAGGATTAGGTTCATGGGATGAATCAAATTGGATTAAGAGTAATCCAAATGAGACTAATTGAGTTGGACTCAATTTGATTCAAGTGTTGAATGAGTCTAATTTAGATTTGATTCATCAAATCAATTTAAATTAATGAATAGATATTCATTAAATTAAATTGACTTGAATCAAGTGGTTGGATTTGATCAACCATGGGAGATAAGAGGTCAAGTTTGACTTGACTTGAGAGGGAAGATGAAAGGTCAAGTTTGAAATGACCAAATGTCATGTCATGATGATGACTTGGCATGGCCGGCCAATGATGATGCTCCACATCATCATTGACTTAGCATGTGGTGTCACCTCATGAGGGAGACCAAGAGCCATTGGCTCTTGGAGTTACATGCATGCATGTAACCTCCCAAGCCTTGAAGTGGCTGACCACTCCATTAGATGGGGAATTCATTTTTTTGGTGAGTTACTAGAACTTCATCTTCTTCCTTGGATTATCTTCTTCCTTGGCTCTCTTCCTCTCTTGCTCTCCCAATCCTCCATTGTCGAGACCTTCAAGGAGTGCTAGCACACTCAAGATTGTCTTTTCTCCACCTATTGCTTGTGTGGATACCAATAGAGGAGTGTGCACTTAACACTCTCGAGTTCCAACAATCCATTTGGACGAGCGGGATAAGTGAAGGGCATCGCTTCAAGGGTAACTTCTTATCATGTAGATCTAGAGTAGATCTAAAGGTATTAAATACATACATGTTAGCTTTATTTTTTATACTTCGCACGGATCCGTGGCCGGGGCTTCTGAGGTTTCCGCAATGCAAAAAGTGGTTTTTGCGGCTCGAAAAACCCAACAGTCCTAGGGAAAGCATTTAAAGCATACCTTATAAGGTCCCGATTCTCTACGGCTTGCTCGATCGAGTGGAGACCGTTGATGATGTCTTGGATCTGCGCATGTAGTTGGGTGGCGGTCTCACGATCCTGCATCTTTAGATTGTACAGTTTATTTAAAAGTAAATCTCTTTTACATACCTTAGCATCGGGCGTCCCTTCGTGTAGATCAATCAATTTGTTCCAGAGGTCTTTGGCGCTAATGAATGGTCCGATGCGGTTGAGTTTCTCCTTGGACAAGCTGCATTACAATATTTGGGTTGCTCTTGCATCGGCTTCGATTTGCCTCTTGGTTGCATTTGTCCACTTGTTAAAATCCAAGGGCTCCCCTTAATTATTGGTGGGTAGAGCAAAGCCGGTTTGGATTATTATCTAAGATTCGACTTGTGTTTTCAAGAAACACTCCATCCGACCTTTCCAATAATGGAAATCATTTCTGTTAAAGAACGGAGGTCGGGTGGTGCTATACCCCTCAATGTGAGCCATAAAGTATCTTGCAAAACATGAATAAAAATCAAAGAGAATTCCAAGACTTGGTCTTGGATTAGTAGTGCGGGAAATAACATGAAATAAAGAGAAATAAATAAGAAGAATAAGAAAACTAACAAAAACTAGAAACTTACGACCTTCGATGTCCCCGAAAGAGTACTAAACGTTGGTTTTTGAGGTTAGAAATAGCTTGTTACGAGGGTAAACCCTCATAAGAATTGTAGATCTCTCATAGAACTTCGATCTGGTGGGTAGAACGTTTTGTGGGTCCACTTGTACGAAAAGTTATGGTTGTTTTACCATCGGCTGCTCCAAAAGAGATTAGTACTTACAAAAACACAACCAAAAACAATGTACCATGAGTAGTACCACTCAACCTTATCATCATGCATGGAAATAGTTCATCTAATCTAAGCTAGAAACCTTAGATGTTGATTAATTAATCAACATCTAACTCCATGAGTAGTACCACTCAACCTTATCATCATGCCGGACCAAGTCTACCTGCAGGGTTTACATGATGAACCTTATAAGCTCCTCAAGGGGACATCATCATCCTAATATATAGGACACAGTTTCCTCCTATAATCAATGACACACTATATAAATAATATAATTTCCCAACTTACCGAGCCTATCGATTTACTCTATAAATCTCGCCCATTGGTAAATCAAAGAAATGAATACTAAGTATATGTGCCCGTTATTATATCGGGATTAAGAGCATGTACAACATAATATCTAAGGTCCGATTCGATTATGTAGTCAGCAATAAATTGAATCACCTCTAAGTCGGTCCTGCTCAATACACACAAAAGTGTACTAGTGTAATTCTATGGTCAAAACAAACCAATACCAAATCACATTACAACCATTCCAATGGTTTTCCATAACCATCTCGGTTGTGAGCCTTTACTTATACTTTACAAGGAACTGATAACATGATCTACTGTGTGACACTACACACCATGTTATCTACAATGTAATGTATGAGACAATATGCATAATCATAAATATGTAAACAATGATCATGTGATTCTTATTTCAAAATAAAAATGTTCATACAAAAGATAGACTTTTCAGTATACATCCCAACAATCTCCCACTTATACTAAAAGACTATGCTACCCTCAAACTACCATACATCTGATTCCCATTCCCTCCACATGCCTATCAAAAGTTCTCGCCGGAAGGGCCTTAGTGAAAGGATCTACCAGGTTATCCTCCGATGCAATCTTGGCCACAACAACTTCTCCTCTCTTTACGATTTCTCGTATCATGTGGTACTTGCACTCTATGTGTTTACTTGCTTTATGGGCTCGTGGTTCCTTTGAGATTGCAACTGCACCACTATTATCACACTAAATTGTGATAGTTTTGGGCAAACCAGGAATCACATCCAAGTCCATCAAGAAGTTCCTGAGCCACACAGCTTCTTTGGCCGCCTCAGAGGCTGCCACATACTCAGCTTCCATGGTGGAGTCCGCCATGTATTTTTTCTTGACACTCCTCTATACAATGGCTCCACCTCCCAAAGTAAACACAAAAACTGAGGTAGACTTACTGTTATCCCTGTCTTATTGGAAGTCAGAATCTGTGTAACCCACAGGGAGTAATTGGTCTGCCTGGTAAACTAGCATATAATCTCTAGTCCTTCTCAGGTACTTCAATATATTCTTTATCGCAGTTCAATATCCCTGTCCTGGATTACTCTGATATCTGCTAACCATGCCAACGACAAAGCAGATATATGGTCTCGTACACAGCATAACATACATGAGGCTTCCTACTGCCGAAGCATAAGGAACCACCTTCATCTCCTCTATCTCTTCAGAGATTTTAGGACACATCTCCTTAGATAAAGGAACTCCATGCCTGAAAGGTAGAAAACCCTTCTTGGAGTTCTGCATGCTAAAACGAGCCAAAATGGTGTCTATGTATGAAGCTTGAGATAAGCACAATATCCTTTTCCTGTGATCCCTTATAACCTTGATCCCAAGGATGTGTCCCACTTCTCCCAAGTCCTTCATATCAAACTGTTTGGACAACCATACCCTTACGTCCGATAACACCTTGACATTGTTGTCAATTAATAAAATGTCATCTACGTATAGTACAAGAAATACCACTACGTTTTCATCACATCTCTTGTATACACAAGACTCATCCAGACTTTGAATAAATCCATAAGACTGGATTACCTCATCAAAGCGGATGTTACAAGACCTCGAAGCTTACTTCAATCCATAAATGGACCGATTAAGCTTGCACACAAGATGCTCTTTGCCCTTTGCAATGAATCCCTCTGGTTGCTCCATATAGATGTTTTCCTCAAGACTTCCATTAAGGAAAGTTGTCTTGACATCCATCTGCCACACCTCATAATCCATATGAGCAGCAATACATAAGAGAATCCGGATAGACTTAAGCATGGCCACCAACGAAAAGGTCTCCTCATAATCGATACCCTCTTTCTGAGTATACCCTTTCGTAACAAGTCTTGCTTTGAAGGTCTCAACCTTCCCGTCTATTCCTCTCTTTCTTTTGTAGATCCACTTGCATCCAATGGTTTTTACATCATTGGGTGGTTTTACTAACTCCCAGACCTGATTTGAATCCATAGATTCAATCTCAGCATTCATTGTACTTTGCCAAGATACCGCATCTTTATCTTGGATTGCCTCGTCATATGTCCAGGGATCAGGTTCATGTTCGCCAGGGACCAAATCAGAAGATTCTCCCAAGAACATGAATCTATCAAACTGTCTAACAACCCTTCCACTACGATGAGGTATCACCTGTGTATCCTCTGTGACACGCGGTGCAGTGACTTGTGGTATATCATCTTGTACCGGTGGTACTGAAGTAGTGACTTCCCCTTTCAATTTCTCCAGAACAATCTTACTCATGGGCTTGTGGTTCGTCACATAGTCTTCTTCTAGAAATCTGGCATTCGTGCTAACGATCACCCTCTGATCTCTAGGACTATAAAACAAACCACCTTTCGTTCCTCTAGGATAGCCAACGAACATGCGCACTTCTGTACGAGGTTCCAACTTACCAGCATCTGCCTTCAGCACATGCGCTGGACTCCTCCAAATCCGAATATATCTTAGACTAGGCTTTCGCCCAGTCCACAATTCTATGGGAGTAGAAGGCACTGATTTAGATGGAACCAAGTTCAGAATATACACTGCCGTATCTAGAGCATATCCCCAGAACGAATCTGGCAACTCAGAATAACTCATCATCGATCTAACCATCTCCATAAGAGTCCTATTCCTTCGCTATGCTACACCATTCTGCTAGGGTGTGCCAGGTGCAAACAATTGAGATTGAATCCCAGCCTTTGATAAGTTATTCCTAAACTCTCCTAAGAGGTACTCACCACCACGATCAGATCATAGTGTCTTGATACTTTTACCTTGACGTTTCTCCACATCAGCCTTGAATTCTTTGAACTTGTCAAAGCATTCAGACTTGCGGCGCATCAAGTAAATGTATCCATATCTTGAATAATCGTCTATGAAAGAGACGAAATACTCAAAACCACCTCTAGCTTGGATAGGCATAGGACCACACAAATCAGAATGAACCAATTCCAACACATCTTTGGCTCTATACCCCTTGGCCTTAAAAGGCCTCTTGGTCATTTTACCCTCCAAGCAAGATTCGCATATTGGGAAATCTTCCACCACTAATGAACCCAGAGGTCCATTAGCTATCAACCTTTGAATTCTGCTTAGGTTAATATGACCAAGTCTTAGATGCCAAAGATATGTTTGGTTCATTTTCGAAGGTTCTTTTCTCTTATTGGAATTAGAAGATGAGTTATTTACTTCTATTTGCATCGTGGGAGCTTTTGGTTCAAGTGTATATAAATTTCCTATCAATGCACCAGAATAGATAATCTCCCTATTTCTTTTTATAACAACTCTGTCATTAAAAGAAATAGAATATTCATCCCTAAACAATTTAGAAACCAAAATCAAATTCTTTCTAAATAAAGGTACATAAAGGCAATTTTTCAGAACCAAAGTTTTATTCCTCTCTAAAGACAAATAAACATCTCCCACTGTAATAGCCGCCACGTTCGTGGCATTACCCAAGTAAATGGTAATCTCCCCCTCAGCTAGTCGTCGGGTTTCCTGAAACCCCTGCAAAGTATTGCAAGTGGCTCCCGTATCTACACACCAGGTGTCGGTAGATAACACCGCTAACCATGATTCAACGACTAGACCAAAGGGTATACCTTTGTTCTGCTTTCGATTGGGACATTCCTTCTTCCAATGTCCATCCTGCTTGCAAGTGAAGTACTTGCCTTTCAGTTTCTTCACTCCTCCCTGAGATCCTCCCACCACCTTTGCTCCACCTTGTTTCTTCTTCTTCTTGCCTTTCAGCTTAGAAGTAGAAACCTTCTGAGCAACCATGGCTAGAGCCTGAGCAAGCCCTTCTGCTGCCTGGAGTTCTGTCAGAAGCTCCGCCAACGAATACAACCTCTTATTCATGTTGTAATTCAGGCGAAACTGCTCAAAACTTCTAGGTAGAGACTGGAGAATGATATCGACCTGGGTTTCCCCATCGATCTCAGCTCCAAGGACTTCCAGCTCATTCTCAGGCTTAGGAGGACACTCTTCGAAGAGTACATACTTGTACTCCTCAGCAGTCAAGACAATATCTAGATTTATTTTCCAATCAACATAATTGGGTCTAGTAAGTTTATTCTCTTTTAGTATCACAGCAAGTGGACTGAAAGTCATTTTTGAAAATCCTAAGAATCACATAGATAATTACTTTAGATTTCAAAAAATTATTGATTCCTCAAACAATAAAATTTTAAAATCAACCAACACCTCAAAACACCGAGAATATCATATGCCACGATCGTGTGGACGTATAAGAATTCTACATTTGTAAGAGGAGGTTTTACCCATTAATTTTACTATCTTGTCAACCTAACTTTTTGACAAATAAAATTAATAGTTGATTTCTCTTCGGGCCTATAAATAAAAGTCGTGACTCTGATGGGGAGGATACTCCTATTTGCATCTAAGAGTTCACCATTACTCGATACCAAGGAAATTATCTCGGGTTATGTGCCTTCTGATGGGGAAGTACACACGCTCCTAAATAATTTCCTATAACCATATCCGACCTTGTGATCTGTAAAACAAACTCATTCAATGGGGAGGAAGACACTCAGAGCCGACGCGCAAGTTTGTTTGCATCACATGTCAAATCGTAATGGAGGCTATGGGAATTTATAAAAATATCCCTCTCCCACTTAGTAATTTAAAATTGAGAAATTTTCTAGCCTACGACATGCATATCAAACAATAAGCAATAAATATGAAAAAGAAATATTTTCCAACAATTATGGCTTTTGTCTCCAATATGCTTCCCGTCGTATCGCTATCTCGTCCACTCCTCCCTACGCCATATACAAGCCATCCAGAGATCCGAGCCGAGAAAAACTATTTTAATTTACATCCATCGATCCTATATTCCACGAAGAAGTGTACATGAAATCTAGATCGAAAGTAAACTAAAATAAAAAGAGTGGCTAAACAATATCGTATTTAATTACAAAAATTAAATACTAGCCTCGTCAACCCCGAGGATTCAAATAATATACAATTACACACATACAATCACATACACACATATGGCCATAATAGTTGAATCCTATGCCTGCAACCAAAAAGTTAACCTATGCACATGCTACTATTATCCGACACATATAATATATGAAAAGTGCATAAAAGCAATCGAATCCTAAACACACAAAATCGGAAACCTGGCTCTGATACCACTTGAAGGTTTTGCAGAACCGAAGCTCTGATATCACTTGAAGGTAGGAAACTTCGCTTCCCACTTCAACTCAGTTGCTTATTAATGGCGATCCCGTCGTCATCCCCAGATTAAAAATTTAATTCATGACAATTAGGGATTACCCAAGCTACCATTTTATCGTCGTGCTATTCGATTAGAGTGGTCACTTGAAAAAACTTGTTGTTCAAGCAACCAACCTCTATTCTATGATTAGTCGCGGAATAGACGATGTACTGATCGTCGGTTTTTGTGTTTGTATTCGGGGTCCAAGTTAATTTAGCCACAAAACAAAACATACAACATACATATAATTGAAAACAATTATAGACATAATACAAAAGAATATAAATAAACATTATACCTCTCGATCTTCTATTGTATTTCCTTCCTTCTTTTGGACGTCGTGTGGGTGATGATCTTTCAAAAGTCGAAGCCTCCTAGATCACCAATCTTCCTTTCCTTGTTCACTCCGAACAAAGGAAGATCATATAACAAAACTCTACTCTATCTAGGACCAACCAACAAGCTCCAAACTTGAAGCTTGCCGCTGGCCCAAAGAGAGGTGGAGGAGTGGACACCGGCCAAGAGCTCCAAGGAACAACCTTAACCCTTGTTTCCATCGGCCAAGGAGAAGAGGAAGAAGAAGATGAGCACCGGCCAAGGTTGAGAAGAGCAAGTTGGGCGCCGGCCAAGGAGAAGAGAAAAGAATCCTTATCGCCCAAGGATTCCCCAAAACCCTAGCCGCCCAAGCCTCCAAGCCCTAGCCGCCCAAACCCTAATCTCCTCTTCAATTACTCTTGCCACCAACCCCTAGCCTCCTTTTATAGAGTTAGGCCTAAGCCTCCTTTAATCTCCACCGTCGGATCTAGGGATTTAATCTCAACCGTCGGATCTAGGGATTTAATCTCAACCGTCGAATCTAGAGATTCAATCTCCTCTGTCGGATCTAAAGATTTAATCTCCACCGTTGGATCTCGAGATTTAATCTCCACCGTCGGATCTAGAGTTCTATTTTCCACCATCGGATCTAGAGTTTTATTTTTCACCATCGGATCTAGGCTCCATGAGGGTTTAATATGTTAGTACAATCAATCCTTGATATGGTTTTGATGTGTGTGGCAAAGGGTTTAAGTTAGGATGTTTGAATTTGATATGTGCGTTGGAGTCTTGCAGGACTTAGTAATTCGCACATGGAGCCTTGGCGAGTTTCACATCTCATGACTCGGTTTTTGAGTCGGTGAAGGATGACTTTGCAGAAGCCGTGCGCTTGGAGCATCTGAGGGACCGCCGGACGAGGAGCTTGGAGTGAAGCCGGAGGAAGTAGACTTCAGGGCGAGATGCGAAGGATGGCGCTGCAGAGCCGTGCGCTTGGCGCATCCGAGGGACATGGCTGGACGAAGATAACTTCAAAGGCGAGGGACTCCGAGGGATGAGAGTGAGCGAATGTAACCCGGGAAGGGGTAGTGCTCTTAGGTGAAACTTGACCAATTGGCTAAGTGTCGGATGGGATTTCCCGACATCAATCGACTACCATGTTATGGTAGTCGACTACTCTAAGTCGACTGTGACCCGACTAGTGTTCGAGTCCGGTTCAGTTAGTACGATCGCCATGGAATGGCGCGATCGCGAGACCACCGATCGGATGAAGGCATCAGTCGACTGGTCGCAAGGGTTTCGGGCACAGAAGTGAGTCGAGCTCGCAAGCACTCAACTGATAGGTCGATCAGTCGACTGATGGTAAGATCAGTCGACTGATGATGGTGCCGTTGGATAGAATTCAACGTGGAAAGCAGCCATTATTGGGCAACAGCTACAGGACCAGTCGACTGATAGGGACATCAGTCGACTGCTCCTGTGTCAACGGGAAGAAACCCTCTTCCTCTATAAAGAGGAAGGGTGTGGGGCTTTGGGAGCCTAATGTTCATGCTCTAAAGTCTCCCAAAGTGCCCTAAAGCTTTTCCATCTTCTTACTTGGTTTTATTTACATCATATTTGTAAGAGGAGTGAATTCTTGTAAAAAGGTTACCTCCACCTAGCTTGGTACAAAGGAGAAAATAGTGGAAGCTTGCGGAGTGATTCACCGTGGATGAATCAGACCGTGGATTAGCGGCGTAGCCGTGAACCACGTTACATTCTTTGTTAGCGTTTGTATTCTTGTTATTGCTTTGTCTTTATTGTTTATACTTTCCGCTTGTGCTAACAAATTTGTAGACGAGCAATCGACGAGAAAATTCCACCGTCTACGTATTAGGCTATTCACCCCCCTCTAGCCGGCCAACCAACACATCGATCCCCTATATAATAGGCTACAATAGGGACCATGAGGAGGAGTTGGATCTTGGCCACCCAATGGATCAAGCCCACATAAAGTCCGATCCATTAATGATAATCTATTCCACTAGAGGATTATGATTGATCTACCTCACCAACCCCCATAAGTTAATATGGGCTCCATATATTATTTGTACATTTATCTCCCCATGTTTAAGATCTCGAATGTCCGTCAATTAATTAATTTATTGATAATTAATTAATCAACATCTAACTCCATGAGTAGTACCACTCAACCTTATCATCATGCCAGACCAAGTCCACCTGCAGGATTTACATGATGAACCTTATGAGCTCCTCAAGGGGACATCATCATCCTAATATATAGGACACGGTTTCCTCCTATAATCAATGGCACACCATATAAATAATACCATTTCCCAACTTACCGAGCCTATCGATTTACTCTATAAATCTCGCCCATTGGTAAATCAAAGAAATGAATACTAAGTATATGTGCCCGTTATTATATCGGGATTAAGAGCATGTACAACATAATATCTGAGGTCCGATTCGATTATGTAGTCAGCAATAAATCGAATCACCTCTAAGTCGGTCATGCTCAATACACACAAAGTGTACTGGTGTAATTCTATGGTCAAGACAAACCAATGCCAAATCACACTACAACCATTCCAATGATTTGTCCATAACCATCTCGGTTGTGAGCCTTTACTTATACTTTACAAGGAATTGATAACATGATCTACCGTGTGACACTACACACTGTGTTATCTATAATGTAATGTATGAGACAATATGCATAACCATAAATATGCAAATAATGATCATGTGATTCTTATTTCAAAATAAAAATGTTCATACAAAAGATAGACTTTTCAATATACATCCCAACAGGAAAGTCCAACATGGAGTTGGCATGGAAAGTCCAAGGGTGTAGTCTTAGCCACATAAGTCCAAGTGTGTAGTCTTGGCGATGAAAATCCAAGTCATGGGTACTTGGAAATTGGGAAGTCTAAGGGTAGATATTGGCGGCGTAAAATCCAAGGGTGGAGTCTTGGCAGCATAAGTCCAATGTTTAGCAGCATAAAGTCTAAGCGTGTGTATTGGCAGCGTAAGCCCAAATGTGCTTTGGCGGTGTAGACCCGGTTAGCATGACAATAGCCAATAGAAGCACCTGAAGGCTAGCATATAGATGAACAAGTCATGGATGACTTGGAGAGATCCGATAGACGTGAGGCTGATGGAGGTGGCTAGAAGGCTTAGGTCTAGGCTAAGGGTGGTCTAGCAAGTATGAGGGCATCATACTTGGGATAAACCTCATAGTTAAGGTTTAGCAGTCGACTGGGGTTATAGATCAGTCAACTGGTCAAGTGTTTTGACACTTGGCAGCCAAGTCGACTTTGGGCATGTTGGTGCAGGGGCACCAGATAATCGAACCTGTGTTTTGGTTATGACAAAGACACAAAGTTAAGTTTACATCGTTATCTCACGAGCTAAATCGAGTGTGTAGAAAAGTACTAAAGCTAGAACTGAAGGCTAGCGACACCCAGAGGAAGCCACGGTGGTCGGGCGACACTCGAGTGACTTCGGAGGGAGCCGAAGGAATCGAGTGGAAGGCCGGAAGCAAGAGCTACAAAGTAAGTATCGAGGTAAGCTCGTGTGAGTGAGAGATGGTAAGGTCCTGTCCTCTGTACGGGGACGACCGTAGGCGGTGATTTGACTAAAACTTCTTGTGGAAGGTCTAGGTCGAGATCGGACGGTTAGAAACCATCGCATTTACCATTTTCCGTGCTAATCTCTTACTGTAGGGAAGTGGTAGCCGGATCATTCTCATTGGGCGCCGATCGACAGCCATCATTCGACTGATGGGAGGCATCAGTCGACTGGTAGCGATAAATCAGCCTTTACGCTAGGTCAAAATGGATAACGTTTGACGCGACCACTTCGCGATAAAATTTGTTACCACTTCGTGATCTGTTCCAAAAGATGAGGAGACATATTCTGAGGACAAACTCTATAAAAGGAGGGGAGGATTCCAACCCAAAGCATTATCAAGATTATTCTTAAGTGCTCATACAACGCCAAAGCTCCAACACCATCATAACGCCAGCGCGATGCCAAGCTTCCATCTTCTTCGTCGGCAGAAGAAGCAAGTAATATCTTTTGTTATTATATTCTTTGTTTTGATCGTAACGAGGTGAGGTAGGCTTGTTGCCTCATCCTCGTACTTTCGGTTTTGTAATCGTTTCTCCTACCTCCAACGAGGAGGAGACGTTATAGTGCTTTGCCCTCCGTACGTGGTCTAGGACCGTTAGGGCCTTGGAGTAGCAACCGCTGGGTTGTGAACCAAGTAAAAATAAACTTGTCTCTTTAGTTTTCCGCTGTACTTACTCGTATATCGAATGAACGAAACAAAAGATTTACGCTCGCTATTCACCCCCCCCTCTAGCGACGCTTCTCGATCCAATAGGGCAATCGATTGGGATTATGACTAGTCGATTGGTGAGAGTCGATTGGCATTCGACTGCGGGCGTGTGGCCTTGGTAATCAGTTGCCAGTATTGGGCAGTCGACTGGCCTATCAGTTAACTGCCATGGAGGGTAGTCGACTGATGGTTGAGGACACGGGCACAGAATGTTTTCGAGTCGACTGCTGAGTAAGGCCAGTCGACTAGAGACTATGAGTAGTCGACTGCTAAGTATCTGTTGTAACTTTTTCAGTGTGGATTAAGTAGTTGTCTCATAATGGCTACAAGACTAGTCGACTAATGGGTATGAGCAGTCGACTATTAGGTGAAAATTAGTCCGAGTTGCAGCTTTATAAGGAGCTCGAAGGAGATAATTTTGGCATCCGTTCTTAGGGCAATTTAAGGCAATTTGCTAGTGCAAGTCAGGGTCTTCAAGTGCAGCCCAAGCAACCAAACAAGCAAGCATTCAAGTTCACATTTGTAAAGTTTTCTTTACATTGTTTTGTGTATTTATTTGTATTT
The DNA here is from genome assembly GCA_025175895.1 of Wurfbainia villosa. NCBI lineage: Eukaryota > Viridiplantae > Streptophyta > Magnoliopsida > Zingiberales > Zingiberaceae > Wurfbainia > Wurfbainia villosa. The sequence continues at coordinate 101,103,653 of CM046000.1, read as the reverse complement.
TCTTATATATCTCTTGTATTACTTTTGTAATCTATTGTAAGAGGTTTTCTCCACCTCCAGAGTATTTTCCGAGAAGAAGTGGTTGATTAGTGGTGTTTGGCATCGCTAGAGCTCGTTTGAGCTCAATCCGTGGAATAGGAACTCTAAGGTTCTGAACCACATTATATCTCTTTGTATTTTGTGTGTGTTTGTCTTTGTTTTAGTTTATGCTATTATATATATATTCCGTTGCGCATAACAATTATTGTAGAGATGAGCACAATCGAGTTTCATCGACGATGAAATTGCTATTCACCCCCTCTAGCGACGTACGATCCCTAACAAGCTCTTCAAAGTGCATGTCTAGGCTAGATACGTCCTACTTGGTGCACTAAGTTGAGTAGAACTAACCAAAGCTAACTCACTAAGTCTTAACCTTGTTAAACCAAAGCTTAGTCTAAAGCGAGTCAAGTACTTGATTCCCTGATCGACTTTGTTTTAGAAATTGGTCCACCTGATATCCAAGAAGGTCATATGCCTCACCACTACCTGGAATTCGATTTTGGAAAATTTACTTGATTAACCCAAGATAAACTTGAATCTAATACAAGTTTAAACACTTTCACTTTTCATTAAAATTAATCAAGTTAGAATGAACAATCATCTCATAAAACTCATAGGATTAACGTGTATTGAAAGCCTAGAATTTGTGGGATGAACCTAATTAACCTATGGTTTTGTTTCTGGCAACATTTTAAGGGGAGTGCAAGAAAAATTAGTTCAAAAAATTTAGATAAATATTTTTTACAAACCACTTCTTAAAGCTGAATTTAGTACCCTTAGAAGTCAATTAGGGTTATGTATTTGTAGAATAGGTTTCTTTATTGCTTTCATATTCAAAATCTATTTTGATATTTAAGTATTATTATTTCTAATGGAAAATTAAAATTGAGCTAGCTTTGATCAAATTTAGACTTTATGAACCTATAGATCTAAGAAGCCTTTGTATCTCACAAATATCTAGTATTATCTGTTTGTATATTGAGATATGAAGATGAGTGTGAGATGTTAGGATTACACCCCACGTTTCAAATGTAGACTTAGTGTATTGACATGAACCGAGATGGGGTTTTAATTCAAATGGATCACTTCGTTGACTATCTCTTACCTAAACTTGATGATAATCTCATATCATTTGAGTTTTTTTTTTTCAAGAGTTAGATATTTACTTTAAGGACAAAATTTAGATGTGTATTTTCAATATAAAATCTTTATTTTCAAGTGTGGACCCATGCTTGGATATTCTTAAGTCATAAATTGCATGAATCATTGATTTGAAATTAGTTTAAAACCCCATGATTTAAAGGGGGAAGAAAGATATTTTGAAATGTTTTAAAATAACATGCTTGGATTAATGCATGCATTATTTCTTAAACATTTACTTTTTAACTCTAACATTTTAAATTTTAATTAAGGGGAAGAAATATTTTCAAACAATTTGTTGAAATTAATTTTAAGATTTGATAAAGGGGGAGAAATATTTTCAAAAATTCATATTTTTAGGGGGAGAAAAATATTTTCAATAATATATTTTAATATCCTTTGAGGAGAGAGTATGAACTAACTTCAAAATATTTGAATTGTTTCGAGTACAAATCTTACTCTACTTCTAAATTTTAAGTTTGACCTTTTGGGTTGTTGAGGAATTTTTTAATTCTTTAGAAATTTTAAAATATTTGTGAATTCAAACCCTTGAAACCCTTAAAATTTGCTAGGATGATCTATACTTCATTTTAAGAGTAATTTTATATGAATTCATTATGAAAGCTTGGAAATAATTAAGGAATTTTAAGAATTTAGTTTCAAAACTTGAAAAAAGTTATTTTAAAAAAAAAAGGACAAATAAAATATATTTTATATCATTTTGATGTATGTCAAAGGGGGAGAGAATGTAAGGTTTAAAGTTATAAGTAAATGCACTTCACTGAATGTCTTGTAATCTTGATGCATTTGCATTTCATTGAACTTGATGTATTTCATTTTATGTAATGTGAACTTGATAATATTCCTCCTAACTTTAATCGATGTGTTGGCATACATAAAAAAGGGAGAGATTGTTGGTGCAAAGAGCACAACTCCTTGGTTTTGATGTATCAACCATAGTTAAAGTTAGGATAAACTTGTGATCTAATGTGCATGTTAAGTGTGTAGGTTTAACACAAAAATCCTAGTAGGTCGTGTGAACCATATACTAGGCACGAGTCTTGACGAATCAGAAGTATCGAACATCAGACATAAAGTCCAAATGGGTCGAGTGGACCGGACAGCTGGAGAAGATCGGTTGAGTCAGGGAGACCGGGCAACTGACAGGAAGACCAGCTGTGTCAGGGAGATTGAACAGTTGGCATGAAGTACTGGTAGGTCAAATCGGATGTCAAGCAATGGTAAGTCCAACTTGGTTAGGTAGATCGGAAAGCTGGCAGGTAAGCTCCTAAGCAGAGTGGAGTCCTCAAGTGAGGACATGTTGGGAAATTTTGGATCATGATGTTCACAACATCGCGGGCGAATACTTCGCACAACAGCAGCGGAAACAATATATAAACCGGATCCCATCAGAGATCCATGCAAAACTATATAAGTCATTTCGTATCCTACTTTTTATATATCTTATCTAGAACGAGAAGTATACCTTTGATGCATGCCCTTCGCAATCCCGCTTTTCCAAATGCTGTCGGATCATAATACGATAAGGATAACTGTATCTCTAAGGTACCGACACTGACACTCAGCCATTTTGGAGTCACGTTGTGCTAGCAACCCTAGCAAAACGCCAATACCACTTGGAAGAAGAAGGAGAGGAAGGAGAGGAAGAAGAGAACCCTTTCTCTTGGCTTTTTGGCTTGCACACTCAAAACACAAAAGCCACAAAAACTCTCCCTAGCTTTCACGTTGAAAGCCTTTTATCCTCAATCCATCAATTCCTTCTTAAAGTCTCTTCATTAAGAAGACTTTTAATACCAAGACCCTCAGTATTTTTTCCTTCATCCAAATGCATGTATCTCTCATCAAGAATACCTAAACCCTTGGTATTCACATGCATGATTAATCACATTAATCATGCATGATGATAGATGACACTTGCATGATGATTTATCTTCCATGGTTTAACTTGAGTCTAACTCAAGTTTAACCAATTTGAGTCTAACTCAAGTCTTGGCCATATGCTCAATTGTTCTTTTAGTCCAACTAAAAGAAAACATCTCCAAAACAGAATGTCATTTGTGTGTGACCCAATAGGCTCTTGTAATGTTGGCAATGTATCTAAAACCATTTTAGATATATAAGAAATGAGCGACATTTAGCAATACATCATTGTTACCCAAGTTACATGAAAGTCGAGATCTGACAACCTTTCCGTGACCATTATCATGTATAACGGTGTCCTTCTATCCTTGATATCTTAGAACGATCAATGAGGCATATATCGTGTCATCCCCTTATCGATCTTTATGTTTCTTGATCTCCAAGTAGACTCACTCAAACAAATGAGCTCAATATCTCATATTGACTCATTTGAGCATGGTCATGCATTTCGTGGTCATACTCTATCAAGAGGCCAAAGATATCACTCCCGTCATATGGGAGGGATAGATCCCATCTACATCACTCACATCCCTCCGCATTATTCGTTACATACCCAGTGATCGCCGTTATAGTGCACCTTATTACGATGTGATGTTAGATGACATCAAAGTATATAACTCCTTATGTAGGGGAACCATAGTGACTTCATGTCTAAGGACTATTCATACCAATAGTCACATGAGAAAGTATATGACACTCATATAACGATCTATGACACTTTTTCATGGCGGGTCAATTCAGTACATATATTCTCCAATATATATACTCATGTGTCAATGTGATATCACATATCCATGACTTGTGAGATCAAGTCATCCATTGACCTACATGCTAGTCTCAATGTATCAATATATCCCTTTGTCTATTAATACAATACTTGACTAGGAATATTTAAGAATAGTATTCTCTACAGCTTCTCATAATCAATTCTACCAATTGATATACTGTTGATTAGAACCTACTATTCAAGGGCATTATTATATTTATTTACTGGCACACACATAAAGTAAATATAATAATCAATCATTGCCTAATATTAATGAAATATAATGTATATGATCCCTAATCAATCATCTCATGATTAACACTAAGGGTTGACACTAACAATCTCCCACTAGCACTAGTGTCAATCATTATAATCTCTAAGACCCAGTGACCTAGTATGACCATCATACTTTCTTTGTGCCAAAGCCTTGGTCAAGGGATCCGCAATGTTAGCATCAGTATCTACTCTACATATCCACACATCTCCTCTATCGATGATCTCTCGAATGAGGTGATACTGCCATAGTATATGTTTGGAACGCTGGTGAGAATGAGGTTCCTTAGCTTGTGCTATAGCCCCGTTGTTGTCACAATAAAGCTCTATAGGGATCATGATGCTAGGAACTACACTAAGCTCAGAAACAAACTTTCTGATCCAAACATCCTTTTTTGCCGCATCAGAAGCAGCAATATACTCGGCCTCTGTAGTAGATTCTGCGATTGTGTTTTGCTTTGAACTCTTCTAGCTCACATCACCACCATTTAAACAAAAGAAATATTCTCTAGTTCTTCTCAAGTATTTAAGATTATTCTTGATAGCTATCCAGTGACCGTCACCTGAATCTGACTGGTACCTACTCATCATGCTTAAAGCATATGAGACATCAGGATGAGTGCATAGCATGGTATACATAATAGATCCTATAGCAGATGCGTAAGGGATCTGATCTATACGTTCCCTTTCTTCCTTAGAAGAAGGGCATTGAGCCTTCAAAAGGCTCACACCATGTGACATTGGCAGAAATCCCTTCTTGGAATTCTGCATGGCAAAATGTTTAAGCTCCTTGTCAATGTATGCACTCTGACTTAAGCCAAGCAGTCTCTTAGATCTATCTCTATAGATCTTAATGCCTAAAATATAGGCTGCTTCACCTAAGTCCTTCATTGAGAAACAATTCCCAAGCCAAGTCTTCACAGACTGCAGCGTAGGGATGTCATTGATGTGAGCAAAATATATAGGGTTTTAGAAGTAGTTTTTGCTCACATCTTATTACATTTTGTGATAGTTTCATGCATATGTTACTCTATTTTTACATGCATTTCCTATTTTCTAGTTCGGAGGTCTACTCGTTGTTCTTTTGTATGCAGGTTGGCTTTTCGGGCGGAAAAGATGCGTTTTCGGAGCGAAAGAAGGACATTTCATGCTAGACGCAGAGTGGGACATGGCCAGGGCGTGTGGATTCACACGGTAATGTTCGATGGGTGAAGATCAACACACCAGGGCCACACACAGCCTGGCCATGTAGAAACACATGGTCATGTGGCGGCCCGATGGAGTTGCGCGACTAGGGTTTTTTCCCGATTTCGCAGCGGTCCGAGGCGATGTCTATATAAGGATAGCTCTGCCCAAACCCTAGGGGGGAGGCACGATGGCTAGGACAGCACGCCGAAGCCCTAAAAAGCTTCGGTAACTTGCAGCGGGGAGGAGGAACGCCGTCGAAGGTCCACAACTTGCAATACAACGCTGGAGAGAAGATCACAATGCATTGTATATCTCTATTTGTGTGCTTCATCTCTATTGTATTTGAACTTAAACATGTTTTTGTTGGTGCAGTAGACACCTAAGTCGAACCTGAGTTTTGATTATAGCAAATGATACAAAGTTAAGCTCATATTGTTATCTCACGAGCTAAATCGAGTGTGCAGAAAAGTGTCAACGCTGGAGCTGAAGGCTAGCGACACCCGGAGGAAGCCACGGTGGTTGGGCGACACTCGAGTGACTTCAGAGGGAGCCGAAGGAATCGAGTGGAAGGCCGGAAGCGAAAGTGACACAGTAAGTATCGAGGTAAGCTCGTGTGTGTGTGCGAGAGTAAGTGAGGTCATATCCTCTTTACGGGGATGATCTTAAAAGTAGATTCGACCAAAGACATCCTATAGATGGTCTAGGTCAAGATCGGACGGTCGACAGCCGTCGAAATACTATTTTTGTTAAGCTAACTTTGCCCTGTAGCTAGCATCAGTCAACTGCCAGCTTGGAGGACTCGACTGCCGTCTATCAGTGGACTACCTGTGGCCAGCATTCGACTGATGTTGCCATCAGTCGACTGATGGTCAAGGATCAACCTCGAGGAGTCAAGCTTTATCACCATTTTTCAAGGAGTCTTGTGCCCAATTTCTATTGGTTGAAGTTCCTCTCGAAAAGGGGCTCAAAGGCTATAAAAGGAGGGCCTATCCTAGGGTTTTATCATCAATTACAAGCTTCCAAAAGCCTCCGCAAAGCTACAACTCTCCGACAACGAAGTGCTACCTCTCCGACACTTTAGGTTTAATTGTTTATATTTTGTTCCGTCGATATAATCTTCAATTCAGTTTATTTCTTTATTGTCTCGAAGTTTTTATCGTAACAAGGAGAGGAGGAGTGTCCCTCTACCTCAAGCTTTTGGTGTTTTCTTGTATTCGATTAACTCCTACCTCCAATGAGGAGGAGTTCTTTAGTGATTTTCCCTCCGTGCATGATCAAGGATCACTAGGGCCTTGGAGTAGTAGCCGAAGGCTACGAACCAAGTAAAAAATCTACTTGTCTCTTTTAGTTTTCATTTATCTTTTTGCTGCGTATAATTGTCCACTCGAACGAATTCGTACGAAAAAGTTTTATCGCTATTCACCCCCCCCCCCTCTAGCGATCCGCTCGATCCAACAATTGGTATTAGAGCTGGGGGTGTTAAGATTTGGTGAAACCACCAATCTAGCTTTCTACAAAAAAAAATTTCGATTTATTTTCTGTTTATTTCGAATTTTTTTTCCTTTTCATTTGTGTAGTCTTTTTCTCCCGCACTACTAATCCAAGACGCAAGTCTTGGGACATTTCCGTTGTTTGTGGTTCTAGGTTTTTTCCGCTTCATTCGTTTGTCTTTTTGTTTCAATGGCCCATCTCGAGGGTTTTAGCACCGTCCGACCTCCATTTTACAATGGAGATGACTTCCGTTATTGGAAGGGTCGGATGGAATGCTTTCTTAAAACTCAAATCGAGATGTGGATCATAATCCAAACGGGATTCACACTTCCGACTAACGAAGTGAGTGAATCCTTGGATTATGGCCAATGGACCAATGCGACAAAAAGACAAGTCGAAGCCGACGCCAAGGCAACTCAAATTCTCCAATGTTGCTTGTCCAAGGAGGAGCTTAATCGTGTCGGCCCCTTCATCAGTGCAAAGGACCTTTGGACAAAGCTAGTGGAGCTACACGAAGGGACCGACGAAGCCAAGGTATGTAAGCGTGATCTTTTGTTTAATAAGTTATATAACCTAAAAATGCAGGAACACGAGACGGCGACGCAACTTCACGCTCGCGTTCAAGACATAGTCAATAACCTACACGCGATTGGACAAAAGGTTGAAAACTGCGACCTTATTAGGTACGTTCTTAACTCTTTTCCTAGGACTACCTTGTGGGCATCCATGGTCGATGCCTACAAGGTCTCCAAGGATCTTTCAAAACTTAGGTTAGATGAGTTGTTTTCCAATTTTGAACTTCATGAGCAGTCTAACTCAGAACCCGAGAAGGGTATAGCACTTTTTGCAGGTTTGAGGAAGAAAACCGTGAACAAGCCACCCCCGAAGGAAGAAGAAGATGAGTCTGATTCGGAGGTCGACTCGGAAATGGAGGCTGAACTAGTCAACCTAGTTCGAAGGATAGTCAAGGGCCAAAAGTGAACCGTCACTCGACCCAACGAAGGTAAGCCTAAAATTTCTAATATTAGGTGTTATGAATGCAACAGGTTTGGACACATCAAGTCCGAATGCCCGAAACTCAAGAGCAAAGCACCAAAACACAAAAAGGCACTCAACGCTACATGAGATGAAGCATCCGAGGAAGAAGATGATGATTGTGTCCTCATGGCTAAACCAGTAGAATCAGAGACGAAGTCGGAACAGGAACATGAATCAGAAATCGAAGATGAGTCGGACTGCGAAGTGCTATTCAAGACAAGCCACGGATACGCATCCGGTTCAAAAGATACACTCAAGGTAAGTCGATCCCTTATTAGTACGCTTTATAGTGCAATTAAGTTCTTAACTAGGAAATTAGCTAAGTCCGAGTCCAAGGTCTAGACCCTGGTTGAGGAAGTTAAACTCCTCAAACACGAGGTCTCCCTAACCTCTTCGACTAGTCGAGTTCGAGAGGAGGACTCAACTCGGGTTGAAAAGCTCGAAGTTGAGAATTCACTCTTAAAGAGTCAAGTCAAAAATCTTAGGAATATGTTGGAAAGGTTTACTTTGGGATTCAAGGGACTTGACCTCCTACTTGGATCGCAAAGGGCCATGTACAACAAGGTCGGGCTAGGGTTTAACTCAAATACGACCAACAAGTCGTATATGTCGATTGTAAGTCGACATAAAAAATGTGTCCAAGCATGGGTCCCTAAGACCACCTTGATTTCAAACTTAGGATCGAACCAGTACTGGGTTCCCAAGGACCAAATCCACTATATGGAGAGACCAAACCAATTCAACGGTCCAGGGAGAGCTAGTACGAAACTTGTTTGTATTTTAACTTAGAAATTGCATGATTAGGTTCTTTATTTAGTTTAATTTTTCTTTTTAGAATGGCTAGATAGGACTATAACTCGTCAATACTTGATAACATAGTACCAGGATGCGGCGAGATGATAGTACGCTAGGAAAGCGGAGTCTTGTATATTCGGGCTAGATAAGGCGTATCTAGTTCGGTGCACTTGACCGAGTGGAACTAGTTGAAGCTACCTCGCCATATCCTAGACTAGTTAGACCAAGAAGTGGTCTTAGGTGAGTCAAGTCTCTATTTTCTTGAAAATGGCTTTGTCTAAGGAAGTGGTCGTTGTTCCGATCAAAGAAGGCCTCTGTGCCTCGCCACGACTTGGAAGCCATGATCTTGAAAATGTGACTTGATGAGCCTAAGGTCAAATCCAAGTCTAACGCAAGATTGAAAAGTGTTCAAATCATTAAAATTAAATCAAGTAAAATTGGAAGTCATCTCACAAGAACATATAGGGTTAACATGTTTGATCATGTAGATATGGGTGAGATGATTTAGATTAATAATCTTCAACCAATCTTTAATAAATCCAATATCCGATCCAACTACCTTGCGTGTAGGATCAATAGATGTTGGACAGTGGTTGCTCCTGACACATGACCAGGGATCAACTCAAGTTTTCGAAGCTTCGATTCAAACGACAAGGATCGGTAGCCTTCGAAAAAAATGACAAGCTCAAAATCATCGGATCAGGTGATATTGAGCTCAACTCTAACTTTATTATTCAAAATTTCTTATTGGTAGAAAATTTTCAATATAATTTACTTAGTGTAAGCCAATTGTGTGATAATAACTATAAGGTCTGAGGGGGTGTTCGCTTTCGGAGGCCCATTATCTCCCATGTCCCCGGATTAAAATTTTCACTAATGAAAGACTTAATCCGGATGGGATGAGCTTCCTTGGCACAACCTATTCGTCGTCGTGCTAACAACTTGAGTGGTCGCTTGAACAAACTAGTTGTTCAAGCAACCCAACTCATCTAGTTGGTTAGCCGCGGAAAAGACGACGGATGGATCGCCGGTTTTTGTGTTTGTCTTCGGGGTCCATGATTATACAATATATATCCATTCATACACATGCACAATCAAAATATTAAAGAACATATTCAGATCTGTAAATAAAGTTAAAAACAACTTTATACCTTACGATCTTCTATCGTATGTCCTATCCTTCTCGTGGACGACGTGTGGACGAAGATCCTCCATGAGTAGAAGCCTTCTAGACCGAGTTCTCCTCTTCCTTGTCCGCTGCGAACAAAGAGAAAAACCACAAATACCTTTCCTATCTAGAACCGGCCACCAAGCTAGGAAGTTTGATGCAACCGCCGGCCAAGGAATGAATTGATGAGGCGTCGACCACCAATACAAAGGGAACCACCGACCACCTTGGAAATTGGAGGAAGATGATCTTGCCGGCCACCAATGGGAGGAGAACCGCCGGCAAAGGAAGAAGAGAGTGGCTAATGTGAAGGGCGCCGGCCAAGGAATGCTTGAAGGAGGTGGGCGCCGGCAACAATTTTGGATGAAGATGGTTGCCGCCCAACCTTACTCCAAACCCTAGCCGCCCAACTCTTTCCAAACCCTAATCCCAATTTGAATTATCTTGATCAATCTTGCCGCCCAACCCTAAGCATCTATTTATAGAATAGGGCTTAAGCTTCCTTTAATCTCCACCGTCGGATCTAGGGATTTAATCTCTACCGTCGGATCTAGGGTTTTATCCCAACCGTCGAATATAGAGTTTAATCCCAACCGTCGGATCTAGGATTTCATCCCAATCGTCGGATCTAAGGTTTCATCCCAACCGTCAGATCTAGGGTTTTATCCCAACCGTCGGATCTAGGGTTTTAATCCCAACCGTCGGATCTAGGATTTCATCCCAATCGTCGGATCTAAGGTTTCATCCCAACCGTCGGATCTAGGGTTTTATCCCAACCGTCGGATCTAGGGATTTAATCCCAACCGTTGGTTCTAGGTTTTGTTTTACATTCTTGGATCTAGACTTCGCAAGGATTGTATTAGGCTACGATAGGGACCATAAGGAGGAGTTGGGTCTTGGCCACCCGATGGATCGGAACCACACAAACTTGATCCATCAATGATGTTCCATTCCACTAGAGGATCATCATTGAACTACCTCACCAACCCCCATAAATCAATATGGGCTCCATATATTATTTGTACATAAATCTCCCCGTGTTTAAGATATCGAATGTCCGTCAATTAATTGATTCACTGACCATCAATTAATTAACATCTAATTCCTTGAGTAGTACCACTCAACCTTATCATCATGTTGACTAAGTCAACCAGCTGGGTTTACATGATGAACCTTATGAGCTCCTCAAGGGGACATCATCAACCTAATGTATAGGACACGGTTTCCTTCTATAATCAACGGCACACCATGTAAATAATATTATTTCCCAACTTACCGGGCATATTGATTTAATCCATCTAAATCTCACCCTCTGGTAAATCAAAGAAATAAATACTAAGTACATGTGCCCGTTATTATATCGGGATTAAGAGCATGTACAACATAATATCCGAGGTCCGATTCAATTATGTAGTCAGTACTATATTGAATCACCTCTATGTCGGTCCTACTCAATACACCTAAGTGTACTAGTTTAACTCTATGTTCAAGACAAAACAATACCAAGCTACACTACAACCATACCAATGGTTTGTCCAAAACCATCTTGGTTGTGAGCCTTTACTTATATTTTACAAGGGACTGATAACATGATCTTCTGTGCCACACCAAGCACCATGTTATCTACAATGTAAAATATTAGACAATATGCACACATATATAATGAATATATGAAATGCAAACAATGATCATGTGATTCTTATTTCAAAATAAAATATTCATACAAAAAGAGCTAGGCTTTCAGTATACATTCCAACAATCTCCCACTTATACTAAAAGACTATGCCGTCATCACTCTGCCATACATCTGATCCCCATGTCCTCCACATGCCTATAAACGCTTTCGCTGGAAGGGCCTTAGTGAATGGATCTGTCAGGTTATCCTCTGATGCAATCTTGGCGACAGCAACTTCTCCTCGCTTTACGATCTCTCGTATAAGGTGGTACTTGCGCTCTATGTATTTACTCGCCTTATGGGCTCGTGGTTCCTTCGAGTTTGCAACTGCACCACTGTTATCACAATAAATTGTGATAGTTCTGGGCAAACCAGGAATCACATCCAAGTCCATCAAGAAGTTCCTGAGCCATACAGCTTCCTTGGATGCCTCAGAGGCTGCCACATACTCAGCTTCCATGGTAGAGTCCGCCACGCATTTCTGCTTGACACTCCTCCATACTATGGCTCCACCTCCAAAAGTAAACACAAACCCCGAGGTAGACTTACTCTTGTCCCTATCCGATTGGAAATCAACTGTGTAACCCAGGGGACTAATTGATCCGCCCCAGAAACCAAAGCATATAATCCCTAGTCCTTCTCAGGTACTTCAATATATGCTTTACCGCAGTCCAATGTCCCTGTCCAGGATTACTCTGATATCTGCTAACCATGCCCACGGCAAAGCAGATATCCGATCTCGTACATAGCATAGCATACATAAGGCTTCCATCGCCAAGCATAAGGAACGGCCTTCATGTCCTCTACATCCTTTTTTTTTTTGGTACAATCCTCTTAGATAAAGGAACTCCATGCCTAAAAGGTAGAAAACCTTTCTTGGAGTTCTGCATGCTAAAACGAGCAAGGATAGTGTCAATGTATGAAGCTTGAGACAAGCACAACATCCTTTTCGCGATCCCTTATAACTTTGATCCCAAGGATGTGTCCCACTTCTCCCAAGTCCTTCATATCAAACTGCTTGGACAACCATACCCTTACGTCGATAACACTTTGATATTGTTGCCAACTAACAAAATGTCATCTACGATAGTACAAGAAACACCACTACGCTTCACACATCTCTTGTATACACAAGGCTCATCCGGACTTTGAATAAATCCATATGATTGGATTACCTCATCAAAGCGGATGTTCCAAGATCTAGAAGCTTGCTTCAATCCATAAATGGACCGATTAAGCTTACATACAAGATGCTCTTTGCCTTTAGCAATGAATCCCTCTGGTTGCCGCATGTAGATGTTCTCCTCAAGACTTCCATTAAGGAAAGCTGTCTTGACATCCATCTGCCAAATCTCATAATCCATATGAGCAGCTATAGATAAGAGAATCCGGATAGACTTAAGCATAGCTACTGCCAAAAAGGTCCTCATAATCGATACCCTTTCCGAGTATACCTTTCGCAACAAGCCTAGCTTAAGGTCTCAACCTTCCCGCCTACTCCTCTCTTCTCTTGTAGATCCACTTGCATCCAATGGTTTTACACCATCGGGTGGTTCTACTAGCTCCCAGACCTGATTAGAATCCATAGATTCTATCTCAATTCATCGCTTTTGCCAAGATATCCGTGATCTCTATCTTGGATTGCCTCATCATATGTCCAGGATCGTTCATGTTCACTGTGACTAAGTCCAAGACTCTCCCAAAAACATGAATCTGCCGGGTTGTCTAACAACCCTCCCACTACGACGCAGGTGCCTCGTGTATGCTTTGTGACACGCGGTGCTGACTTGTGGTGTCTCCTCTTGTACCGGTGGATCAAGTCGGACTTCGCCAACTCCTCAAGAACAATCCTACGTGGGCTTGTGGTTCATCACATAGTCCTCCTCTAGAAATCTGCATTCGTACTCACGATCACCTTCCGATCTCTAGGACTATAGAATAAACCACCCTTCGCTCCCTTAGGGTAGCCACGCACTTCGCATTTAGATTCCAACTTACCAAAGATCTCCCTTCAAAGACATGTGGCCGGACTACCCCAAATCTGAATATGTGTTAGAATATGCTTTCGCCCAGTCCACAATTCTGTGGGAGTAGAGGGTACTGACTTAGATGGAACCAAGTTTAGAATGTGTGCTGCCGTTTCCAGATCAAACCCCCAGAACGAATCAGGTAACTCAGAATAACTCATCATCAATCTGACCATCTCCATAAGAGTCCTGTTCCTTCGCTCCACCACACCATTCTGCTGGGGTGCGTGCACAATTGGGATTGAATCCCACCTCGATAAGTAACTCCTAAACTCTCCCAAGAGGTACTCGCCACCACGATCAGATCGTAGTGTCTTGATACTTTTACCTTGACGGTTCTCCACATCAGCCTTGAATTCTTTGAACCTGTCAAAGCATTCAGACTTGCAGCGCATCAAGTAAATGTATCCATACCTTGAATAATCGCCTATAAAAGAGACGAAGTATTCAAAGCCACCTCTTGCCTGGATAGACATAGGACCGCACAAATCAGAATGAACCAATTCTAACACATCTTTGGCTCTATACCCCTTGGCCTTAAAAGGCCTCTTGGTCATTTTACCTTCCAAGCAAGATTCGTAGGTTGGGAGATCCTCCACCACTAATGAACCCAAAGGTCCATCAGCTATCAACCTTTGAATTCTGCTTAGGTTAATATGACCAAGCCTTAGATGCCAAAGATATGTTTGGTTCATTTGCGAAGGTTCTTTTCTCTTATTAGATTTAGAAGATGAGCATCGTGGGAGTTTTTGGTTCAAGAGTATATAAATTGCCAACCAATGTACCAGAACAGATAATCTTCCTATTCCTTTTTATAACCACCTTGTCATTAAAAGAAACAGAATATCCATCCATAAACAATTTAGAAACTGAAATTAAATTCTTTCTAAAAGTAGGTACATAAAGACAATTTCTTAAAACAAAAAATTTATTCCTATCAAAAGATAAATAAACGTCTCCCACTGCAATAGCCGCCACCTTTGAAGCATTGCCCATGAAGACGGTAATCTCTCCTCGCCTAGTCGGTTTCTCGAACCCTCGCAGGAATTGCAGACATGATCGTGGCTCTGTATCTACACACACGTGCAATCGTAGATAACACCGCTAAACATGTTTCAACAACTAAACAAGAAGATATACCTTTGTTCTTTCGGCGAGGACAGTCCGCCTTCCAATGTCCAGTCTGCTTGCAAGTGAAGCACTTGCCTTTCGGCTTCTTCACTCCTGCCTGAGGTCCTGCTACCACATTCTTCGCTCCACCTTGCTTCTTCTTCTTCTTACCTTTCGGTTTTGAAGAAGAAACCTTCTGAGCGACCATGGCTTGAGAACTCTGACGAAAAAGCCCCTCTGCCGCCTGGAGTTCTGTCAGAAGCTCCGCCAACGAATACAACCTCTTGTTCATGTTGTAGTTGAGGCGGAACTGCTCAAAACTCCTAGGCAAAGACTGGAGAATGATATCGACCTGGGTTTCCCCATCGATCTCAGCTCCGAGGACTTCCATCTCATTAAGATGAGCCATCATCTTGAGAACATGATCCCTAACGGGTGTTCCCTCGACCATGGTGGTCATCATCAAGTTTCTCATTGCCTCCTGCCTAGCCGCCCTACTCTGATGTCCGAAAAGTTCATTGAGATTGAACATCATGTCATAAGCTGTGGCTATGGCCTGATGCTGATGTTGCAGCACATTTGACATAGATGCCAAAATGTAACACCGCGCCATCTCATCTGCCTTAACCCATTTCTTATAACATTCTATCTCCTTTTCATCAGAGTCATCTGAGGGCTTAGGAGGACAGACCTCGAAGAGTACAAATTTGTACTCTTCCGCAGTTAAGACAATATCCAGGTTTCTTTTCCAATCAATGTAGTTTGGACCAGTAAGTTTGTTTTCTTTTAAAATCACAGCAAGTGGGTTGAAAGCCATTTGAAAATCCTAAAAATCACAATGATCAAAAATATTAGATTTCAAAAAATTATTGATTCCTCAAAACAATAAAATTCAGAAATCAACCAACACCTCAAAACACCGAGAATATCGCATGCCACGATAGTGTGGACGTATACGAATTCTACATTTGTAAGAGGAGGTTTTACCCATTAATTTTATTATCTTGTCAACCTTACCTTTTGACAAATAAAATTAATAGTTGGTTCCTCTTTAGCCCTACAAATAAAAGCAGTGACTCCGATGGGGAGGATACTTTTATTTGCATCTAAGTGTGCACCATTACACGATACTAAGGGAATTATTTCGGATTATGTGCCTTACCGATGGGGAAGTACACACGCTCCTAAATAATTTCCTATAACCATTATTTGACCTAGTGATCCGCAAACAAACCCATCCGATGGGGAGGAAGGCACTCAAAGCCAACGCGCAAGTTTGTTGCATCACACGTCAAATTGTAATGGAGGCCGCGGGAATTAATTAAAATATCCCTCTCCCACTTAGTAAATTGCAATTGAGGAATTTTAAAACACACACAACATGCATATAAAACAAATAAGCAATAAATATGGAAAAAACAGAATTTTTTTCCAACTATTATGGCATTGTCCTCCAATATGCATCCCGTCGTGTCGCCACCTCGTCCGCTCCATCTTTTCCCGTGCGCAAGTCACCAAAGAGTTCCGAGCCGAGATAAATCATTTTATTTACATCCATCGATCCTATACTCCACGAAGGAGTGTACAAATAATCTAGATCGAAAGTAAACTAAAATGATCGGCTAAACAATGTCGTATTTAATTACAAAAATTAAATACCAATCTAGCCTCGTCAACCCCGAGGATTCAAATAATAAATTTTTACACACATCCATTCACATACACACACATGGCCATAATAGTCGGATCTTATGCCTGCAACCAAAGAGTTAAACTACGCATATCCTACTATTATCCGACACATATAATATATGAAAAATGCATAAAAAATTAACTGAATCCAAAACGCACAAAACCGGAAACCATGGCTCTGATACCAATTATTGGGATGTGTTCGCTTTCGGAGGCCCATTGGCTCCCATGTCCCCGGATTAAAATTTTCACTAATGAAAGACTTAATCCGGATGGGATGAGCTTCCTTGGCACAACCTATTCGTCGTCGTGCTAACAACTTGAGTGGTCGCTTGAACAAACTAGTTGTTCAAGCAACCCAACTCATCTAGTTGGTTAGCCGCGGAAAAGACGACGGATGGATCGCCGGTTTTTGTGTTTGTCTTCGGGGTCCATGATTATACAATATATATCCATTCATACACATGCACAATCAAAATATTAAAGAACATATTCAGATCTGTAAATAAAGTTAAAAACAACTTTATACCTTACGATCTTCTATCGTATGTCCTATCCTTCTCGTGGACGACGTGTGGACGAAGATCCTCCACGAGTAGAAGCCTTCTAGACCGAGTTCTCCTCTTCCTTGTCCGCTGCGAACAAAGAGAAAAACCACAAATACCTTTCCTATCTAGAACCGCCACCAAGCTAGGAAGTTTGATGCAACCACGGCCAAGGAATGAATAGATGAGGCGCCCGACCACCAATACAAAGGAACCGCCGGCCACCTTGAAATTGGAGGAAGATGATCTTGCCGCCACCAATGGGAGGAGAACCAAAGGAAGAAGAGAGTGGCTAATGTGAAGGGCGCCGGCCAAGGAATGCTTGAAGGAGGTGGGCGCCGGCAACAATTTTGGATGAAGATGGTTGCCGCCCAACCTTACTCCAAACCCTAGCCGCCCAACTCTTTCCAAACCCTAATCCCAATTTGAATTATCTTGATCAATCTTGCCGCCCAACCCTAAGCATCTATTTATAGAATAGGGCTTAAGCTTCCTTTAATCTCCACCGTCGGATCTAGGGATTTAATCTCTACCGTCGGATCTAGGGTTTTATCCCAACCGTCGGATATAGAGTTTAATCCCAACCGTCGGATCTAGGATTTCATCCCAATCGTCGGATCTAAGGTTTCATCCCAACCGTCGGATCTAGGGTTTTATCCCAACCGTCGGATATAGAGTTTAATCCCAACCGTCGGATCTAAGATTTCATCCCAATCGTCGGATCTAAGGTTTCATCCCAACCGTCGGATCTAGGGTTTTATCCCAATCGTCGGATCTAGGGATTTAATCCCAACCGTTGGTTCTAGGTTTTGTTTTACATTCTTGGATCTAGACTTCGCAAGGATTGTATTAGGCTACGATAGGGACCATAAGGAGGAGTTGGGTCTTGGCCACTCGATGGATCGGAACCACACAAACTTGATCCATCAATGATGTTCCATTCCACTAGAGGATCATCATTGAACTACCTCACCAACCCCCATAAATCAATATGGGCTCCATATATTATTTGTACATAAATCTCTCCGTGTTTAAGATATCGAATGTCCGTCAATTAATTGATTCACTGACCATCAATTAATTAACATCTAATTCCTTGAGTAGTACCACTCAACCTTATCATCATGTTGACTAAGTCAACCAGCTGGGTTTACATGATGAACCTTATGAGCTCCTCAAGGGGACATCATCAACCTAATGTATAGGACACGGTTTCCTTCTATAATCAACGACACACCATGTAAATAATATTATTTCCCAACTTACCGAGCATATTGATTTAATCCATCTAAATCTCACCCTCTGGTAAATCAAAGAAATAAATACTAAGTACATGTGCCCGTTATTATATCGGGATTAAGAGCATGTACAACATAATATCCGAGGTCCGATTCAATTATGTAGTCAGTACTATATTGAATCACCTCTATGTCGGTCCTACTCAATACACCTAAGTGTACTAGTGTAACTCTATGTTCAAGACAAAACAATACCAAGCTACACTACAACCATGCCAATGGTTTGTCCAAAACCATCTTGGTTGTGAGCCTTTACTTATATTTTACAAGGGACTGATAACATGATCTTCTGTGCCACACCAAGCACCATGTTATCTACAATGTAAAATATTAGACAATATGCACACATATATAATGAATATATGAAATGCAAACAATGATCATGTGATTCTTATTTCAAAATAAAATGTTCATACAAAAAGAGCTAGGATTTCAGTATACATTCCAACAAGGTCATATTTCTAGAAAATGAATGCGTAATTAATATTAATTTAACTAACTCCTCAACCAAGTATCATATGACACGGCAAGAGGAATCATGGTTGTGACACCGACGACTCGGTCACTCACACCCAAGACTCATCCACAAGATAAGTCAGAGTGACTTAGTCAGAGGTTTGCCTAACCTCAATAACTTGAACAATAAAATATGTAATGCTTGTAAACAAGGTAAACAATCTAGGACACAACATCAACTAACTAATCAAGAACAAACCAAAAGTGTTCTTGAGCTCCTGCACATGGATCTATTTGATTCACACGAAGCTAAGTAACTTAATGGGAGTAAATTCTGCTTAGTCATAATTGATGACTATTCTAGATTTACTTGGGTTAGGTTCATCAAACACAAAAGTGATACCCTAGATCAATTAATCAACCTATTTAAGTTAATAGAAAATCAACAAAACCTTAAAATCAAAATACTTAGGACTGATCATAGTGGTGAATTCGAGAATCACAGGTTTACAGAATTCTGTAACCTAAATGGATACCACCATGAGTTCTCTTACCCTAGAACCTCAAAACAAAATGGCCTAGTAGAACGTAAAAATAGAACCCTACAAGAAGCCGCTAGGACAATCTTAAACGAGTATAACCTACCCGATAGGTTTTAGGCGGAAGCCGTGAGTACGACATGCTATGTCCAAAATAGGATCCTTATGGTAAAGAGGCACCTTAAGACCTCATACGAGATTTATCACAATAAAATACCTAACATCAAGTACTTTAGGGTATTTGGGTGTAAGGTACATATCCTAAACACTAAGGATTACCGAGGGAAATTTACATCCAAAACCTCGACCGGGATATTTCTAGGATACTCGACTACAAGTAGAGCTTATAGAGTATATAACCATGACACCCTTAGAGTCGAGGAGACTATCAATGTAGTATTTGATGAAGGACACGAACCTACAAAATCCCCGGCAACCCCAATTAGCGAGCCGATACGTACCAGACCTAACTCCGATCCGGAGATCAGGTCTAGTATTAATCCTAACCTAAGTCAACCAAGTCATTCTATCGACCAAGTGGTAGAAGACTCTAGTCAAACTAGGACTCAAACGAGTCATCCCATTGACCAAGTGGTAGATGACCCAAATCCAAACCAAACTAGGACTCAAACGAATCATCCTATCGACCAAGTGATAGGTGATCCAAGCCTAGGAGTTCGAACTAGAGCCTCATACAGAAACCTTAGTCAAATCTCCTTGATCTCCAAAATTGAACCCAAAAATATTGACCAAGCCCTTCTTGATCCCGATTGGATTATTGCAATGCAAGAAGAGCTGGCTCAATTCACTAGGAACGAAGTATGGGAATTAGTACCACCACCTAAAGATAAAACAATCATTGGAACAAGGTGGGTGTTTAGAAATAAACTTGATGATAAAGGTGAAGTAGTTAGAAATAAATCTAGATTAGTCGCTAAAGGGTTTAGTCAAGTCGAAGGCTTAGATTACGATGAGACCTATGCCCCAGTAGCTAGATTAGAGTCCATTCGAATGTTATTAGCATATGCTACACATCGAGGATTTAAGTTGTTTCAAATGGATGTGAAGTCGGCATTCTTGAATGGATACATTAAAGAAGAGGTTTATGTTAGTCAACCCCCCGGTTTCGAAAATCTAGATAAACCTGACCATGTTCTTAGGTTAAAGAAAGCTCTCTATGGACTTAAACAAGCTCCTCGAGCTTGGTACGAGAGGCTTTCGGTTTATCTTAAGTCCAAAGGATTTAACCAAAGTGTAGTTGACCCAACTCTTTTCGTAAAAACCATAGGTAAAGACTTATTCATAGCCCAAATTTACGTAGATGATATTATTTTCGGAACCACCAACTCGGTCCTACTGAATGAATTCATTTCACTTATAGAAAGTGAATTTGAAATGAATTTAGTAGGTGCATAGTAGAATAGGAACTTACAAATTATATTTTCTTACTACTATTTCTTACTTTTCATTTTCATGGAACTAGCATAAGACATACCTTAGATATCATGCACCTATAGATTTAAAGAGTCAATACATCTCACAACTTTTAGGACTAATGTGTTTGTGTACTTAGCCACGTAGATGGGCGTGAGATGTTAGGACCTTACTCCTGGTTCCAGATGTAGAGCTAGTGCATCGCCATGAACCACGGAGTATAATCATATATATTAACCGACTCTGACCAGGACTGGTTGATCTTTCATATCAATCAAGTCAAATATGAGTCGACATTTTATAGATGAAATTATTTTCAGTATATTATTTTCAAAATAATATGGAACATGCTTGGACTTTAAATTTAAATCTATATTTGTTTTTCACACACCTCCACGCTTTTCGATATATGGCAAAAGAGGGAGAAAAAGGCCAAAGTTAGGGGATCAAAATTTTTAACTAAAATTTTTGATAACTTAACTCACTTCATATTTATTCACATGGCTAGAAGTTAAGTAAATGTTTACTTAACTTTAAGTTTTGAAAATTTACTTAACTTGTTTTTGTTAACAAAAAGGAGATTAAGGGCCAAGTTAAGAGAATTCTTAACCTAAACTTATTTTTAAAACACTATGGCCAAACGTTAATGCTTTACTTAAGAAAGGGGGAGAAAGGGCCAAGTTAAGAAGTCTTCTTAACTTAAATGTTTCACTAAGGCCAACTTAGGTAATGTTAATTACTTAAACTCTTCCTAAATAGCAACCCTCAAGGGGGAGGATTAAGGGTTTCTCTCAAGACTCACCCTCGGTCAAGGGGGAGGTTTCCCCAAGGGGGAGTACTTGAAGAAAATCCTTACTACTCCTACTTAATCCTTTTATTATTGTTTCTCATGCACATTATTATTCTTCATGCATGATAGTTTCTTAACTTTGTATGTGGGTTTGCTATATATCAAAAAGGGGAAGATTGTTGGTTCAGTAGACACCTAAGTCGAACCTGAGTTTTGATTATAACAAATGATACAAAGTTAAGCTCATATTGTTATCTCACGAGCTAAATCGAGTGTGCAGAAAAGTGCCAACGCTGGAGTTGAAGGCTAGCGACACCCGGAGGAAGCTGCGGTGGTCGGGTGACACTCGAGTGACTTTAGAGGGAGCCGAAGGAATCGAGTTGAAGGCCGAAAGTGAAAGCGACACAGTAAGTATTGAGGTAAGCTCGTGTGTGTGTGCGAGAGTAAGTGAGGTCGTATCCTCTTTACGGGGATGATCTTAAGCATAGATCCGACCAAAGACATCCTATAGATGGTCTAGGTCAAGATCGGACGATCGACGACCGTCGAAATACTATTTTTGTTAAGATAACTTTGCCCTGCAGCTAGCATCAGTCGACTGCCAACTTGGAGGACTCCGCCGCCTATCGATCGATGCTGTGGTCGAGATTCGATCGATCGCCATCATCGATCGTGATGATGGCCATCAGTCGACTGATGGTCAAGGATCAGCCTCGAGGAGTCAAGCTTTATAACCATTTTTCAAGGAGTCTTGTGCCCAATTTCTATTGGTTGAAGTTCCTCTCGAAAAGGGGCTCAAAGGCTATAAAAGGAGGGCCTATCCTAGGGTTTTATCATCAATTCTAAGCTTCCAAAAGCCTCCGCAAAGCTACAACTCTCCGACAACGAAGTGCTACCTCTCCAACACTTTAGGTTTAATTTTTTATATTTTGTTCCGTCGATATAAGCTTCAATTCAGTTTATTTCTTTATTGTCTCGAAGTTTTTATCGTAATGAGGAGAGGAGGAGTGTCCCTCTACCTCAAGCTTTTGGTGTTTTCTTGTATTCGATTAACTCCTACCTCCAATGAGGAGGAGTTCTTTAGTGATTTGCCCTCCATGCATGATCAAAGATCACTAGGGCCTTGGAGTAGTAGCCGAAGGCTACGAACCAAGTAAAAAATCTACTTGTCTCTTTTAGTTTTCATTTATCTTTCTGCTGCGTATAATTGTCCACTCGAACGAATTCGTACGAAAAAATTTTATCGCTATTCACCCCCCCTCTAGCGATCCGCTCAATCCAACAGTTTTGTGATTCTTCCTTCGTATTTATGGAGTAGTACTTTTGATTCTAGGATTAGGGAGTAGCTTGTGTTCATAGACAATGTTGGTTCATATAAAATTCTGGCCAAAAGTTTGATTTAACAATTGGATGTTGCTCTCTATTATATCTTCGAGAATTTGGCTTTCTTTCCGCTGTGCTTAGGCGATACGAGGTGGTGACAACCCTTGAAATCTATATTTAGGAGGTTTGATCAAGGAACCTAGGGGTAAACCTGACCTCCCATAACTGCGGGGAGAAGGGAGCGGTTGAATCAGAAACGGTCTACCGCAAGAATTGATTTGGCATCCTCGTACCCTCTATCCCGTCCTTTTAGGCGAGGATAGCTCCCGGTGAATGCGGCGGCTCTGTGAGAGAGTGTATGATGTCCCTTCCCCAAAACCGTAGGTAGACATTTAGACGATGCCAATTGACAACATTGTTATATGATACACAAGTGAAACCGAAGTCCTAGAATCGCCTTTTTAGACCCCGGCACACTCTTTTTCTCCTCTGTGTGACACTGCACTGGGTAGGGTCCTCCGATAGTTCTCACCAACCGACTCTCTTTGAGATTCCGTTCGAACAATCACAACCACTTAGTGTTTCGGTACTCGAATCCCAGTCCCTGTGGGATCGATAATCTATTATTACTTAACGACATCCGTGAACTTGCGGGCGTTGAGCACGAGCGCTCACTTTGAGTCCTTGACGATCTCCGTCGTGAGATTTAAGGTCGCGACGGTGTGCATCAAGTTTTTGGCACCATTGTCGGGAACTGTCGATTCGATATCAAATCGAACGGTGGTAGATTGGATCGGACTTAGGATTAGATTAATTTTCTTCTTTATTTTTCTTTTAGTTTATTTTATTTTCTTTAGTTTTATTTTCCATATTTAAATTTAGTTTTTATTTTTCAGTAGTAGTTTCCTGTTTACTTATTGCAATCTTAGGTTTTTATTTATTAGATTTATTTTCTTCTTTAGCGTTAGGTTAGCACTCTTACTTTTGTGTGTTGGTTCATCGTATGCTTAGAAGGCTAGGGTCGGAAGGTCTAATTCTGATCGATTTAGAGATAGAGCGAACCTTTCACCATCGAAGAGCAGTACAACGAAAGATGGAAGATCAAGCTGCTTCCGAGGTGAACATGGGAAGCCGACCTCTGTGGGACTACACAGCTCCTAGCGCTAGAGGATTCAGGCCGAGCATAACTGGACCATCCATATCGGCGAATAACTTTGGTGGCGAGCACTTATACATATGGTCAGTGAGAGCCAATTCGGGGAGTTTAAATCAAGACCCGAACCGACATCTTGAGGCTTTTCTTGAAATTTGCTCGACCATGAAACTGAACGGAGTCCCTTCTAACGCGATCTGCCTGAGCCTATTTCCATTTTCACTGCGGGATAAGGCTAAGGCTTGGCTTCACTCCTTACCCTCTGGCAGAATCACCACATGGGAGCAGTGTGAGCAGCAGTTTCTGAATAAATACTTCCCACCAAGTAAGACTGCTCACATGTGCCTTCTTATCACGAGGTTTCACCAGAAGGAGGGAGAGTCCTTGTTCGAAGCATGGGATCGCTACAAGGGGATACTTTATCAATGCCCACACCACGGACTAGAGAGGTGGCTGGTGATCCACATTTTCTATAATGGGATCACTTATGCCATGAAGATGTCCTTAGATTCTGCTACAGGAGGAGCCTTAATGAACAAGACCATCGAGGAGGTAGAGGATCTTATTGAAGAGGTGGCACAAAACCACCATCAATGGGCCTTCGAACGTGGTCAACCCATGCCTGCAGTGGGATGTTACACTGTCAACTCCATGGACCATCTTTTAGCAAGGATGGACGCGCTAAGAAGACGGTTTGACTCTTTGAATCCTTCATCTGCATGCGCGGCCATTGACTTTGGAGAGGGGGCGGAAGCGTATCGTGAGGACAACTTTGTAGGGTAGGGGACCTCAGATGAGCAGATCGAGCATTGTGACGCGATTGGGGACTATGATCAAAGGCCCCACAACCCGTACTCTAATACCTACAATCCCGGATGGAGGAGTCACCCAAATTTCTCCTACAAAAATAACTCGGGAAACCCCCAACCATCCGGAGGATACGGACAATAGTAGGGCAATGGGCAGCGACCACAGAAGTCCAGGCTGGAACAGATGATGGAGGACTTCATCGCTACTCAAACTAAGGCCAATGAAGAATTCCATCGCCAGCATCAAAATTCTGAAGAAGCACTGAGAGACTTGAAGGCCACCGTTGATGGCCTTGCGAGTCATACCCGGATGTTGGAGACACAAGTGGCCCAAATAGCCCAATCTGTATCACAACCTTTGAAGAACTCTCCGGCGAGCCAAGGAAAAGAGGAAGGAGTGGGACCGAGTAGCCAATTCACCAAGGAGTGTACAGCCATGATTTCCACCCTACCTAACCAAGTTGAGTTCAAAGACAAGATTCCAGTACATCTTGAGAACCCCGGTGAATTCGTTATCCCCTGCTCGATTTATGGGGAGAGTTTCGATGAAGCGCTATGCGATTTGGGGTCATCAGTCAGTGTGATGCCCTATGCATATTTTCTGAAGATGGGACTGAGCAGGCTCCAACCAGGGAATCTCGGTATTCGTATGGGGGATGACTCAGTAAAGGAGCCCGTTGGCCTGCTACCACACGTTCCTGTGATGATTGAAGATTTCGTGATACCCACGGACTTCATCATACTGGACACAGGACCGAATCCCCAGAATGCTATCATTCTGAGAAGGCCTTTTCTAGCAACTGCAGGGGTGTGCATAGAAGTGAAGGCACACGGAATCTCCCTGGAGGTAGACGGGGAGATCATTCTTTTCAGCCTTTCGGAGCACATAGCTTCCTACTTTGACGGCTTCACGATTAGCAGATTGAAGCCGGAACCTCCAAACATGGATCCCGAGATGGATGAATGGAGGTTCACTGAACCACCGGAATTGAGTTGATAGAAGAGTGCAGTCGAGCTAAACGACCTTAAACAAAGTGCTTCTTGGGAGGCAACCCAAGTTTAGTTGTAGATTTCCCTTTTCTATTGCATTGCATACATGTGTTAGATTTTAGTTTTTATTTCCATCACATTTAGAGTTAGGAGTAGAAAAAAAATTTGCTAGGAGAAAATGAAACCCATATTATGTTGGGATGTATACTGAAAGTCTATCTTTTGTATGAACATCTTTATTTTGAAATAAGAATCACAAGATCATTGTTTGCATATTTATGGTTATGCATATTGTCTAATACATTACATTGTAGATAACATGGTGTGTGGTATCACACGGGAGATCATGTTATCAGTGCCTTGTAAAGTATAAGTAAAGGCTCACAACTGAGATGGTTATGGACAAACCATTGAATAGTTGTAGTGTGATTTGGTATTGGTTTGTCTTGACCATAGAATTACACTAGTACACTTTGTGTGTATTGAGTAAGACCGACTTAGAGGTGATTCGATTTATTGCTGACTATATAATTGAATCGAACATCAGATATTATATTGTACATGCTCTTAATCCTGATATAATAATGGGCACATATACTTAGTATTCATTTCTTTGATTTACCAATGGGCGAGATTTATAGAGTAAATCGATAAGCTCGGTAAGTTGGAAAATGATATTACTTATATGGTGTGTCGTTGATTATAGGAGGAAACCATGTCCTATATATTAGGATGATGATGTCCCCTTGAGGAGCTCATAAGGTTCATCATGTAAACCCTGCAGGTGGACTTGGTCCGGCATGATGATAAGGTTGAGTGGTACTACTCATGGAGTTAGATGTTGATTAATTAATTGTCAGTAAATTAATTAATCGACGGACATTCGAGATCTTAAACACGGGGAGATATATGTACAAATAATATATAGAGCCCATATTAATTTATGGGGGTTGGTGAGGTAGATCAATGATAATCCTCTAGTGGAATGGATTATCATTAATGGATCGGACTTTATGTGGGCTTGATCCATTGGGTGGCCAAGATCCAACTCCTCCTCATGGTCCCTATTGTAGCCTATTAAAACCTCATGGAGCCTAGATCTGATGGTTGAAAATGAAACTCTAGATCCGACGGTGGAGATCAAATCTCTAGATCCAAAGGTGGAGATTAAATCTTTAGATCCGACGGTGGAGATTAAATCTCTAGATCCGACGGTTGAGATTAAATCTCTAGATTCAATGGTTGAGATTAAATCCCTAGATCCGATGGTGGAGATTAAAGGAAGCTTAAGCCTAATTCTATAAATATGGCTTAAGGGGTGGGCGGCAAGGATAATTGAAGAAGGGATTAGGGTTTGGGCGGCTAGGGGCTTGGAGGCTTGGGCGGCCACAAATTTGGAAGTTTTTTCCTTCTTCTTCCTTAGGTGGCCGGCGCCCATCCTCTCTTCTTCTCTCCTTGGCAGACGTCTAATCTCTTTAATCTCTTCCTTGGCCGGCGGCAAAGACTAAGGTCTCTTCCTTTGGAGCTCTTGGCCGGCGTCCATAACCTTCATCTCCTTTCCTTGGCCAGCGGCTACAACTAGGTCTCTTGACTTGGTGTCCGGTCCTAGATAGGGAAGAGTTTTGTTTTATTCTTCCTTTTGTTTGGAGAGAGCAAAGAAAGGAAGATTGGTAATCTAGGAGGCTTCGACTTTTGGAAGATCATCGCCCACACGACGTCCAAAAGAAGGAAGGACATACAATAGAAGATCGAGAGGTATAATGGTTGTTTATATTCTTTTTTATTATGTCTATAATTGGTTTTCAATTATATACATGTTGTATGTTTTGTTTTATGGCTAAATTAACTTGGACCCCGAATACAAATGCAAAAGCCGGCGATCCGTATATCGTCTATTCCGCGGCTAATCGTAGAATAGAGGTGGCCGGCTAGTATTTAATTTTTTTAATTAAGTACGACATTGTTTAGCCACTCATTTATTTTAGTTTACTTTCGATCTAGATTTCATGTACACTCCTTCGAGGAGTATAGGATCGATGAATGTAAATTAAAATAGTTATTCTCGGCTTGGATCTCTGGATGGCTTGTATATGGCGTAGGGAGGAGCGGACGAGATGGCGATACGACAGGAGGTATATTGGAGACAAAAGCCATAATAGTTGAAAAATATTTCTTTTTCATATTTATTGCTTATTGTTTGATATGCATGTCGTAGGCTAGAAAATTCCTCAATTTTAAATTACTAAGTGGGAGAGGGATATTTTTATAAATTTCCATGACCTCCATTACGATTTGACATGTGATGCAAACAAACTTGCGCATCGGCTCTGAGTGCCTTCCTCCACATCGGATGAGTTTGTTTGCAGATCACAAGGTTGAATATAGTTATAGGAAATTATTAAGGAGCGTGTGTACTTCCCCATTGAAAGGCACATAACCCGAAATAATTACCTTGGTACCGAGTAATGGTGAACACTTAGATGCAAATAGGAGTATCCTCCCCATCGGAGTCACTGGTTTTATTTATAGGGACAAAGAGGAATCAACTATTAATTTTATTTGTCAAAAAGTTAGGTTGACAAGATAGTAAAATTAATGGGTAAAACCTCCTCTTATAAATGTAGAATTCGTATACGTCTACACTATTGTGACATACGATATTCTCGGTGTTTTGAGGTGTTGGTTGGTTTTAAAATTTTATTGTTTGAGGAATCAATAATTTTTTGAAATCTAATGTTTTGATCTATGTGATTCTTAGGTTTTTTCAAAATGACTTTCAACCCGCTTGTTGTGATACTGAAAGAAAATAAACTTACTGGACCCAATTACGTTGATTGGAAGAGGAATCTTGACATTGTCTTGATTGCTGAGGAATACAAATATGTACTCCTCAAAGAGTGTCCTCCTAAGCCTGCGGATGATTCTGGAGAAAAGGAGAAGGAGAGTTATAAGAAGTGGATCAACGCCGATGAGATGGCGCGGTGTTACATTTTAGTATCTATGTCAAATGTACTGCAACATCAGCATCAAGTCATGCCCACTGCTTATGACATGATGCTCAATCTCAAAGAGCTTTTCAGACACCAGAATCGGGCTGCTAGGTAGGAAGCCATGAGGAACTTGATGACGATAACCATGATCGAGAGAACACCCGTGAGGGATAATGTTCTCAAGATGATGGCTCATTTGAATGAGCTGGAAGTCCTCGGAGCTGAGATCGATGGGGAAACCCAGGTCGATATCATTCTCCAGTCTCTACCTAGAAGTTTTGAGCAGTTTCGCCTGAACTACAACATGAACAAGAGGTTGTATTCATTGGCGGAGCTTGTGATAGAACTCCAGGTGGCAGAGGGGCTTTTTCGTCAGAGTGCTCAGGCGCAAGCCATGGTTGCCCAAAAGGTTTCTACTTCTAAGCCGAAAGGCAAGAAGAAGAAGAAATAAACTGGGGCAAAGGCGGCAGGAGGAACTCAGGGAGGAGTGAAGAAGCCGAAAGGCAAGTGCTTCACTTGCAAGTAGACTGGACACTGGAAGAAGGACTGCCCCAACCGAAAGCAGAACAAAGGTATATCTTTTGGTCTAGTCGTTGAAACATATTTAGCGGTGTTATCTACCAGCACCTGGTGTGTAGATACGAGAGCCACTGATCATGTCTACAATACTTTGCAGGGGTTTCAGGAAACCAGATAACTGGCTGAGGGGGAGATTACCATATACTTGGGTGATGCCACGAAGGTGGCGGCTGTTGTAGTGGGAGATGTGTATTTGTCTTTTGAGAGGAATAAAGTTTTGGTTCTTAAAAATTGCCTTTATGTACCTTTATTTAGAAAGAATTTGATTTCGGTTTCTAAATTGTTTATGGATGGATATTCTATTTCTTTTAATGATAGAGTTGTTATAAAAAGGAATAGTGAGATTATCTGTTCTGGTGCATTGATAGGAAATTTATATACACTTGAACTAAAAGCTCCCACGATGCAAATAGAAGTGAATAGCTCATCTTCTAATTCCAATAAGAGAAAAGAACCTTCGAAGATGAACCAAACATATCTTTGACATCTAAGGCTTGGTCATATTAACCTAAGTAGAATTCAAAGGTTGATAGCTGATGGACCTTTGAGTTCATTAGTAGTGGAAGACTTCCCAACCTGCGAGTCCTGCTTGGAAGGTAAAATGACCAAGAGGCCTTTCAAGGCCAAGGGGTATAGAGCCAAAGACGTGTTGGAATTGGTTCATTCTGATTTGTGTGGTCCTATGTCTATCCAGGCTAGAGGTGGTTTCGAGTATTTCGCCTCTTTCATAGACGATTATTCAAGATATGGATACATTTACTTGATGCACTGCAAGTCTGAATGCTTTGACAAGTTCAAAGAATTCAAGACTGATGTGGAGAAACATTAAGGTAAAAGTATCAAGACACTATGATCTGATCGTGGTGATGAGTACCTCTTGGGAGGGTTTAGGAATTACTTATCAGAGGCTGGGATTCAATCCCAATTGTCTACACCTGGCACACCCCAGTAGAATGGTGTAGCAGAGCGAAGGAATAGGACTCTTATGGAGATGGTTAGATCAATGATGAGTTATTCTGAGTTGCCAGATTCGTTCTGGGGATATGCTCTAGATACGACAGTGTATATTCTGAACTTGATTCCATCAAAATCAGTGTCTTCTACTCCCACAGAATTGTGGACTGGACGAAAGTCTAGTCTGAGACATATTCGGATTTGGGGGAGTCTAGCACATGTGTTGAAGGCAGATGTTGGTAAGTTGGAACCTCGTATAGAAGTGTGCATGTTCGTTGGCTATCCTAGAGGAACGAAAGGTGGTTTGTTTTATAGTCCTAGAGATCAGAGGGTGATCGTTAGTACGAATGCTAGATTTCTAGAGGAAGACTATGTGATGAACCACAAGCCCATGAGTAGGATTATTCTGGAGAAATTGAAAGGGGAAGTCACTACTTCAGTACCACCGGTACAAGAGGATATATCACAAGTCACTGCACCGCGTGTCACAGAGGATACACAGGTGATACCTCGTCGTAGTGGGAGGGTTGTGAGACAACCTGATAGATTCATGTTCTTGGGAGAATCTTCTGATTTGATCCCTGGCGAACATGAACCTGATCCCTGGACATATGACGAGGCAATCCAAGATAAAGATAAGGTATCTTGGCAAAGTGCAATGAATGCTGAGATTGAATCTATGGATTCAAATCAGGTTTGGGAGCTAGTAGAACCACCCAATGGTGTAAAAGCCATTGGATGCAAGTGGATCTACAAAAGAAAGAGAGTAATAGATGGGAAGGTTGAGACCTTCAAAGCAAGGCTTGTTGCGAAGGGGTATACTCAGAAAGAGTGTATCGATTATGAGGAGACTTTTTCACCGGTAGTCATGCTTAAGTCTATCCAGATTCTCTTATGCATTGCTGCTCATATGGATTATGAGATATGACAGATGGATGTCAAGACAACTTTCCTTAATGGAAGTCTTAAGGAAAACATCTATATGAAGCAACCAGAGGGATTCATTGAAAATTGCAAGGAGCATCTTGTGTGCAAACTTAATCGATCCATTTATGGATTGAAGCAAGCTTCGAGATCTTGGAACATCCGCTTTGATGAGGTAATCCAATCTTATGAATTCATTCAAAGTTCGAATGAGTCTTGTGTATACAAGAGATGTGATGGAAACGTAGTGGTATTTCTTGTACTATACGTAGATGACATTTTGTTAATTGACAACAATGTCAAGGTGTTATCGGATGTAAGGGTATGGTTGTCCAAACAGTTTGATATGAAGGACTTGGGAGAAGTGGGTTATAAGGGATCACAAGAAAAGGATGTTGTGCTTATCTCAATCTTCATACATAAACACAATTATGGATCGTTTTAGCATGCAAAACTCCAAGAAAGGTTTTCTACCTTTCAGGAATGGAGTTTCTTTATCTAAGGAGATGTGTCCTAGAACATCTGAGGAGATAGAGGAGATGAAGGCAGTTTCTTATACTTCGGCAGTAGGAAGCCTCATGTATGCGATGCTATGTACGAGACCAGATATCTGCTTTGCTATGGGCATGGTCAACAGATATCAGAGTAATCCAGGACAGGGACATTGGACTGCGGTAAAGCATATATTAAAGTACCTGAGAAGGACTAGGGATTATATGTTGTAGGAGATCGATTGGACGCTAGAGGGGGGTGAATAGTGCGTGCTCGTATATCGATGGAAATCGTTCACGTTTTCTTGCTACAATTCTTGTTAGTACGCAGCGGAATAAACAATAATGAAAATACAACAAGAACACAAGCACTACACAATCATGTAACGTGGTTCGGAATCGAATGGTTCCTACTCCACGGATCGAGCTCTAAAGAGCTCTAGCGATGCCACAAACACCACTAAGCAATAAACTCCTTCTCGACAACAAGTCGGAGGTGGAGAAACCTCGTACAATGAATTACAACAGTAATACAAAGAAAATACAAGCAACTACACTAAAATGCAAGTAAAGAAAACTTTACACCGAGCTTTTGAATGCTTGCTTGCTAGGTTGATCGAGTAGCACTTGGAGACCCTGAATTACAGCAGCAACTCGCCCCAAATCACCTCAAAGAACCATGCCTTTTTCCTCCATCACAAGTTCCTTATAAAGCTTCAACCTGTGCTGGAAAAAGTCGATCAGTCAACTGGTCGGGATCATCAGTCAACTGATGCCACTGTTGTCGTGAGACAACGGCTAGATCCACGCTGGATAAGTCCAACGGATCCATCATCAGTCGACTGATCATACCCATCAGTCGACTGATGGAGCCTTCACTCGACGAAAGTCAGTCGACTCCATTCTCGTGCTCGATTTCACGAGCATCGATCGGCCGATCGATCACAAGATCGATCACGATCGGTGCTCCAAAGTCAAACCCTAGTTGACTCAGGCCAGTCGACTGCCACATGACACCAGTCGACTGGCCACCTCAAACATGAGGTTTTAGCCCAAGTATGGTTCCCCCATACTTGCTAGACCACTTTTAGCCTAGACCTAAGCCTTCTAGCCACCTCCATCAGCCTCACGCCTCTCGGATCCCTCCAAGTCATCCATGACTTGTTCATCCATTGCACTAGCCTTCAGGTGCTTCCATCGGCTATGTCATGCTAACGGTGTCTACACCGCCAAGGCACATTAGACTTACGTCGCCAAGACTCCGCTTGGACATTACGCCGCCAACCATTGGACTTATGCTGTCAAGACTTCACCCTTGGACTTTACACTGCCAATATCAAACCCCTTGGACTTCTCAAATGCCAAGCCTCAAGCTTGGACTTTCCCTTGTCAACCCATGTTGGACTTTCCATGCCAAGTACTCAAGACTTGGACTTTACCTTGCCAAGACCCATGCTTGAACTTTACATTGCCAAGACCCATGCTTGGACTTTCCCAAATGTCAAGTGTCCCACTTGGACTTTCCATGCCAAATACCATGCTTGGACTCGAAGTCTCCTCATGCTTGGTCTTTACATTGGAAGACCCATCTTGGACTTTCCAAATCAAGTGTCACTTGGATTTGTCGACAATTACATATGTTTTTGTCGAACATCAAAACATCTCTTGAGTCGACTCGAGTCAGTGTGTCGTGACTGGGCGATTGCACCAACAATCTCCCCCTTTTTGATGTTTGACAAAAACTAAACAAACCATTTGAGTTAGACCACTAACTCAAATCCCTTACCAATTATTCCAAATTGGTTTTAACTTTCTCCCCCTTTTTGACATACATCAAAAAGGTTATCTCTCCAAGGAGGTCAATGTCTCATGTCCCAATGAGATCTTACAATCTCCCCCTTGATCCAAAAATACCTAGGATGCCTACCATCTTCCTAATGATAAGTCTCATATCACTCAAGAGAGGCAATCCTATCCACTCTTCCAATTTCCAAATTGGGTCTCTCAAAATCCCATCAATTTTCCCAATTGATGTTCTTCTCCCAATAACTTCTCCCCTTTAAGAAGAGAAAAACACATCCATCATCCCATGATGGATACCTCCCCCTAAAGGCTTGCTCTCCCTTGACCATTGCACCAACAATGTCCTTGGGAAGTCCCTAAGCCAATAGGAACTCTAAACCATCAAAATTAAGGCTCAAAGTTCAAACATGAACTCTTCCACCCTTAAATTTGATACTTTGACCAAACACCTCTCCAAATCCATATCCAATGGATTTTCACCCTTTATAATGTTTCCCAAAGCATATCCTAGGGTTAGGAGTGGTTAGGGACCTTAACCTCAGCTGAACACGGGCTAAACAAATCTAGTTTTCTCGAAATCAGCATTGGCAGTCGATTCCATCAGCTACCCGATCACATCACATCAATCGATCACACTCAGATCGTGATCAAATTTCCGAATTTCAGTTATCAGAGTCGAATTTTAGAAAATCATAAGTAATTCTACGTATATCGAAAAATCACGAAATTTGATACGTATATTACTCATGGTCAATACAATGGGTGAAAAATATTTGAAAATTATTTTACCCATAAAATACTGAAATTGATACAAAATTCAAAAGTGAAGAAAACTTCTAAGTTTTGGCTCACTTTGTATCAATCTTATCAATGGTGATTGCTATCAAAAGATAGACTTTACCAAGGTTTTTCAAAATGATTTTAAAATATTTTCAAAACCTTATTTTGGATCATATTCCTTGGGCTCAATGTACATGACTTGTACACAAACTTTCCCAATGATCCACAAATGAAATAAGATGAGTTTTAGTTCAACTAGATGCAAAGACTATGTACCTTGAACTCAACTCATATCCTAGCATCTCACATGTATCTAGGGTGTATAAAATACACATACATGTCAATTTAATGTGAGATGTGGGTTTTGGTTCATTTAATCTAGGGTTTCATGCATTTTTCTAAGACAACCCTACTTGATTCCCTTATAAATTGGACTTCAAGTCATGTCAATTGTCCTTAACTCAATTTTAATCAAATGCATGAATGATTATGGCATTAATGATGATATAAATAAGTATATGCTCATAATCATGATGTCATGGCATAATATGAAATCTAAAAACACATGACATTAATCCTTAATCCTAAAACATGATCATGACATATAAATGATAGAAATAAATATGATGTCATGGCATGTTATATGACAAACAAAGCATGACATATAAAATGTATAGGTATAATAATACCTAAATTTTAATATTAATTATCATTTGATATAATTAAGTATATTTTGCCATAATATTACTTTTCTCCCTAGTGTGCTAAAAACCCAAAATGACACACTATGACTCTAAACCCTAAGTTGTGTCAATTTGATTGATTTATTAAACTTCATAATTAATATTGGCACATCCTAAAAACCTTTAGGATTCAAATCAAACCACATTCCCAAGGTAACCATAACCTTTTAAAATGACCTAAAGTGCCACCTTTACCATGGTTAGGTTAACTACCCTTCCATTTAAAGTTGGCACACCCTAACCCATTTAGCGTGAATCTATCACGCTCTTAGGAACCCAAAATCTATTTGAGCTCCTAGGGTTTACTAAGTATTCCTTAGGGATGACCTCCCTAGATACCCTTCTAATGACCCTCCTAGGCTTAGAAGCCTTGATCATTTTGGTCTTGTCATGGTTAACTCTAGGGGTGACTCCCCTTGTAACCTTCTTAGTGGCTTCCCTAGGTTTCCTTGAAGCCCTAGCCACTAGGCACACACCTTGGTCAATCTTAGGGATGACTTCCCTATTGACCTTGGTCTTCCTAGACCTAGATTTAGTTCCATAGTCAAATGGAACACTATGATAGGTCTTTTTGGGCTTAGGCTTACCCTTGAATGGTTCTTGATTTCTAGGTCTTTGACTTTGACTCCTAGACCTAGATTTTTGATCACTTGACCCTTGAAATTGATTTTACATAATCCTAAGGGTCTTCTCTAATTTTTCAAGTCTTGATCTCAAGACTTGATTTTCCAACTCTAATTGCCCAATTGATTTTTGATTAAGTTTTTGGGCATTACCATTTTCTTTAGGCATATGTCTACCCTTCTTAGGGTTAATGCCTAAGTGGTTTTCTATTTTCCTAATGCTTTCCTTAGGAAGAGTTTTTCTAGGGACATTAGTCTCAAATTTCTCCTTTCTTGAAAAATTGACCCTCTTAGCACCTAAACAATATTCCTTATTTCTAGCATGCTCTTTATGATAAATAGCAAGATTGCTAAAATTATTTCTAGCATGATTTTTGACATTTTTTGAATAAGGAGCTTTATTTAAAAATACCTTAGGGTTAACTTTGGAAGCTCCCCCTACTTGTGGTGCTCCTTTTTGCCCCTTCTTTTCCCCCTTTAGGCATTGATTCCGGTAGTGTCCCGGTTGCGGGCATTTTAAGCAAATGACTTGCTCCTTTCTTTTCTTGGCGGGAACACCGGCTTCATTGACTTTTGGCACCGGTGGACTCTTCTTGATTCTTTTAGGACATTTACTCTTATAATGTCCTACCTCCTTACACTCAAAACAAATTATATGATTTTTATTTAAACCTAAATTGCTTGAGTTACCTAGGGTATTTGTGGTGGTAGGTGTCGGAGTTGGAGCTTCTCCATCTTGACCGAATATGTAAGCTTCTTCTTGTTGCTCTGGAGTGGAAATTCTTTCCTTCCCCTCAATCCTAGAGGTGGAGGTTCCTTCTACTTCTTCCACCTCCTCTTCCACCGATTCGGAAGTTGACTCCTCTTCAACTTCCGACTCCTCACTTGCTCGTGAGGATGATGAACTCTCTTCATCTTCGGTCTCCTCCTCTTGAGCTGATGAGCACTCCTCTTCTTGGACCGGTGATGGGTTTTCATAATGTTTCGCCAATTTGCTCCAAAGCTCCTTGGCGTCTTTACAATCTTCTATCTTGATCAAAATGTCATTAGGGATTACATTAAGCAAAATACCCATTACCTTATTATTGATATTATAATATCATAGTTGGTCTTGGCTCCAATTCTTCTTCTTAATTTTTCTTCCTTCGTCATCTTTTGGAGTGTCAAAGCCTACTAAGACACTAATCCAATTGTCAAAGTCACACATTAAAAAGTGCATCATTCTACCTTTCCAATACATGAAATCTTCGCGGTCGAAGGACGGTGGAATGTTGACGTCGTCACCCAATCTTTCTTGGAAATCCATCTTCTTCCTCTAGCGTGCTCCCTCAGTTGTTAAACTTTAAAGAGCGGCCTCGCTCTAATACCACTTGTAGGGGATCGATTTGATGCTAGAGGGGGGGTGAATAGCGTGTGCTTGTATATCGATGAAAATTGTTCGCGTTTGCTTGCTACAATTCTTGTTAGTATGCAGCGGAATAAACAATAATAAAAATACAACAAGAACACAAGCACTACATAATCATGTAACGTGGTTCGGAATCGAATGATTCCTACTCCACGGATCGAGCTCTAAAGAGCTCTAGCGATGCCACAAACACCACTAAGCAATAAACTCCTTCTCAACAACAAGTTGGAGGTGGAGAAACCTCGTACAATGAATTACAACAGTAATACAAAGAAAATACAAGCAACTACACTAAAATGCAAGTAAAGAAAACTTTACACCGAGCTTTTGAATGCTTGCTTGCTAGGTTGATCGAGTAGCACTTGGAGACCCTGAATTGCAGCAGCAACTCGCCCCAAATCACCTCAAAGAACCATGCCTTTTTTCTCCATCACGAGCTCCTTATAAAGCTTCAACCTGTGCTAAAAAAGTCAATCAATCGACTGGTCGGGACCATCAGTCGACTGATGCCACTGTTGTCGTGAGACAACGGCTAGATCCACGCTGGATAAGTCCAACGAATCCATCATCAGTCGACTGATCATACCCATTAGTCGACTAATGGAGCCTTCACTCGACCATTCGAGTGTCAACTCCATTCTGTGCCCGATTTCACGAGCACCAGTCGACTGATCACAAGATCAGTCGACTGCTCAGCCAATCAGTCGACTGCCCTCCTATGGCAGTCGACTGCTAGAGCAATTCCCGCAGTCAAACCCTAGTTGACTCAGGCCAGTCGACTGCCACATGGCACCAGTCGACTGACACACCTCAAACATGAGGTTTTAGCCCAAGTATGGTTCCCCCATACTTGCTAGACCACCCTTAGCCTAGACCTAAGCCTTCTAGCCACCTCCATCAGTCTCACGCCTCTCGGATCCCTCCAAGTCATCCATGACTTGTTCATCTATCGCACTAGCCTTCTGGTGCTTCCATCGGTTATGTCATGCTAATGGTGTCTACACCGCCAAGGCACATTGGACTTACGTCGCCAAGACTCTGCTTGGACTTTACGTCGCCAACCATTGGACTTATGCTGCCAAGACTTCACCCTTGGACTTTACGCCGCCAATATCAAACCCCTTGGACTTCTCAAATGCCAAGCCTCAAGCTTGGACTTTTCCTTACCAACTCATGTTGGACTTTCCATGCCAAGTACTCAAGACTTGGACTTTACCTTGCCAAGACCCATGCTTGGACTTTACATTGCCAAGACCCATACTTGGACTTTCCCAAATGCCAAGTGTCCCACTTGGACTTTCCATGACAATTACATATGTTTTTGTCTAACATCAAAACATCTCTCGACCCAAGCTCGAGTCCGGTCAATCGTGACCTGGGCCGATTGCACCAATATATGCTAGTTTACCAGGCAGACCAATTACTCCCTGTGGGTTATACAGATTCTGACTTCCAATCAGATAGGGATAATAGTAAGTCTATCTCAGGTTTTGTGTTTACTTTGGGAGGTGGAGCCATTGTATGGAGGAGTGTTAAGCAGAAATGCGTGGCAGACTTCACCATAGAAGCTGAGTATGTGGCAGCCTCTGAGGCAGCCAAAGAAGCTATGTGGCTCAGGAACTTCTTGATGGACTTGGATGTGATTCCTGGTTTGTCCAGAACTATCACAATTTATTATGATAATAGTGGTGCAGTTGCAAACTCGAAGGAACCATGAGCCCATAAAGCAAGTAAACACATAGAGCGCAAGTACCACCTGATACGAGAAATCGTAAAGAGAGGAGAAGTTGTTGTGGCCAAGATTGCATCGGAAGATAACCTGACAAATCCTTTTACTAAGGCCCTTCCAGCGAGAGCTTTTGATAGGCATGTGGAGGGAATGGGAATCAGATGTATGGCAGTTCGAGGACAGCATAATCTTTTAGTATAAGTGGGAGATTATTGGGATGTATACTGAAAAGTCTATCTTTTGTATGAACATCTTTATTTTGAAATAAGAATCACATGATCATTGTTTGCATATTTATGGTTATGCATATCGTCTAATACATTACATTGTAGATAATATGGTGTGTGATATCACACGGGAGATCATGTTATCAGTGCCTTGTAAAGTATAAGTAAAGGCTCACAACCGAGATGGTTATGGACAAACCATTGGAATGGTTGTAGTGTGATTCGGTATTGGTTTGTCTTGACCATAGAACTACACTAGTATACTTTGTGTGTATTTAGCAGGACCGACTTAGAGGTGATTTGATTTATTGCTGACTACATAATCGAATAGGACCTCAGATATTATATTGTACATGCTCTTAATCCTGATATAATAACGGGCACATATACTTAGTATTTATTTCTTTGATTTACCAATGGGCGAGATTTATAGAGTAAATCGATAGGCTCGGTAAGTTGGAAAATGATATTATTTATATGGTGTGCCGTTGATTATAGGAGGAAACCGTGTCCTATATATTAGGATGATGATGTCCCCTTGAGGAGCTCATAAGGTTCATCATGTAAACCCTGTAGGTGGACTTGGTCCAGCATGATGATAAGGTTGAGTGGTAATACACATGGAGTTAGATGTTGATTAATTAATTGTCAATAAATTAATTAATCGACAGACATTCAAGATCTTAAACACGGGGAGATATATGTACAAATAATATATAGAGCCCATATTAATTTATGGGGGTTGGTGAGGTAGATCAATGATAATCCTCTAGTGTAATGGATTATCATTAATGGATCGGACTTTATGTGGGCTTGATCCATTGGGTGGCCAAGATCCAACTCCTCCTCATGGTCCCTATTGTAGCCTATTAAAACCTCATGGAGCCTAGATCTGATGGTTGAAAATGAAACTCTAGATCCGACGGTGGAGATCAAATCTCTAGATCCAAAGGTGGAGATTAAATCTCTAGATCCGACGGTTGAGATTAAATCTCTAGATCCGATGGTTGAGATTAAATCCCTAGATCCGACGGTAAATATTAAAGAAGGCTTAAGCCTAACTCTATAAATATGACTTAAGGGGTGGGCGGCAAGGATAATTGAAGAAGGGATTAGGGTTTGGGCGGCTAGGGGCTTGGAGGCTTGGGCGGCCACAAATTTGGAAGTTTTTTCCTTCTTCTTTCTTAGGTGGTTGGCGCCCATCCTCTCTTCTTCTCTCCTTGCCCGGCGTCCAATCTCTTTAATCTCTTCTTTGGCCGGCGGCAAAGGCTAAGGTCTCTTCCTTTGGAGCTCTTGGCCAGCATCCATAACCTTCATCTCCTTTCCTTGGCCGACGGCTACAACTAGGTCTCTTGACTTGGTGGTCGGTCCTAGATAGGGAAGAGTTTTGTTTTATTCTTCCTTTTATTTGGAGATAGCAAAGAAAGGAAGATTGGTGATCTAGGAGGCTTCAGTTTTTGGAAGATCGTTGCCCACATGATGTCCAAAAGGAGGAAGGACATACAATAGAAGATCGAGAGGTATAATGGTTGTTTATATTCTTTTGTATTATGTCTATAATTGGTTTTCAATTATATACATGTTGTATGTTTTGTTTTATGGCTAAATTAACTTGGACCCCGAATACAAACGCAAAAGTCGGCGATCCGTACATCATCTATTCCGCGGCTAATCGTAGAATAGAGGTTGGTTGCTTGAACAACAAGTTTATTCAAGTGACTACTCTAATCAAATAACACGATGATGAAACGGTAGCTTGGGTAATCCCTCCTTGTCAAGGATAATTTTTTTTTATCCGGGGACGTAGAAGGGATCACCATGAACAAGCGACCGAGTTGAAGTGGGAAGCAAAGTTTCCTACCTTCATATTAGTATACATGGCGAAGTGTGTGAACAAATTCGGGTCATGGTGCATAAATGGGCGAAAAATGGGGACACACGACCTGGCCATATGTTTTCCCATGGCCGTGCCCACTTGACCAGAGGCGCACATGGCCTGGCCGTGTGTTTTCACACGGTCGTTGTGCGCGAGGTTAAAAGGGGTGAGCCGTGTGTTTTCACCTTATTTGCGTCGTGTGCTTCAAAAGTTCTTTCCCTAGCCGTGTGATTTCGCTTTCTCCCCTTCCTCTAGGAGCATTTTCAACCTCTTTAGAAGCAAAAAGGAGCAAGGATGAGGAAGACCAAGACCGTAGCATCCCGATCCGGTGCCTCGGAGCGACGAACAAGAAGAGTCGACGCTCCTCAAGCTCTGGAAGAGGGTAACGCCCTGCCCCCTCTACTTTTTCGCAATAATGAGCATAGAGATAGGTTCAATATGCTCTCTACTCGTAAACTTACTGCTACTAGGTACTTAGTGTTAGGGCAATCTCTTGCCATGATAAGGTTTTGATGTGTGTGGAAAAGGATTTAAGTTAGGTTATTATTGTGATTTGATATGTGCGTTGGAGTTCTGCAGGACTTAGTAATTCGCACATGGAGCTTTGGCAGGTTCACCACTCACAACCTCGTGCTTGAGTCGGAGGAGCATTACAGAGTCGTGTGCTTGATGCTGCCGAGGGACCGCCGGACAAGATGACTTGAAGCGAAGCCAAGGAAGCAGACTTCGGAGGCAAGAGATGCGAAGGAGCATTGCAGAGCCGTGCGCCTAATGCTGCTGAGGGACGTGGTCATGAACGAAGAGAGCTTCGGCGAGAGACTTCGAGTGAGATGAGAGAATGAGTGAATTGTAAGTAGCTCATTAGGTGAACTTGGCCGAATGGCTGAGTGTCGGAGGCTCGACCGCAAGGGTTAAGGTTTACCCGACCGCCGAAAGCTCAAACGAATGTTAAGTTTGAGTTTCACACGGCACCAGTCGACTTCCATGAAATGGCAATCGATTGCTCTGAGTCGAACGGGTTCGACTGGTATCTGACTAATGAATTTATGCCCGGTGATCGCCATAAGAAGTAGCGCACGCTCCTCGTAGCCGATCGGGCGGCCGACTAGAGGCGATCGATGGTTACATCACGATCGCAAGGGTTCCGTTGGACTACAATGGTCGGAATCCGACGTGTTCGGAGACCGTTGTAGTGGCGGCAGTCGACTGCCAAGGGCAGTAGTCGACTGGTGGTGGCCAACGGGAAGAAATCAGCCCTCTCTATAAAAAGAGAGGGTGTGGGCTTTTGGATGACTAATGCTTATATTCCAAACCATCATCCAAGTGCTCTACAAGTGATAAACTCCTTCTTCTAGTTCTCTTTCACATCAATTGTAAAAGAAGGAGTGTTCTTGAGTTGTAAGGGTTACCTCTACCTAGCTTGGTGCAAAGGAGAGACCAATAGTGGATTGGTTGCGGAGTGATTCACCGAGGACGAATCGGGAATCGTGGATTAGCGACATAGCCATGAACCACGTTATATTAACTTGTTAGCATTGTTTTTATCTTTGCATTGTTTATTTGCTTGTCTTGTTTGTTTCCGTTGTGCTAATTAGTTTTGTAGACAAGTGAATTACGTCATCGAACGAAAGAGGGCTATTCACCCCCCTCTAGTCGGCCAACACTTCACTTCATCGATCCTACAAGTGGTATCAGAGCCGAGGAAAGCTTGTTGAGGACTAACCGCCACAACAAGCACATTCAAGAATGGCCGCCTCCAACATTCACCCACCAAAATTTGAAGGCGAATTCTCTTGGTGGAAAAAGAGAATGGAGGTATTTTTTGAAACCAATTTCGAAATTCTTTTAATTATGGAAAACGATTTCGAATTGCCTAGGGATGAAGAAGGGGAGCCATTGGAGAAATCATGGTGGAGCAAGAGGCAAAGGGAAGAATACTTGGCAAATTCAAAGGTCAAGCACCACCTGTACAATGTACTCCCCCAACAAGAAGTGAATAGGATAGGGGAATGCTCTAGTGCCAAGGAGATGTGGGAGAAGCTAGTAGAGCTTCATGAAGGTACCTCGGAGGCCAAGCTTGCAAGAAGAGACCTCCTCCGCTCCCAACTATCAAACATCAAATTAGAAAAGAGAGAAAAGGTAACCTCACTACACTCTAGATTTAAAGAGATAATAACCGGTTTATCTAGTGTAGGTGAGAAGCTTTCAAATAGGGACATGCTCATGAAGGCTATAGATGTCTTTCCTCGGTCCTCAAGATGGAGCTCTATGGTGGACTCATTCTACGTCTCCAAGAACCTAGAAGTTAGCACCTTGGAGGAATTTTTCTCAACAATGGAGCTCCACGAAACAAGGCTTGAAGGAATAGTAGAAGATTCTAGAATTCAACCTTCAAGGGGAGTAGCCTTGATGGCCCACAAAGGGAAGAAGAAGATGGAGACTCCCTCCTCCTCCGACGAAGTTTCCTCCTCCTCCTCCATGGATAGCACGGAAGAAGCCTATATGGTAAGGAGGGTAAGGCGTGCATTAAAATGTTTTAAATTCAATAACTCTAATGATAGGAGAAGAAGGCCAAGGGGGAAGGTGATTTGTTATAATTGCCAAGGAGAGGGACACATAAGGGACAATTGTCCCCTCCTAAACAAGAGTAAAGAGGAGAAGAGAAAGAAGGAAGAAAAGAAGAAGAAGGGGAGCAAGAAGAAAAAGGAAGAAGAGAAGAAGGCCAAAGAAAAAGGGAAGGCCAAGGCATTAAAAGCAAGGACATGGGATGACCCCTCTTCCTCATCTTCATCATCATCGGAAGAGGAAAATGTCTTTGTCACAAATTTGGCATTAATGGCTTTTGACGACCTAGACTCATCCTCCTCCGAAAATGAAGGATCAAGCACAAGTGAGGAGAGCTCTAGTGAAGGGGGAGCTTCTTCACCATCCTCATCCGAAGAAGAAGAAGATATGGAGACTATGACAACGAACCTCTCACCAAGTAAAATAGTTTCCATGATTTTTAGTCTTACTAAGGATCTATTTAGAGGTAAAAAGAAAAATAAGAGCATGCTAGATCAAATTAAAGACTTGGAAGAAAAACTAGAAAAAACATGCTTAAATGTAAATGATAATATTTCTTCTAGCTTAAATGATGCATGCTCACATGAATATATGACATTCAATGTTAGTGATGCATGTATGGATGAAAATAGGGTCCTAAGGGAAAAGGTAGATCATTTGACCAAGGCCCTAGAAAAGTTTACAATTGGCTTAAATACATTGAACATGATAATTGGGAGCCAAAGAGCTAGTTTCAACAAGAAAGGCTTAGGATATAAGGAAAAGAAAAATGAAAAGGCCTATAAATGCTTAATTGCTAGGGGTCAAGACAAAAAGAAGGTAATAGCTAGAAAATGGATCCCTAAGGAGTATTTAGTGAACCTCATAGGAAAGAACTTATTTTGGGTTCCTAAATCCATCCTAAAGGGTTAGGAAAACCCTAGGATAGTCAACCATAAGGATTTCACCTATATCATATTTTTGGTT
Source organism: Wurfbainia villosa (assembly GCA_025175895.1). Lineage (NCBI taxonomy): Eukaryota > Viridiplantae > Streptophyta > Magnoliopsida > Zingiberales > Zingiberaceae > Wurfbainia > Wurfbainia villosa. The sequence continues at coordinate 101,059,312 of CM046000.1, read as the reverse complement.
GACTTAGGATGACGGTACAATATTTTTGAAATAGTGTTAGGTGATGATAATGCACCTATAAATAGATAAATCATGCTTTAGGTGATATTTGCTTTATTATCATCATGTAATACCTAATGCATGATCACAATTTGATGAATACATGTGTTTCATGGTCATAATGTAAAATTAATTCATATATGTCTTTATGATCATGTTGGATGTTAGAATGATACTTAACCATGGGTAGAAATGTATGAAATTAATGGTTAAGTGAATACAAATACCTTTAGGATGCATCTCACACTCACCATAGACTATCTTGATTGAAAACATAGCATGGGTGAGATGATAGGACGATACTAATGGTCCACTAATGCCTATGACATTTAGATGGTCATTTAAAGTATCAAATAGTAATAATAGACCAATCATGGGGAAGACTTATGTTTAATTCATAGACATATTGTCCAAAGATCATGGTTGGATATTTCATATGTTTTCAAAACAATTTCTTACTTTAAAATCTGTGTGTTCATGTTTTGAAACAATCCAAAGCAAAACTAGGTGTTAAAATGGATACAAAATGGATCAAAACACTAGTTGTTTTTAAAGTTTTTGAATTTTTGGAAAATACTTGAAAATATAATGTTTTTTCATGGAAAACTATTTTTCATTGATAAAGAACCCTAAAAGAAATGTGTTCCCCAAATTTTAGTATTTTTCAAATTTTCTGGAATTTATAGTGAATTTCTGAAATTCATCCAGAAAATTAGAAAATCTGGTTTCTTTGTGCCAGTCGACTGCCATACTGATAGCAGTCGACTGATGGACTGTGAACAAGCACAGTAAACTAATTTTATCAGGTTTTTGAGTGATTTTGATTTTTGTTTCTCTCTAAACTTGATGCCATGATATATAAACTTTGCTTAATCTTTTTGATGGTGTCAAAGGGGAAGAAAGATGTATGTTTAAGTAAGGGGGAATATATTTAGGGGGAGTTTCATGTATTAAGGGGGAGAGTTGCTAATCATGTTATTTACATGCTTTCTTTCCTTAATATTTTATCTAACTTAAACGGATTTCCACACATCAAAAAGGGGGAGATTGTTATAGCAATCTCTTGTCATGATAAGGTTTTGATGTGTGTGGCAAAGGGTTTAAGTAAGGTTATTATTGTGATTTGATATGTGCATTGGAGTCTTGTAGGACTTAGTAATTCACACATGAAGCTTTGGCGGGTTCACCACTCACAACCTCGTGCTTGAGTCGGAGAAGGAGCATTGCAGAGTCGTGCGCTTGATGCTGCCGAGGGATCGCCGGACAAGATGACTTAAAGCGAAGCCAAGGAAGCAGACTTCGAAGGTAAGAGATGCGAAGGACATGGCCGCGAACGAAGAGAGCTTCGGCAAGAGACTTCGAGCAAGATGAGAGAATGAGTGAATTGTAAGTAGCTCATTAGGTGAACTTGGTCGAATGGCTGAGTGTCGGAGGCTTGACCGCAAGGGTGGAGGTTTACCCGACCGCCGAAAGCTCAAATGAATGTTAAGTTTGAGTTTCACACGACACCAGTCGACTGCCATGAAATGACAGTCAACTGCTCTGAGTGAACGGGTTCGACTGGTATCCGACTTATGGGTTTATGCCTGATCGCCGTAAGAAGTCGCGGCATAACCTCTCGTAGCCGATCGGGCGTCAACTACGAGGCAAAGAGCCGACTAATGGTTACATCGCGATCGCCAAGGGTTCCGCTGACTACAACGATCGGGATCCGACGCGTGTTCGAGGCCGCTAGGCGGGCAATGACCGCCAAGGGCAACAATGATCGTGTGGCGGCCAACGGAAAGAAATTAGCCCTCTCTATAAAAAGAGAGGGTGTGAGCTTTTGGATGGCTAATGCTTATATTCCAAACCATTATCCAAGTGCTCTACAAGTGATAAACTCCTTCTTCTAGTTCTCTTTCACATCAATTGTAAAAGAAGGAGTGTTCTTGAGTTGTAAGGGTTACCTCCACCTAGCTTGGTGCAAAGGAGAGACCAATAGTGGATTGGTTGCGGAGTGATTCACTGAGGACAAATCGGGAACTGTGGATTAGCGGTGTAGCCATGAACCACGTTATATTATCTTGTTAGCATTGTTTTTATCTTTGCATTGTTTATTTGCTTGTCTTGTTTGTTTCCGTTGCGCTAATTAGTTTTGTAGACAAGCGAATTACGTCATCGAACGAAAGAGGGCTATTCACCCCCCTCTAGTCGGCCAACACTTCACTTCATCGATCCTACACTTAGATGAGGATTTGCTAGCATCTTTAGAGTTGTTAAGTGATATGCAAACCCTATTTGCAAAAATGGGGTGGGAAGAGATTATGGGAATAAGACACCTAACCTACCCTAGGATAGTTTTGGAATTTTTGAGTTTTTTAGAGGCGAAAGTTTTAACGGGTAGAGAGAGCGAGGAGGGTAGGATAACTTTTAGACTTTTTAATATTGAGCATGAGTGGACCCTTCACCAATGGAACTCATACTTTGGCTTGCCAAGTGGGGGAGAGAGAAGAATCCCTAATGGGTACAACTATCGTTTGATTTGGACTGAGTTGACAGGGGAGCACGTTTATGACCCTTTTAGGGCCAAAGCGTCGCGCCTCCAAAACCCCGTCTTTCGATACCTTCACCGTGTCATGGTCAGCACTATATTTGGTCATGGGGAGAGTGACGGTGTAGTGAGAGCCAGTGAGCTGCTTTGCTTATGAGATATGCTACAAGAAAGGAGTAGCATCGATGTTGGGTCCCACTTCATCAGACACTTAGTGAAGATGGGCAAAGCAGCATGCGGAGAGATCAATGTGGGAGGCCTACTTACCCACATTTGCTATAGGATGGGGTATGATTACACATCATTGGAGAGTATAGAGGGGAGCCCTAGGATCGACCTAGGAGAATGCATGGCCATGAAAATGATTGTAAGAGAAGGAGACTCCTTATGCTTTATAAGGAAAAATCTTACGACCCTTAGGCTCCCCGACCCGGATCGTACCACCATCGCTATACGCGCCAATTGGCGCTTGAATTTGATAGTGGAGTCCCCTCCACATGAGGGACCATCCGCATCAGCACCCATCTCTCCACCTTTGTATCACTCTCCCTCCAATCCACACATGCATAGGAGCCCACCTAGTCCACACCGACATGAGCCTACACCTGCACCACCATCTTTTTCTACTTTTGAGTAGGATGCAGGTATATCGGCATATGATTTCTCGGAGTTCCGATCGCGCCTTGACGACATTTACACTGAGCAGTAAATGCAGAGGCAGCGATGGGAGGAGCAGAGGGCCTACCAGTAGGCGGAGTTCTAGGGATTCCGAGAGCATTTCCAGCGGGCAGAGGAGTTCTACGATGAGACCTGCATATACTTCCAAGAGGAGGCTGTTCATCGCCAGGGTGAGGCAGCTTACCGCAGGGAGATGCGGTAGCATATGCACACCCAGCAGTCACAGTGGGCTAGGGAGGAGAAGCACCGAGCAGCCGCTGCATCCACCAGCTCTCAGATCGACCACATGTATATGTAGCATCAGCGGCTTTGCAGCAGGTTCTCCCAGGATCCAGAGATGCCCAGGCTCCCAGACTTTCCACCTCATCCACCATATTAGAGGTATATTTTTGTTTAAGTCTGGGGGAATCCCAAAATCTATTTTGTTTTATTTTCCTAGTAGTAGTTTCTTTTCTGGTATTTTCATTTGTTCATGCATGCATGAGTTGTTTAGTTCCTTTCAGTACTTAATTTTTGGTGTCTGTAAAGTTACCTCAGTAGTATTTTTGAAAGTTGTTTGCATGAAGTATTCCCATAAGTAGCTTAATTCCATTTATCTTATGGTATTTTATTCTATGTGCTCTATTGAATGTTCTAGACTTGCACTGGTTAGCTCTGTTTTTGCACTCACACATGTTGAACATTCTGAAAGGAAGAATTTAGTACATACCTAGTTATGATTCACTTCAGTAGTCTAGTACTTTGGAATCCATAGGTGACTCTAGGTTTAACATTTTAGTTACTGGAGATGCTCGGATTGTGTAAGCCCATTCAAAAAAATGAAATCCCTATGAGTCAAAAAATAAAAGAGAAATAAAAGAAAAAAAAAGAGAGAAAAAGAAATGACAAAAGAAAAAAAAAAGAGAAGATTGAGAGGGATAAAAAACAGTTGTCGTGGGTGGAAATGGCTAGGTGCCCCTTTGAGACAGAGTTAGGTTACTAGGGAAACACCTCCTAATTTCTCTCAATACTGAGCACGCCTTTGAGACTTTATGCTAGATCTAGGGAACGACCCTCGCTTTGGGCAGGAAGTGCCTAAGAGCCGGAAACCATAGGAAAGCTATGAGGTGACGACTTAACTCACCATGGAACAAGCATCCCCTAAGAATGATTCACCTAGCACGAGCACGAGGAGCTAACTTAGTTAATTTTTAGAACATATCTGTTTTGCTTTGATTGCAAATACCACCTGATAAATTTAGTTAGCATGCTAATTATGGAACAATATCTTTTTAAAATTTCATGGCACTGAGGTTTGCTTGAGGACAAGCAAAGATTTAAGTCTGGGGGAAGTGATGTGAGCAAAACATATAGGATTTTAGGAGTAATTTTCGCTCACATCTTATTACATTTTGTGATAGTTTCATGCATATGTTACTCTGTTTTTACATGCATTTCCTATTTTCTAGTCCGAAGGTCTGCTCGTTGTTCTTTTGTATGCATGTTGGCTTTTCGGGTGGAAAAGATGCGTTTTCGGAGAGAAAGAAGGACATTTCATGCTAGACGCAGAGTGGGACATGGCCAGGGTATATGGATTCACACGGTCGTGTCCGATGGGCGAAGATCAGCACACCAAGGCCGCATACGGCATGGCCATGTCTGATGGGCGAAGATCAGCACACCAAGGCCGCATACGGCCTAGCCGTGTGGAAACACACGACCGTGTGGCGACCCGATGGAGTTGCGCAACTAGGGGTTTTTCCCGATTTCGCAGCGGTTCGAGGCGACGTCTATATAAGGATGGCTCCGCCCAAATCCTAGGGGGGAGGCACGACGGCTAGGACGGCATGTCGAAACTCTAAAAAGCTTCGGTAACTCACAGCTGGGAGGAGGAACGCCGTCGGAGGTCCACAACTTGCAATACAACGTCGGAGAGAAGATCACAATGCATTGTATATCTCTATTTCTGTGCTTCATCTCTATTATATTTGAACTTAAACATGTTTTGTGATTCTTCCTTCGTATTTATGGAGTAGTACTTTTGATTCTAGGATTAGGGAGTAGCTTGTGTTCATAGACAATGTTGGTTCATATTAAATTCTGGCCAAAAGTTTGATTTGACAATTGGATGTTGCTCTCTATTATATCTTCGAGAATTTGACTTTCTTTCTGCTATGCTTAGGCGATACGAGATGGTGACAACCCTCAAAATCTATATTTAGGAGGTTTGATCAAGGAACCTAGGGGTAAACCTGACCTCCCGTAACTATTGGGAGAAGGGAGCGGTGGAATCGGAAACGGTCCACCGCAAGAATTGATTTGGCATCCTCGTACCCTCTATCCCGTCCTTTTGGGCGAGGATAGCTCCCAGTGAATGTGGCGGCTCTGCGGGAGAGTGTATGATGTCCCTTCCCCAAAACCGTAGGTAGACATTTAGACGATGCCAATTGACAACATTGTTATATGATACACAAGTGAAACCGAAATCCTAGAATCGCCTTTTTAGACCTCGGCACACTCTTTTCCTCCTCCGTGTGACACCGCACAGAGTAGGGTCCTCCGATAGTCCTCACCAACTGACTCTCTCTGAGATTCCATCCGAACAATCACAACCACTTAGTGTTTTGGTACTCGAATCTCAGTCCCTGTGGGATCGATAATCTATCATTACTTGATGACATCCGTGCACTTTTGGGCATTGAGTGCGAGCGCGCACTTTGAGTCCTCGACGGTCTTCGTCGCGAGATTTAAGGTTGTGACCATGCACATCAGTCATTTCCCATGAGAAGTATATCATCAACATACAAGATAAGAAAGATAACTATGCTCCCACTAACCCTCTTGTAGACAAAGGGTTCATCTTCATTCTTGATGAAACCAAATTGTTTGATCACATCATCGAATCGAAGATTCCAGCTTTTAGATGCTTGCTTTAAACCATAAATGGACCTTTGTAGCTTGCATACCTTACCAGCATGCTTTAGATCTACAAAACCCTCAGGTTGTGTCATGTACACATCCTCGAGGAGGTTTCCATTCAGAAACGCAGTTTTGACATCCATTTGCCAGATCTCATAATTGTGGTAAGCTGCAATAGCAAGCATGATCCGAATAGACTTAAGCATCACAACTAGTGAAAAAGTTTCATCATAGTCAATACCATGAATCTGTTTGAAACCTTTAGCTACCAATCGCCCTTTATAGGTATGCATAAGACCATCCATGTCAGTCTTTCTCTTAAAGACCCACTTACACCCAATAGGTTTGACCCCTTCAGGTGGATCAACTAAAGTCCATACTTGGTTAGTGTACATGGATTCCATTTCAGATCTCATGGCCTCGAGACATTTCTCAGAATCTGGGCTCATCACAGCTTCCTGATAGGATGTAGGCTCGTTCAACTCAATAAGCATAACGTCATCGTTATCAGACAAGAGAAATGAATATCTCTCAAGCTAACGACATATCCTATCAAACCTGTGAAGAGGTTGGTCTACTTGAACAGGTTGTTGCTCCACAACTTCTTGTGCAACAATCTCATCATCCACAACACTTTGTGGTGCCTGTTCAATTTTCATCTCAGTGCTATCTTTATCTTGAATTTCTTCAAGATGTACTTGACTCTCACTAGTTCTTCTAGAGATGAACTCTCTTTCTAGAAATACTCCATTTCTAGCGACAAACACTTTGGCTTGTGTGGGATTGTAGAAGTAATATCCTTTCGTTTCCTTAGGATATCCTATAAAGTAGCACTTGTCTGATTTGGGACCTATTTTGTCAGAGATTTGACGTCGAACATAAGCCTCACATCCCCAAATCTTCATAAAAGACATCTTGGGACTCTTCCTAGTCTATATCGTATATAGTGTCTTTATGACTGCCATAGATGGGATGCGGTTAAGTGTGAAAGCAGTCATTTCTAAAGCGTATCCCCAGAAGAAAGAAGGAAGATTTGTGTGACTCATCATTGATTGTACCATATCTAATAATGTACTATTTCTCCTTTCTAATACAACATTCCACTGTGGTGTTCCAGGTAGAGTGAGTTGAAATCTAATCTCAAACTCAATGAGATAGTCACGAAAAGCTTGGCTAAGGTATTCCCCATCTCGATTTGATCGAAGCACTTTAATACTCTTACCAAGTTGATTTTGTACTTCATTCTTGAATTCTTTGAACACTTTTCAAAGCATTCAGATTTATGTCTCATAAGATACACATATTCATATCTACTGAAATTATCAATAAAAGTAATGAAGTATCGATAGCCTCCTCTAGCTGCTACATTGAAAGACCCACATACATCAGTATGTATAAGTTCTAACAAATCAGTAGCTCGTTCACCATGTCCACTAAATGGAGTCTTGGTCATCTTGCCTAGAAGACAAGATTCACATGTCTCATATGATTCAAAATCAAATGAGTCCAGTAATTCATCCTTATGGAGCTGGGATATGTGATTCTCATTTATATGACCCAGGCGACAATGCCAGAGATATGTGTGGTTCAGATCATTAGATTTGAACCGTTTGGTATTTATGTTATAGACTGTGGTTTCAAGATCTAGAAGATAGAGACCATTCACAAGATGTGCACTACAATAAAATATATCATGTAAATAAATGGAACAACACTTGTTCTTTATAACAAAAGAGAAACCTTTCTTGTCTAAACAAGAAATGGAGATAATGTTTTTCGTCAAGGTAGGCACATAATAACAGTCCTCTAGTTCTAAGATAAGCCTAGTGGGCAAATATAAAGAATATGTCCCTACAACGATGGCGGAAACCTTTGCTCCATTGCCTACCCGTATGTCCACTTCGCCCTTCGTCAATGATCTAGTCTTTCGAAGGCCCTGCACATTGGTATAAATGTGAGAAGCACAATCGGTATCTAATACCCAAGAAGACGAGATAGATAAATTGACTTCTATAATATGTATACCTGAGGCAGAAGTCTCACTTCTCTTCTTTTTCACTTTTTCTAGGTATAACTTATAGTTTCTCTTCCAATGCTCGGTCTCATTGCAGTGGAAGTATTCCCCTTCCTTAAACATCCCTCCTTTGGGTCTCAATACATTTGCCTTGCCTTTGCCTTTGGCTTAAGTCTTACCCTTACCTTTAGGCTTCTGCTTTCCTTTGCCTTTGTTCTTGTTCACCATCAAAATGGTGCCAGGATTTGCCTTCTTAAGGTTGAGTTCGGCAGTTCGTAACATGCTCAACAACTCAAGTAAAGGCTTGTCAATTTCATTCATGTTATAGTTCATGACAAATTTACTGTAGTCTTTTGGTAGTGATTGCATAACAAGGTCAGTGGCTAGCTCTTGGCCCAATGGAAATCTCAATCTCTGTAGGTTCTCAATATACCCAATCATCTTGAGTACATGAGTGCCTCGGCAGTTTCCTCTTGCATCTTGCATTGAAACAAGGCCTTTGATACTCCGTATTGTTCGTGCCTTGCTTGTCCCTGATATAGTTGTTTTAAATGCTCAACCATACCATAGGCATCCATATTCTCATGTTACTTTTGAAGCTCAGAGTTTATGGTGGCAAGCATAAGGCATGACACATCCAATGCATCATCTTGATGCTTCTTATAAGCATCCTTGTCAGCACGAGTTGCCGTAGGTGCGGGTGGTTCAGGAATGGACTGCTCTAGGACGTATAGTTTGCGTTCTTGCTTGAGGACTATCCTCAAGTTCCTGTACCAATCTAGGAAGTTAGCTCCAGCGAGCTTGTCCTTATCAAGGATAAATCGTAGAGAGAGTGTGTTTGACGTATTTAATTTGACGATATGGTGATCTACAATACAGAAATGCAGACATGTATCATATTTCAATCATTTAATTAGGCCTTTAACTAAATGATTCTCCCACTGGTCACAAAGTGGGACAAGATCCATATTATACCGAATCTTGAGTTATCTTTGGCTAATCGCCCAAGATGCGTATAAGTTAGGTAGGTAATTCGTACCAATTACATCTAACGTAACTCTTGTATATCTATATGAAAAACATTATTTGTTCATAGTGTTCATTGAATGAGATATCCTTCTAAATTACTACTCATCTTGAGTTAGCTTTAGCTAATCGCCCAATATTTGTATAATGTAGGTAGATGTCTCGTATGAGTTATGCCTCTAAGTTCATCAATCTAATTGAGAGAGCTTAGTTAAGTCAAACCCAAAGTTTAATAGGCAGACATCACGATTGTCCTGTAGTACTTTACCGAGGTAAATCGAATCACTTTGCTTTGACAAATGCGCTACGATTGAACAAGGTAATAGTAAGTATTAAACTTTGGTAGGCATATGATAAGTGACCTAATTTTGTGACAACTAACTACGCATGCATCACATACAAGCATCGCATACACAAGCATCACATGCAAACATAATATATATCAACATATAACTTTAAATGTGATATGGTTATGACCCGAATCTATGATCTTCTCAAGCCAATGAGAAGAGAGAATGGATAACCTAGGGATGACATCTTCTCCAAGTGTTTCCTTCGGTCATCCTATGTTGTCGGCATCCTCCTTGTAACTTCAACCTTTAATGGACTTTTCATTTCTTTATTTTGTACATTACAAAATAAGAACACTCGAGTTACATTCAAGTCTAAGTCTATTTTACAACCATGAAAATAGAGATGAAGACACGACACGCAGGTCGTATTACGGGCGGGGTCAAGGGGCAGCACCCCTTGTGGGGGCCTCAGGGGGCAACGCTCTCAAAGCAAAATTTTATTTTCAACTCAACTCCTTGAATGAGTTGCTGCCCTCGGTCCATCACTATGAACCCAAGACCCTCATTTCCGGAGCATCCCATGTCCAACACGATCGAGCCGTGCCTATTGGCACGACCATTTTGGGGTGGCCCGAGGCTCCCACGGCCAGGCCGTGTTTTTCAACACGGTCGTGGGTCACTCCTTTTTCCAGGCCGTGCTGAAAACATGACCGTGTTTTCCAACACGGGTTGGCCGTGTCCAACACTGTTCAACCCTGTTTCTGCCCCTTTTGCAATATTCCAAGCCTAAAATTCGTGTACCCTATAATTCACATGTTTTATATCTTATAGAAAACATGAAAATCTAAATTTATATCACATATAAATCATTATAACGAAATATATATTTTGCAAGTGGCTCTGATACCACTGTTGGAAAATTCTGGATCGTGATGTTCACAACATTACGGGCGAAAACTTCGCACAATCGAAGCGGAAACAATATATAAATTGGATCCCACCAGAGATCCATGCAAAACTATATAAGTCGTTTTGTATCCTACTTTTTATAGATCTTATCTAGAAGGAGAAGTATACCTTTGATGCATGCCCTTCACAATCCCGCTTTTTCAAATGCTGTCGGATCACAATACAGTAAGGATAACCGTATCTCTAAGGTATCCACACTGACACTCAACCATTTTGGAGTCACATTGTTCTAGCAACCCTAGCAAAATGTCAAGACCACTTGGAAGAAGATGAAGAAGAGGAAGAAGAGAACTCTTTCTCTTGGCTTTTTGGCTTGCACGCCCAAAACACAAAAGCCACAAAAACTCTCCCTAGCTTTCACGTTGAAAGCTTTTATCCTCAAACCATCAATTCCTTCTTAAAGTCTCTTCATTAAGAAGACTTTTAATACCAAGACCCTCGATATTTTTTCCTTCATCCAAATGCATGAACTGCTTATCAAGAATACCTAAACCCTTGGTATTCACATGCATGATGATAGATGACACTTGCATGATGATTTATCTTCCATGGTTTAACTTGAGTCTAACTCAAGTTTAACCAATTTGAGTCTAACTCAAGTCTTGGCCATATGCTCAATTGTTCTTTTAGTCCAACTAAAATAAAACATCTTCAAAATAGAATGTTATTTGTGCGTGACCTAATAGGCTCTTGTAACATTGACAATGTATCTAAAACTATTTTAGATACATAAGCAATGAACGCCATCTAACAATATATAGCTGCTATCCAAGTTACAAGAAAGTCGAGATCCGACAACCTTTTCATGACCATTATCATGTATGATGGTGCCTCCTATCTTTGATATCTTAGATCGATCAATGAGACATAGATTGTGTCATCCCCTTATCGATCTTTATGTTTCTTGATCCCCAAGTAGACTCACTCAAACAAATAAGCTCAATATATCATATTTACTCATTTGAGCATAACCATGCATCTCGTGGTCATACTCTATCAAAAGGCCAAAGATATCACTCTCATCATATGGGAGGGATAGATCACATCTACATCACTCACATCCCTTCACATAATTCATTACATACCCAGTGATCGCTATTATAGTGCACCCTATTATGGTGTGATGTTAGACGATACCAAAGTACATAACTCCTTATGTAGGAAACCATAGTGACTTCAGATCTAAGGACTATTCATACCAATAGTCACATGAGAAAGTATATGACACTCATATAACGATCCATGACACTTTCTCATGCGCGGGTCAATTCAGTACATATATTCTTCAATATATATGCCCATGTGTCAATGTCATATCACATATCCATGACTTGTGAGATCAAGTCATCCATTGACCTACATGCTAGTCTCAATGTATCAATATATCCTTTTGTCTATTAATACAATACTTAACTAGGAATGTTTAAGAATAGTATTCTCTACAGCTTCTCATAATCAATTCTATCAATTGATATACTGTAGATTAGAACCTACTATTCAAGGACATTATTATATTTATTTACTGACACACACATAAAGTAAATATAATAATCAATCTTTATCTGTTATTAATGAAATATGATACATATGATCCCTAATCAATCATCTCATGATTGACACTAAGGGTTGACACTAACAGGATAAAGCTAGGTGTCGATCAGACGGAGGGTCCATATTGGACTTGGAAGTTGAGATCAGACAGTATTACTACTGTCAAATGATATTATACTTTTTTTGGTGCTAATCTGATTTTGCATGTCTCTAGGCGACTAGACAGGGTCCAGACACCTCGGACTGAGTCGGCTGGACCAAGTCCAAGCGACTGAGATGCTAAGATGGCAAGAGGAGCTATCGATCAATTGGAGATCGTGCAATTGAGATGGTAGGTATTCCAGTCGACTAGACAGGGTCCAGGCGATCGGGATGGGAAAATATCAAAATTGTGGAGGAGCAAAGCCAGCTGGCATAGAGTCGACTGGACCAGGTCCAGTCGACTAGAAAGCCTAGAATAGCAAATCGACGGGCTGATTTAGAGTCGACTAGAAAGGGCTTATAAAATAAATGGAGGGTCATCTCCGAATTCACACATTCTTACGACCTCAAAGTGTTGTCTCCATCATTCGTCATCCACAAAAGTTTTGACACGTCGACACTCCAACACTCTGAGCTACATCTTCATCTTTAAAGTGTCGGTATAACTTTTGTAATTTCATTTTCACTTATTGTCCTTAAATTCAAGAAGAAATAGTAGCTTGTTATTTTACTCTTTATTCTTTGTAAAAGTGAAACCCTCCGATATCGAAGGTTCTTAATTTGGAAGGACTTTAGTGAATTGCCCAACGAGGTGACTCTTGGAGAGTCACGGGTCGTAGAGTAGCAACCCGACTAAGGTTGCCCAACGAGGTGACTCTTGGAGAGTCATGAGCCTTGGAGTAGCAATCCGACTAGGGTGGTGAACCAAGTAAAAAGAATTTGATTATTTGTTTTAGTTTATTTTCATTTCCGCTGCAATAACTCTAGATTTCAAAAATATAAAATAAAAGTTTTTTAAAAGTTAAAGAAAATATTGTAAACACCGAGATATTGGGAATATGGGGAATACAATCAAAGTCCCACATTGATAAGACATGAAAAAGATCATATGCTTATAAGATAAAAAAATATCTCCATTGTGATGATACCTTTTGAGTAAAACTCAAACATAAAACTATGAGGGCTTAGACCCAAAGTAGATAATATCATACCATTGTGGAGATATGTGGATCTTATTTGCATTAATAATTGGTATCAGAGTCATGGTCCATGTCAAGCCTGAACCTCGAACGAAGGAAGTGGAGCTCCCATATCTGGATCAAAAGAACTAGACGCCATGCAAGAAGTCCAGTTGGGTCAGGAGGACCAAACAACTAACAGGAAGTTCAGTTGGGTCATAAGGGTTGGACAACTGGCAGGAAGTCCAGTTGAGTCAGGAGGACTAGATAGTTGGAAGGAAGTCCTAGTGGATTAAGGATTGAACATCAAGTAGAGGAAGTCATTTGAGGATGGATAGACTTGAGGGGGGCTCAATGTGGTCCTTCATTTGAGGGGGGATTATTGAAAGTATGAGAAAAACAATCAAAGTCCCACATTGGTAAGACATGGAAAAGATTATGTGCTTATAAGATAAAAAGATATCTCTATTGTGATGAGGTCTTTTGGGTAAAACCCAAAAATAAAACCATGAGAGTTTAGGGTCAAAGTAAACAATATCATACTATTGTGGAGATATGTGGATCTTATTTGCACTAACACAAGATTCACCCCATCTCTCGGTAGCAATGATCCTACAACCCCTTTCTATTGTTATTTTAATGCTATCAAGTTGGTCAAGGTTGACCAAAAGTTAGAAAGTTGATGAAAGTCTAAGTAGGTTAAAGGGTGACTAGATGCTTGACAATTGATAAAAATCCAAGTAGGTCAAGGATGACTAGATGTTTAACAAGGAGAAAGTCTACGCAGGTGAAGGATATTCGGATGTCTAGAAAAGGGAAAAAAACCTAAGCATATTAAGGGAGCCCAGATGTTAGCAAGGGGAAATTCAAATAGGTAAAGAGGGATTAGATGCTCGGCAAAGGAAATCCTATGAGAGTGAACTCTAACTAGGTGAGAAGTCCAAACAGGTTAAAGGGAGATTGGATGCTTGGTAAGGGAAAAATGTTAGAGAAGTGAACTCTAAAGGAGTGAACTTCCGGCGAGTGAAAACCCCTAAAGGAGTGAACTATAGTTAAAGGGAAAGTCTTAGAGGATTAAACTCTGTGCAAGTAAGAAGTCCCGATCAGTTAGGTAGAATTAATATCAAGTAAGTCCAATATATCAGGTAGACTAGGTAGAATTAATATCAAGTCCAATATATCAGGTAGAATAGATACTAGACATGATAATGGTTTGTATGCCATTTTTGGATTAAGTTTGAGTTGCAGGAAGTTGGAGTTAATGAATTAGACTTGGAAGGTCTGGGGCGACTAGAACAAGTTTGGATGACACGAAGGTTCGGGCGATCAAAAGCGAGTTTGAGCAACCTGGACTTTGAGTTATCTCTTAAGTCAAAATCAACAATGACGTGACAGATCAAGGCAACTGGAAGGACACAACATCAACTATTTATAGAAAGATTATCTGATCTAGGTTGCAACATAGGACTCTGAATGATCGGAAGGGCTTCCAAGGACTTTGGGATAAATTTTATCGATTGAATAGAAGATAAATGCTAGTGAAAAATTTTACACTTAATAGAGTAAAGATAGAATATATAAAATTTAAATTTAGCAATGTTAGAAATAATAATAATTGTTAAGTTAAGAGATAATGAAATATCTATAACTAAAAAATTTAAATAATTAAAATTATTTTTGCAAAAGGATAGAGGGATTGAGAAAGATGTTTTATATAAAATACAAATAAAATAGTTGAAATAGAGTAAAATATCATGTGTTCTTTATGATCGGAAAATATCTTTAAAGCTTAAAGAAAAGTTTTACAAAATAGCAATTAGACTTACCATGCTATATAGAGCTAAATGTTGGGCTATGACTCGAGCACATAAGTAGAAAAATGAGAGTTATAGAGATGAGGATGTTAAGATAATTATGTAGACATACGAGAATGGATAAAATAAGAAATAATAATATTATAGTAAAAGTTAAGGTTACACGTATTGAGGAAAAACTCTAAGAGATACATTTAAAATGATATAAATATGTACTTAGATGACCGATTAGGTGATGTGAAACTATTATAAATATACATATCAAATGAGAAAGAGAAAGACTAAAAAAGACTTGATTAATAATGATAAAATAAGATAAAATTTATTTAAATATAAATGATAATATAGTAGGAGATTGAGCTCAATAATATAGGAGGATTCATATAGTCAATCCCACGTAGTGGGATAAGATTTAATTATTTTTGTTGTTTGAATAGAAGATAAATACTGAACTAGGGGTGATCGGAATGACTTATAGGCATCTAAAATAATATTATAAGTACGAGTTAGAGTAATCACTTCCATACAATTCATCATTCTCGTTTTTACTATCCAAAAGCTTCAAAGTGTTGTTCAGTTGATCTAGGAAGTACTAGATTAGGTATAGCTATCATTTTGGCCTTGTGGAAGCTATCTATTCTTTTAATAATACTTTATTTATTTAAGTTTCATAATTATTATTTATTTAATTAATTTGTAAGAGATTTTTTCACCTATGAAAGAATTTTGAAAAAGAAAAAAATTAATAGCTCGCGATCGAGGTACATGCCATAGAGTTCAAACCATAGGAGTTGTCTAACCATGTAAATCATATGTCTTTATTCTTGTGCATATGGTTGTCCTTGTTTTATCTTTATACTATCTATTATGTACTAACTTGAAAACAAGAATAATATATTTGCCATGGGAGACCAAAAGATACTTCTAAGAAATCTCTTTAAGTGCATACCTAATTAGGTCTAGATTACCATGCAATTGATTGCTAGACTATTTTTTTTATCAAGTTAACTAATTAATAGATCTCTCTTAGTTATTCAAGAATCTCTCGTATCATCATACAACTCTATTAATTTTTTTCACAGCTCTAATATTCTGGAAAAGACTCACTTTGATTAATTAGTCAAAGACTAAATCATAGTGAGGTATGACTATTCCTTTAGTATTTATTTAATTTTTTTTTTCGAGTGACTTTCTATCCTACTCTAATGATTTTTTCTCCTTATCAATTGGAATTTTAAAAACCCTTTTTGATAACAAATCGGGTTTCTATCCTCTAATATGAAAAATTTATGCCATCAAAGAACATTAGTACATTATAAATATGAAAAAACCTGAGTGTTGCACCTGTTAATTACATACACAAGTAATTTATTGTCAATTTTCATGAATTAGCTTATTAAGATTTTTGGTTAATCAACTTACTAATTTAGAGGATATTTTTATATAAAAACGACCCTTGTGTGCCCAATTTCGAATAAGAAGATTTGACTGTTTATATTATTTTATTCTGTGAGGATCGATTTGAATATTTGTTAGATCATAGTTACCAATAAGTCATAATGACGATGCGGGGCATGATTCATGTCCATGTATATTTGTGTATGTAATATTTGTGATTCATAATGACGATGCAAGATGATATAAAATAGAATAATATTTATAGAAGTGATATAAATTGATTTCGAAAGAGATTTAATTTTTTTTTTAAATTTAAATAATTTCTACGTGTCTTATCTATTACGTCAAGATCTATAAAATTATTTATAATTTATTTTTTTCATAATAATCAGATAATAAAAGTCACTAAATTTATGATTTTATTTTTTATTTTTATAGAAATAACCGCGCACAGTTTGGTGAACTTTGGTCCTTGCAATTCTTCAATCCAACATGCAGGTAATTGATGTGGATCACTTTGAAATTTAAAGCAGTTTTCATCCATTACGCCTCGGTAGGGACTTTTATCGGGGGTCGTGTCGAGGTGAGAGAGTGAGAGTTAGAGAGAGAGACACACACACATGACGGCGCCTTCGTCTCCTCTAGCTCTGGCCACTGGTTTGGGCCGCTTCCCCAGCTTCCTGTGCTGGCCATCCGCTGGATCTCCACACCACCTCGTTACGCCACCAATTGCCAAAAGCATCACTGCATCTCTCAGGAGAGGAAGAGTAATCTGCAACAGCAGCAGCGGCAACAGGACACCTACTTCTGGTCCAGGTGAACCTTCCCCATATCCAAATCCGTTTCTTTTTTCTTTTTCTTTCGTAGGTTACTTTATTTTGTATTCTCTGTGATTTATAACAATATCTTGTTTCCTTTCTCTAAAGTAATATTTCCCATACTGTGAATCTGCAATAAATTAAATATCCGTAATTGTTACTCAGGTATTGGATTATAGATAAAAAAAAGCAGTCGTTCAGAAAAAAATGATGGTTGAGTTGGTTTTCAAAAAGTTGATCATTGTGTTCTCGTATATAGGATCTCAGGTGATTGTCTTCTGCAAAATAAGGACGTAAAAAAACAAAGTTATTGTAATCTTGTTTGTGATATTTTTGTATTTTACTTCAAACTTCGCCAACTGGTGATGTGTGCCATAATTTTTGTTCTTTAATCTCTTTAATATTCGTTAACCCTACAGTGACATTACAACTATATCATCATATGTTAATCTGACCAATGATCCTTTTATATTTCTTAGGTGATAATGATAGTAAAGTAGTTCTGGATGCATTTTTCTTGGGCAAAGCTTTTGCAGAAGCTGTAAATGAAAGAATAGGGTCTACTATAGGAGAAATCCTTAGTATGGTTGGTCAATGGCAAACTGAGCAACAAAAACAGGTTCAAGACTTTCAGGTTAATACTTGACTGATCTGAAAATGTTACCTTTCTAGAAGGTTTTTATTACATTTTTCATTTTTCTAATTAATTCTGCCGTGACTTTGTTTCTTATCATGTCAGAGAAATTGTCATGAAATCTAATATATGCTAGACGAAAATGATTACTATCATCTTGGAGGTAATTCAAAAGACTTATTTGCAAACTGTTACTATTGAAGTCTAAAAATATGTGAAGAACCATGGTGCCAGTCCACCTACCAGGAGCCATTTCACTTGATGGCAGTGTATAAAATGGCACTCAAAACTATAATGGCAATAAATAACTTAAGATAAATGAGAGTTGTTCAATATATAAATATATACAACGAGAATACACAATATTAAAATGTCGAATGGACAAAATAAAATGGACCAAGTAAACTAAATCATGTATCCAACACATTGGGATCTCTTTACACACTATACAGTCATTGAAACCAACTCAATCCTCAAAATCAATCTTTAGTTGCAATATTAAAGGCCAAGGAAAAACAGTAAGTAAAAACAAATTAGTAAGTGGGTAAATAAGAAATATATGCATCAATTTAGTTTTGATTAAAAATTCAAGGTATCATTTAAGTCATAATTTATATTGCAACTTTATAATTCCAATCTTGGGGTGTTTATTTTAATATAAACTCAAATTTTATCATTAATTTCTTCCTTATTTATCACCAATTAATATATCAATTATTTCTCTCATTTAACACTATCTTTTGTTACAAATTGATTTACTTTTAATTATTACTTTCTGATCATCACTGATAATTCTTATTAAGAAGTTAATCGCTAGATTTAGATCTTCAAAGAATAAATAATATCATCTGATAAATATTTGGCTAAAATCCTCACCTGTGATATACAACTATATAGTGGCATTGTGCAAATAAATAGTGACCACAGGTAACAACATACTACCACATCTCCAAGTGGGTAATCATATCCTCTAATAAAAAGGTAGGATCAAAGTTTTTACTCCTAAGTAGTTATTTTCATACTAGTTGTTTCACTTTGGGTCTTTACACCACAACTATTCTACTTTGGTTTATGTCTTATCAGTTAGTTTGAGGGACTAATGTAAATCACCATTTTAATAAAAAATTGTGCTAATTTAGTTATATATTAGCATATTCAAGTAAGGGGCATACGATATAAAAAGGTGCACAAATATAAACATATAAATGAATGAGTAGTACGTAAAGGAAACGAATCAAAAATATGGATCAACCATTTAACTTTTGAAAACAAGTCCTTCTCATGTTAATTCCTACGTCATCACCCATGTATATGCAAAAAAAAAAAAAAGAAGGTATTTAACAATGGTTTGTGGTTTGTAATTCTTTTGAAATCCATTTTGCTAATTTAATATCGTTTTAACCCCTTTTCTAAAGTAGTTATACTAACATAACGAGTCTCGGAAATGACATTTGGTAAAGTAAAGTAAGATTGCTTACAATAGATTTTTCTCCAGGACCCTGCATTTGTGGGAGCTTTGTACACCAGGCTACCCTTTATAAGAAGTATAACGAGAATATACTTACCCACATATATACATCAAGTAGGGATTTGCCCACAACAAGTACAAGTATAATAACAATTTAGAAAAACTTAAAAACCAAATTCAATAATAATAAAAATTTTAAGAATTTATTAGAATCCAATCTTGATCTAGCTATATGTCAATACAATCTAAGTTACAAAATCCAACTTCTGCTACTAACACCTAACTATTATTTCCCATCCTAAATAAAATACACCAACCTTAAACAAATATTCTTCTTGATCGATGGAATAACATAGGTGTTCCAATAATATAAAACACCCGAGCCAATCAAATGAAAATAACAAGTTATGATTAGTCTAACATAGGTGGCTATTTTCTAATGCTAACAAGCAAATTGAGTATTGAATTCTTGTAAATTGATTGAAGTTAGTGTATTAAGGCAAGGTTAGGTTGCAATGATGCCATGAATACTAGGCATAACATGGTGGATGGTAGCTTCACCTAAAGCATAGGAAAGAAGAGAAAAAGAGGGGAACAAAGGAGGAGTTGGCTGCAGCGACACTAACGAGTGTAGGCCATTGCTAGTGATGGGGTGTTAGGCAAAGGAAACAAGGAAGAAAAGAAGAAGAAGAAAAGAAAAAAAAAGAGAGAGTGGCAACCTATGCTTGAGCAACACCAACAACTTCGATTGTTGTAACACCAAAACAAGAGAGAGAGAAAAATAGGAAGAATAAAAAAAATAGAGGAAAGGTGGTTAGAGGTGGTAATATCTCTCAGTTTTGGCAGAGATAGTTGCTCGGGTGATGAATAATGGCAATCGTGTGATCACACACAACAAAATAAGAGGAGAGGGAAAACGAGAGAGGGTGTCTATGTTTTAAAAACATTTAAAATGGAAAATTTTAAATATGATAAAAACTCTATATCTAATAAAATATATTCTAATGTCATCTTTTCATTTAGCTCCTTGTACTTGGGAAAAGAGATATATACACGCACTTGGAGATACTTATGTCGACACTCGAAAAAAAAAAAGGGAAAACTTGAAGAAGAGAGAAAAATAACAAAACAATTTTAAGCTTTGTTTAATTGTTTAAAGTTTGGGTTCAAACTAGTTTTTGAGGTTGATAAGTTTGTGCTTTTCAAGGGAGGGATGTTTGTTGGGAAGGGCTATCTTTGTCATGATATGTTTAAGCTTAATGTTATATCTATCATAAGAATGCATCTTTTGTTTACTTGATTGAGACTTCAACTATTTTGTGACATTCTAGACTAGGTCATGTTTATTATAAAAGAATTTATGATATGATACAGTTAGACCTTTTGCCAAAATGTGCATAAAATGGTGATGGAAAATGCAACACTTGCATGTTAAATAAAATAACAAGAATTGCGACACTGACAATTGCGATCAAGCCGAATTCTAGCCACAATCCAACTAGAGTCGGAGTCCTATCGTTAGTGTCGTGTGACTTTAAATCAGATCACAATTGAATTCCAATCAAATCACAGTCAACTTATATTCTAATGCAAAGAAAAGTTGAGATCATTTATTTCTTGAACTTTGATATATAAATTAAGGAGGAATGCTATCTTACGCAATTTATCCGTAGTATGTATGAACACCTCGATTATTTATTATCCGATAAAATATGCATTATAATTTAATTCTTGAACTCTAGAAAATCGGACGATAGATAATAAAGATGCTCATAAATACTACAGATCAATTATATCAAAACATATAATGTATTGTTATTTTAATTGATTATCTATTATAAAAGCGTAAAGAATAATAATAAATTGAAATATGTAAAATAAAATATTGTTCATAAATTAGAAATAAAAATATCAACGTTTTGTAAGTTAGTGGATGACCATGCATGTGTGGTATGTTTGGCATATACTATTAACAATTAAATAATATTAAAACAAAATTAATTGATGTTATCTGTAAAAATGACTAATCAATCTATTAGAAAGAATAATCTTTTTCAATATTGCTTAGTTTAAGACTCTTTTCATGTTATCTATCCTTAATTTACTTAGATATTCACTTTAGGATAGTTGGCTATTTGATTTCTATAAACACATAAGTTGTATGCTCTTCCTGATGTAATAAAGAGATTTTTCTCTCAGCTTGGCATCAAAGTTTACACCTTTTCCACTCAATTTCCAAGTCCGTGCCCTCTTCTTTTTGTCTCTCTACTTAAAGAAGCGACAAGGCTTTGATGTTTCACCTCTGTCCTTATAAAATTAACCTATGCCTTGACTTCCTTGCTACCTGGTGATCCCCTATAGAGATTCCTGCACTAATGAGCACGGCGGAGATGACCTTATGATACCATTTCTGTTAGTCAGGTCTTTAAACTTGTCATGGTCTGTTTCCCCTTGTATTTAATTGCAACCCACGATGTCATAGCTGACTTAGCCTCCTCTAGGGCTATAAACCAACCAAATCAAGTCAAACTTTATAATATTCAGGATTGTTTGATAATGATATAGATAGAACAAGTTCCCAGCTGAATGCTCGGGGATATGAAGAGTTGGGAGGTCAAGGAGTCGGGAGTTCGAGTACTTAGGAGTTCGGGTACTCAGGAGTTTGGGTATTCAGGAGTTTGGGCACTCAGGAGCTTGAGAAGTCGATGGTTCAGGGTGTTGGGGTTGAGAAGTAACGGTATGACCGAACGTGGCCGGGTACCAGCATGGCACATGCGGGCGTGGTGGCAAACCTTACTGAGGTTTGGGTAAGAAACATTTATGGTAGTAAAGGGAAAGTCTCTAAGTGGTTGTTGGCGTATGTAGTTATAGGCAATCGTGGTACGAACGAAGGTGGCCATGTCCTAGGGGAGTAGTATGGGCAGATGTGTTGATATGGCATGGATAGGCATGGGTGAGGTGTCGTCGTGGAGGCATTCATTAATTGCGGTAAGGAGTAAAATCTATAAAAGGGGAGAAGCAGATAATGACAAGACGTAATAAAAAAATTTATAAAACAAATCACTTTCTGTTCTTATAAACCATTTTTTCTCCTATCTGACTTAGACATCGAAGGGGCATTGTCGGAGCATCGACACCCTCTAATCCATATTATATTTGATAGGATCTTGCTGTGGCCAGGTAAACAGGCTCTTGTCGAAGAGCTTGGCAAGAGAGGGTCGGTTCTTAGTCGTATCATTTGGCCTCGTCTGAGGGAAATGTCTTTGAGCGAAGACATTGAGGATGCAATCGCGAGAAGTCCTTTCTTCGACCTCAGCTTTAGAGGAGGCCCCATAATCTTGACTCGTGGTCAATTGGTTGTGATAGTGCAAGAAGTAGTGGAGGATGTATTGACCCAAGGAAGTGGAAATGTTAATTGTCCATCATCCCCTCTGCAGGAGCAAGGAGGGGCCTAACCATATATAGGGAAGTAGCATTTTCCTCCTCTCGGCAATAAGGAAGGGAAGGAGGATTAGGAAGAATATCTATCGGCAAAATGCCGAGCGACGAGTCGAACTGTTCCTCGCTTCATCTGTGATAAGCAAGAAGAGAGCCAGCTGATGACACACAAGGTACGACAGAAGCCTATCCATTTTGTTAAAGAGATTGTACTGGAAAATCTCTTGCTTAGTTTTTGTTCCCTCTATTTTGGGGAGTATAATGGCTCTGCGGATTCAAAAGAGCATTTGTGCAAGTTTGAGAATGCAATCATTTTGCATAAATACCTCGACTCTATTAAGTGTTGAGTATTTGTCAATACATTGGTGGGGTCAACACAAAAAATGGTTTCAGGTGTTGCGACCCAGATCTTTGACCTTTTTTGAAGACTTGTGTGAAACGTTTTTACAACATTTTGTTAGCTGTAAGAAGTACAAACAAATTACCTTTAGTCTTTTCAACCTGAAGCAGGAACCGACCGAGTCATTGAGGGATTATGTCTAGCAATTCACCCAGACCGCTCTGGAAATCTCCACCACCACTCTCGAGGTTCTTATGGTGGTGATATCTCAAGGAGTGAAGGAGGGAGCCTTTTTTCATTCCCTAATGAAGAGGTCCTCGGGGAGTTAAGAGGAGCTACTGGGCCAAGTGGAGAAATATATTAATATGGAAGAAACACAGAAGACCCGTCAAACTTTGAAAGGACTCATCTCAGGAGTAAGCTCAGCCGGAAAAAATAGTGCACCCTGACCAACGACAGCAAGACCAGACAAATTTAAGCCTTTTCCTGCAGAGGTCCCGAGAAGGCCCATGGGTGTAATGATGGTTGAATACCTCCCTTGACTCAACACCACCCGAGAGAGGGCTATGCAGATTTGCGAGTAGCACCAAGTCCTTCGACGATCGGAGGGCTACATGGGGGTGCCTCGTAACCGGCCATCCCCATATTTTTGTATTTATCACATGGAGTATGACCACTCAAGCGATTGTCGGGGCTTGAAGTGGGAGATTGAACGGGTCCGAAGGGAGTACCCCCATATACGACAATACTTGGGGCCCAGTATGAGAGGCACCAACTTTCAATGGGCCTTCCGTCCGGGAGCCCCCGCTCGATTGGAACCCTATGCACCTCGAAGGGAGGATAGGACAGTCGGGACTTCAAGGGAGGTTCCCAAGGAGAAAGGACAGAATAGTGAAATGCCTCCTGATCCTGAGAACATTCCTTCCTAGGGGATCATCAATGTCATTGCCAAAGGGTCGATTGATGGTGACTCCAATAGGGCTCAAAATTCACAAGCTCGGCTAATAGAGTCTTGTTATTGGAGAAAGTCGAGTCGCTTGGGAAGTCCCGTTGCTTAGCTTCGGACCAGAAGGCTTGGCGAGAGTTGCCTTCCCACATATTGATGCTCTAGTGATTCGGACCACCATTGCAAATTATGAGGTGACTCGGGTCCTTATTGACTCGGGAAGTTTGGTTAATGTGATGTTCCAGGATGCCTTTAACCACATGAAGTTAGAGGAGGCACAAGTGGAAGCTATGGCGACGATGTTGTTCGGCTTCGCAAACCATGCAATCTATTGAATCCGACAGATCACTCTGACCTTGACGTTGGAAAAGGAGTCGAGATGGAGAACCAGTATAGCTCCTTTATTGGTGGTGGACGCGCTCATAGTGTATAACGTCATCTTGGGATGGTCGTTTCTCTTCGCATTTATGGCCGTAGCATCTCCCTACCACTAGAAGGTAAAATTTCCGGTGGAACGATTATTGGGAGAGGTCTGGGGAGACTAAAAGGTAGTTTGAGGATATTACATATAGATGGTTAAGGAAGATCGAATGTGGTCCCTCACTCAAGGCAAGGTTGTTGATGCCCCTGTTGTTGCTAAAGTCTATATCCTGGAAGAGGCCGCCCCAAGCAAAAGTGCCATGGAAGAAGGAAAGCTCGTGGGGATTGCAGAAGACAAAGCAACTCTGGTGACACATGAGCTCAACCTCAAGGTAAAGGATAACCTCATTGAATGCCTTAGGAGGAATGTAGATGTATTTGCAAAGGATGTCTATGACTCGGTGGGAATTGACGCGAAGATTGTAGAGCACCATTTGAACACCGCCAAGGGAGTCCGGTTTGTTAAGCAGAGGATGCGCTAATTCGGATTTAAAAGGACAAGATTATTGCTGAGAAGGTGAAGAAGTTGTTGGCAGGGCATATAAGGAAAATATATTTTTCCAAATGGGTATCCAATATAGTCTTGGTTCCAAATCCATTGGGTCAATGATGCATGTGTGTGGATTTTTGGGACTTGAATAAAGTTTACCCTAAAAATTGCTGCCTCTTGCCTTAGATAGATTAGCTAGTAGATTCTACAGAAGGACACGAAGTAATTTCTCTCATGGACGCTTACTAAGAAAATCATCAGATCCCCTTGCTTAGGAAGATCAGGACAAGGTTAACTTTTTCACTTCGGATGGCCTGTATGCTTATATGGTGATGCCATTGAAATTGAAGAATGCAGACGTTGCTTATCAAAGGCTTATGGAATGAATTATGCGCACAAGGGAAGGAAAGTGGAAGTGCATGTGGATGATGTTCTGATCAAGTCCTGACTCATTGCCGACTTAATTCCTAATCTGGAGGAGAGATTCGTGACACTGCAACAATACAACATAAAGTTAAACCCAAAGAAGTGTCTTCGGAGTCCGCAATGGGAAATTCCTTCAGTATATTATGATGGAAAAAGGGATCAAAGTTGACCTCGAGAAGATGCAGACTCTTTGTGACATACAGTCACTGAGTACTCTAAGAGAGGCACAGAGACGAGTCGAGAGGATCGTGGACTTATCTCGGTTCATTTCCAAAACAACTGATCGGGGACTATCATTCTTCTGAGTGCTCAGAATGGTAGCTCACTTTCAATGGGATAACCAGTGCGAGCAAGCTTTCCAAGAGTTAAAGCAGTACTTGGCCCGCCTCCCCACCCTGGCTAGACCCATTATGAAGGAGACTCTCTGGATATACTTGGTTGTATTCGAGGGGGCGGTTAGCTCTATCAAGAAGACTCTAGTAGTAGCCCATATATTATGCTAGTCGTACCTTGAAAAGAGCAGAGTTTCATTACTCTGAATTAGAGAAGTTGGCTTACGTTTTAGTGCTCATAGCTCGAAAGTTACAGTCGTACTTCCTTGCTCATCCAGTGGTGGTACTCACCAGTAGCGAATTGGGACAAGTGCTAACTAAGCCTCACTTTTCGGGATGACTGGCAAAGTGGACTGTGAATATGGTTGAAATCTGAGCTTGTTTTGAGGCCAAGCAGGCGGTTTCTCGTTCGATGTGGCACCGGCCCGGCGCGCCGCGAATCGAGAGCAGCGGCGGCAGGTCTCCAGCGGAGGGCGGCGACTGCGAGATGCAAAGCGATGCCAGTCGCCCGAAGGCGCGGCGGCCGCGAAGCGGCCTCATGCGAAGCCGCGGCGGCTATCTGCGACCTTACGAGGCGCGGCGGTACGCGCTCGGTGCGCGCGGCCGCGCGTAGGCTGCGATGAGTGGCGCGGTACGCTCGCTTCGAGCGCGGCGGCCCGCGGGGACCTACTGGTGTCGTGGAATGGTTCAATTAATAACTATAGGTTAAATAAAATCAATTAAAATTTATTTTATTAATTTATATATTATAAATAATAATTTTATTATTATTAAAATTTATTTTATTTTTTTAATCATCTTTAATTTAAATTAATTAAATTAATATTATTATTATAATTAATTTTAAGTATTTTTTAATCATTTTAATTTTTAATTTTTAATTTATCTATTTTATATTTAAAAATTATCGAAATTTATCGATACGCTACAATACTATATCGAAACCGTATTGTTTCGATTGTGAACCAAAACCTTGATACGGGTTGAAATTTTAAACCATGACTGTGGAATTAAGCGAATATGACATATAATACTAGCTGAGGATAGCTATAAAACGACAAGCTTTGTTGGATTTCTTGACTGAGCTACTAAACCTCGAGTTAATGGACTCAGAAATAATAAAAGGGTTGCTACCCATATGATAAATCTTTATAGATGAATCAGCGGGAGCTAAAGGAAGTTGGATTGGAATACTCCTCATATCTCCTTTCGGGGAAGAGATGCAAATTGCAATCCGACTTTGGTTCAGGACCTCTAACATTGTTGTCGAGTATGAAGCGGTCCTGTTAGGACTTTAGGCGGCTAACATTAGTCGACTGCTAAAACTCATCCATGAGGTTTAACACCAAGTATGATGCCCTCATACTTGCTAGACTACCCTTAGCTTAGACTTAAGCCTTCTAGCCACCTCCGTCAGCCTCACGCCTATCGGATCCCTCCAAGTCATTCATGACTTGTTCATCCATATGCTAGCCTTCAAGTGCTTCCATCAGCTATTGTCATGCTAATGTGGTCTACACCGCCAAGGCACATTGGACTTATGCTGCCAAGACTCCGCTTGGACTTTACGCCGCCAACCATTGGACTTATGCTGCCAAGACTCCACCCTTGAATTTTACGACGCCAATATCACCCCTTGGACTTCCCTTGTCAACCCATGTTGGACTTTCCATTTGCCAAGACTCAAGCTTAGACTTTCCCTTGCCAAGACCCATGCTTGGACTTTCCTTGCCAATCCATGTTGGACTTTCCAATTGCCAAGACTCAAGCTTGGACTTTCCCTTGCCAAGTATCCATGACTTGGACTTTCCAATTGCCAAGACCCATGCTTGGACTTCTTATACCAAGTACTCAAGACTTGGATTTTCCATGACAATCACATTGTCATACGTTTTTATCGAACATCAAAATACCGCTCGAGTTAAACTCGAGTCTGGTCAATCGTGACCTGGACCGATTGCACCAACAATTGACCATTGCACCAACAGCTCTAGCTACGTCTCCAAGGTAGTTTTCATTTACTCTTATCATAACATCACTTGTTTCTATATCCATTTTATGTATAGTTTGATAATCCTTTTTAACAGAGATTATTCATTGTTCTAAGTAGTTATCATATAATTGAGGATCACATTCTGTTATGTTAAATAAAACTGCGTCTTTACCAAAAAATGTTATTTCAAGTGGTCTTCTTTTCCCTATTGTTCGTAGTAAAGAGTTGTTATTTGTATAAGGTGTCGTTTGTCTTCTAGGTGGATGACCTTAGTCATAAGAGTTTCTATGAAAGTGTTTGTTGGATTACTAAGTTCTTGTTTTTGGGCCATTATATTTTGATCTTCATCAAAATATAATGTCAAATCTTTAGGTAATTTGTCATGTTTTTTTATCAAAATGTTCTAGTTCTTCTAAGTCTTAGTTTGTTAAATAAGTAGCTAAATCTGTAGGCAAATATATGGATAGAAACTCACATGCAATAAGTATGTTAAAAATGTTCAATTGAAATTCTTTACCAATTGTGGAACTTTTAGTCCTATTACTTTATCCCAATTATGGATTTGATCTCTCAATCATGTCAACATAATCTTATACTTGGTCTTAACTTCCTAGTAGCTCCTGATCGGCCACTATTACTTTCTAAAGACTATGCTATTTTTCTTTCTACATCCATTATCTCTCTAATTTTTCTGAATACACATCAAAATTTTGCACTTCTGAGCGTGGTGAAGCCTTTACTCCTATTATTCCTCCACAAAAGTCCGCAACCTGTACGTCACCCACTAAGTGTACCTGTAGTACACTTGGATTATGTACACAAGCATGTAGTGTTCAGGGAAACTAAATACACTTGGCTGGTCAAGCCCTATTTATTTAGAACACCACGAACTTTTAGATTATATAGATGAATTACAGGTAGGAAGCCCATCTAATTTATCTAATTCCTCATGCTTATTAAACCAGATAAAGACTCATGACGATTTAGACTCTTTAATTTCAAGACTAGAAAAAATTAAAATTTTAAGGAAAAATCCTACAAAGTTTGGGGAATTAGACAAGGTAGGTTGCAAACTTAACGTCATAAACATAGATCTTACAATAAAATCACAAGGCTTTAAATATACAAATTAGGAAACAAAAAGAATATGCAATGCACATTAAGCAGCTACTTAATCTGAATATAATACAAAAGTCTATCTTTAGACATAGAAGTCCTTCCTTTATTGTAAATAAAAGGATTTGAGCAAAAACGAGAAAAATCTAGACTGATATTTCATTACAAAAAATTAAATAATAATTGTCATAAGAATGGATACAAGATTTTTGATAAGGACCAACTTATAAATAAAATATAAGATTCCCAATGATACTGAAAATTCGACTTAAATCAAGATTCTGACAAGTAAAGATGCACTCAAAATATATAAGTTGGACATTATTTACATGTCCAGAAGGCCATTTTGAATGACTAGTAATGCCTTTTGGGTTAAAAATAGCACCACAAATGTTCCAAAGAAAAATGAATAATATCTTTAGAGATGTATCAAAATTCACATGCTTGTATTCTTCAAAACAAAGATAGAATATGATGGCTACTTACATATGGTGTTTACTCTTTTTGAGAAACACAGGCTTGTAATTCAAGAAAGAAAATGAAAATAGCAGCCAAACATAGAGTTGTTGGGCACTAAAATTGGACAAGAAAAAATTTCCTTGCAACCACATATCTCAACTAAAATACTTGGTTTTTCAGACAAACGGGAAGACAGTAAAACAGTAAGAGCTTTCTTAGGACTTTTAAACTATGCTAGGTCATACTTGAAAGACATAGGAAAGATATGTGAAACTTTATATAATAAAACATCTATTAAGGGTCAAAAATATTTTAATCAGCAGGATATAGATTTAGTCAGAAAAATTAAAGAAATGGTTAAGACACTCCCTACAATAACCCCTTCCATTAGACAATGACTATTTGGTAATAGAAATTGATGGGTGTGAATCAAGATGGGGAGGGGCATTTTTTAGAAAAACATCTAAATATGACCCTAGAACTACAAAATCCCTGTGCAGATATGCTTCAGTAAAATATAAAGAAAAAAGATATTTAACGTTCTTAGACTATGAAATCTTGACAGTAATTTATTGTCTGGATTTTTTTATGTTATCTATATGTGATAAGAAAGAAATAACAATTAGAACAAATTATGTAGCTATAATAAAAAACAATCATCAAACAAAAGGAGTAAGAAAAACATTGAGGATAAAAGGATGGATAAAATTTGTAGATACTATAATTAACAAGGGGTTAAAAATATAATGGGAACACATTAAAGAAGTAAATAATTCTTTAATAGATACTTTATCTAGACTACTGACTTAACTTACTACTAGCAGGAAAATGAGCAGATAAAGAAAGGTTAGAACTTACGAACAACGACTTATGAGATATGGAACATAAGAGTTACAACAATATACTAGACTAGAAGAGCAATTTCACTTTGAAGCCCGCCAACAATTGAATTCCATACAGAACTGTTTAATTGACAACATTTGGAATATTCCTACTGCCCCATGAATAGTAAACTACAAAATGGCAGTAATAAATGCATTATCAAATTATTTTCTAACTATGGTACAAAAACGAGAAGGAAAGAAATTTTCTTGCTATGAGTCTTATCAGGATGAGAGCATTAGAGAGAGTTAAAGTTACATCTATTGAGAAAAAATTCTGAAAAATACATTTAAGGTGGTACGGATATGCACTTAAACGACTAATAAATGCTCTAGTTAGACGATTGTAAAACTATGATAAATACGCATATCAAATGAGGAAAAGGAAGATAAAAAAATACTTAGTTAGCAATAATAAAATAAGATAATTTTTTTTTAAGTATTGATGATATAGTAGGAAATATAGTTCAATGACATAGAAAGATCTATATGGCCGACCCCATCTAATGGGATAAGGCTTAGTTGTTGTTGTTATTGCAGTCTTATCAGACTCATAAGCAGGAGTATACTCCACCTGGAGGAAATTAAAATTGCTATACTTGGTAGTGAGAAAACATCATCCCATAGAGGATTCTATTCTAGTTAGGAAAAGCTAACGTGGGACCAATTACTTTATTAACACTTCACTTATGACTGGGAAGGTTTCTTTTCCAAACATAACTTATGCAGAAGCAACAACTTCCAAAGGCAAAGAAAAAGAAGAGGAAGAACTTGTTAAAAGGCTTAACTCAGAAAAGATACTTAGCAACAGGATGAATAGCTTGCTTGAGGACATATCAGTATACATCAGAACATTAGCAAATAACTCAACATGGCAAAATCACTTAAGTGGTTGCATGAAAATCTACAGTCAAGACTAACAATTTGTTATGAAGTAGAGTTCAACTACAAATTTAGATGTCTGAGCAATCCCTACTTGTTCTCTGTCTGCTAATTTCGATTGCATATGTCAGCTACTCTACTCTTTTAGAAAAGCAAACATCGATTTGAGTACATATGTTTCTTAGAAATATAGAGGAAAACTTATCACTCTACTTTTGTTAATGGACTATGGTTTATTGCATAAACTATGGATTCAAGACTAGGCTTGACATAAGAATTCCCATACAAACTTGGCATGTGCATCAGGCACGCTCTCGAGGCAGAAACTTTTGAAAGTTTCATCATATGTACATTCGACAGTTCTTCACCAGAGTGGATAAATTTAAAAATTAAGCCATCTAGACATCTTATAAAACTCGATGTTCAAGAAATCATCAAGACCCTTGCAAAAATCGAAGACTATTATTCCTCAAATCCGGATATAGAATGGTCAGCACTGTTTAGCCCAACAGAACAATTAAAAGCATTGGAGAGCTTCCATACAGGGAAGTCAATGGCTCTGGAGTGTGACCACAGAGTACATATTGGCTAGGGAAACTGATACTAAGAAAATATATTGGTCAGTAAATTTTGGAATGGTGTTTTTTCCGTTCAAATTCTCTACTCAGCATGAGGCACTTTGCCATCATTACCAGAAAAATTATGCACAGTGGGAAGCAAAGAAGGGAATCAGAATGACTAGAGCCTACGGTACTAGCATGTCTCAGGCAGGTGTTTCCAGGGCCATGTCAATAGCCTTTACGGAAGAAAGAAACTTAGACAATCTAATGGAGAGATGAAGTAACGTAAGCAATGACACACAAGAACACTTAATGTGTCAACAAGAACGTCAATACCTACTACTGGGAAACTTTAACTATCAACACCCATTAAGTAAAGTAACTTTACTTTATGCTTCAGAGAATCCTGTCAGAAGCATGATGCATTGTCAGTAACGAGGCATTTTTCAAAAGTAGTTTTAACAATTGATCTTTTTCTTTAAAAGCCTATATAAGGCTCAGTCTGTAAGGGAGAGCATGTGCAAGCAGAGAAGAAGTCTAGTGTGTGCAAGAAGTAAGGTTTCAAGTGTGAGTCCTGTACAAGTGTTTCGTTCAAGTGTTTTCTAAGCTTCAATGTCTGAAAGTATGTAATTTTGTTTTGAAATATATATTATCAGTTCTATCAATTTTTATCATGCTAGCATAAGCCTTTTTGGCCTAGGGAACTGGAATTGTTTTCCCCTCGCTCTCAGTATCACATCTCAGTCCCTATCCTTCTATTCCGAAGGTAACTGCTAGAACAACAAAAAAGGACGCTGGTAAGACCTGTGCTAGCATATTGAGGTGGTCTAGAGTAAGCCATAAGACCTCTCACAGTTGTCCTTTGCTGGTTTTGAGAATAGGTGAGGCTCATTGAATACAAAGGAGTTACCAGAAAGGAGAAGGGAAAATAAATCTCTAGTTTCTCAAGGTCTATATTTGAAAACTGCAAAGCAAACCTCTAGTTTGGGGGTTCTCATGGCCTATATCATTAAAAAAAAAAAGTATATACTTGTCTGTCTGTTTGAGAAATGGTCTGAGAAATTGGTGTCAGAGCCTAAAGACTTGAGACCTTAAGATAAGACTTGTGTTATCAATGAGTGACTTTTCAATCTAGGATTGATTACTTAGATCTAGCTTCTGCTTCTCATCAACCGGCCAGAAAGGTTCTAATAATAGATCATAACAGACATTTATGTTATTTAAGAACAAAAATCCATACTCACTACATTCACTAGACTCTTCACACCTCAACTCAATCACAGACTTAATCATAAATTTAGGAGTGTCTATAGACAACTAATTTAAGGACGTTCTAAAAATATTAGAAAAACTCCATATTGATGAAGAAAGTACAACCTAACTTTAAAAGACCTAAAACAAAATTTAGAATATATTAAAGACTCAAGAAAATTTAAATAGAAGAATCAGTCAGTTAAATCTAATAAACATTCCAAGTAGGAAAGACGTACTTATTCTCTCCACGGTAATAAAGGAAAATAGGCCAAGGAGTTTTGAACTCCATCTTAAAGACTTGCTAATTCAGGTTAAAAACTTGATAAAAACCACATAAGAACATTTTAATATAGAACTTAAGAACTTAAAGGATATACTTAATGATTTGAAATATAAATGAATGGTATAAAATTTGAAAATAAATATTACGAAGAAACATTAGAATATACACAAAATCATTTAAAAATTAAAGAAGATGGTTATTATAAAATAGACCTAATAGGAATGAGTGATCGAATACAAATACAATAGAACAACACAATAATTGCACGATTAACTTCCTTGCACTATAGACTAACAATTTTAGAAAACACGATCTTATCAATAGAGCAAAACTTAGTAGGGGCAAACCAATCACAAAATTGGAAAGAAGCCTTGGAAAATTTAAACAAAGACTTAAATAAGCTATTAATAGGGAATATAATTCTAAAAAGACGACCTACAACTTACTCTTTTTTGACTTATCAAGAAGCGCCAAAATGTATTCTACAAGAACTTAGATTGAACCATTTAATGATTCTTCTAGAATATTAGAAGGAAGAAGATCTGTTTTTAGTTCATCTTGGTTAGACAACATTATGACAAGATGAAATTACTTAACAAATCACAAAATAGAAGAAATCATTGATATAGATAGAAATTTAGAGTTTTTTTTTTTCAAATGAACAACTAAACATATTAAATCCCAGAAGTCTATATGGTCAGGAGTTATTATCTTTCACCTCCTCTATTTTTAGACATAATAGGACAGAAGTTCTTCATTTACTTGACTGAAGAGAAGAAAGACTTAGTTTAATGATAGAAGAATCAGCTAGTCAACTACTTAACAAAAAACATAATTATGTTCATCTAGGACTAATAGTGTTTAGACTCAGAGGCCTAAGAAGACAAGTGGAGGTAAGATATTAATTGTTTTGTATGACTCAAGATTTTCAGATAAGGAAAAAGCAATTATAGGCTTGGTAGAGGTAGACATGAACAATAACTTAGGAATAACATACTTATGCCCAAACTTCAACATGGCCATAAGGGATTTCGTTAAACATATCAAAATAGTAGTACAAACAAGAAGATATGAGAACTTTCAAAACAGTAATATACAATTAGACATAATTTTTTTAGGAAAACTATGAATCACATAAGTAATAATTTCATAATACAAATTGATGACATTATAGAAGCCCTTAGTTCAAAAGGAGTAACCAATTTCTTGTTTTTGGGCAATTATATTTCAATCTTCAGCAAAATATAATGTCCAATCTTTAGGTAACTTGTCATGTTTTTTATCAGGATGTTCTAGTTCTTCTAAATCTTGGTTTGTTAAATAAGTAGCTAAATCTGTAGGTAAATATATGTACTCATTCAAGTCATCAAATTTTTTTTCAATAATATTCATCTTGTTAAGTTCAAGTGATTTCTTATTGGTGGTTCTTATTTTGTCTTTCTTAACTAAATTCAAATGTTTCTTTCCAAGGATTTTTATTAATTTAAAAGGATCTACTTCTTCTTTATTCATTAAATTTAAGCCTTCATCTTGTTCTTCTTCTAGGGTTGTAGAAGGGAGATTTCCAAAAAATTTTACATTCAAGTTGCCATTTCTATTTTTGTACAAAACTAATTTCGTGGGTTGTAGAATTGACTCTGGATTTTCTAAAATCAAAGTCCACTCTAGACTAACTAGTAGTACCTCTGAACTGTATTCATTTGGTTTAAGGAATTTTATTCCTTTTAAGCTAAGGGCTTCTATAATGCCATCAATTTGTATTTTGAAATTATTACTCATATGATCCATGGTTTTCCTAAATAGATTGTCTAATTGTATATTATTGTTTTGAAAATTCTCCTATCCTCTCACTTGTGTTACTATTTTGATATGTTTAACGAAATCCCTTATGGTCATGTTGAAGTTTGGGCATAAGTATGTTATTCCTAAGTTATTGTTCATGTCTACCTCTACCAAGCCTATAATTGCTTTATCTTTATATGACAATTTTAAGTCATACAAAACTATTAATACTTTACCTCCCACTTGTCTTCTTGTTAGACCTCTGGGTCCAAACACTATTAGTCCTAGATGAATATAATTATGTTTTTTGTTAAGTGGTTGACTAGCTGATTCTTTTGTCATTAAACTGTCTTTCTTTTCTTCCATTAGGTAAATGAAGAGCTTCTATCCTATGATGTCTAAAAATAGAGGAGGTGAAAAATAATAACTCCTGACTATATAGTCTTCGGGGATTTAATATGTTCAGTTGTTCATTTGAAAATAACTCTAAATTTCTATCTATATCAATGATTTCTTCCATTCTGTGATTTGTTAAGTTATTTCGTCTTGTTATAATGTTGCCTAATCAAGATGATTCCTTCTAATATTCTAGAAGGATCGCTAAGTGGTTCAGTTTGAGTTTTGTTGGGATTCATTTTGATGCTTCTTGGTAAGTCAAGAAAGAGTAAGTTGTAGGTCGTCTTTTTAGAATTATGTTTCATGTTGATAGCTTATTTAAGTCTTTGTTTAAATTTTCTAAGGCTTCTTTCCAATTTTGCGATTGGTGCCCCTATTAAGTTTTGTTAAGACTGTTAGTCTATAGTGCAAGGAAGTTAATAGTGCTAGTATTATATTGTTCTGTTATACTTGTATTTGATTACTTTTTTTCTGTTAGGTCTACTTTATAATAATCATCTTTTTTAGTTTATGAATAATTTTGTGTATATTCTAACACTTCTTCATAATAACTATTTTTAAATTTTCTATCATTCATTTATATCTCAAATCATTAAGTATATCCTTTAAATTCTTAAGTTTTGTATTAAAATGTTCTCCTGTGATTTTTATCAAGTTTTTAATCTAAATTAGTAAGTCTTTGTGATGGAGTTGAAAATTCCTTGGCTTATTTTCCTCTATTACCTTGGAGAGAATAAGTATGTCTTTCTTACTTGGATGTTTATCAAATTTAACTGACTGAAATCTTCTGTTTAAGTGTTCTTTAGAGTCTTTAATATATTCTAAATTCTATATGAGGTCCTTTAAAGTATGGGTTGTACTTTCTTCACCAATATGGAGTTTTTCTAATGTTTTTAGAATGTCCTTAAATTGGTTGTCTACAGACACCCCTTAACTTATGATTAAGTTTGTGATTGAGTTGAGATGTGAAAAGTCTGAGTGAGTGAGTATGAGTTTTTGTTCTTAAGTAACATAAATAACTGTTATGATATATTGTTAGAATTTTTCTGGCTGACTGATGGAGAGGAGAGATGCCATTGTTGTGTGTAGGAAAAATATGAGTCAAGACATGCAAGTCGGCGTTGCAGGAGGAAGCTAGGATTTCAGTGTAGTGGAGAAGAGGGATAGATATAGAGGAACTTGGGTGGCGGAACTTCTTTCGTTGCTACTTGTGATGCGGGGTAGCGAGTGTCACGCTCGGGAGGTATGTTTGTCCGTTAAATCGGACGGTATCCCCTTGTAACAATATATATATAAAGTGTATACATATATATAGAGTTTTGATATCTTGAGCGCCGCGGTTTACGCGACTCGTGCGCGACGACGAGGAATGCACAGTAACTCGCGCTCGACACCGCTCGCAACTGTCGGCCTCTCGTCGGATTCCGGTCGTGATCCGATCGGAATCCGACGATGGTCCAGTTGGAATCTGGTCGCGATCCGGTCGACACCGAAGCCCGGTCGGATTGCAGCCGTTTCCTGCCGGGCTCCGGTGCCGTTCGGATTTCGGCCGGCCAGCGGTGAAGCGACAGTGAAATCGCGGCGGGAAGGTTACTGTGCATTCCTCATTCACTGTGCAATCGCGATGGATCGGATGACTGAGAAGCCGTCGCGCACGCGTCGTGCATTTGTGGGCACTCAGGATAACAAACTAATGTGTGTATATATATATATAGGAGAAAGATCTCTTGCACGTCGAATTGGCGCAAGACGTCACGCGCATTCCTCCGCACAAGCGTTGATTTCACTACGCATAAAGTGAAATCACTATCAGGAGAAGAAGCGCAAAGCGTGCACCATCTCAACAAGACAGAGAAAATCTCTCTCTCTATATATATGCTGGTATGATTTCTTCATATCAAGTAAAAAGTAATAAACGATAAGGAAAGATAGTGCATGTACTAAGTATAAGGAGATCAAAGAATATATAAGGTAATATCAACTAAATAATAGTAAGAACATAATCAATGCATATACTAACCTGATCTATCAAATATAATATAATGAATAGAAATAAGTGATGGTCTGTAATGGTACTGCTCGTAACCACATGATCAACATATAACATGCAAATAACATATATGACAATGTTATATGCCTATGCAACATCCATATTTCAATCATATATAATATACAACATGCATATGCATGGTCACTGCCTGCACACCACTCCAGCTACTACTACATCTGTGAAGCCGAGGGCAAAGTTTTAAATGCCGAGCCGTTTTGGACGAAATTGGTGAAAAATTTCATTTCGACGAGTAACCGAAATCGGAACGCGTACCGATACCGGAGCGCTTATCTGGAAGGAGGTGGCGACGCGGCGACGAGCAGCCGGCGACGACGTAGAGGCGTTAAAAATTAACTAAAATTTAAAAAAATCAAATAATTAATATTAATGTTTAAAAAAAAAGAAAAAAAATACCGAAATAGTATCTGCACGGACGATACGGTACCGAAACTGTATCGTTCCGGTCGTAGACCGAAATCCCGATACGAGTTGAGATTTTAAACCTTAGCCGAAGGGGTGGCATATCACAACTGCACATAACTCCAGCTACCTCTACTCTCGAGTAGCCGAGCGGACACTATGAAAAATAGCTATTTAGCTACATACCAAGGGGGTCCTTGTCTACACGCAACTCCAACTACCGCTATCTCGAGTAGTCGGGCGGACACAACATGACAAGCTATACGCACCTCCAGCTATCACTATCTCAAGTGGCCAGGTGGGCAAATATGACTGACGACTCTCTCAACCACAAGAGAGACATGGTCGAAAACATGCATGTTATGCGATGATGAACAAAAAATAAATAGTCATCCACACAGGTATAGTCATCTCTATACAATAGTAATATGATCAAAATCAGAAGTATGAGTCGTAAGCAATGTATATAAAAATAATAGGTATAAATGATATTAACAAATAGATAGCAAAAGACTATATATACATCAAGTAGATCATCTCTAAGATCAAGCAGGTGAGTATAACACTCAAGTACGATAAAGTATATCAAGATTCATGTACTAATATCAATGATCTGCAGAGGTTAAAAGAAGACCTACCCACCTGATAGGTAGATTGTATTGTTTGTCTTTGCATCTGAGCGACTGCCTCTATTCAGAATCCTATAATATAGAACATAAGTATAGTTAAGTTCTACCGTAAATCAAATAATAGTATCAAATCGTCTTATTAGCCTAACCACCATCATTTGAGTAGTACTCAAATTTCATTGGCAACTCAGCTTTTTAGCCTGCTCTAAATTAATTAATTGATTTTTAACTCAGCTCTACTTAATCCCTAACAAATCCTCATCATCAATTTATCCTCCCTAATCTTCCTAATAGGTAGAGAACCCATTATTTCTTTTGTTTTATGAAAAATTAAGCCCATGGATTCTCCTCTTACAGAAGACTAAGCCAGACACTAAATCTATCAATGTTAGATTTGTTGGATCGAGAAACATCGCTAGAGGGGGGGGGGGGAGGGGTTGAATAGCGAGCGTAAAACTTTCTTTCGTTAGTTCGATAAGAGCAAGCACAGCGGAAAAATAAATAACACAATTTATTTTTACTTGGTTCACAACCCACTAGTTGCTAATCGAAAGTCCCGCGATCCTTGATCGCGTACGAAGGGGCAATCCACTATAAGTCTCCTCGTTGGAGGTAGGAGACAATGATCACAAAAATCGAAAATACGAGGATGAGACAACAAGCCTACCTCACATCGTTACTATTAAAATCACGAATACAATAATTAAATAGAAACAAACTTGCTGTTGCTGTCGACGAAGAAGATGTAAGCTTGACGTTGCGTCGGCGTTATGATGGCTATGAAACTTTGGCGTTGTAGGAGCACTTAAGAATAATATTGATGATGTTTGGGTTGGAATCCTCCCCTCCTTTTATAGATTTGTGCCTTGGAATAAGTTTTGATGGAAATCCTCAACTTTTGGAACTGATCACGAGGTGACACCTTATCTTATCGTGAAGTAGTTGCGTCAAACATTATCCGTTTTGACCTAGCGCAAAAGGCCGATTCGTCGCCATCAGTCAACTGATGCCTTCCATCAGTCGACTGATGTGCCTGGTCACTTCCCTACAGTAAGAGGTTAGCACGGAAAATAATAAATATTACGATTCATTACCGTTCGATCTTGACCTAGACCTTCCACTCGAAGTTTTAGTCGGATCGCCGCCTACGGTCGTCCCCGTACAGAGGACATGACCTTACCATCTCTTACTCACACGAGCTTACCTCAACTTTTACCTTTGAAGTTTCGCTTCCGGTCTTCACCTGAGTTCTTCGGCTCTCTTCGAAATCCTTCCGGTGTTGCCCGACCACCACGGTTCCCTCTGAGTGTTGCTGATCTTCAGCTTAGCTTAACATTCCTGCATATTTGATTTAACTTGTGAGATAACAATATGACCTTAACTTTGGATCTTTGTCATAATCAAAATCTAGGTTCGATTATCTAGTGCCCCTGCACCAACAATCTTCCCCTTTTTGATCTATAGCAAATTGACACAAAGTTAAGGGAAATTAAAGCATAAAACAAGTAGAGTAAATGATGAATGTCATTTTCAAAAACTCCCCCTTAACCCTAGGTGAGTTTTGAAAGAGATAAACTTTCCAAAAACTCCCCCTTAACCCTAGGTGAGTTTTGAAAGAGATACTTTAATTTTCAAAATTAAATTTTGTGTTACTCCCCCTTAACTTTCACTCTTCTCCCCCTTTTGCCATAAATAAAAAAATTATCGAGGTTTTTTTTATAAAATAGAGGTTTAAAAACATCGTATATGCATGCGTCTAGATAAATCAACTATGAGTCAAAGCATGCGTCTAACATTAGTTTGATAGATTGGTTCGAGGTACATCCCTCTGCACCAACTTCAAAGATTTGTAATATAACCCTTAGGGTTAGTTTGCTCTCCCCCTTAGTCAAATATATGAAGTATAAGAGATTTAGGGGGCACTAAACTTTGGCCTGGAGAGTTGTATACTGAGTATTGGCCAATCGAAGTTATAATTATTCGTTAAGTGCAAGAAAATAAGTAGAATTTTGAAAGAGTTAAGTGTATTTCAATTATTCTCAACATCTCACCCATTCTATGTGTCTCAGAATATGTTCACCTTATAGTTTTGTGAGATGATTTTAACCTAATTAGAGTTAGTCAACCTTGGGTTAGATTCGGATTTAACCCTTAGTTCATCAAGTAAACCTTTTAAGAAATTGGCTTCCAAGTTATGGCGAGGCACAGAGGCCTTCTTTGATCGGAACAACGACCACTTCCTTAGACAAAGCCAAATTTAAGAAATTGATTACTTGAGTCACTTAAGATTACTTCCTGGTCTAACTAGTTTAGGATACGACGAGGTAGATTCAGCTAATTCCACTCGGTCAAGTGCACCAAGCTAGATACGCCTTATCTAGCTCGAATACACGAGACTTTGTTTCCCTAATGTACTATCATTTCGCCGTGTCCTGATACTATGTTGTCAAGAGTTGACTAACTATTTGCCCTATCTAGCCGTTCTAAAAATTAAAATAAAATAATTAATCATGCAATGGTTTTGCTAAGGAAGCAGGTATACTATTTTAGTGTTAGCTCTCTCTGGACCATTGAACCAATATGATATATCCACAAAGTAGACTTGATCTTAGAGAATCCAATACTTATTAGTCCTTATATGTGAGTTCAATAAAACCTTTGGGACCCATGCTTAGACTCTTTGATGACTAAGATTTATTCGTAGTCGTTGACCTAAATCCGAGTCCGACTTTATTGTACATGGCTCTTTGGGTTCCAAGTAGCCGGTTAAGCTTCTTAGATCCCAATGTGAACCTTTCCAACCTAGCTTCGACTTCTTGAACTCGGTCTTTCAAGAGAGAATTCTCCTCAAGTTTTTCAACTTGGGTTGAGTTTCCCTCTTGAACTTGACTAGTTGAAGAGGTTAGAGTAGCCTCTTGCTTGAGGGTTTCAACCTCCTCAAGTAACGATTCAACTCTAGACTCGGACTTAGTCAATTTTCTATTTAGCAACTTAATTGCATGATAAAAGTTTGCAATTAATGAACAACTTACCTTAACCTTTTCTTTTGCTTCGACTTTGAGTCTTGACTCGAATTCATCTTCGGAGTCGGAGTCAGAGTTGGATTTGTAGTCGACTTGACTCGACTGACTCTAGCCACGCCATTTAACGCCAAGTCGTTATTTCGATCTTCTCCTCCTCCCACGCGCGGAAATGCTTGCTTGATCGAGATGACTTGTTCTTAAGTCTGGGGCACTTCGACTTGTAATGACCCTTCTTGTTGCACCCATAGACGCGTATGTTTGTGGGGGTTTCTTGCTCTTCAATCGCTCCCTTTCTTTTGATGATCCTCCAACTAAATCGACTAGTTCGCCTCCATCTCCTCTTCGATTCGATTCGGATTCTTCTTCCTGGCTCTTGCTTCGTCCCCGCAAACAACGCTATACCTTTCTCGACTGAGACCGCGTTAGTTTGTTCATGTAACTCAAATTCCGAAAAGAATTCATCTAACCTAATCTTAGATAAATCTTTAGATACCTTGTAGACATCAACCATGGATGCCCACAAGGTGGTCTTAGGAAATGAATTGAGTGCGTACCTTATTATGTCTCGATTGTCTACCTTTTGTCCGATGGCATGTAGACCGTTCAAGATGTCTTGGATCCGCGCATAGAGTTGTGAAGGGTCTCGTAATCCTGCATATTTAGATTATATAGTTTATTTAAAAGTAAATCTCTCGGACGTCCCTTCGTATAGATTAATTAATTTGTTCCAGAGATCTTTGGCGCTAATGAATGGTCCAATTCGGTTGAGCTCTTCCTTGGACAAACCGCATTGCAACATTTAGGTTGATTTTGCATCGACTTCGATTTGCCTCTTGGTTGCATTGGTCCACTTGTCGAAATCCAAGGGCTCCCCTTGATCATTGGTGGGTAGAGCAAAGTCGGTTTGGATTATTATCCAAGTCTCGACTTGTGTTTTCAAGAAACACTCCATCCGATCTTTCCAATAATTCCGTTAAAGAATAGAGGTCGGATGGTGCTATACCCCTCAATGTGAGTCATTAATTATCTTGCAAAACACGAATAAAAATCAAAAGGAATTCCAAGACTTGTCTTGGATTAGTAATGCAGGAAATAATAAAAAATAAACAGAAATAAATAAAAAAATAAGAAACTAAACAAGAACTAGAAACTTACGGTCTTCGATGTCCCCGAAAGGGTACTAAACGTTGGTTTTTGGGGATGAAGACAACTTGTTATGAGGGTAAATCTTAGTAAGAAGTGTAGATCTCTCAGAGAGCTTCGATTTGGTAGGTAGCACGTTTCGTGGGTCCACTTGTACGAAAAGTTATGGCCGTTTTACCGTCGACTACTTCAAAAGTGAATACTTGCAAACACAACCAAAAGAAGAGTACCAAGACTTTGTCTTGGATTAGTAATGCGGGAGAAAAAAACCTAAAAAAAATACGAATCAAAAAATACGAAAAGAAAGCCAAAAAGTGCTAGATTGATGGTTTCACCAAATCTTAGTGCCTCCGCTCTGA
The DNA here is from genome assembly GCA_025175895.1 of Wurfbainia villosa. Classification (NCBI taxonomy): domain Eukaryota; kingdom Viridiplantae; phylum Streptophyta; class Magnoliopsida; order Zingiberales; family Zingiberaceae; genus Wurfbainia; species Wurfbainia villosa. The sequence continues at coordinate 101,016,397 of CM046000.1, read as the reverse complement.
TACCAATTGTTGGATTGAGAAGCGTCGCTAGAGGGGGGGGGGGTGAATAGCGAGCGTAAAACTTTCTTTCGTTTGTTCGATAAGAGCAAGCACAACGGAAAAATAAATAACACAATTTATTTTTACTTGGTTCACAGCCCACCGGCTGCTAATCCAAGGCCCCGCGATCCTTAACTGCATACGAAGGGGCAATCCACTATAGAGTCTCCTCCTCGTTGGAGGTAGGAGACAACGATCATAAAAACCGAAAACATGAGGATAAGACAACAAGCCTACCTCACCTCGTTACTATTAAAATCACGAATACAATAATTAAATAGAAACAAACTTGCTGCTGCTGTCGACGAAGAAGATGTAAGCTTGGCGTTGCGTCGGCATTATGATGGCTTTGGAACTTTGGCGTTGTAGGAGCACTTGAGAATAGTATTGATGATGTTTGGGTTGGAATCCTCCCCTCCTTTTATAGATTTGTGCCTTGGAATAAGTCTTGATGGAAATCCTCAACTTTTGGAACTGATCACGAGGTGACACCTTATCTTATCGTAAAGTGACCGCGTCAAACATTATCCATTTTGACCTAGTGCAAAAGGTGTCATCACCAACGTCGATGCCTTCCTTCCATCGATCGATTGATGCGCATCGATCGACCAAGATGACGTGATCCGCCACCGCCACTTTCTGCAAAGAAGAGGTTAGCACGGAAAATGATAAATATGACGGTTTCTTACCGTCCGATCTCGATCTAGACCTTCCACTCGAAATCTTAGTCGGATCGTTGCCTATGGTCGTCTCCGTACAAAGGACACGATCTTACCATCTCTCACTCACATGAGCTTACCTCAACCTTTACCTTTGAATCTTCGCTTCCGGTCTTCACCTGAGTTCTTCGGCTCCCTCTGAAATCCTCCCGGCGTTGCCCGACCACCACGGTTCCCTCCGAGTGTCGCTGACCTTCAGCTTAGCTTAACATTTCTGCACACTTGATTCAGCTCGTGAGATAACAATATGACCTTAACTTTGGATCTTTGTCATAATCAAAATCTAGGTTCGATTATCTAGTGCTCCTGCACCAACAAGATTAAAATATATCTCTCAAACAAATTGTCAGTATAATTAAGATCAATCAGATAGTAAACAAACAGAAACGATCAGTTGATACCTAACGAAATTCCTCCGCCTTGACGTTGCTCGCTCTCCGCTTAGGGTTGTAGGAGGAGAGGGATGGTCGCCAATGGAAGGAAGAAGAGAGCGACGGATTGTTGCTCGCGACGGAGGCGACTGGTTGCAATGCAGAAATTAGCTGCGGTGGTCTGGTCACGAGCACTATGCCACTGCCGTGGCCGTGGTCGTGGCTTGGCCATGGGCGGAGGAGGTGGCTGATAGTGACGAAGCCTGCGGATGGCGAGGTAGGCTGCAGCACGGTAAAGAGAGGGTGGCGGTGTTGCATGCGGGGCGGCCACAATGTGGTGCAAGCCGCAGTGGCGGAAGCAGGTCGACTATTACTCGCGATGGAGGTAGGCGGTGGGAGGGAAAAGTGAGTCCATCGAATTGCTCTCACGATGGCGAGGTCAGGCCCCTCCTTGCCCTTCGCGACGAACCCCCGAAGCAGTAGTCGATGAATGGTTGCAATCGGGCACAGCGACACAAGGCGGCAATGAGGGGAAGTGGCTGGCGACAATGACGATCGGGTGCGGTGAGGAGAGGCCATTGGAGCTTGCTGTCAGCTATGGAGAGCCAGCAATGCGAGACGTCTCACAACGAAGCCAAGAAGAGGGTGACGCCGAGTGAGGTGGAGGAGAAAAGGAGCAGCGATGGAGAGGGTGAGTGCATGGAGAGAGACATGGGCATTAGGAAAATGAAACCTCATCTACTTGGAACCCAAGCTGAGGTCCATCAGAGAGATGGATCTGTGAGCAGTGGCATAAGAAGGCCAACTAAGTGATGGTTAGATCTTGGTCAAGATTGGAGGGAAAAATATAGTTTCTGCTTTCGTTGATGAATTTTTTAACAAATTTGTTAAGCACTGAACAAGTGAAATGAGATGTCAATGTTTGATAAAGATAGGTTAGAAGTGGAGATTTTGGGCAGCAATATTTTTTTTAAAAAAATACAGAATTAAAGATGACTAGGATGGTTGTTGGATACTATTAGTATTATCTGAACTTGTATTTTATGACTTTCAATCTCTGTGATAATTATTTTGTTTTCTGATTTCACGGTATTGGTGTTGTCTAACATATTAAACGGTTGAATTGGTTATATTTCAATTAGAGCTTCTGAACATAACGGTTATTCAAGGTCATGTTTGCTCACTTCACTTTATCACTAGTTTTGTTCATCTGGATCCCTATTTTCTACATATCCAAAAATTTTTGATCCAGTGTAATTGATACAGGAAGAAGTATTAGAGAGAGCCAAGAAAGCTAAGGAGAAAGCTGCACAGGAGGTTATGGCCATAAATAGTGTACCCTCTAAGCCTTTAGGTTCATCATCAATTACCTCAACGAGTGCTACAGAAATCCCGAATTCTAAGACTGACAATCCTTTAGAAGAGATTTTGAAGGAATAGCTGGACTTTTAGTTGTATTTGAAAAATAGTGCTTAAACTAGCTGCAAGCCAAGCTTGCCTAGCTTTCCTTTGGGGAAATCAATGTTGCTTCGGCTGAAGAAGGGATTTCTGTCAGCTATGGAAAACAGCGGAGCTTTGTCATCAGTCCTGGATAGATGACTCTTGAATTATGAAGAGTATAGTTATTAAGGCATTATCTTAAGATTATCTGCCTGATAAACTTGATCTGAAATGTAAACTAAATTGTCTTCATCATATCATATGTTCCATGCAGAGATGTTTACAAGACTGAAGGAAATTATTTGTCAAATCTTGTCGTCCTCATGGTGGACTTGCTCCTGAAGGGTTTGATTGTCTTATTTGGTCCTTGCAACCTTACATTTGGTCCTTGCAACCTTACATATTTTTATTCCATGCGGATAGATTTTGCCTTTCTTTTCCTTGTTTGAGGTGTTAAAAAAAAAAACACACTGATCAGTTGTATCGATGCTAATTACATTACACAGATTGGAGTGACGTCGTCCTCTAGCTTAGATAAATCATGAACTTATATTCTCCAACTCCGTATCATATTGCCACTCGAGATTTAGTTGCCTTGGTTGATGGATCTCATATTTAACGACGATCATGTTTGAGACCTAGTGTTATAGGCGCATTCAATAGCTTGATTAATTTTTATCATAAAATGAAATTTCATTTTCTTCTAAATCACAACAAAGAGAAATTGAGTCCTAAAATTGATGCGATTGTAGATGAATTTTCTACCTTCCCTTCAACGCCAAGGTGCGTGTAGGAAGCTTGAGGTTCTCTTCGACCGCAACAGTAATAAAATACAAAAGGAAAACGCGAACAATCGAAGCAAAGAGTAAAAACACAAAATTTAACGTGGTTCGGAATAAGGATTCCTACTCTACGAGGGTGAGCTCTCCCACGAGTTACGTTGTCAAAGTACTTTCACTATGAATTTTCTCCTTCGTGGAAAAAGATTTCGGAGGCGGAGGGAAAAAATCTCTTACAATTAGCTCAATATATAAATATTGAAAGAATAGAGCTCACTACTTCTCGTCTCCTCCCTCCTTCCTTCTCCGGTGATGTGATGACTCTCCCCTTCGAGCGTGCTTTTATCCCTCGTTGGAAGTTGCGGATCCCCTTCTTCTTGCCCCTCCTGTGCCTTTTATTCTCTTCCTCTTTTCTGGGCAGCTGTCACGTAACCAACATCTCTCATCACCGTACACGTGACCACCTTCCTTACCTGGAGAATCATTTTGTTATAGAAATGAAGAGTGGAGACTCCTTCGAATATTATGTGGGGTCTTCATCCGTTATGTAGCTAGCTTTTATAAGTATTTCGAGAAAGATTCTAACCTTTCCTTTTCACCTTCTTGCCCTTTGTGAAGCTAGCTTAAATCTACTGCCTAGGCTTAGTGTAACTCTTAGACTCCCTACCTCAGATTTCCTATAATAGCCCGAGTCAACTCCTATACTCCCTGTACAGAACCAATCTCCAAGCCCGCTCTGCCGAACTAATTCCTATACTCTATGTACCGAGCCAATCTCCAAATTCGCCTCACTGAACCATTTTTACCCAGACCTACTTTTCCGAACTGGTTTTCCCCGACCCACTTTGCCGAACCAACTCTTTAGTTCGGGCAGTGTCTTACGCACGGGTTCTTTCATTTCACTAGCGGGAAAATGTAGCAGCAGTATCATTAGCCAACCCTTAAAAATAGTCAAACGAGGTACTGAGTTTGACTTTCTAAGTATAACGTTTCTCATCTATCCTTCAATTACCAATTCGAATTTATCTTTTCCCGTTACTTTACCTCGTATGCTTGAAACGACTTATTGGACCCATGAGCCCCACTTTTCTTTTTCTATCGGTAGTTGAAAAGCCACAAAACCCTATATAAATCCTCTTATTCCCCCTTTTTACGAACAATTTAACGCTCTTAGCGATTTAGCCTTTTCTTCTTCCTCTTCCAATGATTTTCTTCGACGGTGACCAGGTGCCCTAGCCCCCTCTCTTGCAAGCGTTCCCCCTTCGACCCTCAAGTAAGTGCTCCTCTTCCTCTTGCACCTATGACCCCAAAGAACTCGACCCCACACCCTTGGTATGAACACACTGTCACTCAGCTAAATAGCAAGCACTATTTTTTCGATCGTAGGCACCAATACATAGACTCCTCCGTGCCTTGCCGTTTCAACACTACTTATTGACCCCATCTTCCTCCGCCAGGCCTACACTGCTTCTTTTCCGAACAACTACTTAACGGTTTATATTTGCCTGTGTCCCCTTCCTACCTAGAAATTTTGGATTTTTATAAGTTGCCCGTCAACCAATTTACTCCCAATTCTTTCCACATACTATTGGGGGCAGTCATAGTATTCCGACATCTAGGTCTTCCTTTGTCCCCACAGCTATTTCATTGCTTTTTCAGTTAAAATCTTTCAAGGAGGGTCTCTTCTATCTATCTAGTCGCCCAGATTGTCAGTTTCTGGTAAACATGTCTTCTTCCCATAAGGGACGGGAAACACTCTACTTCTTTGCTCAACTTCCGACGTCCCTTCCATATTCGGATATCTGGAAACTAGATCTCCTTGAGCTACTCTCCTTCCATAAGGTTAGGACTCAGTGTCCCTTTTCAGAGGTCTACCAAGTATTAAAAGAATACCACTATAGCTCGGACCATCTGATGAAACCTTCCCTCTTCAGTCGCCACAAGTTGTCCCCTTTTTCGCTGACCGACTCGGACGCCATAGGTAGTATGTTGTTTAGATTTCGGTACGAATAACTTTTGTGGCCAGCATGTTCTCTAACAGTGGATTTTGCAGATAACCTAATGCAGGATGCCATCTTAAAAGGGGAGGAGATTGTAGCAGCAAAGAAGAAGACTTCCAAAAAACAAAGCAAAGACAAGTCTCCAACAGCTCCCCCTTCTCCCCGTAAAAAGTTGCGTTCCCTCAAGGAAGGCGTCTCCATCTCTTCCTCTATTCCTGTGCCCTCTTTCTCAAATTCTTCTCCTCTGCCCTCCCCCTTAAAACTAAATAGGCACCGATGCCTAATCATCTATGAACCTCGGGTGTAATATATCGAAATATATATATATATATATATATATATATATATATATATAACAAATTAAAAATAATAATAATAAAATAATAATAATATAATTTAATTACGAGATAAATAAAGTAAATTTATTTATCTATTTTATTAAAGTGAAATTAATTATTTATTTGTATTTTAGTTAATAATTTTGAGATAAATTTTTATCAGATTGTACTAAGTCTAAATGACTTTATCTAATAATAAAGTTGATTATTTCAAAAGCGGAGATTTAATTATTGATAGTTAAGTAAGAAAAGCTTCGGATAATTTTATTAGACTTTGAGATAGTCTATTTATTTTATCCGAAAGATAGGCTTTTTGGGATAAAATTTTTAGAGACTTTGGTTAATTGAATTAATCAAGGTTGATTAATTCAATACTACCCTAGGTTATAAATAAGCCCTAGATTAATATTTCCGAAGGGGTACGCTTTTCTTTTTCCCCGTTTTTCCCTCTCCCGGCTCACGTCTTCCTCGCGTCGGCAACCCACGTCGCCACCACCGACTGTCCACGCGCACAACGTCTGCTGCCCGCAGAGGTTGGGCGTCGTCGTCACGCACCGAGTGCCGACTTCCGCCACCTCAGGCGACCTCGCTCGCGACCGAGATTCGTTGCCGCCGCTTTCTTCCTACGCGTCATTGTGTCCAAGTCGCCGCCGCTCGAGCTTGCGCCGTCACCGCCTCCTCGTGCGTCGCCCTTCGTTGTGTCCAGATCGCCGCCGCTCGAGCTCCAACCGTCGTCGTTGCCGCTGTTCTTACGGATTATTAGGATTAGGTAATTAAAAATTGATTAATCAGTTAAATTAGATTTAATTAGTAATTAGTTTCGATTAATTAAATTGGCTAATAAATTAGTTTTGGATTTCCGGATTAATTGGATTATTAAATCTGATTTATTGGGTAAGTAATTAATCAGTTTTTGGTTTGACTCGTTAATCAAATTAATTAGGGTTACTCTTATTAATTAAATTGAGTTTGAATTGATTAAACGATTAATTGAATCAACTACGACAACATAATTAATTTAATTAATTATGTCGCTGGTTTAATACAATGATAATTAAGCTAAGAGATTAATCTAATCTAAATTGATTAGATAGTCAACTAAGAGATTAATTGAGTTATTAAATACTTGTGCACTAATTAGTTAAAAATATTGATCGGATTAAATAACAGCTTTGAGAACGAACGCAGAGCTTTGGATTGGAAGATTGCTAGGTCGCTCTGTAGTCAGAGGTGGGTGGATCTTTTACATCTTTAGAATTTAGTGCATGGTTTTATTGGTTATTTGGTTTACTGATGTTATTGCTAGAATTACTTTGATACTATATTCGTTGAACCCTTGGATTCTAGATTGCTTGCTCATCATTAACACGTAGTTATTGATTGATATTACTGTTGTAGGTGCTTATTTAATGCTGAGATATAAATAGGTAGATAGTGTTGGAAGATGCTTACCTATTATTTCGTTGGATTGGTATTATGAATGAACTAGTGAAATAGTATAATTAAGATAAGATTAATTGTTAGAGGATAGATAACTTTTCTCCTGTCTCGACTGCCAGCTATATCTCCCATTCGTGGTTGAGAGGGTCTGCAGTAGAGGATATATAACTTTTCTCCCGTCTCGACTGCCAGCTATGTCTCCCATTCGTGGTTGAGAGGGTCTGCAGTAGAGGATTTATAACTTTTCTTCTATCTCGGCTGCTAGCTATGTCTCTCATTCGTGGTTGAGAGGGTCTGCAGTAGAGGTTCTCTACTTTTGAACTATGATTGCTTTGTATACCTGTGGTCGATTATGTCTCCCATTCGTGGTTGAGAGGATCTACTGCGGAGTTATACTCTTGGACTACTCCTTCGGAGTTAGTGATAGTTGGATTCGTGTATCGTCTGTAGCTAGATAGCTACCTTACATCTTGACTGCCCACGAGACCAGGTCGTGGTAGCATGTTGTTGCGTGCAGTCCATAGCTAGATAGCTATATACTCTGTCTGCCCACGAGACCAGGTCGTGGTAGCATGTCGTTGCCCGCAGACATGAGTCTTTTATTGCTTATCTGCCCACGAGTCCCGGTCGTGGTAGCATGTGGTTGCGCGCAGATAGTGTCTTTGTATTACCTCGAGAGCCACGAGGCTTTGTCGCGGTATCTTGGTATGTATTGCTTGTAGATTGCAGTTGGTTGTATAAGTTGCAGGTGTATTTGTTATATTGTTGATCAGGTTAGTTGCAGACTGATATTGGTACTCTGAGGTTTGGGTTACTCTAGTTCGTTTCCTTTGACTTCCATTATATCCATTATATCCATTATGATTATGCACTATTTTCTATCCACCCACTGAGTGGTTGTACTCACCCCCTCTTCTTTTATCCTCCAGGTTAGCTAGTAGAGGACATGTCCAGTTGGCTTACCTTCGCGTCGCTCAGAGAGTCCCTTGCCGTGCTGGTCCCACTGCATCATCAAGATGTCGTTTTATTTACTTTTCGTTATTGCATTTTGTTTATGTACTTTAGATTTTGGTCGCAGTTTGATTTGGTGTCATAAAACAAATTTACTTTTAATTGATTTATATTTTAGTCGTGCATGCATGCGGTTAATAAAATACTTATATTTCTATATTATTTCAAAGTTTTTATCTGATTTGGTTCCAGTGATGTATATCGGAATAATTGTTGCTAAGGGGCTCCTCCGTCATTTGGATGGCGAATGGGCCCCGGGGCGTGACAATTTTATTGGTATCAGAGCCTAGGTTTGCGATTTCGGTTTGTGGGTTTCGTGTTTCGAGGTTTTCTTTTCCTTTGGACTCTTGTATTTTGGGACCAAGCAAGCGGAAGGACATCTATAAGCTATAGGAAAAGTATTGTCTTTAGTAGTTACTGTACTTTCCTCATAGGAAGTTATTATAATGTTCTTATTAGATACCTATTTACTCTTAGTAGGAAATGCCACCTAATGAGACTGCCCCTACTCAAGGTCGTGGACGAGGTCGACCTCGGAAACGACCTGCTGATGCTGCGGAACCTTCCATCGAGGCCGAAAATGTAGACTCTTCAGAGCCGCCGACTAAGGTGCAGTCAGAGGGGCAGGATCAGATCCGTCAGTCACCCGTTGGAGGTCAACGAGTAACCCCTCAGAGAGCCCCGAGCCCTACCACCACCACTCGGGTCATGGATAAGGCGCGTATACCTGCATTGGCTAAAATGATGAAGGACCGGTTTACCTTATTTCAGGGGGATACCGATCCATGGATTGCTCGTGCGTGGATAGACAATCTAGAAGACTCGTTTGGATATATCACCTGCATAGATGCGTAAAAGTGGAGCTTGCGATGTGTATCACTTACGAGGTCGCTCTCACCGTGGAAAATGCAATGACGGTTTAGGGACAGAGCATCACTTGGAGACAGCCCGAGAGGCCTTTGAGAGACAATATTTCGCCTCTTTCTCAGATGGGTCGCCGTCAGAATTCCTAAACCTTAAACAAGGCAATCAAGGCCATGGATTATAATGCGGAGTTTAGTCGACTTATGAATTTTGCCCCACCGGTGGTACAGACTACGACAGATGCTCCAGCTCATCCAAGGTCTTGCGGCCTACATACGGATTAGGATGTCCGATCCTCCATTGGTACCTACCGAGAAGCATTAGATCGCTCTGTTGATTGAGATGAACCAACAACAGATATCCCAGTAGAAAGAAGCATATAAAAAAATATCACGGATAAAATCTCAACCACATAAACAACAAGATGGCAGCCAAAAATCACAAAACCAGACCCAAGGGTAATGATCTAGCACGGGAGGGCCTCTCGACCGAGGAAGTCGGGCAACATCCTCGAGCCTACCCAACAGAAACGATCATATAACTCGGGTTCGGTAAGGTGTTATCAATGTGGATCGCAAAGTCATATGAAGTCGGAGTGCCCATTAGAGCAATCGATATGTTTTTATTGCAAACTACCAGGACATATGAGTAAGGAGTTCCCTTTGAAAGCCCAGTTGGAATCCACGGACGCATTAGCTCAGAAGGGTCAGGTCGTGCAACATCGACAGCAAAGAGAATCCCAGGTATCACAAGCATCACGTCGGCCAGCCTGTACCCCCCAGCACGCTTGTACCACGCGCGATCCTGGAGCACTCATCGACACCCTATTTTATGCAACACCCACTGTTGTCCTCCCAATACTATCCAGCGTGCCCACCACAACAGTACTTACCACCTTCACAACAACAACCCTACATGTTGCCTCCACCACAGTCTCACCAGTTGACCCGAACTCTTTGCAGGCAACCGCAACCAGAGCCAAATTCGATAATCCTCCCTCCTGAAAAGCAAGCAGGACCTGAAATGGGACGGGTGCATGGTATGACTCGAGGGGAGGCGCAACAAACTAGTGGATTTGGTATATAAGGTATCGATTCAGTTTATTCTATCTTTGCTGATATACTGACCGTTCGCATTCTTTTATCTCGATAGTTCTTAGGAAGAATTAGTAGAATTCAGATACCTCAACCTAGTAGAATAGTCATAATGACACTACCAAGGAAGACTCTAATGTCCTGCTATGAAGTAAAGGAGTATTCCTTGGATTGAGACAAACATATCTTAACTTTGGATTAGTCTACCATCAACTTAGAGTAAAAGACTTGACAAATACCTTGGATCTCACACTTGCTGAAGATGAGAAGACTAGTAACCAATTTAGGATATGGATCAGAGTGGCGCAGTGGAAGCATGATGGGTCCATAACCCACCGAGAGGGTTACGATCTGACAATTGGAATGTGAAGGTTTAGAATGAGCTAAACGAGTGACGTAACAATTAGGGTTAACTAACTATAGAAGTACATAATGACTTTCATATTTTGTTAATATGAGAGTATGTACTCAATTTATTTATGTTATGAAGGATATAGTTGGAGTTCCAGAGTATATTCCAAGCGTGAAGAATGAAGAAAGGGCATCTGCTAGATTGAAGTTGGATGGTAATCTAGATTCCACAAGCAAATCGCTTAGGAGTAAAAGAACGACATGTAGATAGGATATCTTCATCAAGGTATATAGAGTAGGAAATTTGTGGTAAAAATTTTTATTAGTGAGGGAGAATGTAATATATCGAAATATATATATATATATATATATATATATATATATATATATATATATATATATATATAACAAATTAAAAATAATAATAATAAAATAATAATAATATAATTTAATTACGAGATAAATAAAGTAAATTTATTTATCTATTTTATTAAAGTGAAATTAATTATTTATTTGTATTTTAGTTAATAATTTTGAGATAAATTTTTATCGATTACTAAGTCTAAATGACTTTATCTAATAATAAAGTTGATTATTTCAAAAGCGGAGATTTAATTATTGATAGTTAAGTAAGAAAAGCTTCGGATAATTTTATTAGACTTTGAGATAGTCTATTTATTTTATCCGAAAGATAGGCTTTTTGGGATAAAATTTTTAGAGACTTTGGTTAATTGAATTAATCAAGGTTGATTAATTCAATACTACCCTAGGTTATAAATAAGCCCTAGATTAATATTTCCGAAGGGGTACGCTTTTCTTTTTCCCCGTTTTTCCCTCTCCGGCCACGCCTTCTCGCTCGGCAACCCACGCCGCCACCACCGACCGCCCACGCGACAACGCTCGCCGCCGCAGAGGTTGGGCGTCGCTGCCACGCACCGAGCGCCGACTTCCGCCACTCAGCGACTCGCCGCGATCGATTCGCTGCCGCCGCTTTCTTCTACGCCCATCATTGTGTCCAAGCCGCCGCCGAGCTTGCGCTGTCACCGCCTCCTCGTAAGGCCGCCTTCGCTGTGTCAGATCGCCGCCGCCGAGCTCCAACCGCTGCCGCTGTTCTTACGGTTCAAGACAAACAACCGTCGTCGCTTCGCGGTCAACACGCGCGGTGAGAAACTTAACTGCAATTAGGATTATTAGGATTAGGTAATTAAAAATTGATTAATCAGTTAAATTAGATTTAATTAGTAATTAGTTTCGATTAATTAAATTGGCTAATAAATTAGTTTTGGATTTCCGGATTAATTGGATTATTAAATCTGATTTATTGGGTAAGTAATTAATCAGTTTTTGGTTTGACTCGTTAATCAAATTAATTAGGGTTACTCTTATTAATTAAATTGAGTTTGAATTGATTAAACGATTAATTGAATCAACTACGACAACATAATTAATTTAATTAATTATGTCGCTGGTTTAATACAATGATAATTAAGCTAAGAGATTAATCTAATCTAAATTGATTAGATAGTCAACTAAGAGATTAATTGAGTTATTAAATACTTGTGCACTAATTAGTTAAAAATATTGATCGGATTAAATAACAGCTTTGAGAACGAACGCAGAGCTTTGGATTGGAAGATTGCTAGGTCGCTCTGTAGTCAGAGGTGGGTGGATCTTTTACATCTTTAGAATTTAGTGCATGATTTTATTGGTTATTTGGTTTACTGATGTTATTGCTAGAATTACTTTGATACTATATTCGTTGAACCCTTGGATTCTAGATTGCTTGCTCATCATTAACACGTAGTTATTGATTGATATTACTGTTGTAGGTGCTTATTTAATGCTGAGATATAAATAGGTAGATAGTGTTGGAAGATGCTTACCTATTATTTCGTTGGATTGGTATTATGAATGAACTAGTGAAATAGTATAATTAAGATAAGATTAATTGTTAGAGGATAGATAACTTTTCTCCTGTCTCGACTGCCAGCTATATCTCCCATTCGTGGTTGAGAGGGTCTGTAGTAGAGGATATATAACTTTTCTCCCGTCTCGACTGCCAGCTATGTCTCCCATTCGTGGTTGAGAGGGTCTGCAGTAGAGGATTTATAACTTTTCTTCTATCTCGGCTGCTAGCTATGTCTCTCATTCGTGGTTGAGAGGGTCTGCAGTAGAGGTTCTCTACTTTTGAACTATGATTGCTTTGTATACCTGTGGTCGATTATGTCTCCCATTCGTGGTTGAGAGGATCTACTGCGGAGTTATACTCTTGGACTACTCCTTCGGAGTTAGTGATAGTTGGATTCGTGTATCGTCTGTAGCTAGATAGCTACCTTACATCTTGACTACCCACGAGACCAGGTCGTGGTAGCATGTTGTTGCGTGCAGTCCATAGCTAGATAGCTATATACTCTGTCTGCCCACGAGACCAGGTCGTGGTAGCATGTCGTTGCCCGCAGACATGAGTCTTTTATTGCTTATCTGCCCACGAGTCCCGGTCGTGGTAGCATGTGGTTGCGCGCAGATAGTGTCTTTGTATTACCTCGAGAGCCACGAGGCTTTGTCGCGGTATCTTGGTATGTATTGCTTGTAGATTGCAGTTGGTTGTATAAGTTGCAGGTGTATTTGTTATATTGTTGATCAGGTTAGTTGCAGACTGATATTGGTACTCTGAGGTTTGGGTTACTCTAGTTCGTTTCCTTTGACTTCCATTATATCCATTATATCCATTATGATTATGCACTATTTTCTATCCACCCACTGAGTGGTTGTACTCACCCCCTCTTCTTTTATCCTCCAGGTTAGCTAGTAGAGGACATGTCCAGTTGGCTTACCTTCGCGTCGCTCAGAGAGTCCCTTGCCGTGCTGGTCCCACTGCATCATCAAGATGTCGTTTTATTTACTTTTCGTTATTGCATTTTGTTTATGTACTTTAGATTTTGGTCGCAGTTTGATTTGGTGTCATAAAACAAATTTACTTTTAATTGATTTATATTTTAGTCGTGCATGCATGCGGTTAATAAAATACTTATATTTCTATATTATTTCAAAGTTTTTATCTGATTTGGTTCCAGTGATGTATATCGGAATAATTGTCGCTAAGGGGCTCCTCCGTCATTTGGATGGCGAATGGGCCCCGGGGCGTGACATCGGGTGGAAGAGACCACATTGGCCGCCCCCTCTCTTCCCTCCGAGAAGAACTTTCTCCTTCTCCCTCCATCGTTTCATCCCCCTTTCAACCCGACCCAAAGGGTGATTCCCCGGGCGGTTCCTTCCCTGTAGATACTCCTATGGATATACCTTCTTCTCCCACTCCGATTCGGGCCATGGACCCCTCCATACCCTCCATGTCCGCAACGGAGCCCTTTTTGGTGGGAGGGGATCCCCCCTAGACCCTCCTTCTACTTCTTTAGGGTCCTCCCTCAGAATACGCAGTATAGAGGAAGTACGTCTTTTCAATCAGTCGCAGATGCAAAGCCCCTATGAACGCTTATGCAGATCACTAGCGGAGTTAAGCTCTCCTCTATTTCACCCTTAGGGCGTATAAGCTAGCTTGTATTCCCCTAATGCCCTATTTTCGGTTTCAAGCAGTTAAAGCTTGTAATGAAATAACGCCAGACATAGTGAATTATCAATCCATCATGTCTGCTCGCCATACCGCCTCCCTTACTCAACAAAAGAAATTAGCTCAACAGCTAAAAGAGGGCAAGCAAAAGGAGTCTACCTTGGTTGCCCAATGTGATGACTTAATGACCCAACTAGCAGTGACCCGGAGTGAGCAAGAGGGACTCCAGAAAAAGATCGAGGACCTCTAGCAGCAACTATTCCTACAATCTAGCCAACTTCAGCAGATCCCCCTCCTCACGCATGAACTGAAAGAACAGAAAGTACAGCTTGCAGAGGCCGAGTTCCAAGCTTCTGAGTCTTCTACAACTATATTCCAGCTTCAACAGGAATGCCAAATTTGGAAGGCCACTTTGGAGTCGTGCCGGCACCACCAAGAAGACCTATCTTTGAAGGTGTCTGTGCTTCCAGGGCTGCTATCCTCAATAACCGCTCAGCAACAAAAACTTCAAAAGGAGCATACTGAGGCTTTGGTTTCGCTGGGCAAACAAGCTATGACGACCACGAGAGACAGAGATGTCCTAGCCATCCAATTAGCCGAGTGTCAATCCCAGTTGAAAGAGTAGGAGGCTGACTTAAAAATGAGATATGTTCAGAAGGGTGTGCATCTATTCATGCTAGGCTTGACAGATCCTCCTCCTTGAACACTGCCCAAGGCTATCCCCCGCTAGGCATTGATACGAGCTATTTAGACCCTGAAGTGGCTCTCGCTAAATGTTCTCTTGAGCTCTTTGAATTGTAACTATCATGTCTTCCTCATTGTACTGATAAAATTATTTAGAAAATTTCAATGCCTTGTGTTGCCTTCTGCATGTGCGTTATTATTGATCAAAAAATTTTTAAGGACACTTCTGGGCTGCTCTTTCATCGGTTATTGTAGATTCTCTGCCTCTCCAAGTGCCAGTCGACCACTAAGATCTTTTGCTCGGGAATCCGCTCGAGCTATCCTGGGCTTTACCTTCCTCTTACCAGAACCGATTCTTGCTCGGTAAAAATTAAATAGTTTTGCCACTTTGTCTTCTCCAGATAACTGCTTGCTTCGATACTAATGTCTCGATTATTTCCCATGCTGACGCCATTACTTCCTTCGCCCCTTCATCTTCTCTCCCTTCCCAAGGACGAATGCGAATCTCTCTCTTTCGGTTATAAATTGTCACTGCGAAGGTCCCTTATTTTCTATCCCACCTTCATGGCTTTTGCTGAACACCCCATTAGCATATCTTCGGATTCCGATTCCTTCGAGTTGCATGATTTAGCTGCAGGACTCGCCGAGGAATCTGCCACCTAATCCACTGCAACCTCAGCATGGCATACCGGTCTCCTCCTCCTCCTGCGCCGGTTGACGCCTTGACCCCCAATGCGAGGAGGTCCTTCCGAGCCCCCTTTCCTTCCTTCCGCAACCGGGTTTGGAACCCCCCCATGACATGGGAATATACAGTGGGAGATCCTCGGGCCTCCGTTGAACTTCCTCCTCTTCCACCGACCCTAGCTTTCATTCCAGTCCCTCCGCCTGAGATTCCTTCGCTCCCCCTCGCCTGACCTGCTGCACCTCGGGCTCAAGGCGACCTCTACAGAGTCATTTTGGCGCCTCCCCTTCAGAGGAGTCCGCTGCTAGCTCCCCTAGCAATAATAACAATAAGAAACCTGTATGATTAGTAGTTTAATTATTGTAACCACCATTGGACATACTGATAAAAAGGAAAGGATACTTGTGCTTGTTTTTGTCATTTTCTCGTAGGTTGCAAATTATTTTAATTAAAAAACCTTCGATGACAGCAACCTTATCTGAACAGTCTTCACCCTTACCGCTTTCGTGAAACTCAAACGATCTTTCCAGAATTACTGCATTTAACAACCCCCAACTACTGTCCTTATGCCTTCACTCTTTTATTTGCATTTATTGCCTCTACTTCCCATGAGGGCCAATTAATATCCTTCTTCCATATCTATAAAAACTCCAAATCGCCGTTTGGTTGGCGTCCATTTCTCCTTCCTCCTCTTTGCACCATAGAACATTTATCTGAGCAAGATAGCAACTCTCCTCCTCTGGAGGGGCAAACTGAAGAGCATCGCCACATTGAAGAATTGGAAAAGCAAGTTCTAGATCTGAGGTGACGTTTGCAGGTGGCTTCCACTAGCAACTACTCTCTGCGTCAGGAACTAGCGGTATCCTAAAAAAATTTGTCCAAGCACATATTCCTGCAACAATCCTACCTTCGACAACTACGACGTCAACCCCAGCCACGCAAAGAAGCTCCTTCAGTACTTCCTCAGGGAGAGTCTTAGTCCCCTTGGAACAGGGACTTCATTTGTTATTTTCTTCCTTATGAAGGCTGTGTTATGTAACCTTCCTTTATTAATGAACTTTTTATTGTTACAAGTTGTATGTGCCCCTATTAAGTTTCTATCAGTATTCTTCCCAACCCATTCATCCTTCTAGCCTTTTTCCTTCCGCGTGAGGTTTCAACTCCTCTTTACTGCACAAGAATCACTTAAAAATACAACTCCTCTAATTTCTCATTACATGGGGACATATATACCCAGCTCTCCTGCTCCACCCTTATGCAGGGACAAAAATAATACGTATAGCTGAGGTAAAACTCAGTTCTTCCGATCCACCACCACACGAGAATAAAATAATATATACAGCTGAGGTAAAACTCAGCTCTTCCGATCCATCACCGTACGGGGATAAAATAATATATATAGCTGAGGTAAAACTCAACTCTTCCAATCCACCACCACACGGGGATAAAATAATGTATATAACTGAGGTAAAACTCATCTCTTCCGATCCACCATCGCACAGGGATAAAAATAATATATATAGCTGAGGTAAAACTCAGCTCTTCCGATCCACCACCACACGGGGATAAAATAATGTATATAGCTGAGGTAAAACTCAGCTCTTCTGATCCACCACCACACGGAAATAAAATGATGTATACAGCTGAGGTAAAACTCAACTCTTCCGATCCACCACCGCACAGGGATAAAATAATATATATAGCTGAGGTAAAACTCAGCTCTTCCGATCCACTACCACACGGGGATAAAATAATGTATATAGCTGAAGTAAAATTAAGCTCTTCCGATCCGTCACTGCATGAGGATAAAATAATGTATATAGCTGAAGTAAAATTCAGCTCTTCCGATCCACCACCGCACGGGAATAAAATGATGTATACAGTTGAGGTAAAACTCAGCTCTTCCAATCCACCACCGCACAAGGATAAAATAATATATATAGCTGATGTAAAATTCAGCTCTTCCGATCCGCCACTGCACGGGGATAAAAATAATGTATATAGCTAAAGTAAAATTCAGCTCTTCCGATCCACCACCTCATGAGGATAAAAATAATGTATATAGCTGAAGTAAAATTCAGCTCTTCCGATCCACCATCGCACGAGGATAAAAATAATGTATATAGCAGAAGTAAAATTCAGCTTTTTCGATTCACCACCGTATGGGGATAAAAATAATGTATATAGCTGAGGTAAAACTCAGCTCTTCTGATCCACCACCGTATGGGAATAAAAATAATGTATATAGCTGAGGTAAAACTCAGCTCTTCTGATCCACCACTACACGGGGATAAAATAATATACATAGCTGAAGTAAAATTCAGCTCTTTTGATCCACCACCGTACAGGGATAAAAATAATGTATATAGCTGAGGTAAAACTCATCTCTTATAATCCATAACCGCATGGGGGTAAAAATAATGTAGCTCTTTCGATCCACCACCACATGGGAATAAAATAAAGTATATAGCTGAAGTAAAATTCATCTCTTCCGATCCGCCACTATACGGGGATAAAAATAATGTATATAACTGCGCACAGATTAAGCTCTTCCCATCTGCCGCTATATCTTCTTTTTTGCCTCTACCTTGAACCCAACTCCTTCGATCCACCACCATACGAGGATATCTGCTTGTCTTGCAGGCAAACAATAAGAATAGTGATGACCTGGACTAGGGCTTCACCTGGTCAGGTCAGAAGAATTTTTTACTCCGCCGTTGTATTTCTTCAAAAGTGCATCTACCTTAAATTCAACTCCTCTGATCCACCACCATACGGGGATATCTGCTTGTCTTGCAGGCAAGCAATCAGAATAGTGACGACTCGACCTAGGGCTTCGCCTGGTCAGGTTGGAAGAATTTTTTACTCCGTCGCTGTATTCTCCAATGCATTTAAACCCAACTCCTTCGTTCCACCATCGCACAGGGATAACGACTTCGACTAATGTCGAGCCATAAAAGAGTGTGACAAGCCGATCCAGGCTTTGCCCCCTTAGGTCAGAAGAAATTTTTTCGCTTTGCCATTCTTCCCAAGTGTTTTTACCTTAAACCCTACTCCTCCGTTCCACCACCGCACGGGGATGACGACTTTGATTAATGCCGAGCTATAAAAAGTGTGACGACCCGATCCAGGGCTTTGCCCCCTCAAGTCAAAAGAAATTTTTTCGCCCTGCCATTCTTTCCAGGTGTTTTTACCTTAAACCCTACTCCTCCGTTCCACCACTGCATGGGGATAACGACTTCGGATAACTCCGAGCCACAAAGAAGTATAACAATCTGACCTAGGACTTCGCCCCCTCAGGTCAGAAGAATTTTTTCACACTATCATTATTTTTTCATTCATCCGTTAAATGGGGACAATGGTTTTGGCTGAGGCCAATCTTTAAAGAAAAATGAGAAGTATACCTTCAGGGGTCATATCTTTGCTCTGAAATTAGATGCTTTCGTTCTTCTACCGTGCGGAGACAACGGTCCTGGCGGATAATGGGTCGTAAAAAGAATAAATTACAATTTCACACCTCCCAAGGGCCCACCTCTCTGCTTTGAAGGCCAATTAACACTGTAAGCTCATCTGGTGCCCCATATAAGACTTTTCGTCTTCCATCTTTTTCATTTCCATCTTCTTTTGGCTTTCAACCTTCTTCTTCCTCTCCGCCAGCAACAACTCTCCAGTGCTCCATTAAACAACTTTTGTGTTTCTTCTCTCCCTCAAGAAGCAAGATGCATTCTCTTTTTCAACAACTGCTAGTGAAGCACCGCCAAGGGCCTGGGCGAAGCGAAGGCCCACAAACTATAGTGCCTCCCCCTTCATCCCCTATTTTGTCTTCATCCATCCCCACCGTCCCTATTCCAACGCCCCCTTCTCCTCCTTATTCCTTCGAAACCCCCTTCTCAATAGCGCCAAATGTGCTTAGTATAACCTTGCCATCATCACCCCTTTCTCCTTCTTCTTCTCCGATGTCACCTGCAAACCCTAGCTCACCCGTCTCTTCACCTTCTGTCCTGGGAATCCGTAAGTCACCCCCTCCTTTTTTACAACATCAGGTTGAATTGAGAGGCACTGCACGCCTGCGTATGCAGGTAGAAGATATCCCCATCTTCAATCTTTCTCCTTTCGTGAAACCCTCATTCACATTAGGACCTACTTTAACTGTAATTCATTTATCTTCGCCTCTACACCCCTAATCACCTCTCCGCTGCCCTCCCTTGCTACCCAAAATTCGGGAGGCGTTTCTCCCCAACTGAATAAAGACTGTGACTTCAATGTTTTTCCTCTTACCAGCAAAGAACCTTTAATCCCGATGCTCCCCTTGGCCACCGACTCTTCACCCCTTTCATCACTGCTCTCTACACCCTCCTCACCAGCCACTCTACCTAGCCAATTATCCCCTGCAAATTCTTCCTCCCCTGCCAGGCGGTAGGCGACTTTTGTCCTTTTGCAACCAATATCCGTTTCTCCTCTTTCTTTTCCAGTTTCCTCGAGTCTACTAGCAAGAGCTCTATTTGTAGCCTCCTCAACACATCCTGCTATCTCCGTGCCCCCTTCCATTCCTCTGAACATCACCTTTCCTCTTCCCAGACCTGCGGTATCATTTGTTGCCCCAACCTTTTTCTAGCCCATCATGAGTAAACCTTCTCCTTTAGTATCCTCTACCCCCTCTTCTTCCTCTAACCGTGCTGCTCAAATCTTGAACCTGGAAGAACTCATTCCAAGGATGGAAAGTCTGCACCATGTTTTGGAATTGGTAAGCTCCCCAAACTGACTTCACTGGTTTCTTCTCTATAATGGTTTCTTCTTTATTGATGACCCCCGGGCATTAACGAATTATCAAGAGCTGGAATGTTCTTTCACACAATACCGGGCTCAGTTTCTGCAACAGGCCCAACAACGACTAGAGGATCAAACTGCTGCCCAGGGTCGGGAGCATCTTCTACTGCAAGAACTGATGCAATGCCAGGATCAGTTAGCGGAAGCTCATCGCCAGCGACAAGAAGATGCTGGGACCATTACGGCATTAAAAGCGCAACAGCAAGCACATACGGAACTCTTATCTGCTCTACAGGGCGCCCAACAGGAAAATACTAATAGAACAACTCCCATGTTCCAAGAATTGGCTGATCATCAGGAACATATAGCTGAACTCCTTCATGAAAGGCGAAAGGACGCTGAAATCATAGCAAACCTCCGAGCCCAACACTAAAGAGCGGAGGATAAAATAATTGACCTCCGCACCCGCTTATGCAAGGAAGTACAAGAAAACTCCTCCGTAATAACTTCTAGGGCACATGCTCACGCCCGCATGCGCAGGTAAGAGGCATCCCTCTAGTGACTGGGTAACGAAATCGTCCACACCAGATCCCACACGAAGGTTGTAGAGGGGATTTCGGCCTCCATACGCCAAGATATGATGAAAATGACGAGGTTTCTACAATAGGATCAGACTTCCCGGGCAGATGACATATCCACCTTGGCTGACGCCATCATGCAAATATCTCATCGGTACTGCCAAATGCGTCGATCTCTTTGTGAACATCAAGAAAATTGCTGCAGGTTTCATCAAGATCAAGGTCCTGATGACCCGAGCCAATGAGAATGCCTGATAGCTCTGATATGGGCTACTTTCCAGGATGGATTTAACAAAGTGATTCGGCAATATGCTGATCAAGGACTACCTCCCGCTAACCAGCCTGCGCTCTTTCTGCACTGGGAGGTCGGCTTCAGGCGTTACCCTCTAGACCATTTCAAATTGTAATTTAATACATCACTTTAGGGTGGCCGTTGTTAAGAGATGCTGATTGTTACATGTAGTTCCTTCTCTATTTTTATTTTTTCCCTATTCCGCAGGAGGGGAACTATTTTTGATGCAACTGATTCGCCACTTGTGTTCGTGTTTGTCATATGTTAGATGACATATTGAACGTCATGTATATTCCATAAGGGACCCACTAAACTCTTTCCTTCACCCCTTTCTTCTTACATGGTATGAAAATACTTCAAATGTATAGTGTTCCAGGGTCGAGGGAGTTCCTTGCCCTGCTCATCTTTCAAATAATAAGCCGATCCTACCACACGATGCGTAACCACATAGCGTCCTTCCCAATTTTAAGCTAACTTCTCCGGGTCTCCTGTAGGGTTAACTTTGCGCAGAACTAAATCCCCTTCTTGAAATCTTCGGGATACTACCCTTTTATTAAAGGCTTACTGTACCCTTCTCTTATAAAACTCTGCTCGCCTTCGTGCCTATTCTCGTTTCTCTTCTAGCAAATCTAGCTCGATTCCTTGGATGATTTGGTTCTGCTCCGGCTCATAAGCTTCCACGTGGGCGCTACTTAAAAGGGCCTCCACTGGAATAACAATCTCCGTTCCGTATACTAAGCTGAAGGGTGTTTCTCCCTTTGCAGTTTTAGGAGTAGTTCGGTAGGCCCATAGGATCCCTGACAATTCATCCACTCAATTTGCCCTTTGAACACCTAATTTAGTCTTTAACCCCTGAATGAGATTCTATTAGTCACTTCGGCCTACCCATTAGCCTGAGGATGAGCTACAGAAGTGAAAGCCTGTTGGATATTGAGACTTTGACACCATTCCTTGATCTTCTTTCCCTAAAATTGGTGCCCATTGTCACTGACCAATCTCCTTGGGATTCCATACCGGCAGACGATGTTCTTCCATAGAAACTGTATTATTGCATTCTCGGTGATTTTGGCGAGGGGTTCTGCTTCCACCCACTTGGAGAAGTAATCCACCGCCACTAATAAAAGTTTCTTCTGTAAAGGTGCCACAAGCATGGGGCCTACTATATCCATTCCCCACTGATCAAAGGGACAGGAAGCAACAATAGCTTTCATCAGCTCGGTCGGTCGTTCGGACCGGTTACTGTGCTTTTGACAGGCTGAACAAATCTGCACTATATGAGCCGCAACTTGCTGGAGAGTGGGCCAAAAGTACCCTGCCAACAATACTTTCCTCGCCAAGGTTCTTCCTCCCAAGTGGTTACTGCAACAACCCTCATGTATTTCCCAGAGTACCCATTTAGCATCTTCCTTTCTCAAGCATTTCAACAGGGGCCGCCCAAAAGACACCTTATATAGGACTCCATCCACGATGGTGAACCGCTTTGCTCTAGTCATCAGAAAAGATGCTGCTTCTCTTTCTTCTGGAACCTTCCCTTGCTATAAATACGCCATGATGTCAGTCCTCCAGTTAGGGATATGATCCACTCCTTATATGGCCTCCTCCACATTATATATTACCAAAGAAGTGGGGACTTCCACGCAGACCGCTTCAGGTTGTTTTACCCCCCCCCCCCATAGCGCTAGCTATCCAAGCCAATTCATCCACCCTCCAGTTAATTTCTCTTGGAATTTGTTATAGAAGAACTTGCTGAAAATGAACGTTTTCTTTCTCAAAGGCCGTTAAGTATTTCTGCAATCTTTTTTCCCGAACCGTAAAAGCACCTTGGAGTTGTGACACCACTACCTGGGAATTTGAATGGATCATGACAGAAGTTGCTCCCACAGCTCTGGCGGCTTGTAACCCAGCTAGGATGGCTTCGTACTCTGCTTCATTATTGGATGCTCGATATCCCAGGTGCACAGCCATGCGAGTTTCTTCTCTTTCGGGGGATATTAACAGTACCCCCACTCCACTTCTCGTAGATCTAGAAGAACCATCCACAAAGACATTCCATATCTCCAACCCTTCTTCTTTTTCAGCCGAGCTATTTTCTAAACCAACAGGTACCTCTGCTAAAAAATCAGCTAGAGCCTGAGCCTTGATGACAGTTCGGGGATGATAACGAATGTCGTACTCACTCAACTCTACAATCCATTTAGCAAGCCTACCTGAGAAATTAGGCTTAGTCATTATCTTACCCAACTCACTGAGTCAAAACATTAATTGGGTGGGTCAGAAAATATGACCTCAACTTGCGGGCTGTCAAAACTAAAATATATGCTAACTTCTCCAGCTAAGTGTACCGTGCTTCATCTCCTTTCAAGATATGACTGGTGTAGTAAATAGGTTGCTCCTGGGAACCTTCTTCCTTTAATAATACTGAACTGATGGCTCCTTCTGAAATAGCTAAATACATCCATAGGGGCTCTCCTGCAACTGGTTTGGCTAGCAAAGGTAGTTCAGCTAAATATTTCTTTAACTCTTGGAAGGCCTGCTCACATTGATCATCCCATCGAAATTTAGCAGCTTTGTGCAGAATTCGAAAGAAAGGTAATCCTTTGTCTGCTGATATGGCTATAAATCGGGACAAGGAAACGATCCTCCCTACCATCTTTTGAGTTTCTCATAGATTAGTAGGTGACTTCATGTGACATAATGCTTGCACTTTCTCTGGATTAGCTTGCAGTTCCTTCTCAGTTACAATATACCCCAGAAACTTCCCACTCTTTACTCCGAACAAATAATTTTTATGGTTCAGTTTCATGTTATATTGCCTCAGAGTAGAAAAAGTCTCATCTAGATCTGTAACTAAATCTTGAGTGATTTTTGACTTAACAAGGATGTCGTCGACGTAAACTTCCACATTCTTACCCTTTTGCTCGGTAAAAATTTTATCCATGAGTCGCTGATACGTGACCCCTAACATTTTTTAGGCCGAAGGACATCACCACGTATGCATACAGTCCTCCCGCTGTTACAAAATTGATTCGCTTCTGATCTTCTTTGGCTAATGGTATATGATGATATCCTTGGTAGGCATCCATAAGAGACACTACTTCATATCCAACGGTAGAATCTACCAACTGATTAATACGAGGTAAGGGGTAGCAGTCTTTAGGGCATGCTTTATTTAAATCACGAAAGTCAATATACATCCTCCACTGCTCAGAAGGCTTGGGGACCAGAACTACATTAGATACCCACTCAGGGAATTGAATTTCTTTAACATGATCCGCTTACAACAACTTATCTACTTCTTTAGCTATAACTTTATCTTTCTCAGGCCCAAAATGCCACTGCTTCTGCTGGATGGGTCAGATTCCTCTGGCGATGTTGAGATGATGTTCAGCAATGTGAGGATCTATTCCTGTCAGGTCGTGCACATCCCTGGCAAAAATATCTTCATTCTTTTTTAAGCAGGCCACCAGCTCCTCATTAATCTCGAGCTATTGAGCTACTTGAGTGACTTTTCCAGGGGCTATCTCTACAGATTCCCCTTCTTCTATCCTTCCCGCTTTGGGAGGAGACTCTTCAAGCACATATATGTCAAAGATCATGACGACTTTTCCCTTGGGGTCATCTACCCTGGCTTTCTTCAGGTCATCCCCGACCATCTTTACATAGCAAATTCAAGCAGTCTTCTGTTCACCTCTAGCTTCCTTGATTAGCTGTCTAACCAGAAACTTCACCTTCTGATGATAGGGGGAAGCCACCGCCTGGAAAATAGACAAGAAAGGATGATCCAAAATTTCATTATAAGTGGAAGGAGCATCCACTATGAGGAAAGGAACAATATTAATTTTTTTGCTGGGCTTTGTGCCCAGAGTGAGGGGAAATGAGATCTACCCTATGGGGTGCACCATATGTTCTGCAAATCCGAATAGAGGAGTAGTCACATCCCCTAACTGTGCATTCCCCAACTGCACCTGTCCAAAGGCCTCTTGGAAGAGGATGTTAACAGAGCTTCCTGAATCAACTAGGACCCGAGCTACCTCATAATTATCAAGAGAGATACGGATTACCAGAGAATCCATATGAGGTAACAGAATGCCTCACAAATCTTCCGACCCGAAGGAAATTGGTGGCGCGATCTTAACGTCCTGCTATGTTACAATAGCTAGGCTTTCCATGAGGTGAGCATAGGACTTTCGAGCCCTATTGGAGTCTCCGTCAGTAGGTCCTCCTACAATAACGTGAATAACTCCCCGTGTGAGGACATTATTCAGATCAGATGATGGGCCTTCACCTGACGGACCTCCTTGTGAAATACCCTCTTGGATGGGAATTTATTGGTCCGGAGGGAAGGTAACCTAAGGTCTTTGGTTGTAGGGCCCCGGGCGAGCCACGTTAGGCTGTTGACCTCGCCTTGCTGGTCCTCCTGTCTGAGGTCGCAGATGCGAGTAGGCGGCTCAGATGTGCTCCAACTCTTCTTGTAACTTGAAAAATCGGCCATTAACGTGGCCATACTCCATGTGATATTGACAGAAGAAAGGAGTTGGAGGATTACGAGGCACTCCCCTATACCCCATCGGTCGTTGCAGAAGGCCTTGTTGATCATAAAACTCCATCTCCCTCTCTTTTCAAGTTCTTGGGGGAGGGACTACGTCGACAGTTATGATCTGCAAAGGAGGGGTGGGGCAAGTTCCCTGCATCAATAACCGGGGACGGGCAGCTTCTGGTATGAAAGGTCATACATATTCTCTTCGAGGAGGAGCTCGGGGGGCTGCAGGGCGACTTCTTTCCGTGGGGACCACTGCAGATGTTTGTTCGGTCCACCGGACCTTTAGTCCTTCCTCCTCATTTATGTATTTCTCTGCACGACTTAGAAATTCCTCATGGCTAGCTACGGGCTTTCTTAATAGTGAACTAAGGAAAGGCCCCTCTCTTAGCCCATGTGGGATGACCACCCTCAGCGCATCTAACTTCGCCGAGGGGATATTCCTGGCAGTAGAAGTAAATCGATCAAGATACACTCTAAGTGATTCTTAGGGCTCTTGCCTAATGTGTAGCATGATTGAAGCGTCGTGCTTGTATGTCTTGCAGCTGGCAAACTCTTGGCGAAAAATCCCTTAAAAATCAGCGAAACAAGTAATAGACTCTGGGGGGAGGGTGTTGAACCATTTATGCGCCGAGCCAGTTAAGGTGGTACGGAAGATCCAATATTTGAGGGTGTCAGAGTAGCAGTGAAGCGAGGCAGCTCCTGCGAATTGTGACAGATGTTCTTTAGGGTCGGTCGTGCCATCATATTTGTCCACTTGGGGATTTCTGAAATACGAGGGTGGCAGTTTAGAAAAGAATGTCAATGGTGAAAGGACTGGGCTCATAAGTCTCTGGAGTCCTAGTTGACTATCTCTCACCCTGCTCTTCTTGCCGGATCTGGGTCACTGGTATAGTAGTCTGATGCATTCTCCCCCCCAGCCCATCCCCAGGCAACACCTTGATGTTTGTAGTTGTACGAAGTAGAGGGGGCATCTCATGTTGGTGTCCTCGAGGAGAAGGTTCATCGGAATGAGGATGGAGGTATCCAGTCCTTCTCCTCTCTTTGGCTAGGGCTTCAGCCACGACTATGTCCACCATGGCCCTCAGCTGCGATGGTAGAAATGTAATGGGGTTCTCCTCCGCAGAGGAGGTTGCCGGATAGTGTATCTTCTCTGGCTGCATCTCAACATCTTGCTCAGTAGTTTCCCATAGACGACGCCAACTGATGCGGTCGTAGATGGATTTTCTAGCTTCCCTTCAATGCCAAGGTGCGTGTAGGAAGCTTGGGGTTCTCTCCAGCCGTAACAGTAATAGAATATGAAAGGAAAACGTGAACAACCGAAGCAAAGAGTAGAAACACAGAATTTAACGTGGTTCAAAATAAAGATTCCTACTCCACGGGGGTGAGCTCTCCCATAAGCTATGGTGCCAAAGCACTTCCACTATGAATTTCCTCCTTTGCGGAAAAAGCTTTCGGAGGCGGAGGAAAAAAACCTCTTACAATTAGCTCAATATACAGATGTTGTAAGAATGGAGCTCACTACTTCTCCTCATCTCCTCCTTCCTTCCTTCTCCGGTGATGTGATGTCTTTCCCCTTCGAGTGTGCCTTTGTCCCTCACTGGAAGTTGCGGATCACCTTCTTCTTGCCCCTCCTATGCCTTTTATTCTCCTCCTCTTTCCTGAGCAGCTGTCACGTAACCAACATCTCCTATCACCATACACGTGGCCACCTTGCTTACCTGGAGAATCATTCTGTTACAGAAATGGGGAGTGGAGACTCTGTAAGGGATTGATGTGTATGTGGTTGGTCGGCTAGAGGGGGGTGAATAGCCTAATATGTAGACGGTGGAATTTTCTCATCGATTGCTCATCTACAAATTCGTTAGTGCAAGCGGAAAGTATAAACAATAAAGACAAAGCAATAACATAAATACAAATGCTAACAAAGGATGTAACGTGGTTCACGGCTACGCCGCTAATCCACGGTCCGATTCGTCCATGGTGAATCACTCCGTAAGCTTCCACTATTCTCTCCTTTGCACCAAGCTAGGTGGAGGTAACCTCTTTACAAGAATTCACTCCTCTTACAAATATGATGTAAATAAAACCAAGTAAGAGGATGGAAAAGCTTTAGGGAACTTTGGGAGACTTTAGAGCATGAGCATTAGGTTCCCAAAGCCCAACACCCTCTCTTTTTTTATAGAGAAGGCTGATTTCTTTTCGTTGGGCGCCACCAGTCGACTGTCGCCACTACAACGGCCTCTGAACATGTCAGATCCCGACCATTGTAGTCAAAAGGAATCCTTGGCAGTCGACTAATGTATCCATCAGTCGACTGATGCCTCGTAGTCGACTGCCCAGTCGGCTACGAGAGGTTCTATGCCCAAAACCCTCTAGCCGAGATAGTCTTGGCAATGATTGCCAATATATGATAATGATCACGGGCCAAAAACCCATCATTCGGATACCAGTTGAACCCCATTCAACTCAAAGCAGTCGATTGCCATTCCATGGCAGTCGACTGATGTCGAGAAATCTCATCCGACACTTAGCCAAATGACTAAGTTTCACCTAAGAGCACTACCCCTTCTCGGGTTACATTCGCTCACTCTCATCCCTTGGAGTCCCTCACCTTCGAAGTTGTCTTCGTCCGACCACGTCCCTCAGATGCGCCAAGCGCACGACTCTGCAGCGCCATCCTTCGCGTCTCGCCCTGAAGTCTACTTTCTCTGGCTTCACTCCAAGCTCCTCGTCCGACGGTCCCTCGGATGCTCCAAGCGCATGACTTCCTCAAAGCCATCCTTCACCGACTCAAGGACCGAGTCATGAGATGTGAAACTCGCCAAGGCTTCATGTGCGAATTACTAAGTCCTGCAATACTCCAATGCACATATCAAATCCAAACATCCTAACTTAAACCCTTTGCCACACACATCAAAACCATATCACGGGTTAATTGCCCTAACAATCTCCCCCTTTTTAATGTGTGATAATCCATTTAAGTTAGGTAAAAACATTTGATAAAATATTAAGGAAAAAAAGCATGTAAATAACATGATTAGCAACTCTCCCCCTTAATACATGAAATTCCCCCTAAATGCATTCCCCTTTTACTTAAACATGTATCTTTCTCCCCCTTTGACACCATCAAAAAGATTAAAAAAAGTTTATATGGCATGACATCAAGTCTAGAGAGAAGCAAGAATCAAAATCACTCAAAAACCTGATAAAATCAGTTTACTGTGCTCGTGCACAGTACATCAGTCGACTGCTATCTATTGGTGCAATCGACCCAGGTCACGATTGACCAAGACTCGAGCTTGGCTCGAGAGATGTTTTGATGTTAGACAAAAACATATGACAATGTAATTGTCATGGTAAAGTCCAAGTCATGGGTACTTGACATGGAAAGTCCAAGTGGGACACTTGGCATTTTGGGAAGTCCAAGCATGGGTCTTGGCAAAGTAAAGTCCAAGCATGGGTCTTGGCATGAGAAGTTCAAGGGGTTTGATATTGGCGGCGTAAAGTCCAAGCGGAGTCTTGGTGGCGTAAGTCCAATGTGCCTTGGTGGTGTAGACACCGTTAGCATGACATAACCGATGGAATCATCTAAAGGCTAGCGCGATGGATGAACAAGTCATGGATGACTTGGAGGGATCCGAGAGGCGTGAGATTGATGGAGGTGGCTAGAAGGCTTAGGTCTAGGATAAGGGTGGTTTAGCAAGTATGGGGACACCATACTGTTAGGACCCTTGGAATGGCTAGAGGGGGGGTGATTAGCCTTTCTTCTTTTCTACAAAAATGTTAGCGGAAGCAATACAAAATATAAACACAAATCAAAGCAAGAACAAGGCTAACACCCGATGTACGTGGTTCGGAGATGACGCTCCTACTCCACGGCAATCCGTAAGGTGGATTAGCCCTAATCAACCTTCACTAGAACCTCCTTTGGATGAACCAAGGTGGAGAAACCTTTCTTACAATGCTCTCCTCTTCTTAACAATGATGGATGATCAAGAACAAGAGAAGAGAAGGATTTAAATCACTAAAAACACTTGGAAGGCTTGGTGAGCACGAGAGTATAGTTAGGAGCAAGAGCACTAGGTTCACCAAGCTCCCCATGGCCCCTTTTTATAGAAGAGGTTTTTTCCGTTAGGCCGATCGATCGGTGATGCATACCATCGATCGCCAACGGCTTCTGAAATGCGATCTCCGCGGAGATTCATAGCCGCAATCTCCAATGCCCAGGTGATCAGTCGACTGATCCCTCCATCAATCGACTGATGGGGTGATCAGTCGAGTGATCAAGGCAGCAGTCGAGTGAGACTGTATTCTGTGGCGATATTTCCCTTGATCAGTCGACTGATGCCCTTGGCGGTCGGTGATCGCAGATATCGATCGCTCGATCAAGGCGGTCGATCGATGGTCGAGTTTCACCGACTTAGTCGAACGCGACTACCGATCGATACATCGTATCAGTCGACTGATACTCATCAAGTATGAGTAATTCATACTTGATTTTATTCCCTAGACCTAGACTCAACCTTCTAGCTTCTCATTAAGCCTTGCGCCTTCAGGATCCCTCCGAGTCCGCGACTTGTTCATCCTTTGCGCTTTGCTTCCAAAAGTTTCCTTCGGTTTCGTCATGTCTTGGGTTGCCAAATGCTTGGACTTTACGCCGCCAAGACTACAAGCTTGGACTTATGCTGCCAAGACTTTACTTTGGACTTCTTTTGCCAAGGTTCACTTTGGACTTTATGCTGCCAAAACTACAAGCTTGGTCTTATGCCGCCAAGTCCATCCCTTGGACTTGCTTTGCCAAGATCATACTTGGACTTCCTTTTACCAAGTCTTCATCCTTGGATTTCCCTGTCACTTAAACACATTCGTAATTAGATCACAAGATATTGCCTAACTTAGATGATTAGCCAAACATCAAAACATATAAATGCTTGGAGCATTGTTGCACCAACAATCTCCCCCTTTTTGATGTTTGACAATCATTTAAGTTAGGTCTTTAAAGATACACACATAATCATCTAACTTAAGCATTCCTTCTCCCCCTTTGACATACATCAAAAAGAGAAGGATGAAAGAATTTAGACTATTGGATCTTGGACTAAGGTATTAGATTGAAATTAAGCTCCCCCTTAATCCAAGATAGGATGTAAATTACATTTGAAGCAAAGCATAATCTAAAATTCAAAAGTTAAATCCTAACTTAGCACCAACAATGGTTTTGGGGATAAACGGATAGAATTTATTGAAACTCCCCCTAAACCATCAGATAAGTCTAAAACTCGTTTATACGCAATATTATCATACTAGAGTGTTAGGACATCAAAAATACACCAAATATCAGAAAATGGAGGTTATTATCAGAAAACCCAGTGTATCAGTCGACTGGTATCTGAACCAGTCGACTGCTACACCTGAAATCGAAATTTCAGCCTTTTCAGCCCATTTTCAAAAATGCGGTAGAAATTCCAGAGATCTCGAAAAATCACGAAATTTTGCGTACACATTTATGAAATCATACTTTATTAAGGAAAAATGATTTGAAAAATATATGTTTTCCAGATTTCAAGATGGATACAAATTTGGAAACTTACAAAAGTTCTAAAGAATTTTCAAACTTTGTATCACTTTTGTGATTCACTTGAAAACTGTTTTCCAAAATATAGTGAACATAGTTTAACATATATATGATTTGGAATTTCCAACCATGTTCTTAGAGCTATGTACTCATTACTTGAATACAAGCCTTCCCAATGGTTGGTCCATAAGGTATTTATGTCTCTAGGTGTGTCATTGGCCCATAGTAATGCATCATAACAAGCATGATGAGCCAAGTACACCTTCCCTATCATCTCACATGGTTCTAAGTGTCTCAATACAAAAATCAAGGTTTCTTAAGGCTTTTTGTGAGATGTATCAAGGTATAAAGATAACATATAAACATGGGATCATGCAAACCTAGAATTTTACTCTACAAAGCACATACCAAGCTCTCTCCTTAAAGATGAAAATTCATTTTCGGGAAGAGCTTTGGTGAAGATATCGGCAAGGTTGGACTTAGATTCTACATAATTAAGTTCAATGTCCCCTCTTGCCACATGATCTCTTATGAAGTGATGTTTCACTTCAATGTGCTTGGTCCTAGAGTGATGTACCAGATTTTTGGTCAAGTTGATGGTACTCACATTATCACAATAAACTTTAATGTTAGAGTAGTGTAGCTCATAGTCTACAAGAGTATGCCTCATTCAAAGTAATTGAGCTACACAACCACCCATAGCCACATATTCGGCTTCGGTGGTTGATAAATCAACACAATGTTGCTTCCTACTACTCCAACTAACTAGGGAGGACCCAAGAAATTGACATCCACCACTAGTACTTTTCCTATCCAATTTGCACCCGGCATAATCAGAATCGGTATAACCAAGTAATTCAAATGACTTAGTCCTAGGATACCAAAGTCCTACATTTAGGGTGCCTTTAATATATCTTAATATTCTTTTGACGGCTACCAAATGTGATTCTTTGGCACAAGATTGGTATCTTGCACACATACCAACCACAAATAAAATGTCGGGTCTACTAGCGGTTAGGTATAGTAAGCTACCAATTATACTCCTATACAGTTTAAGATCAATTGATTTACTTTCATGATCACTATCTATTCTAGTGCTAGTGGCCATAGGAGTGGTTACAATTTTGGCATTTTCCAAACCAAATTTCTTGATCATTTCATTTGCATATTTGGTTTGGTAAATATGAATACCCTCATTGGTTTGTTTGACTTGTAAACCTAGGAAAAAGGTAAGCTCTCCAACCAAACTCATTTCAAATTCATTTTCCATATTTTTTATAAAGTCTTGAAGAAGATCATCATTTGTTGACCCAAAAATGATATCATCAACATATACTTGGGCTATGAATATATCTTTTAACGTTGACTTTATAAACAAAGTTTGATCTACTTGGCCTCTTCTAAAATCCTTAGAAATTAAGAAGGATGACAATCTTTCATACCATGCCCGGGGAGCTTGTTTTAACCCATATAATACTTTCCTAAGCTTACATACATGATTTGGATAATCTATGTTCTCAAATCCGGGTGGTTGCTCTACATATACTTCCTCCTTAATAAAACCATTTAAGAATGCCGATTTAACATCCATTTGGTAAAGTTTAAATCCCATGTAGGAAGCATACCCTAAGAGAATCCTAATAGATTCTAACCTTGCAACCGGGGCATAAGTCTCATCATAGTCAAGCCCCTCAACTTGATTGAATCCCCTAGCAACCAACCTAGCTTTATTTCTAGTGATATTTCCTTGATCATCTAGCTTATTCCTAAAGACCCATCTTGTAGTAATTATGGTGCTATCATTGGGTCTAGGTACTAATTCACTTGACTTCTCTCAAATTGAGCCAATTCATCTTGCATTGCCAAAATCCAATCCGGATCATGTAATGCATCATTGATCGATTTGGGCTCAATTTGTGAGATAAGAGCAACTTGACTAGTAGGAGGTCTATGAAATGACCTAGTTCTTACTCCTTGAGATAGATCTCCTACTACTTGGTCAAGTGGATGATCTTGATGAATTCTTAGGTTTCTAGAAGGGATTTCAATTTGATCATTGTTATCTTCCACCCTTCTTTCATCATCGGAGTCTCCTCTTCCTCTAATGGTCAAATTTTGAAGTTTTTGGGTAATGTCTTGATTATTGTCATTAATATCCTTATCAATGGAGGACTTTCTAGGGTAGGTACTAGTAGTTTCATCAAATTGAACATTGGAAGACTCCTCAATCCCTTTGGTTCTCTTATTGTAGACTCTATACCCTCTACTTGTGGATGAGTATCCAACTAGGATTCCCTCATCCGCTTTTGATTCAAATTTTCCTAAGTTATCTTTGGTGTTTAGAATATAAACTTTACATCCAAAGACTTTGAAATAATGAATTGTGGGTATAGTCCCATTCCATAATTCAAATGGTGTTTTTCCTAAAAACCTATGGATTTGAACCCTATTTTGGATATAGCAAGCGGTATTAACCGCTTCCGCCCACAAGTAGCTAGGTAGAGAATATGCATTAAGCATAGTCCTAGCTGCCTCTTGTAGGGCACGATTTCTCCTTTCCACCACCCCATTTTGTTGGGGTGTTCTAGGACAAGAGAACTCATGCTTGTACCCTTGCTCTAAACAAAATTGTGAAAATTTTAGATTTTCAAATTCACCACCATGATCACTACGGATCCGGTTGATTTTGAGACTCTTTTCATTTTCAACCCTTTTACTAAATCCTATGATTATTTCTAAGGTATCATCCTTATGTTTCATAAAATAGACCCAAGTATACCTAGAAAAATCATCTACTATAACCAAACAATATTTATTACCATTTAAAGATGGAGTACTATGGCAATCAAATAAGTCAAGATGCAATAATTCTAATGGTAAAGAGGTATTGGTTAGGGTTTTACCTTTGTGTGATGCCTTTGTTTGTTTTCCTTCTTGGCATGCATCACACAATTTGTTCTTGACATACTTGATCTTTGGTAGCCCTTTGACCAACTCCATCTTGGCTACCTTGGCTATGTTTTTCATGTTGATATGCCCCAATCTTCTATGCCATAGCCAACTTTCCTCTTCTTTTACAACAAAATCTTAGTAGAAATGTTAGAAGCATATGAAAGATCAACATAATAGATGTTTGATTTCCTATATCCAACTAACATACAATCATTTAATTCCTTGTGTCTAATCATGCATTTAGAGGATTCAAAAAGAGACATGATAGTTTACATCACAAAGTTGACTAACACTTAATAAATTAAATTTCATATTTTCAACTAGCAATACTTTGTGAATAACAATTTTAGGGATACCTCAATTGTACCTCTACCTAATATCTTGAGTTTTCCACTATTCCCAAAGGACACGCTCCTTTCTTCACATATTTAATTGTGGAGAACTTGCTCACATCCCGTCATATGTGTTGAGCAACCGCTATCCACAATCCACATACCTCGCTCTCCTACCTAAATCACATGAAAAACACAAGCTTTTGGTACCCAAACATTTGGACGTAACATTAAGTAAAAACTTCTTAGGTACCCAAGCTTTCTTAACCTTACCCTTAATGGTTGCTTTCCTATTAATTAATGAAATATAAGCAACTTCTTTTTCTTTTGGCTTATATCCTAACCCGGCCTTGTTATAAACCGCTCTTTGTCTACTAAGAATCATATCAAGACACTTTGAGCCATTTGAAAATTTTTCTAAACATGCTTTCAATTCACTAACCTCATCCTTAAGTTTGTCATTTTCTTCCCTAAGCATGCAAGAGTCAATATGTGAAGGCTTTTCATTCCTAATGGCCTTTAGTTCTACCTTCATGCTCTTAACCTTAGATTTTGACTTATCTAGAGCTTCTTTAAGATAAGCAATTGATTTATAGAGAAGCATAACCTTGGGAGAATTCATTACCTCATCGTCACTAGATGACGATTCATCACTTGAAGAATCTTCTTGACTTGATGTGCCGGAATCATCTTCTAATGCCATGAGTGCCACATGGCGAGTGATGTGGCAAAGCTCATCATCGGATGAAGAGTCTTCAACACTTGGTGTGTCCCATGTGATTTGAGCCACCATGGCGTCCTTCTTCTTCTTTTCCTTCTTGTCATTCTTTTTCTTTTCCTTTTCCTCCTTCTTTTTTAGCTCCGGACAATTCGGCTTTATATGTCCCTTCTTATTGCAAGCATGGCAAATCACATTATTGCTAAAACTTGAATTACCATTAAATTTACCTTTTGAGGAATGAGACCCCTTCCTTGCTTCTCTATTCTTGAACTCTCTTGACTTTCTATAAAGCTTCTTGACGAAATTTGCCATTTCACTAGATGAGTCCCCATCGCTACTTGACTCATCCTCCGACTCGGATGATGATGATGCTTCTTTTCTTTCCTTCTTCTTCTTTTCTTTCTTGTCCTTCTTTTCAACAAATAGAGCTAAACCCTTTTCCTTAGAGGACATGTTAGTTTGCTCATGTAATTCAAATTCACAAAATAATTCATCAATTTTAATTTGAGATAAATCCCTAGTTACCTTAATGACATCAACTATTGAGGTCCATAAAGAATTTCTAGGAAATGCTTGTAAAATATACCTTACCAAATCCCGGTTGTCAACTCGCTCACCTATGATATGGAGTCCGTTTACAATTTCCTTGAACCTTCCATGCATTTGACTTACGGTTTCATGCATCTTCATTTGGAAGGCTTGAAGTTGTCCAATTAATAGGTCCTTCTTGGCCCTCTTTGATTCCTTGGAACCTTCATTTAGCTCAATGAGCTTTTCCCATAGCTCCTTGGCGGATTCAAAAGGCCCCACCTTGTTGAGTTGCTCCATTGTGACGCCGCATTGGATGGTGAGGACGACCTTTACATTTGATTCAAATTTCTTGTTTATTTCTCTTGTCCAATCCTTGCTTGGAATAGGATGTCCATGTTCATCCACCGGTTCCTCGAAGCCATCTACAACACTATGCCAAATTTCAATATTACTCATAAGATAGTACTTCATCCTACCTTTCCAATACGCAAAATGACTCCCATCGAAGAGCGGTGGCTTGGCGATGCTATATCCCTCTTGAAGAGCCATTGATGTCTTGGTTGATGGTGAGATCTTCCAAGCTATCCGGCTCGATACCACTTGTTAGGACCCTTGGAATGGCTAGAGGGGGTGATTAGCCTTTCTTCTTTTCTACAAAAATGTTAGCGGAAGCAATACAAAATATAAACACAAATCAAAGCAAGAACAAGGCTAACACCGATGTAACGTGGTTCGGAGATGATGCTCCTACTCCACGGCAATCCGTAAGGTGGATTAGCCCTAATCAACCTTTACTAGAACCTCCTTTGGATGAACCAAGGTGGAGAAACCTTTCTTACAATGCTCTCCTCTTCTTAACAATGATGGATGATCAAGAACAAGAGAAGAGAAGGATTTAAATCACTAAAAACACTTGGAAGGCTTGGTGAGCACGAGAGTATAGTTAGGAGCAAGAGCACTAGGTTCACCAAGCTCCCATGGCCCCTTTTATAGAAGAGGGTTTTCCCCGTTAGGCGTCGATCGGTCGATGCATACCATCATCGATCACGCCGCCGCAACCAAGCTCACGATCTCCGCGGAGATTCGTACGCAATCTCCAACGGCCGTGATCACCGATCCTCCTCCATCGGTCGATGGGGTGATCAGTCGAGTGATCAAGGCAGCAGTCGAGCGAGACTGCATTCTGTGGCGATATTTTCCTTGATCAGTCGACTGATGCCCTTGGCGATCGGTGATCGATATCGATCATTGCTCATCGATCAAGCGATCGGTGATGGTCGGTTTCACGACTTAGTCGAACGCTGAGTAATTCATACTTGATTTTATTCCTTAGACCTAGACTCAACCTTCTAGCTTCTCATTAAGCCTTGCGCCTTCAGGATCCCTCCGAGTCCGCGACTTGTTCATCCTTTGCGCTTTGCTTCCAAAAGCTTCCTTCGGTTTCGTCATGTCTTGGGTTGCCAAATGCTTGGACTTTACGCCGCCAAGACTACAAGCTTGGACTTATGCTGCCAAGACTTTACTTTGGACTTCCTTTGCCAAGGTTCACTTTGGACTTTATGCTGCCAAGACTACAAGCTTGGTCTTATGCCGCCAAGTCCATCCCTTGGACTTCCTTTGCCAAGATCATACTTGGACTTCCTTTTACCAAGTCTTCATCCTTGGATTTCCTTGTCACTTAAACACATTCGTAATTAGATCACAAGATATTGCCTAACTTAGATGATTAGCCAAACATCAAAACATATAAATGCTTGGAGCATTGTTGCACCAACACATACTTGGGTTAAAACCTCATGTTTGAGGTGTACCAGTCGACTGATGCCATGTGGCAGTCGACTGGCGTAGTCAACTAGGTTTGATCGTGAATTGCCCTAGCGACGCCATAGGTGGGAAGTCGATCGATTAGTAGCAACGATCGATCTTGTGATCGCCGATGCTCGGATTTTAGGGCACAGAATGGCGTCTCACTCGACCGCTGGGACAAGCAGTCGAGTGGTACTTCATCAGTCGACTGATACGTATGATCAATCGACTGATGTCCTAGACGTTGGATTTTTCCAGCGTGGATTACACCGTTGTCTCACGCAGCGGTGTGATCGATCGATGGTCCCGGCAATGATCGATCGACTTTTCCAAAGAGTTGAAGCTATAAAAGGAGCTCGTGATGGAGAAAAATTGATCCGGTTTTTGAGAGCTTTAGGGGCGATTTGTTGCTGCAAATTAGGTCTCCAAGTGCTAATCAAATAACCAAGCATTCAAGCAATCAAAAGCAAGAGTTGTAAAGTTTTTCTTTACTTGTCTTTCATATAAATTGTTGTAATTGCTTGTTTTAGTTTATTACTATTGTAAGATTACTTGTAAGGGGTTTCTCCGCCTCCGACTTGTGTCGAGAAGGAGTGTTTATCATAGTGGTGTGTGATTGGCATCGCTAGGGTTCGTACGAACCCAATCCGTGGAGTAGGAACCGTTCGGTTCCGAACCACGTTATATCCGTGTGTTTGCGTTGTTGTTTTATTTCGTTATTGCTTTCATTACTATTCCGCTGTGCGCTAACGAAATTTGTAGAGATGACACGCGATTGAATTCCATCTACGAACGAACATGACGCTATTCACCCTCCCTCTAGCGGCTTCAATATCCTACAATTGGTATTAGAGCCCGGGGCTCTTCTACGAATTAAAAACCCAGAGTCAAGACGCTAGAGGAACAAGATGGAATCCCAAGACAAGTTTGGATGGGACATCAACACTCCACCGCTGTATGATCGAGAAGACTTTTCGGCATGGAGAACAAGAATGGAGACATTCTTGATGATGGATATAGAGGATTGGTTCATTCTCGTAGAAGGTTTTGAACCTCCTCGGGATAGGAATGGACAAGTCCTCAAGTTGAAGAAATGGACTCCAGAGCAACGATAAAAATTCAAAACCGAAGCCACGGTAACAAAACTTTTAGAAGATTTGATACCTAATGATGTTTTGTCTAGGCTAGGTGAATATCTTGATGCCAAGGAGCTATGTGACAAATTATCCAAGCTCAATGAGAAGCCCCACTTGCCACAAGTAGAAGATAAGGAAGAGGATGAAGAGAGTTCATCATCCTCAAGAGCAAGTGAGGAATCGGAAGTTGAAGAGGAGTCAACTTTCGGATCAGTGGAAGAAGAAGTAGAAGACACCTCCACCTCTAGGATTGAGGGGGAGGAAAGAATTTCCACTCCGGAGTAACAAGAGGAAGCTTCGACATCTAGTCAAGATGAAGAAGCTCCAATTTCGGCACCTACCACCACCATAGGTAACTCAAGCATGTCCATTGTAAATAAAAATCATATAATATACTTTGAGTGTAGGGAATCTGGACACTACAAAAGTAAGTGTCCAAAAAGGGTTAAGAAAGCTCCTCCGACACCAAAAGTCAATGAAAAAGTCAAGGATGCCGGTGTCCCAACCAAGAAGAGCAAGGAGCACGTGGTGTGCTTCAAATGCCTACAACCGGGACACTATAGGAGCCAATGTCCTAGAAGAAAGGAGGGAGCTTCACAAGTAGGGGGAGTCTCTAAGACTAACCCTAAGGTATATTTTCATAATGCTCATTCTTTAAATTCTAAGCAAAAGCATGCTAGAATTAATTCAAATAACTTCACTATTACTCATGAATCAAAGCATGCTAGGAATGATAACTCTAGGTCTATTTTAAAGAAGGAGAAATTTGGGACTAATGTCCCTAGAAATGTCATTCCTAAGAAAACGATTAAGAAAATCGAAAACCATTTAGGTATCAATCCCAATAAGGGTAGACATATGTCTAAGGTGAATGGTAATGCCCAAAAACCTAATCAAAAATCATTTGGGCAATTAGAGTTAGAAAATTAAGCCTTGAGGTCAAGGCTTGAGAAATTGGAAAAGGCTCTTGCAAATATGCAAAATCAATTTGAAGGGTCAAAGTATCAAACTCTAGGATCTAGAAGTGAACAAAAAATGTGTAAGAGGCAAGAATCATCTAGGAGACAAGGTTTGAGTCACAAAACTATGTCTAAGAAAGTAATGCCTACTTATCACAATGTTCCATTTGATTATGGAACTAAACCTAGGTCTAGGAAGACCAAGGTCAATAGGGAAGTCATCCCTAAGGTTGACCAAAGATTGTGCCTAGTGGCTAAGGTTTCAAGGAAACCTAGGGAAGCCACTAAGAAGGTTGCAAGGGGAGTTACCCCTAGAGTCAACCATGACAAGACCCAAATGACCAAGGCTAATAAGCCTAGAAGGGTTATTAGGAAGGTATCTAGGGAGGTTATCCCTAAGGAATACCTAATTAACCCTAGGAGCTCAAATAGATTTTGGGTTCCAAAGAGCGTGATTGATTCACGTTAAATGGGTTAGGATGTGCCAACCTTGATTGGATGGGTAGTTAACTCAACCATGGTAAAGGTGACATTTTAGGTTATTTTCAAGGTTATGGTTACCTTGGAAATACATTTGAGATTTAATCCTAAAAGATTTTAGGACGTACCAATATTTTTTTGAAATCATGAAAATCAATAAAATTTGGCACACTCTAGGAATCAATGTATCAAGAGAAGTGTGTTTAAGGTGTAGAAGTTACATCAAGAGTGATACTCAAGTGCCACACACCTTGATATTTTACACTTACCATGCTTCGTGTGTTTCATCATGTGTTTGCATGGAAGGAATGTCTAGGGTGGATTGCATCTCACAAAACAAGTCTTTTACCTTGATTGTGTATTTCAACACTTAGAAAGGGTGAGATGTTAGGATTTTGAAACCATTGGATGTTAATGTTTGCTAAAATGAAATAAGATATCAAAATACATTAACGAATATATGAACATAAGTATAACATCAATATATTCAATATACAAGATTAAACATGAGAAAATGAAATTGTTGGATAAAGAAATCGAGATTTTCTGAATTTCAGAACTGGAAATCAGAGATCACCGATCGATACGCTTATTAGTCGATCGATCATATCTAGAGTACGATACGATCGTCGCCCGTAAGTCGAGTCTTGTTTCCAGACTTATGTTTGCATATCGATCGATGGTACTGCTCACCGAGGCAGAGGATCATCACCGAGTGCTCACGAGCAATGAGTGGTGATCACACTCGAATGATGAGCAACATCGATCGACTAATGTTATCAGAGCACGACGAAGACTCGAATCGATTCTTTGGCCGAGCATGATTGCGATTCGATAAACCGCTCATAAGTTGCCGTGATCACCGATCGATGTCGCACATCACCGACCGGGTGTCACAATTTTATAACGCCGAACCGCTAGGGTTCGGCGTCTTCACGCGTCAACCTCTCGTTTCTTCCTTCTCTCCGGTCGCCACTTCTTTCTCCGACGAGATTTTCCGACCGCGCCGGCCACCTAAGTCCTAGGTTTGATAGACAAACTCTTCCTCTCACGTTTTCACTCATCTCACAACCCTAATCCACTCATTTCCAGCGATTTTTTCCCTTTTCGATTAGGGTTTCGGCGATCCAGTGCTCCGGCGAACTCTCCGACAGCCTTTTCAGCGATATCCGAGTATTCTCTCATCAATCCCTCTACATGGCGCCAAAGTAAAATTTTCTTACTCTAAAACCCTAATTTTTTTCCCATTATAATCTATTATAATCTAATCGTGCATTGGTGTCCTTGCATTTCATGTCGTTGCATTACATTCATATAGGCGATCCCGTAGAAATGACCCACCCGAGGTTGAATCACGACTGTACCAAACCATGTTGGTTAGGTACATCGATAGGGACTTCTTTACACGTTACTATAGTGACGTCATGGACATATTTGCATATTATCATCTCATGAAAATCGTATTATGCACACATGCCATTAATGATGATCTCCTTAAGGAGTTCTATCAGAATCTAAAGAAGGTAAACGATGGCCCTACCTACACTACTCGCGTTGCAAAACGCGATTTAGAGTTCACTCCTGCGATATTGCAGGAGTTTCTTGAGTGTAAGCCATCGGATGACACCTTCATTTTCTACCCTACCTTTGATGCCCCTTTACCCGAGCCCTTTGACCATATCTCTTTGGACTCCATGCATGAGCATGTTTTTGGCCATCCTCGTCCACCAGCTCAGAACTTATTTCCTATTACTGAGCTATCTGCACCTGACAATGTACTCTACAAGGTCATTGTTGGGTGTTTTCTTCCGATTGTGACTCGGGGTCTGGCCAAGATTCGGCCTCCCCATCTCTTTCTCCTATACGCCATGCGTCATAGACTAGACATAAACATTGCATTGAACATGTTTCATTGCATTGTACATTTCATATCCCCTGTACAAGGGAAAATACATATGCCTTATGGCCATATCATCATAGCATGGTTAGAGTCAGTAGGCATCAACATTCACAGGGGATCGCTGAGGGCGCTATCTGAGGTGTACGACTGCATATCAGTTCGTAACTTCTCGTTGGCGAAGCTGCGGTTGGGACAGGGGCAGATGGAGCTGGCGCTTCGACCTCCGCCCAGGGCACGTGGGGAGACACCTCTAGTGCCTGGAGAGGCTGTAGAGGACTATGAGGATCTTGATCTCGATGAGGACGCGTTCGGTTACGTATTGCTATGATCATAGTGGGATCGGATAAACGGAGCGGTAGAGGCGATTTCAGAGTACCCGATGAATGGACTCATTGATGAGATGCAGCGAGCGAGGGCCGCGTCAGCGGGCGACTCGACATATATGAGATGATCGAGCGGACTTGAGCATGGCCTCCTCCACCTCCACCTTCCGCAGATGATTAGAGCTGGAGGATATTAGGATTTTTGTTTTCAGCTTTTGTAGTGAGATTGAGCTTCTCAAATCTCCATTTTGGATGTAAAAACTGAAATCTTATTAATTGAATGAAATATTCTGTTTTATAAAAATCACTTGTGTCTGATTGTGTGTTTGTATTATTGTATTGGTTTATGGAAAATTGCCATATCATGATATGAAATTTCATCTTATCATATAACATGTCATGCAATTGTTTAGGATTATTTTAGGTGTCATGTTTGTTTTTAGATTATATCATATGTCATGACATCGTGATCATTGGCCATGTGTTATTATTTTGCTATGATTATGCCATGATCATTCATGCATTTTATTGTGATTAAAATTGATTTAAGGAAGAATAGCATGACTTGGAGTCCCATTTATAAGGGAATCAAGTAGGGTTGCCTAGAAAATGCATGAGGCCATAATAATCCTAACTCCACATCTCACATCACATTGACATGTATGTGTATTTATACACCCTAGATACATGTGAGATGCTAGGATAATAAGTTAGGTTCAAGGTGCATAGATAGTGCATTTAGATGAACTATAACTTATTTCAATCATCACCAAGAATTATGAGGAAAGCTAATATACAAGTTATGTATTTTTAGCCAATAAACCATGGTTCAAAATAGGTTTTCAAAAACATTTTAAAATCAATTTAGAAAACCTTGGTGAAGTCTATCTTTTGATAGCCATCATCATTGTAGAAGTTGATACGAAGTAGATCAAAAACTTTAAAGTTTTAATAGTTTTTGAACTTTGTACCAATCTCCTATTTTAATGGTTAAAATATTTTTCTAAAATTT
This sequence comes from Wurfbainia villosa, assembly GCA_025175895.1. Classification (NCBI taxonomy): domain Eukaryota; kingdom Viridiplantae; phylum Streptophyta; class Magnoliopsida; order Zingiberales; family Zingiberaceae; genus Wurfbainia; species Wurfbainia villosa. Next base: position 100,973,116 of record CM046000.1, on the reverse strand, counting down.
TTCACCGATTGTATGTGTGATAAGTAATATACGTATCAAATTTCGTGATTTTTTTATTTACGTAGAATTACTTGTGAATTTTCAAAAGTCAAGTCTGATATATGAAAATCAAGTTTTCAGTTATCAATCGACTGCCTCTATAGGGCGGTGATGAAGGCCAGCTCATTTAGCGTAGTATCACTCATTGTTGCCGTGCGATCATTGATGGGCCATCGATAGTAGTCGATCAGTCATTATCAATGTTGATTTCGGGAAAACTAGGGTTGTTTAGCCCGATTTCAGCTACGATTAAGGTCCCTAATCACTCCTAATCCTAGGATATGCTTTGGGAAGCATTATAAAGGGTGAAAATCCATTGGATATGGATTTGGAGAGGTATTTAGGGTTTGTATCAAATTTAAGGTGTTGGAAAGTTCAATGTTGAATCTCTAACCTTATCTTTGATGGTTCAGAGTTCCTATTGGCTTAGGGACTTCCCAAAGACATTGTTGGTGCAATGGTTAAGGGGGAGCAAGCCTTTAGGGGGAGGTATCCATCATGGTATGATGGATGATGGTTCATGGGAAGGACAAATGAGATTTTTACATACCCAATTTAGAAATTGGGAAAGTATAGGATTGTCTCTCTTGAGTGATATGAGACTTATCACTAGGAAGATGGTAGACATCCTAGGTATTTTTGGACCAAGGGGAGATTGTAAGATCTCATTGGGACATAAGACATTGACCTCCTTGGATGGTTAACCTTTTTGATGTATGTCAAAAAGGGGGAGAACATTAAATCACCAATTTGGGATAATTGGTAAGGAGTCTTTGAGTTAGATAGTCTAACTCAAATGGTTTATTTTGTTTAGTTTTTGTCAAACATCAAAAAGGGGGAGATTGTTGGTGCAATCGGCCCAGGTCACGATTGACCAGGACTCGAGCTTGGCTCGAGAGATGTTTTGATGTTAGATAAAAACATATGACAATGTAATTGTCATGGTAAAGTCCAAGTCATGGGTACTTGGCATGGAAAGTCCAAGTGGGACACTTGGCATTTTGGGAAGTCCAAGCATGGGTCTTGGCAAGGTAAAGTCCAAGCATGGGTCTTGGCATGAGAAGTTTAAGGGATTTGATATTGGCGACGTAAAGTCCAAGCGGAGTCTTGGTGGCGTAAGTCCAATGTGCCTTGGCGGTGTAGACACCATTAGCATGACATAGCCGATGGAAGCATCTGAAGGTTAGCGTGATGGATGAACAAGTCATGGATGACTTGGAGGGATCCGAGAGGCGTGAGGCTGATGGAGGTGGCTAGAAGACTTAGGTCTAGGCTAAAACCTCATGTTTGAGGTGTGCCAGTCGACTGATGCCATGTGACGATCAATCGTAGCCGTAGTCAACTAGGGTTTATCGCGAATTGCCCTAGCGATCGCCATAGATGGCGATCGGCGATTGCCAGCGATCGGCCCGATCTTGTGATCGATTGGTGATGCTCGGATTTTAGGGCATAGAATGGAGTCTCACTCAACCGCTGGGACAAGCAGTCAAGTGGTGCTTCATCAGTCGACTGATGCGTATGATCAGTCGACTGATGTCCTAGCCGTTGGATTTTTTCAGCATGGATTACATCGTTGTCTCACAACAGCGGATGATCGATCGGTGATAGTCGGCGGTCATGATCGATTGACTTTCCGACAGGTTGAAGCTATAAAAGGAGCTCATGATGGAGAAAAATTGATCCGGTTTTTGAGAGCTTTAGGGGCGATTTGTTGCTGCAAATCAGGTCTCCAAGTGCTAATCAAATAACCAAGCATTCAAGCAATCAAAAGCAAGAGTTGTAAAGTTTTTCTTTACTTGTCTTTCATATAAATTGTTGTAATTGCTTGTTTTAGTTTCTTACTGTTGTAAGATTACTTGTAAGGGGTTTCTCCGCCTCCGACTTGTGTCGAGAAGGAGTGTTTATCATAGTGGTGCGTGATTGACATCGCTAGGGTTCGTACGAACCCAATCTGTGGAGTAGGAACCGTTCTGTTCCGAACCACGTTATCTCCGTGTGTTTGCGTTGTTGTTTTATTTCGTTATTGCTTTCATTACTATTCCGCTGCGCGCTAACGAAATTTGTAGAGATGACACGCGATCGAATTCCATCTACGAATGAACACGACGCTATTCACCCCCCCTCTAGAGGCTTCAATATCCTACACTATCAGTATGACAATCGACTGGTACAAGGAAATCAGAATTTCTGATTTTCTGGACGAATTTTAGAAATGTACTATAAATTCTAGAAAATTCAAAAAATAGTGAAATTTGGGGAACACATTTCTTTTAGGGTTCTTTATCAATGAAAAATAGTTTTCCATGAAAAAACATTATATTTTCAAAGATTTGCCAAAAATCCAAAAGCTTTAAAAACAACTAGTGTTTTGATCAAGTTTGTATCTATTTTAACACCTAGTTTTGCTTTGGATTGTTTCAAAACATGAACATGCAGATTTTAAAGTAAGAAATTGTTTTGAAAATATATTAAATATCTAACCATGATTTTTGGACAATATGTCTATGAATTAAACATAAGCCTTCCCTATAATTGGTCTATTATTGCTATTTTGATACTTTAAATGACCATCTAAATGCCATAGGCATTAGTGGACATTTGTATCATCCTAACATCTCACTCATGCTAAGTTTTCAATCAAGGTAGCCTATGGTGAGTGTGAGATGCATCCTAAAGGTATTTGTATATACTTAACCATTAATTTCATGCATTTCTACCCATGGTTAAGTATCATCCTAACAACCCACATGATCATAAAGATATATATGAATTAATTTCACATTATGTTCATGAGACAAATGTATTTGTCAATTTGTGATCATGCATTAGGTATTACATCATGATAATAAAGAAAATATCATCTAAAGCATGATTTATCTATTTATGGGTGCATTATCATCACTCAACACTATTTCTAAAACTTAGTCCCGCCATCCTAAGTCAACCAAAGATATGATATAGATAAATTCCATATGGTTGACTATCCTAGGGTTTTCCTAACCCTTAAGGATGGATTTAGGAACCCAAAATAAATTCTTTCCTATGGGGTTCACTAAAAATTCCTTAGGGATCCATTTTCTAGCTATTACCTTCTTTTTGTCTTGACCCCTAGCAATTAAACATTTATAGGTCTTTTCATTTTTATTTTCTTTATATCCTAGGCCTTTCTTATTGAAGCTTGCTCTTTGGCTCCCAATTATCATGTTAAGGGTATTGGAGCCTATTGTAAACTTTTCTAGGGCCTTGGTCAAATGATCTACCTTTTCCCTTAAAGCCCTATTTTCATCCATACATGCATCACTAACATTGAAAGGCATATATTCATGTGAGCATGCATTATCATGACCAGAAGAAGTATCATCATTAATATTTAAGCATGCTTTTTCTAGCTTATTTTCTAAATCATTAATTTGATCTAGCATGCTCTTATTTTTCTTTTTGGCCCTAAATAGATCCTTAGTAAGACTAGAAATCATGGAAACTATTTTACTTGGTGAGAGGTTCGTTACCATAGTCTCCATGTCCTCTTCCTCGGATTCAGAGGATGGTGAAGAAGCTCCCCCTTCACTAGAGCTCTCCTCACTTGTGCTTGATTCTTCATTTTCGGTGGAGGAGGAATCTAGATCGTTAAAGGCCATCAAAGCTAGGTTGGTGACAAAAGCATTCTCCTCTTCCGATGATGATGAAGGTGATGAAGAGGGGTCATCCCATGTCCTTGCTTTTAGTGTCTTGGCCTTCCCTTTTTCTTTGGCCTTCTTCTCTTCTTCCTTCTTCTTGTTCCCTTTCTTCTTCTTCTTTTCTTCTTTCTTTTTCTTCTCCTCTTTGCTCTTGTTCAAGAGGGGACAATTGTCCCTTATGTGTCCCTCTCCTTGGCAATTATAACAAATCACCTTCCCCCTTAGTCTTCTTCTCCTATCATTAGATTTATTAAATTTAAAACCTTTTAATGCACGCCTTACCCTCCTTACCATATAAGCTTCTTCCGTGCTATCCATGGAGGAGGAGGAGGAAGCTTCATCGGAGGAGGAGGGGGTCTCCATCTTCTTCTTCCCTTTGTTAGCCATCAAGGCTACTCCTCTTGAAGGTTGAAACCTTGGCTCTTCTACTATTCCTTCGAGTCTTGTTTCGTGGAGCTCCATAGTTGAGAAGAACTCCTCCAAGGTGCTCACTTCCAAATTCTTGGAGATATAGGAGTCCACCATAGAGCTCCATCTTGAGGACCGGGGAAAGGCATCTATGACCTTCATTACCATATCCCAGTTGGAGAGTTTTTCACCTACACTTGTCAAACCGGTTAGAATTTTTTTAAATCTAGAGTGTAGGGATTTTACCTTCTCTCCCTTTTCGAGTTTGATATTGGATAATTGGGAGCGAAGGACATCTCTCCTTGCTAGCTTCGCCTCGGATGTGTCTTCATGAATCTCTATTAGTTTCTCCCACATCTCCTTGGCGCTAGCATACTCTCCTATATGGTTTACTTCTTGTTGGGGGAGTACATTGTAGAGGTGATGTTTGGCTTTTGAGTTTGCCAAGTACTCTTCCCTTTGCCTCTTGCTCCACCTTGATTTTTCCAATGGGTCCCCTTCTTCATCCCTAGGCATTTCGAAACCGTTTTCCATAATTAAAAGAATTTCGAAATCGATTTCGAAAAATACCTCCATTCTCTTTTTCCACCAAGAGAATTCTCCTTCAAACTTCGGTGGATGAATGTTCGAGCCGACCATTCTTGAATGTGCTTGTTGTGGCGGTTAGTCCTCGACAAGCTTTCCTCGGCTCTGATACCACTTGTAGGGGATTGATGTGTATGTGGTTGGCCGGCTAGAGGGGGGTGAATAGCCTAATACGCAGACGGTGGAATTTTCTCGTCGATTGCTCGTCTACAAATTCGTTAGCGCAAGTGGAAAGTATAAACAATAAAGACAAAGCAATAACAAGAATACAAACGCTAACAAAGGATGTAACATGGTTCACGGCTACGCCGCTAATCCACGGTCCTATTCATCCACGGTGAATCACTCCGCAAGCTTCCACTATTCTCTCCTTTGCACCAAGCTAGGTGGAGGTAACCTCTTTACAAGAATTCACTCCTCTTACAAATATGATGTAAATAAAACCAAGTAAGAGGATGGAAAAGCTTTAGGGCACTTTGGGAGACTTTAGAGCATGAGCATTAGGTTCCCAAAGCCTAACACCCTCTCTTTTTATAAAGAGGGTTGATTTCTTCCCAAGTATATGTTGATGACATTATCTTTAGGTCAATAAATGATGAACTCCTTCAAGACTTTATCAAGAATATGGAAAATGAGTTTGAGATGAGTCTAGTTGGGGAACTAAATTTCTTCCTAGGATTACAAGTCAAACAAACAAGTGAAGGAATTTATATTTACCAAACCAAATATGCTAAGAAAATGATTAAGAAATTTGGTTTGGAAAATATTAAAGTAGTGTCAACCCCAAAGGCAACTAATACAAAAATAGATAATGATCATGAAGGAAAACAAATTGACCTTATACTCTATAGGAGTATGATTGGTAGCCTTTTGTACCTAACCGCTAGTAGACCCGATATATTATTTTCGGTTGGTATGTTTGCTAGGCACCAATCATGTGCCAAAGAATCTCATTTAGTTGCTGTTAAGAGAATCTTAAGATATATTAAAGGCACATTAAATGTAGGACTATGGTACCCTAGGACTAAGTCTTTTGATTTGGTTGGGTATACCGATTCCGATTATGTCGGTTGCAAATAGGATCGGAAGAGTACTAGTGGTGGATGCCAATTCCTTGGGTTCTCCCTAGTTAGTTAGAGTAGTAGGAAGCAACCTTGTGTTGCCCTATCCACCATCGAGGCTGAGTATGTGACTATGGGTGGTTGTGTAGCTCAACTACTATGGATGAGACATACTTTAGAGAACTATGAGCTACTTTACTCCAACATAAAAGTATTTTGTGATAATGTGAGCACCATAAATTTGACCAAAAATCCTGGTGCATCACTCTAGGACCAAACACATTGAAGTGAAACATCACTTCATTAGAGATCATGTAGCTAAGGGGGACATTGAGCTCAATTATATTAAATCTAAGTCCAACCTAGCCGACATCTTTACCAAGCCTCTTCCCGAAGTAGAATTTTCATTACTTAAGAGAGAACTTGGGATGTGCTTAGTTGAATAATGGTGTAGGTTTGCATGATCCTATAAAAAATCTAAGATTTATACGTTTAAGCATCTCACAAAACACCTAAGAAACCATGATTTTTGTATTGAGCCACTTAGACAACATGTGAGATGTTAGGAAGATGCACTTGGTTCATCATGCTTGTTATGATGCATTACTATGAACCAAAGTGCCATCTAGAGACATTAATCCTTCATTGGACCAATCATTGGGAAGGCTTATGCACAAATAATGTGCATATAGCTCCAAGAATATGATTGGAAATGTCAAATAAAACATAATTTAAACTATGTTTATCAAACTTTGAAAAACAGTTTTCAAATGGAATACAAAAGTGATACAAAGTTTGCAAAATACTTGAAGCTTTTGCTAGGTTTCAAAATTATATTATTTTCAAAATCTGGAAGACATATATTTTTTAAATTATTTTTCCTTGATAGAAAATGATTTCATAAATGTGTACACAAAATTTCGTGATTTTTTGATGTTTCTAGAATTTTTTGGCGCATTTCTGAAGTTGGGATGAAAAATCAGAAAAGTGGACTTCGGGAGTAGCAGTCGACTGAATCAGAATTCAGTCGTCTGATACACTGTGTTTTTTGAAAAATAGCCTTATTTCTGGTTTTAAGTGTATTTTTGATTGCCCTAAAACTATGGTATGATAATTTTCAGTATAAAGAAGTTTTTAGGACTGTTTGATGCAATATTTTAGGGGGAGTTTCATAATATATCTCTTTTCATCTCCTAAACTTATATTGTTGGTGCAAAGTTAGGATTTAACATCCAATCTTTTGTTAGGCTTTGCTCCACATGTTATTCACACATCATAAACCATATCTTGGATTAAGGGTGAGCTTAATTTCAATCTTATACCTTAGTTCAAGATACAACAAATTTAACTCTTTCATGAAATTTATGAATCCTTCTCTTTTTGATGTATGTCAAAGGGGGAGAAGGAATGTTTAAGTTAGAATTCATATTGGAAATATGATTATGTGCATGTGTTAAAGACCTAACTTAAATGATTGCCAAACATCAAAAAGGGAGAGATTGTTGATGCAACAATGCCCCAAGCATTTATATGTTTTGATATTTGGATAATCATCTAAGTTAGGCAATACTTTGTGATATAATTGTGAACATGCTTAAGTGACAGGAAAATCCAAGTATGAAGACTTGATAAAGGCAAGAGAAGTACAAGGAAAAGGCTTAGTGGAGACCAAGCATGTAGTCTTGGCGGCGTAAAGTCCAAGCGGACCTTGGCAAAGGAAGTCCAAAGGCAAGTCTTGGCAGTGTAAGTCCAAGCATGTAGTCTTAGCAGCATAAAGTCCAAGAGAACTTTGGCAAAGGGAAACCCAAGACATGACAAAACCGAAGGAAGCTCTTGGAAGCAAGCGGAAAGGATGAACAAGTCGCGGACTCGGAGGGATCCTGGAGGCACAAGGCTTAAGGAAGAGCTAGAAGGTTGAGTCTAGGTCTAGGGAGTCAATTCAAGTATGAATTATTCATACTTGACGAGTATCGATCGGCCCGATACGATGTGTAGCAACGATCGATAGGGTGCTCGATCGAGTCGGTGAAAAGTTGACGAGCAATGATCGATAAAGCATAAGTCGATCGCGCAATGATCGGTGATCAAGTCGAACCCGGGCATAGAATGAAGTCTCACTCGACTACGCATCATGATCAGTCGATTGATCACTCCATCAGTCGATTGATGGAGGGATCAGTCGACTGATAAGCATGCCGTTGGATGATGACGCTTATGAATCCCGCGAATCTGACTGTTCAGAAGCTGTTAGCCACAATGGCAATCGACTGATGCTGTATATCAGTTGACTGATCGTGGCCCAATGGGAAAAATAACCCTCTCTCTATAAAAAGAGGGCTTGGGGTGGTTGAGAGGGTTAATGTTTATATTCTGATCATTCTTTGAAGCCCCCACGAATTTTCTAAGCTTTCTAAGTGTTTTAATTCCCCTCCTCTTCTCTAATCTTCATCTTCATCTTTTGTAAGAAGAGTAGGGTTTTGTAAAAGAGAAAGCTTCTTAGTGAAGATTGATTTGGGTTGATCCACCTTAAGGATTGCCGTGGAGTAGGAGCGTTATCTCCGAACCACGTAAATGCTTCCGTGTTAGCATTGTATTTTCGTTTCTGTTACTATTGTATTTGTTGTGCTTCCGCTAACCATTTTTGTAGAAATCAAAAAAGAGGCTATTTAACCCCCCTCTAGCCTTCCAAGGATCCCCAACAAGTGGTATCAGAGCCCGCATCGTGTCAGAAGATCTAACCATCAATTGGAGCATAATGGCTTTTCAAGAGGGGTATAGCACGGCGAGCCCACCATTCTTCAACGGCAAGGATTTCAACTACTGGAAAGAAAGGATGGAATACTACCTTATGAATGATATTGATAATTTATTTAGTGTTGTAGACGGATTCGAGAAGCCAGTCGATGAACATGGAGCGCCCATGCTGACCAAGGATTGGGGACATGGCCAAGAAGGCTCAAGTTAACGCCAAGACAACAACCACACTTCAATGTGGTTTGTCCAAAGAGCAACTAAGTAAGGTGGGGCCTTTTGAATCGACAAAGGAGCTTTGGGAGAAGCTAATTGAGCTCAACGAGGGATCTAAGGAAACAAGAAGAGCCAAAAGAGATCTCTTAATAGGCCAACTCCAAAGCTTCGCCATGAAGACCAACAAAACCGTGAGCCAAATGCACAGTCGCTTCAAGGAAGTAGTCAACGGACTACATATGATAGGTGAGAAGGTCGACAACCGAGACCTTGTTAAGTACATTCTCCAAGTTTTTCCTAGAACAACCTTGTGGGCTTCAATGGTAGATGCCTATAAGGTCTCTAGGGATCTTTCTTTGGTTAAATTAGATGAACTCTTTTGTGAATTTGAGTTACATGAGCAAGCTAATACTTCATCAAAAGAGAAAGGTGTAGCTCTTTTTGTAGGAAAGAAGGACAAAAAGAAGAAGGAGAAGAAAGAAGTCTCTTCCTCATCTGAATCTGAGGAGGAGTTATCAAGTAGCGACAATGAGCTATCGGCTAGTGAGGTAGCTCACTATGTAAAGAAGTTTGGTGGGAGGTCAAGGAAACTCACCAAGAAAGATGTGAGGAGGATGTTCCAATCCTCCAAAGGTAAAAATTCTAGTAGTTCAAATTCTACTCCTAATGTTGTTTGTTATGGTTGCAACAAGAAAGGGCATATCAAGCCAAATTGCCCGGAACTAAAGAAAAAGGAGGCGAAGGAAAAGAAAAAGAAGGAAAAGAAGGAGAAGAAGAAGCAGGCAATGGTGGCACAACCATGAGACACACTAAGCTTGGAGGACTCTTCCGATGATGAAGAAATGTGTCATGCCACCCGGAACCTAGCTCTCATGGCTTTGGAGGAGGAAGCTAGAAGCTCAAGTGAAGAGTCTTCATCCTCATCCTCAAGAGACGAATCATCATCAAGTGATGATCAGGTAAGAGACTCCCCTAGGATAGATTTACTTTATAAAACCATTGCATGCCTTCAAAATGCCTTAAATAGATCAAAAACTAGGATTAAGGACTTAAAAGTAGAAATTAAATCAATTAAAAATTTAGAACCACCTTGTGATGATGCATGTACACTTAGGAATGAGAATGATGAACTTGGGAAAGAAATAAGTAATTTACATGCATGTTTAGAAAAGTTTACAAATGGGTCCAAATATCTTGATATGATTCTTAGGGACCAAAGGGCTATTTATAACAAGGCCGACATAGGATATAAACCTAAGGAAAAAGAAGTAGCCTTCACCTCTCTAATTAGTAGAAAATCAACCATTAGGAGCAAGGCTAAAAAGGCTTGGGTCCCCAAAAGTTATATAGTAAATGCTATCGGTCCTAAAATTTGGGTGCCTAAGGCTTGCATTTTTCATGTTGTATAGGTAGAAGAACTAAGCTTATGGATTGTTGATAGTGGTTGCTCAAAATGCATGACTGGTGATGAGAGAAAATTTTCCACCATTAACCACACTAGCAAGGGGAAGGTGTCTTTTGGAAATAGTGGTAAACTTAAGATTCTAGGAAAAGAAACAATTGAGGTATCCCCCAACCTTGCAATTCACAAAGTATTATTAGTTAAAAATATAAAATTTAATTTGCTTAGTGTAAGTCAATTATGTGATGCCAATTTTGATGTTCAATTTGATTCTTCAAAATGCTTCATAAGACACAAAAATTTAAATGATTGCATGTTAGTAGGTTTTAGGAAATCAAATAAATACTATGTTGATTTATCCTATGCTACTAATGCTTCTACTAAGTGTCTTATTGCAAAAGAAGAAGAGAGTTGGATTTGGCATAGGAGGCTAGGGCATATCAATATGAAGAACATTGCTAAAATAGCTAAAATGAAGTTAGTCAAGGGGTTGCCAAAAGTTAAGTATCTCAAGGACAAAATGTGTGATGCATGCCATGAGGAGAAGCAATCAAAATCATCACACAAAGGTAAAACTTTACTTAGTACCGCTTTACCTTTAGAACTATTGCATATGGATTTATTTGATTATCATAGTACTCCTTTTATGATTGGTAGTAAATATTGCTTAGTGATAGTAGATGATTTCTCTAGATTTACTTGGGTATTTTTCATGAAACATAAGGATGAAACCATAGGAATAATCATAGGATTTAGCAAGAGAGTAGAGAATGAAAGAAAACTCAAAATCAACCGGATCTATAGTGATTATGGTGGAGAATTTGATAATTTTAACTTCTCAAACTTTTGCCTAGAACAAGGGTACAAGCACGAATTTTCTTGTCCAAGAACACCCTAACAAAATGGGGTTGTGGAAAGGAAAAATCGGCCCCTACAAGAAGCTGTTAGGACTCAAATTCACTATTTTAAGGTCTTTGGATGCAAAGTCTATATTTTAAACACCAAAGACAACCTAGGTAAATTTGAGTCTAAAGTGGATGAGGGAATCCTCGTTGGATACTCATCAACTAGTGTAGGGTATAGAGTTTATAATAGAAGAACTCAAAAGATTGAGGAATCTTCAAATGTCCAATTTGATGAAACCTCTAATACTTACCCTAGAAAATCCCCCATTGATAATGATATCAATGACAAAAATCAAGAAATTACTCAAATATTTCAAGATTTAACTTTAGGGAGTAATGATCAAGGGGGAGAGTTAAATCAAGGGGGAGTAAGAGGTGATTCCGATGATGAAAGAAGAGTTGAGGATAATAATGATCATAATCAATTTAATACACCTCCTAGAACAATAAGGGTTCATCAAAATCACCCTCTAGATCAAATTGTAGGTGAATTATCTCATGGTGTTAGGACTAAGTCATTTCATAGAAATCGCTCTAGTCATATAACACTAATCTCTCAAATTGAGCCCAAACAATCAATGATGCATTACTTGATCCGGATTGGATCTTAGCAATGCAAGATGAATTGACTCAACTTGAAAGGAGTCAAGTATGGGAGTTAGTTCCTAGACCTAATGACAACACCATCACTACTAAAAGATGGGTCTTTAGGAACAAACTAGATGACCAAGGGAATATCACAAGAAACAAAGCTAGGTTAGTTTCAAGCTGGGGCTTTAATCAAGTTGAAGGACTTGACTATGATGAAACATATGCCCCGGTTGCTAGGTTAGAGTCTATTAGGATCCTATTAGGGCATGCCTCTTACATGGGCTTTAAACTCCATCAAATGGATGTAAAGTCAGCATTCCTAAATGAGTTCATTAAGGAGGAAATATATATAGAACAACCTCCCGGGTTTGAAAGCATAGACTATCCAAACCATGTATTCAAGCTTAAAAAGGATTTATACGGTTTGAAACAAGCTCCCCGGGCTTGGTATGAAAGATTATCATCTTTTCTAATATCTAAAGACATTAGAAGGGGTAATGTAGATCAAACTCTATTTATAAAGTGAACATCAAAGGACATCTTTTTAGCCCAAGTATATGTTGATGACATTATCTTTGGGTCAAAAAATGATGAACTCCTTCAAGACTTTATTAAGAATATGGAAAATGAGTTTGAGATGAGTCTAGTTGGGGAACTAAATTTCTTCCTAGGATTACAAGTCAAACAAACAAGTGAATGAATTTATATTTACCAAACCAAATATGCTAAGGAAATGATTAAGAAATTTAGTTTGGAAAATGCTAAAGTAGTGTTAACCCCAATGACAACTAATACAAAAATAGATAATGATCATGAAGGAAAACAAATTGACCTTACACTCTATAGGAGTATGATTGGTAGCCTTTTGTACCTAACTACTAGTAGACCCGATATATTATTTGCGGTTGGTATGTGTGCTAGGTACCAATCATGTGCCAAAGAATCTCATTTAGTTGCCGTTAAGAGAATCTTAAGATATATTAAAGGAACATTAAATGTAGGACTATAGTACCCTAGGACTAAGTCTTTTGATTTGGTTGAGTATACCGATTCCGATTATGCCGGTTGCAAATTGGATCGAAAGAGTACTAGTGGTGGATGTCAATTCCTTGGGTCCTCCCTAGTTAGTTGGAGTAGTAGGAAGCAACCTTGTGTTGCCCTATCCACCACCGAGGCTGAGTATGTGACTATGGGTGGTTGTGTAGCTCAACTACTATGGATGAGACATACTTTAGAGGACTATGAGCTACTTTACTCCAATATAAAAGTATTTTGTGATAATGTGAGCACCATAAATTTGACTAAAAATTCGGTGCATCACTCTAGGACCAAGCGCATTGAAGTGAAACATCACTTCATTAGAGATCATGTGGATAAGGGGGACATTGAGCTCAATTACATTGAATCTAAGTCCAACCTAGCCGACATCTTTACCAAGCCTCTCCCCGAAGTAGAATTTTCATCACTTAGGAGAGAACTTGGGATGTGCTTAGTTGAATAATGGTGTAGGTTTGCATGATCCTATAAAAATTCTAGGATTTATACCTTTAAACATCTCACAAAACACCTAAAAAACTATGATTTTTGTATTGAGCCACTTAGACAACATGTGAGATGTTAGGAAGATGCACTTGGTTCATCATGCTTGTTATGATGCATTACTATGAACCAAAGTGCCATCTAGAGACATTAATCCTTCATTGGACCAATCATTGGGAAGACTTATGCACAATTAATGTGCATATAGCTCCAAGAATATGATTGAAAATGTCAAATAAAACATAATTTAAACTATGTTTATCAAACTTTGAAAAAGAGTTTTCATGTGGAATACAAAAGTGATACAAAGTTTACAAAATACTTAAAGCTTTTGCTAGGTTTTAAAATTGTATCATTTTTGAAATCTGGAAGACATATATTTTTTAAATTATTTTTCCTTGATAGAAAATGATTTCATAAATGTGTACATAAAATTTTGTGATTTTTTGATGTTTCTAGAATTTTTTGGCACATTTTTGAAGTTGGGTTGAAAAATTAGAAAAGTGGACTTTGGGAGTAGCAGTTGACTGAATCAGAATTCAGTCGACTGATACACTGTGTTTTCTGAAAAATAGCCCTATTTCCGGTTTTAAGTGTATTTTTGAATGCCCTAAAACTATGGTATGATAATTTTCAGTATAAAAAAGTTTTTAGAACTGTTTGATGCAATGTTTTAGGGGGAGTTTCATAATATATCTCTTTTCATCCCCTAAACTTATATTGTTGGCGCAAAGTTAGGATTTAACATCCAATCTTTTGTTAAGCTTTACTCCACATGTTATTCACACATCATAAACCATATCTTGGATTAACGGGGAGCTTAATTTCAATCTTATACCTTAGTTCAAGGTATAACAAATTTAACTCTTTCATGAAATTTATGAATCCTTCTTTTTTTGATATATGTTAAAGGGGGAGAAGGAATGTTTAAGTTAGAATTCATATTGGAAATATGATTATCTGCATGTGTTAAAGACCTAACTTAAATGATTGCCAAACATCAAAAAGGGAGAGATTGTTGGTGCAACAATGCCCCAAGCATTTATATGTTTTGATGTTTGGATAATCATCTAAGTTAGGCAATACTTTGTGATATAATTGTGAACATGTTTAAGTGACAGGAAAATCCAAGTATGAAGACTTTGTAAAAGCAAGAGAAGTCCAAGGAAAAGACTTGGCAGCATAAGACCAAGCATGTAGTCTTGGCGGCGTAAAGTCCAAGCGGACCTTGGCAAAGGAAGTCCAAAGGAAAGTCTTGGCAGCGTAAGTCCAAGCATGTAGTCTTGGCGGCGTAAAGTTCAAGTGCACTTTGGCAAAGGGAAACCCAAGACATGACAAAACCGAAGGAAGCTCTTGGAAGCAAGTGCAAAGGATGAGCAAGTCGCAGACTCAGAGGGATCCTAGAGGTACAAGACTTAAGGAAGAGCTAGAAGGTTGAATCTAGGTCTAGGGAGTCAATTCAAGTATGAATTATTCATACTTGACGAGTATCAGTCGACTGATACGATGTAACAATTGACTGATAGGGTGCTCGACTGAGTCAAGATGAAAAGCTGACGAATAGTCGACTGCCTCGTCGTGGTAGTCGACTGATGTCGCCATTAGTCGACTGCCAAACAGTGGCAGTCGACTGATCAAGTCGAACCCGGGCATAGAATGGATTCTCACTCGACTGCGCACCATGATCACTCGACTGATCACTCCATTAGTCGACTGATGGAGGGATCAGTCGACTGATAAGCATGCCGTTGGATGATGACGCTTATGAATCCCATGAATCGTACATTCGTGTCGTTAGCCATGATGACATGATCGTGATGTTGTACATCACGATCGGAAAAACAACCCTCTCTCTATAAAAAGAGGGCTTGGGGTGGTTGAGAGGGTTAATGCTTACATTCTGATCATTCTCTCAAGCCCCCATGAATTTTCTAAGCTTTCTAAGTGTTTTAATTCCCCTCCTCTCTAATCTTCATCTTCATCTTTTGTAAGAAGAGGAGGATTTTGTAAAAGAGAAAGCTTCTTAGTAAAGATTGATTTGGGTTGATCCACCTTAAGGATCACCGTGGAGTAGGAGCATTATCTCCGAACCACGTAAAGGCTTCCGTGTTAGCATTGTATTTTCTTTTCTATTACTATTGTATTTGTTGTGCTTCTGCTAACCATTTTTATAGAAATCGAAAAAGAGGCTATTCACCCCCCCTTTAGCCTTCCAAGGATCCCCAACATCTATTGCCAAAGTAATCGACTGTCATGGATGGATAATCGATTGATGACACTGTAGCAGTGCACAAATTATTGGATAGTCGATTGGCCAGTCGAATACGGGGCAACATTCGACTGTTGATAAGGGTAGTTGACTATTGATGCATCCGTTGGATAGATTTCAATGTGGATGGAGTCATTGTGAGATAACGACATTGAGGCCAGTCGATTGCTAGGTAAGAGAAGTCGTCTGGAAGGCTTAAATCTAGCTCAACAGAAGCTTTAAATGGATCTCGAGGAGAAAGATTTCCATAGTGATTCTTGGGCGATTTTGAGACGAAGTGATGCTGCATTTCAGGTCTTTAAAAGTCATCTAAAGCAACCAAGAAGCAAGCAACATCACAATCTTATAAAAGTATTTTCACTTCTTTCATTTGCTTTGTATTATTGTATTTTGGTTGTATTTGGTGTAAGCTTTGTATTGTAAAGTTTTGTACGAGGTTTCTCCACCTTCGGTGTTATACCGATGAGAGAGTTCATAGTGAGGGTAGATCACTAGAACACCACCGTAGAGTAGGAACCCTTATTTCGAACCACGTAAAATAGTGTTGTGAATGTATTTTCTCTTTATTTCTCTTTATATTGTATTCCACTGTGTATAACATTTTTGTAGACAAGCATGACACAATCGCGATCGATGAAATAGCAAAAAATGCTATTCACCCCCTTAGCACGTCGATTGATTCCTATACATATAGGATTTCATTAATATATTATTATTATTTTCCCCTTGTTTTCAAATTTTCTATTTTATTTTAAATTTTAGTTTTAAAATTTTTATATATTTTTTTGTTTCGTTAAGAAATTTTTATTTAGGTTTGTTTAATTTTTTTTAGCTTTCTTACTTGTTAAGAAATTTTTATTTAAGTTTGTTTAGTATATTTTTTTTAGCTTTTTTACTTGTTAAGAAACTTTCTCTTTCCCTAGCCTATTTAAAGATGGGCTCAGGCTCTTGTAATTCAGAGATTGATTTTTGAGAGAAGGATCCTCTATTACTTGTGAATTTCTCCTTCTTCTTCGATTCTCTCTGTCCCCTCTATCATAATCTCATGGATGGAAGATTTTTAACGTTATCCCGCTACCCCGCCTGTGTCAGTTGGTATCAGAGCCCTAGATCTATAGAAGGTCGACGAGGATATGTTTATGGTCGTGATCAACAGGTTTTGATTGAGGAAGTCGCATCCCAGGATCAAAGTATTTGCGAGCTCATCGATCTATAGAGACCAATCACTAGGTTATCTCGGCGATCTATGAATGGTTATTATGGTCATGGTAATGGACGTGATTGATAGGCTCCGATTGAGGAAACTGTATCCCAGGATCGATATTTCCAAGAAACCATCAGAGATCTATAGAGACTAGTCTCAAAATTATCTCGGTATATATATCTCAAAGATCATAAGGTATTTACTCGAGACACTACATCGAATTTTGAACAACCGTGTCATTGATATCACTGTAATCGTGAAGAACAATATGAAGACCTTATTTTTTGGATCAAGCTTCTCGAGTTTTTTGGCGTATAACACAAAAAATATTATTGATTGGATTAATGAAGTAAAAGCATAAGGATGCTGAGAGTGAACATGTGAATGCTAGTTATGGTAACTAGTTCATTAAAGTGATCTACTATGAGACTTCATATGATTCTATATGTCATTGAAGATCTCATTGCAGCTCGAGTGCGAGCTTCCTTAGACTTGAGGTATTCTAGTCACCTTGATCATGATGTCTTATACTTTGACTTCTTTGCAGTCATCTCCATAGGAGGTGTAACTCCAGGATGAATGGGTATAAGCCAAAGTGATCGAAAGTGTTTGAATAGCCTACAGAGGATTCACCACTCCTAATAAAGGAGATGTATACCCTAGGCCTCTTACAGGATTATTATTCAGAAGTCTGGCCAGAGCAAAAATGTTAAGAAGATGGTCTTCTTGGGAATATGTAGGAGTAACTTGAATTCATAGGATAAGGAAACTAACTTGGGCTCGGTGTGACGTAGTTAGCCTAGTGGGGATGAACACATAGACCATGTCTTGAACCAAATGGGTATATGATGAGTGAAAGGAATAAGGCATGAACAACTGTAGCAGTTAAAGGATTCAAAAATGTTCTAGAGTCGATTTAGACTTTTCAGTCAATTGGGGGTCATAATGCACTGCTAGGTGCCATTCATGATCTATTCATAATTAAGGGGTTAATTATAATTCGCCAACATAACTAGGAACCTATTGGGTCACACACACTACGGGTGATCTCGAGATGTAAAACAAGTCTAAGAATGAGATTCTCAATGAGAGAGGATATATCTGGTTGGACCAGGCCAAGAGGGTGTGAAACGGAGGCTGTGGAATCTCCTATGGCCTTGTCAAACTTAGCACAAACATTTCGCACCTAAACGAAGTCAAACAGACCATATAGAGCCTCACAAGGTCGTGCCTAACCAAGCACGGGCCGTGCCTAACTAGGCACGAGTCGTGTCTGACTGTAGCCAAAAAATGGCTAAAGCCTGGGCTGTGCCCAGAAGGACACACGACTAGCCATGTGTCCTGGCATGGCCATGCCTTTTGGCACGGCTAGCCGTGTGTAAGACACACAACAGTGTCGCGACTCCGTCATTTTTGGAGATTTCTTTTATGGAAATTTTCTGGGTTGTTCTTACCTTAATTTTGAGATAGTTATGGTAAGATAGGTTTCGTTTAAGCCTCTTAATATGACATAATCAAGACATCTATAAATAGATCCCTTGATAATCTTTGGAGGAGGGGTTCTAATCTCTTAGGTTTTCTTCTTAGGTAGCCGTCTTCCTCTCTCTCCTTCTCTTGTCTCTGTCGGTTGGCTAGTACCAATCGGAGACAAAGACTTGTTTCTCGAGGATTTGTCTCTGGTGATCCTGACGTGGATACTGATAGAGGCAAGACTCGTTGGTCTTGCTTGTGGTTTTGACATATTCAAAAGAATTTCGAAGGTATAACTTCTCCTCCTTTTGTGTGTTTACATGTGATTATGACAAAGCAAGTTTTTTTGGCTCCCAGGGGATGTCTAGGATGAAATAAAATTATTTTATTTGCTTTATTCCACTACGCATTATCCTGGAATGTTCAACAAGTGGTATCAGAGTCACTTTATTTGTTTGGCATAGATTGCATGTTTGATATTTTAATATACCTGTGCGATGTTTTTCTATATGATATATTAGAGTATGCATGATTCTACATATAGGATATATTTGTAACCTAAAAGGAAATACTGAGGATGCGCCTAGAAACACCGAAGGTGTTGGCCGCATCATTAAAGCCTAAGCATTGACTAGCCATGCATTGATGAATAGGTTGTGTGGTGCGTATCTAATTCTTAAAATTGTATGTGCGTCAATTGTTCAACTCATGTTCACATCGAAAAATTTATTTTCTAATGTGACTTTAGTTTTTCCATATTTAAGTTTATTTTTTGTTATAGATGAGACCTCGATAACCTGAAATCTCTAATGCAAATATTAGGGTTAACACCTTCCGTTAATATGGTTGAACTAGAATTCTTTTTCGTGTTTCGATTGTTGGACTCTCTCCAAGCCTGGTATGACATCGAGTATGTTCAATTCATATGAGATTTGATATTTATTTTAAATGGTAAGGACTAGAGGTCAATTTTAAATTTGGGTTGTTGGACTCTCTCCAAACCTGGCTTGTAAATTGGATGTGTCCACACTATTTAAATTTGATCTCACGATTAATGGGTTGACCCTAAGTGAAAGCATTGATTTGTTGGACTCTCTCCAAGGTCAATGTGGATAGAGGTGCAATTAGGGGATATGCATTGGATATATATATGTTAATGAGTTAACAACCTAATGTATATGTGAACATTCAATTAGTTGATAGCATAAAGTGATAGTTATATATTTGATATATAATGAGTACTGTTAATACCTAACATTATGACTATGAATGGTTTATTGGACTCTTTCCAAGATTGTTCTTAGTCATAATGGATATCAATCCACTAGGAGATAACCTTTCATCTCTCGAATTCAAAGTGAGAGCTATTGAATTTGATAAAAATAGCGGGAGTTCTTGTTAATGTAAATTGTTTGCATGACTATAACTCCATCTCTCTTATACACCTCTTTTTGTACGTCTAGGTACTAATTAGAACAACATGTCTACCTCCATTAATTTACGTTCTATTTTGGACAATAATAAATTGACTAGGCCAAACTTCTTGGACTGGCTTCACAACCTCTCAAGGCTGAAAAGCTAGCTTATGTCCTTGAAGAGGTTCTTCCTCAACCTCCTTCAGACAATGCATTTGGTGACCAAAAGTTAGCTTACAAAAAATATGTTGCTGACTCTGAGATGGTGAGTTGTATTATGCTAGCGTCGATGTCTCTTAAGTTGTAGAAGCAACATGAGCATATGAATGCTAATACAATTGTCTTCCATCTTCGATAGTTGTTCGGTGAGCATGCACGATCTGAAAGGTTTGAGGTCACCCATCTCCTCTTTCGATCAAAGATGCATGAGGGTTCATTTGTAGTGCAGTTTGCACTAAGGATGAATGACTATATTGAGCGATTGAGATCATTAAAATTTTTCATGGACCATGAATTAAGTATTGACTTAATTATTCACAATCTAACTGGTAGTTATTCACAATTTATGATGAACTATCAGATGAATAAGATTGAGTCCACTATTCCTGAATTGATCAATATGCTCAAAACAGTGGAGCCATCTGTTGCTAAAGAACAGAAGGCGGTGATGTTGGTTGACTCCTTAAAGAAAGGTTGTAAGAGGAAGTAAAAAACCAAAGCCAAAGGGAAGAAAAAGGCAAAGAAGGAAGAATTGACTCCCAAAGGTACCTGTCATCATTATGGCAAGGATGGACTTTGGAAGAGAAACTGCAAGCAGTATCTGGAGTCACTAAAGCAGAAAAAGGCATATGATGCCCAATCTACTTCAGGTATATTTGTTATTGAATGTCATACTATTTTTTCTAACATTTGGGTATTGGATACCAGGTGTGGCTGACATATATATAATGATACACAGGGGCTTAGGAATAGAAGAAGACTGGTTAAGGGAGAAGCAGATCTAAGGGTTGGCAATGGAGCAAAAGTTATTGTTGTTGTAGCCAAGGGAATTTATATGTTGCGACTTTCTACGAGACTAATTTTAGAGTTGGATGATTGTTTTTATACTTCTGCATTAATAAAGAAAATTATTTCTATTTCATATTTAATAAGAAAGGTTATCATTTGATATTTAGTAATAATTATTATTACATTACGTTAAATGGTGTTCTTTATGCTACTGGGATATTAAATAATGGAATTTATACGTTAGATACATCCAATAAGATATTCAATATCGAATAAAATAGCAAACACACTAAGCTAGATAATCAGTTAACCTCGCAATTATGACATTGTCATCTTGGACATATAAGCAATGAACGCATATCCAAATTGCATAAGCTTGGTATTTTGGATTCTTATGAATCAGATTCATTAGACACACATGTTTGATGCTTAAAAGGAAAGATGACTAAGTTACCTTTTAGTAGGAAAGGTGAACGAGCAGTTGAGGTATTGGGCCTTATACATACTGATGTATGTGGACCAATGTCAACTAATGCCATAGAAGGTTATAACTACTTCATTACCTTTATTGATGATTATTCATGATATAGGTATTTGTATCTATTAAGATACCAATCTAAAGTCTTTGAAAGGTTTAAAGATTTCAGAAAAGAAGTAGAGAAACAATTTAGGAAAGGTACTAAAGTACTTTGATCAGATTGAGGTGGTGAATACTTAAGCTAAGAGTTTCAAGATTATCTAAAGGACAATAACATCTTGTCCCAAAGGACTCTACTTTACACATCATAACATAATGGTGTGGCTGAAAGGTGAAATCGAACCTTGTTGGACATGGTTAGGTCAATGATGCAACATGCAAATCTTCCAAAAACTTTTTAGAATTACGCACTCGAGATCGCTGTTTACTTGTTAAATAGAATCCGGACTAAGGCAATCTCTACTACTCCATATGAGATGTGAAATAGTAAAAAACCTCATTTATCTTATTTGAAGATATGTGATTGTCTTATTTATGTGAAGAGGACAATATCAAACAAGCTGAAGGCTAAGTCTGATAAGTGTCTATTTATTGGTTACCCTAAGGAAACAAGGGGATACAAATTCTATCATCTCTTGGAGCAAAAGGTGCTTGTTTCAAGGCATTCTGTATTCATAGAGAAGGAGTTTCTCTTATAGGAAAATAGTGGGAGTGAGATTGAACTAAGCGTAGTTCAAGAGACTTCGGTAGACACAAAAGAGATGTCTAGTCAAGAACCACAATTAATTACTCATTCAGATGAGGTAATAGCTGAACCTGATGATACACCACCTCCTCTTAGATCTAGTAGGACATGTAGAATTCTTGAGAGATATGAATTTCTCATAAGTGAATCTAATGACGTGTTGCTCATAGAGGATGAGAAACCCACAAGTTATGAAGAGGTACTGAATAGTTCAGACAGGGATAGGTGGCTAATAATCATGAAATCAAAAATGGATTCCATGTATGGAAATCAAGTTTGGAACTTGGTAGACCCACCCGAAGGCATAACGCCTATAGGGTGCAAGTGGGTTTTCAAGAAGAAAATTGACATGGTTGGTAATGTTATTACCTATATGTAGGAATATTGATGATGCACTAGAGGGGAGGGGGTAAATAGCGTTATGCTTTGTTTGATGGAATTCATTCGTGTTCGTCTACAAGATGTTAGTGTGCACAACGGAATACAAATAGAAATAAACACAACATGAGACAAACACTCACACACAATGCACAAACATATAACGTGGTTCGGAACCTAGGGTGTGGGTGAAATTGGCCCAGGTCACGATTAACCAGACTCGAGTTTGACTCGAGTAGTGGTTTGATCTTAGTGTTTTAATGTTTGACATTGATGTTTAACAATGAGTTGACTATATGGTTGACATAAGGTTGACCATATGATTGAGAAGTCCAAGTGGGACACTTGGAAATGGAAAGTCCAAGTCTTGTGTACTTGGCATAGAAAGTCCAAGCATGGGTCTTGGCAAGGGAAAGTCCAAGCTTGAGTTTTGGCAATTGGAAAGTCCAACATAGATTGGCATGGAAAGTCCAAGCATGGGTCTTGCCAAGGAAAAGTCCAAGCTTGAGTCTTGGCAAATGGAAAGTCTAACATGAGTTGGCAAGAGAAGTCTAAGGGTTGATATTGGTGGCGTAAAGTCCAAGCGGGAGTCTTGACAGTATAAGTCTAATGATTGGTGGCGTAAAGTCCAAGCGATAGTCTTCGCAGCATAAGCCTAATGTGCCTTGGCGGGATAGACCAAGTTAGCACTACAATAACCGATAGAAGCACCAGAAGGCTAGCGTATGAATGAACAAGTCATGGATGACATGGAGGGATCCGATAGGCGTGGGGCTGATGGAGGTGGCTAGAAAGCTTAGGTCTAGGCTAAGGGTGGTCTAGCAAGTATGAGACATCATACTTAGGGTTAAATCTCATGGTTGAGGTTATCAGTTGATTGGGGCTTTGGAACAGTCGATTGGTCAAGTGTTTTGACACTTGGTAGTCGAGTTGACTCTGGGCAGTCGATTGGGATTATAACTAGTCAACTGCTGTGAGTCGACTGGGATTCGATTGCGGCAAAAGTCCTTGGCAGTCTCCCGCCAGCATTGGGCAGTCGACTGATGTCTTGAGCAGTCGACTGCCATGGATGGCAGTCGATTATTGGTCGAGATTGCGAGAGCAGAATGCTCGATAGCCAATTGGTCAGTCGGTTACGACCTTGACAGTCGACTGATGGGTAATGGCAGTCGCCTGCCAGTGTATCCATTGGCTTGAATGCCGATGTGGATTAAGTCTGTTGTGAGATAACAATACTGTTGGTAGTCAACTAGGGCCTTATGGCAGTCGACTGCCAGGTGCAAAATCAGCCCGATGCAGGTTATAAAAGCAGCTCATGGAGGAGGATTTCACAATGGTTTTTTAAGGAGATTGTTGGTACAATCAACCCAGGTCACGATTGACCAGACTCGAGTTTTACTCGAGCGGTATTTTGATATTCGACAAAATGTATGGCAATGTGATTGTCATAGAAAGTCCAAGTCTTGTGTACTTGGCATAGAAAGTCCAACCATGGGTCTTGTCAAGGGAAAGTCCAAGCTTGAGTCTTGGCAAATAGAAAGTCCAACATGGGTTGACAAGGGAAAGTCCAAGCTTGAGTCTTGGAAATTGGAAAGTCCAACATGGGTTGACATGGAAAGTCCAAGCATGGGTCTCGATAAGGGAAAGTCCAAGCTTGAGTCTTGGCAATTGGAAAGTCCATCATGGTTGGCAAGAAAAGTCCAAGGGTTGATATTGGCGGCGTAAAGTCCAAGCGGGAGTCTTAGCATCATAAGTCTAATGGTTGGCGGTGTAAAGGTAGTCTTGGCAGTGTAAGCTCAATATGCCTTGGCAGTATATACCAACTTAGCATAACAATAGCCGATAGAAGCACCTGAAGATTAGCGTATGGATGAACAAGTCATGGATGACTTGGAGGGATCCGATAGGCGTGAGGCTGACGAAGGTGGATAGAAGACTTAGATCTAGACTAAGGGTGGTCTAGCAAGTATGAGGGCATCATACTTGGGGTTAAACCTCATGGTTGAGATTATCAGTCGATTGGGGCTTTGGACCAGTCGATTGGTCAAGTGTTTTGACACTTAGCAACCAAGTTGACTCTTGGTAGTCGACTGGGGTTATGAGCAAATGTCTTGGCAATCGACTGCTAGAATTAGACGATTGGTGATGGCGTTCCGCCATGGAGAGCATCCGCTGTCGAGATTACAAGCGAGAATGCTCGGTAGTCATTGGTCGGTAGACTCACGAGCTCGGCGATCGGTGATGGGTAATGGTAGTCGATTGCCAATGTATTCGTTGGCTTGAATGTCGATGTGGATTAAGTCCGTTGTGAGACAACGATACTTTTGGCAGTCGACTGGGGCTTTATGGAAGTCAATTGCCAGGCGCGAATCTAGCCCGAATGCAGGTTATAAAAACAGCTCGTGGAGGAGGATTTGATAGCGATTTCTTAGGCGATTTTGAGGCGATTTGCTGCTCAAGCTTGGTTCAAGCAATCGACAAGCAAGGATCCAAAGTGCATTTGTAAAGTTTTCTTTACGTATTTTTGTGTATTTTATTTGTATTTTCTTGTTTATTTCTTGTATTACTTTTGTAAACATTGTATGAGGTTTCTTTGCCTCCGACTTATTGTCGAGAAGGAGTATTTGGTTTAGTGGTGGTATTTGCATCGCTAGGGCTCGTTCAAGCCCAACCCATGGAGTAGGAACCCTTTGGTTCCAAATCATGTTATATCTTGTGTATTTGTGTTTGTTTTGTATATTTGTTTGTATCATTTCTATATTCTACTGCGTACTAACAATCATAGGCAAGCACGATCGATTTTCATCTTCGTCGAAGACGCGCTATTCACCCCTCCTCTAGTGACGATCCATTCCCAACAACTGGTATCAGAGCGAGGCTGCTCTTCAAGGTTTAACAACCGTGGGAGCATGCTAGAGGAAGAAGATGGTGATCAAAGAAAGATTGGGGGATGATATCAATGTGCCACCTCCATACGAACTCTATGGAGCCAAGGATTTTAATAAGAATGAAATATTTTCTAATGTGCGACTTTGATAATTGGATTAGTGTAATGGTAGGGTTCGACACTCCAAAGGGCAAAGAAGGAAGAAAACTCAAGAAGAAGAATTGGAGCATAGAGTAACTCCGATATTTAACATAAATAACAAGGTAATGGGTATATTGCTTAATGAAATTCCTAATGATATTTTGATCAAAATAGGAGATTGTAAAGACGCCAAGGCTCTTTAGAGCATGTTGGCAAAATATCATGAAGAACCCTCAACGACTTAAGAAATAGAGGAGCCCAAGGAACAAGAACCATCATCGACTCAATTGGAGGAAGAGGTCGATAAAGTAAGCTCATCCTCACAAGAAAGTGAGGATTCGGAAGTTGAGAAGGAGTCAATATCTGGATTGGAGGTTGAGGAGTATTCGACATCCGAGGAGGAAGAAGAGGTGGAAGAAGCCTCCACCTCTAGTATTGAGGGGGAGGAGATTAGATTGCCGGAGCAAGGGCAAGAGCAAGAAAAACCATCAACCTCCGGGAGAAGTGATGAACAAGCTCAAGAGGCTCTAACCATCACCCTAGTTAACTCAAGCATTTCAATCAAAAATAAAAAACATATTGTATGCTTTGAGTGTAGGGAAAATGGACACTACAAGAGCGAGTGTCCTAAGAAAGTCAAGAAGGCTCCACCGGTACCAAAGGTCAAGGATGTCGGTGCCTTAATAATTAAAAGCAAGGAGCACGTGATGTGCTTCAAATGCAATCAAAAAGGGCATTATAGGAGTCAGTGCCCTAGAGGGAGGAAGGAGGTCTAAGAAGGAGCATCAAATGTAGGGGGAGCTTCTAAAGCAAATCCTAAGGTAAAATTCAATAATGCACCTTCACATTTTAATGTTAATACTCTTGCAATTGTCCATAATCATAAGGAGCATGCTAGAAATAATAGACTTTATTGTCTAGGTGCAAAATCATGTAATTTTAGAACTAAAGAGAAATTTGGGACTAATGTCCCTAGAAAAATCCTATCTAAGGAAAGTATTAGGAAGATAGAAGACCGTCTAAGCATTAATACTAAAAATCATAGACATATGCCCAGAAAGAACAAATCAATTCAAAGAAATAATGGGCCCACCAAATTAGAGAAATTAGAATTAGAGAACCAAGCCTTGAGATCAAGGCTTGAGAAACTTTAAAAGATCCTTGCAAAAATGAAAAATTCAATCAAAGGGTCTAGGAGTCAAACCCTAGGGTGTAAGAGACAAGAACCTCTAGGAGGTAAGGTTTAGGTCACACGCCTATGTCCAAGAAGGTAATGCCTACTTATCATAATATTCCATTCGATTATGGAACACAACCTAGGTCTAGGAGAGCCAAGGTCACTAGGGAAGTCATCCCTAAGGTTGACCATGGCAAGTGCCTAGTGGCTATGGTTTCAAGGAAACCTAGGAAAGCCACTAAGAAGGTTACAAGGGGAGTCACCCCTAGAGTTAACCTAGGCAAGATCACAATGACTAAGGCTACCAAGCCTAGGAGGGTCATTAGGAAGGTATCTAGGGAAGTTATCCCTAGCGAATACCTAATTAACCCAAGGAGCTCAAATAGGTTTTGGGTTCCTAGGAGCATGATCGATTCACGCTAAATGGGTTGGTTGTGCCAACTTTAAATGGATGAGTAGTTGACCTAACCATATCAAAGTTGACACTTTAGGTCATTTTCAAGGTTATAAATACCTTGGAAATAAGTATTGATCTTAATCCTAAAGGATCTTAGGGTGTGCCGATATCATTTAAGAAGTTTGATAATTGATCAAATTGGCACAATCTAAGTTTAGAGGTCTTGGTGTGCCATTTTGGATTTTTGGCACACTTGGGAGATAAGTATTATTATGACAAAATGAATTTTATCCTAACAAATGACGACTAATATTAAAATTTAGATATTCTTATGCCTTATATTTTATTTGCCATGCCGTGATTGCCATATAACATGTCATGATCATGCTTAGGTTTGTTTTTATGTCATGTAAACTTAGGTTATATTTTATGCCATGACATCATGATTATTGGCATTTGCTTTATTTATGCTATCATTTATGCCATGATCATATTTCATGCATTAATAAAATTGAGTTAAGGACTATGACATGACTTGAAGTCCCATATATAAGGGAATCAAGTAGTGTTGCCTTAGAAAAATACATGAGGCCTTAGATTAGGATAACCAAAACCCACATCTCACTTCACATTGACATGTGTGCGTATTGATACACCCTAGACGCATGTGAGATGCTAGGAAATGAGTTAAGTTCAAGGTGCATAGTTCTTGCATCTAGATGAACTCAAACTCATCTTATACCATGGTGGATCATGGGGAAAGCTAATGTGCAAGTCATGTGCATTGAGCCCATTGATCATGATCCAATATAGGTTTTCAAAAATATTTTAAAATCATTTTAGAAAACCTTGGCGAAGTCTATCTTTTGATAGCAATCACCATTGATAGAGTCGATACAAATTAGGGTCAAAACATTAAACTTTTCTATGGTTTTGAACTTTGTGTCAATCTCACTATTTAATGGGTATTTTATTTTCCAAATATTTTTCATCCATAATGATTGATATAAGTAGTATATGTATGAAGTTTCAAGATTTTTCAAATTACGTATAATTACTTATGATTTTCAAAAATCTATTTCTGAATTATGATTTCTGCATTTGTAGAAATCAGTCGACTGTTACTTATGGCAATTGACTGACATCAAGGGTAGTCGACTGCTGACTGTCAGAGTTGACTGCCAAGCCTGATTTCGAGTAAACAAGATTTGTTTAGCCTGATTTTAGCTATGTTTTTAAATGATAGATTAATGCAGCGGAAGACAACACAATAAAAGAAAACAAGCACGAATCAAAAACACGGAAATCATAGCTAATTGACGCAGGTAAAAATAAAGCAAAAACATGAAGAACACGACAAGAATCATAGCATAGGAAAAGGAAAAACACTAAGACATAGTCAATTTTTTTACTTGGTTCACAGCTCTCTCCTAGAGCTGCTAGTCCATGGCCTTCCGCTATCTTTTCTCCCTTTTTGAAGATGAACTTCAAAGGTGGAGAAACTTCTTAACGATTTACAGATTATAGATTTTTAATATATGAAATATGCATAGGAACCTGAATTATATGAAACGAGATAAGCAACAAAAACTTTATAGTGACACCGATGATCTTGATCCAGTTGACCTTCATCCTTGTTGTGGTCAGGGCAGCCACACGAATCGTTGTACTGAGCAGAAGGTGGTGTAGCTTTTCAGAGGTCAGATGAAAGCAGAGGAGTTGTAATCTTTTATCGCGGTGAAAGCTTCCAAAAGCATAGCATAGAGTTCGTGAAGCATAGAGGAAGAAGAAGAGCGCAGATTTTCCAAGTGTGATTGTTTGACCAGCCACAAGAGAATGGCACAACTTTCCTCAAGCGAGCAATCGACCATGGGCAAGAAATGTTGTCTATCAAATCGTTGAAAAACACCAGAGCAAGACCGTTGTATTCGTTTGTTTTGAGAGAGATATCGCAGCTAGCAAAACAGAGCTAGTTTTGTTTCTACGCAAACCCTAATCCCATGATCCTTGCTCCAATCTCCAATCAACTTCGTCCATGCCATTCCAGAAGCTTGGAAAGTGTCCACGAACCAAAGTATTTGGTCATCCATTCGAGCGGAAACCTATAAAAATTAGACACGCGGAAGAATAGATAGAATTTCCTTACTAGAATTGCAAACTCGTTTCCCACCAGTCGAGGTGCTAGTCGAGCGCGCCTTACGTCTGTGCATTTCTGTGAAGGACTAGTCGAGGCGCCACCTCGACTGCATAGGTTGAAACATAGGTTTGATCTCCTACAGTCGAGGTGTCAGTTGAGCAGGCCTCACTTCTGTCCACAACTGCCCAGGACCAGTCGAGGCGTCGCCTCAACTGCACCAATCGAACCTGTTAAGGTTCACAAATCTATCCTGCCTCAGTCGAGGCGCTGGGTGAGTGCGACTTGCATCTGTAACTTTCAGCTCAGAATCAGTCGAGGCGATGCCTCGACTGTGACTTGTCCTGCAGCAGTCGAGATTTGAGTCTCACCGCTGACCACTACACATGATCAGTCGAGTTGCCTTGATCAGTCTTGGCAGTTTATCTACCTAATAAATGCAGTAAGGGCAACAATTGAGGTGTCAACTCATTATTGTCCTTAAGACCTATTGGTTCAGTCAACTCTAAGACTGAAACATGCCTAGTCAAGACTCGACCATCAGCCATTCTTGGACTTTTCACCTTTTCACTCCCGCAAGGAATTTCTCTACTGCTAAGGAATCACCCTTCTTGGACTTTTCACCTAGCACCCCTGCAAAGAATTTCCAACTGCCAAGGAATTAACCATCTTGGACTTTTCACCTTACACCCCCACAAGGAATTTTCAGTCGCCAAGGAATTAACCATCTTAGACTTTTCACCTTGCACCCCTGCAAGGAATTTCCAACTGTCAAGGAATTAACCATCTTGGACTTTTCACAAAGGTCCACCCTTGGATTTCTCACCTGCCAAGGAATTAACCATCTTGTACTTTTCACCAAGGTCCACCCTTGGATTTCTCACACTCACTTAAGCCTTTGTTAAACACCAAAACATAACTTGGAGCTTTTAGTTCCACTTAAACCTTTGTCAAACACCAAAACATAACTTGGAGGTTTCAGCTCCAACAAGAATTAAGAGAAGTTGGAATTCCCAATTTGGACAATTAGGATGATTGGATTGAGTTAGTGTTCTAACTCAAAGGTATTGATTTTTGTCAAACATCAAAAAGGGGGAGATTGTTGGTGCAATCGACCCAGGTCATGATTGACCAGACTTGAGTTTGACTCGAGTGGTATTTTGATGTTCGACAAAATGTATGACAATGTGATTGTCATGGAAAGTCCAAGTCTTGGGTACTTGGCATGGAAAGTCCAAGCATGGGTCTTTACAAGGGAAAGTCCAAGCTTGAGTCTTGGCAAATGGAAAGTTCAACATGGGTTGGCAAGGGAAAGCCCAAGCTTGAGTCTTAGCAATTAGAAAGTCCAACATGGGTTGGCATGGAAAGTACAAGCATGGGTCTTGGCAAGGGAAAGTTCAAGCTTGAGTCTTGGCAATTGGAAAGTCCAACAAGGGTTGATATTGGCGGCGTAAAGTCCAAGCGGGAGTCTTGGCAGCATAAGTCTAATGGTTGATGGCGTAAAGTCCAAGCGGTAGTCTTGGCAGTGTAAGCTCAATGTGTCTTGGCGGTATAGACCAGCTTAGCATGACAATAGTCGATGGGAGCACCTGAAGGCTAGCGTATAGATGAACAAGTCATGGATGACTTAGAGGGATCCGATAGGTGTGAGGCTGATGGAGGTGGCTATAAGACTTAGGTCTAGGCTAAGGGTGGTCTAACAAGTATAAGGGCTTCATACTTGGGGTTAAACCTCATGGTTGAGGTTATCAGTCGATTGGGGCTTTGGACCAGTCGATTGGTCAAGTGTTTTGACACTTGACAGCCGAGTTGACTCTTGGCGGTCGACTGGGGTTATTAGTAGTCGACTGTCGTGAGTCAACTAGGATTCGACTGCGTCAAAATACCTTGGCAGTCGACTGCCAAAATTGGGCAGTCAACTACTGGTCAAGGTTACGGGAGCAGAACACTCGGTAGCTGACTGATGGGTAATGGAAGTCTACTGCTAGTGTATCCGTTGGCTTGAATGCTGACATAGATTAAGTCCGTTGTGAGACAACGGTACTGTTGGCAGTCGACTGGGGCCTTATGGTAGTCGACTACCAAGTGCGAATCCAACCCAAATCTAGGTTATAAAAGCATCTCGTGGAGTAGGATTTGGCAGCAATTTCTTTGGCGACTTTGAGGCAATTTGCTTGTGCAAATCAGGGTCTTCAAGCTCGGTTCAAGCAATCAACAAGCAAGCATCCAAAGCGCATTTGTAAAGTTTTCTTTACATGTTTTTATATATTTCATTTGTATTTACTTGTTTATTTCTTGTATTACTTTTGTAATCATTGTAAGAGGTTTCTCCATCTCCGACTTTTTGTTGAGGAGTATTTGGTTTAGTGGTGGTATTTGCATCGCTAGGACTCATTCGAGCCCAACCCGTGGAGTAGGAACCCTAAGGTTCTGAACCATGTTATATCTTGTATATTTGTGTTTGTCTTGTATATTTGTTTGTATCATTTCTATATTCCGTTGCATATTAACAATCATAGGCAAGCACGATCGATTTCCATCTTCGTCGAAGATGCGCTATTCACCCCCTCTAGCGATGATCCATTCCCAATAGCGATTTGGAGGGTATTGGATGCTACAATCCAGACCTTCAAGGCTATTCTCAAGCAACCAAAAGCAAGCATTCAAGTTCACATTGTGTAAAGTTTTCTTTACTTGTATTTGTGTAGTTTACTTGTATTTGCTTGTATTTATTTCTTATTGTTGTAATAACCTTTGTACAATGTTTCTCCACCTCCGATTTGTTGTCGAGGAGTATTTATGATTAGTGGTGGTGTTTGCATCGCTAGGGCTCATTCGAGCCCAATCCGTGGAGTAGGAGCCCTAAGGTTCCGAATCACATTACATCCTTGTGTATTGGTGTGTTTGTTGTATTCGTTATTGCTTTATTCTATATTCCACTATGCTAATAACAATTATAGACAAGCACGATCAAATTCTATCAAGAAACGAAAACACGCCATTCGCCCCTCCTCTAGCGACGTTCCTACAATTAGTATCAGAGCGGGTCGATCTTCACCAACTTCACATCCGCAGGAGCAAACGTGCTAGAGGGCAAGATGGAGTTTGAAAAAAAATTAGGATGAGACATCAATACCCCAATCCCATATGCTCTCTATGGATGAGAAGACTTCAATCAATGGAAGGCAAGGATTGAAGACTTTATGATGATGAGGGACTTTGAAGAATGTACTATTTTGATGAAAGGATTCAATTATCCAAGAGGGACAAAGGGAGGATTCCTCAAGATGAAGAAGTGGACTGAGGAACAAATCCAAGAATTCGAGAAAAATAAGAAGGTAATTAAATTCTTAGTTGATTTAATTTCTAACGACATTTTATATAGTTTAGGTGATTACATGGATGCTAAAGAGCTATGGAGCCAAGTGGCAAGATTCCATGAGAACCCGCAATCGGTCCAAGAAGAAGAGGAAGAAGAGGAATGCTCATCCACTCAATCGGAGGAGGACGAAGAAACAAGCTCATCCTCACAAGAAAGTGAGGAGTTGGAAGTTGAGAAGGAGTCAACTTTCGGAACAGTGGAAGAGGAAGAAGTAGAGGAAGCCTCCACCTCTAGGATTGAGGGGGAGGAGATTAGATTGTCGGAACAAGGGCAAGAGAAAGAGGAAGCTTCTACCTCCGGGAGCCAAGGACAAGATCAAAATTCCCCTATCGACCTAGGTAACTCAAGCATTCCATTTAAAAATAAAATTCATATCATATATTTTGAGTGTAGGGAAGTAGGACATTACAAGAGTAAATGTCCTAAAAGAGTCAAGAAAAGTCAACCGACACCAAAACCTCAAGAAAAGTCAAAGGATGTTGGAGCCACAATAAGGAAAAGCAAGGAGCATGTAATTTGCTTCAAGTACCAACAAAAGGGGCATTATAGGAGTCAATGCCCTAGGGGGAGGAAGAAGGTCCAGGAAGGAGCATCAAATATAGAGGGAGCTAAGGCAAACCCTAAGGTAACCTTTAAGTATGCTTCATCTTCAATTAATAGTCAAAAGCATGCTAGGAACAATTTTAATGCTATTACTATTACTCATGAACAAAAGCATGCTAGAAATAATAGATTTTATTGCTTAGGGGCTAAACATGTCAATCTTAGAAATAAAGAGAAATTTGAGACTAATGTCTCTAGAAAAATTCTACCTAAGGCAAGTATTAGGAAAATAGAAGACCATCTAGGCATTAATCCCAAGAACCATAGACATATGCCTAGGAAGAGTAATTCTCAAAGGATAAATGAAAAATCAAAATTGAAAAGATTAGAGTTAGAGAACCAAGCCTTAAGGTCAAGGTTTGAGAAACTTGAAAAGACTCTTAGGAAAATGCAAAATCAAATGCAAGGGTCAAATGATCAAGATTTAAGATCTAGGAGTCAAAACCTAGGTTCTAGGAGGCAAGGCTCATCTAAGGGCAAGAAATGTTTGGGTCACAAACCTAATCCCAAGGAGACCTACCACAATGTTCTATTTGATTGTGGAACTCAACCTAGGTCTAGGAAAATCATGGTCACAAGGGAAGTCATCCCTAGAGTTGACCATGGTAGGTGCCTAGTGGCTAAGATTTCTATGAAACCTAGAAAGACCACTAAGAAGGTTACTAGGGAGGCAATTCCTAAGGTTAACCATGACAAGACCCAAATGACCAAGGCTACCAAGCCTAGGAGGGTCATTAGGAGGGTATCTAGGGAAGTTATCCTTAAGGAATACCTAGTAAATCTAAGGAGCTCCAATAGGTATTGGATTCTTAGGAGCGTGATTCCCTCATGCTAAATAGGTTAGGTTGTGCCAACTTTAAATGGATAGGTAGAGTCATGGTTATGGGTACCTTGGAAATAAGTTTGATCTTATATCCTAAAGGATGTTAGGATGTGCCAATATCATTTAAGAAGTTTGAAAAACTAATCAAATTGACACAAGTTAGGTCTTAGAGTCATGATGTTCCATTTTGGATTTTTGGCACACTTGGGGGATAAGTGATTATATGGCAAAATGAACGTAATAATAACAAATAACAATCAATATTAAAATTTTGGTATTGTTATACCTATACATTTTATTTGTCATGCTTTATTTGTCATATGATATGTCATGACATCATATTTATTTTTATCATTTATGTATCATGATCATGCTTAGGTTTGTTTTTATGTCATGTGTATTTAGATTTAATCATATGCCATGACATCTTGATTTTTGGCAATACTTATTTATGTTATCATTTATGCTATGATCATTCCATGCATTAAGTAAAATTGATTTAAGGACAATTGACATGACTTGAAGTCCCATATATAAGGAAATCAAGTAGTGTTGCCTTAGAAAATATATGAGGCCTTAGATTAGGATGTGTTAGTGTCAACCCTTAGTGTCAATCATGAGATGTAGTGCCAATCATGAGATGATTGGTTAGGGATCATGTGTATCATATTTCATTAATAAAAGGCAAAGATTGTTTATTATATTTACTTTATGCATGTGCCAGCTAAAATAAATATAATAATGTCCTTGAATAGTAGGTTCTAATCTACAATATATCAAATGATAGAATTGATTATGAGAAGTTGTAGAGAATACTATTCTTAATATTCCTAGTCAAGTATTAATATACAAGGGAAATATTAATACATTGAGACTAGCATGTAGGTCAATGGATGACTTGATCTCACAAGTCATGGATATGTGATATCATATTGACACATGGGTATATGTATTGGAGAATATATATACTGAATTGACCCGCCATGAGAAAGTATCATGGATCGTTATATGAGTGTCATATACTTTCTCATGTGACTATTGGTATGAATAGTCCTTAGACCTGAAGTCACTACGGTTCTCTACATAAGGAGTTATGTACTTTGGTATCGTCTAATGTCACACCGTAACAGGTTGACTATAACAGTGATCACTGGGTATGTAACGAATTATGCAGAGGAATGTGAGTGATATAGATGAGATCTATCCCTCCTATATGACAGGAGTGATATCTTTGGCCTTTTGATAGAGTAGGACTACGAAATGCATAGCCATGCTCAAATGAGTCAATATGAGATATTGAGTTCATTTGTTTGAGTGAGTCTACTTGGGGATCAAGAAACATAAAGATCGATAAGGGGATGACACGGTCTATGCCTCATTGATCGATCTAAGATATCAGAGATAGAAGGACACTGTCATACATGATAATAGTCACGGAAAAATTATCGGATCTCGACGATCTTGTAACTTGGGTAGCAATGATGTATTGCTAGATGCCGCTCATTGCTTATGTATCTAAAAAGGGTTTTAGATACATTGCCAACGTTACGAGAGCCTATAGGGTCACACACAAATGACATTTTGTTTTAAAGATGGTTTCTTTTAGTTGGACTAAAAGGAAAATTGAGCATATGGCCAAGATTTGAGTTATACTCAAATTGGTTAAACTTGAGTTAGACTCAAGTTGAACCATGGAAGATTATTCATCATCATGCATGATTAATTTGATTAATCATGCATATGAATACCAAGGGACTTGGTATTCATGATGAGAATTAAAGAAGGGAATACTAAGGGTCATGGTATTAAGAGATGTCTTAATGGGAGATAATGGCATTGATAGCTATGGGATTAAAAAGCTTTTTTGGTGTTGAACGTGGATCACCTTTTGTGGCTTTTGGTGTTTTGGGCGTTCAAGCAAAAAGGGGCCAAGAGAAAGAGTTCTCTAATCTCCTCCT
Organism: Wurfbainia villosa; assembly: GCA_025175895.1. Classification (NCBI taxonomy): domain Eukaryota; kingdom Viridiplantae; phylum Streptophyta; class Magnoliopsida; order Zingiberales; family Zingiberaceae; genus Wurfbainia; species Wurfbainia villosa. The sequence continues at coordinate 100,937,473 of CM046000.1, read as the reverse complement.
TCCTCTCCTTCTTCTTCCAAAGAGGTCTTGGCATTTTACTAGGGGTTGCTAGCACAATGTGACTCCAAATCGTGTGGGTGTCAGTGTGGATACCATAGATATACGATTACCCTTACCGTATTGAGATTCGACAGCGTTTGGAAAAGCGGGATTGCCAAGGGCACGCACCAAAGGTATATTCCTCCTCTAGATAAGATCTAGACTAGAATATAGAATACGATTTATATAGTTTTGCATGGATCTCTGGTGGGATCCGGTATGATTATTTATTTCTGCTACGGTTGTGCGATGTATTTGCCCGCGATGTTGTGAACATCAAATCCGAAGTTTTTCCCAACAGGATGAACAAAATTCACATCTCACATCACATTGACATGTGTGTGTTTTCAAACACCCTAGATACATATGAGATGCTAGGAAATGAGTTAAGTTCAAGGTGTATAATTTTTGCATATAGATGAACTCAAACTCATCTTATACCATGGAGGAATCATGAGGAAATCTTATGTACAAGTCATGTGCATTATGCCCATAGACCATGGTTCAATATAAAGTTTTAAATACATTTTAAATTCATTTTGAAAAACCTTGGTGAGGTCTATCTTTTGATAGCAATTACCAATGAAGGAGGTGATACAAAGTAGGGTCAAACATTGAAACTTTTCAATAGTTTTGAACTTTATGTCAATCTCACTATTTTATAGGTATTTTATTTTTCCAATATTTTTCACTTAGAATGATTGACTTAAGTATTATACATATGAATTTTCATGATTTTTCAATTTATGTATAATTACTTATGATTTTTGTAATTCCATTTCTGAATTCTAATTTTTGCATTTGCAGAAATCAATCGACTGCCATGGATAGCAGTCTACTAACGTCAAGGGAAGTCGACTGTTGACTGAAAGAGTCGACTGTCAACGTTGATTTCAGGTAAACAAGGATGTTTAGCCCATACTTCAGCTATGTTAGGCTACCCTAACTACTCCTAATCCTAGGATATACTTTGGAGAGCATTAGAAAGAGTGAAAATCCATTGGATATGGATTAGGAGAGTTGTTTAGGGCGTGTATCAATTTTAAGATGTGTGAAAGTTCAAGGTTGAACTTTTGACCTTAATTTTGATGGTTTAGTGTTCCTATAGGCTTAGGGAATCTCAAAGGACATTGTTGGTGCAATGGTCAAGGGGGAACAAGCCTTCAGGGAGAGGTTATCTATCATGGGATGATGGATGTATTCTTCCTCATGAGGGGGAGAATTTTGGATAAATGGGAATGTGAGATGCCCAATTGGGAAAATTGCGAGAGTGTGAAGATTGCCTCTATTTAGTGATATGGGACTTATCACCAGGAAGAGTGAAAGCATCCTAGATGTTTTTGGACCAAGGTTGAGATTATAAGATCTCATTGGGATATGAGACATTGACACCCTTGGGGAGAACCTTTTTGATGTATGTCAAAAAGGGGGAGAATTGATGGGAGAATGAGAATTACCAATTTGAGAGAATTGGAAAGGAGATTTGAGTTAGATGGCCTAACTCAAAGGTGTTTGTGGTTTTTGTCAAACATAAAAATAGGAAGATTATTGGTGCAATCGACCTAGGTCACGATTGACCAGACTCGAGTTTAACTCGAGTAGTGATTTGTTCTTAGTATTTTGATGTTTGACAATGAGTTAACAATTGTTTGACAATGGGTTGAGTATATGGTTGACATGGGGTTGACCATATGATTGAGAAGTCCAAGTGGGACACTTGGAAATGGAAAGTCCAAGTCTTGTGTACTTGGCATGGAAAATCCAAGCATGAGTCTTGGCAAGGAAAAGTCTAAGCTTGAGTCTTAGCAATTGGAAAGTCCAACATGGGTTGACATGGAAAGTCCAAGCATGAGTCTTGGTAAGAGAAAGTCCAAGCTTGAGTCTTGGCAAATGGAAAGTCCAACATGGGTTGGTAAAGGAAGTCCAAGTGTTGATATTGACGGCGTAAATTCCAAGAAGGAGTCTTGGATGCATAAGTCCAATGGTTGGCGGCGTAAAGTCTAAGAGGTAGTCTTGGCAGTGTAAGTCCAATGTACCTTGGCGGAATAGACTATGTTAGCGTAACAATAGCCGATCGAAGCACCAGAAGGCTAGCATATGGATGAACAAGTCATGGATGACTTGGAGAGATCCGATAGGCATGAGACTGATGGAGGTGGCTAAAAGGCTTAGGTCTAGGCTAAGGGTGCTCTAGAAAGTATGAGGACATTATACTTGGGGTTAAACATCATGGTTGAGATTATCAGTTGGCTGGGGTTTTGGACCAATTGATTGGTCAAGTGTTTTGACACTTGGTAGATGATTTGACTCTAGGCAGTCGACTGTTGTGAGTCAACTGGGGTTTGACTACGGAAAAAGTCCTTGACAGTCGACTACCAACATTGGGCAGTCAACTGATGGCTTGAGCAATCGACTTCCATGGATGACAGTCGACTGCTAGTCGAGGTTGCAAGAGCAGAACGCTCGGTAGCCGACTGGTCAGTCTGCTACGACCTTTGTAGTCGACTGATGGGTAATGACAGTCGACTGCCAGTGTATTCATTGGCTTGAATGCCGACGTGGATTAAGTCCGTTTTGAGACAGCGCCACTGTTGATAGTCGACTGGAGCCTTATGGCAGTCGATTGTCAGATGCGAAATTAGCCCGATGCAGGTTATAATAGCAGTTCATTGAGGAAGATTTCACAATGGGAGGCGATTTGGAGTGGATTTGCTGCTGCAATCCAGACCTTAAAGGCTATTCTCAAGCAACCAAAAGCAAGCATTCAAGTTCACATTGTGTAAAGTTTTCTTTACTTGTATTTGTGTAGTTTACTTGTATTTGCTTGTATTTGTTTCTTATTGTTGTAAGAACCTTTGTATGAGGTTTCTCTATCTTTGACTTGTTGTCGAGAAGGAGTATTTGTGATTAGTGGTAGTGTTTGCATCGCTAGGGCTCATTCGAGCCCACTCCGTGGAGTAGGAACCTAAGGTTCCGAACTATATTACATCCTTGTGTATTGGTGTGTTTGTTGTATTTCGTTATTGTTTTATTCTATATTTTGCTGTGCTAATAACGATTGTAGACAAGCATGATCAAATTTCATCAAGAAACGAAAACGCGCCATTCACCCCCTCTAACGCTCATCGACATTGCTACATAGGGTTTCTACTTCACGGGTCGAGCTAAAGTGAGCTCTAGTGATGCGAACCACCACTAATAAACCTCTCCTTCTCGAAAAACACTCCGGAGGTGAAGAAAACCTCTTACAATAATTTTTATAATAATAAGAATGAAATACAAGCAAATACAAATGAAATACAACAACAATGTAAAGAAAACTTTACAAAAGATTGCTTTGAATGTTTTGTTTGTTGGTTGCTTGGACGAGCTTGAAGGACTCTGAAATACACTAACACTTCACCTCAAATCTCCCCTAGAACCGTTGCCAAAATCCTCCCTTCAATGCTCCTTATAAAGATGCAACTCGGGCTGATTTTCGCCTAACAGTCGACTGCCCATACCAAGCAGTCGACTGCTCCTGTAGCCGTTGTCTCACAACGGCTTAATCCACGCTTGAAAAACTCTAACGGATACCTCAGTAGTCGATTTCCAAACCCTATCAGTTGACTGCTGCTCCGGTAGTCGACTGATCAATCGACTATGAAACTTTCTATGCTCGTGTCCACAAACAGCAGTCGATTGCCCTCCATGGCAGTCGACCGCTCAAGGCCAGTCGACCGCTCAAGGCCAGTCGACTACCCAAAGTTGGTAGTCGACTTCCTGTGGCACGCAGCCGCAGTCGAGTGCCAGTTGACTATTGATCAGTCAACTGGTCATAATCCCAATCAACTGCTCAAAGTTGACTAGGCTGCCAAGTGTCAGACACTTGGCCAGTCGATTGGTCCATAACCCAATCAACTAATAAACCTCAAACATGAGGTTTAAACCAAGTATGATCCCCTCATACTTGCTAAATCACTTTTAACCTTGACCTAAGCCTTCTAGCCACCTCCATCGGTCTCACGCTTATCAGATCCCTCCAAGTCATCCATGACTTGTTCATCCATACGCTAGCTTTTAGGTGCTTCCATCGGCTATTGTCACGCTAACCGAGTCTCTATCGCCAAGGTACATTTGGATTTACACCACCAAGACACACACATGGACTTTACGTTGTCAAACATTGGACTTATGTCATCAAGACTACAACTTGGACTTTATGCCGCCAATATCATACCCTTGGACTTCTCAATTGCTAATATCCATCTGGAATTATGTTGCCAAGACTCCATGCTTGAATTTTACGCCGCCAAACATTGGACTTATGCTGCCAAGACCCATGCTTGGACTTTACGCTCCCAATATCATACTCTTGGACTTCCGTTGCCAAGGCCCATGCTTGGACTTTCCAATTGCCAAGTACCTATGACTTGGACTTTACCATTGCCAAGACCCATGCTTGAACTTTCCATGCCAAGTACTTAAGACTTGGACTTTTTATGACAATCACATTGTCATACGTTCTATCGAATATCAAAATACTGCTCGTGTAAAACTCGAGTCTGGTCAATCATGATCTGAGCCGATTGCATTAACAATCTCCCCTTTTTGATTTTTGACAAAACCTTTGAGTTAGGCTACTTAACTCAAGCTATCAATTCTCCCCCTTTTGACATACATCAATGATGGTGTTCACTTCTTCGGCCTGCCAAGATCTCTCTCCCCCTTCTTGCGGATCTCCTCCGATCACCTCAGATCCAAAAGCTCCCAATTAGATCTATCATCGAGGAGTGTTAGGAATGAAATAATGAATATCTTCTTCTTCGATCACCTTGAATCCTTAGAGATGAAAGCTGGATCTGCCACTTCACAAGAGAGTGTTAGAGGTGGGCCGACTTCCTGGTACGACCCCTCCAATGCTCAAGTCAGAAACAGTAGGATAAAGAAAGTAGAATGAAAGTGTAGAATGAAGAAGAAGAAAATATTTGAGGTATCGAATAATGAAGGAACAACCATACGAAGTCCCTCCTCCCTTCTACCTTTGCCCCTTTTATAGATGCTTCATCCCGCCACCTTCTTGAAGTGAATTTACTCTAATACCCTCGCCCAACTGTCAAGTGTAATTGCTTTTCCCGCTTATATTCAAAATATCTTTTTCAATTGTTTCATGTGCCTTATATTTCCCTGCCAAATATTAATTAAATAAAATATATAAAAAAATGACAAAATATCTTATATTAATCACATTTATCCTCCTCAAACTCTTCTTACTATCCCCAATACTTCAGAATACCCATTCCTCCTTATTTCACCATGTATAGAAAGAACCTTTGAAACCTACATATGGCTCGGGAAATAAACATACTTCTTAGGAAATAGGCATATTGCTCAGGTACTATATAGGTCAATCGGGAATTGCATATGTCAGTTGGGAATTGCATAGGTCAGTCGGGAATTGTATAGAGTACTCAGAAAATAAGCAATACAATCAAGAATAAGCCCATATGTTGTACTAGAACTCCTAGGTACCATCATAAGTCTCCCCTTCAAGTCAAACTGAAGAGCCAAATCGAATGAAATTTGATAAGTATATAAAGAGAATTACTTAACTCAACTAGAAAGAAAGTGCTTGGGAGATGTATAGGGTGGTCAAAAACAAGCTTCCCCTTCAAGAAATCCTAGGTACCATTATAAGTCTCCCCTTTGAGTCAAACTTGTTGGTGCAATCGACCCAAGTCACGATTGACCAGGCTCGAGTTTGACTCGAGTAGTGTTTTGATGTTTGATGATGAGTTGACTATATGGTTGACATGGGGTTGACCATATGATAGAGAAGTCCAAGTGAGACACTTGGCATGGAAAGTCCAAGCATGGGACTTGGCAATGGTAAAGTTCAAGCATGGGTCTTGGCAAGGTAAAATCCAAGCTTGAGTCTTGGCATTTGGAAAGTCTAACATGGGTTGGCAAGGGAAAGTCCAAGCTTGAGTCTTAGCAATTGGAAAGTCCAATATTGGTTGGCATGGAAATTCCAAGGGTTGATATTGGCGGCATAAAATCCAAGAATAGAGTCTTGGCAGCATAAGTCTAATGGTTGGCGGCGTAAAGTCTAAGCGTGTGTCTTGGCAGCATAAGTCCAATGTGTCTTGGCGATGTAGTCTAGCTTAGCATGATAATAGCCAATGGAAGCACCTGAAGGCTAGCATATGGATGAACAAGTCATGGATGACTTGGAGAGATCCAATAGGTGTGAGACTGATGGAGGTGGCTAGAAGGTTTAGGTCTAGGCTAAGGGTGATATAGCAAGTATGAGGGTATCATACTTGAGGCAAATCTCATGGTTGAGGTGTAGTAGACGACTGGGGTTATGGACCATCGACTGGTCAAGTGTTTGACACTTGGCAACCGAGTCGACACTGAGCAGTCGATTGGGATTATGATCAGTCGAATGCCGTGAGTCGAATGATGTTCGATTGCCAGCATTGGATAGCCGACCAGTAGACTGCCATGGAGGGAAGTCGACTGCTGTTGGTTTTGGTGGCGAGGCAGAATGCTCGGTAGCTGATTGAGAAGTTGGCTATGGGTATGAGCAGTCGACTGCTGTAATTGGCAGTCGACTGCCAATGTATCCGTTGGATGGAATGCCGATGTGGATTAAGTCATTGTGAGACAATGACACTGTTGCAGTCGACTGGGACCTTATGACAATTGATTGCTAGGCGGAAATCAACCCGAGTTACATGTTTATAAGGAGCTTGAAGGGGAGGTTTTTGGCCATGGTTCTTGAGGCGATTTGAAGGGGAATTGCTACTGCAATCTAGACCTTCAAGGCACTTCGCAAGCAACCAAAGATCAAACATTCAAAGCATTCTTGTAAAGTATTTTTCTTTACTTGTATTTTCTTTTATCTTTATAATCGCTTGTATCTTTTGTGTTACTTGTGTAATCATTTCTATGAGGTTTCTCTACCTCCGACTTGTTGTCGAGAAGCAGTTATTAGTGGTGTTTGCATCGCTAGGGCTCGTTTGAGCTCAACACATAGAGTAGGAACCATAAGGTTCCAAACCACGTTATATCTTGTCTTGTGGATTGTGCTTATGTATTTGTATTTGTTTTCAAATTGTATTTCTATATTCTGCTGCGTACTAACAATTGTAGACAAGCACGAACAAATTTTGTCAAGCTATGTGAATGCGCTATTCACCCCCTCTAGCGCTCACCAAAGTTCCAACAAGTGGTATCAGAGCTCGGGGCTCTTCTACGGATTAACAACTGGGAGCAATAACGCTAGAGGATGGAGTTGCCAAAAGATGGACTTGGATGGGACATCAACACTCCAATCCTGTACGCATTCTATGGATGAGAAGACTTCAATCAATGGAAGACAAGGATTGAAGAATTCATAATGATGAAGGACTTTGAAGATTGGTCCGCCTTGATGGAAGGATTCGAGTATCTAAGAGGGACAAAGGGAGGATTCCTTAAGATGAAGAAATGGACTGAGGAACAACTCCAAAAGTTCGAGAAGAATAGGAAGGTAATAAAATTTTTAAGTGATTTAATTCCTAATAATGCTTTGTTTAGGTTAGGTGAATATAAGGATGCCAAGGAGCTTTGGAGCGAGTTGGCAAAATATCATGAAGACCCATCGTTGGGTCAATTGGATAGGGCAACCGAAGAAACAAGCTCGTCCTCATAAGAGAGTGAGAAGTCGGAGGTCGAGAGATGTTCGACATTCGGATCGGTAGAAGAAGTGGAAGAAGAAGGAGAAGCCTCCGCCTCTAAGATTAAGGGGGAGGAGAGAACTTCCACACTGGAGCAAACTCAAGAGGAACCATCTACCTCTAGTCGAGAAGATGAAGAAGTTCAAAATTCCACCACCGACCTAGGTAACTCAAGCAATTTAGTTAAAAATAAAGATCATATAATTTACTTTGAGTGTAGGGAGAAAAGATATTACAAGAGCAAGTGCCCTAAAAAGGTCAAGAAGGCTCAACCGACACCAAAGGTCAAGGATGTCGGTCTCCCCACTAGGAAAAGCAAAGAGCACGTGGTGTGCTTCAAATGCCAACAACAGGGATATTATAAAAGCCAATGCCCTAGGAAGAGCAAGCAAACCAAGGGCCAAGAAGGAGCATCAAATGTAGGGGGAGCTTTAAAAGCAAACCTTAAGGTATATTTTAATAATACACATTCGAATTTTAATGTTAAAAAGTATACTAGGGATAACTTTAATTCACTTGCTATTCATCATAATACGAAGCATGCTAAAAATAGGTTCTATTGTTTAGGAGCCAAATCATACGATTTTAGAACTAAGAAGAAATTTGGGACTAATAACTCTAGAAAAATCCTACCTAGGGAAACTATTAGGAAGGTATAGGAGTATTTAGGCATTAACCCTAATAAGGGTAGGCATATGCCTAAAATGAAGAACCATGCCCAAAGACTAAATGAAAATTCAAAGATTGGGCAATTAGAGTTGGAAAATCAATCCTTGAGGTCAAGGCTTGAGAAATTAGAAAATACCCTTAGAAAGATGCAAAATCAAATGCAAGGGTTAATTAGTCAAAACTTAGGATCAAGGAGTCAAAACCTAGGGTCTATGAAGCAAGGTCCACCCAAGGGCAAGAAAGGTTTGAGTCACAAATCTAAGCCCAAGGAGACCTACCATAGTGTTCCATTCGATTATGGAACCATTCATAGGTCTAGGAAGACCAAAGTTACTAGGGAAGTCATCCCTAAGGATAACCATAATAAGTGCCTAGTGGCTAAGGTTTCAAGGAAACATAGGGAAGCCACTAAGAATGTTACAAGAGGAGTCACCCCTAGAGTCAACCTAGGCAAGACCCAAATAACCAAGGCTTCTAAGCCTAGGAGGGTCATTAGGAGGGTATCTAGAGAAGTTATCCCTAGTGAATACCTAGTTAACCCAAGGAGCTTTAATAAGTATTGGGTTCCTAAGAGCGTGATCGATTCACGCTAAATGGGTTAGGATGTGTCAACCTTGATTGGATGGGTAATTAACTCAACCATAGCAAAGTTGACACTTTAGGTCATTTCCAAGGTAATGGGGTACTTGGAAATAAGTATGATTTTATATCCTAAAAGATTTTAGGATGTGTAAATTTATTTTGAGAACTATGAAAAATTGATCAAATTGGCACAATTAAGGTTTAGAGGTCTTGGTGTGCTATTTTGGGTTTTGGCACACTTGTGAGATAAGTGGTAATATAACAAAAAATAATTTAATCCTAACAAATGAAAACTAATATTAAAATTTAGGTATTTTATACCTTTACCTTTTATTTGTCATATCTTGTTTGTCATTGTCATGTCATGACATCATATTCATTTTTAATTATATAAAATGTCATAATTATACTTACGGTTAGTTTTTATGTCATGTGTTATTTAAATTGTCTTCATTGTGGGGATTTGCTTCGGAGGCTCATTGGCTCCCATGTCCCCGGATTAAAATTTTCACTAATGAAAAAACTAATCCGGATGGGATGAGTTTCCTAAGCACAACCACTTCGTCGTCGTGCTAACAACTTGAGTGATCGCTTGAACAAACTAGTTGTTCAAGCAACACAACTCTTCTAGTTGATTAACCGCGGAAGAGACGACGGATGGATCGACGATTTTTGTGTTCGTCTTCGGGGTCCATGATTATACAAATACATGCATATGTGAACTAGTACAATCATTCATATAAGAACATGCTAAGATCAGAAAATAAAGTTGTAAAACTTTTATACCTCGCGATCTTCTACCGTATGTCCTATCCTCCTCGTGGACGTCGTGTGGGCGAAGATCCTCCACGAGTAGAAGCCTCCTAGATCATGTTCTTCCCTTCCTTGTTCGCTTCGAACAAAGATAAGAAATAAACAAAACTCCTTCTCCTTTCTAGAACCGGCCACCAAGCCAAGGAGCTCGATGTAACCGCCGACCAACCTTTGTAACAATGTTGCCGCCGGCCACCAAGGAATGGGAGAAGCGCCAGCCACCAATGGATTAGAGAACCGCCGGCCACCAAGGAGAAAAGGAGGAGGAAGAAGGCCAGCCAAAGCAAGGAGGAAGATGGAGTGAGCGCCGGCCACCAAGGAGAAAAGGAGGAAACCCTAATCTCCTTCCTTGTTGCCGCCCAAACCATAAACCAAACCCTAGCCGCCTAAACTCTTGAGAGGCAAAACCCTAATCCAAAAAACCATCCTTGCCGCCCAAGCCTAAGCCCTCTATTTATAGAATTGGGCTTAAGCCTCCTTTAATCTCCACCGTCGGATCTAGGGATTTAATCTCCACCGTCGGATCTAGGGTTTCATCCCAACCGTCGGATCTAGGGTTTCATCCCTGTTAGGGATCGTTGGAATGCTAGAGGGGGAGGGGTGAATAGCGTCAATGGAATTCTTTCGCGTTCGTGTCTACAATTTTGTTAGTGCAGGGGAATATAGATATAATACAATAACGAAATGGACAAGCACACACAAAGACACGAAGATTTAACGTGGTTTGGAACCGCACGGTTCCTACTCCACGGATCGGGTTCGTACGAACCCTAGCGATGCCAATCACACACCACTATGAAATAACTCCTTCTCGAAACAATCCGGAGGCGGAGAAACCTCTTACAATTGTTTACAACAATAAACAAATAGCTACAAGCAAATACAATGAAATATAAAGCAAAACTAGTAAAGAAAACACTTTACAAATGCTCTTGAATGCTTGATCGCTAGGTTGATCGAGTAGCACTTGGAGACCCTGAATTGCAGCAGCAACTCGCCCCAAATCGCCTCAAAGAACCCTTTTAAATCGATTGGTTTTTCCTCCATCACGAGCTCCATATATAGCTTCAACCTGTGTTGGAAAAAGTCGATCAGTCGACTGATCGGGACCATCTGTCGACTGATGCCACTGTTGTCGTGAGACAACGGCTAGATCCACGTTGGATAAGTCAAACGAATCTACTATCAGTCGACTGATCATACACATCAGTCGACTGATGGAGTCCTCACTCGACCAGTCGAGTCTTGACTCCATTCTGTGGCGGAATTCCTGAGCACCAATCGACTGATCATGCGATCAGTCGACTGCTCGAGCCATCAGTCGACTGCCCACCTCTGGCAGCCGACTGCTAGGCCATAATCCGCAGTCAAACCCTAGTTGACTCGGTCCAGTCGACTGCCACATGGCACCAGTCCACTGGCACACCTCAAACATAAGGTTTTAGCCCGAGTATGGTTCCCCCATACTTGCTAGACCACCCTTAACCTAGACCTAAGCCTTCTAGCCACCTCCATCAGCCTCACGCCTCTCGGATCCCTCCAAGTCATCCATGACTTGTTCATTCATCGCGCTAGCCTTCAGGTGCTTCCATCGGCTATGTCATGCTAACGGTGTCTACACCGCCAAGGCACTTTGGACTTACGCCGCCAAGACTTCGCTTGGACTTTACGCCGCCAACCATTGGACTTATGCTGCCAAGACTCCCGCTTGGACTTTACGCCGCCAATATCAAACCCTTGGACTTCTCAAATGCCAAGACTCAAGCTTGGACTTTCCCTTGCCAACCCATGTTGGACTTTCCATGCCAAGACCATGCTTGGACTTTCCTTGCCAACCCATGTTGGACTTTCCATGCCAAGTACTCAAGACTTGGACTTTCCTTGCCAACCCATGTTGGACTTTCCATGCCAAGTACTCAAGACTTGGACTTTACCTTGCCAAGACCCATGCTTAGACTTTCCCAAATGCCAAGTGTCCCACTTGGACTTTCCATGCCAAGTACTCAAGACTTGGACTTCCCTATGACAATTACATTGTCATATGTTTTTGTCGAACATCAAAACATCACTCGAGTCAAACTCGAGTCCTGGTCAATCGTGACCTGGGCCGATTGCACCAACAATCTCCCCCTTTTTGATGTTTGACAAAAACCAAACAAATGATTGAGTTAGAACACTAACTCAAATCCTTTACCAATTATCCCAAATTGGTAAACACTCACCAAATGTTCTCCCCCAAACATTCTCCCAAACATTCTCCCCCTTTTTGACTAACATCAAAAAGGTTTTCTCCCCAAGAGGGTCAATGTCTCATGTTCCAATGAGATCTTACAATCTCCCCCTTGGTCCAAAAATACTTAGGATGTCTACCATCTTCCTAGTGATAAGTCCAATATCACTCAAGAGAGACAATCCCATTTACTCTCCCAATTTCCAAATTGGGTCTCTCAAAAGTCCCATCAATTTCCCAATTGATGTCATATTCTCCCAATAACTTCTCCTCTTCAAGGAGAAAAAACACATCCATCATCCCAAGATGGATACCTTCCCCTAAAGGCTTGCTCCCCCTTGACCATTGAACCAACAATGTCCTTGGGAAGTCCCTAAGCCAATAGGAACTCTAAACCATCAAAATTAAGGTTCTAAGTTCAACATAGAACTTTCACTCACCTTAAGATTGATACAAACCCCAAAACCTCTCCAAATCCATATCTAATGGATTTTCACCCTTTATAATATTCCCAAAGCATATCCTAGGGTTAGGAGTGGTTAGGGACCTTTACCATGGCTGAACACGGGCTAACCAAACCTAGTTTTCCCAAAATCAGCCTTGGCAGTCGACTGCCACACTCATCATCGATCACGCCACACTCATCGATCATTACCACTACCGATCGGCATTATTTCATCACCGATTCGAGTTTTGGAAATTCATAAATAATTATACGTTTATCGAAAAATCCTGAAAGTTCATACGTATAATACTTATGACACATACAATGGGTGAAAAATATTTTAAAATTATTATACCCATAAAATAGTGAATTTGATACAAAACTCAAAACCATTGAAATTTTCAATGTTTTTGCCCTATTTTGTATCAACTTCATCAATGGTGATTGCTATCAAAAGATAGACTTCACCAAGGTTTTTCAAAATGATTTTAAAATGTTTTCAAAACCTTATTTTGGATCATATTCCTTGGGCTCTATGCACATGACTTATACACAAGCTTTCCCAATGATCCACCTGTTGAGTTAAAATGAGTTTGGGTTCAACTAGATGCAACAACTATGCACCTTGAACTTAACTCATATCCTAGCATCTCACATGTATCTAGGGTGTATAAATACACATACATGTCAATGTGATGTGAGATGTGAGTTTTGTTCTCCCTAATCTAGGGTTTCATGCATTTTCCTAAGGCAACTCTACTTGATTCCCTTATAAATGGGACTCCAAGTCATGTCATAGTCCTTATATCAATTTTAATCAATTAAATGCATGAAATGATCATGGCATAATAATAGCAATAATTAAGCATGGCCAATGATCATGATGTCATGGCATAATATGAAACCTAAAAACACATGACATTTATCCTTAATCCATAAGCATACTCATGACATATAAATGATAGAACATAAACATGATGTCATGTCATGGCATATGGCAAACAAATCATGGCAAGTAAAAAGTATAGGTATATGTATACCTAAATTTTAATATTAATTGCCATTTGATATAATTAATTATATTTTGTCATATTAACCTAATCTCCCTAGTGTGCCATGAACCCAAAATGACACACTAACCTCTAAAACTAAATTGTGCCAATTTAATCATTTTATCAAACTTCTCAAATAATATTGGCACATCCTAAAATCTTTTAGGATTAAAGCTCAAATGTATTTTCAAGGTAACCATAACCTTGAAAATATCCTAAAGTGCCACCTTTACAATGGTTGAGTTAACTACCCATCCAATCAAGGTTGGCACACCCTAACCCATCTAGCGTGAATCAATCACGCTCTTAGGAACCCAAAACCGATTTGAGCTCCTAGGGTTAATTAGGTATTCCTTAGGGATAACCTCCCTAGATACCTTCCTAATGACCCTCCTAGGCTTGTTAGCCTTGGTCATTTGGGTCTTACCTAGGTTGACTCTAGGGGTAACTCCCCTTGCAACCTTCTTAGTGGCCATCCTAGGTTTCCTAGAAACCCTAGCCACTAGGCACACCCTTTGGTCAACTCTAGGGATGACTTCCCTATTGACCTTGGTCTTCCTAGACCTAGTTTGTGTTCCATAATCAAATGGAACACTATGGTAAGCCACCTTAGGATTAGGTTTGTGACCCAAACCTTGCTTGCCCTTGGTTGACTTTTGACTCTTAGGTCCTAGGTGTTGACTTTGACTTTTGGACCTAGAAGTTTGACTAATTGACCCTTGCATTTGATTTTGCATAACCTTAAGGGTCTTTTCAGTTTTCAAGCCTTGATCTCAAGGCTTGATTTTCCTTTTCTAATATCTCAATTTTTGATTTTTCATTTTCTCTTGAGATATTTTTATTTCTAGGCATATGTCTAGATTTCTTAGCATTAAAGCCTAGATGTTCTCCTATTTTCTTAATGCTTTCCTTAGGTAATATATTTTTAGGAACATTAGTCCCAAATTTCTTCTTATTTCCTAAGTGAACACTCTTAGCTCCTAGGCAAATATATCTATTATTTCTAGCATACTTTTAATGCACAATAGCAAGACTATTAAAATTATTCCTAGCATGCTTCTTATCCCTAGAAATTGAAGGTGCATTAATAAATTTTACTTTAGGGTTTGCCTTGGAGGCTCCCCCTACTTGTGTTGCTCCTTCTTGCCCTTTCTTCTTTCCCCTTGGACATTGACTCCGATAATGTCCCTTTGAGTTGCACTTGAAGCATATAATATGCTCCTTGCTCTTTTGACTTGAGGGACCGGCATCATTGGCCTTTGGTGTTGGTGGAGCTTTCCTAACCTTCTTTGGGCACTTGCTCTTGTAGTGCCCATACTCCCTACACTCAAAGCACATTATATAATTTTTATTTGAAAATAAAGTGTTTGAGTTACCTAGGGTGTTGGTAGGTGCCGGAGTTGAATTTTGAGCTTCCTCATCTTGATCGGATATTGAAGGCTCTTCTTGAGGTTGCTCCGGTGTAGAGGATGGTCTCTCCTCCTCAATCCTAGAAGTAGATGCTTCTTCCACCTCTTCTACTTCTTCTTTCTCCGATCCGGAAGTTGACTCCATCTCAACTTCCGATTCCTCACTTTCACTTGAGGATGAACTCTCCTCATGGAATCTTGCCAATTTTCTCCATAGCTCCTTGGCATTCATGTAATCCCCTAGCTTGCACAAAACATCATTAGGGATTAAATCTTCCAAAAATTTCGTTACCTTAACTTCGGTCTTGAGCTTTTGGCGTTGCTCTTGGGTCCACTTTTTCAATTTTAGGACATTCCCCTTCTTATCCCTAGGGGGTTCAAGGCCTTCAATGAGGATGAACCAATCCTCTATGTTCATCATCAAGAATGTTTCCATTCTTGCTCTCCACGCCGGAAAATCTTCTGGATCATATGGAGGTGGAGTATTGATATCCCATCCAAGCTTGTCTTGGAATTCCATCTTCACCCTCTAGCCTTTTGTCTTAGCTCCGGGCGGTTAGTCCGTAGAAGAGCCCCGGGCTCTGATACCACTTGTTAGGGATCGTTGGAATGCTAGAGGGGGGGGGTGAATAGCGTCAATGGAATTCTTTCGCGTTCGTGTCTACAATTTCGTTAGCGCAGGGGAATATAGATATAATACAATAACGAAATGGACAAGCACACACAAAGACACGAAGATTTAACATGGTTCGGAACCGCACGGTTCATACTCCACGGATCGGGTTCGTACGAACCCTAGCGATGCCAATCACACACCACTATGAAATAACTCCTTCTCGAAACAATCCGGAGGCGGAGAAACCTCTTACAATTGTTTACAACAATAAACAAATAGCTACAAGCAAATACAATGAAATACAAAGAAAAACTAGTAAAGAAAACACTTTACAAATGCTCTTGAATGCTTGATCGATAGGTTGATCGAGTAGCACTTGGAGACCCTGAATTGCAGCAGCAACTCGCCCCAAATTGCCTCAAAGAACCCTTTTAAATCGATTGGTTTTTCCTCCATCACGAGCTCCATATATAGCTTCAACCTGTGTTGGAAAAAGTCGATCAGTCGACTGATCGGGACCATCTGTCGACTGATGCCACTGTTGTCGTGAGACAAAGGCTAGATCCACGTTGGATAAGTCAAACGAATCTACTATCAGTCAACTGATCATACACATCAGTCGACTGATGGAGTCCTCACTCTACCAGTCGAGTCTTGACTCCATTCTGTGGCTGAATTCCTGAGCACCACGATCGGTGATCATGCGATCGATCGATCTGAGCCATCATCGATCGCCCACCTCAGCCGATCGCTAGGCCATAATCCGCAGTCAAACCCTAGTTGACTCGGTCCAGTCGACTGCCACATGGCACCAGTCGACTGGCACACCTCAAACATGAGGTTTTAACCCGAGTATGGTTCCCCCATACTTGCTAGACCACCCTTAGCCTAGACCTAAGCCTTCTAGCCACCTCCATCAGCCTCATGCCTCTCGGATCCCTCCAAGTCATCCATAACTTGTTCATCCATCGCGCTAGCCTTCAGGTGCTTCCATCGGCTATGTCATGCTAACGGTGTCTACACCGCCAAGGCACTTTGGACTTACGCCGCCAAGACTCCGCTTGGACTTTACGCCGCCAACCATTAGACTTATGCTGCCAAGACTCCCGCTTGGACTTTACGCCGCCAATATCAAACCCTTGGACTTCTCAAATGCCAAGACTCAAGCTTGGACTTTCCCTTGCCAACCCATGTTGGACTTTCCACGCAAAGACCATGCTTGGACTTTCCTTGCCAACCCATGTTGGACTTTCCATGCCAAGTACTCAAGACTTGGACTTTCCTTGCCAACCCATGTTGGACTTTCCATGCCAACTACTCAAGACTTGGACTTTACCTTGCCAAGACCCATGCTTGGACTTTCCCAAATGCCAAGTGTCCCACTTGGACTTTCCATGTCAAGTACTCAAGACTTGGACTTCCCTATGACAATTACATTGTCATATGTTTTTGTCGAACATCAAAACATCACTCGAGTCAAACTCGAGTCCTGGTCAATCGTGACCTGGGCCGATTGCACCAACAATCCCAACCATCGGATCTAGGGTTTCATCCCAACCGTCAGATCTAGGGTTTCATTTCCATTCTTGGATCTAGACTTCATGAGGATTATATTAGGCTACGATAGGGACCATGAGGAGGAGTTGGATCTTGGCCACCCGATGGATCGAAACCACACATAACTTGATCCATCAATGATGTTCCATTCCACTAGAGGATCATCATTGAATTACCTCACCAACCCCCATAATTCAATATGGGCTCCATATATTATTTGTACATCCATCTCCCCATGTTTAAGATATCGAATGTCCGTCAATTAATTGATTTACTGACCATCAATTAATTAACATCTAACTCCTCGAGTAGTACCACTCAACCTTATCATCATGTTGACTAAGTCAACCAGCTGGGTTTACATGATGAACCTTATGAGCTCCTCAAGGGGAAATCATCAACCTAATGTATAGGACACGGTTTCCTCCTATAATCAACGACACACCATGTAAATAATATCATTTCTCAACTTACCGGGCATATTGATTTAATCCATCTAAATCTCACCCTATGGTAAATCAAAGAAATAAATTCTAAGTACATGTGCCCGTTATTATATCGGGATTAAGAGCATGTACAACATAATATCCGAGGTCCGATTCAATTATATAGTCAGCAATAAATTGAATCACCTCTATGTCGGTCTTGCTCAATACACCTAAGTGTACTAGTGTAACTTTATATTCAAGACAAAACAATACCAAGCTACACTACAACCATGCCAATGGTTTGTCCAAAACCATCTTGGTTGTGAGCCTTTTCTTATATTCTACAAGGGACTGATAACATGATCTTCTGTGCCACACTAAGCACCATGTTATCTACAATGTAAAATATTAGAAAATATGCACACATAAATATAAAGTGCAAACAATGATCATGTGATTCTTATTTCAAAATAAAATGTTCATACAAAAAGAGCTAGGCTTTCAGTATACATTCCAACATTCATATGCCATGACATCATAATTTTTGGTACATTCTTATTTATGCTATTATTTATGCCATGATCTTTCATGCATTAATTAAAATTGATTTAAGGACAAATGACATGATTTTAAGTTTCATGTATAAGAGAAACAAATTGAGTTGCCTTAGAAAAATACATGAGACTTTAGTTTAGGATGAACAAAATCCACATCTAACATCACATTGACATGTGTGTGTATTCATACACCCTAGATATATGTGAGATGCTAAGAAATGAGTTAAGTTCAAAGTGCATAGTCTTTGCATATAGATGAACTCAAACTCATCTTATACCATAGATGAATCATGAGGAAAGCTTATGTACAAGTTGTTGGTGCAGGGGCACCAGATAACCGAACCTAGATTTTGATCATGGAAAAGGCTCAAAGTTAAGATGTTATCTTTATCTCATAAGCTACTGTTAACTGTGCAGAAGTGTTTAAGCTGAGCTGAAGGTCAGTGACACTTGGAGAATCTCGAGTCGAGAAACTGTGGTGGTCGGGCGACACCGGGAGAACTCCGGATGAAGTCGAAGAACCCAGGTGAAGATCGGATGCTAAGCGACAAGTCAAAAAAGGACTAGAGGTAAGCACGAGTGTGAGTAATGGAGAGGTTGGGTCCTCTGTACAGGGATGACTTTAGGCGGCAATCCGACTAAGACTTCCAGTGGAAGGTTTAGGTCGAGATCGGACGGTAAGTAGCTGTCAAATTTACTATTACTTGTGTTTTCGTGCTAACTCTTTCTTGAAGTTGAGAAAATAGTACAACAGTCGACTGCTCCCAGCATCAGTCGACTGCTGAGGGTGAACAGTTGACTTCTAGGCAAACTGTCCAGCTCAATGAAGGTCAAGATAAGATCCCCTTATCTTGGGGTGAGGTGTCCCTTTTACCCAGATCTGGATCTCAACGAGCTAGGATTTGGAGGGCTATAAAAGAAGAAGAGTTTCACCCTTTGGGATAATTAAATTTGCTCTCCAAGTGCTCCCACAATGCCGCGCCGTCAATGACTACTCTACGCCGCCGAAACGCTACCACAACATCGACAACGAGCCAAGAATTGAAGTTCCTTTTTCGTCGGTATCTTTTAGTTGTTACTTCATTCTTTCTATATTGTATTCGAGCATTTCATCTTCGAGCTTTTTGTTGTAAAGAGGAGAGGTGAGATTGTGCCTCTACCTCGAGCTTTTCTCTTATTGTATTCATTGTCTCCTACCTCCAACGAGGAGGAGATCTATAGTGAATTTCCCTTCGTACACGGTCCAGGATTGCAGGGCTTTGGAGTATCAACCGTTAGGTTGTGAACCAAGTAAAAACAAAGTGTCCTTTATTTCTATTCCACTGTGTTACTTTAGTTTTATCGAAACGAAAAGATGTTTTCAAGCTCGCTATTCACCCTCCCCTCTAGCTTACTTTCGATCCAACAATTCGTATCAAAGCGGGGGCACTAAGATTTAGTGCAACCACCAATCTAGCATTTTTCTTTGGTTTTATTTTCGTACTTTCTTTAAAATTTAAGCTTTACATTAATTCTCTTCTCTCACTACTAATCCAAGACTAGAGTCTTGAACCTTTTTTCGTGTCCTTTTTGTTTGTGTGCAAGGTTAGTTTTTGATGGCCCATCTCGAAGAGTTTAGCACCACCTGACCTCCTTTTTACAACGGAGATGACTTCCGTTACTGGAAGGGTCGGATGGGGTGCTACTTAAAAGCCCAAGTAGAGATGTGGATCGTGATTCAAACTGGATTCTCGCTACCTATCAACGAAGACAGCGAGTTCCTAGACTACGACAAGTGGACCAACACCATGAAGCGTCAAGTGGAGGTCGATGCAAAGGCAACCCAAATCCTACAATGCGATATGTCCAAGGAGGAGCTCAACCGCATCGGCCCATTCATAAGCATGAAAGTCCTTTTGAATAAGCTCATTGAGCTTCACTAAGGAACCGCCGACACGAAGGTATGCAAAAGAGACCTTCTTTTAAATAAGCTTTTTAATCTAAAAATACAGGAACACGCGACCGCTATACAATTGCACGCAAGAATACAAGACATTATGAGTGACCACTCAATTGGATAGAAAGTCAAAAATCGAGATGTGATCAGGTACACCCTTAATGCATTTCTTAGGACCACCTTGTGGGCATCCATGGTTGATGTCTACAAGGTATCTA
The DNA here is from genome assembly GCA_025175895.1 of Wurfbainia villosa. Classification (NCBI taxonomy): domain Eukaryota; kingdom Viridiplantae; phylum Streptophyta; class Magnoliopsida; order Zingiberales; family Zingiberaceae; genus Wurfbainia; species Wurfbainia villosa. The sequence continues at coordinate 100,917,219 of CM046000.1, read as the reverse complement.
AAGATCTATCTAAAATTATATTAGATGAATTCTTTTTCGAATTTGAGCTACATGAACAGACTAATGCGATCACAACTGAGAAAGGTATGACATTGTTTGCAGGTCAAAGATGAAGAGAAAGGAGCAAGATACCTTCCGAAGAATAATAATGTGAATCAGAAGGCAAATCCGAATCGAAATCTGAAGAGGAGATGAAGGACGAACTAGTCAATCTAGTTCGGAGAATAATGAAAAAGAAAAGGGAGTAATTGAAGATCAAGAAACCCCCACAGACCTACACATGCTATAGGTGCAACAAGAAGGGGCATTACAAGTCAGACTGCCTAAAAATGAAGCTAAAACACAAGCAGCCAAAGCAAGCATTTCAGGCGACAGAGCAAGGCGATGATTTGGCTTTCATGGTGAAACCGACGGAGTCCGAGTCTGAGTCCAAAGCCGACTGTGAATCCAATCCCGACTTTGACTTCGAGGACGAATTCGAGACAAGACTCAAAGTCGGGTCAAAATAAAAGATTAAGGTAAGTCGTTCACTAATTGCAAATTTGTATCATGCTATTAAGTTGTTAAATAGGAAATTAACTAAGTCCGAGTCTCGAGTTGAGTTGTTACTTGAGGATATTGAAATCCTCAAGTAAGAGGCAACTCTAACCTCTTCAACTAGTCGAGTTCAAGAGGAAAACTCAACTCAAGTTGAAAAACTTGAGAAGGAGAATTCTCTCTTGAAAGGATGAGTTTAAGAGCTTGAGGCTAGGTTGGAAAGGTCCACGTTGAGATCCAAGAATCTTAACCGACTTCTTAGAACTCAAAGAGCCATATACAATAAAGCCGGACTCGGATTTAGGTCAACGACTATGAACAAATTTTACATGTCTATTGTAAATCGTAGTCATCAAAGAGTCCAAGCATGGGTCCCTAAAATTCTTTTGAATTCATATATAAGGACCAATAAGTATTGGATTCCCTAGAATCAAGTCCACTATGTGGATAGACCATATCGGTTCAATGGTCCAGGGGGAGCTAGTACTAAAATAGTATACCCACTTTCTTAGTAAATGTTTTGCATGCTTAGTTAATTTTTGTTTTAATTTTTAAAATAGCTAGAAAGGCCAATAGTTAGTCAATCTTGATAACATAGTATCAGGATGCGACGAGATGATAGTACGTTAGGGAAATGAGGTCCTGTGTATCCAAGCTGGATAAGGTGTATCTAGCTTGGCGCACTCGACTAAGTTGAACTAGCTGAAGTTACCTTGCCACATCCTAAACTAGATAGACCAGGAAGTGATCCTAAGTGACTTAAGTAAACATTTTCTTAAAGTGGTCGTTGTTCCGATCAAAGAAGGCCCCTGTGCCTCGCCATGACCTGGAAGCTATTTTCTTGAAAAGCCTACTTAATGATCTAAAGGTTAAATCTGAATCTAACCTAAGGTTGACTAGCTTCAATCAAGTTAAAATCATCTCACAAAACATACAAGTTGAACATGTTTTGAGATACATAGAATGGGTGAGATGTTAAGGATATTGAAATACGAATAACATAACTACTTTGAAATGCTTTCAAAACTACTTATTGTTGCATTTAACATATAGTTATTTTTAGCCAATACTAAATATATAACTCTCTAGGCCAAGTTTAGTGCACCCTAAATCTTTTATACCTTATGTATTTGACTAAGGGGGAGAAAACTGACTTTAAGGGTTATATTACAAACTATTAAAGTATTTTTAAAAATGAACTTATGGTATTTTGAAATTATGTTTCAAAAAATTACTTTAGTTTTACAATTGTTGGTGCAGAGGGATATACCTCGAACCAATCTACTTAACTAAGTAGAGACACATGCTTGGACTCATATTTGATTTCATTTTTTAACAATTCTAGATGCATGCTATACTTATAATGTTTTCTTTAAAACCCCTATCTTATATATACAACCCCAACTTTTACTTTTTTGATTTATGACAAAAGGGGGAGAAGAGCGAAAGTTAAGGGGGAGTAACACAAATGTTTAAATTTTGAAGTATCTTTTTCAAAACTCACCTAGGATTAAGGAGGAGGTAGCCTCAAGGGGGGATTTTGAAAAAGCATTTAATCGTATTGTTTACTTTGTTTTATGCTTAATTTTCTCCTTAACTTTGTGTCGGTTTGCCATAGATCAAAAAGAGAGAGATTGTTGGTGCAGGGGCACCAGATAATCAAATCTAGATTTTGATCATGGCAAAGGCTCAAAGTTAAGGTGTTATCTTTATCTCATAAGCTACTGTTAAGTGTGCAGAAGTGTTTAAGCTGAGCTGAAGGTCAACGACTCCCGGAGAATCTCGAGTCGAGAAATCATGGTGGTCAGACTACACCGGGAGAACTTTGGATGGAGTCGAAGAACCCATGTGAAGACTGGAAGCTAAGCAACAAGTCGCAAAGGACTAGAGGTAAGCACAAGTGTGAGTAATAGTGAGGTCGGGTCCTTTGTACTGGGATGACTTTAGGCAGCGATTCGACTAAGACTTCTAGTGGAAGGAAAAAGTCGAGATCGGATGGTAAGTAGTCGTCAACTTTATTATTACTTGTTTTTTCGTGCTAACTCTTTCTTGAAGTTGAGAAAATAGTACAACAGTCGACTGATGGCTTTTGGAAGTCGACTGATCCTAGCATCAATCGACTGCTAAGGGTGAACAGTCGACTGCTAGTCAAACTATCTAGCTCGATGATGGTCAAGATAAGATCCCCTTATCTTGGGGTGAGGTGTCCCTTTGACCAAGATTTGGATCTCAATGAGCTAGGGTTTGGAGGGCTATAAAAGAAGGGGGGTTTCACCCTTTGGGATAATTAAATTTGCTCTCCAAGTGCTCCCACAATGTTGCGCCATCAATGACTACTCTACACTGTCGAAATGCTGCCACAACGCCAACGACGAACCAAGAATTGAAGTCCCTTTTTTGTCGGTATCTTTTAGTTGTTACTTTATTCTCTCTAAATTGTATTCGAGCATTTCATCTTTGAGCTTTTGTTGTAAAGAGGAGAGGTGGGATTGTGCCTCTACCTCGAGCTTTTCGTTTATTGTATTCGTTGTCTCCTACCTCTAATGAGGAGGAGATCTATAGTGAATTGCCCTTCGTATGTGGTCGAGGATCATAAGACCTTGGAGTAGCAACTGTTAGGTTGTGAACCAAGTAAAAACAAAGTGTCCTTTACTTTTATTCTGCTGTGTTACTTTAGTTTTATCGAAACGAAAAGAAGTTTTCAAGCTTGTTATTCCCCCCTAGCTTTCTTTCGATCCAACACAAGTTATGTGCATTAAGACCATTGACCATGGTTCAATATAAGATTTTAAAATCATTTTGAAAAACCTTGGTGTAGTCTATCTTTTGATAGAAGTCATCATTGGTGAAGTTGATACAAAGTAGGCTCAAAACAATGAAGTTTTTCATGTTTTTGAACTTTGTATCAATCTTACTATTTTATGGGTATTTTATTTTTCAAATATTTTTCACCCATAATGATTGATATAAGTATTATACATATGAATTTTCGTGATTTTTCAAGTTATGTAAAATTACTTATGTATTTCTGAATTTCAATTTTGAACTTTGATTTCTGCACTTGCAAAAATCAGTCCATTGCCATGGATGGCAGTCGACTATTGACTGACAGAGTTGACTTCCAGGCTTGATTTCGGGTAAACAAAGATGTTTAGCCCAGATTTTAGCTATATTAGGCTACCCTAACTGCTCCTAACCCTAGGATATGCTTTGGAAAATATTATAAAGGGTTAAAATCCATTAGATATGGATTAGGAGAGTTGTTTAGGGTGTGTATCAATTTTAAGGTGTGTGAAAGTTCAAGGTTGATCTTTTGCCTTTAATTTTGATGGTTTAGTATTCCAATAGGCTTAGGGACTCTCCAAGGATATTGTTGGTACAATGGTCAAGGGAAGAGCAAACCTTTAGGGGGAGGTTATCCATCATGGGATGATGGATGTGTTCTTCCTTATGAGGGGGAGAATTTTGAGAATTGGGAGGGTTTGAAGGAGTACCTCTCTTTAGTGATATAGGACTTATCACTAAGAAGAGTGAAGACATCCTAGAGGTTTTTAGACCAAAGGGGAGATTGTAAGATCTCATTGGGATATGAGACATTGACACCCTTGGGGAGAGCCTTTTTGATATATGTCAAAAAGGGGAAGAATTTGTGGGAGAGTAGATGAGATTTGATAGAAGAATGTGAGAATTCTCAATTTGGACAATTCAGAGGATTGGTTTGAGTTAGTGTTCTAACTCAAAGGTATTTGGTTTTTGTCAAATAACAAAAAGGGAGAGATTATTGGTGCAATCGACCCAGGTCATGATTGACCAGACTCGAGTTTGACTCGAGTAATATTTTGATGTTTGATGATGAGTTGACCATTGTTTGACAATGGGTTGACTATATGGTTGACATGGGATTGACAATATGATGGAGATGTCCAAGTGAGACACTTGGCATGGAAAGTCCAAGTATGGGTCTTGGCAATGGTAAAGTCCAAGCATGGATCTTGGCATGGGAAAGTCCAAGCTTGAGTCTTGGCATTTGGAAAGTCCAATATGGGTTGGCAAGGGAAAGTCCAAGCTTGAGTCTTGGCAATTGGAAAGTCCAACATGGGTTGACATGAAAAGTCTAAGGGTTGATATTGGTAGCGTAAAGTCTAAGAGTGGAGTCTTAGCAGCATAAGTCCAATGGTTGGCAGCGTAAAGTCCAAGCGTGTGTCTTGACAGCGTAAGTCCAATGTACCTTGGCGATGTAGACTAGCTTAGCATGACATTAGTCGATGGACACCTGAAAGCTAGCATATGGATGAATAAGTCATGGATGACTTGGAGGGATCCAATAGGCGTGAGGCTGATGGAGGTAGCTAGAAGGCTTAGGTCTAGGCTAAGGGTGATTTAACAAGTATGAGGGCATCATACTTGGGGTAAACCTCATGGTTGAGGTGTAGCAGTCGACTGGGGTTATGGACCAGTCGACTGGTCAAGTGTTTGACACTTGACAGCCGAGTCGACACTGAGCAGTTGACTGGGAGTATAACTAGTTGACTTCCGTGAGTCGACTGGCATTAGACTATGGGCAAATGGCCTTGGTAGTCGACTGCCAGCATTGGACAGTCTACTTGCCTTGAGCAGTCGACTGCCATGGAGGGCAGTCGACAACAGTCAATTGCTGTTGGTTTTAGTCATGAGGCAGAACGCTCGGTAGCCAACTGAGTAGTCGACTACGGGTATGAGCAGTTGACTGTTAGTGTATCCGTTAGCTTGAATATGGACGTGGATTAAGTCGTTATGAGACAACGACACTGTTAGCAGTCATCTGGGGCCTTATCACAGTCGACTGCTAGGCAGAAATCAACCCGAGTTATAACTTTATAAGGAGCTCGAAGGGGAGATTTTTGGCCAAGGTTCTTGAGGCTATTTGAAGAGGAATTGTTGCTACAATCCAGACTTTTAAGGCACTTCACAAGCAACCAAAGATCAAGCATTCTTGTAAAGTATTTTTCTTTACTTGTATTTCCTTTTATCTTTTTAATCACTTGAATCTTTTGTATTACTTGTGTAATCATTTGTACGAGGTTTCTCTGCCTCCGACTTATTATCGAGAAGGAGTTATTAGTGGTGTTTGCATCGCTAGGGCTCGTTTGAGCTCAACCCGTGGAGTAGGAACCCTAAGATTCCGAACCATGTTATATCTTGTCTTGTGGATTATGCTTGTGTATTTGTATTTGTTTTCATATTGTATTTCAATATTCCACTGCGTACTAATAATCGTAGACAAACACGAACGAATTCCATCAAGCAACGAGAACACGTCATTCACTCCTTCACCAGCGCTCACCGAAGTTCCAACAAAACTGAGGAGCAAAGTCGAATGAAGTTTGATAAGTATATAAAGAGAATTACTTAACTCATGAAAAGCTCAGGAAACTAGATATACTGCTCGGGAACCGCATAAACTGCTCTGTCAACATTTACATTTATTAATGAGCATCACTACCCAACTCACCCTTACTGGCTCGAGAATTATATATACTGCTTGGGAAACACTTATACTGCTCGGGAAAAGCATACATTGTTCTGTCAACACTTATATTTACGACTGAGCAACACTGCACTATTCACCTCTATTGGCCCTGGGAATTATATAGACGGCTCGGGAAACACATAGATTGCTCGGGAAAAACATAAACTACTCTATAAACACTTATACTTAGCACTTGGCAATACTTCACTACTCGCTCTACTGGGCTCAGGAATTATATATACTGCTCATGAAATACATATACTGCTCAAGAAAAGCATAAACTGCTCTGTCCACACTAATATTTATTATTAAGCAACACTGCTCGACTCACACCTACTCGCTCAAGATTTATATATACTTCTCGGGAAAAACATATACTGCTCGAGAAAAATATAAACTGCTCTGTCAACACTAATATTTATTACTGAGCAATATTGTTCGACTCACCCCTATTGGTTCGGGATTTATATATATTCCTCGAAAAACACATTGATTACTCGGGAAACACACATACTTCTTGGGAATTATAGATACTTCTCAGAACATATATAAACTGCTTTGCTATACTATATTTATCTCTGAGCACCATTGCACTGTGTCACCCTATTGAGCTCGGGAATTACACATACTGCTCGTGGTATGCATAAACTACTCTGCCATACTTAACTCTGAGCACCACTGCACTGTGACACCTGACTGGTCTCGGGAATTACACATACTATTCGGGATATATATAAATTGCTCTTCCATACTACACTTGGCTATGAGCACAACTGTACTTCTCAACACTAGTTGGCTTAAAAAATTGCATATACCGCTTGGAATACACAAAAATTATCCTGTAATACAACACTTGGCTCTGAGCACAACTGTACTACTTACCACCAGTCGACTCAGAAATCACATATACTGCTCGGGAAATGCACTAACTGCTCTGCCAACACATAAATTACTCTGAAACCACAACTATTTTGTACCACCCTACTAAGCTCGGGAAATACATATCCTGGGAAACACATACACAACTCGTCCAATGCATAAACTACTCTGCAATCATCATGCTTAACTCTGAACCACACTTCTCTGTACCACCCTACTGAGCTCGAAAATATATATACTGTCCGAGAAACACATACACGACTCATCCAGTGCATAAACTGCTCCACAATAATTATACTCAACTCTGAACCACACTTCTCTGTACCAACCTATTGAGTTCTGAAAATACATATACTGTCTGGGAAACACATACACAGCTCAGCCAATGCATAAACTACTCTACAATCACAATACTCAACTCTGAACCACACTTCTCTGTACCACCCTATTGACCTTGGGAAATAGCTCTGCCAATAACACTTCTGAATATGATTACTCAATTTTCTCCTACTCTGCTCGGGCGTCACATGCTCGGGAATTATACTAACTGCTCGGGAAACCTTCTACTTGATCAGAAAACCCTGACCCCATCATAATAAGTTCTCCCTCTTTAGTGAAACTGAAGAGCAAATTCAAATGAAGTTTCACAAGTATTTACTGAAACTGCTTCTACTGATACAAAAATTTCTTGTATTTACTGATATAGATGATGTCATAAACCACAGGCTGATATAGGCGCAGGGCCTTAGATTGTCACATGAGGTGCAAGGCCTTAGATTGTCACATGAGGCGTAGGGCCTTGAATGTTAGCGATTTACCTACCCATTATAGCTTGCGTTATAGTTCCCCGTGGGGGAATGTAGCTACCTAGCCAATAGGATGTTATAGGAGGTGTAAGAGCCTTGAGAACATTATACTTGCCATATAGTGGCATTATAGTCCCCATGAGGGAATGTAGCTATGTAGCCCATAGGCTAATATAGGAGGCATAAGAGCCTTGAGAACCTTTTACATATGCCATATAAGTGGCGTTAAAATCCCCATGGAGGAATGTAGCTACCTAGTCCATAAGCTGTTATAGGAGGCGTAAAAGCCTTGAGAACATTCTACCTGCCATATAGTGGTGTTATAGTCCCCATGGGGGAATGTAGCTACCTAGCCCACAGGCTATTATATGAGACGTAAGAGCCTTGAATGTTATATGAGGTGTTGGGCCTTGAATATTAGCAATTTACTTGCCCATTATAGTTGGCGTTATAGTTCCCCTTGGGGGAATGCAGTTATCTAGCTCATAGGCTGTTATAGTAGGCGTAAGAGCCTTGAGTAAGCTTTACATATGTCATATAGGTAGCGTTATAATCTCTGTGGGAGAATGTAGCTATCTAGCCCATAGACTGTTATAGTAGGCGTAAGAGTCTTGAGTTAGTTTTGAACTCCATAACCCTGCAAGGAGAAATGAATTACCTTCCAAGCTCATGCTTTAGGCATAAAAATCATAGATATATATGTCATTGCATAAGAATTGCCTTAGAAAAAATATCACTGATCCCACAAGAAAATTATATGAGGCTTGAAAAGCCTTAGAAAAAATATCATTGATGCTTGCCAGAGGATATTTTGACTAAGTATAAAAATCCTTAGAATAAATGTCGTTGATTACCGCCATAGAGAATTTGATTTAGGTGTCAAAAACCTTAGAAATATTAATAACCCTGCAAAAACATATTAGTTAGCCCTTAAGCTCTATATTAGGCATAACATGCCTTAGAAAAAACCATTAACCCCTACAAAAGAATATTAGTTAATCCTCAAGCTCTCTATCAGACATAAAATGCCTTAGAAACATTAATAACCCCTACCTCTTATGATGCCACCTGCACCTTCGATTTCAACTAAGGGTACCCATACCAACTCTGATGAATTTTTAACCCTTTCTCTGGGAATACATACCAACCCTCCTACTTCTCCTGATTAGGAAAAAAGGAAACTGAGTACCAACAGAAACTGCAAGAATTATAATTTCAGATAGAAACCTTGACTTCCAAGCGACCTCAAGTAATAGCAGAGAAGGAAAAGACTTTCAACCATTATCAACTTACCAGACCTGTACTATAATGAATCTATTTTTGCTATTTCTAAATATGCATCGTTCACATTTCATGTGTATCTGCCCTCATGAAATTTCATATTGAATAATTTTGTAAGAAATGTCTGCTTCCAGATCTTGGTAATATCCTGCATATATCAACTTTGCATCCTTACAATGTAGCCTGTACATGCCTTACAACAAAATCCAAATGCCCTTATACACTTCCTGTTTACCTCACTTTAACAACTACCAACACTTAAGTTAACCATAGGTCACTTTGCAAAACATTATATGTACTGCCCATCCTGCAATGCATACTCATCTTTATTTTGCCGTATCACTCCTAAATCTATACTATACATATCGCACGTAATTTTTCCTGCACAATTTCATACTAACACTTCTTATGCTAAATGCCTTGTTTCTAGATTAATACTATCAATCTTTCTTTTCCCACACTTATACCATAACTCATATTTGCCTTTAACAAAATCCACACAGACTGATACATCTCATGTCCAACGTATTAGAAACTGTCCACACCATGTATGCCTTATCAGAAACTTCCATTTTCCCGACTCACCTTGGGATTTGTACACATGGCTTGTAACATAACCTGCTTTGGTATACCACCCCTTGTAGTTGACTGATATACTGTGTAAGGTTTTTTACTACTTTTTCTGTATGCTCCTGAGTAATACATTATTTAAGTTTGTCTTCTCTTTCATTTTATAGAATTACTCCTATCACAAACTTCTAACAATGCTCAACCACCTTCCTTTATAAATCCCCTTCAACTTTACCATCGTGATCCCATACCACCCAGCATAACATAAAACAATATCCTTCTTCTCTTGTGTCAAGTCTAACTCCCTATGCTGAGCCACCCCATTGTCGCTCGGGATACAGGTCACCACTCAGAAAAATTTTACTCTGACCTTTATAGACAACACTGCCTCCCCTAGTATAGATTGTATCCACCTTAAAGGCTAGAATAACTTTCAGAAAGCAATACTTTACAGGTATAAATAATGAAGCATGCACGTAGTTAAGAAGTTAAAAAGGAAAGAATTAACCAAAATAGAAAAATGGTCAAGAAGCAGATGAAATCAGCTTTAGGCATATTTTGGTCAAATCCAACTTTAAGCTACCGCTTAGTTTCAAAATCAAACCAACATTCAGAAACAGTTTCAGAAGCTTAATAACATCATCACACTTCAACAATACATCCCACACTAGGAAGAGATCAACACAAGGAACGAATCCCAACAACAAATATAAAAGCTCTATTAAATCAAACAGTAGAACGAAGCATCTGAAACTGTACCTTCTACCTTATTTTGGCACAGAACAAGGTAATCTTGATAACCTTTGTAATCTGTAGTAGAACAATGGAATTGCAACAAATCTCATAGGAAACCCCCAACAATAAAATATCAGGCCTCTGCAATTATCCCAATGGGCAAGTAACTTCCATGGAAGAAGAACATCAGATCTAGTAAATAATAACCTCAAAGAACGACGACATATAAGATCCAGTGAATGATAGCAACAATCATATAATAGAATATTAGATTTGGTGAATGATATCACTAATAATATGATATAACATCAAATCTAGCGAATGATAATATCCGTAGTGTGATAGAATATCAGATTTGACAAATAACAATACCAATAATATGACAGAATACTAGATTTGACGATTGTTGGTAGATTCCAAAATCACAGCGATCCCAAAAATTCGTGATACCAACCTCTACGAATTGAGTCATTGAAGCTAAAACAGAGGATGATGCACTGAACTCTAGCAAGAGCTAACAACTTTTTGTTCAGATTCCCACAGACGGTGCCAATTTGATGGTGTTCGCTTCTTCGACTTACCAAGATCTCCCTCCCCCTTCTTGTGGATCTCCTTTGATCGCCTCAGATCCAAAAGCTCCTAGCTAGATCCATCACCAAGGAGTTTTAGGAATGAAATAATGAATAGCTTCTTCTTCGATCACCTTGAATCCTTGAAGATGAAAGCTAGATCTGCCACTTCACAAGAGAATGTTAGAGGTGGGTCAACTTCCCAGTACGACCCTCCGACGCTCAAGCCAGAAATACTAGGATAAAGAAAGTAGAATGAAAGTGAAGAATGAAGAAGAAGAAAATCTTTGAGGTACCGAATAGCGAAGGAATAACCATCCGAAGTCCCTCCTCCCTTCTACCTTTGCCCCTTTTATAGATGCTTCATCCTGCCACCTTCTTGAAGTGAATTTACACTAATACCCTGGCCCAACTGTCAAGTGTAACTGTTTTTCCCGCCTACATTCAAATTATCTCTTTCAAATGTTTCATGTGCCTTATATTTCCTTACCAAATATTAATTAAATAAAATATCTTATATTAATCACATTTATCCGCCTCAAACTCTTCCTGCTATCCCCAATACTTCAGAATATCCATTCCTCCTTATTTCACCATGTATAGAAAGTGTTGGTGCAGTAAGAACCAGATAATCGAACCTAAGTTTTGATTATGGAAAAGACTCAAAGCTAAGGTCATGTTGTTGTCTAACGAGATGAACCAAGTGTGCAGGAATGGTTAAGCTAAGCTGAAGGTTGGCGACACCCAGAGAATCTCGGATGGAGAAATTGCAGTGGTCGGGCGACACTGGAAAAACTTCGAAGGGAGGCGAAGAATCTAGGTGGAGACCTAAAGCAAAGCTGCAAGTCACAAAAGGACCTAAGGTAAGCTCGTGTGTGAGAGTGAAAGTAAAGACGGGTTCTTCGTACGGGGACATCCTTAGGCGACGATCCAATCAAGACTTCCTGTGGAAGGTCTAAGTCAAGATCGGACGGTACGTGATCATTGAATTCACTCTTATTACTTTGATTTCGAGCTAACTCTTTGATGCAGCTAGATACCATAGCCAACAGTCGACTGTTGGCTATTAGCAGTCGACTGATGGTGGAATCAGTCAACTGATAGGGTTCATCAGTCAACTGCCATTCAAATTCTAGCTTCGATGAGAGTCAAACATCATCCCCTTATCTTAGGGTGAGGTGGCCTTTTTGGATAGAACTTGATCTCAACGTCTAGAGTTTCACCCCTTTAGGTCATCATTCAATCTTCCGAAACACTCCCGCAATGTCGCTCTTCTATGACGACTCTACGACAATGAAGCGATGCCGAAACACTAACGACACGACTATAAGTTCAAGATTAGATCGTTGTCGGTAAAAGTCTTCATTAAGTTCAATTAAATTGCTTGTACTTCTATGCTTTATCACTGTATTTTTCTTTAAGAGGAGAGGTTGGATTGCCCCTCTTTCTCAAGCTTTGTTTTCATGTATTTGTTGTCTCCTACCTCCAACGAGGAGGAGAAGTTTTAGTTCATTGCCCTCCGTACACGATCTTAGATCGTAAGGGCCTTGGATTAGCAACTGGTAGGCTATGAACCAAGTAAAACCACTTTGTGTTGATTTATTTTCCGATGTGCATTTACTTATGCTTAGCTTTATTCAAATGAACGAAAAGTTTTTACGCTCATTATTCACCCCCCCTTTAGCGACGCTTCTCAATCCTACAATTGGTATCAGAGCGGGAGCACTACGATTTGGTGCAACCACCAATATAGCATTTGGCTTTAAGTTTTCTTTTCGTTTTTGGTTTTTCAATTCGTAAGTTAAGTCTTTTCGTTTCATTTAATTTCCTTCTCCCGCACTACTAATCTAAGACAAGAGTCTTGGTACATTTTTGTCATTTTTGTCTTTGCGAGGTTCTATTTTCTTTCTAAATGACCCATATCGAAGGGTTTAGCACCGCCTGACCCCTGTTTTACAACGGAGATGACTTTCGTTACTAGAAGTGTCACGCCCCGAGAGTATGTCGTGCCGAAAAGCAAACGGATGACATCTCCCCTGTATGTGGCAACATATCTGGTTAATACAAGGCCCATAGGCCCACAACAACAATATAATAAGCAAACATGAATATACTAAACACAGCGGAAATATACTGACAGATAAACAAGATACAAAGACCCAACTATGCACTCCGGAGTGACTTTGACACAACAAGAATCATAACAGAAATCACATCAGACCAAATACATACAACACATCCGTATATCACAAATACGGAAATAATATAGAATAAAATTATAAAACAACAATCCACAAAAATACAACAATACGGTATAAATATCCATCCGTTCGGTGTGAGATGGGATCAACTGGTGGAGCTCCGAACGTCCAAGGAATCTTCTACCTGTTACCTGGGCGACAGGAAACCCAGGGTCTGGGGTGGTGAGTATAAACTCAGGGGTAATATATAGAAAGTGCATGAACAACATATAGGATATAGAGATCTACAAGTATACATGTGAAGATCTACAGGTATACAACATGAGTCCAATAGACATACAGTCCTTTCCATATCTAATAACCAGTAACCACAGTATAGTCATACTCAATGCATATACTAAGCTGATCAACTGAACATGAAGTAATGTATCAACATACCTGACGGTCTGCAACACCATAAGCTATATCATCCTGAACAGATATACAATAACATAACCCATATAATGTACAAGGTCAATCCCATACCTGACCAACACTCAGACATATGAACAATCTATAATCACATGTAATAACATCCCGGTCCATACTAGACTATGACATGATGCTAATCAAATACATACAACAGTCTGAACCAACATATATATATCATACTCAACACATAACAGTATAAAATATGCAAATGACATGTATCATGATGTACAAACATATGCAGCAATCATAGCTCAATCAAATGCAACATCTCACAGGCATATGTAAAACATATATCGAATACATGCATAAATATATATCAGCAATGTACATGCATGGCCATGTCTGCGGACTCGTCCAACCATGACCACAGTATGGCCAGGGTGACATGACATGACAACTATCCCGACTCCAGCCGCAACCACTCTCGAGTGACCGAGTTAAGTAGTATGAAATAGTAGCTAGCCACCATAGAACTATATGCTACTCACACGGGGGGTCCCTACTGCTAGCCGCTCCATCCCTACCCATGAGTAGATGAGCACCGCACCCAGGACAACTGCACATCACACGACCACCGTCTATAGTGGGTGAGTGCGCTAACTACCACTCCGCACAGTGCCCAAGTGCGTATCTCCAGCTACCACCATCCATAGTGGCCGAGAACGGCATGCACAACAATGCTCTGCACTCAACCCTGCAACCACTATCCCGAGTGGCCGGGGAGGCAGGATGACTGACGATCCTCTCAACCACAAGGGAGACTTAATCGCCAATATGCATGGAATGTAATGATGCATAGCTCCATACATGTATCCTCGCCACACTCCCTATCCCACGGGGAGTCCTAGTCAATCAAAAGTCAACTATGCAAGGACTACAATCCACAAGACTTTCTCTATCGCACAAAGAGTCATACACATCTGACAGTCAACAATGCTAAGACCTCTAGTCAGTAGCAAGATACTATCGACCGTCCATATAACCATACACAGGCACACATTCCATAATGGATATACCATCATGCTAGGACCTCTAGTCCATGGCCACATAGTAACAACCACACACTTATCTATGCACAGACAACTAGATCCACCATAGATACACAACTAATAAGTATACGATACAACAATCGACTCCATAATCTAATCCATCACCTAACCCTAGTGATGTACACTGTAACCCAATCTGAGATCACAAAGATAACCCTAACCACAGGTACTTACTGAACATCCATCAGCGAACACACAATAGGGTTTGTAGTTCATATCCGTGCTAGATAATCAATGAAGTAAAAACAATATATCTCAAAGGTCAAGGTAGTACAAGCATATGATTAAATAAGAGTGGATCTAAGATCAAAGTAATAGCATAAGTCCAAATTCATGCACCAGATTCAGATCAAACTACCTGACCAGGGTAGATATTATCCACTTGATACGAAGCTCGAAATAGAAATCCTCACAGCCATGAATTTGCTTCGTATCCCAAACCTGCACATAATAGCAAACAATGATTAAGTACAAGTGTCCGACCAATATACGAACTAAAGACTACATCGTTTCTATATTCACATCCTTTCCTCATCTACGAGTTAGAAACCCCGATTATCCCAACCTGATACACCATCACCATACTCACTCCCAAATCAACAAGATCACTATATAGATCTAAACAACACTCTAAATAGGGTTGTAATAGAAGCTTACCACAAGATTAGTCCACCACAGCTAATCAATTCAATACATCCACTGAATAGATCAATCGGACACATTTACGACACCTAATTCATCTACAGACCAACCGTAACATAAATGAAAGTCTAAAAAACATCTAAATCAACCTGCATATTCACAGATCTAATACCAAATACAACCAATGAACAACACAATCTGAGCTGTAATGACAGCTTACCAAAAGATCAAACCACCACCTCAACCAATACAGCCACTTTCAACACACCTGCATCCTCCCACCGCAACACAACACACACAAACATTCCAAGCTCACCTCAAGCACGATCCACCGTTCCAACATCACTGACTCAACGATAGCCAAACTACCTTCTCAATCTGAGCCAATCAAACCCAGCTGCCTCCTTCCACACAAAGCCGACACCACACGACAATCAATGAACAGAACCCATCGGATCCCCAAATCACACCAACACACCACAAATTCACATCAATTTACAGATGAAACAAAAGGGATAAACAACACTTACCGGCCAAATCTTCAACGGCAGCACCTTCCCTCGTCCTCTGTTCACTGGAGAAATCCAAGCTCCCAACCACAACTCAAACCACCAATCCGAGCTAAAAAAAAGAATCCACAGCTAGCTCTAAGGGAAATCGGCAATTTAACCCAAACCAAACAGATCGCAGCACCTGTGTCGATGATGAAATGACAGAAGAGGAGAGGCGATGGTGAGCTGATCTCGAGCGTTGGCGATGGCAGATCGTCCTCGCGGTGAGCAGGGCCGATGGCGACAGCAAGCTAGGCTTCGGCGACCAAAAGGCGGCTGCGCATCGGTTGGAGGGCTTGCGGCGGTCGACGAGCGGGAAGATAGGGCTGCACACCGGCTAGAGGGCGACAACGGAGACCTCCGGTGGGGCTGGTGACCAACGAGTCGAGCTCAGCTGGCGGCGGAGGGCTGCGATCAAGCACGGTGAAGTAAGGTCGCGATGGAGAACTGCTCGAATTGGGAGAAATGGTGGAGAAGAAGAAATCGCGGAAGGAATATAAATGGGTCGGCGGATGTGGGTCGGGCTTAAGGAGAAGGAAATCAGGTTCGGATCCTTTTTTTTTAAGCCATCACCTAAGTTTTAATACTAAGTTAATTTCTTCAATTAACCCTTTAATCACAACCAATCCAAATAACTCCCTAAAATATCTGTAAAATTCCATAGAGGTTTTTTTTTTCATATTTTACATTCTCCCTCACTAATAAAAATTTGGTCCCCAAATTTCTGACTCATGTACGAGTACGAGATGTCACAATATCCATCTCAAGTATTCGGAGAAAAGTCACACACCTCAAGTACTAAGTGGGGTACTGAGCTCGAATATTATATTCTAGCTCTTATATACACTCTCAACCAACCTATTAAGAGGTAAATAACTGTACCAGAGTGGAGCTCTCTACCCATGACCTATTGGAGACTTTGCTAGAATCGTAAGATGAATCGCGAATCACTATCGAAAATGATACTCAAGGATACTCCATGGATATAGTTTCGTCAAGCGATCCAACAAAGTCCATCTTACGGCTCGAAAGAAAATGAGCGAACTTGACTAATCGTTCACCGATTACCCAAATGACATCAAATCCTTATCGAATTCTAGATAATCTCCCAACACAGTCCATCGCATTAGGCTCCCACTTCATCACGGTACGTAACCCTACCGATCAAAATATTCCACCTTTGCTTGTTGGCATACCCAACATCAAACTACGAAATCAACCATGTTCAAAATCCACTCTATCACGCAGCACTATAAGCGACTGAGAGATCGTAATGACCAATCTCCCCAGTTGCATCTATTCGTGTTCTAACAACTCTATAGCAGCTACCCAGTAGCTAGCCAAAACTCCCTGAGCACTCCTGCCCTATATATCTACTACTCAAGATAATAACTGCTAAGCTCCATGTCATATATATGATAGCTTATCTCATAGTTCCTCAGCTGACGTAGGTATAAGATATGTCTCATACAACTACATCAGAATCGCTCCAATCCCTGAAATATTGCATCTATGTGCAGTACCCTTCCATCCCCAACGGAAGGACTAACTAACACTGATGCAAAAGTCAGTCACCGTCTAGGCCCTGAAACCTAGCTTCACAAGCTCCCGACCAAGTGATTTTCATCACCTTCTTGGTCCAACAAATCAGTGGTATGATAATGCTAGTAACATCCTATCAACCTCTACTGTAATGGCCAACTCAATCTAGGGAAACCACAAGTTCCTTTAAGATTTTGAATATATCCCAAAAATATAACATCCACAGATATGATGATAATCGATCTCAAATACTCCAAGAGTACTTGATTCCTTAAATCCATGAATGACTAAATCGTCGATAAGTCTAACAACATTATCAACATCTCCTAAAATTCATACCAAGAATGAAATGTCGTCTTCTACACACCTCTTCTCGAGTAATCATGTAAACTCGCCTAACATCTGTTCTTGATGGCTGAGCTCAAGTAGTTGTAAAAGTATGCTATGGAGGAACTGTAATCAACTGTTGAACGGAGATACAATACCCCAAATGTATGCAATGGAGATGGTAAACACTGTTGTACTAGTAAAGGGTACACATCCGGCTGTAAAATACTGAAGATCTGTCAACATTGTAGCATGCTCCAACTCTGCAAATAATATAACTGCAATTGGAGAATACTTCATAGATACGACCATCATCGTAAAATCTCTCCTCTGTATAAAGCATAACCACGCTTGAGAAGGTAACAGTTGCTGTCGTCTGGAGAGGTAACAGTTGTTGTCTGAATGTCTGAGTCTTCTGAGATGTCCTCTGCTGATATTGCTGAGTAAATTGCTTCTCCCGGATGGAAGTATCAAAGAGCTCCAACTATATCTGAGGTAAGATCGCTGCTGATGTGATAATCTAATCTTCTATGATGAACTCGGCTTTTGAGGTTGTGGATCATCCTCTCGAAAGCATCATCCATAGTCTTTAACTAAGTCTTCAAGGTACATACTCTCCTCGTAGATACTGGCTGCTTATAGTAGAAGAAGATAACATAATCCATCGGATAATCTGACTTTGTGTCTCGTCGTGACCCACACTTCACATACACAATTCCTTCGAAGTCTTTCTTCTGATTTCACTGATAAACATGAGAAAATGCTGACAATCTGCAGTCGGTCTTCTATGATCGAAAAATTCTCCAATAGTCGCTCGTGGCCCACGACTCTAATCTTGTTTTTTTTATCCAACATACGGATACTTCTGATTCCAATAATTTGACTTGCAATATATGCTTATCAAATCTCCAACTCTTAAAACACTAGCTACGGAGTTAGTCCTATACACAAGACTCGGTCTAAGGACTTCCGGTAGGATCTGGTAGGAGATCCAAACATCCTGATCAAAATATCAGCCAATAAACTGTGGATGGACAAAACCAACCCAATCACATTCTTGAGCTATTAGGTGTTCGTAACCCACACAAGTCTAACGACTCTGCATGGTACCTTCGTTACCAAGCGATCACCCTACTCAAAGCTCAAGAATTCCCTGACAATAAGTCAAAGAAGATGACGTGGGGAAATACTCTCTCACAACCTCACTAAACTGTGACCAAGTGATACATTATTTCCCGTAGATTATTTCCTATATCTTCCACCAAGTACCGGCTAGATCCGGATAATGGTATTCAGCTAACACTACTTTCTTTGTATAACACAAGTTAAGTACTCAAAAGTACCTTCAAAGTTATACAACCTAGAACGACCAACCCAGGGATCAAAATCCCTATGATACACCGCAAACTAATCCTCTACTATCTGCATCAGTAATAGTATACTCGCTTAATCCATTACCCCATAGGTAATGATCTGACTAACATAATTAGTGAAAATCCTTAGGACTGTAATCTTTGATCTCCACAAGAGATGTGACTACCTAACCCCTGCTTTCCGACTCGGTATTAGTCGACTCTCAAAGGTAATTACCTTTTCGATAGCAGGTACATGTCTAATAACCTCAACATGTCATTCCTGTGGTCAACTCAAACCACGGTTACGAACACTAACCAACACCCTACAAGTCATCCCTGTTATAAGCAACTAAATGCAAAGCCAACAGAAGGATATGTAATAACAATTAACATACCTTAAACCTTGTAGCTCGGAGACGTCTGCAACAGCCAGATCCTAGAACTCACAAACCAAAACTGAGTAAAGAAAAACTCGATGTCCGAACGAAATAAAATCCGAAAATGGACTTCGCAACCTAGGGCTCTGATACCAATAAAATTGTCATGCCCCGAGAGTATGCCATGTCGAAAAGCAAACGAACGACATCTCCCCTATACGTGGCAACATTTTTGGTTAATACAAGGCCCGTAGGCCTACAACAACAACATAATAAGCAAACATGAATATACTAAACACAGCGGAAACATACTGACAAATAAACAAGATACAAAGACCCAACTATGCACTCCGGAGTGACTTTGACACAATAAGAATCATAACAGAAATCACATTAAAAACCAAATACATACAACACATCCGTATATCACAAATACGGAAATAATACAGGGTAAAATCTCAAAACGACAATCCACAAAAATACAATAATACAGTATAAATATCCATCCGTTCAGTGTGAGATGGGATCAGTTGGCGGAGCTCCGAACGTCCAAGAATTCTTCTACCTGTTAACTGGGCGACAGGAAACCTAGGGTCCGGGGTGGTGAGTATAAACTCAGGGGGAATATATAGAAAGTGCATGAACAACAGATAGGGTATAGAGATCTACAAGTATACATGTGAAGATCTACAGGTATACAGCATGAGTCCAATAGATATACAGTCCTATCCAATTCTAATAACCAGTAACCACAGTATAGTCATACTCAATGCATATACTAAACTGATCAACTGAACATGAAGTAATGTATCAACGTACCTGACGATCTGCAACACCATAAGCTATATCATCTTGAACAGATATACAATAACATAACCCATATAACATACAAGGTCAATCCCATACCTGACCAACGCTCAGACATATGAACAATATATAATCACATAATGTAACGCCCGCCCTTCCCGTACCTCAGAGGGGAGCGAAGGGCGGCGCTACGGGATCATACTTACATGCATATACATACAGCAGAAGCATTTAAAACAATAAAATCCCTTCTTAAGCTAACTATATTAACCTAATCCACCTAACAGATTAATTATGATTTAGCAATTTTCTTAACTAAACATGTACTAAAGAAATTCAAGATTTATATAATAAACAGGAGTGACAACCAAGGCAAAAACATCATTTAAGTCTTAACACTGAACGGTAAAACATGCATAATCTCCCCGAACCATAAACAAAATCTTATCCACCATGCCACTGCCACACACATCTTTGCCTCTTGCTGCTCCCTTCAATTATTCCATTCCTTGCCTTGCTCTGCGATCTGAGGAAAACGATACTATCGGACATATCGAGTAAGATCCTTTCCTACTCACAAAAGCCATACGACATAAATTACACATAAGATAGTGACATGTTCATTTAACTAACATATAGTCATAGCATGGATGTAACTATTAACATGATCATCAAGAGGCATATAGACTTAGCATTCAAAATTCATGAGTAAAGCAATCCGTGACATGATCATCTAGGACATGTATCCCCATGGCATTTCTATCACAATAACATAACATCTCGTAATAACATAGGCATGGAATAGTTATATGCAGAATGCTCTTTGAAAACATATACTTTCATAAGTACTTAAACATAATCTCAACATTAGGGCCCGACATTGTATTCATGACTCGACCCAACCCATTTGGCGGTCCATTCGGCGGCCCATTTGGTGACCCCTTGTGGTCGTCGACCGTCGACCGTCGGCACGTCGACCGTGTCATTACCACTAGGCCCGTACTTCGACCTAGGGGCAACTTTGGATACAAGCCATGCGTAAAGTAAAATAGCATACATGTTCTTTGACATAACATAAAATAAGAGTGTTCTTGTCCCCACTCTTAGGGAAACATTTCTTAACCAATTCATATTCATAAGCCTTACGTAACCATAGCATAGGGGTGCCTATCGTTCATGAACATAAACAAGTACATCATGATAAAATGAGCAAAACTTAACATATACATTATGATACAATGGTCCTACATCAGCCGTTAACATGGACATAAGGTATGAAATCATGCAAATATATCGTCTAACTAGCATCATATCAATACCATATATATACCTAGCATAACATGGAAAATCATTAAGAATCATGTTCGGAAATATATATATATATATATATATATATATATATATATATATATATATATATATATATATATATATATATTTTCTTTTCCTTTTTAATCTTCCCGAGCCCAGCAGAGTTGGCCTGCGTTGGACGACACACCAGTGTCGTGGCCGAGCGGCATGCTTGCTAGCCGAGAGGTACGCCTGCTAGCCGGCGGCACCTCCAATGACGGCGACATGCACAGTGCCCGGCGGCATGCTTTCGCCGGCGCTGCGCTTTCTTGGTATTTGGCCCCACGCTCGCTGTCTTTGGGGCGGCATAGGCATGTCCCGCGCTGCTCACCCCGACACGCCTGTGTCGGGTGAAAGAGTGGCATGTTGGCCTCTGTACGTGTTCTTCTTAACAAAATTTATACGAACCTCGTCCTAGAGTCTTAAGCAATATCAACCATGGAACCTCGACTAAGGTTAATCATATGCAATACAGGGAAAAGAAGAACATGAAAAACTCTTTATTGCATAGCACAACATTAGGAACATGAAAGCCATTCGAGAGAAACCCATGTACTGCAGGTGAGGGAATTCTTACCTTCGATTGCTTTAACTTATATTTGTAAAACCTAATGAGATGCAACCTTCTGTCCCGCCCTAGCAGCTGCCCTCCAAGGACTCTTGAATCTCATCTTTCCTTGGATTCAACGGAGAAGACAACCCTAGGAGAGAATTCTCCTTGATGTGTGGTTCGACGGTGGAGGGATCAAGAGAGTAGAGAGGTGTCCTCTAGGGTATTAGGGAGGTTAAATTTATAACCATCAAGGCTTAACCTATTCCCTTATAAATTTCCTTAAATTTCTCTCTTTAACAGAATTAATTCCTTCTTCAATTAAATTTGTGACTTCTCCCTAATCATATAAAATTTTTATTGGATTTTTGGTGACTCACCCCTTCTTGTCCGGTTTTCTTTTCTTTTATCTTTTCTTTTATTTCCTTTAAATCCCACGTAATCCTATTATCATCATGCATAATTATCTTTATTTTCTTTAACCCACATAAGGTCCCCTTTATTATCATGCCTCATTATCTATAAAACTCCTAAGATTTTTTGGGCGTTACAATCCCCCATACCTTATAAAAAGTTTGTCCTCGAACTTAGAATAGTTCTGGGTATCTTCGTTTCATATCGTCCTCGCATTCCCAGGTGGATTCTTCGTATTGTTGACTTTGCCACAAAACTTTTAGTAAGGGAACTTCTTTATTTCTTAGTCTTTTGACTTCCCGGTCCAGTACTCAGATCGGTCGACTTCCGTAACTCAGGTCCTCCTGAATTTGCACTGTCTGTGGCTCAACCATCTGGTCTCTACTGGAAATGCACTTCTTGAGCATCGACACATAGAACACGTTGTGAATAGCCGACATCTCCTGAGGTAGCTCAAGCTCATAAGCTACCTTGCCAACTCTTTTCAGGATCGGATATGGTCATACGTATCGCGGACTTAGCTTCCCTTTCTTCCCGAATCTCATTATTCCTTTCATAGGTGCTACCCGAAGAAATACCAAATCTCCGACATTGAATTCCAAAGGTCTACGTCGCTGATCCGCATAGTTCTTCTGCCGGCTCTGAGCAGTCTCTATTCTTTGGCGGATATTCTATATCGCTCAGGTGGTGTCGTCGATGAAATCCATCTGAAGTCCCATCTCTTTCTTCTCACCACCTTTGTACCAACAGATCGGAGACCTACATCTCCTCCCATATAATGCTTCAAAAGGTGTCATTCCGATGGTAGCTTGGTAGCTATTATTGTAAGCGAATTCCGCTAAACATAAGTAGCGGCACCAACTCCCTTTGAAATCCAAGGCACAAGCTTGTAACATGTCTTCCAGTACTTGGTTCACCCTTTCTGTTTGCCCATCTATCTGAGGATGAAAGGCGGTACTGAAATGCAGCTTCATGCCAAGTGCCTTATGAACGCATCCCCAAAACTATGAAGTGAAGCGACCATCTCTATCTGAAATGATGGTCTTGGGAATACCATGCAGTCTGATGATTTCCTTAGCAAATAATTGAGCCAGTTGCTCAATCGAATATGTCATCTTGATTGCTAGGAAATGAGCTGACCTTGTCAATCTGTCAATGATAACCCATATAGCGTCATATCCGTTCGTAGTCCTGGGAAGACTTGAAATGAAATCCATAGAGATGTCTTCCCATTTCCACTCCGGAATTTGGATCGATTCTGAGAACTCCTCCGGGCTTACGTGTTCTCGCTTTAACTTTCTTGCAGTCGGCGTGTCGATGTGCTGAGCTACGTCCCTCTTCATACTGGACCACCAGAACTTCTCTTTCAGGTTTTGATACATTTTGGTGGATCCTAGATGCATAGAATAGGGGGTTCTGTGAGCCTCCTCTAATATCTTTTTGCGTAGTTTCGGATCGTTAGGGATACATAACCGATCCCTAAGGTATAATACTCCGCTATTGGCGATACGGAAACCCTCGCCTTTTCCTTCTAGGATCTCCTTCTTGATCCTCTGGAGACTTGGATCATCACTTTGTTTTGCTAATATGTCATCGAATAGTGCTGGTATTATTGCCATGGTCGAAAGCTGCCCGGAAATAACCTCGATTCCATAGCGCATAATTTCCTTCTCCAGCAGTCGAGATAATACCAATAAGGACATCAGGGTGGCCCTGGACTTCTTGCTGAGTGCATCGGCCACTTTGTTTGCCTTGCCATGATGGTAAAAGATCTCGCAGTCATAGTCCTTCACGAGCTCCAGCCATCTGCGTTGTCTCATATTGAGGTCCTTCTGAGTGAAGAAATACCGCAGACTCCGGTGATCCGTATAAATCTTGCACTGTGCTCTATACAGATAGTGCCTCCATACCTTGAGAGCGAAGACCATAGCTGCTAGCTCTAAATCGTGAGTGGGATAGTTCTTTTCATGTTCCTTGAGTTGCCTAGAGGCATAGACAATAACTTTACCCCTCTGCATAAGTATAGCTCCGAGTCCCAATCCGGAGGCATCGCTGTACATGTCGAAGCTCTTGTCGTTCTCTGGGAGAGTAAGGATTGGAGCACTTGTAAGTCTCCTTTTCAGCTCCAAGAAACTCTTCTCACATTCCTCCGTCCATACATACTTCTTGTTCTTCCGGGTGAGAACTGTCATAGGTGCTGCTATTCTGGCGAAGTCTTCTACGAATTTCCGGTAATAGCCCGCTAATCCGAGAAAACTCCTCACTTCACTAGCATTCTTTGGCCTGCTCCAGTTACTCACAGCTTCAATCTTTCTTGGGTCTACCATAACTCCGTCTTTGGATATAATATGACCCAGAAAAGATACTTGATCGAGCCAGAATTCACATTTGGAGAACTTGGCAGACAGTTGCTTTTCTCGAAGAATCTGTAATACCATCTTCAGGTGTTCGGCATGCTCTTCTTGATTTCTCGAATTGACGAGGATATTGTCAATGAAGACGATCACGAACTTGTCAAGAAACGCCGAGAATACCCGATTCATCAGGTCCATGAACATAGCAGGAGCATTGGTCACTCCGAAAGGCATGACTACAAACTCATAATGTCCGTATCTTGTTCGGAAAGCTGTCTTCGGTATATCATCTGGTTTAACTTTCACTTGATGATAGCCAGATCTGAGGTCAATCTTTGAAAAGACGGCATCACCTTTTAACTGGTCGAACAGATCATCAATCCGTGGTAAAGGGTATCTATTCTTGATCGTCACATTATTTAGCGCTCGGTAGTCTATGCACATTCGCATAGACCCATCTTTCTTCTTTACCAACAGTACTGGAGCTCCCTATGGAGAGCAAAATACTGTCTCATCGACTCTATTACTACGTCTTCCATATATTACTGTCTCATCGACTCTATTACTACGTCTTCCAACCATGCTTATCTTCATATATTATAATAAGGCTAGCATAAGATTATTATGCATATATTCATTTCATCGACTCTATTACTACGTCTTCCATATATTACTTGTCTCATCGACTCTATGACTATGTCTTCTAGCCATGCTTATCTTCATATATTATAATAAGGCTAGCATAAGGTTATCATTCATATTTATTTATGCATATTTAAACTAAAGGCTAGCATAAGGTTATCATTTATATTTATTTATGCATATTTAAACTAAAGTCTAGAATAAGGTTATCATACATATATTCATGCATATTTAAGCTAAAAGCATTTCTTATCTTACATGAAAGAAATAGAGTATGCATAGAATTTCTTACTTGAAGCGGCAGGATTTTGAGCTTGATGTGTGTGTAGTGGAAAGGCATAACTGGGTTCTGATACCATCTGTAATGCCCGCCCTTCCCGTACCTCAGAGGGGAGCGAAGGGCGGCGCTACGCGATCATATATACATGCATATACATACAACGGAAGCATTTAAAACAATAAAAATCCCTTCTTAAGCTAACTATATTAACCTAATCCACCTAATAGATTAATTATGATTTAGCAATTTTCTTAACTAAACATGTACTAAAGAAATTCAAGATTTATATAATAAACGGGAGTGACAACCAAGGCAAAAACATCATTTAAGTCTTAACACTGAACGGTAAAACATGCATAATCTCCCCGAACCATAAACTAAATCTTATCCACCATGCCACTGCTACACACATCTTTGCCTCTTGCTGCTCCCTTCAATTATTCCATTCCTTGCCTTGCTCTGCAGTACAAGGTAAAAATGACACTATCAGCACATATGCTGAGTAAGATCCTTTCCTACTCACAAAAGCCATACGACATAAATTACACATAAGATAGTGACATGTTCATTTAACTAACATATAGTCATAGCATGGATGTAACTATTAACATGATCATCAAGAGGCATATAGACTTAGCATTCAAAATTCATGAGTAAAGCAATCCGTGACATGATCATCTAGGACATGTATCCCCATGGCATTTCTATCACAATAACATAACATCTCGTAATAACATAGGCATGGAATAGTTATATGCAGAATGCTCTTTGAAAACATATACTTTCATAAGTACTTAAACATAATCTCAACATTAGGGCCCGGCATTGTATCCATGACTCGGCCCAGCCCATTTGGCGGTCCATTCGGCGGCCCATTTGGCGACCCC
Source organism: Wurfbainia villosa (assembly GCA_025175895.1). NCBI lineage: Eukaryota > Viridiplantae > Streptophyta > Magnoliopsida > Zingiberales > Zingiberaceae > Wurfbainia > Wurfbainia villosa. The sequence continues at coordinate 100,890,534 of CM046000.1, read as the reverse complement.
TTGTGGTCGTCGACCGTCGACTGTCGACCATCGACCGTCGACCGTTGGCACGTCGACTGTGTCATTACCACTAGGCCCGTACTTCGACCTAGGGGAAACTTTGGATACAAGCCATGCGTAAAGTAAAATAGCATACATGTTCTTTGACATAACATAAATTAAGAGTGTTCTTGTCCCCACTCTTAGGGAAATATTTCTTAACCAATTCATATTCATAAGCCTTACGTAACCATAGCATAGGGGTGCCTATCGTTCATGAACATAAACAGGTACATCATGATAAAATGAGCAAAACTTAACATATACATTATGATACAATGGTCCTACATCAGCCGTTAACATGGACATAAGGTATGAAATCATGCAAATATATCGTCTAACTAGCATCATATCAATACCATATATATACCTAGCATAACATGGAAAATCATTCGGAATCATGTTCGGAAATATATATATATATATATGTATATATATATATATATATATATATATATATATATATATATATATATATATATATATATATATATATATATATATATATATATATATTTTTATTTTCTTGTCCTTTTTAATCTTCTGAGCCCAAAGCCTGATCGGCTGCATTGGGCGACACACCCGTCATGTCGTGAGCGGCGCCTTTGCTAAGAGAGGTATGCACCTTGGCCGGCGGCACCTCCAGATCGGCGACATGCACAGGCGCCCGAGTGGCATGCTTTCGCCCGGGCAACACGCTGCGCCCGAGTTTCTTGGCTCAGAACACACTGTCTTGCAGGCGGCGTAAGCGTGTCATGCGCTCACACCGACTGCGCACTGTGCCGGGTGAAAGCAGCGTGTTAGCCTCTGTCGTGTTACCTTAACAAAATTTATAGGAACCTCGTCCTAGGGTCTTAAGCAATATCAACCATGGAACCTCGACTAAGGTTAATCATATGCAATACAGGGAAAAGAAGAACATGAAAAACTCTTTATTGCATAGCACAACATTAGGAACATGAAAGCCATTCGAGAGAAACCCATGTACTGCAGGTGAGGGAATTCTTACCTTCGATTGCTTTAACTTATATTTGTAAAACCTAATGAGATGCAACCTTCATCCCGCCCTAGCGTCTCTTGAATCCCACCTTTCCTTGGATTCGGCGGAGAAGACAACCCTAGGAGAGAATTCTTCTTGATGTGTGGTTCGGCGGTGGAGGGATCAAGAGAGTAGAGAGGTGTCCTCTAGGGTATTAGGGAGGTTAAATTTATAACCATCAAGGCTTAACCTATTCCCTTATAAATTTCCTTAAATTTCTCTCTTTAACAGAATTAATTCCTTCTTCAATTAAATTTGTGACTTCTCCCTAATCATATAAAATTTTTATTGGATTTTTGGTGACTCACCCCTTCTTGTCCGATTTTCTTTTCTTTTATTTCCTTTAAATCCCACGTAAGCCTATTATCATCATGCATAATTATCTTTATTGTCTTTAACCCACATAAGGGCCCTTTTATTATCATGCCTCATTATCTATAAAACTCCTAAGATTTTTCGGGCGTTACATGTAATAACATCCCGGTCCATACTAGACTATGACATGATGCTAATCAAATGCATACAACAGTCTGGACCAACATATATATATCATGCTCAACACATAGCAGTATAAAATATACAAATGGTATGTATCATGATGTACAAACATATACAACAATCATAGCTCAATCAAATGCAACATCTCATAGGCATATGTAAAACATATATCGAATACATGCATACATATATATCAGCAATGCATATGCATGGCCATGTCTGCGGACCTGTCCAACCACGACCCCAGTATGGTCAGGGTAGCATGACATGACAACTATCCCGACTCCAGCCGCCACCACTCTCGAGTGACCGAGTTGGGTAGTATGAAATAGTAGCTAGCCGCCATAGAGTTATATGCTACTCACACGGGGGTCTCTGCTACTAGCCGCTCCGTCCCTACCCATGAGTAGATGAGCACCGCACCCAGGACAACTACACATCACACGACCACCGTCTATAGTGGGTGAGTGCGCTAACTACCACTCCGCACAGTGGCCAAGTGCGCATCTCCAGCTACCACCATCCATTGTGGTCGAGAACGACACACACAATAATACTCTGCACTCAACCCTACAACCACTTTCCCGAGTGGTCGGGGAGGCAGGATGACTGACTATCCTCTCAATCACAAGGGAGACCTAATCGCCAGCATGCTTGCAATGTAATGATGCATAGCTCCATACACGTATCCTCGCCACACTCCCTATCCCACGGGGAGTCCTGGTCAACCAAAAGTCAACTATGCAAGGACTACAACCCACAAGACTCTCTCTATCGCACAAAGAGTCATACACATCTGACAGTCAACCACGCTAAGACCTCTAGTCAGTAGCGAGTTACTATCGACCATCCATATAACCATACACAGACACACAATCTATAATGGATATACCATCACGCTAGGACCTCTAGTCCATGGCCACATACTGACAACCACACACTTATCTATGTACAGACAACTAGATCCACCATAGATGCACAACTAATAAGTATAGGATACAACAATCGACTCCATAATCTAATCCATCACCGAACCCTAGTGATGTACACTGTAACCCAATCTGAGATCACAAAGATAACCCTAACCACAGGTACTTACTGAACATCCATCAACTAACACACAATAGGATTTGTAGTTCATATCCATGCTAGATAATCAATGAAGTAGCAACAATATATCTCAAAGGTCAAGACAGTACAAGCATATGATTAAATAAGAGTGGATCTAAGATCAAAGTAATAGCATAAGTCCAAATTCATGCACCAGATTCAGATCAAACTACCTGACCAGGGTAGATATTACCCACCTGATAAGAAGCTCGAAATAGAAATCCTCACAGCCATGGACCTGCTTCGTATCCCAAACTTGCATATAATAGCAAACAATGATTAAGTACAAGTGTCCGACCAATATACGAACTAAAGACTACATCATTTCTATATTCGCATCCTTTCCTCGTCTACGAGTTAGAAACCCCGATTATCCCAACCTGATACACCATCACCATACTCGCTCCCAAATCAACAAGATCACTATATAGATCTAAACAACACTCTAAACTGGGTTATAATAGAAGCTTACCACAAGATCAGTCCACCACAACTAATCAATTCAATTCATCCACCGAATAGATCAATCGGACACATTTACGACACCTAATTCATCTACAGACCAACCATAACAAAAATGAAAGTCTAAACAACATCTAAATCAACCTGCATATTCACAGATCTAATACGAAACACAACCAATGAACAACACAATCTGAGCTGTAATGGCAGCTTACCAAAAGATCAAACCACCACCTCAACCAATACAACCACTTTCAACACACCTGCATCCTCCCACCGCAACACAACACACACAAACATTCCAAGATCACCTCAAGCACGATCCACCGTTCCAACATCACTGACTCAACGATAGCCAAACTACCTTCTCGATCTGAGCCAATCAAACCTAGCTGCCTCCTTCCACACACAGCCGACACCCCATGACAATCCATGAATAGAACCCATCAGATCCCCAAATCACACCGACACACCACAAATTCACATCAATTTACACATGAAACAAAAGGGATAAACAAAATTTACCGGCCAAATCTTCACCGACAGCACCTTCCCTCGTCCTCTGTTCACCGGAGAAATCCAAGCTCCCAACGATAACTCAAACCACCAATCTGAGCTAAAACAAAGAATCCACAATTAGCTCTAAGGGAAATCAACAATTTAACCCAAACGAAGCGGATCGCGGCCACATTTGTGTGATGATGAAGCAGCGGAAGAGGAGGCGGACGATGAGCTGATCTCGGCGTTGCGATGGCGATCGTCCTCGCGGTGGCGGTAAGCAGCGACAAGCTAAACCGGCGACCAAAAGCGGTTGTCGTCGTCTAGAGGGCTCGCGGCGGTCGGCGGCGGGAAAAGGCGAGGGCTTCACGTCGGTGGAGGCGAGCGGAGAGCTCGGTCGGTAGTTGGCAGCAGTCGAACTTCGGTGGCGGCGAAGGGATGCGATCGAGCATGGTGAAGTAAGGTCGCGATGGGGAACTGCTCAAATCGAGAGAAATGGTGGAGAAGAAGAAATCGTGGAAGGAATAGAAATGGGTTGGTGGATGCGGGTCGGGCTTAAGGAGAAAGAAATCGGGTTCGGATCCTTTTTTTTTTAAGCCATCACCTAAGTTTTAATACTAAGTTAATTTCTTCAATTAACCCTTTAATCACAACCAATCCAAATAACTCCCTAACATATCTGTAAAATTCCATAGAGGTTTTTTTCCCCGTATTTTATAGGAAGGGTCAGATGGAGTGCTATTTACAAACCCAAGTAGAGATGTGGATCATAATCCAAACCGAGTTCACGCTTCCTACTAATGAAGATGGTGAATCGTTGGATTGTGATTAATGGACAAATTCCATAAAACACCAAGTTGAAGACGATGCCAAGGCTATGCAAATCCTACATTGCAGCTTGTCTAAAGAAGAACTCAACTGCGTCGGCCCCTTTATCAGTGCGAAGGATTTGTGGAACAAACTCGTCGATCTACACGAAGGAACCGACGACGCTAAGGTATGTAAGAGGGATCTATTTTTAAATAAATTATACAATCTAAAAATTCAGGTTCAAGAGACCGCCACCAAATTACATGCACAGATCCAAGATATCGTCACGGTCTACATTCGATCGGACAGAAGGTCGAAAACTGAGACTTAATAAGGTACACGCTTAACACTTTCCCAAGGACTACCTTGTGAACATCCATGGTTGATGCCTACAAGGTTTCTATGGACCTTTATAAGATTAGATTAGATGAAATGTTTTCTGAATTTGAATTACATGAGCAGTCTAATTTGGCCTCCGCCGAGAAAATTATTGCCTTATTTGTAGGACCAAAAAGAAGCCCAAAAGAAAACCACCTCCGGAGGAAGAAGACGAGTATGAGTCGGAGATTGATGATGAGATGGAAACCGAACTAGTGAATGTAGTTCAGAAGATGATCAAAAGCCGAAAATGACACATCAATCAATCCAAGGAAGGTAAGTCTAAATCAAATTCCAACTATAGATGCTATGAGTGTAACAGGTTGGGCCACATCAAATCGGAATGTCCAAAGCTCAAGAACAAGGCACAAAAGTCCAAGAAAGCACTCAACGCCACATGGGAGGAATCATCGGAGGAGGAAGATGAGCTTAACAACCTCATCTTCATGGCTAAGCCGACCGAACTCGAGGAAGAGTCTGACTCCGGATCCGATGAAGAGTCTCTATTCAAGACAAGCCACAGATCCGTATCCAGTTCAAAAGGTTCAATTAAGGTAAGTTGGTCTTTAATTGATACATTATATAATGCAATTAAGTTTTTAACTAGAAAGTTAGCTAAGTCTGAGTCCAAGGTTGAGACCTTAGTTGATGAGGTTAAACTCCTTAAACACAAGGTCTCCCTAACCTCTTCGACTAGTCAAGTTCAAGAGGAGGACTCAACTCGAAGTTGAGAACTCACTTTTGAAAGGACAAGTCGAAGATCTTAGGAAATTGTTTGAAAGGTTTACTTTGGGACCCAAGAAACTTGACCTACTACTTGGATCGCAAAGGGTCATGTACAGCAAGGTCGGACTACGGTTTAGATCAAATATGACTAACAAGTCGTATATGTCAATTGTAAATCATAATAGAAAACAAGTCCAAGCATGGGTCCCTAAGACCGCTTTAATTTCACAATCAGGATCTAATAAGTACTAGATTCCCAAGGACCAAATCCACTATGTGGATAGACTGAATCGATTCAATGTTCTAGGGGGAGCTAGTACTAAATTTATTTGTTCCATTACATGAAATCAGTCTTTGCATGCTTAGTTATTTTGTTTTAATTTATAGAACGACTAGATGGGTCAATAACTCATCAATCTTAACAATATAGTACTAGGACACGGCGAGATGATAGTACGTTAGGGAAACAAAGTCTTGTGCATCTAGCTTGGTGCACTCGACTAAGTTGAACTAGCTGAAGCTACCTCGCCGTATCCTTAACTAGTTAAACTAGGAAGTAATCTTAAGTGACTCAAGTAATCAATTTCTTGAATTTGACTTTGTCTAAGGAAGTGATCGTTGTTCCGATCAAAGAAGGCCTCTGTGCCTCGCCATGACCTGGAAGCTAATTTCTCAAAAAGGTGACTTGACGAGCTTAGGGTTAAATCCGAATCTAACCCAAGGTTGATTAGTTTCAATTCATTAAATTTAATCAAGTAAAATTAAAGTCATCTCACAGAACACATAAGGATAACATTTTTGACCATGTAGAAAGGGTGAGATGACTCTAGGACTAATAAACTTCAACCAATTCTCAAATTTCAATATCCAATCCAACTACTATATATGTAGGATCAATGGATGTTGGACAGTGGGTGCTCCCGACACATGACCGGAGATCGACTGAAATTTTTGAAGTTTAGATTCAAAAGTCAAGGATCGATAGCTTTTAGAAATAACGACAAGATCAAAATCATTGGATCAGGTGATATTGAGCTAAACTCTAATCTTACAATTCGTAATGTTTTATTAGTCAAAAATTTTGAGTATAATTTACTTAGTGTAAGCCAATTGTGTGACAATAACTATAAGGTTATATTCTTAGAAAATGAATGCTTAATTACAACTAATGAAACCTCTAAAACAATACTTAAAGGAACTAGGAATAGCAATATCTACACAATTAATTTACCCCAACTCCTCAACCAAGTGTCTTATGACACAACAAGAGGAATCTTGGTTGTGACACCGATGACTCGACCCTCACACCCAAGACTCATTCACAAGGTGAGTCAGAGTGGTTTAGTCAGAGGTTTGCCCAACCTTAACAACTTGGATAATAAAATCTGTAATGCTTGTCAACAAGGTAAAAAAATTAGAGCACAACATCAATTAACTAACCAAGAATGAACCAAAAGTGTGCTTGAGCTCCTACACTTGGATCTATTCAATTCTCATGGAGCCAAGTCACTAAACGAAAGTCAATTTTGCTTAGTCATAATTGATGACTACTCTAGGTTTATCTGGGTTAGGTTCCATAAGCACAAAAGTAATACCTTAGACCAACTTACCAACTTATGTAAATTAATAGAAAATGAAAAGAACCTTAAGATTAAAAGACTTAGAAGCGATCATGGTGGTGAATTCAAAAACTATAGGTTTACCGACTTCTGTAACCTAAATGGATATCACCATGACTTCTCCTTGTAAAGAATCTAAGCGTGCTCAGAAATATTTTGCAAGCACTACGCAGTGGAAAAATAAGATCCCTTCAGAGATTCATGTGAAAAACCATACTCGTTTTAATCGATTCTATCCTATGAGAATCGTAGTTACCTTCGATGTGTGCCCTTCGCTATCCCGTCCGCAACACTTGTCCATATCTTAGTGTTGTTAGTATGCCCGCACCTCCACGGTATCCTCACGAACCGTGAAATGGAGAGGAACCAAGCTATGGTGCTAGCCAAAAGGTTGGTTCGGCCAAGAAGGTAGAAGAAGATGATGATAACACGAAAAGCACTAACTCTCCCAAAGTCTCATCGAATCCCTTTTATATTCAACCATTGAATATGAAGGGTTTGTGACTCTTGGCTTCCATGGAATTAATATCTCATTAATCCCATCTTAATGATCATGCAACCCTTCTTTATGGTGAATCTCACTCAATCTGAATTGGACTTGAGTCTAACTCGAGTCAAGTTCATTGGATATACTTTGAGTACTACTCAATCTGAATTTTGACTTGAGTCTAACTCGAGTCAAATTCATTGGGTATACCTTGAGTGCAACTCATTGAGTCTAATCTACATTAGACTCAACCTGATGGTCCAATGGCTCATCACATGAGCCATCTCCAACTCACATGTCCTAAGTGTGTGACCCAATAGGTTTTCGTAATGTTGATAATATTTCTAAAACCCTTTTAGAGACATAAGCAATGAGCAGCATCTAACAATACATCATTGCTACCCAAGTGACGAGAATGTCAAGATCCGACATAACCTTTCCATGACTACTATCGTGTATGACTCAATCCTTCTATCCTTGATATCTAGATTGATCATTGATGCATAGACTGTGTCATCCTCTAATCAATCAAGAGTTTCTTGATCTCCAAGTAGACTACTCAACCAAATAAGCTCAATATCTCATATTGACTTATTTGAGCATGACCATGCATTTTAGTAGTCCTACTCTATCAAGAGGCCCATAAATATCACTTTCGATATATGGAAGGGATAAATTCCATCTACATCACTCATATCCCTTCGCATAACTTATTGCATATCCAATGATCGCCTTTATAGTCACCCTATTACGGGTGACATTTGACGAACCTAAAGTATACAACTCATTATTTAAGGAATCGTAGTGACTTCAGGTCTAAGGATTATTCACACCAATAGTCACATGAGAATGTTTATGACACTCATATAAAGATCCATGAAACATTCTCATGGCTGGTCAATTCAGTACATAGTCTCTAATATGTATCAGCGTGTTAACTTGATATCACATATCCATGATTTATGAGATTAAATCATCAATTGACCTACATGTTAGTCTCTGCGCATTAATATTGTCCTAGCATACTAATACTCAACTAGGAATAGTTAAGAGTAGTATTATATATATATATATATATATATATGTCTACAAACTCTCACTATCAATTCAACTAATTGATATGCTGTAAATCTGAACCTACTATTTAAGGACACTATTATATTATTTGTATAACACATATAAAAAATAATATAATAAGCAAACCTTGTCTGTTAATAATGAAATATGATACATATGATCCATAATCATTCATCTCATGATTGACACTAAGGGATGACACTAACAATCTCCCACTAGCACTAGTATCAATAACTGTAATCTCTAAGACCTAGTGACCTAGTATGACCATCATGCTTCTACTGTGCTAAAGCCTTGGCTAAGGGATCCGAAATGTTAGCATCAGTATCTACTCTGCATATTTGAACATCTCCTCTATCGATGATCTCTCGAATGAGGTGATATCGTCGTAGTATATGTTTGGAACACTGATGATAACGAGGTTCCTTAGCCTTTGCTATAGCCCCGTTGTTGTCACAATAAAGCTCTATAGGGCTCACGATGCTAGGAACTACACCAAGCTCAGAAACAAACTTCCTGATACAAACAACCTCCTTTGCCGCATCTGAAGCAGCAATATACTCGGCCTCTGTAGTAGAATCTACGACTGTGTCTTGCTTTGAACTCTTCTAGCTCACAACACCACCATTTAAACAAAAGACATACCCTGACTGCGATCTGTAATCTTCCTTGTCCATTTGGAAGCTAGCATCACTATAACTCTTTACAGCGAGCTCCTCATTGCCTCCAAATATCAAGAAATATTCATTGGTTCTTCTCAAGTACTTAAGAATATTCTTGACGAATGTCCAATGATTGTCACCTGAATCTGACTGGTACCTTCTCATCATGCTTAAAGTGAGTGCATAACATGACGTACATAATAGACCCTATAGCAGATGCATAAGAGATCTGATCCATGTGTTACCTTTCTTCCTTAGAAGAAGGGCATTGAGCCTTCGAAAGGCTCACACCATGTGACATTGGTAGAAATACCTTTTTGGAATTCTACATGACAAAATGTTTAAGCACCTTATCGATGTATGCACTCTGACTTAAGCCAAGTAATATCTTAGATCTATCTCTATAGATCTTAATGCCTAAAATATAAGCTGCTTCACCTAAGTCCTTCATTGAGAAACAATTCTCAAGTCAAGTCCTCACTGACTGTAGCATAGGGATGTCATTTCCAATAAGAAGTATGTCATCAACATACAAGATAAGAAAGATAACTATGCTCCCACTTGTAGGGAAAAACTCCGGATCGTGACATTCATAATATCGCGGGCGAATACTTCACACAACTGCAGTGGAAACTAAATATAAACCGGATACCTCCAGAGATCCATGCAAAACATATAAATCGTTTCGATTAACCTACTTTGTCTAGATCTTATCTAGAAGGAGAAGTATACCTTCGATGTGAATCCTTCGTAATCTCGCAAATCCAAGCACTGTCGGATCTCAATATGGTAAGTATAACCGTATCTCCACGGTATCCGCACTGACACTCAGCAGTTTTGGAGTCACGTTGTGCTAGCAACCTTAGCAAACACCAAGAACACTTGGAAGAAAAGGATGGAGGAGAAGGAGAAAAACTCTTGGCTTGCCTCTTAGCTTGCACATCCAAGTACCAAGCCCTACAAAGCTTTCACGTTGAAAGCCTTTCAATAGCCACCAAGCCATCAACTCCTATTACTCCTAATCAATACCATGACCCTTGGTATTCGATTTCATCGATGCCTTAAAACCTCTCATCTCCTCATCATGAATACCAAGACCCTTGGTATTCCCATGCATGTCTAATTATATTAATCACGCATGATGATCGATGACCCTTGGTTTTTCCTGCATGATGATTATCTTCCATGGTTTAACTTGAGTCTAACTCAAGTTTAACCAGCTTGAGTCTAACTCAAGTCTTGGCCATTTGCTCAATTGTTATTTTAGTCAACTAAAACAAATCATCTCCAAAATAGAATGTCATTTGTGTGTGACCTAATAGGCTCTTGTAACGTTGACAATGTGTCTAAAACTCCCTTTTAGACACATAAGCAATGAGCGACATATAACAATACATCATTGCTACCCAAGTTACAAGAAAGTCGATATCCGACAATCTTTCTGTGACTATTATCATGTATGACGGTATCCTTGATATCTTAGATCGATCAATGAGGCATAGATCATGTCATCCCCTTATCGATCTTTATGTTTCTTGATCCCCAAGTAGACTCACTCAAACAAATGAGCTCAATATCTCATATTGACTCATTTGAGCATGACCATGCATTTCGTGGTCATACTCACTACTAAAAAAGCTACTTTTAACGACGGTATCAAATATCATCGTTATTAGTGGGTCAATAGCGACCAAATTTGGTGTCCATCGTTAATGAATACACATTAACGATGATATTTTATCCTGTCGTTGATACTTTGTCATCAACGATAATTTTTTTTATTTTGATCGCTAATGTCATGTCTTTAACGACGGTATTTTCTTCCGTCGTTATTGTAAGGATTAAGAAAAAAATTTTTGATAAAAAATTAAATATAAAATTATGAGTTAAAAGTTTAATCGTTACTAAACCTAATGTTATCTCCGCTTGTTTCTCCCGATCCTTTCCTTCTCATCACCACTCCTCTCCTCCCTTCACCATCGCGAACCACCCGCTTCCCTTCCGTCGCCTACCTCTGTTGAGAGCAACAGTCGTCGCCCTCTCCTTCCTTGGTCGACGGTTCCTCCACCGCTAGTAGCGTCGTCGTCACCCCTGTCCTTCCCACGACTGAACGTCACTCTGCCACCCCTCTCCTTACCGCACCCCCGTCCGTCTCGATGGCAGTGAGCGTCGATAGCTCTTTGTGCCGTGTTTCAACCATCTGCCTCAATCGTGAGCAACGATCCAGAGGTTTCTCGATGGCAAGGAGGATCACAACAGTGACACCAATTTGCCGTCATTCATCATGACCCATGGTTACCTTCTCCGACCTTCCTCTATGAGTCACATCTCCGGAGGTCGAACAACTCCGTTGCCCTCTCCTTCATCGCAAGCAAATAGACTAGGATGGAGACCAATTCTGACTCTGTCGCTATCCCTCTTCTTTCGGCGCCCAATAGTTTAAGTTGAAAAGCAATTGCACTATTTCTATTCCAATTGTATGTCTTCTCTGCCTTTGTCTAAATAGTTGGCTGTTGGAATTTAACAGACTAGAATTGACATGATTGGAGCAACTTGTGAGGCTGCAGAGAAAGTCATATCTGACTGTCGTAAAGCTTATGGACTGGGATCTCGTCAAGGACCAACACTTGTTCCAACCTTGGATAAGGTACAAGATACAAAAATTTAGGAGCAGGAGAATCTACTTAGAGCAGTGGTTAATTTTGGTGAAGGTGCGTATGTGCCATTACTCTTTACTACGAGAATTTCTAACTGGATTTACAAGACACAAGTTATTATGCCATGGCCTATCTATGCTTTCCTACTTTATATTTACCTGATTTAAAGAATCTCTTCAGGTTTCAAGATTTCCATTGATCAGAGACAAGTTCCTGCTTCTCTTCCTAGCCATTTGGTAGATGTTCTTTCATTTGGTGATGGTGCACAAAATTTGGGTGATAACGCTGGTATTTGGCATTAGCAGTTGTTATTTCAAACATAGTTTTGATTCTTGATTACCATATGCAAGATATGTTCCTAGGATCTGTTGCTGAGGTTTACATTATGGGATGTCCTTAAGTCTATGGTCTGTTTGTAGATGCAACAAATTATGAACTAATGTTTAAGAATACTTATTTTACTATTTCCATGTAGGTGCTTACGAAAAAAAACACATCCTCATTTTCATCTAACCAAGGAGTACTGCAGGTCATTACCCTGAGAACTTGAACAAATTGTGTTTCTGTATTTCTTAAATCCATCTAATTATTGTCTTGATATCCTTCAAGCTGCAGACATTGCTCTCTTACTTTTTAAGTGTTCTAATCTGATACTCACTTGAAAAATGTTTTGGATCTCAACGACATGATCAAGTTTTTGGCCATGGAAGAGTGAGGCCTAAAGTTGTGAGACATGTTGTTTTGAAGTAAGAACTTCATCACCAGAATGTCACACTATGTGAGAAAATAAATAATATGGAATATTAATTTAAAGCTTTTAAAGAGTTGATGCTGAAGAATTTACCTCGTAATGTGCAAGTGACTACATCGACTTCAGATATTATTGAAGGTTAAATTTGTTACTTTAAAATTTTAATTATTTATTGTCTATTATTTGATAATGAGAATGAGTATTTTTGTTTATTTTGAGTTGTTAATGTTTCATAGGCACACAAGCTCTTAGTGAGGAATAATAGAATGAAAGGCTCATCTTAGTGATTGACCGGTATTTTCTAAAACACTTTTCTTACTTTGTTGTAATGTTATTTAATATGTTGTTATAATATTAGACAACTATTGTTGCAATATTGGAAAGTTGTTAAAATGTTGATAAAATATTTCTATCCATCTCTCGTTTTATTATTATCTTTCTTGTTTGTTGAAATTAAATTTTATATTTAATATTTTGTATATCAAGGTTTATAAATTCTTTTGAAGATCGTATTGTGATGCTCCTTTTTTTTGTCTATTTATTATAGGTATTGGAAATTTACAAAAAAATAAATTTTTTTGGAGCTTTCGAGAATGTCAATGTTGGGCACATGAAGACTCTAGAGAAATGTTCTTTTTTGATGTAAATAGATGTTAATTTTGCAAGTTTAATGATGTACATACACTCATTTGTGAACTACTAGATGATATTTAGCATTTATTAATATATATTGTAAATTGTGTATATGTAATAATGATGAAATAACATATAACCGTCATTGTTGTTATTAACGACGGTACATATTACCATTGTTGTTGCTATTAACGATGGTAAATAAACCCGTCGTTACTATCAATAACGATGGTAGTGAATACTGTCGTTAAATGCTATTAACGATGATATTTTTATTCCTGTCGTTAATCTTTTTCCGATGGGGCCTTTTAGCGATAACTTCCTACGGTATTTTTTACCGTCGTTAAAACTCATTAACGACGGAAATTGACTCTTTAACGATGGAATTTCCCGTTGTTAAACGGTCCATTTTTAGTAGTGACTCTATCAAGAGGCCAAAGATATCTCTCCCGTCATATGGGAGGGATAGATCCCATCTATATCACTCACATCCCTCCACATAATTCGTTACATACCCAATGATCACCGTTATAGTGCACCATGTTACGGGTGACGTTAGACAATACCAAAGTACATAACTCCTAATGTAGGAAACCGTAGTGGCTTCAGGTATAAGGACTATTCATACCAATAGTCACATGAGGAAGTATATGACACTCATATAACGATCCATGACACTTTCTCATGGCAGGTCAATTCAGTACATATATTCTCCAATATATATACCCATGTGTCAATGTGATATCACATATCCATGACTTGTGAGATCAAGTCATTCATTAACCTACATGCTAGTCTCAATGTATCAATATATCCCTTTGTCTATTAATACAATACTTGACTAGGAATGTTTAAGAATAGTATTCTCTACAACTTCTCATAATCAATTCTACCAATTGATATACTATAGATTAAAACCTACTATTCAAGGGTATTATTATATTTATTTACTGGCACACACATAAAGTAAATATAATAATCAATCTTTGCCTGTTATAAATGAAATATGATACATATGATCCCTAATCAATCATCTTATGATTGACACTAAGGGGGTGTTTGGTTGGGGGGTATCCGTGATTACCTTGGTTATCCATCTAATGGTATTAATGAAAACCTTGTTTGGTTTAGGTAATCGACGATTCCCAAGTAATGTCTTATATCTGACACGTCAGCATACATCAGCAAAAAGGGTTATTCAACCCGGAATTGAAAAACCAAGGAAATCTTAGGTTTTTCTTGATTCCGGGGTTAAGATACTTTTCTTTCCAAAATTATCCTTCTATAGTTAAGTAAATTACACACGCCGACTCACCTGTTCCCCATCGCACGAAAACACTCGAGGCGAAACCCTAGCAACAACGGCGATTGCGCGGCGATTCGTCCACCTTCGTCCACCTCGTGTTGAAGATCTATCACCGAACATTAGGTTTGCTAGTTTTGTTTTCTTCCATTATGATTTGGTGATATTTCCAGGATTTTTCAGTCTTCTCGAGATTTTAGAAAATGTTATCTGGCGTTGTCGATGACGAAGGTATTTTGAATACACTTTTTTGTTGCACAATTGAACTTTAGAAGACTTCAGATTTGACCATTATTGTTGGATTCGAAGTGATTTAAAGCACAAGATAATTGCAGTACCTCTTCCTGTTTTGCCTCTTGTTTTCTAATGGTTTGGCATGTTTCTATTCCTACCGAGAGGTTTAGCGACGTCAATCTGGCCAAATGGTTAAGTATATCAACACTAGCTTACTTTGCTGACTATATGAATGGTTTTGTGAGTTATATACATGACTATCGAGTCACTTGGATACTCCCCTTGTACAATTTTAAATGCATTGGTAAACCGACATGCTGGCTATTGTCCACATACTGTAAGAATCAATCCAATAAAGTAATCTGAAAAATTGAGTTCTAAAATGAAAATAACGTGCTACGAAATGAATATTAGAAAGGTTAGAAAAGAAATAAAACAAGAAATGAAATTAATACAATTTGGAGGATAGAAACTCTTTCTTTTCTAGCTAAGATTTGAGGCTTTTGTGTAGGGGGCACAGATCTATATGCCAAGATACAATAGGAATTGGAGTACCAAAGATGAATGGCGAGACCCCCTGTCGCATTCCTAATAACCTTAGTAATAGAGATAGCCTGCTAAGTTCCCGATTTTTAACATGTCTAGTGGTTTAGAATCTAATTGTTTATGGCCCAATTGTACTTCCTATAAGATTAAAATGTTAGATCCTTCCATTGATTATTAGCATTGAATCTGAGAAAATAGGTCTTACTTCCTAGAAACTAAAACCTAACAGCAAAGATGAGAAGTGCCTTCTTTCTTTGCACAAATTAAACTACCAAAGATTACAAGTGGACATGGAAAATTCAATGATTCTATAACGAGCATGCTTTAGTTAGGTAAAAGTTCAGTTCGTGGCTTCCTTTGGCGTCAATATATGATCACATACCTATTCTCTGTTTTATTTAGCTATCTAGTTATACAACACTGCTGATGCCATTCTGTCACTAGTTATTGAGTGACACAACACTGAAAAGAAAAATCCTAGTGAAAGCCTGGGTTTTCGGCTTCTTGTTTTATCACATTTTTTGTAGTAGTTGTGGTTTCTAATTTTTATCTTCATCGAAAGTATATAAGTATAGAGGCTTTTTGATTTTTTCGATTTGCTTTATTTCATGATTTGTGTTCCTCTCTATGGTTCCTTTCTATAGATTTTGTTGCTAGATTTACTTTTCATTGTCTTACTTTCATGATAGGCTGAGATGGATCAATTAGTACTAAGGCAAGAGATGAAGATCATTTCTCTACTTATTATACGCAAGAAGAGGATGCAAAGGAAGTTATTGATGCTTTTATTGTTGGCAGTTGTCTTAGCTAACAAGAGAAGGGCTAGGTTTGGGAGGAGCATATCATATACTAATCAAGCATTGTCTAGATATAATATTAGATCTATAAACTTAAATGAGATGGTTTTTCATAGTGATCAACAATGTGTTGATAACTGTAGGATGGATAGAAGGTCTTTAGACAAACTTTGTTCTTTGCTAACGACTCATGGAAAACTGAAAGAAAATAAAAATATGTCAATTAGTGAACTTGTAATATCTTTTCTTCACATTATTGCACATAATGTGAAGAATAGAGTCCTAAAACGACAAACAGCTAGATCCGGTGAGACAGTTAGTAGGCAATTTCATTCAGTTTTGAATTCTGTTCTATGGTTACATAACATTTTTCTTAGGAAGCCTGAACCAATCCCAGAAAATTGCACGGATGAGAGGTGGAAATGGTTTAAGGTACAAGTATATAATTTCTACATATTTATTTTTCAATAATTTTAATATACACAATAAATTAATTTGATTTGTGAGACTTCTTTGATTGTAGGGTTGTTTGGGAGCATTAGATGGGACGTATATTAATGTCAATGTCCTAGCAGTTGATAAACCTAGGTATCGAACCAGAAAAGGTGAAATTGCAACCAATGTCTTGGGTGTGTGCACATCGGACATGCAATTTAGCTATGTCTTAGCAGGTTGGGAAGGATCTACAGCAGATGGTAGAGTCTTAAAAGATGCTATTAGTAGGAGGAATGGCTTGAAGATTCCTCGAGGTAATTAAGTTATAATTATCATAAAATGGGTTGTTATTATATATATTAAGACATGTTCACTTATACTATAGGTTGTTATTATTTGTGTGATGCTGGATACACAAATGGGGATGGATTTTTGGCACCATATAGAGGTCAAAGGTACCACTTAACTGAATGGAGGCAAGGTTACCAACCAACAACAGCCAAAGAGTACTTTAATATGAAACATGTTGGGAGTCGCTTCGGAGGCTCATTGGCTCCCATGTCCCCGGATTAAAATTTTCACTAATGAAAGAATTAATCCGGATGGGATGAGCTTCCTTAGCACAACTATTTCATCGTCGTGCTAACAACTTGAGTGGTCGCTTGAACAAACTAGTTGTTCAAGCAACACAACTCTTTTAGTTGATTAGCCGCGGAAGAGACGACGGACGGATCGCCGGTTTTTGTGTTTGTCTTCGGGGTCCATGATTATACAATATATTTTCATACACACACATGTATAATCAAAACATAAAAGAACATGCTCAGATCTGTAAATAAAGTTAAAAAAAACTTTATACCTTACGATCTTCTACCGTATGTCCTATCCTTCTCGTGGACGACGTGTGGACGCAGATCCTCCACGAGTAGAAGCCTTCTAGATAGCGTTCTTCCCTTCCTTGTCCGCTGCGAACAAAGAGAAGAACCAACAAATACCTATCCTTTTTAGAACCGGCCACCAAATTAGGGAATTTGGTGCAACCGTCGGCCAAGGAGCAAGTGGATGAAGCGCCGGCCAACTTGAAGAGGGGTTGCCGCCGGCCACCAAGGAGAAAGGGAGGAGGAAGAGCGCCGGCCACCAATGGAAGGAGAACCGCTGGCCAAGGAATAAGAGAGAGGCCTTGAGAGTGGGCGCCGGCCAAGTCTAGATGGAAGAAGGTTGGACGCCGGCAACTACTTGGAAGAAGAAGGTTGCCGCCCAAAAAAAAAAACCTAGCTCCCAAACCCTAGCCGCCCACTTGTGGAAGAGCCAAACCCTAATCCTAATTCAATTAATTGTTGCCGCCCAATCCTAAGCCTTTGTTTATAGAATTAGGCTTAAGCCTCCTTTAATCTCCACCGTCGGATCTAGGGTTTTATCCCAACCGTCGGATCTAGGGTTTCATCCCAACCGTCAGATCTAGGATTTCATCCCAACTGTCGGATCTAGGGTTTCATCCCAACCGTCGAATCTAGGGTTTTATCCCAACCGTCGGATCTAGGGATTTAATCCCAACCGTCGATTCTAGGGTTTCATCCTAACCATCCGATCTAGGGATTTAATCCCAACCGTTGGTTCTAGGGTTTCATCCTAACCATCGGAACTAGGGATTTAATCCCAACCGTTGGTTCTAGGTTTTGTTTTACATTCTTGGATCTAGACTTCACAAGGATTATATTAGGCTACGATAGGGACCATAAGGAGGAGTTGGATCTTGGCCACCCAATGGATCGGAACCACACAAACTTGATCCATCAATGATGTTCCATTCCACTAGAGGATCATCATTGAACTACCTCACCAACCCCCATAAATCAATATGGGCTTCATATATTATTTGTACATTTATCTCCCCGTGTTTAAGATATCGAATGTCCGTCAATTAATTGATTTACTGACCATCAATTAATTAACATCTAATTCCTCGAGTAGTACCACTCAACCTTATCATCATGTTGACTAAGTCAACTAGCTGGGTTTACATGATGAACCTTATGAGCTCCTCAAGGGGACATCATCAACCTAATATATAGGACATGGTTTCCTCCTATAATCAACGACACACCATGTAAATAATATTATTTCCCAACTTACCGGGCATATTGATTTAATCCATCTAAATCTCACCCTCTGGTAAATCAAAGAAATAAATACTAAGTACATGTGCCCGTTATTATATCGGGATTAAGAGCATGTACAACATAATATCCGAGGTCCGATTCAATTATGTAGTCAGCAATAAATTGAATCACCTCTATGTCAGTCTGCTACCTAAGTGTACCAGTGTAACTCTATGTTCAAGACAAAACAATACCAAGCTACACTACAACCATGCCAATGGTTTGTCCAAAACCATCTTGGTTGTGAGCCTCTACTTATATTTTACAAGGGACTGATAACATGATCTTCTGTGCCACACCAAGCACCATGTTATCTACAATGTAAAATATTAGACAATATGCACACATATAATAAATATATAAAGTGCAAACAATGATCATGTGATTCTTATTTCAAAATAAAATGTTCATACAAAAAGAGCTAGGCTTTCAGTATACATTCCAATAATCTCCCACTTATACTAAAACACTATGCTGTTATTACTCTGCCATACATCTGATCCCCATGTCCTCCACATGCCTATCAAACGCTTTCGCTGGAAGGGCCTTAGTGAATGGATCCGCCAGGTTATCCTCTGATGCAATCTTGGCGACAGCAACTTCTCCTCGCTTTACGATCTCTCGTATGAGGTGGTACTTGTGCTCTATGTGTTTACTCGTCTTATGGGCTCGTGGTTCCTTCGAGTTTGCAACTGCACCACTGTTATCACAATAAATTGTGATAGTTCTGGGCAAACCAGGAATCACATCCAAGTCCATTAAGAAGTTCCTGAGCCATCTGACTTCCTTGGTCGCCTCAGGTGCCACATACTCACTTCCATGGTAGAGTCCACACATTTACCTTGACACTCCTCCATACTATGGCTCCACCTCCAAAAGTAAACACAAACCCCGAGGTAGACTTACTCTTGTCCCTATCTGATTGGAAATCCGAATCCGTGTAACCCACAGGGACTAATTGATCTGCCCGGTAAACCAGCATATAATCCCTAGTCCTTCTCAGGTACTTCAATATATGCTTTACCGCAGTCCAATGTCCCTGTCCAGGATTACTCTGATATATGCTAACCATGCCCACGGCAAAGTAGATATCCGGTCTCGTACATAGCATAGCATACATAAGGCTTCCTACTGCCGAAGCATAAGGAACCGCCTTCATGTCCTCTATCTCCTTTGATGTTTTGGGACACATCTCTTTAGATAAAGGAACTCCATGCCTAAAAGGTAGAAAACCTTTCTTGGAGTTCTGCATGCTAAAACGAGCAAGGATAGTGTCAATGTATGAAGCTTGAGATAAGCACAACATCCTTTTCTTGCGATCCCTTATAACTTTGATCCCAAGGATGTGTCCCACTTCTCCCAAGTCCTTCATGTCAAACTGTTTGGACAACCATACCCTTACGTCTGATAACACTTTGATATTGTTGCCAACTAACAAAATGTCATCTACGTATAGTACAAGAAATACCACTATGTTTCCGTCACATCTCTTGTATACACAAGGCTCATCCGGACTTTGAATAAATCCATATGACTGGATTACCTCATCAAAGCGGATGTTCCAAGATCTAGAAGCTTGCTTCAATCCATAAATGGACCGATTAAGCTTACATACAAGATGCTCTTTGCCTTTAGCAATGAATCCCTCTGGTTGCCGCATATAGATGTTCTCCTCAAGACTTCAGTTAAGGAAAGCTGTCTTGACATCCATCTGCCAAATCTCATAATCGATATGAGCAGCTATAGATAAGTGAATCCGGATAGACTTAAGCATAGCTATCGGCGAAAAGGTCTCCTCATAATCGATACCCTCTTTCTGAGTATGCCCTTTCGCAACAAGCCTAGCTTTGAAGGTCTCAACCTTCCCGTCTACTCCTCTCTTTCTCTTGTAGATCCACTTGCATCCAATGGCTTTCACACCATCGGGTGGGTCTACTAGCTGCCAGACTTGATTAGAATCCATAGATTCTATCTCTGAATTCATCGCATTTTACCAAGATACCGCATCTCTATCTTGGAGTGCCTCATCATATGTCCAGGGATCAGGTTCATGTTCACCAGAGACTAAGTCCGAAGACTCTCCCAAAAACATGAATCTCTCGGGTTGTCTAACAACCCTCCCACTACGACGAGGTGCCTCCTGTGTATGCTCTGTGACACGCGGTGCAGTGACTTGTGGTGTCTCCTCTTGTACCGGTGGTACTGAAGTCGGGACTTCCCCTGCCAACTCCTCAAGAACAATCCTACTCTTGGGCTTGTGGTTCATTACATAATCCTCCTCTAAAAATCTGGCGTTCGTGCTAACGATCACCCTCTGATCTCTAGGATTATAAAACAAACCACCTTTCGTTCCCTTAGGGTAGCCAACAAACATGCACACACTGCATGCGAGGTTCCAACTTGCCGACGCCTTTCAAAGACATGTGTTGGACTCCCCCCATATCGAATATGTCTCGGACTAGGCTTTCGCCCCATCCACAATTCTACAGGTAGAAGGTACTGATTTAGATGGAACCAAGTTCGGAGTGTACATTGCCGTATCCCGCATACCCCGAGCGAAATAGGTAACTCGAATAACTCATCATCAATCGACCATCTCCATAAGAGTCCTATTCCTTCGCCTCCGCTACACCATTCTCATGGGTGTGCAGTGGATAATTGGGATTGAATCCCAGCCTCTGATAAGTAACTCCTAAACTCTCCCAAGAGGTACTCGCCACCACGATCATATCGTAATGTCTTTATACTTTTACCTTGATCGCTCTCCACATCACCTTTGAATTCTTCAACTTGTCAAAGCATCTGCAGACTTAGGGCGATCAAGTAAATGTATCCATACCTTGAATAATCGTCTATAAAAGAGACGAAGTATTCAAAGCCACCTCTTGCCTGGATAGACATAGGACCACACAAATCAGAATGAACCAGTTCTAACACATCTTTGGCTCTATACCCCTTGACCTTGAAAGGCCTCTTGGTCATTTTACCTTCCAAGCAAGATTCGCAGGTTGGGAGATCCTCCACCACTAATGAACCCAAAGGTCCATCAGCTTTCAACCTTTGAATTCTGCTTAGGTTAATATGACCAAGCCTTAGATGCCAAAGATATGTTTGGTTCATTTGCGAAGGTTCTTTTCTCTTATTAGACTTAGAAGATGAGTTATTGATTTCTATATGCATCGTGGGAGTTTTTGGTTCAAGAGTATATAAATTGCCAACCAATGTACCAAAACAGATAATCTCCCTATTCCTTTTTATAACCACTTTGTCATTAAAAGAAACAGAATACCCATCCATAAACAATTTAGAAACTGAAATTAAATTCTTTCTAAAAGTAGGTACATAAAGACAATTTCTCAAAATCAAAACTTTATTCATATCAAAAGATAAATAAACGTCTCCCACTGCAATAGCCGCCACCTTTCGTTCCAGTTTACGTATTGCTGGTAATCTCTCCCTCGGCTAGTCGCCGGGTTTCCTGGAACCCCTGCAAAGTATTGCGAGACATGATCGGTGGCAATTCCTGCCATCTACACACGAACCTTTCTCAAGATAACACCGCTAAACATGTTTCGGCAACAAGAAGATAAACCTTTGCGATATACCTTTGTTCTTCACGGCCC
This sequence comes from Wurfbainia villosa, assembly GCA_025175895.1. Classification (NCBI taxonomy): domain Eukaryota; kingdom Viridiplantae; phylum Streptophyta; class Magnoliopsida; order Zingiberales; family Zingiberaceae; genus Wurfbainia; species Wurfbainia villosa. Next base: position 100,867,991 of record CM046000.1, on the reverse strand, counting down.
GGCGATCCGCCTCAGCCTTCAATCGATCTGCTTGCAAGTGAAGCACTTGCCTTTAGCTTCTTCACTCTGCACGAGGTCCCCTTTGCCACTTTCTTCGCTCCACCTTGCTTCTTCTTCTTCTTACCTTTGGTTTAGAGGAAGAAACCTTACAGCGACCATGGCTTGAGCACTTTGTGAAAAAGCCCCTCTGCCTGGAGTTACATCGAAGCTCCATGACGAATACAACCTCTTGTTCATGTTGTAGTTGGGCGAGCTGCTCAAAACTCCTAAGCGGTGGAGAATGATATCGACACAGGTTTCCCCATCGATCTCGGCTCAGGGACTTCCATCTCATTAAGATGAGCCATCATCTTGAGAACATGATCCCTAACGGGTGTTCCCTCGATCATGGTGGTCGTCATCAAGTTTCTCATTGCCTCCTGCCTAGCCGCCCTACTCTGATGTCCGAAAAGTTCCTTGAGATTGAACATCATGTCATAAGCTGTGGCTATGGCCTGATGCTGATGTTGCAGCACATTTGACATAGATGCCAAAATGTAACACCGCGCCATCTCATCTGCCTTGACCCATTTCTTATAACATTCTTTCTCCTTTTCATCAGAGTCATCGGTGGGCTTAGGAGGACAGACCTCGAAGAGTACAAATTTGTACTCCTCCGCAGTTAAGACAATATCCAGGTTTCTTTTCCAATCAATGTAATTTGGTCCGGTAAGTTTGTTTTCTTTTAAAATCACAGCAAGTGGGTTGAAAGCCATTTGAAAATCCTAAAAATCACAATGATCAAAATATTAGATTTCAAATATTATTGATTCCTCAAAACAATAAAATTCCGAAATCAACCAACACCTCAAATCACCGAGAATTTCGTATGCCACGCTGTGTGGACGTATACGAATTCTACATTTATAAGAGGAGGTTTTACCCATTAATTTTATTATCTTGTCAACCTTACTTTTTGACAAATAAAATTAATAGTTGGTTCCTCTTTGTCCCTACAAATAAAAGCAGTGACTCCGATGGGGAGGATACCTTTATTTGCATCTAAGTGTGCACCATTACACGATACTAAGGGAATTATTTTGGATTATGTGCCTTACCGCTGTGGAAGTACACATGCTCCTAGAAAATTTCCTATAACCATTATTTGACCTAGTGATCACCAAACAAACCCGTCCGCAGGGAGGAAGGCACTCAGAGTCGACACACAAGTTTGTTGCATCACACGTCAAATTGTAATGGAGGCCGCGGTAATTAATTAAAATGTCCCTCTCCCACTTAGTAAATTGCAAATGAGGAATTTTAAATCATACACAACATGCATATAAAACAAATAAGCAATAAATATGGAAAAATCAGAATTTTTCCAACTATTATGGCATTGTCTTCCAATATGCATCCCGTCGTGTCGCCACCTTGTCCGCTCCATCTTTTCCCGTGCGTAAGTCACCAAAGAAATCCGAGCCGAGATAAATCATTCTAATTTACATCCATCGATCCTATACTCCACGAAGGAGTGTACAAATAATCTAGATCGAAAGTAAACTAAAATGAGCGGCTAAACAATGCCGTATTTAATTATAAAATTTAAATACTAATCTAGCCTCGTCAACCCCCGAGGATTCAAATAATAAATATTTACACACATCCATTCACATACACACATATGGCCATAATAGTCGGATCTTATGCCTACAACCAAAGAGTTAAACTACGCATATCTTACTATTATCCGACACATATAATATATGAAAAATGCATAAAAAATTAACCAAATCCTAAACACACAAAACCGAAAACCGTGGCTCTGATACCACTTGTAGGGAGTCGCTTCGGAGGCTCATTGGCTCCCATGTCCCCGGATTAAAATTTTCACTAATGAAAGAATTAATCCGGATGGGATGAGCTTCCTTAGCACAACCATTTCGTCATCGTGCTAACAACTTGAGTGGTCTCTTGAACAAACTAGTTGTTCAAGCAACACAACTCTTTTAGTTGATTAGCCGCGGAAGAGACGACGAACGGATCGCTGGTTTTTTGTGTTTGTCTTCGGGGTCCATGATTATACAATATATTTTCATACACACACATGTATAATCAAAACATAAAAGAACATGCTCAGATATGTAAATAAAGTTAAAAAAAACTTTATACCTTACGATCTTCTACCGTATGTCCTATCCTTCTCGTGGACGACGTATGGACGAAGATCCTCCACGAGTAGAAGCCTTCTAAATCGTGTTCTTCCCTTCCTTGTCCGCTGCGAACAAAGAGAAGAACCAACAAATACCTATCCTTTCTAGAACCGACCACCAAATTAGGGAATTTGGTTCAACCGTCGGCCAAGGAGCAAGTGGATGAAGCGCCGGCCAACTTGAAGAGGGGTTGCCGCCGGCCACCAAGGAGAAAGGGAGGAGGAAGAGCGTCGGCCACCAATGGAAAGAGAACCGCCGGCCAAGGAATAAGAGAGAGGCCTTGAGAGTGGGCACCGGCCAAGTCTAGATGGAAGAAGGTTGGGCGCCGGCAACTACTTGGAAGAAGAAGGTTGCCGCCCAAAAAAAAAACCTAGCTCCCAAACCCTAGCCGCCCACTTGTGGAAGAGCCAAACCCTAATCCTAAATCAATTAATTGTTGCCGCCCAACCCTAAGCCTTTGTTTATAGAATTAGGCTTAAGCCTCCTTTAATCTCCACCGTCGGATCTAGGGATTTAATCTCCACCGTTGGATCTAGGGTTTTATCCCAACCGTCGGATCTAGGGTTTCATCCCAACCGTCGGATCTAGGATTTCATCCCAACCGTTGGATCTAGGGTTTCATCCCAATCGTCGGATCTAGGGTTTTATCCCAACCGTCAGATCTAAGGATTTAATCCCAACCGTCGATTCTAGGGTTTCATCCTAACCATCGGATCTAGGGATTTAATCCCAACCGTTGGTTCTAGGGTTTCATCCTAACCATCGGAACTAGGGATTTAATCCCAACCGTTGATTCTAGGTTTTGCTTTACATTCTTGGATCTAGACTTCACAAGGATTATATTAGGCTACGATAGGGACCATAAGGAGGAGTTGGATCTTGGCCACCCGATGGATCGGAACCACACAAACTTGATCCATCAATGATGTTCCATTCCACTAGAGGATCATCATTGAACTACCTCACCAACCCCCATAAATCAATATGGGCTTCATATATTATTTGTACATTTATCTCCCCGTGTTTAAGATATCGAATGTCCGTCAATTAATTGATTTATTGACCATCAATTAATTAACATCTAATTCCTCGAGTAGTACCACTCAACCTTATCATCATGTTGACTAAGTCAACCAGCTGGGTTTACATGATGAACCTTATGAGCTCCTCAAGGGGACATCATCAACCTAATATATAGGACACGATTTCCTCCTATAATCAACGGCACACCATGTAAATAATATTATTTCCCAACTTACCGGGCATATTGATTTAATCCATCTAAATCTCACCCTCTGGTAAATCAAAGAAATAAATACTAAGTACATGTGCCCGTTATTATATCGGGATTAAGAGCATGTACAACATAATATCCGAGGTCCGATTCAATTATGTAGTCAGCAATAAATTGAATCACCTCTATGTCGGTCCTGCTCAATACACCTAAGTGTACCAGTGTAACTCTATATTCAAGACAAAACAATACCAAGCTACACTACAACCATGCCAATGGTTTGTCCAAAACCATCTTGGTTGTGAGCCTCTACTTATATTTTACAAGGGACTGATAACATGATCTTCTATGCCACACCAAGCACCATGTTATCTACAATGTAAAATATTAGACAATATGCACACATATAATAAATATATAAAGTGCAAACAATGATCATGTGATTCTTATTTCAAAATAAAATGTTCATACAAAAAGAGCTAGGCTTTTAGTATACATTCCAACAAAACACTCTCAAGCCAGAAATTGCATTGAGAGGTGTTTTGACATTTTAAAAGCCAGATGGGCTATATTGAGAGATAAGTCATTTTATAATGTTAAGACTCAATGTAGGATTATTTCTGCTTGTTGTATCCTACATAATTTCATAAGGTATGAAATGACAATTGATCCGATAGAGAGTGAGCTTGATGTCCTCGAGTCAACTGAAAGTGATGATGATGATGTCGATGATGGTGGTGATTTGATCAGACATTGTGAGACCAACCCTGCTTGGACTGAATGGAGAGACAAGCCTGCGGATGATATGTTCATGAGCTGGCAATCATCGGTTAATTAAATTTAATGTTCTTTCTTGAAATTTGAGTTTCCATGTATTTGAACTCTTTGCTTATGTTGTATTTGGGTTTATGATTCCGTTGAATGGTTTAAACAATTTGTTTATATTTGAATTTGATTAAGTTTGGACAATCTGATTGTATCTGAGTTTGATTAAGTTTGAACAATTTGGTTGTATCTTGGATTTATTACATTTGAATAATTTGATTGTATCTGGGTTTGTATATTATTTATTTAAACAATTTGATTATGGTTTATGCAAGAATAATGTGTTATTTGGATGGTTTAATTTTAGTTTTCAATGGAACGACATAGCCAGAAGAGGATAAAAGGAGTAGAAACAACCCAGGATGCATTAAGTGAACAAGTAGAAAGTTCAATGCCACCGAAGTTCAAAAGAAAAACTACGAGCACTAAACACTTGTGGACCAAACAAGAGGATGCTGTTTTAGTTGACTGCCTTGTTGAGTTAAGCAAAGACTTAGCTTGGAAGAGTGAGAATGGTTTTCTAATTGGATACTTGATGCATTTGGAGAAAGTCATGGCTGCTAAATTGCCATCCATCAATTTGAGGGCTACCCCTCATATCGAGTCGAGGTACAAGCTACTGAAAAGGCAATTTCATGCTATCAATGAGATGTTGAATCATAGTAGTGGATTTGGATGGAATGATGTTGATAAGTGTATCATTACAACAAAGGATGTCTTCGATGATTGGGTAAAGGTAATTTTTTTTAAACTGCTCCAGTTTTTCTGCACAAGTATTTCTGCTCCAGTTTAGATTGATTGCCTGTTAAGTACACTATATATACATATATTTTCAAGTGTTATTAACCACTTTCAAGTTTAAATGTAATCAAGGATCGATCAGTTAGAGCTAGGATGAGTACTCTTAAACTGCAGCACTGAGTTATGATGTATCTATATATAAATAGAAAATTCACAAAATTTATTTCTCGATCGAGTTGGTGATCAAATTAATTAAATTACTCTCTCTTAGCTTAATTAATGTCTCCAGGGGAAAAAAACCATGCAACTCTACTCTATCCTGTACAAATCTATATGTAGAGATGCAGACAGTGAACTTAACGAAGCAGAATATTGTCAAAAAATTTCTTTGTTTGCTATTGCATGGATGAGGATGATCATGCTGTATCTTTAGTTTGACAACGCAACCACATGCAACTCTACTTCGAAAAGTCTTTAAATTGTAATAATTGTAGCTGCTAGCAGACAGTGAAACCAAACAACACTGATATGATGCACGGTGTTTAATTAATAGAGCAATACAAATTATCATATACATGCGAATTGCTTTCTAGTGCTTTATTAGTGGAGAGGAGAGATTCATTTCTGCCCTTTTTTTTACATGGTAACGTGCATCGATCTGCCTTTGCTTGTAATAGTGTACTACGTCTCACCCTCGCTTCTCATTTGCTTTTACTTAACAGCCATCTGATAAGAACTTCGAAAGCGATATGAATAGACATCTTTAATTCAGTACAATATATGAAGGACATCTTTTAACTTCGAGTTTATCTGTCAAATTTCTTTTGTCTTATATATAATGTGACTCTATCTGCACAAGTCTCATATGAAAAAGGGTTGTTCATATGAGAATCATTCTCGTCTCCACTTTTAATATATCTGGGTTTATAAGTCAAGTCAAGCTAAGATGAGTTTAATAGCTCTGTTCATTTTGTTGTTGACTTTTTACTAATAATATATTTTTAATTCAGAGTCATCCAGCTGCTATTGGTTTAAGGAACAAAGAGTTCCCCCACCTTGATGACTTGATGTCTGTGTGGGGGAAAGATCGTGCCACAAGAGCTAATGCAGAAACCCCCGCTGATGCAGTAGAAGAGATAAATGTATGTGATGAAGAGGTTGACACATTTGAGCTTGAAAAGGATGAATATATTGAAGATCACAAAGATGAAAAATCTGATGATGACAACCAAGTAATAAAAACATCTGAGACTCCAAGTTCATCAGTTTGTCCAACAAACAAGACATCAACCAGAAAGAAAAAAGGGAGGTCTGATGATGCTCTAGGTGACTTGGTGGGAGAAATTCAAAAATATATTACTTCTGTTTCTAAATCTGATGAGGAGATCTCCAACTACTTCAAGCAACAAACAGAGAATAATCATAGGAAAAAGATGTTGGGTTTCCGGCACCGCGGCGTGTGTGTGTTCGATCACGTTTCGTAAACATGAACACAGCGGAAGCAATAAAAAAAATAAATCTACATTTATTACAACACACACAACACACGCATGCATATTACAACAAGTGTAGACATAACCGTAAATTTAAATTTGCAATAAAAGGAAATTTAACTACGTTATACCGTTCGTATGACGTGTAGCGGGAACGACATCAACCGGAACGATCCTCGCTAGAATCGTCTCTATCCGTATCCACGCCGAGTTCCTCGGGATGACTTCGCTAAGCCACGAGCTTCGTCTTCGTACGGGTTACTAGCCTCGTGTTGAAGACGACGTGATCGAGAGATGATCACGATCCGAATCCAAATTCGGATCCTAATACGAGTTCTCAAAACTCGCTTCTCCGGAGAGGTATTCGTCAACCAATTGATGAATCCTTCGTCCTCCACCTCAGAGGATTACCGGAGATTGAATCCCCGGTAAGTTAGCCGCTGTCGGAGCTCTAACCGTCGTCCAAACGACGCTCCGACGAGAGGAGAACAAGCTGTCCAGAAAAACTGGACAGCTTTGGTGGAGGAGATAGGCGCCGGCCAACCAAGGGAAGAAAAGGCTCACCTTGATGCCAAACCTATAGGAGATCACCGGAGGGTCGCCGGAGGATCACCGGCTAAAGCTTGGTCACCGGCAAGGAGCTGGACAGCGGCACAACAAGCTGGGCGACAATGGAGGTTGGGCGGCAATGAAGGTTGGGCGGCAACTCCAAGCTAGGGTTTTTGGATTAGGGCTTAATTATCCCTTAAACCCTCTTTTATAGAGAACTAATTCTCTTAATGGTTATTGGATCATAACCATTAGGCCCGTTAACCCGCTCCATTAAGATAAGTTAAAATAAACCAAACCATGATGGTTTATTTTAAGTTAAAACGAACCGAACCAACTTTTGGTTCATTCGTTTAAAATAAACCAAACCCTTTGGTTTATTCTCCTCCATTGGATCAGAACCAAACCATTTTGGTTCATCCATTACGTCTTCATAAGACTCGGCCCATCCACTCTTCCATTGCGGCTGAAACGATTTCATGCTTGCTTTATGTTTGGTCCAACCAAACCTTGTTTCTCTCGGTCTGAGAATCCCATTCTCAAGCTCGTTTTAAATCCTTTGGAGTACGCTCGTTGTGCGTGTGACCAAATAGGTTCTCGGTTTATGTTGGCCGTCAATAATTAATCATTAATTATAGAATGATCATGAGTGGCACCTAGTAGTACATCATGATCCCCAATTAACCGAAAAGATCAACGGTTGATCCAGAACTATTTCTGAAACCCTTCAGCAGCTCGAATGATTCGTGCCACATTCCCTTCACTCATCTTAAACCCACTTGGTTCAGGACATGGTCTATTGTGTCAGTCCCCACTAGGCTGACTACGTCACACCTAGCCTAAGTATCATTTCCTCGTCCTACAGATTCTAGTTACTCCACATGTATCGAAGAGTACCTTACTCTAAACATGTAATGCTTTGGCCAAAGACTTTAGTAACAATCCGACGAGAGGCCATGGGTATACATCTCCTCGCAAGGAGTGGTGAATCCTTTATAGGCTATTCAAACACCTTCGATCACTTCGACTTATACCCAATCATCCCGGGTCCACATCTCTTTAGAGATGTTTGCTTAAGATGTCAAAACATAAGTCTCCATGATCAAGATGACTTGAATACCGCAAGTCTAAGGAACATCGCACTTAAGCCACAGTAAGAACTTCATTGACATATCTATATATGCAGAGAACCATATGAAGTCTTACGACTGGTCACTCCAATGAACTAGTTACCATAACTAGAATCCACGATTAACTCCGGACATCACTATGTCTCCAGCCAGTGAGAATCAGCTGCTTGGATACACCAAGGAGTATACCTCATGCTAGTCTCGACAGAATTGATGGTGTCCAAATCCATCAATTCATCGACTAGGGATAATTCTGATACATCACAATTACACATGTAGAGATACTCACTAGTTGTGATCCAATCACAAATTCTCTCATGCTGTGAATCGTATCGTGGACATTCAGTAAATGAGTTTAAGATCCAATCAAATACATAAAACATGTATACTCAAATAGTGAATCTTCATTTATCATATAGATGGTTCATACATAAGGCGATTGCCTTAGGACATCTCTCATATATTACTAACATACTCCCACTTGGCCTAATGCCAATCGCTATGGTATCCAATACCATAAGCTCGAACATGACCCTCAAACTTATTTTGAGGTAATGCCTTAGTCAAGGGATCCGCTAAGTTCCTTTCAGTGGGAATTTTCTCGATTTGTATTTCGTTCCTACTGATGATCTCTCTGATAAGATGATAGCGATGAAGCACATGTTTGGATCATTGATGAGACCACATCAAGTTCAGAGATGAACTTCTTGATCCAAACCGCTTCCTTTGTTGCTTCCAAAGCTGCAATGTATTCTGCCTTAGTGGCAGAATCCGCTATAGTGTCAAGCTTGGAACCTTTCCAACTTATTGCGCCTCCATTCCAGGTGAATACATACCCAGACTAAGACATGGAATCATCCTTGTCTGTCTGGATCTGGCATCCGTATACCCACGTATCATCATGTACCCTTCTCCATATATTAGGAACGCATCCTTAGTTCTTCTTAAGTACTTAAGGATCGTCTTAACAGTCACCCAATGATCCATTCCTAGATCAGACTAGTATCTGCTCATGACACTCAGAGCATACGATACATCGGGCCTCGTACATAACATAGCATACATGATAGATCCTATTGCGGATGCATAGGGAATCTTACTCATGCAAATCCTCTCGTCTTCTGTGCGCGGACACATAGACTTCGAAAGGTGTATCCCATGTTTGATGGGTAGAAAACCTTTCTTGGATTCCGACATGCTAAACCTCTTTAGCACTCGGTCTATATATGTAGACTGCGAAAGACCATGCAACCGTTTCGATCTATCTCTATAGATCTTAATCCCGAGGATGTAGGTTGCTTCTCCCAGGTCTTTCATGGAGAATGTCTTGGATAACCAAACCTTAACTGACTGTAAGATTGAAACATCATTTCCTATAAGTAATATGTCATCGACATACAATACTAGGAATACGACTGCACTCCCACTAACCTTTTTGTACACACAAGGTTCGTCTGGATTTTGTGAGAAATCAAACCTTTTGATTGTCTCATCAAAACGGATATTCCAACTCCTGGATGCTTGCTTCAATCCATAAATGGACCGTCGCAATTTGCATACCTTGGTTTTATCAACCGATGTGAAACCCTCAGGCTGTATCATATACACGTCCTTGAGCAGGTTTCCATTAAGGAAAGCTGTTTTCACATCCATCTGCCATATCTCATAATCATAATGAGCCGCTATGGCCAGGAGCATCCGAATGGATTTAAGCATAGCTACAGGTGAATAGGTTTCGTCATAATCAACACCTTGCTTTTGACGATATCCTTTCGCCACCAATCTAGCCTTATAGGTAATCACATTACCATCCATGTCGGTTTTCTTCTTGAAAACCCACTTGCACCCTATAGGCTTTATGCCTTCAGGTGGGTCAACCAAGTTCCAAACTTGGTTTTCATACATGGAATCTATTTCCGACTTCATGGCACCAAGCCATTTATCCCTTTCTGAACTTGTCAGCACTTCTTCAAAACTGGTAGGCTCCTCATCATCAATGAGTAACACGTCGTTCGTTTCACTTACGAGAAATCCATATCTCTCAGGAATATTGCGTGTTCTACCAGATCTACGAAGATGTGGTGTTACAATAGGTCCAGCCGATTGCTCATCACTATGAGTTGTCGGCTGTTGTGCTTCACCAGGTATCTCATCAATGTCTATTTGAGTCTCTCAGGCCTCCTCAAGCTCGGCGACACTCCCCTTTATTTTCTTGCAAGAGAAACTCTTTCTCTAGAAACACGGCATGCCTTGAAACAAACACCTTTTGTTCCACGGGATGATAAAGAATTGGTAACCCCTTGTTTCCTTAGGGTATCAATAAATAGACATTTATCGGACTTAGCATCCAATTTATGCGTCTGATCACAGCTTCACATAAGAGACAACCCCATATCTTCAAGTAAGATACATGAGGTTTCTTACTATTCCATATCTCATATGGAGTAGTTGAGACTACCTTAGTAGGCATTACATTTAACAAGTAAGCGGTTATGCGAAGTGCATAGCCCCAAAAGGACTTGGGAAGAGTTACATGATTCATCATTGACCTGACCATGTCCAACAAGGTCCGGTTACGCCTCTCAGATACACCATTATGCTGTGGTGTATAGGGCGGAGTCCATTGAGACAATATATCATTGTCTCTTAGATAATCAAGAAACTCTTGACTTAAGTATTCACCACCTCGATCCGATCGAAGTATTTTAATACTCTTGTCATGTTGTTTCTCTACTTCATTTCTGAATTCTTTGAACCTTTCAAAGGCTTGGACTTGTGTTTCATCAAGAACACATACCCAAACCGTGAGTGATCATCGGTGAAGGTAATGAAGTAGCTATAGCCTCCTAAAGCTTGAGTTGACATAGGTCCACATACATCAGTATGTATTAGACCTAGTAACTCTCCCACTCGTTCACCTTTTCCAGTAAAAGGTAACTTTGTCATCTTGCCTTTTAAGCATGATTCGCATGTATTGTATGAATCCTATTCAAACGATTCCAGAATTCCACATCGGTGTAATTCGGACATGCGTTTCTTGCTTACATGGCCAAGACGACAATACCACATGTAGGAGTCTAATTGATTATCTTTTCGAGCACGCTTGTTGCTCTCTTCGATATTGAAAATATCACTGGATACGTCCAACGTATAAACACCATTGCTTAAAGTTCCAGTCCCTTAAAGAACTCCATTCAAAGTTATGTAATAACAATTGTTACTAAAAGTCAAATGGTACCCATTTCTATTTAAACAAGAAATAGAAATGATGTTCTTTATCAACGAAGGAACATAAAAGCAATTATCCAGTTCTAAGACAAGTCCTACAGGGAGTTCCAACAAATACGTTCCGATGGCGAGTGCAGCAACCGTTGCTCCATTCCCAACACGTAAATTTGACTCTCCCTTGACGAGTCTTCTTCTATTTCTTAGCCCATGTATGTCATTACATATATGTGAGCCACACCCAGTATCAAATACCCAAGTGTCTGAGGAAATAGAATGACAATCAATAAAGAAGATTTCTGAAGAAGATGGGGCATCCGATGCCTTATCCTTCTTCACGGACTCAAGATAAATCTTGCACTTTCTTCACAAATGGCCCTACTTGCCATAATGATGGCAAGTGCCCTTTTGAGCTGGTTCTGCCTTTTTAGCCTTTTTCTTCTTCCCCTTCTGTTGTTCCTTTGACTCCCTCTTAGAACCTTTCTTCGAGGAATCAACTAACAATACCGTCCCCTGCTCATGCTTCTCAGAAGGCTCCACAGTCTTCAGCATGTTGAGCAGTACCACAGATGAACCTTCTTGCATCTCAGAGGTGAAGAGGAGATTGGAGACTTCGAATGTTTCGAATCTCACTTGCTTATCAAACAACTCATAAAGATGAAGGACTATGATATGAGCATCCATATGCTCATGCTGCTTTCATAGCTTGGGTTCCATCGCGGCTAGCATGATGCAACTTGTCAGTTCAGAATCAGTCACATGTTTCTGATAGACCAACAATTGGTCCGGAGTTGCATCGTCACTAGGATGGGCGGGAAGAGGCGCTTCAAGGACATACGCAAGCTTTTCACCTTGAGAACAATTCTCAAGTTTCTAAGCCAGTCCAAGAAGTTCGACCCAGTCAATTTATTCGAATCCAAAATGGAACGCAAATTAAAAGACAACATGATCAATTTTAGAAATACAAAACGAGCATATATGAGAAAGATGATTTTTAAAATGCATCAATATACATTTATAAATCCCATTCATTTTTCGAATTTCAAAAACCCCAAAATCACTTCGGGAGATCGTAGGTCCATCTCCGAATGGGCTGATATCCATCATAGTTATGAACAACCTTGGAGAGAGTCCAACAAGCCATTCATAACTACGACGGTAGGTATCAACTATACCGATTGCATATCACGTATATGCAACTATCACAATGTGCTATCAACTAATTGAATGTTCACACATACATCGGGTTGTTAACACATTAACAAGTATGCATCATATGCATAGCACCCAACTTCACCTCCCTTTACATCGACCTTGGAGAGAGTCCAACAAGCTGATGCTCCAGGTTAAAGTCAACCCATTAATAAGGAAACAATTTTAATATGGTTAGAGCGCATTCAACAAATTAGCCCAGCTTGGAGAGAGTCCAACAACCAAAGCTAACGATTGACCTCTGACTCTTACCATATTAGTATTAAACTATTCCATGGTTTGAACATGTTCGGGTTTGAGCCGGGCTTGGAGAGAGTCCAACAACCCAAACAAGAAACGAAACTCTGGTTCTAACCATATTAATGGAAGGTGTAGGCTTTAATATTGTTTAAGGGTTTTTATGTCTCATCCTCTTTACATGCAAATAACTATTATCTACATGGCATGACATACATGACATACATCTACATGTCACGACACGCATGGCAAAATGTTATGCATCTAATGCAATTACATGGCATACAATTATGTCATGTATATATTTCCTTATATGTCATAACTATTTATGGAAATAAAATATGTTTAAGATTTGATTCTCCAAATCAAATCATAATTAAATTAGGAAACAAATTTCCAAATCTAATCACATATTTTATTTATGGAATTATTTGATTAAGGAAAATCTATTTTGGAAACCAATTTCCTAAATCATTAAAACTACTTATGGAAATAAAATATTTTAAGATTTGATTTCCCAAATCAAATCATTATTAAATTAGGAAACAAATTTTCAGAATCTAATCAAATATTTTATTTATGGAAAATATCAATTTCCATAAATACTTCCAAATTTCCAAAATTAGAAAATTTCCAGAAATAACATTATGACTATCGCAAAACCATTTTACGAATATGTCGAAACACAACCTGGGCTCTGATACCACTGTTGGGTTTCCGGCACCACGGCGTGTGTGTGTTCAATCACGTTTCGTAAACATGAACACAGCGGAAGCAATAAAAATAATAAATCTACAATTATTACAACACACACAACACACGCATGCATATTACAACAAGTGTAGACATAACCGTAAATTTAAATTTGCAATAAAAGGAAATTTAACTACGTTATACCTTTCGTATGACGTGTAGCAGGAACGACATCAACCGGAACGATCCTCGCTAGAATCGTCTCTATCCGTATCCACACCGAGTTCCTCGGGATGACTTCGCTAAGCCACGAGCTTCGTCTTCGTACGGATTACTAGCCTCGTGTTGAAGACGACGTGATCGAGAGATGATCACGATCCGAATCCAAATTCGGATCCTAATACGAGTTCTCAAAACTCGCTTCTCCGTAGAGGTATTCGTCAACCAATTGACGAATCCTTCGTCCTCCACCTCAGAGGATTACCGGAGATCGAATCCCCGGTAAGTTAGCCGCTGTCGGAGCTCTAACCGTCATCCAAACGACGCTCCGACGAGAGGAGAACAAGCTGTCCAGAAAAACTGGACAACTTTGGTGGAGGAGATAGGCGCCGGGCAACCAAGAGAAGAAAAGGCTCACCTTGATGCCAAACCTATAGGAGATCACCGGAGGGTCGCCGGAGGATCACCGGCTGAAGCTTGGTCGCCGACAAGGAGCTGGACGGCGGCACAACAAGCTGGGCGGCAATGGAGGTTGGGCGGCAACTCCAAGCTAGGGTTTTTGGATTAGGGCTTAATTATCCCTTAAGCCCTCTTTTATAGAGAACTAATTCTCTTAATGGTTATTGGATCATAACCATTAGGCCCGTTAACCCGCTCCATTAAGATAAGTTAAAATAAACCAAACCATGATGGTTTATTTTAAGTTAAAACGAACCGAACCAACTTTTGGTTCATTCGTTTAAAATAAACCAAACCCTTTGGTTTATTCTCCTCCATTGGATCAGAACCAAACCATTTTGGTTCATCCATTACGTCTTCATAAGACTCGGCCCATCCACGCTTCCATTGCGACTGAAACGATTTCATGCTCGCTTTTTGTTTGGTCCAACCAAACCTTGTTTCTCTTGGTCTGAGAATCCCATTCTCAAGCTCGTTTTAAATCCTTTAGATTACGCTCATTGTGCGTGTTACCAAATAGGTTCTCGGTTTATGTTGGCCGTCTATAATTAACCATTAATTATAGAACGATCATGAGTGGCACCTAGTAGTACATCATGATCCCCAATTAATCGAAAAGATCAACGGTTGATCCAGAACTATTTCTGAAACCCTTCAGCAGCTCGAATGATTCGTGCCCCATTCCCTTCACTCATCTTAAACCCACTTGGTTCAGGGCATGGTCTATTGTGTCAGTCCCCACTAGGCTGACTACGTCACACCTAGCCCAAGTATCATTTCCTCGTCCTACGGATTCTAGTTACTCCACATGTATCGAAGAGTATCTTACTCTAAACATGTAATGCTTTGGCCAAAGACTTT
Organism: Wurfbainia villosa; assembly: GCA_025175895.1. Classification (NCBI taxonomy): domain Eukaryota; kingdom Viridiplantae; phylum Streptophyta; class Magnoliopsida; order Zingiberales; family Zingiberaceae; genus Wurfbainia; species Wurfbainia villosa. Next base: position 100,852,921 of record CM046000.1, on the reverse strand, counting down.
AGTAACAATCCGACGAGAGGCCATGGGTATACATCTCCTCGCAAGGAGTGGTGAATCCTTTATAGGCTATTCAAACACCTTCGATCACTTCGGCTTATACCCAATCATCCCGGGTCCACATCTCCTTAGAGATGTTTTCTTAAGATGTCAAAGCATAAGTCTCCATGATCAAGATGACTTGAATACCACAAGTCTAAGGAACATCTCACTTAAGCCACAGTAAGAACTTCATTGACATATCTATATATGCAGAGAACCATATGAAGTCTTACGGCTGGTCACTCCAATGAACTAGTTACCATAACTAGCATCCACGATTAACTTCGGACATCACTATGTCTCCAGCCAGTGAGAATCAGCTGCTTGGATACACCAAGGAGTATACCTTGTGCTAGTCTCGACAGAATTGATGGTGTCCAAATCCATCAATTCATCGACTAGGGATAATTCCGATACATCACAATTACACATGTAGAGATACTCACTAGTTGTGATCCAATCACAAATTCTCTCATGCTGTGAATCGTATCGTGGACATTCAGTAAATGAGTTTAAGATCCAATCAAATACATAAAACATGTATACTCAAATAATGAATCTTCATTTATCATATAAATGGTTCATACATAAGGCGATTGGCTTAGGACATCTCTCATATATTACTAACAAAAGAAGATATACGAAGAGTTAATAGAACTTTCTGAATTCTCTGAGCAAGAAATTATGGATGTTGGAGAGTATATTCTCAAGTATGAACACAAGCTTGACAACTTCTTTGCATTGCCACAGATATTTAGGAGAAGTTATGTGTTGAAGTTGCTCTCTGAGCTCCATTCCAAATGAAGTAGCTATTTGAATTAGATTGTCATTCTGATATACATTGTTGGTACTTATATTTTGGATATATTTTTGGATAGTCATCGTATCATTTAGAACAAAACTTTTTGGATGAATGTGATTTTGGATTGAACTTGGATTGCTCTTTTTGGATGAATATATTTTTGGATTACTTCTGTGTCTATTAAGTGTTGTATTTATAATAAGAATCTGTGATGATCTATTCACGGAAAATAAGAATCCGTTTTCTTATTCATTTCATTCAGTTGATTTATGCCTTTACTACTTGGAGAACAAAAGCATTAATGATGCTATTGGTTGTATGTTATTCGGTTGACATTTGACTTGTATTAACTAGATACAATGTGTACTTTTACAGCTCATTATGAACAACGTCACTTTCTAAATTGCTTTCGGGAAGGACAACTTTACTAGTAAATTAGTTTACTATTCATGGCTGGGAGCAACTGTCGTCTGGTTGGGAGAGTGGTTTATCAAAAGAATGCCCTTTGTACGTCATATTTATTCAACATCAAAGCAAATTAGCACTGCGCTTTCTCCAGGTATTGAATTTGTTAGAACAGAAAAGTTGGAAGTCCGAAATTTCACGATAATTTCAAATTTTAAAATTTATAATATATATTATATTATTAATATTATAATTAATGATTTAATTTAATTTTAAACAATATTTAAATATCAAATTAATTTAATTGTAAAAAATATTATAATTGAATCAGGGCTAATATTGTAAATGTCAAAGTAAGTAATATAATAAAACCTTCAAACAAACAAGGTTTTGTTTCATTACCTAGAATTAAACCAAATAGTATTAAACCAAACAAAGTTATGTTTTATTCTCCATAACCTTGGTTATGTGATTACTTGGTAATCACATGACTAAGATAATCACAGATGACCTCCAACCAAACGCAGCCTAAGGGTTGACACTAATAATCTCCCACTAGCACTAGTGTCAATCACTGTAATCTCTAAGACCTAGTGACCTAGTGTGACCATCATGCTTTCTCTGTGCCAAAGACTTGGTCAAGGGATCCGCGATGTTAGCATCAGTATCTACTCTGCATATCCACACATCTCCTCTATCGACGATCTCTCGAATGAGGTGATACCGCTATAGTATATGTTTGGAACGCTGGTGTGAACGAGGTTTCTTAGCCTGTGCTATAGCCCCGTTATTGTCACAATAAAGCTCTATAGGGCTCACGATGCTAGGAACTACACCAAGCTCAGAAACAAACTTCCTGATCCAAACAACCTCGTTTGCCGCATCAGAAGCAGCAATATACTCGGCCTCTGTAGTAGAATCCACGACTGTGTCTTTCTTTGAACTCTTCTAGCTCACAACACCACCATTCAAACAAAAGACATACCCTGACTGCGATCTGTAATCGTCCTTGTCCATTTGAAAGCTAGCATCACTGTAACCCTTTATAGCGAGCGCCTCATCGCCTTCAAATATCAAGAAATATTCTTTAGTTCTTCTCAAGTACTTAATAATATTCTTGACGACTATCAAATGACTGCCACCTGGATCTGACTGGTAACTACTCGTCATTCTTAAAGCATACGAGACATCAGGATGAGTGCATAGCATGGCGTATATAATAGACCCTATAGCAGATGCATACGAGATCTGATCAATGCGTTCTCTTTCTTCCTTAGAAGAAGGGCATTGAGCCTTCGAAAGGCTCACACCATGTGACATTGGCAGAAATCCCTTCTTGGAGTTCTACATGGAAAAACATTTAAGCACCTTGTCAATGTATGCACTCTGACTTAGGCTAAGCAATCTCTTAGATCTATCTCTATAGATCTTAATGCCTAAAATATAAGCCGCTTCACCTAAGTCCTTCATTGAAAAATAATTCTCAAGCCAAGTCTTCACAGACTGCAGCATAGGAATGTCATTTCGAATGAGAAGTATGTCATCAACATACAAGATAAAAAAGATAACTATGCTCCCACTAACCTTCTTGTAGACACAAGGATCATCTTCATTCTCGATGAAACCAAACTGTTTGATCGCATCATTGAATTGAAGATTCCAACTTCTAGATGCTTGCTTTAAACCATAAATGGACCTTTGTAGCTTACATACCTTACCAGCATGCTTTGGATCTACAAAACCCTTAGGTTGTGTCATGTATATATCCTCGAGGAGGTTTCCATTTAGAAACGTAGTTTTGACATCCATTTGTCAGATCTCATAATCGTGGTAAGCTATAATAGCAAGCATGATCCGAATAAACTTAAGCATCGCAACTGGTGAAAAAGTTTCATCATAGTCAATACTATGAATCTGTTTGAAACCTTTAGCTACCAGTTGTCCTTTATAGGTATGCATAAGACCATCCATGTCAGTCTTTCTCTTAAAGACCAACTTACACCCAATGGGTTTGACCCCTTTAGGTGGATCAACTAAAGTCCATACTTTGTTAGTGTACATGGATTCCATTTCGGATCTCATGGCCTCTAGCCATTTCTCAGAATCTGGGCTCATCATAGTTTCCTGATAGAATGTAGGCTCATTCAACTCAACAAGCACAATGTCATCATTGTCAGACAAGAGAAATGAATATCTCTCAGGTTGATGACGTATCCTATCAGACTTGCGAAGAGGTTGGTCTATTTGAACAGGTTGTTGCTCCACAAATTCTTGTGCAACAATCTCATCATCCACAACACTTTGTGGTGCCCGTTCAATTTCCATCTCAGTGCTATCTCGATCTTGAATTTCTTCAAGATGTATTTTACTCCCACTAGTTCCTCTAGAGATGAACTCTCTTTCTAGAAATACTCCATTTCTAGAGATAAAAACTTTTCCTTGTGTGAGATTGTAGAAGTAATATCCTTTTGTTTCCTTAGGATATCCTATAAAGTAACACTTGTCTGATTTGGGGCCTAGTTTGTCGGAGACTTGACGTTGAACATAAGCCTCACATCCCCAAATCTTAATAAAAGACATCTTGGGACTCTTCCCAGTCCATATCGCATATGGTGTCTTTATGACTGCCTTAGATGAGACGCGATTAAGTGTGAAAGCAGCCATCTCTAAAGCATATCCCCAGAAGAAAGAAGGAAGATTCGTGTGACTTATCATGGATCGTACCATATCTAATAATATATGATTTGTCCTTTTTGATACACCATTCCACTGTGGTGTTCCAAGTGGAGTGAGTTGAAATCTAATCCCAAACTTAATGAGATAGTTACGAAAAGCTTGGCTAAGGTATTACCCACCTCAATCTGATCAAAGCACTTTAATACTCTTACCAAGTTGGTCTTGTACTTCATTCTTGAATTCATTAAACTTTTCAAAGGATTCAGATTTGTATCTCATAAGATACACATATCCATATCTACTAAAATTCATCAGTAAAAGTAATGAAGTATTGATAGCCTCCTCTAGCTGCTACATTGAAAGGCTCACATACATCAATATGTATGAGTTCTAACAAATCAGTAGCTCGTTCGCCATGTCCACTAAATGGAGTCTTGGTCATCTTGCCTAGAAGACAAGATTCACATGTCTCATATAATTCAAAATCAAATGAGTCCAGTAATTCATCCTTATGGAGTTGGGATATGTGACTCTCATTTACGTGACCTAGACGATAATGCCAGAGATATGTTTGGTTCAGAACATTAGATTTGAACCATTTGGTATTTATGTTATAGACTGGGGTTTCAAGATCTAGAAGATAGAGACCATTCACAAGGTGTGCACTACAAAAAAACATATCATGTAAATAAATAAAACAACACTTGTCCTTTATTACAAATGAGAAACCTTTCTTGTCTAAACAAGACACGGAGATAATATTTTTTATCAAAGCAGACACATAACAATAGTCCTCTAGTTCTAAGATAAGCCCAGTGGGTAAAGATAAGGAATATGTCCCTACAGCGATGGCAGCAACCTTTGTGCCTACCAGTAGGTCCACCCTTCGTCAATGATCTAGTCTTTCAAAGGCCCTACACATTGGTGCAAATGTGAGAAGCACAACCGATATCTAAAACTCAAGAAGATGAGATAGATAAATTGACTTCTATAACATATATACCTGAGGCAGAAGTCTCACTTCTTTTCTTTTCACCTCTTCCAGGTATAGCTTGCAGTTTCTCTTCCAATGCCCTGTCTCACCGTAGTGAAAGCATTCCCCTTCTTTAGACACCCCTCCTTTGGGTTTCAATGCATTTGCCTTGCCTTTTACTTTGGCTTGGGTCTTACCCTTACCTTTAGGCTTCTGCTTGCCTTTACCTTTGCCTTTGTTCACCATCAAAATGGTACCAGGATTTGCCTTCTTAAGGTTGAGTTCAGCAGTTCGTAACATGCTCAACAACTCAGGTAAAGGCTTGTCAATTTCATTCATGTTATAGTTCATAACAAATTGACTGTAGCCTTTTGGCAATGACTGTAGAACAAGGTTAGTGGCCAGCTCTTGGCCCAATGGAAATCCAAATCTCTGTAGGTTCTCAACGTACCCAATCATCTTGAGTACATGAGTGCCTATGGGAGTTTCCTCTTGCATCTTGCATTGAAACAAGGCCTTTGATACTTTGTATTGCTCGTGCCTTGCTTGTCTGTGATATAGTTGTTTTAAATGCTCAACCATACCATAGGCATCCAAGTTCTCATGTTGCTTCTGAAGATTAGAGTTCATGGTGGCAAACATAAGGCATGACACATCCAATGCATCATCTTGATGCTTCTTATAAGCATCATTGTTAGCACGAGTGGTCGTAGGTGCGGGTGGTTCAGGAATGGATTGCTCTAGGACGTACAATTTGCGTTCTTGCTTGAGGACTATCCTCAAGTTCCTGTACCAGTCCAAGAAGTTAGCTCCAGTGAGCTTGTCCTTATTAAGGACAGATCGCAGGGAGAGTGTGTTTGACGACATGGTGATCTACAATGCAGAAATGTAGAAATGTATCATATTTCTATCATTTAATTAGGCCTTTAACTAAATGATTCTCCGACTGGTCACAAAGTGGGACAAGATCCATATTATACAACATCTTGAGTTATCTTTGGCTAATCGCCCAAGACGCGTATAAGTTAGATAGGTAACTTGTACCAATTACATCTAATGTAACTCTTGTATACTATGAACAACATTTGTTCATAGTGCCCATCGCATGAGATATCCTTCTAAATTACTACTTATCTTGAGTTATCTTTGGCTAATCGCCTAAGATTTGTATAATGTATGTAGATGTCTTGTATGAGTCATGCCTCTAAGTTCATCAATCTAATTGAGAGAGCTTAGTTAAGTCAAACCCAAAGTTTAATAGGCGGACATCACGATTGTCCTATCGTACTTTACCGAGGTAAATTGAGTCACTTTGCTTTAGCAAACGCGCTACGATTGAATAAGGTAATAGTAAGTATTAAACTTTGGTAGGCATATGATAAGTGACCTAATTTTGTGACAACTAACTACGCATGCATCACATACAAGCATCACATGCGTCACACACACAAAATATATATCAACATATAAATGTGACATGGTTATGGCCAAAATCTACGATCTTCTCAAGCCAATGAGAAGAGCGAATGGTTAACCTAGAGATGACATCTTCTCCAAGTGCTATCTTTGGTCATCCTGTGTTGTCGACATCCTCCTTGTAACTTCAAACTTCAATGGACTTTTCATTTCTTTATTTTGTACATTACAAAATAAGAACACTCGAGTTACATTCGAGTCTAAGTCTATTTTACAACTAGGAAAATAGAGATGAAGACACGACACACAGGTCGTATTATGAATTATAATATGCACAAACAACACACAACTACAATCACATTGGGTCCTAGGCCCCTCAGGGGGTAGCGCCCCCGAAGCAAAATTTTATTTTCAACTCAACTCCTTGAATGAGTTGTTGCCCTTGGTCCATCAATATGAACCCTAGACCCTTGTTTCCGGAGCGTCCCGTGTCCAACACGGTTGGGTCGTGCCAATTGGCACGACCATTCTGGGGTGATCAGAGACGCCCATGGCAAGGCCGTGTCTTTCAACACGGCTGTGGGTTGCTCTTACAGAGGTGCCCATGGCTAGGCTGTGTTTGTCAACACAGCTGTGGGTTGTGAACATGGCCATGCCATGGTTTTCAACAAAACCGTGTGTCGTTCAATTCAACCCCGTTTTTGCCCCTTTCACAACATTCCAAGCCTAAAATTCGTGTACCCATAATTCACATGTTTTATATCTCATAGAAAACACGAAAATCTAAATTTATATCACATATAAATCACTATAACGAAATATATGTTTTGCAAGTGGCTCCGATACCACTATAGGGAAAAATGTCGGATCGTGACATTCACAATATCATGGGTGAATACTTCGCACAACCACAGCGGAAACTAAATATAAACTGGATCCCTCCAGAGATCCATGCAAAATATATAAATCGTTTTGATTAACCTACTTTGTCTAGATCTTATCTAGAAGGAGAAGTATACCTTCGATGCGAGCCCTTCGCAATCCTGTAAATCCAAGCGCTGCCGAATCTCAATACGGTAAGTATAACCGTATCTCTATGGTATCCACACTAATACTCAGTAGTTTTGGAGTCACGTTGTGCTAGCAACCCTAGCAAACACCAAGAACACTTGGAAGAAAAGGATGGAGGAGAAGGAGAAGAACTCTTGGCTTGCCTCTTAGCTTGCACGTCCAAGTACCAAGCCCTACAAAGCTTTCACGTTGAAAGCCTTTCAATAGCCACCAAGCCATCAACTCCCATTACTCCTAATCAATACCATGACCCTTGGTATTCGATTTCATCAATGCCTTAAAACCTCTCATCTCCTCATCATGAATACCAAGACCCTTGGTATTCCCATGCATGTCTAATCACATTAATCATGCATGATGATCGATGACCCTTGGGTTTTCCGGCATGATGATTATCTTCCATGGTTTAACTTGAGTCTAACTCAAGTTTAACTAGCTTGAGTCTAACTCAAATCTAACTCAATCTTGGCCATTTGCTCAAGTGTTCTTTTAATCAACTAAAAGAAACCATCTTGAAAATAGAATGTCATTTGTGTGTGACCCCATAGGCTCTTGTAACGTTGGCAATGTGTCTAAAACCCCCTTTTAGACACATAAGCAATGAGCGACATCTAACAATACATCATTTCTACCCAAGTTACAAGAAAGTTGAGATCCGACAATCTTTCTGTGACTATTATCATGTATGACGGTATCCTTTTATCCTTGATATCTTAGATTGATCAATGAGACATAGACCGTATCATCTCCTTATCGATCTTTATATTTCTTGATCCCCAACTAGACTCACTCAAATAAATGAGCTCAATATGTCATATTGACTCATTTGGCAATGACCATGCATTTCGTGGTCATACTCTATCAAGAGGCTAAAGATATCACTCCCATCATATGGGAGGGATAGATCTCATCTACATTACTCACATCCCTCCACATAATTCGTTACATACCCAGTGATTGCCGTTATAGTGCACCCTATTACGGGTGGCGTTAGATGATACCAAAGTACATAACTCCTTATGTAGAGAACCGTAGTGACTTCAAGTCTAAGGACTATTCATACCAATAGTCACATGAGAAAGTATATGACACTCATATAACGATCCATGACACTTTCTCATGGTGGGTCAATTCAGTACATATATTCTCCAATATATATACCCATGTATCAATGTGATATCACATATCCATGACTTGTGAGATCAAGTCATTCATTGACCTACATGTTAGTCTCAATGTATCAATATATCCCTTTGTCTATTATTATAATACTTGACTAGGATTGTTTAAGAATAGTATTCTCTACAACTTCTCATAATCAATTCTACCAATTGATATACTGAAGATTAGAACCTACTATTCAAGGGCATTATTATATTTATTTATTGGCACACACATAAAGTAAATATAATATTTAATCTTTACCTTTTATAAATAAAATATGATACATATGATCCCTAATCAATCATCTCATGATTGACACTAAGGGCTGACACTAACACCACTAACCCTCTTGTAGACACAGGGTTCATCTTCATTCTTGATGAAACCAAACTTTTTGATCGCATCATTGAATTGAAGATTCCAACTTCTAGATGCTTGCTTTAAACCATAAATGGACCTTTGCATCTTGCATACCTTGCCAGCATACTTTGGATCTATAAAACCCTTAGGTTGTGTCATGTACACATCCTCGAGTAGGTTTCCATTCAGAAATACAGTTTTGACATCCATTTTCCAGATCTCATAATCATGGTAAGCTGCAATAGCAAGCATGATCCGAATGGACTTAAGCATTACAACTGGTTAAAAAGTTTCATCATAGTCAATACTATGAATCTGCTTGAAACCTTTAGCTACCAATCGCCCTTTATAGGTATGCATAAGACCATCCATATCAGTCTTTCTCTTAAAGACTCACTTACACCCAATGGGTTTGATCCCTTCAGGTGGATCAACCAAAGTTCATACTTTGTTAGTGTACATGGATTCCATTTCGGACCTAATGGCCTCTAGCCATTTCTCAAGATCTGGGATCATCACAGCTTTCTGATAGGATGTAGGCTTGTTAAACTAAATAAGCATAACGTCATCACTGCCAGACAAGAGAAATGAATATCTCTCAAGTTGACGACGTATCCTATTAAACCTGTGAAGGGGTTGATCTACATGAACAGGTTATTGCTTCACAACTTCTTGTGCAACAATCTCATCTCCACAACATTTTGTGATGCCTGTTCAATTTCCATCTCAGTGCTATCTATATCTTGAATTTCTTCAATATGTATTTTACTCCCACTAGTTCTTCTAGAAATGAACTCTCTTTATAGAAATACACCATTTCTAGCAACAAACACTTTGCTTTGTGTGGGATTATAGAAGTAATATCCTTTTGTTTCCTTAGGATATCCTACAAAGTAGCACTTGTCTGATTTGGGGCCCAGTTTGTCAGAGACTTGACTTCGAACATAAGCCTTCCAACCCCAAATCTTCCTAAAAGACATCTTGGGACTCTTCCTAGTCCATATCGCATATGATGTCTTTATGACTGTCTTAGATGGGAGGCAGTTAAGTGTGAAAGCAGTCATCTCTAAATCATATCCCTAGAAGAAAGAAGGAAGATTTGTGTGACTCATCATAGATCGTACCATATATAATAATGTATGATTTCTCCTTTTTGATACACCATTCCATTGTAGTGTTCCAGGTGGAGTGAGTTGAGATCTAATACCAAACTCAACGAGATAGTCACGAAAATCTTGGCTAAGGTATTCCCCACCTCGATCTGATCGAAGCACTTTAATACTCTTACAAAGTTGATTTTGTACTTCATTCTTGAATTCTTTGAACTTTTCAAAGGATTCAGATTTGTGTATAATAAGATACACAAATCCATATCTACTGAAATCATCAGTAAAAATAATGAAGTACTGATAGCCTCCTCTAGCTGCTACATTGAAAGGCCCACATACATCGGTATGTATGAGTTCTAACAAATCAGTAGCTTGTTCACTATATCCACTAAAAGGATGCTTGGTCATCTTGCCTAGCAGGCAAGACTCGCACACCTTATATGATTCAGAATCAAATGAGTCTAGAAGTCCATCCTTATGGAGTTGGGATATGCGACTCTCATTTATGTGACCCAAGCGACAATTTCAGAGATATGTTTGGTTCAAATCATTAGATTTAAATTGTTTGATATTTATATTATAGACTGGGATTTCAAGATCTAGAAGATAGAGACCATTCACAAGGTGTGCACTACAAAAAAATATATCATTTAAATAAACGGAACAACACTTGTTCTTTATTATAAATGAGAATTCTTTCTTATCTAAACAAGAAGCTGAGATAATGTTCTTAGTCAAAGCAGGTACATAACAACAATCTTCTAGTTCTAAGATAAGCCCAGTGGGCAAAGATGAGGAATATGTCCCTAGAGCGATGTCGACTACTTTTTCTCCATTGCCTACCCGTAGGTCCACTTCTCCCTTCGTCAATGATCTAGTCTTTCGAAGGCCTTGCACATTGGTACAAATGTGAGAAGCACAACCGATATCTAATACCCAAGAAGACGACAAAGATAAATTAACTTCTATAACATATATACCTGAGCCAAAAGTCTCACTTCTTCAAGGTATAGCTTGCAGTTCCTCTTCCAATGTCCAGTCTCATTACAATGGAAGCAGGTTCCCTCCTTAGGCACTCCGCCTTTGGGTTTCAATGTGTTTTCCTTGCCTTTGCCTTTGACTTGGGTCTTACCCTTACCTTTAGGCTTCTGCTTGCCTTTGCCTTTGCCTTTGTTCACCATCAAAATGGTACCAGGCTTAAGGTTGAGTTCAGTAGTTCACAACATGCTCAACGATAAGAGATCTTCTTGAAAAACTCTAGCCTTCTCCTTTCCTCCTTAGAGATAGTGGTCGGCCTTCCACCCCACTCCCCTATCAAAGAAGAAGATAGGAGATCTTCTTCCTTGATTCCATCTAGAAGAGATAATCTTCTTGGAGTGTACCATCACATCCATCATCTTCGAGGAATACACCCTAATCGTCTCAACGATAAAGGGCTCTTGATCTCTAGTGCGATCAAGCATTGGAAAAGGGTTTCCGATCATGGACTGGATTAGACGGAGGAAGCATGGAGGAAGCACAATATCTAAATTTTCAACCAAAGATATTTTGGAAGGTATGAATCTTTGCTTATGAAATTGTTTCATATATGTATATTGATATATGTTATAATAGTTTTATTTAGATTATGCTTAAATGATATAACATGTTAGTTCTAGATAGTTTAGCATTTCTAATTAAAATGATTAGATTGAAATTAGATGTTAAATCATATGATAGTTTATCTTTTCCATGCATTTAAGATCTTGCTTGATGGGTTAGATAGTATTGCATGCTTAGATACAAGATCATGCCTATGTTTGTTTAGAAAATCCATATGAACACTCCTTCAATTTAATTGTTAAATCATAAAAATTTTAAACTTCTGCTGACATAAGGGTGTGGAAACACAACACATGAATGCTAGATTTGCGTGAATCAACTATGGTATTTGAACTATGTATGATATAGCCTGCGGTTTCTATGGTGTCCCTACACTGTAGCAGGGATGGCATGTACTCCAGGCGATTGGACGAGGTCCAGTCGACTGGAAATGCAAAATTCCAAAAATGCGGAGGAGCGGGAGCCAGCTGACATGGAGTCAACTGGACCTCGTCCAGTCGACTGGAAAGCCTGAAATACCAAATCGACGGGCTAATTTAAAGTCGACTAGAGGGTGTTCCAGTCAATTGGAATAGGCTTATAAAAGAAATGGAGGACCAACTCTGAATACAATAACTCTACTACGTCCAAGTGTTGTCATCGTCATCTCTCACCTACAAAAGCATCATCACGACGAAACTCCACATCTTCGACATGTTGCTTCATCTCCTATTCTTGTGTGTCGGTATAGCTTTAAATTTCACATTTAATTCTTCGCTTTTATACTTAAATTTTTAATGGGAAGGTATCTTGTCACCTTACCCTTATTTTTTGTAAAAAGTGAATACCCTTTGAGTTCAAGAGTTTCAAATCGGAGGGCTTTTAGTGGATTGCCCAACGACGTTGGACTAGCAACCCAGTTTGGGTTGTGAACGAAGTAAAAACAAATTGTGTATTTACTTTTCTTGATTTACATTTCCGCTGCATAACTCTTGATTCAAAAAGATAAAAAGAAAAGTTTTAAAAGTTAAAAAGAAAATTTTTATAGTTTTCGAGATTCACCCCCTCTCTAGGTAACTTTTGATCATACAATTGATATCAGAGCACGGGGGCGCTTTGATTTTGGTGAAACTACCAAAGAGAGCAAATAAAAAAAATTTCTTTTATTATTGTGCTTAGTCTAAATTTTTGCACTAGAGTAAATTTTCTTTATAATTGTTAATATTTCTTTATTTTTCTTAGTCTAAAATTTTGCACTAGAATAAATTTTCTTTACAATTGTTATTTTTGCTTTATTTTGCTTAGTCTAAATTTTTGCACTAGTATATGAAGGACCGAAAAATGCTAGAGGGGGGAGGGGTGAATAGCGTTCGAAAATATTTCTTTTTATTTCACTTTAAAATATCATAAAATGCAAAGAAGTTGCAGCGGAATAAGAAAATAAAACACACAAGTACATAGAAAGATTTTACTTGGTTCAGAGCCTACCGACTGCTAATTCAAGGCCTACGATCCAAGATAGCCTTCAAAGGGCAATTTACTAGATCTCTTCCTCGTTGGAGGTAAGAGATGTGATGCTTACAAAGAATATGAAGGCGGTAGCAAGTCTACCACTCCACTAATGTCACGCCCCGAGAGTATATCGAGCCGAAAATAATCGGATAGAATCTCCCCTGTACGTGATACAATTCCCTGATATACATAAAACCTTTCGGCCACAATCACATAACAAATATATGGACATAATCCATAAACACAGCGGAAACATATTGACAGAAAAATAAGATACAAAGACCCAACTATGCACTCCGGAGTGACTTTGACACAACAAAATTCGTAATAGAAACCACATCAAGAGTCAAATACATACAACTCATCCATAACCACAAATATAGAAATGATATAGGATGAAATCCAAAATAACAATCCAATAGACTACAAAAATATGGAAATAAACATCCAACTATTCAGTGTGAGATGGGATCAATTGGCGGAGCTCGGAACATCCAAGGAATCCTCTACCTGTAACCTGGGAGACAGGAAACCCAGGGTCCGTGGTGGTGAGTATAAACTCAGAGGTAATATGTAGAAAGTGCATGAACATATAGGGATATAGAGATCTACAAGTATACATGTGAAAATCTACAGGTATACAGAAAAAGTCCAACAGACATACAGTCTTAAATGTAATAACCAGTAACCACAGTATAGTCATACTCAATGCATATACTAAACTGATCAACTGAACATAAAGTAATGTACTAACATACCTGACGGTCTACAACACCATAAGCTATATCATCCTGAGCAGGTATACAATAACATAACCCATATAACATACAAGGTCAATCCCACACCTGACCAACATATAAACAGAATATAATCACATGTAATAACCATCCGGTCCATACTACACTATGACATGACGCTAATCAAATGCATGCAACAGTCTGAACCAACACATATATCATGCTCAACACACAACAGTGTATAATATGCAAATGACATGTATCATGATGAACAAGCATATGCAGCAATCATAGCTCAATCAAATGCAGCATCTCACAAGCATATGTAAAACATATATCAAATACATGCATACATATATATCAGCAATGCATATGCATGGTCACTGTCTGCGGACCCATCCAACCACGACCCCAGAGTGGCCAAGGTGGCACGACATGACAACAATCCCGACTCCAGCTACCACTACTCTCGAGTGGCCGAGTTGGGTAGTATAACTGGTAGCTAGCCACCATAGAGCTATATGCTACCCTAGGGGTCCCTGCTGCAAGCGACACTAGCTACTACTACCCATGAGTGGCCGAGTGCTCCACGACAGGACAAGCTACACGCCACTCCAGCTACCACTGTCTATAGTGGTCGAGCGCGGCACATCCAATGTTCTGCTCTCAACCCTGCTACCACTACCCCGAGTGGTCAGGGAGGCAGAATGATTGACGACCCGTCTCAACCACAAGGGAGACCCAGTCAACAACATGCATGCAATGTAATGATGCATAGCTCCACATACGTATCCCCGCAACACTCTCTATCCCACGGGGAGTCCTAGTCAACCCAAAAGTCAACTATGCAAGGACTACTAATCCACAAGACTCTCTCTATCACACAGAGAGTCATACACAACTGACAGTCAACCACGCTAGGACTTCCAGTCCATAGCGAGATACTATCGACAATCCATATAACTATATGCAGACACATGATCCATAATGGATATACAATCATGCTAGGACCTCCAGTCCTTAGCCACATATTGACAACCACACACTTATCTATGCACAGACAATTAGATCCACCATAAATGCACCACTGATATGTGTATGATATAACAATCGACTCCATTAACTAATCCATCACCTAACCCTAGTGATGTAACACAATAACCCAATCTGAGGTCACAAAGATAACCTTAACCACATATACTTAACTGAACATCCATCAGCTAACACACAATAGGCTTTGTAGTTCATGTCCGTGATAGATAAACGATGAAGTAACAGTAATATATCTTAAAGGTCAAGGCTAAGTACAAGCACATAATTAAATAAGAGTGGAGTCAAGGTAAAAGAATTCAGCATAAATCCAAATTCATGCACCGGAATTAGTCAAAATTACCTTACCAGGGTAGATATTACCCACCTGATATAAAGCTCGAATAATCCTCACGGTCGTGGACCTGCTTCGTATCCCAAACCTGCACAATAATAACAAATTATGGTTAAGTACAAGTCTCCGATAATTATACGAACTAAACACTAATTCGTTCTATATTCGTATCCTTCCCTCGTCTACGAGTTAAAACTCGATTATCCCAATCCAATCCATCATAACCCAACTCATAATAAATCACCGACATCCTCAAGATCAATTAAGGTAAATAGATCTAGACACACTTAATTCAAACTGCATACTCACATATCTAACCTCTCAACAATTCCACAGCTCACTTCAAATGCCTCCTCAACACATTCTACAGTCGTGGCAGCTCCATTCCAACAACAGATCGATCAACATTCACATTCTCCAATCATCTACATAACCAATCAAAGAAAAACCTAATTAACAACTTCAATCCACTGTCCGGGCAGCTTACCACCAGATTAAACCACCACCTATCCCTGTTCTAATTCAGATCCAACACCTGCCCGACCACCCATGCCGTTCACAAAATAACATGTCCGGGAACACCATGCTCAGAACCGATCAAGGAAAACAGAGATTATCTGAATTACACTCCACTGCCGCATCAACACAAACACATAGCAACTACTAATCCTTGAATCAATCACAGCAATTACAGATGAACAATAAGGATAACAAAGCTTACCAGCCATCTCTTCACCGGTAGCACCTTCCCTGTCCACCGGAATAATCCCAACTCCAAGCTCTGTGCCAACCAGAAGCTGAAACCACCCAATCTCGCGATGAAGGACACACAACCATATTGCTACTGCTGTGAACAAAATCATGATCAACCTCACCTCATAATACAGCCTTCCTCCGATCTCAGCTACCCTTGAAGACAGCCGGCTGAAGGTAATCTCAGCAAGCACAAATCAATGGAAGAACCCAATCTGCTGCGACAATCGAGTTTCTCAGCTAAAATCCGATCAACTATATCAAGAACTAAAGGAAACCCATGATGACATCTAACCCTAGACAAACGGATTACCTCGATTGGCAGCTCGTTGCCGCAACAACAACACCGCCGACCCGTCGAGCGAAGAAATCGCTGACACCCCCAAGGCGAAGCACCTACCGACCTTGCTTGTTCAGTTACATGCTGGATTGCTAAGTACGTTTTAAGTAGCTCCCTTAGGTCGTGGGTAAATTGGAACCTTCTCATCACAGCGGAAGAGAATCGTGAAGCAACGAGAGAGGAACCGATCGCGATCGAGAAATGCCCCTCTCGGTTCGTCCGGTGCTTTTAAAGGCCATTCGACCAACCGGTTCAAGCCCATTTCAAGCCCAACAAATTCAGCCCAATGGACTCAACCCAATAGATTTAGCCAAAGCCCAATTAGCTAATCAAACCTAACCACTAATTAAACCCAATTAACCCACTAATTAAACCCAATTGATTAAAGGGGTTAATCCATATAATTAATTATTATTTTTTCGTATTCTACATTCTCCTCCACTTATTAAAATTTGGTCCCCAAATTTCTGACTTATGTACGAGTACGAAATGTCCCAACAACCATCTTAGGTATCTGGAGAAAAGTCACCCACCTCAAGTGACTAAATAGGGTACTGAGCTCGAATATTATATTCCAGCTCTTATATACACTCTCAACCGACCTATTAAAAGGTAAATAATTGTACCAAAGTGGAGATCTATACCCGTAACCGATGGGGAATTTGCCAAAATCGTAAGGTGAATCATGAATCACTATCATAAATGATACTCAAGGATACTCCATGGATATAATTCCATCAAGCGATCCAACGAAGTCCATCTTACGGGTCGGAAGAAAATGAGAGGACCTAGCTAATCGATCATTGATTACCTAAATCACATCAAGTCCTTTCCGAATTCTAGATACTCTCCTGACACAGTCCATCAAACTAGGTTCCTACTTCCATCTCGGTACATAATCCTACTGGTCACTAACATTTCACCTTTACATGTTGGCATACCAACATCAAGCTATGAAATCAATCATTGTCTAGGCCTTGAAACCTAGTTTCAAAGCTTCTGACCAAGTGATTTCCATCACCTTTCTGATCCAACAAGTCAACGGTATAGTAACGCTAGAGCATCCTATCCACATCTACGGTAAATACCAAATCAATCCAAGAAACAACAACTTCTTGGTCCAATAGTATCATCTAAGAAGGCAACCACCAATGGGTCCAGTCGCTTCATGAACGACTAAATCATTAATAAGTCTAATGACATTATCAACAACTCATAAAATTCATACCAAGTATGAAATATCCTTTTCCACACACTTGTACCCTTTTTACTCTGAGCTGATGATATATCAATCATCACACCGACAATAATAATTGTATGACACCAAGTCACTACAATATTAACACACCCATCATAGATCAATCCTAGGGTATACACAGGTGTCCTTTAGTTGATCTAAATAGATCATCTATCCACAATGAAGGATATCATCTCCAACAGCTTCCACGTTCCAACATCGATAATCGATGCATAACCTCAAAGGTCCAGCTCTCTTTTAACTAAGAGTTTCGGATATTCTCCAAAAGAAACACTAGGAAAGATAAATCTCCCATCTAATCCTTCTGATAATCGCAACTTCCATTCCTCCAATTCCCACAGTGTTTAGCAACACTAATACCAATAAAATCATCTCCCGGTATGAGGTTTTCAATATTGGAACTATTCCCAAATTCAACCCCCAATCGCATATTCCACTTGCCCATGCAGTGGCAAACCCGGGAGTTCATCCAAAACTACATTCGAATACTCTCGAATTATATGCACATTCGAGATACATGCTATACCCTCATTTCAACAATTTAACTACCCGTAAGGATATGTCTATAGTAGAGATATGTCTAGCAAAGGCTAAGAGTATCCCTTGACTTCTTGGTTATTGATCAACATCTCACCCGACGGTAGAGAAAGATCACCAACCCACAAGTCAATGTATATGAACCTTCTAATTCTATCTAAGAATGTTCTAGACCTAGCTACCTATAACTACCAGTATCTCTTGATATATCCGCAAATAGGGTAACCTAAAGTAATACCCCTAATGACCAATTCTTCGATCTACTATACCTCTTCTCGAGTAATCATGTAAACTCGCCCAACATCTGTTCTTGATGGCTGAGCTCATGTAGGTGTAAAGGACTACCATGGAGGAACTGAAGTCAACTGCTGAACTAAGATGCAATACTCAAAATGACTGCAATGGAAATAGTAAATACTGTTGTACTGGTAATAAATACACCACCGATTGTGAAGTACTGAATAGATGTCAACATCGTAGGATGCTCCAACTCGACAAATAATGTAGCTGCAACTGGAGAATATAGCATAGATACGACAATCATCGTCAACTCTCTCCTCTGTACAAAGCATAACCACACCTGGGGAGGTAACAGTTGTCGTCTAGACGTCTGAGTCTTCTGAAATGTCTTCTACTAATACTGCTGAATAACTCGCTTCCCCTAGAGGGAAACATCTAGGAACTCCACTATGTCTTAGGTAGTAGATCGCTGCTGACATGATAATCCATTCTTCTGTAATGATCTTGGCTTTCGAGGTTGTGGATCGTCCTCTCAAAAGCATCATCCATAGTCTTCAACTGAGTCTTCAAAGTACATTCTCCTCGTATGTACTGGTTGCTTAAAGTAGAAGCAGATAAAATGCTCAATCTGATAATCTAACTTTGCATATTGTTGTGACCCGTACTACACGCACATAATCCTTTCGAAGTCTTTCTTCTGAGTTCGCTGATAAACATGAGAAGATGCTATCGATCTGCAGTCGGTCTTCTATGGTCGGAAAACTCTCCAATAGTAGCTCATGACTCTAATCTCGCTCCTTTTATCCAACATTTGGAGACTTCGGATTCCAATAATTTGACTTGCAATGTCTACTTATCAAATCTCCAACTCTTAAAAAACTTGCTACGGAGTCATTTCTATACACATGACTCGGTCTAATGCCTTCCGGTAGGATCTAGTAGGAGATCCAAACATTCTGATCAAGATTTCAGCCAATAAACCATGGGTGACTTAAGACATGTCGATCACATTCTCGAGCTATTAGGTGGTCGTAACCCTCGCAAGTCTAACGACTTTGCATGATACTCTTATTACCAAACGATCACCCTACTTGAAACTCAAAAATTCCCTGACAATGAGTCAAAGGAGATGATGTGGAGAAATACTCTCTCACAACATCACTACACCGTGGCCAAGTGATGTGTGATTTCCCAAAGGTTATTTCCTATCTCTTCCACCAAGTATCGACTTGATCCCGATAATGGTATGCAACCAACTCCACTATCTTCGTATAACAAGAGTTAAGTACTCAAAAGTACTCTCAAAGTTATACAACCTAGAACGACCAACCCAGGGATCAAAATCCCTATGAATATCATCCACTAATTTTCTACTATCTCCATCATCAATAGTATACTTGCTTAGTCCATTACCCCTCAGGCATAATTAGTGAAAATCCGTAAGACTGTAATCTTTGATTTCCACATGAAATGTGACAGCCTACCCCTGCTTTCCGATTTGGTATCAGTCGGCTCTCAAAGGTAATTTACCTTTTCGACAGCAGGTCCAAGACACACAGACTCTACATGTTGTTCCCGTGGTCAACTCAAACCACGGTTACGAATAGTGACTATCATACTACAAGTCATCCCTGTTATAAGCAACTAAATGCATAGCCAACAGAAAAGATATGTGATAACAGTTAACATACCTTAAATCTTGTAGCTCGAAAATGTCCCACAACAGCCAGATCCCAGAACTCACAAAACCAAAACCGAGTAAAGCAAAACTCGATGTTCGAATGAAATAAAATCAGAAAGTGGACTTCGCAACCTAGGGCTCTGATACCAATAAAATTGTCACGCCCTGAGAGTATGCCGAGCCGAAAATAATCGGAAAGCATCTCCCCTGTACATGATACAATTCCCTGATATACATAAAGCCTTTCGGCCACAATCACATAACAAATATATGGACATAATCCATAAACACAGCGAAAACATACTGACAGACAAACAAGATACAAAGACCCAACTATGCACTCCGGAGTGACTTTGACACAACAAAAGTCGTAATAGAAACCACATCAAGAGTCAAATACATACAACTCATCCGTAACCAAAAATACAAAAATGATATAGGATGAAATCCAAAATAACAATCCAATAGACTACAACAATATAGAAATAAACATCCAACCATTCGGTGTGAGATGGGATCAGCTGGCGGAGCTCGGAACATCCAAGGAATCCTCTACCTGTAACATGGGAGACAGGAAACCCAGAGTATGTGGTGGTGAGTATAAACTCAAGGGTAATATGTAGAAAGTGCATGAACATATAGGGATATAGAGATCTACAAGTATACATGTGAAAATCTACAGGTATACAGAAAAAGTCCAACAGACATACAGTCCTAAATGTAATAACCAGTAACCACAGTATAGTCATACTCAATGTATATACTAAACTGATCAACTGAACATGAAGTAATGTACTAACATACCTGACGGTCTGCAACACCATAAGCTATATCATCCTGAGCAGGTATACAATAACATAACCTATATAACATACAAGGTCAATCCCACACCTGACCAACACTCAAACATATGAACAATATATAATCACATGTAATAACCATCCGGTCCATACTACACTCTGACATGACGCTAATCAAATGCATGCAACAGTCTGAACCAACACATATATCATGCTCAACACACAACAGTGTATAATATGCAAATGGCATGTATCATGATGAACAAGCATATACAGTAATCATAGCTCAATCAAATGCAGCATCTCATAGGCATATGTAAAACATATATCAAATACATGCATACATATATATCAACAATTTATATGCATGGTCACTGTCAGCGGACCCGTCCAACCACGACCCTAGAGTGGCCAGGGTGGCACGACATGACAACTATCCCGACTCCAGCTACCACTACTATCGAGTGGCCGAGTTGGGTAGTATAACTGGTAGTTAGCTGCCATAGAGCTATATGCTACCCTAGGGGTCCCTGCTGCAAGTGACTCTAGCTACCACTACCCATAAGTGACCGAGTGCTGCATGACAGGAAAAGATGCATGCCACACCAGCTGCCACCGTCTATAGTGGCTGAGCGCGACACATCCAATGCTCTGCCCTCAACCCTGCTACCACTACCCTGAGTGGATGGAGAGGCAGGATGACTGATGACCCGTCTCAACCACAAGGGAGACCCAGTCAACAGCATGCATGCAATGTAATGATGCATAGATCCACATACATATCCCCGCAACACTCCCTATCCCACGGGGAGTCTAAGTCAATCAAAAAGTCAACTATGCAAGGACTACTAATCCACAAGACTCTCTCTATCACACAAAGAGTCATACACAATTGACAGTCAACCACGCTAGGACTTCCAGTCCATAGCGTGATACTATCGATAATCCATATAACCATACGCAGACACACGATCCATAATGGATATACAATCACGCTAGGACCTCCAGTCCTTAGCCACATACTGACAACCACACACTTATCTATGCACAGACAATTAAATTCACCATAGATGCACCACTGATATTTGTATGATATAACAATCGACTCCATAATCTAATCCATCACCTAACCCTAGTGATGTAACACAGTAACCTAATATGAGGTCACAAAGATAACCTTAACCACATATACTTAACTGAACATCCATCAACTAACACACAATAGGCTTTGTAGTTCATGTCCGTGATAGATAAACGATGAAGTAACATCAATATATCTCAAAGGTCAAGGCTAAGTACAAGCACATGATTAAATAAGAGTGGAGTCAAGGTAAAAGAATTCAGCATAAATCCAAATTCATGCACCAGAATTAGTCAAAATTACCTTACCAAGGTAGATATTACCCACCTGATACGAAGCTCGAATAATCCTCACGGTCGTGGACCTGCTTCGTATCCCAAACCTGCACAATAATAACAAATTATGGTTAAGTACAAGTCTCCGATAATTATACGAACTAAACACTAATTCGTTCTATATTCGTATCCTTCCCTCGTCTACGAGTTAAAACTCGATTATCCCAATCCAATCCATCATAACCCAACTCATAATAAATCACCGACATCCTCAAGATCAATTAAGGTAAATAGATCTAGACACACTTATTTCAAACTGCATACTCACATATCTAACCTCTCAACAATTCCACAGCTCACTTCAAATGCCTCCTCAACACATTCTACAGTCGTGGCAGCTCCATTCCAACAACAGATCGATCAACATTCACATTCTCCAATCATCTACAGAACCAATCAAAGGAAAACCTAATTAACAACTTCAATCCATTGTCCGAGCAGCTTACCACCAGATTAAACCACCACCTATCCCTGTTCTAATTCAGATCCAACACCTGCCCAACCACCCATGCCATTCACAAAATAACATGTCCGGGAACACCATGCTCAGAACCGATCAAGGAAAACAGAGATTATCTGAATTACACTCCACTGCCGCATCAACACAAACACATAGCAACTACTAATCCATGAATCAATCACAGCAATTACAGATGAACAATAAGGATAACAAATCTTACCGGCCATCTCTTCACTGGTAGCACCTTCCCTATCCACCGGAATAATCCCAACTCCAAGCTCTGCGTCAACCAGAAGCTTAAACCACCCAATCTCGCGATGAGGGACACACAACCATATTGCTACTGCTGTGAACAAAATCATGATCATCCTCACCTCATAATACAACCTTCCTCCGATCTCAGCTACCCTTGAAGATAGCCGGCTGAAGGTAATCTCAGCAAGCACAAATCGACGGAAGAACCCAATCTGTTGCGACAATTGAGTTTCTCAGCTAAAATCCGATCAACTAAAGCAAGATCTAAAGGAAACCCACGATGACATCTAACCCTAGACAAACGGATTACCTCGATTGGAAGCTTGCTGCTGCGACAACAGCACCGCCAACCCATCGAGGGAAGAAATCGTTGACACCGCCAAGGCAAAGCACCTACAGACCTCTGGCCTGAGATCAGCTAATGCGACGACACTATTGAGCTGCTCCCACTGGATGTTGATGAGCTGGAACCCGGCGACGCGATCGCGCGAAAGAAGAGAATTGTGAAGCAACGAGAGAGGCGCCGATCGCGATCGAGAAATGCCCCACTCGTTTCGTCCGGTGCTTTTAAAGGTCGTTCGACCAACCGGTTCAAGCCCATTTCAAGCCCAACAAATTCAGCCCAATGAATTCAGCCCACACTACAAAAATAAAGGTTTTTGGCGACGAATTTTGTAATAAAATTTGCAAAAAATTTCGTTGCAAAATTTTTTTGCAACGAAAATTTTTTCGTTGAAAATAATTCACCGCTAAATTTTGCAACGAAAAATAAAATTCGTCATCAAATTGCAACGAATAATTTTTTCGTTGCAAAATTCGTCCCCAAATTTGGCGACGAATAAATGTTTCGTCGCCAATTTGGCGACGAAAAGAAGATTCGTCGCAAATTTTTACGACAAATAATACTTTTCGTCGCCGAATTCGGGGACGAATAATTATTTTCGTCGTCGAATTCGGCGACAAATTATACTTTCGACGCAAAATTAGCGACGAATAAATTTTTTCATTGCCGAATTTGCGACGAAATATTTATTCGTCGCAAAACTCTCGCATGCATCTCCATCCAATATAATGAAATTTGGCGACGAATATTTTTTTCATCGCAAATTTTGCAACGAAATATTTTTTTCGTCACAGAATTTACAACGAAAAAAATATTCGTCGCCAAAATCTGATGAACTGGATTAACAAATAAAATTAAATTTGGCGACGAATTTTTTTTCGTTGCAAATTTGGCGACGAAAAGAAAAATTCATCGCAAAAAATTTCACTATCAGTCGACTGATAGTGCGACCAGTCGGACTGATCAGTCGGCTACCAGACGTTCTGTGAATTGCTACAGTATGACAGTCGACTGATCATATCCATCAGTCGACTGCCAAGTGAGTAGTCGACTGGTCAGTCGGCTACGAAGCGTTCTGTAAACTGCTACAGTACATCAGTCGACTGATGCCCAAAATAATTTTGGATTACGCAGTTTCTCAAGTATCAGTCGACTGAATGTTTACATCAGTCGACTGATACATATAATTTTGCAACGAAAATTGTATTTTCGTTGCAAATCTGGAGAAAAATGAAAAAAAATATTTTAAATTAATTTATTTTCCTGTTTTACAACAAACACACAACAATATTAACAAAATTATAAAACAAACATTAATATGGACATCAAACAAATTTATACATATAACAAATACATCCAAAGGTCTACCTACCATTATCATCAGGTAACATTTAAATACAACAAAGTTATAAACATAAATATCATATATGTCATAAGTCAAGTAGCTAACAATTAAACTTTCACAAATACAGTCAAAGATAACCACCACCATCACCATCGTCATCAAAAAATACATCATCATTGTCTTCATGACAGGGATCAGGTGGAGGAGCAGAGCCAGAAGGAGGAAGTTGATTTGAGCTAGACGTTAACTAAAGTGTTGGATCGAAAGTGTCGCTAGAGGGGGGGGGGGTGAATAGCGATACGATGTCGTTAAAAAACTTTTGCAATAAGTAAAAAGCAAGTAGAGAGTGCACAGCGGAAATATAAAGTAGACAAGATATTTTTACGTGGTTCACAATCTTTCGATTGCTAATCCACGGCCCTAGTGATCCTTGATCACGTACGGAGGGCAATTCACTAAAACCACTCCTCCTCGTTGGAGGTAGGAGCAACGATTACAAAAAGAAATCAAGGCAAAGGGACACTCCCCCTTTCCTTGTTACGATTAAAGCACAAAGACAATTAAAAGAAGTAGAACTTAAATAAATATACCGACAACTCTTATAAGTAGAAGATGTAGCTTTCGTTGTCGGCGGCACTTCGTCGTAGCAAATGTGAGTAGTAGTAGCGGCGTTACGACGGCGTGTTGAGAGCTCTTGATTTCTTGTATTTGCTTGGCTTGAACATGTCTATTTATGGATATTGATCTATGAATTTAGACATAGGTAGTGTCCAAGGTGAGGTTCTTATCCCAACTCAAGGATGAGGTGTTTCATCCAACCACCTTGTGCCACCTCCAACCTTCTTGTGCGCCAACTCAAGGATGAGGTGTTTCATCCAACCACCTTGTGCCACCTCCAACCTCCTTGGGCGCCAACTTGAGGATGAGGTGTTTCATCCAACCACCTTGTGCCACCTCCAACCTCCTTGGAGCTCAACTTGGGAGGTGTTTCATCCAACCACCTTGTGCCACCTCCTCATTCCTTGGCGCCAAGCTTGAGGATGAGGTGTTTCATCCAACCACCTTGTGCCACCTCACCTCCTTGGCGCCAACTTGATGGTGGGCCATTCAACAATGCCACATCATGGGAGCCAACCATCTTGTGCCAACTCACCTTATTTTGATGGTTTGGATGTCCTCCTTGATGCCACATCACACTTTTTACAATAACACGTTTCAAGTCCAAATTCACCCCCTTGATATTCGAGCTCTTCTCGAAATTTGGAACTTGACTAGCGCATTGGTGTAGTCAAAGGGTTTTGGGCTATGATACAAGTTAGCTTAAAATATAAAAGTCACGATGGTTCTAACCATCGATCTAAACCTAGACCTTCCATTGGAGGTATTGGGTCGGATCTCACGCTGCGACCTTGCCGGCTTTCACGAGCTTACCTTGTAGCCTCGCTTAGGTCTTCACCCGAGTACCTCGGCTTCCTCAAAATCCCTCTGGCGTTGCCCGACCACCTCGGTTCCCACCGATATCGCGGAACCTTCCCAACTTTAGCATTTACGCACATAATTGAGCTCGTAAGATAACAAATATACCCTTAACTATTGAGCCTTTTGCCATAATCAAAATACGGTTCGACTTTGGTGCCCCTTTGCACCAACAATCTCCCCCTTTGATTCATGGCAAACCGACAAAAGTTAAGGAAAAATTAACATAACGATGGCTAGCATAATGATTAAGCATGAATGAGCTAGCATAAAGATTAAATATGAATGAGCTAGCATAATGATTAAGCATGAATGAGCTAGCATAAAGATTAAATATGAATGAGCTAGCATAATGATTAAATATGAATGAGCTAGCATAAAGATTAAGCATGAGTGAGAAATATTATTGTTTCAAGTTCTCCCCTTTGAGGTAACCTCCCCCTTGACCGAAGGTGAGTTCTTGAAAAATAATTTTTACTCCCCCTTAATAGTTGCTTAAGTAATTACTTAATATAAAAGGTAATAATTTTGTTTACTTTCTTCCTTACTTTTGTGACTTTCTCCCCCTTTTGCCTTAACTCAAAAAGTTTGTAAATATATTTTAGGGTTTGTAAGTCCAAGCAAGTTCCCAATATAAATATATATTTTTTTTAAAATAATAATAAGCTTGAAAATATGTTCATCTAAAATGTACAACTCCGGTTGGACTTGATTGATATAGAATGATCAATAAGTCTTGAAGGAGTTGATTAATTTTAAATAATTATACTCCATGGTTCATGTCGATGCCTTTGAATCTAAATGCGGAACCGAGTAAGGTCCTAACATCTCACGCCCGTCTCGTGGCTAAGTACACAAACACATTAGTCCTATGTGTTGTGAGATGTGTTAGCTCCTTAAATCTATAGGTATATGATTTCTAAGGTAAGACTTAGGCTAATTTCATAAAAGAAGCAAAAGTAGAGTACATATATAGAAAAATTTAAATCCTACTCTATTACGCACATACCTAACTTTCGTCTTAATAAACTAAATTCGGGTAGTGGTTTGGTGAAGATGTCCGCTAGGTTTGATTTGGACTCAACATACTCTAGTTGTTTAGTTCCATTAGTTACATGTTCCCTAATGAAGTGGTGTTTAACTTCTAGATGTTTTGTCCTAGACTGACATAATGGATTTTTAGTTAAGTTAATTGAACTAATGTTATCTATGTAGGTTTTAATGTTGTTAAAGATTAAGCTAAAGTCTTGGAGAGTGTGCTTCATCCACAGGGTGAGAGACACACTCACCCATCGCATAGCGTATTGGCCGGTGGTAGATAAGGCAGCGCAATCTTTGCTTCCTCTTGCACCAACTAGACTCGGCGATTTGACAACAACCACTCGTGCTCTTTCTATCGAGTTTACTACCGGCATAGTCGAGTCAGATGGCCGATTAGATTAAACTCGGTAGATCTAGGGTACCAAATACCTCGTTTAGCGTGCCCTTTAGATATCTAAGGATCGCTTGACTAGGGTTAGGTGAGACTCCTTGCGCAGGTTTGTAACCTTGCGCACATACTTACATGAATAAAATGTCGAATTCGGCTCGCGGTTAAGTATAGGAGACTTCTATTGCGCTCTATAGTATTTTAGGTCAGCGGGTTTTCCTTCTACATCTTCGTTTATATTAACATTAGTTGCCATAGGTGTATTGATTATTTTAGCATCTTGCATTCCAAATCGATTTATTAAGTCCTTAGTATATTTTTGTTGATGTAAATATATTCCATCTTTAGTTTGTTTAATTTGTAAACCTAAGAAGAAACTTAACTCTCCCACTAAATTCATTTCAAATTCACTTTCCATAAGTGAGATGAATTAGTTTAGCGAGGATCGAGTTGGTAGTTCCAAAAATTATATCATCTACATAGATTTGGGCTATAAAGATTTCTTTTCCTACGGTTTTAACGAATAAGGTTGGGTCGACTAAACCTTGGTTGAATCCTTTGGACTTAAGATAGATCGAAAGCCTTTCGTACCAAGCTCTTGGGGCTTGTTTGAGTCCATATAGGGCTTTCTTAAGTCTAAGGACATGGTCGTTTATCTAGATTTTGAATCGGAGGTTGGTAGCGTAAACTTCTTCCTTAATGTATCCATTCAAAAATGCTGACTTGACATCCATTTGAAACAATTTAAAACCTCGATGTGCGGCATATGCTAACAACATTCGGATGGACTCTAGTGCAGCTCACAGGCGTAGGTCTCATCGTAATCTAAACCTTCGACTTGACTAAACCCTTTTTGCGACTAACCTAGCTTTATTTCTAACTACTTCACCTTTATCATCAAGTTTATTTGAAATACCCACCTTGTTCCAATAATTGATTTTTCTTTAGGTGGTGGTACTAATTCCCGGACTTCATTTCTAGTGAATTGAGCTAGCTCTTCTTGCATAGCAATAATCCGATCGGGATCAAGAAGTGCTTGTTCAATAGTTTTGGGTTCGATTTTGGAAATTAACGAGATTTGACTAAGGTTTGATATGAAGCTCTAGTTGAACCCTAAATTTGGATCACCTATAACTTGATTGATAGGATGATTTGTTTGAGTCTTAGTGTGACTCGGGTTAGGGTCATCTATCACTTGGTCGATAGGATGACTTGGGTGAGTTCTAGTTTGACTTGGGTTAGAGTCATCTATCACTTGGTCGATAGGATGACTTGGGTTACAGATTCAAGTTCAAGATCAGTCGGGTTCTATAAGTTGATTTGCTAGTTGGTTTTGTTAAGGATTGAGCGGGTTCGTGTCCTTAAATCGAAAACTATATTAATGGTTTCTTCGACACTAAGAGTGTCGTGATTGTATACCCTATAAGCTCTCTTGGTGGTTGAGTATCCTAGAAAGGTTCGATGAGGTTTTGGATTTGAATTTCCTAGGTAATCCTTAGTGTTTAAGATATGTACCTTGCATCCAAATACCTAAAGTACTTGATGTTCGGTATTTTATCGTGATAAATCTCGTCTGAGGTCTTTTGGTGCCTCTTTACCATAAGGATCCTATTTTGGACATAGCAAGCCCGTACTAGGCCTGCCCAAAATCTATCGGGTAGGTTATACTTGTTTAACATTGTCCTAGCGGCTTCTTGTAGGGTTCTATTTTTCCGTTCGACTAACCCATTTTGTTGTGGGGTTCTAGGACATGAAAACTCATGGTGGTATCCGTTTAGGTTCACAATCTGTAAACTGTGGTTTTGAATTCACCACCATGATCGCTTCTAAGTCTTTTAATCTTAAAGTTCTTTTGATTTTGATTAACCTACAAAGATTGATTAGTTGGTCTAGAGTATCATTTTTATGTTTGATAAACCTAACCCAAGTAAATCTAGAATAGTCGTCAATTATGACTAAGCAAAATTGACTACCATTGAGTGACTTAGCTCCATGTGAATCAAATAGATCCATGTGTAGGAGCTCAAGAACACTTTTGGTTCGTTCTTGATTAGTTAATTGATGTTGTGTCCTAGATTGTTTACCTTGTTGACAAGCATTACATATTTTATTATCCAAGTTGTTTAGTTTAGGCAAACCTATAACCAAGCCACTCTGACTCATCTTGTGGACGAGTCTTGGAGTGCAGTGTCAGAGTCTTGATTGCCATAACCAAGATTCCTCTTCTTTGTGTCATAAGACACTTGGTTGAGGAGTTAGGTAAATTTATTGTGTAGATGTTGCTATTCCTAGTTCCTTTAAGTATTATTTTAGATGTTGCATTTATCTTGATTCGCATTCATTTTCTAGAAATATGACCTTATAATTGTTATCACACAATTGGCTTACACTAAGTAAATTATATTGAAAGTTTTCTACTAATAAGACATTTTGAATTGTAAAGTTAGAGTTGAGCTCAATATCACGATCCAGATGATTTTGAGCTTGCGTTATTCGAAGGCTACGATCCTTGTCGTTTGAATCGTAACCGAAAATCTGAGTTGATCCCGGTCATGTGTCGGGAGCAACCAGCATCCAACATCCATTGATCCTACATATAAGGTAGTTGGATCGGATATTGGAATTACTAAAGGGTTGTTTGTAAGTTTTAAACCTAAATCATCTCACCAATATCTACATGATCAAAACATGTTATTCCTATGTGTTATTGTGAGATGACTTTCAATTTACTTGATTAATTTTAATGAATTTAAATTAACCAACATTAGGTTAGATTCGGATTTAGTCTAAGCTCATCAAGTAATCTTTTAAAGAGATTAGCTTCCAGGTCGTGGCGAGGCACAGAGGCCATCTTTGATCGGAACAACGACCACTTCATTCGACAAAGCTAATTTCAAGAAATTGAAAACTCGACTTACTTGAGACTACATCTTGGTCTAACTAGTTATTATTGAAAAGAGGCTCCCCGAGGCTCAATCTTTTAAATAGGATTTTAGTTGATTATGAGTCCTATCTAACCATTCTAAAAATAAAGGAAAAACTAAGCATGCAATTTCTAAGACTTAACAAAAATACATTTTGTATTGGCTCCCCTGGACCATTGAATCGAGTGGGTCTATTCACATAGTGAATTTGGTCCTTGTGAACCCAATAAATGTTAGATCATAAAGTTGAAATCAAAGTGGTCTTATGGACCCATGCTTGGACATTTTTCTTATGTTGGTTTACTATAGACATATATGACTTATTGGTTGTATTTGAGTTAAACCCGAGTCCGGCCTTGTTGTAAACGTACCTTTGTGATCCAAGTAAGAGGTCAAGTCCCTTGGATCCCAAAGTGAACCTTTCCAACGTGTTCCTAAGGTCTTGACTTGTGTTTTCAAGCGAGTTCTCAACTTCAAGCTTTTCAACTTGAGTTGAGTCCTCCTCTTGAATCTGAGTAGTCGAAGAGGTTAGGAGACCTCATGTTTGAGAAGGTTAACCTCCTCAATTAGGGTCTCGACCTTGGACTCGGACTTAGCTAGTTTCTTATTTAAAAATTTAATTGCACCATACAAAGTATTAAGTAACGACCGACTTACCCTTAATGATTCTTTTGAACCGGATCACGGATCGTGGCTTGTCTTGAATGGAAGCTCATCGCCGGAGTTCGGACTCGGACTCTTCTTGATTTCGGAGTCGTGCTCGGATCGGCTTGGCCATTAGAGCTTGGATATCGTCTTCTTCCTCCGACAACTCCTCCCAAGTAGCGTTTAGCGCTTTCTTGATCTTTGATGCGTTATTCTTTAGCTTTGGGCACTCGGACTTGATGTGGCCAAACTGTTGCACTCATAGCATCTAAAATTAGAAGTATTTGAATTAGGTTTAGGCTTACCTTGAGTTGTTGGTCGTTTTCGTCTCTTGATCATCTTAGAACTAGATTGACTAGTTCGGATTCTATTCGAGTCTACTTGGATTCGGACTCGTCTTCTTCCTTGGGGTGGCTTGCTTGCGGGCTTCTTCTTCTTGGAACACAACTAACGCAATACTCTTCTCGGCTGGACCACGTTAGTTTGCTCATGTAATTCAAGTTCGAAAACAATTCGTCTAACCTAATTTTAGAAAGGTCCTTGGAGACCTTGTAGGCATCGACCATGGATGCCCACAAGGTGGTCCTAGGAAGCGAGTTAAGAGAATACGATAAGGTCGCGATTCTCGACCTTTTGTCGATGGCATGGAGTTAGTTGTGATGTCTTGGATCTGAGCATGTAGTTGAGTTGCGGTCTCGTTTTCCTGCATTTACAAGTTATACAATTTATTTAAAAGTAAAACTCTTATACATACCTTAGTGTCTTCTGTGCCTTCGAGTAGTTCCACTAGCTTGGTCCATAAGACCTTTGCACTAATGAAGGGGCCGACGCGGTTGAGCTCTTCCTTGGACAACCCACATTGCAAGATTTGAGTTGCCTTGGCATCGGCTTCTACTTGTTTTTTCATGGAATTTGACCATTGATCGTAACCCAAGATTCACCATCTTCATTAATAGGAAGTGTGAAACGGTTTGGATTCTGATCCACATCTCGATTTGGGTTTTAAGAAAGCATTCCATCCGACCCTTCCAATACTTGAAAGTCATTACCGTTGTAAAGCGGGGTCGAGGCGATGCTAAACCCTTGAGATGGGCCATTTAAAAACAAGAAGAAGAGCGACGAAAGAATCTTCCAAAACACACGGAAAGAATATTCCAAGACTTTCGTCTTGGATTAGTAATCTTGAGAAGTAAAAAGATATATAAAATGTAACTTGCAAAAGAAATAAACAATCAAATGCGAATGTCGTTGAAGTTCCGGAGGACAACCTTACTCGGGATCTAACGAAGGACAACCTTATCGGATCCTAAAGCCTCTAATGCAATTCTATATGTAGGAGAAGATAAGCAAGTGAAATAATTATCGAGAAATAAATAAATAAAAAATCTGTAAAAAAAGAAAAACAAAGCTAGATTGGTGGTTTCACGAATCTTAGCGCCCGACTCGATACCAATTGTTGGATCGAAATTAGTGTAAGCTAGAGGGGGTGAATAGCGATACGATGTCGTTAAAAAACTTTTGCAATAAGTAAAAAGCAAGTAGAGAGTGCACAGCGGAAATATAAAGTAGACAAGATATTTTTACGTGGTTCACAATCTTTCGATTGCTAATCCACGGCCCTAGTGATCCTTGATCACGTACGGAGGGCAATTCACTAAAACCACTCCTCCTCGTTGGAGGTAGAACAGCGATTACAAAAAAGAAATCAAGGCAAAGGACACTCCCCATTTCCTTATTACGATTAAAAGCACAAAGACAATTAAAGAAGTAGAACTTAAATAAATATACAACTCTTATAAGTAGAAGATGTAGCTTTCGTTGTCGTGACGCCGTCGTAGCAAATGTGAGTAGTAGTAGCGGCGTTACGGAGCGTGTTGAGAGCTCTTGAATTCTTGTAATTTGCTTGGCTTGAACATGTCTATTTATGGATATTGATCTATGAATTTAGACATAGGTAGTGTCCAAGGTGAGGTTCTTATCCCAACTCAAGGATGAGGTGTTTCATCCAACCACCTTGTGCCACCTCCAACCTTCTTGTGCGCCAACTCTAGGATGAGGTGTTTCATCCAACCACCTTGTGCCACCTCCAACCTCCTTGGGCGCCAACTTGAGGATGAGGTGTTTCATCCAACCACCTTGTGCCACCTCCAACCTCCTTGTGCGCCAACTCAAGGATGAGGTGTTTCATCCAACCACCTTGTGCAACCTCCAACCTCCTTGGGCGCCAACTTGAGGATGAGGTGTTTCATCCAACCACCTTGTGCCACCTCCAACCTCCTTGGGCGCCAACTTGTTGGAGCCATTCAACTTGTGCCACATCATGGAGCCAACCATCTTGTGCCAACTCACCTTATTTTGGGCGTCCACCACAAGGAAGCTTGGTGATGGTTTGGATGTCCACCTTGATGCCACATCACCCTTTGTACCAAAACACGAGTCAAGTCCAAATTCACCCCCTTGAAATTGAGCTCTTCTCGATTTGGAACTTGACTAGCAGTTGGTAGTCAAAGGGTTTTGGGATGATACAAGTTAGCTTAAAATATAAAAGTACGATGGTTCTAACCATCGATCTCGACCTAGACCTTCCATTGGAGGTATTGGGTGGATCTACGCTAACGACCTTGCCCGGCTTTCACACGAGCTTACCTTGTAGCCTCGCTTCCGGTCTTCACCCAGTACCTCGTCTTCCTCCGAGTCCCTCTGGCGTTGCGACCACCTCGGTTCCCACCGGTGTCATCATGAACCTTCCGCTCAACTTTAGCATTTCTGCACACTTAATTGAGCTCGTAAGATAACAAATATACCCTTAACTATTGAGCCTTTTGCCATAATCAAAATACCGGTTCGACTTTGGTGCCCACTGCACCAACATAAAGATGTTGTATAATAAACATTTATTGCCTTTGAAATTCGTTCATCTTTTTATTTAAGTCTTGAACTTTCTGTGTAAAATACGGAAAAAAAAATTATTATATGGATTAACCCTTTAATTAATTGAATTTAATTAGTGGGTTAATTGAGTTTAATTAGTGGATTAATTGGCGGGGCTTAATTAGTGGGCTAATGAGGTTGATTAGCTAGTTGGATTGAGTCCATTGGGCTGGTTTCAGATTGGGCTGGAAGTGGGCTTGAATCGGATTGGGCTGGAATTGAGCTTGAACTGGATTGGGTTAAATCAATTTGGCTTGAACCGGTGGATTGGAATCGATTCGCTCCAGTATACTTCGTTCAGTTACGTATTATTGCTAACGATACTTGGCGCTATTCTCCTCCATCGCGATTCAACCTTTCCTCACGCCGTCTTCTTCTCCGAGCGATCCTGCCGCCCGGTCTCAGCTCACCGACGTCCTTGGGAGAGCGGCCCGGCAATGTCGCCGCCCAAGATGAACTCCGATCAGAGGTCAGCTGGTTCCTATCCTTAGAGACCTCATCGATTCTTCCATTCCTCTTCCTTCGCGAGGCGGCTGCTGCCGACGCACTTGAGGTGGAGGATCGTGTCATTGGAGGAGATCTCTGAATTCGGGTTTCCGAGCTTGATTCCGGTGAACGGAGTGGATTGGGGGTGAATACTGCTGGTATATCTTGATCCTTCTCTTCATCTTCTATTGGTTCGATTTTGGTTGGTTATTGATGTCGATCTAGATGTTGGTTGGATTGTAGTAGGTTTCACCGATTTTGGTTCTATGTAGATTTTGCTGTGGATTCACCGATTTAGCATCAATTTGTGTACGGGCAGTGATCGAAACTCAGAATCACGCCGATGAACAAGGGAGGGGTTGCCGGTGAAGATTTGGCCGGTAAGTTTTGTTTATTCCTGTTGTTTCTTCGGTAATTGTTGGAAGTTGCGATTGGTGTTTTGTAGACTATTGGGTTGCTGTGCCGGTAGTGTGTGGGGAAGGAGAAGACAGCTAGATTTTAAGCTGAGAAATCCAAGTGATAATGGGTTGATCCGTGAGTGTAATAGATAGTGGTTTGTGGTTGGTAAGATGTGTGTATGGTGTTTGTATAGTGACCTATGATTGTTGTCGTATTGCTATGTTTCAGCATAGATTAACTGTGGTGATTTTAATGTGGGATGTGTATTCTAGGTGATACTCTGTTTATGCCCTGTTATGAGAGCTATGATTGGTTTTGGGTATCAAATTGGGTTAATTGGAGTTTCTACCTCGTAGACGAGGAAAGGATGTGAGTATAGGAACGATATAGTATTTAGTTCCTATGTTTGTTGGATACTTGTACTTAATCATTGTTGCTATTATTGTACAGGTTTGGGATACGAAGCGGGTCTGCGGCCGTGAGGATTATTCGAGCTTCGTATCAAGTGGGTAATATCTACCTGGTCCGGTAGTTTTGATCAAATTCTAGTGCATGATCTTGGATTTATGTTTATACCTGTTTACCTTAAATCCACTCTTATTTAATCATATGCTTGTACTGCCTTGACCTTTGAGATATATACTCTGGTACTTTATTGATTATCTAGCTTGGATAGGAACTATAAACCCTATTATGTATTAGCTGATATATGTTCAGTAAGTACATGTGGTTAGGGTTATCTTTGTGACTTCAGATTGGGTTACTGTGTTACATCACTAGGGTTAGGTGATGGATTGGATTATGGAGTCGATTGTTATATCATACCCGTATTAGTGGTGCATCTATGGTGGATCTAGTTGTCTATGCATAGATAGGTGTGTGGTTGTCAGTATGTGACCATGGACTAGAAGTCCTAGTGTGATGGTATATCCATTATGGATTGTATGCCTGTGTATGGTTATATGGACGGTCGATTGTATATCGCTACTGACTAGAGGTCTTAGCGTGGTTGACTGTCAGATGAGTATGACTCTTTATGCGATAGAGAGAGTCTTATGGATTGTAGTCCTTGCATAGTTGACTTTTAGTTGACCAGGACTCCCCGTGGGATAGGGAGTGTCGCGAGGATACATGTATGGAGCTATGCATCATTACATTGCATGCATGCTGTTGACTGGGTCTCCCTTGTGGTTGAGACAAGTCGTCAGTCATCCTGCCTCCCCGGCCACTCGGGGTAGTGGTAGCAGGGTTGAGGGCAGAGCATTGGATGTGCCGCGCTCGGCCACTATGGATGGTGGTAGCTGGAGATGCGCACCTGGCCACTGTGCAGAGTGGTGTTAGCACTCGCCCACTATAGATGGTGGTTGTGTGACGTGCAGTTGTCCTGTGTGCGGCGTTTGTCTACTCATGGGTAGGGACAGTGTGGCTTGCAGCAGGGGCCCCTAGGAGTAGTTAGCTTTTTACGCTTATACGCTACTCAGTCATACTACCCAACTCGGTCACTCGAGAGTGGTGGCGGTGAGTCGGACTAGTTGTCATTTGTCGTACCACCGGGTCGTGGTTGAGTCCATGTGACGACCATGCATATGCATTGCTGATATATATGTATGCATGTATTTGATATATGTTTTACATATGCCTGTGAGATGCTGCATTTGATTGAGCTATGATTGCTGCATATGGTTGTTCATCATGATACATGCCATCTGCATTTTATTTACTGCTATGTGTTGAGCATGATACATGCATTGATTCAGACTGTTATATGCATTTGATTAGCATCATGTCATTGTGTGGTACGGACCGGGTTATTATACAGGTGATCATATACTGTTCATATGTCATGTGATTGCGTATAGTATGTAGGTTATGTTATTGTATATCTATCAAGATGATATAGCTTATGGTGTTGCAGACCGTCAGGTAAATTGGTACATTACTTCATGTTCAGTTGATCAGTTTAGTATTTACATTGAGTATGACTTTACTGTATTTACTTGTTATTAGAGTTGGATAAGACTGTATGTCTATTGGACTCATGCTGTATACCTATAGATCTTCACATGTATACTTGTAGATCTATCCTTATATGTTGTTCATGCACTTTCTATATATTACCCCTGAGTTTATACTCACCACCCCGGGACCACAGGCTTCTGTCACCCGGATAACGAGTAGAAGATTTCCTTGGGCGTTGAACTCCTTGGTGATCCCATCTCACACCGGACGGATGGATATTTAATCTGCATTTGTTGTATTTGTGTGGATTGTCGTTTTGTGGTTTTATCCTGTATTGTTTCCGTATCTGTGATATACGGACGTGTTGTATGTATTT
Source organism: Wurfbainia villosa (assembly GCA_025175895.1). Classification (NCBI taxonomy): domain Eukaryota; kingdom Viridiplantae; phylum Streptophyta; class Magnoliopsida; order Zingiberales; family Zingiberaceae; genus Wurfbainia; species Wurfbainia villosa. The sequence continues at coordinate 100,815,639 of CM046000.1, read as the reverse complement.
GACTTTCGATGTGACTTCTATTATGTTTCTTGTTGTGTCAAGTCACTCCGGAGTGCACAGTTGGGTCATTGTATATTGTGTTATCTGTTGTATGTTTCCGCTGCGTTTGATATGTTGATATCTGTGTATATCATATTGTTGTTGTGGGCCTACGGGCCTTGTATTAACCCGATATGTTGCCACGTACAGGGGAGATGTCGTCCGTTTGCTTTTCAGCACGACATACTCTCGGGGCGTGACATTCTGAGCGTTCTCTCTCGATTCAGTTTTCTTCTGCGCTAGTAACTCTCTCAAATGATTAACCTCTTCGGTTAATTGAATTACTTGGGATTTTGATGCTGGAGAGGATGAAGAAGAAGCACCAGGGACTCTATAGGATCGGCTCAAAGAGCCGAGTCCAAGTATTCTTCCACTTTTCGATCCTCCAGATGCTTTGAGCCATAAATTTATATTGCTAACAGATGGCTCCGATTCGACTCCATCATCATTTGCACCCGAATTTCTTTGTGAAAGTTCATCATATTTCTCCTATTGTGAAAGGAAAAAAATATAAATAGTAACATAAGAAATTAAATTTTTATAATTACACACCTTTATTGTTCTAGCTCTTTCCCCACTCCATGTTTTATCCTTTTTTTAGAATGTATGGGTGAAAGTGTCAATAAATAATGGCTCAGTTCCCGTCTCCTTGGCCTAAACAAATTAAACAGTTAATATTTATAAATTAGTGAGTATTAGATTACAAAACCATAAATTGAAAATACTCACCAATCGATGTTTATGCTTATCGATATTTATGGATCCTCCCGTATACATGGCAGACATAACACCGGAGTTACAATTTTGATTTTGCTTATTCTGTTCACTCCTCTGCTTACTTTCATCAGATCCCCAATACGCAATAATTTTATTCTAATTCTCCTCGATTATATAGTGCGGTTTCTTATTTCTAGTTTTGGCATGATTTAGTATGTTTCTAATATGATCACCACACTTTTTCTTAAAAATCCTCCTAATCTCTAGTGTTTGACTCTCCTCCCAAATAAATACCTGCTGCAGTAGAGAAAAATAAAAATTGATTATATTAACTGCAATTTCATATACTAAATGCTTGAAATAAGTTACCTTGAACTCATTCCACCACAGAACTTTAATTTCTTCCGGCGTGCTTGTATAAGTCATAGAAGCGCCGACCTAATGGTTATTAACTATTTTATTTACCTCGTGAATAACATGTACAGAATTTATAAATCTAACATAAACCAAAAACAAACCCCGTGAAGGGAGTCGCTTCGGAGGCTCATTGGCTCCCATGTCCCCGGATTAAAATTTTCACTAATGAAAGAACTAATCCAGATGAGATGAGTTTCCTTAGCACAACCAATTCGTCGTCGTGCTAACAACTTGAGTGATCGCTTGAACAAACTAGTTGTTCAAGCAACACAACTCTTCTAGTTGGTTAGCCGCGGAAGAGACGACGGATGGATCGCCGGTTTTTGTGTTTGTCTTCGGGGTCCATGATTATACAAAATATATACATACGCACACTTGTATAATCAACACATAAAAGAACATGCTAAGATCAGAAAATAAAGTTGTAAAACTTTTATACCTCACGATCTTCTACCGTATGTCCTATCCTCCTCACGGACGACGTGTGGACGAAGATCCTCCACGAGTAGAAGCCTTCTAGATCGCGTTCTTCCCTTCCTTGTTCGCTGCGAACAAAGAGAAGAAACAAAAAAACCTTTCCTTTCTAGAATCGGCCACCAAGCAAGGAAGTTTGATGTAACCGCTGGCCAAGGAATGAATGGATGAGCACCGGCCAACCTTGAAGAGAGGTTGCCGCCGGCCACCTAGAGGTTGGAGAAGCACCGGCCACCAATTGTTGGAGGACCGCCGGCCACCAAGGAGCAAAGGAGGAGGAAGAGGGCCGGCCAAAGCTTGGAGAAGGAAGGAGTGAGCGCCGGCCACCAAGGAGAAAAGGAAGAAGATGGGCGCCGACTTCTTGTCCAAGAGTTGCCGCCCAATCCTTTGCTTCCAAACCCTAGCCGCTCAACCTAAAACCCTAACTCCAATTGAACCATTACTTGCCGCCCAACCTAAGCCCTCTATTTATAGAATTGGGCTTAAGCCTCCTTTAATCTCCACCATCAGATCTAGGGATTTAATCTCCACCGTCGGATCTAGGGTTTTATCCCAATCGTCGGATCTAGGGTTTCATCCCAACCGTCGGATCTAGGGTTTCATCCCAACCGTCGGATCTAGGGTTTCATCCCAACCGTCGGATCTAGGGTTTTATCCCAACCGTCGAATCTAGGGTTTCATCCCAACCGTCGGATCTAGGGTTTTATCCCAACCGTCGGATCTAGGGATTTAATCTCAACCGTCGATTCTAGGGTTTCATCGTAACCATCGGATCTAGGGATTTAATTCCAACCGTTGGTTCTAGGGTTTCATCCTAACCATCGGATCTAGGGATTTAATCCCAACCGTTGGTTCTAGAGTTTTGTTTTACATCCTTGGATCTAGACTTCACGAGGATTATATTAGGCTACGATAGGGACCATAAGGAGGAGTTGGATCTTGGCCACCCGATGGATCGGAACCACACAAACTTGATCCATCAATGATGTTCCATTCCACTAGAGGATCATCATTGAACTACCTCACCAACCCCCATAAATCAATATGGGATCCATATATTATTTGTACATTCATCTCCCCGTGTTTAAGATATCGAATGTCCGTCAATTAATTGATTTATTGACCATCAATTAATTAACATCTAATTCCTCGAGTAGTACCACTCAACCTTATCATCATGTTGACTAAGTCAACCAGCTGGGTTTACATGATGAACCTTATGAGCTCCTCAAGGGGACATCATCAACCTAATATATAGGAAATGGTTTCCTCTTATAATCAACGACACACCATGTAAATAATATTATTTCCCAACTTACCGGGCATATTGATTTAATCCATCTAAATCTCACCCTCTGGTAAATCAAAGAAATAAATACTAAGTACATGTGCCCGTTATTATATCGGGATTAAGAGCATGTACAACATAATATCCGAGGTCCAATTCAATCATGTAGTCAGCAATAAATTGAATCACCTCTATGTTGGTCCTGCTCAATACACCTAAGTGTACTAGTGTAACTCTATGTTCAAGACAAAACAATACCAAGCTACACTACAACCATGCCAATGGTTTGTCCAAAACCATCTTGGTTGTGAGCCTCTAATTATATTCTACAAGGGACTGATAACATGATCTTCTGTGCCACACCAAGCACCATGTTATCTACAATGTAAAATATTAGACAATATGCACACATATAATAAATATATAAAGTGCAAACAATAATCATGTGATTCTTATTCCAAAATAAAATATTCATAAAAAAGAGCTAGGCTTTCAGTATACATTCCAACAATCTCCCACTTATACTAAAAGACTATGTTGTCATCACAATGCCATACATCTGATCCCCATGTCCTCCACATGCCTATCAAACGCTTTCGCTGGAAGGGCCTTAGTGAATGGATCCACCAGGTTATCCTCTGATGCAATCTTGGCGACAACAACTTCTCCTCGTTTTATGATCTCTCGTATAAGGTGGTACTTGCGCTCTATGTGTTTACTCGCCTTATGGGCTCGTGGTTTTTTCGAGTTTGCAACTGCACCATTGTTATCACAATAAATTGTGATAGTTCTGGGCAAACCAGGAATCACATCTAAGTCCATCAAGAAGTTCCTGAGTCATACAACTTCCTTGGCTGCCTCAGAGGCTGCCACATACTCAGCTTCCATGGTAGAGTCCGCCGCACATTTCTGCTTGACACTCCTCCATACTATGACTCCACCTCCAAAAGTAAACACAAACCCCGAGGTAGACTTACTCTTGTCCCTATCTGATTGGAAATCCGAATCCGTGTAACCCACAGGGACTAATTGATCTGCCCGGTAAACTAGCATATAATCCCTAGTCCTTCTTAGGTACTTCAATATATGCTTTACCGCAGTCCAATGTCCCTGTCCAAGATTACTCTGATATCTGCTAACCATGCCCATGGCAAAGCAGATATCTGGTCTCGTACATAGCATAACATACATGAGGCTTCCTACTGCTGAAGCATAAGGAACCGCCTTCATGTCCTCTATCTCCTTTGATGTTTTGGGACACATCTCTTTAGATAAAGGAACTCCATGCCTAAAAGGTAGAAAACCTTTCTTGGAGTTTTGCATGCTAAAACGAGCTAGGATCGTGTCTATGTATGAAGCTTGAGATAAGCACAACATCCTTTTCTTGCGATCCCTTATAACTTTGATCCCAAGGATGTGTCCCACTTCTCCCAAGTCCTTCATGTCAAACTGTTTGGACAACCATAACCTTACGTCTGATAACACTTTGATATTGTTGCCAACTAACAAAATGTCATCTACGTATAGTACAAGAAACACCACTACGTTTCCGTCACATCTCTTGTATACACAAGGCTCATCCGGACTTTGAATAAATCCATATGACTGGATTACCTCATCAAAGCGGATGTTCCAAGATCTAGAAGCTTGCTTCAATCCATAAATGGACCGATTAAGCTTACATACAAGATGCTCTTTGCCTTTAGCAATGAATCCCTCTGGTTGCCGCATATAGATGTTCTCCTCAAGACTTCCGTTAAGGAAAGCTGTCTTGACATCCATCTGCCAAATCTCATAATCCATATGAGCAACTATAGATAAGAGAATCCGGATAGACTTAAGCATAGCTACCGGCGAAAAGGTCTCCTCATAATCGATACCCTCTTTCTGAGTATACCCTTTCGCAACAAGCCTAGCTTTGAAGGTCTCAACCTTCCCGTCTACTCCTCTCTTTCTCTTGTAGATCCACTTGCATCCAATGACTTTTACACCATCGGGTGGCTCTACTAGCTCCCAGACTTGATTAGAATCCATAGATTCTATCTCTGAATTCATCGCTCTTTGCCAAGATACCGCATCTCTATCTTGGAGTGCCTCATCATATGTCCAGGGATCAGGTTCATGTTCACCAGGGACTAAGTCCGAAGACTCTCCCAAAAACATGAATCTCTCGGGTTGTCTAACAACCCTCCCACTACGACGAGGTGCCAACTGTGTATACTCTGTGACATGCGGTGCAGTGACTTGTGGCATCTCCTCTTGTACCGGTGGTACTGAAGTCGGGACTTCCCCTGTCAACTCCTCAAGAATAATCCTACTCGTGGGCTTGTGGTTCATCACATAGTCCTCCTCTAGAAATCTGGCATTCGTACTCATGATCACCTTCTGATCTCTAGGACTATAGAATAAACCACCCTTCATTCCCTTAGGGTAGCCAACAAACAAGCGTACTTCTGTACGAGATTCCAACTTACCAGCATCTCCCTTCAGCACATGTGCTGGACTACCCCAAATCCGAATATGTCTTAGACTAGGCTTTCGCCCAGTCCACAACTCTGTGGGAGTAGAGGGTACTGACTTAGATGGAACCAAGTTCAGAATGTGTGCTGTTGTTTCCAGAGCAAACCCCCAGAACGAATCAGGTAACTCAGAATAACTCATCATCGATCTGACCATCTCCATAAGAGTCCTATTCCTTCGCTCCGCCACACCATTCTGCTGGGGTGTGCCAGGTGCGGACAATTGGGATTGAATCCCAGCCTCTGATAAGTAACTCCTAAACTCTCCCAAGAGGTACTCGCCACCACGATCAGATTGTAATGTCTTGATACTTTTACCTTGACGATTCTCCACATCAGCCTTGAATTCTTTGAACCTGTCAAAGCATTCAGACTTGCGGCGCATCAAGTAAATGTATCCATATCTTGAATAATCGTCTATAAAAGAGATGAAATATTCAAAACCACCTCTTGCCTGGATAGACATAGGACCGCACAAATCAGAATGAACCAATTCTAACACATCTTTGGCTCTATACCCCTTGGCCTTGAAAGGCCTCTTGGTTATTTTACCTTCCAAGCAAGATTCGCAGGTTGGGAGATCCTCCACCACTAATGATCCCAAAGGTCCATCAGCTATCAACCTTTGAATTCTGCTTAGGTTAATATGACCAAGCCTTAGATGCCAAAGATATGTCTAGTTCATTTGCGAAGGTTCTTTTCTCTTATTAGATTTAGAAGATGAGTTATTTACTTCTATATGCATCGTGGGAGTTTTCGGTTCAAGAGTATATAAATTGCCAACTAATGTACCAGAACAGATAATCTCCCTATTTCTTTTTATAACCACTTTGTCATTAAAAGAAACAGAATATCCATCCATAAACAATTTAGAAACTGAAATTAAATTCTTTCTAAAAGTAGGTACATAAAGACAATTTCTCAAAACCAAAACTTTACTCCTATCAAAAGATAAATAAACGTCTCCCACTGCAATAGCCGCCACCTTTGAAGCATTGCCCATGAAGACGGTAATCTCTCCCTCAGCTAGTCGTCGGGTTTCCTAGAACCCCTGCAAAGTATTGCAGACATGATCAGTGGCTCCTGTATCTACACACCAGGCACTGGTAGATAACACCGCTAAACATGTTTCAACAACTAAACAAGAAGATATACCTTTGTTCTTTCGGCGAGGATAGTCCGCCTTCCAATGTCCAGTCTACTTGCAAGTGAAGCACTTGCCTTTCGGCTTCTTCACTCCTGCCTGAGGTCCCATTGGCACTTTCTTCGCTCCACCTTGCTTCTTCTTCTTCTTACCTTTCGATTTAGAGGAAGAAACCTTCTAAGCGACCATGGCTTGAGCACTTTGACGAAAAAGCCCCTCTGTTGCCTGGAGTTCTGTCAGAAGCTCCACCAATGAATACAACCTCTTGTTCATGTTGTAGTTGAGGCGGAACTGCTCAAAACTCCTAGGCAGAGACTGGAGAATGATATCGACCTGGGTTTCCCCATCGATCTCAGCTCCGAGGACTTCCATCTCATTAAGATGAGCCATCATCTTGAGAACATGATCCCTAATGGGTGTTCCCTCGATCATGGTGGTCGTCATCAAGTTTCTCATCGCCTCCTACCTAGCCGCCCTACTCTGATGTCCGAAAAGTTCCTTGAGATTTACCATCATGTCATAAGCTGTGGCCATGGCCTGATGCTGATGTTGCAGCACATTTGACATAGATGCCAAAATGTAACAGCGCGCCATCTCATCTGCCTTGATCCATTTCTTATAACTTTCTTTCTTCTTTTCATTAGAGTCATCGGTGGGCTTAGGAGGACAGACCTCAAAGAGTACAAATTTGTACTCCTCCGCAGTTAAGACAATATCCAGATTTCTTTTCCAATCAATATAGTTTGGTCCAGTAAGTTTATTTTCTTTTAAAATCACAGCAAGTGGGTTGAAAGCCATTTGAAAAACCTAAGAATCACAATGATCAAAATATTAGATTTCAAATATTATTGATTCCTCAAAACAATAAAATTCCGAAATCAACCAACACCTCAAAATACCAAGAATATCGCATGCCACGATAGTGTGGACGTATACGAATTCTACATTTGTAAGAGGAGGTTTTAGCCATTAATTTTATTATCTTGTCAACCTTACTTTTTGACAAATAAAATTAATAGTTGGTTCCTCTTTAGCCCTACAAATAAAAGCAGTGACTCCGATGGGGAGGATACTTTTATTTGCATCTAAGTGTGCACCATTACGCGATACTAAGGGAATTATTTCAGATTATGTGCCTTACCGATGGGGAAGTACACACGCTCCTAAATAATTTCATATAACCATTATTTGACCTAGTGATCCGCAAACAAACCCATCCGATGGGGAGGAAGGCACTCAGAGCCAACGCGCAAGTTTGTTGCATCACACGTCAAATTGTAATGGAGGCCGCGAGAATTAATTAAAATGTCCCTCTCGCACTTAGTAAATTGACAATGAGGAATTTTCAAGCATACACAACATGTATATAAAACAAATCAGCAATAAATATGGAAAAAACAGAATTTTTCCAACTATTATGGCATTGTCCTCCAATACGCATCCCGTCGTGTCGCCACCTCGTCCGCTCCATCTTTTCCCGTGCGCAAGTCACCAAAGAGATCTGAGCCGAGATATATCATTTTAATTTACATCCATCGATCCTATACTCCACGAAGGAGTGTACAAATAATCTAGATCGAAAGTAAACTAAAATGAGCGGCTAAACAATGTCGTATTTAATTACAAAAATTAAATACTAATCTAGCCTCGTCAACCCCGAGGATTCAAATAATATACATACAATCACACACAAACAACCACATACACACAAATAGCCATAATAGTCGGATCTTATGCCTGCAACCAAAAAGTTAGCCTACACACATCCTACTATTATCCGGCATACTCAATATATGATATGTGCATGAAAGTAACCGAATCCAAAACACACAAAATCGGAAACCGTGGCTCTGATACCACTTGAAGGGAGTCGCTTCGGAGGCTCATTGGCTCCCATGTCCCCGGATTAAAATTTTCACTAATGAAAGAACTAATCCGGAAGGGATGAGTTTCCTTAGCACAACCAATTCATCGTCGTGCTAACAACTTGAGTGATCGCTTGAACAAACTAGTTGTTCAAGCAACACAACTCTTCTAGTTGGTTAGCCGCGGAAGAGACGACGGATGGATCGTCGGTTTTTGTGTTTGTCTTCGGGGTCCATGATTATACAAAATATATACATACACACACTTGTATAATCAACACACAAAAGAACATGCTAAGATCAGAAAATAAAGTTGTAAAACTTTTATACCTCACGATCTTCTACCGTATGTCCTATCCTCCTCGCGGACGACGTGTGGACGAAGATCCTCCACGAGTAGAAACCTTCTAGATCGCGTTCTTCCCTTGCTTGTTCGCTGCGAACAAAGAGAAGAACCAACAAAACCTTACCTTTCTAGAACCGGCCACAAAGCAAGGAAGTTTGATGTAACCGCCGGCCAAGGAATGAATGGATGAGCACCGGCCATCCTTGAAGAGAGGTTGCCGCCGCCGGCCACCAATTGTTGGAGGACCGCCGGCCACCAAGGAGCAAAGGAGGAGGAAGAGGGCCGGCCAAAGCTTGGAGAAGGAAGGAGTGAGCGCCGGCTACCAAGGAGAAAAGGAAGAAGATGGGCGCCGACTTCTTGTCCAAGAGTTGCCGCCCAAACCTTTGCTTCCAAACCCTAGCCGCTCAACCTAAAACCCTAACTCCAATTGAACCATTACTTGCCGCCCAACCTAAGCCCTCTATTTATAGAATTGGGCTTAAGCTTCCTTTAATCTCCACTGTCAGATCTAGGGATTTAATCTCCACCGTCGGAATTAAGGTTTTATCCCAATCGTCGAATCTAGGGTTTCATCCCAACCGTCGGATCTAGGGTTTCATCCCAACCATCGGATCTAGGGTTTCATCCCAACTGTCGGATCTAGGGTTTTATCCCAATCGTTGGATCTAGGGTTTCATCCCAACCGTCGGATCTAGGGTTTTATCCCAACCGTCGGATCTAGGGATTTAATCTCAACCGTCGATTCTAGGGTTTCATCGTAACCATCGGATCTAGGGATTTAATCCCAACCGTTGGTTCTAGGGTTTCATCCTAACCATCGGATCTAGGGATTTAATCCCAACCGTTGGTTCTAGAGTTTTGTTTTACATCCTTGGATCTAGACTTCACGAGGATTATATTAGGCTATGATAGGGACCATAAGGAGGAGTTGGATCTTGGCCACCCGATAGATCGGAACCACACAAACTTGATCCATCAATGATGTTCCATTCCACTAGAGGATCATCATTGAACTACCTCACCAACCCCCATAAATCAATATGGGATCCATATATTATTTGTACATTCATCTCCCCGTGTTTAAGATATCGAATGTCCGTCAATTAATTGATTTACTGACCATCAATTAATTAACATCTAATTTCTCGAGTAGTACCACTCAACCTTATCATCATGTTGACTAAGTCAACCAGCTGGGTTTACATGATGAACCTTATGAGCTCCTCAAGGGGACATCATCAACCTAATATATAGAACACGGTTTCCTCCTATAATCAACGACACACCACGTAAATAATATTATTTCTCAACTTACCGGGCATATTGATTTAATCCATCTAAATCTCACCCTCTGGTAAATCAAAAAAATAAATACTAAGTACATGTGCTCGTTATTATATCGGGATTAAGAGCATGTACAACATAATATCCGAGGTCCGATTCAATCATATAGTCAGCAATAAATTGAATCACCTCTATATCAGTCCTGCTCAATACACCTAAGTGTACTAGTGTAACTCTATGTTCAAGACAAAACAATACCAAGCTACACTACAACCATGCCAATGGTTTGTCCAAAACCATCTTGGTTGTGAGCCTCTAATTATATTCTACAAGGGACTGATAACATGATCTTCTGTGCCACACCAAGCACCATGTTATCTACAATGTAAAATATTAGACAATATGCACACATATAATAAATATATAAAGTGCAAACAATGATCATGTGATTCTTATTCCAAAATAAAATGTTCATACAAAAAGAGCTAGGCTTTCAGTATACATTCCAACACCCCGTTATATACTTATACAAAAACATATTGTATTATAAATTAAATATAGATATTCTAAAACTTGAATACTTACGAATCTCCGCACGGAGATATAAACTCTCTCCTATCTTCCCTCTCCACGAGTGATTGTTGTACCAGGGAAGACACATTAACAGGTATATGCTGAGAATTAGAGGATCCTGCAACTGGGGAAGAGGTGGAGGGCATATTTCCTGCAAGAGCATCAGAATGTGTGGGTGCTGAAGCAGAGGAAGACTGTGATCTTCCATCACTACTACATCTATGACTGCCATGTCAAAACTAACAATCATGATTATTAGAAGAATATTACAGGAAATAAAATACAGTTGCATATCGAATTATTAATAAGAAAAATATGAAAATATTACCATATTCATAGCAACTGGATGACCCTAAATAAAAAAAAGTTCATTAGTATATAAAATATATGGAATTTCGAATAACACAGTGAATTAAAACATAATTGGTAATCAATAAAAGGTAAATTACCAATAATTAGAAATCAAAGTCTGCAATAAAATTTTTGGCTTGGTAATGCGTCTAATCGTCATTGTCATCGTCATCATGATGGTGATCGTCATCCTCTTCCTCATGGTCATCCTCATCCTCATCCTCATCCTCATCATTGAAATCTTCATCTTCATACTCATTCAGTTCACTTGCATCAACATCTATTACTATGCCGCTGGGATCTTGTAACGTTGAAATATTATACTCTTCGATATGAAATGTATTGACAACTTCATCTTGTTGATATGCTATGTCTTCCCAATGTTCCTTAATTTTATTACGTGCTTTTGTTTTACAAACTGCCCACCAATCACTTTTGTCTCGTCTCAGACTAGGATATGAAGCATAAAATACTTGAATCGCTTGCTGTGCTAATACAAATGGTTCGTATCTCTTGTATATTTTTTTGTAGTTAATTTCAACCAAATTAAACTGTGGATGCACCCTCATGCCTTTGATAGGGTCAAACCAACGACACATAAATAAAATAACTCGCAAATATGAGCCTGGATACGCTACCTCTAAAATTTCATCTAGTAAACCATAAAATGCATTCCTTGCACCCCCATCAATAGATGACTGAACACAAAATCTGCTATTCATTATAGTTTTCCCAGTTCCATAAGCTTGAGTATGAAAATTATATCCATTTATGAAATATGTCGGCCAAGTTTTAACCATTGAATTTGGACCCCATGACAGATGTTTTATTAGGTCTTGCTCAATGTGACCGTGATTATCAAGAACCTAAAGTAAAATAAATATGTGTCATCATACGAGATTTATCAAATTTACTATCATATACTACTTACATAATTTTTGAACCATTGTGCAAATTCTTCATCACACAAATTATTAAACTCATGCTCCGAAAGCTCCGAATATAGAGTTTGAAAAATCCTACAATATAATTAAATAAAACATGAACAATATTTTATGATATACAAAATGTTTAATATAACTATTATATACTTACTCGAAATACGGTGTTACTTCTTGACAGTTCAATAAAATATATGTTTGGGCTACTCGCCACTCCGGACCAGTTAAGTATCTACTTGTACAAGATCCACTTGGTCGACCAAGGTAATTAAAAATTGAGAATTCCCTCAAATTTGGATCAACGGGACCCTCATCGTTTCTTCCTGCTTTTTAACTCTTGCATTGAACGTGAGGTTCAAAGTAATATGATGTAAAAGTTGTAACTTCCTCCACAATATATGCATTAACAATAGAAGCTTCAACATGAGCCTTATTTTTCACTTTTTTTTTCAAGTGATAGAGGAATCTAAGAGTAATAAAATAAAATTTATTAGCAAATAAATTAGACTAAATTTGACCAAATGAAATAACAATGAGAAAAAAGTCAAAAAATTCACCTTTCAAATGGATACATCCATCGAAATTGAACAGGACCTCCAATTTTAGCCTCATATGGTAAGTGAACCAAAAGATGTTCCATTGAATCAAAAAATGTCGGTGGAAATATCCTTTCTAAGTTACACATAATAATCGGAATGTCTCTCTCTAATGTCTCCATGTGTGAATGACTCAGTACTGTCGAGCAGATATCATGAAAGAAAATGCTTAATTCTGTAATTGCACTCCAGACAAAATTTGGTAACAGTTCCTTCAAAGCAATAGGAATTAATCTTTCCATGAATATATGACAGTCATGACTTTTAAAACCCATAAATTTGCATTCCTTCAAATCAACGCATCTACCAAGATTTGAGACATAACCATCAGGAAATCTCAATGATTTCAACCATTCACAAACAATCCATTTCTGATCCTTATTCAATGTATAAACTGCTTTCGGTTTTGGTCCCCTACTATTTGCATCAACATCAAGGGTGGGTCATTTACATATGAGACGCAAATCTTTTCTTGCATTCAGATTGTCTTTTGTTTTTCCAGTTATATCCATCACTGTATTTATCATATTTTCAAAAATATTCTTCTCAATATGCATTAAATCAAGATTGTGACGAATCAAATTATCTGCCAATACGGTAAATCCCAAAAGATACTCCATTTTGTCCATTTATGTATAATTTCATAGTCATATGTTGTAACATTTGGGTCTTCAATAACAGATGAAAATTTAAGCACTCTTTGCCATAAAATTTGACCGGTGAATCTTAATGGTGGAGGTGTTCTTTCAATTCTATTATTAGTAAATTCTTCTTTATTTCTTCTGAATTTATGATTTGATGGTAAAAATTGTCTATGACAATCAAAATAACTCGGTTTCTTTCCGTATTTCAATCTGAATGACTTTGATCTCTCCATACATATTGGACATCCTAAAATCCCTACAGTACTCCAGCCCGATAACATCCCATAAGTAGGAAAATCATTTATGGTCCAAAGAAGTGCAACTCTCATTGTGAACAGCTGATTAGTATGAACATCATATGTGGAAACACCCACGTCCCATAGTTGGATCAACTCGGCAATCAACGGTTGCATGTAAACATCTATTAACTTCTTCGGATTATGAGGGCCAGGCACAATCAATGTTAAAAACATATAAGGTGTTTTCATACACATACTAGGAGGAAGATTGTATGGAATTACGATAATTGGCCAGCAAGAATACGTTCTTCTTGATTTGCTAAATGGAGCAAATCCATCAGCACATAGCCCCAACCTAATGTTTCGGGTCTCATTTGCAAACTCAAGATATGTTCTATCAAAATTTTTCCATGCCTCTGCATCAGATGGATGACACATTAGGCCATTCTCTGTTTCATGATTTGCATGCCAAGTCATGTGTTCAACAGTCACCTTTGAAGCATAAAACCTTTGCAATCTAGGAGCTAAAGGCAAATAGAACATTTGTCTGAATGATTTTAATCGCTTATTACGATTTGATCTCGTGGTACACTTGTACTTGCATTAACTACAGAATTTGCAAGTCTCTAAATCTGCATTATCTTCCCAATATTGCATGCAACCATTTCTGCAAACATCAATTCTTTGCACCGGAAGACCCAAATCTTTCACAAGTTTTTTCATACTGTAAAAATCATTCGGCATTATGTGATCACGTGACAAATACTTCTCCAATAACTTGAATAAAATCATTAAAACATTCTTCGGACACATTATGCTCAGCTTTAACATTCAACAATCTTGCGGTGAGAGATAATTTTGTGTGACTGTCACAACCGGACCACACGGGTTCATCTACAGCTCTCAATACTTCTTGAAATTTTATATATGGCTCATTGTACACATTTTCATTACCACCAGTAATTTATACCTCCTCCAATGGTGTTGAATAATTATTATACATGCGTTCAAATGCCTGAGGATAACAACTAGAACTTGATGCATTTGGTTCGCTATTCAAATTATGACCAACTGCATCAACTATCATCCTCTGGTACGGATTGAATTGATCGTAATATACTTGCTCTCCACTAACTGTCCTTTGTATGTTTCGTCCAACCTCTTCATCGGATATAAACGGTTCACCATGACAAGTCCAATTATAATAATTTGGCGTAAAACCAAATCTACAAAGATGTTCTCGAACTTTATCACATTGGAAAAATTTACCATTATGACATTTTTTGCACGAACACCTTAATTTATTCCCATCCATAAACTCAACATTATTATTAGCAAATCTCAAAAATTGTTCCAACCCAATTATAAATTCATCGGTTAAACCACGACGTTCTGGTAAATTCTTTTTATACATCCAACTTCGTACTCTCACCATCGATCCTGTTTTCGAAATTATATCAACGATTAATTTTAATTTCTTCCAAATTAACTTCATCCATATATATATCAATCTAACCATATATTTATACTCAACATTAATTAAATTTTTCTAATACTAAATATGATTTTGTGTGATATTTAATTGCAAATTATAATATAATTTCGAACAATTATGATCTATTAACAGTAATTAAATTACTTAAAATCAAACATTAAGAATAAAAATTATAACAGAATTAATAATATTGTAATTAATGTTATAAATAATATTTTTACGCGTACTGTCCAAATGAAAACAATGTGCGGATGAGCTCGGCTAGATATGAACACTTGACGAACACCTTCAAAGTAGGACAACCTATATGAAAAAAATATTGTATTTAGATTACGACACAATATTATATATATATATATATATAATTAATTTAAATAACATTTGAATTCACCATCGAAATCACGTGACAACTACATTCCAAGAACGCGCAATGCACAACATGCAAGTATGTAAGGCGCGACTTAAGCTATACAGTACGCGAGCGAGGGCACGCACGCGACGGCCGTGAGCGCAAGGACATGCATGTGGGCACGCATGTGGCGGCCACGAGGGCACGTGCGCAACACCCGCATGGACAGGCGTACGATGGCTACATATAATGTCGCCGCGCTAGGGCACGCGCGCGGCTGCCGCAAGCACGCACGGCGGCGCCGCAGTGACCACGCGCATGTGGGAGCACCACCATGAGCACGCGCGGCCGCTAGCACCGCCGTGAGTTTGCGCCAGTGCCTCGATCTCGCGGCAGCAACCTGCTGCGTGTACGCACAGCAACACCGGCCAGCTGCCACCAGCATGCGGTAGGTGCTACCGCGAGCTCACGACAGCGGGGGCCGCGAGATCGCGGCAGCGGGGCTCGCAAGCTTGCGCCCGTCGGGAGCTCGTGCCGGCTGATGCGGGAGCATGCTCACGATAGGATCGCCGCGCGAGCTCGCGGCAGCACTGCCGCGAGCACGCGACAGCAGCTGTCGTGTGTATGCGCAGCAGCGGCGACACCTGCTGCGAACTCGCGGCGACACCTGCTGCGAGCTCGCAACGACACCTGCTGCGAGCTCGCGGCGGCACACGAGCGACGAGACACGACACGTGTGTACACACTGGCGACGCAGCGGTAAGCGCGCCGCGGCTCGGCGCGCCAAAGGAGAGTCGGAAGGGAGGGAGACGTACGGACGGGGGCGGCGGGAGGAGGACGAGCACGATCGCGGAGGAAATGGAGAGATTGGGTGAGGCGGGATAATTTGAGGAAATTTAGCGATGAATATTGTTTCGTCGCTAAATTCGTCGCCAATTTGGCGACAAATCCTATATTCGTTGCAGATTCTGCAATGATTTTTTTTTCGTTGCAGAATCTGCAACAAATTTTTTTTTCATTGCAGAATTTTGCAACGAGTTCAAAATTCATTGCAGATATTTGCAACGAAAATATTTTTTTTTCACAAATTGGCGACGAAAAAAGATTTTCGTTGCCAATTTGCGACTAATTTTGCAACGAAAATTAAATGTTAGAAATTTTAAAATTTTTGTAACAATTTTTTTTTGTTGAAAATTTCGTTACAAATTTGCGACGAAACATAAAATTCATCGTAAAATTCGTTGCAGATTTGTAACGAACTATTTTCGTTGCCAAATTTCGTCACCAATTTCATGTTATTTTGTAGTGCCAATGGACTCAGCCCAACAGATTCAGCCCAAGCCCAATTAGCTAATCAAACCTAACCACTAATTAAACCCAATTAACCCACTAATTAAACCTAATTAATTAAAGGGGTTAATCCATATAATTAAATTTTTTTGTATTCTACAACTAATTAAAGTACAAAGAAAAAGAAGTAAACAATTATACCGACAAAAAGATGACGAGGCTTGGTCGGAGTGATGTCGTAGAGCGTCAGAGTATGTTTTGAGAGCTTTAGCACTTGTGTAAAAATTAACCTTTAGGGTTGAGTTCCTCTTTCTTTTTATAGCCTTTCTGGATTCATAAATTTCCTTGATTTTGTCTAGACCCTATCCCTTCCAATCTCGAACTCTTATCAATGAGGTGGCAAGAGGGTGAACTTTGACTCAATCATAATGTTGATTCGTCGACATCAATCGACTGGGTTCATCATCATTCGACTGGACCAGTCGACTGAGTTGAGTTGTCGACTCGACTGGATCATAATCTCGGTGCTAGCCAATTGCTAATTCTGCCCAATCAACTGTTGCAAGGTGCTTGGTAAATATACTTGATGCTCATTCAGTTTTTTTACCTGCACTATAAGATTAGCATAATACATTCAAGTATATTAATAGTGACAGTCCTTTGGCTGTCCGATCTCAACTTCGGCATTCCTCCGGAAGTCTTGGTCAGATCGACGCCTACGGTTGTCCCCGTAAAGAGGATGCATCCTTACCACCGCTCCTCACACGGAGTTTACCTTGGTCCATTTTCTTAGCATTTGATTCTTTAAGGCAACTCAATTCTAGCACACTTAAAACACCACATAAGATAACAATATGACTGATTTTGAATCTTTGCCATAATTAAATCCTAGGTTCGATTATCCTGGATCTCTTGCACAAACGATCTCCCTCTTTTTAATTTATGGCAACACAGTTAAACGTTAAGGAAATAAAAAGTTTATAATCAAACATTTTTCAAAAACTCTCCCTTAAAGTTACCTCTCCCTTAACACTTGGTGAGTAAAACAAATTTTAAAAAGGAAATTTTTTAACCTCTTAACTTTCTCTCTCTCCTCTTTGCCATATATCATGAAATTCAAACACTTAGTCGACTGACTCATGAAAAACACAAAAGCATTAACTAATTTATGAATCCAAACATGTCCTTAAGGAAACGTCTAACTCTATTTTTACTCGAATGATATGAAATTGTCACTAAATCTTGGAGAGAGTTAGTCACATATGTGATTGGTGTATTGATTATACTCCTTGATTCATGTCGATGCATTTGTTCTACATATGGAATCAAAAGTAAAGTCCTAACATCTCACGCCCATCTACATGGCGCAGTACACAATCACATTAAACCTATGTGTTGCCTCCTTAAAACTATAGTCTCATGCTTTCTAAGGTAAGTTATATGCTAGTTCCATGTAGCATAAAAGAAAATGATAGATAAATAGTAAGTAAAAATAATTCCTACTCTACCAAGCACATACCTAGTTTTTGTCTAAGTGAATTGAACTCTGCTTTAGGTAATGGTTTAGTAAAAATGTCAGCTAGGTTCGATTTAGATTCAATATAATCCAATTTTATTTCACCATTTGTTATATATTCCCTAACAAAATGATGTTTAATTTCTCTGTGTTTAGTTTTTGAATGTTGCATTGGATTTTTAGTTAGGTTGATCGAGCTAATGTTGTCTATCATAACTCTAGTATCCTTAAAGTTTAGTTGTAGGTCATTTAGAGTGTGTTTCATCCAAAGGAGTTGAGCTATACACTCACCCATTGATATTTACTCAGCTTCGATAGTAGATAATGTAACACAATGTTATTTTCTTCTAGACCAATTGACTAAGCTTTGACCTAGAAGTTGGCAGCTGCAATTTGTACTTTTTCTATCGAGCTTATAACTGTCATAATCTAAGTCAGAGTATCTGATTAGCTCAAAGTTACTAGTCCTAGGGTACCATATTCCTACATTTAGTGTTCCCTTAATATATCTAAGAATTCTTTTAACTAAGGTTAAGTGCGATTTTTTAGCGCAAGATTGAAATCTCACACACATACCTACTGCAAAAAGTATATCAGGTCGTCTTACATTTAAGTACAAAAGACTACCTATAGCACTCCTATAATATTTTAAATCTATTGGTTTTCCTTTTAAGTTATTATCAACTATTACATTAGTTGCCATAGGTCTACTAATTTCCTTAGCATTTTCCATGCCAAATTTTCTAATTAATTCTTTAGCATATTTATTTTGGTCCACATAAGTTCCCTCTTTTTTTTGTTTTATTTGTAACCCTAAGAAGAAGTTGAGTTCATCTACTTAACTCATTTCAAACTCACTCTCCATTAATGATACAAATTCATTTAAAAATATACTATTTGTTGAACCAAAAATAATGTCATCTACATAGATTTAGGTTGTAAAGATTTCTTTAGTTAAGATTCTTACAAATAATATAGGATAGACTAAACCTTGTTTAAACCCTTTTGATATTAGGTAAGTTGTTAATCTTTCATACAATGCCCTAGGTGCTTGTTTTAGTTCGTATAAAGCTTTTCTAAGTTCAAATACATGATCTGGTTGATTTATATCTTCAAATCCTGGAGGTTGGGATACATATATTTCTTCCTTAATAAAACCGTTTAGAAATGCCGACTTAACATTCATTTGAAATAATTTAAATCCTTTATGTTCGGCATATGCTAACACCATCCTAAGAGACTCAAGTCTAGCTAATGGTGCATAAGTTTCATCGTAGTCTAATCCCTCTATTTGACTGAACCCTTTAGCAACTAATCTTGCTTTATTCCTAACAATCTCACCCTTGTCATCAAGCTTATTCCAAAATACCCACTTAGTACCTATAATGGTTTTGTCCTAAGGTGTTGGTACTAAGTCCCAAATTTGGTTTCTTGTAAATTAGGCTAACTCTTCTTGCATAACAATGATCCAGTCGGGATCAAGAAGAGCTTGATCTATAGTTTTAGGTTCAATCTTGGATATGAGTGAGACTTGACTTAAGTTTCTATAGGATGCTCAAGTTCTAATGCCTTGAGTAGGGTCACCCAAAATTTGGTATATTGGATGATCAGATCTTACTCTAGGAGTTCTTGTATTAGGGTTAGTGTTAGATTCATCTTGTTAGTT
Organism: Wurfbainia villosa; assembly: GCA_025175895.1. Classification (NCBI taxonomy): domain Eukaryota; kingdom Viridiplantae; phylum Streptophyta; class Magnoliopsida; order Zingiberales; family Zingiberaceae; genus Wurfbainia; species Wurfbainia villosa. Next base: position 100,795,886 of record CM046000.1, on the reverse strand, counting down.
GAACTTAGTTCTATCTTCATCATCTAGGTTTTTATTGGTTAAGTCGATTGTTGTTTTAGGTTTAGGAGGATTATTATCTTCATTAAATACTATATTAATAGTGTAGGGGGATCGATGTCCGCTAGAGGGGGGTGAATAGTGTTTCTTCGTCGTTCGATGGAAATCGTTCGTGCTCATTTCTACAATTTGGTTAGCGTAGTGAAAATATTAACAAAGCAATAACAAACACGAATATACAACACACCAATACACAAAGACAAAGCAATATAACGTGGTTTGGAACCTTAGGGTTTCTACTCCACGGGTCGAGCTTGAATGAGCTCTAGTGATGCACACACCACTAATAAAACTCCTTCTCGGAATAATCTGGAGGCGGAGAAATCTCATACAAATGGTTACACAAGTAATACAAGAGATACAAGCAAATACAATAGAATGCAAGTAAAGAAAACTTTACAAAGAGAATGCTTGCTTGTTTGATTTCTTGAACCGCACTTAAAGACCTTGACTTGCACCAGCAAATCGCCCAAGAAATCGCTGCCAAAAATCTCCCCTTCAAGCTCCTTTTAAAGTTGCAACTAGGGCTGACATAGTAGTCGACTGCTCTTGTAGTCATTGTCTCACAACGACTCGATCCACACTGGAAAAACTCCAACGAATAGCCCATTAGTCGATTGCCAAACCCTATCAGTCGACTAATGTATAGGTAGTCGATTGCTCACGACTACCGGACTGCACGGGCGTGTACACTTGAAGCGATCAAGCTATATCAGAGCAATGATCGTCGTATCCTAGCGATCGATGGACCACAAAACTATAGTCAAGCATTAGTCGACTCATGCCAGTCGACTGCTCAGTGTTGACTCAGTTGTCAAGTGTCAAAACACTTGACTAGTCGACTCACCCATAACCCCAGTCGACTAATACACTTCAAATATGAGGTCTTAACCCAAGTATGATGCCCTCATACTTGATAGACAACCCTTAGCCTAGACCTAAGCCTTCTAGCCACCACCATCATCCTCACGCCTATCGGATCCCTCCAAGTCATCCATGACTTGTTCATCCATACATTAGCCTTCAAGTGCTTTCATCAGCTATTGTCATGCTAACGGTGTCTACACTACCAAGGTATGTTTGGACTTAAGCTGCCAAGACACACGCTTGGACTTTACGCCACCAACCATTGGACTTATGCTGCCAAGACTTTTTCTTGGACTTTACGCCGCCAATATCACACCCTTGGACTTTCTCAAATGCCAACTCCATGTTGGACTTTCCAAATGCCAAGACCCATGCTTAGACTTTTCATGCCAAGTACCCATGACTTGGACTTTACCATTGCCAAGTACCCAAGACTTGGATTTTCCTTGCCAAGTACACAAGACTTGGACTTTCCAATTGCCAAGTGTCCCACTTGAACTTCTCCATCATATGGTCAACCCCATGTCAACCATATAGTCAAACAATGGTCAAACCCTTGTTAACCATCAAAATACTACTCGAGTCAAACTCGAGTTCGGTCAATCGTGACTTGGGTAAATTGCACCAACAATCTCCCCAAACCATTGTCAAATATCAAAATACTACTTGAGTCAAACTCGAGTCAAGTCAATCGTGACTTGGGCCAATTGCACCAACAATCTTCCCTTTTTTGATGTTTGACAAAAATCACAAAAACCTTAACCCACAAACCTTTGAGTTAGGCCACCTAACTCAATCCTATTCTCCCAATTGTCCCAATTAGGAATTTTCAAATTCTTCCCCTTTTTGACATACATCAAAAAGGCTCTTCTAAGGGTATCAATGTCTCATATCCCAATGAGATCTTATAATATCTCCCTTGGTCCAAAAACATCTAAAATGCCTTCACTCTTCCTAGTGATAAGTCCCACATCACTAAAGAGAGGCAATCCTTCAATTTTCTCCTATTCTCTAAATTCTCCCTTTTATGAGGAAGAACACATACATCATCCCATTATGGATAACCTCCCCCTAAAGGCTTGCTCCCCCTTGACAATTGCACCAACAATCCTTGGAGAGTCCCTAAGCCTAAAAGAACACTAAACCATCAAAATTAAGGGCAAAAGTTCAAACTTGAACTTTCACATACCTTAAAATTTGATTTTCACCCGAAACAACTCTCCTAATCCATGTTCAATGAATTTTCACCCTTCCAATACTTTCCAAAGCATATGCTAGGGTTATGAGAGGTTAGGATTGTAAAATACCACAAATAAATTTCTAAAGAATAATATTATTATTGGATAAAATAAATTAATGACGCATGGTTGGGGATTAATTTGAACCTAACCTATTGAAGCTTATGGATTAATTAAACCTAACCTAAGCTTAATGGTATGGGTTTAATTGAATCTAGGGTTAAGCTTTATAAGGTCTTAAACCCGACTCATTTTCCCCCAAACCCAATCCATATTTCTTAGTGGCCAAGTCATTTCGTCCGTTCCTCTCTACCAAACATTTCTTCAGGCTTCTTTGGGCTTGAGTCAGGTGGAAGCGGTTCTTGGGGAGCGAAGGGGGTGATAGTGAACTGGGCTGTCAGTTTGGGGGGTTTCACTGCCGATCAGCACCGGAGCTCAGTAAGATATGATCATATCCTTACTTTGGATGAAGATCAAACTCCTAGCTGTGGTTTCCCTCATTTATCTTGATATGTTGATTTGGGCAGTAGGTTCAACGTGGTTGCTCCGGTGAACAGGGGATAAGGGGAGGAGTGTCGCCGGTGAAGATACAGATTCAGGTATAGCTCCCGTCTTCTTCTTTTTTTCTGTCTGTTCAGTGTTTTGTCGGTGATGGTGTTCTATAAGAGTGGTTGTGTGGCGGTGAAGGGTTGTTCCAATGAACATAGTAGGCTATGAAGGGTCGTTTCCGGTGAGGTTGTGTTCTGTGGGGTATATGTGTTTTGTACTAGGGTTGGGAATGGACTGGAGCAACTCGATCTCGGTTGTGATGTGTCGTTTTAAGGCTTTGAATGGGTTAGTAGGAGTTAGAGTTGAGTTGGAATGGTAAGGTCTTTGAATTGGATGTGGTTAGGGTGTTTAAGTTGGATTTGGAGTGTGTAATGGGTAAAGATTCGATTGGGTATTTGCATGTTGTACTCAGAGAAATAGCCGGGGTTATGAAGTGTGTGTGATCGAGATTTTAATTCGTATTTGGTAAATACGATATAGAAGTTGGTTGAATATTAGTTGTATGCTTGCACTTAACCATAATGTTTGATATGTGCAGGACATGGATACGAGACAGGTCCACATGCATGAGTGTTATTGCAACAAGCTTCTAAATAAGTGGGTAATTTCCTTCCCTGGTCAGGTAATTGTAAATCTTGATGCATGAGCATTTAAATTTATGATCAAATTACTTTGACTCCACTCCTGTTATGCTATTTCTTGATACTTAGTCCACTACAAATATTAAAGGATTTGGCGACAAATTTTGCAACGAAAATTTTTTCGTTGTAAATAATTTGCCGCTAAATTTTGTAATGAAAAAAATAAATTCGTTGCAAAAATTCCGACGAAAATTTTTTTCGTTGTAAAATTCGTCGCCAATGTTGGCGACAAATTATATTTTTCGTTGGCAAATTTGGCAACGAATTTAATTTTTGTTGCCAAATTTGGTGACAAATTTAGTTTTTCATAGCAAAATTTGGCGACGAATTTGATTTTCATTGCCAAAGTTGGCGAAGAATTTAATTTTTCATTGCCAAATTTGGCGACGAATTATATTTTTTGCCGCCAAAGTTGGCGATGAATTTCATTTACGTCGCCAATTTGCCGATGAATTTCATTTTTGTCACCAATTTAGCGACGAATAAATAGTTCATCGCAAAAGTATAATAAACCTATTTTCATGAATAAAAATAAATTTGGCGACGAAAAAATATTCATCGCCAAATCTGCGACGAAAAAAAAAATCGTTGCTAAGGCCAGTCAATTGAAGGATACCATCAGTCGTCTGATTCATTCAGTAGTCGACTGAAGTCTTACCATTTCGATTGGTCAGCCGACATTCAAAGCTTCTGTAAGCTGCTACAGTTTATCAGTTGACTGAATTCTTACCATTTCGATTGTTCAATCGACTTCTAAAGATTTTGTAAGTTGTTACACTATATCAGTCAACTGATTAGAGGGATAGTCGACTGCTCAATATTATGGAAATAATCAGTCGACTTTCAAAGTTTCTGTAAGCTGCTACAGTAATATCAATCGACTAATTATGTTATCAGTCGACTGATCAAGTGTCCATGTCATGCCCCGAGAGCATGCCGAGCCGAAAATCAAATGGACAACATCTCCCCTGTACGTGGCAACATTTCGGATTAATACAAGGCCCGTAGGCCCACAATAACAACAACATAACATATAAAGTAAATACAACAACTACTCAAAGCACAGTGGAAACATAATACAACAAGCTAAACACATGTATACCGGTATGACTAACACATCACAATAACACGAAACCCCGACAAAATCTGAATCTACAACATAGTACATTACGAAAACTCCAAATACATAACACAATGTACGGAAAGCCCAAAACAAACACGGGAGCCTCGGAGGTGAGATGAGATGTCAGCCAGCGGTGCTCCAAGCCGTCACGAAGACTTCTACCTGTTACCTGGGCGACAGAAAAACCCAGGGTCCGTGGTGGTGGTGAGTAAAACTCAGCAGGTAATAGAAAAACATGTATATATGTAATATCACATGTATTTCAACAACATAATCTAGAGGTACAACAGGTATATTAGCATAGTATATAAATATAAGCATATACCGTCTAACCAAATGAACAACGCAAAATGCAGACATACCTGAAAGTCTGCTACGCTACTCTGATCCAACCTGAGCATATATCCAAAATATATATATAACAGGAAGAGTAATATCAACTCATAATCTACTCATTCTACAGGTCAAGGTATCTAGTGGTCTATCCAACACATATACAAGTAACCGACACAACCGTATAACAAATGTAAGAAGCATGCATGAATATGATGTACACCCAAATGCAGCAAGCATAGTACAATCAAATGCAACATCACAATAAGCATATATATATATATATATATATATATATATATATATATATATATATATATATATATACATGCATATATATGTATATGGTAATATGCAAAGCGCCATCAGATATGGTAATGCAGCATGCATGGTCATGCCTGCTCACCCCTACTCGCTACCACGACCCCAGTGTGGCCTAGGTGACACGACATGAAAACTGTCCCAACTCACACCAACCACAGTTCTAGAGTGGCCGAGTGGGCAGTATTATCAAGTAGTATATGAGCGTAAAGAGCTCGCTACACAACGGGGATCTCTGCTACTGGCCACTCCGACTAATACTACCAATGAGTGGTCGAGTATCATGCACCCAGGACAACTGCACGCAACTCCAACTACCACCGTCTATAGTGGTAGAGTGTGGAACAATAGATGCTCTGCCCTCACACCAGTTACTCCTCGGGGTGTGCTCTGGGAGGCAAGATGACTGACGACTCTATCAACCCCAAGAGAGACTATGTCGTCAGAATGTATGCAAATGACTTGAGTATACTATCACACGTACAACCATCTACCACAGACTCTCTGTTCAACAAAGAGTCGTACCCATCTGATCGACGGACTTTCTATCGTGTAGAGAGTCATACTCAACTGATCGACGGACTTTCTATCGTGTAGAGAGTCATACTCAATTGATCATAACTCTCTATCCAATAGAGAGTCGTACTCAACTGATCGACACACTCTCTATCCTATAGAGAGTCGTACTCGACTGATCATAACTCTCTATCCAATAGAGAGTCATACTCGACTGAACATATCAAGCTGGGACCACCGGTCCGTAGCGACACACTAATCACCCTTCACTTAACTATTACACAACACATGGTTGGTAATAAGTATGCAACATATGAGTATTGGAAATAAATCCAACATTTAGGGCATTACCTACCCACAGATGACCTTTTTGCCAATTTATAAATTTGGGTCATCACCCGTACTAACATTTACACCCTACTAAACATCTAGGCCAATTTACATCACATCTATAACTCCTAAATCAAGATAGGGAATATGTGATATTAACAATTGAGCATAAATACATCCGACGATAAGTTCAAGCATAAGATAATCAGAGCAGGGTCAAGGTAACATGATCATATAAGATGATCATGCATCTAAATCTATATGCATTAAAACTACCTGACCAGGATAAGAATTACCCACTTGATACGAAGCTCGAATAATCCTCACAACCGCGGACCTTCTTCGTATCCCAAACCTACACATAATAGCAACTATGTTTAAGCACAATCGTTAAACAACTACACAACTTAACTACTACGTCATTTCTAGGTTCTCGTTCTTTCCTCGTCTATGAGTTAGAACTTCGAAAACACACCTCTCATAACCCCAGATCTACATCCATCCTGGACCCATTCTCCCAATCCAATTCTCTCTATCCACACGACATAACCAATGTTTCACCAATAGAACATCACCAATAACCCGTACATTACCACACTTACCGAATATCCACATCCAACAGCTAGAACAAAGGATACAAATCTTACCCCTTCGTGGCTAAGAACAACCCTATTCACAGCCACACTAATTTTGGGATCTAACTATTTAAAACACTTCGTTAAAAACCATAACTTAACTGATTCGTTCATTCACAGCTCTATCACAACCCATGGTTACACTTATAGAACCTCACTGCCCCTTTTACGACTATTCACAACCACACCTTCATCGTCGGCATAGCTTCACAGATCGCACAACTCTCTCGTAACACCCAATTAGGGATCTAACACCCTAATTGGAACACCCCACTCCATATCAATCCTTCTCACTAAACCATAGCCGAGTAACCCTCCAAATCATAGCAACCACACAACCAACACAGAACCGAAATGGACTGCAAAAATACAAAGGGAATCAAGATATATACCAGCAAAAGAACCTCCCCTCGGTAGCTCTCCTCCCCAATCGCTCAGTCCGTCGGAAAAAAAATCGTGCTCAACCTACTGCCCATCACAAATGGATCCCTTCGAAGATCGAGGGAAAATAAGGAATGGGCAGCCAAGAGGTATACCTGAATTCAACTTCACCGACTGCACTCCTTCTTATCCGAATTCATGCAGCTTTGATGGGCCCAAATCATTGGCCGTCACAGGGGAAGAAGAGGATCTAGATCGGACTGTTGCTATAGGTGGCACTGCTGCTCGTGAAATCCTCAATTGCTAGGGTGGAGATCTCCGACAAAGCGGCGGCGATAGTAGAGGAAGAGGTCACGATAGGCCTAGAAATGGGCTGCAGAGATCAGGGAGGGGTAAACAACGGCGGCACTCATCCACGGCGACAACATCGCCGATCTGCTCGAACGCCACAGAATCGTCTGCGATGGGGCGATTCGGCGGCCGCGCAGCGTGCGACTTGTGGAGGCAGACCAGTCGAGGAAGGAGCGACGGTGATTAAGAGGACCTCCTCGGCGTCTCGGGGTTCCCGGGCATCTCCAAGTAGAAGGAGATGGCGTCGAAACGAAGGGGACGGGAAGATCTGCGCTGTCGAGATCGGGGCAGAAGGATCGGTAGATCGGCGGAGAAGAAAATGACCGAATCGGGAAAATCAGAAAAAATATAATAGGTTTTTAATTAAACCTATAAATTCCTAGTAGATAATCTAAACATGCTTTACAAAAGCCTATCTGCTTTATCCCCATGAAATATCCATAAGACCTCCGTTTAAATCTAGAAAAATTTCTAAAAATTCCTGAAAAATTCCACAAGATAATTGATCAATTAACGAGGAATATAATTTTATTTTATATATAATTTTATTTTTTTTACATTCTCCCCCACTAATAAAAATTTGGTCCCCAAATTTCGTACTAACATGAAAAATTACTTCAAGCAAGTTTTCGAAAGGACCACATACCTTCCTCAAGTGAACAGATGAGACTATCGAGCTCGGGTAGTGTCTTCCAGCTCCCAAGTAGCCTCCTCATCAATATGATGTTGTTATCCAACCTTTACGAGTCGGATGGTCTTGTTCCGCTACTATCGCTCCTTGCGACCCAAATCGTTTCACCCCTTTCGTAGGTGAAACACGCAGAAATACCTATTCCCCAACTGAGAATTTCTAAAGGCCTTCACCTCCGGTTTGCGTAACTCTTTTGTCGATCTTGTGCCTTTAATAACCATCATATGATGACACACACTAACTCTCCATCATGTTGGATACTCTGTGGTCCAAATAGCTGTCGTTCCCCAACCTCCTCCCACAACACAGGAGATCTGCAAGGTCTACAGTATAAGGCCTCATAATGGGCCATCTAAATGGAGGAGTAATACTGTTCTTATAGTCAAATTCCACTAAAGGAATGTGATTCTCTCAACTACCTCCATAATCCATGACACAAGATCTTAATAGATCCTCCAGAGTCTGAATGTTATGCTCAGACTATCCATCTGTCTGCGGATGAAATGTTGTGCTGAGTCGAATCTCTATGCCCATAGTTTGATGTTGACTCCGCCAAAAATCATGAGGTAAATCGTGGATCTCTATCTGATATGGTACTTAAAAGTACCCCATGCCATCAAATAATCTTTTGGCGATACAACTCTGTCGAACGATCCAACGGGTACGACCCACGAATAGGAAGGAAATGAGCTGATTTGGTCCGTCGATCCACAATCACCCAAATTGCATCACGTCCTTATGGGTTCTACGCAATCCCATAACGAAATCCTTGGTGATACGCTCCCACTTCCATTCCAAAATCGGAATTTCCTGGAGCAATCCAGCGAGTTTCTGATGTTCAGCCTTCACCTACTGGCATACTAAATATCGGCAGCAAAATCTGCTATAACTCTCTTTATACCATTCCACCAGTATAAACGTTTCAACTTTCGGTACATCTGAGTACCACCAAGGTATATAGCCCATCTCAAATGATGTGCTTCCTGTAGCCACTCTTCCTTAAGTGGATGCGTGTCCAGAACACATATCTATATTGGAGATGAAAAATTATCTTCTCACAAGAGAAGTCCATCTACCATTCAAAATCCACTCTACCACACACTTTGTAAGTACATGGGAGATTATAGCGATCAATCTCTCAAGTTGCAACTGTTCATGCTCCAACAACTATATAGTAGCTACCCAGTAGCTAGTCAAAACTCCATGAGCACTTCTGCTCCATACAACTACAAATCCAGATAATAACTACTAAAGTCACATCATGTATATGATAGACTATCTCGTAGTTTCTTAACTGACGTAGTCATAAGATATGCCTCATTCAACTGCATCGGAATCGTTCCGATCCCTGAAATGACACATCTACGTACATCATCCTTTTTATCCACTCTAGAAGGATTAACTAATACTCGTGTAAAAGTTAACCGCCGTCTAGATCCTATAAACTGGTTTCACCAACTTCCGACTAAATGATTTTCATCATTACCTTTGTTAAGCAAGTCTGTGGTATAGTAATGTTAAAACATTCTATCCACATCTACCGAAATAACCAAACCATACAAGGCAAATCACCATCTATGGTGGTCGAGTGCGCAACATCCAACTACCACAATCAACAGTGGCCAGGTTACGCAACTCCAACAATCACGAATGGATCCAATCGTGTTCAGGATACACGACTCAAATCCAGTGACGACTAAATCGTTAATTAGTCTAATAACTTAATCACAACTCATAAAAATTCATACTAAGTATGAAATTGTCATCTCTACACACCTGCATCCCTTTTACTCTAAGCTGATGATATACATTAATCATCACAACGACAATGATAATTGTATGACACCATGTCACTACAATATCAACACACCAGTCGTAAGCCAACCCTAGAGCATGCCCAGGTGTCCTTAGCTGATCTAAACAGATCATTTATCCTCAACGTAGGATATTTACTTTCAGCAATTATCGCATTCCATCATCGATAATCGATGCATAATTTCAAAGGTTCATCCCTCTTTTATCAAAGAGTTCTGTATCCTTCTCAAGGAGAAATACTGGGATAGATAAATATCTCTTTCCAACATCTCCTATAATCACAACTTATGTTCTTCCAATTTCCATAGTGTTTAGTAATACTTATACCAGTCAAATTATCACCCGGTATAGGATCTTCGATATCGAAACTATTTCTGCAATCATTTAAATCACCTACTCCACTTGCCTATGCAACGGCAAGGCTAGGAGTTCATCCGAACTACATCCAAAAGCTCTCGGATTATACGCACATCTGAGAGACATATCATATCATACTTGCAACAATTTAACCATTCGTAAGGACATATCTACAGTAAAGATATGTCTATCCAAGTCTAAGGGCCTCCCTTGACTTCTTAATTGTTGATCCACATCTCACCAGACAGTAGAGATACCACCAACCCACAAGTCGATGTATAGGAACCTTTTAATCAAACTAAGAATGTTCTAGACACAGATACCTGTAACTACAAGCATCTCTCAATATATTAACCTTGAGGGTAAACTAAAGTAATACCCTGAACAATCCATTATCTGTCGATCCGATCCAAAGGCTCCCCGCAGGGCTCAGCCTTTCTCCGAAGAGAATAAGATCAGATCCAACAGTCCGCGACAATTCGGTCGCATTTCGCGATGAATGCCTCAGGGATTTTTCTTAGATCATCTAATCCCATCCCTAAATCCTACGAGCTACAACTGTAGAATACAAAATAGATACGACCATCATTGTATACTCTCTCCTCTGTACAAATCAAATTACATCTGGAGGTAACTGTTGTTGTCTGCATGAGTCTTCTACGATGTCTTCTGCTGATACTGTTGCGTAAATCACTTCCCTTGAAGGGAAGTATCATGGAACTCCACCCATGCCTGAGGTAGTAGGTTGCTGTTGATGAGATAATCCAATCTTCTGTGCTGATCTCTGCTATCGAGACGGAGCATCAATCCTCCCGGAACACCATTGGTAGTCTTCAACTGAGTCTTCAAAGTATACCTTCTCAAATGGACTGGTTGCTCACAATAGCAACAGATGAACTGATCTAACGGATACTCTGACTTCACGTATCTTCGTGATCTGTATTGCACGCACATAATCCCTTCGGAGTAATGTTCTGATTTTGTTGATATCCACGAGAACATCCTGATGATCTGCGGTTTGTCTTCTATAATCAGAAAATAGCTCAAAGCCTATGACTCTGATCTTGCTCTTTTATCCAACAGTCGGAGACTTCTGACTCTATTAAGTTGACCTGCAATATTTGCTTACCAGTCTCCAACTCTTAAACCTTTGTACGGAGTCATTTCTAAACTCCTGTCTCAATCCAACGTCTTCCGATAGGGTCTGGTAGAAGATCCCAACATCCAAATCCAACTATAAGCCAATAACTCTGGGTGGCTTGAATCATCCATTCATCTTCTTGAGCTATTAGGTGGTCGTAACCTTTGCAAGTCTCACGACTCTGCACAATACACTATTACTAACCGATCACCCTTTCTTGAAGCTCAAGAATTCCTTACAATGTGTCACTAAAAGTGACACGGGAAAGTACTCTCTTTCAACATCACTAAATCATGATCAAGTGATATATTATTTCCCGAAGATTATTTTCTGCATTTATCACCAAATACCGACTTGATCCAGATAATGGTATGCAACAACTCTTCTTTCTCGGTATAACCTGAGTTAAGTACTCAAAAGTACTCTCAAAGTTATACAACTCAGTACGAACAACTCAGGGATCAGAGCATGTACAATATAATATCTGAGGTCTGATTCAATTATGTAGTCAGCAATAAATTGAATCACCTCTAAGTTGGTCATGCTCAATATACACAAAGTGCACTAGTGTGATTCTATGGTCAAGACAAACCAATAACAAATCACACTACAACCATACCAATCATTTGTCCAAAGCCATCTCGGTTGTGAGCTTTTACTTATACTTTACAAGGAGCCGATAATATGATCTCCTGTGTGACACTACACACCATGTTATCTACAATGTAATGTATTAGACAATATGCATAACCGTATAAATATGCAAAAAATGATCATGTGATTCTTATTTCAAAATAAATATGTTCATACAAGAAAATAGACTTTTTCAGTATACATCCCAACAAATATCACCTGATCCGATGATCTTGAGTTTTCCGTTGTTTCTAAAGGCTACGATCCATGATTTTTGAATCTTAGCTTCATAAATTTTAGTCGATCTCCTGTCATGTGTATGTAGCACCTACTATCCAACATCCATTGATCCTACACATAAAATAGTTTGATCGGATATTGGAATTTTAAATTGGTTTTAGAAAATTTTTATTCTAAGTTTCATCTCACCCATTCTACATGATTAATCATATTAACCTTATATGTATTGTGAGATGAGGGGTTTATTTTACTTAGTTAAATTTTAATGAATTGGAAATTAATTATGTAAGATATTGGAAAAAATAAAATAAAATAAAATATCCCTTTTTAATTAGGAAATTATCTTATATAATTTCTTAGGAATTCACAGAAATTTTTTCAGATTTAAAAGGAGTTCATATAACCACTTAGAAAGTTAATTATGCTTTAAATAGGTGGTTGGGTCAACTTAGGATAACTTGGACTTGACCTAGGCTACCTTAACCATAAGGGTCGATTTATAAGGTCCGAACCCGAACCCGGTCAACTCCCTCATCGTGATTTTTCCGGCTCTGTTTCGATTCCGCGCTGCGATCCCCAAATCCCGATCTCGCGATTTCTTTCTTCACCGCTCAATTCCTCTGCTCCCGATCCCGAATCCTATTTCTCCAACTTCTCTCGATCAGCCTTTCCCTTCTCTTCCTTGAGCTCCCACTCGTCGCCACTGGAGCTCTCCATCGCCGCAGCTCCTCAGCCACCACCGCGAGCTCCTCAGCCGCTATAGTCGCTACACAAGCGATCGCCGTCACCCTCCCCATCTCCATCGGCCGCTTGCTCCAGCCAATTTCTCTGACCACCTCCTTTATTCTGTCTATGATCATCGTTGGATCTACTCACACGTGCTTAGCTCAGCAAGATCAGCACTGTCGCTTGTTGTGATTCGTCGATCCAAGCGACGGTGAGTGTCAATGACCTCTTGTGGTCGCAGTTGTGTTGGTTCAAACCCAGGCTGCCTTCTCCTTCCTCTGACGACGATTCATCCAGTGCTACCTCTAGTCACCGTGAACAACCACCGCGACTGGCTGCGGCCACTCCAAACAGCCCCGTCGCCACTGCTGGATTCGTTAGGACAATCAACTTCATTGACAACCAGCTCACCGGTGGCTCAGTCTTACTGATTAGCTGCCTTGTATTACAACCAGTGATCTGCAGTCACTGTGTTTCGAGGTTTGGCTCTGTGGATCGACTAGTTAATTTGTTACAACCTATATGTTCCTAATTTCTCTTAAGTTTGTTGGTAATTCCGATTACCTCTACTGCTGCATTGGGACATTGATTTGGAAGTTGTAGATAAGAGGAAATGTGGATGTCTTGTGGTTGTAGGCATTTGGCTATGATGTTGCTGTAACAGAGAAGGAATACCACCACTATGGTTCATAGTGGGTGGGGGGTTCAGATCCATGAATTGGCCAACTTATTCGGCTACACATCTTATTGTTGGAGATTGACAGTAGATTTGTTTTCTAGCTAGCCTAGGGTATGTGGGAACTACACCAGGTAAGTGTAGATTTGGAAGTAATATTAGTTTCATAATGGATTTATTATCGGTATGATGAAATGTGATTAATTTGGTCAGATTGGATGTTGGTAAGTGGATCAAGAAGCTGGGGTTGATTGCAACGATTGAAAGGACTTTGATTAGTGATGGATGTTTGTACGTGTGGATAGCTAATACGAGCTTCATAACAGGTGGGTAATATCTACCCTGGTTAGGTAGTTTGACTGATTTCGGTGCATGAATTTGGACTTATGCTGATACCTTTAATCTTGAATCCACTCTTATTTATTCTTGTGATTGTACTTAGCCTTTGATATTTGAGATATATTTTTGTTAATTCATCGTTCATTTATCATGGATATGAACTACAAATCCTATTGTGTGTTAGATGATGGATGTTTAGTTAAGTACATGTAGTTAGGGTTACCATTGGGAACTCAAATTGGGTTACCATGTCACACCACTAGGGTTAGGTGATGGATTAGATTATAGAGTCGATTTCTGTATCGTACACGTATTAGTTGTGCATCTATGGTGGATCTATTTATCTATGCATGGATAAGTAGGTTGTGATTATGGACTAGTAGTCCTTGTATAGTTGACTTTTGGTTGACTAGGACTCCCCGTGGGATAGGGAGTGTTGTGGGGATACGTGTGTGGATCTATGCATCATTATATTACATGCATGTTATCGATTAGGTCTCCCTTGTGGTTGAGACGGGTCGTCAGTCATCTTGCCTCCTCGGCCACTCGGGGTAGTAGTAGCAGGGTTGAGTGCAGAGCATTGGATGTGACACTCTCGGTCACTATAGATGATGGTAGCTAGAGATGCGCACTTGGCACTGTGTAGAGTGGTAGTTAGTGCACTCGCCCACTATAGACAGTGGTTGTGTGATGTACAATTGTCCTATGTGTGGCAGTCGTCTACTCATGGGTAGTGACGGAGCAGCTTGCAGCCCGTGGAGTAGCATATAGCTCTATGGCGACTAGCTACTATTCATACTATCCAACTCGGCCACTCGAGAGTAGTGGTAGCTGGAGTCGGGATAGTTGTCATGTCGTGCCACCTAGGCCATACTGGGGTCATGGTTAGATGGGTCCGCAGACATGGCCATGCATATGGATTGCCGATATGTATGTATGTATGCATGTATTCTGATATATGTTTTACATATGCCTGTGAGATGCTGCATTTTGTTGAGCTATGATTGCTGCATTTGCTTGTACATCATGTTACATGCATATTTTTATACTGTTGTATGTGTTGAGCATGAGGTATGTGTTGGTTCAGACTATCGTATGTTATATGGGTTATGTTATTGTGTACTTGTTTAGGATGACATAGCTTATGTTGTTGCAGACCGTCAGATATGTTGGTATTTTATATTTCTTCATGTTCAGTTGATCAGTTTAGTATATGCATTGAGTATGACTATACTGGTGGTTATTCGCTATTACATTTAGGATTGTATGTCTGTTGGACTCCTTCTGTATACCTGTAGATATTCACATGTATACTTGTAGATCTTTATATCCTTATATGTTGTTCATGCACTTTTTACATATTACCCCTGAGTTTATACTCACCACCATGGACCCTGGGTTTCTTGCCACCCAAGTCACAGGTAGAAGATTCCTTGGATGTTCGGAGCTCCACCAACTGATCCCATCTCACACCTTGTGGTTGGATTCTTATTCCGTATTGTTGTATTCTCTTGTGTTGTTTGATTTGGGATTTCATCCTATATTGTATCCGTACTTGTGGTATACGGATGTGTTGTATGCTTTTGGCCATTGATGTGGTTTCTATTATGATGTTTATTGTGTCAAAGTCACTCCGGAGTGCATATTGAAGTCTTTGTATCTTTATTATTTGTCAGTATATTCTGCTGCGATTTATGGATTATACCCATATATATGTTCTGTGGTTATGGCCGAAAGGCTTTGTATCAGTAGGATATTGTATCACGTACAGAGGAGATGTTGTCTGTTTACTTTCGGCTCAGCATACTCTTGGAGCATGACAAATTAACCTTGGGTTAGATTCAGATTTAACCTTTAGTTAGTTAAGTGGAGATTTCAAAAAAGGGCTTCCAGATCATGGCGAGAGACAGAGGCCTTCTTTGATTAGAACAACGACCACTTCTTTAGACAAAGCCAACTTAAGAAATTTTACACTTAATTTACTTTAGGGTTAAATCCTAGTCTAACTAGTTTATGATGTGGTGAGGCAGCTTCAATCAGTTCAATTTAGCCAAGTGCACCAAGCTAGATACTCCTTATCTAACCCGGATACACGTGACTTCGTTTTTCTAACGTATTATCATCTCACCGCGTCCTGATACTATATTGTCAAGATTAATTAACCTTTAGTCCTATCTAACCATTCTAAATTAAGCAAGTAAATTAATCTAAACATGCAATCAAAGATTATCTAATTACATAAACTAACTTAATATTGACTCCCCGTGGATTATAACTTTTGTAGGGACGATCCACATAGTGGATTTGATCCTGGGAAACCCAATACTTAGTTAAGTCTACATTCTTGTTTACACTAGATTTTAGGACCCATACTTGGATTCTTGTTTGATCACGATTTACTAGTGAAATAAAGGACCTATTTGTTTGTCTAAATCCGAGTCCAGTCTTGTTGTTTACAGCACATTGAGACCCAAGTATTAGGTCGAGACCTTTGGATTCCAATGTCAACTTTTTCAACGTTTTCTTAAGATCTTGAACCTATCCTTTCAAAGAGGAATTCTCTTCCTCAAGTGTCTTGACTCGAGTTGAGGTTCCTTCTTGAATGTGGCTAGTTGAAGAAATTAAGTTGGTCTTCTTAAGGGTTTTAATTTCCTTAAGAAGAGACTTGACTTTAGACTCAGACTTAGTTAACTTTTTATTTAAATACTTAATTGTAGTATATAAGTTCCTAATTGTATAACAACGTACCTTTATTGAACCTTCAGAAACGGATATGGATCCCGTGGCTTGTCTCGGACTCGGACTCGGACTCGAATTTGAATTCGGATTCGGAGGGTCTTGCCATAAGGATGAGATTGTTGATTTGATCTCATTCTTCTTCATCTGACTATTCTTTCCATGTTGCTCTAAGAGCCTTCTTAGTAGATTTGGACTTTAGCTTGGGGCAATCGGCTATGTAATGACCCTTCTTGTTGCATTCATAGCACTTGCAATCTTGCTTGACCTTTTGATTTGTTTCGGGGATTTTCTCTTTAGTTGACTTGTTTGTACGTCTTCTTTTCTTTATTAGTCTTTAAACAAGGTTGACAATCTCCATTTCCAATTTGTTGTCTAGATCTGACTCGGACTCATTGTCTTTGGGAGTTTGTTTACCTTTTGTTTTCTTTTGCCTTGCAAACAAAGCTATATTTTTCTCGACCTGGGCCGAATTAGTTTGTTCGTGCAATTCAAATTCAGAAAAAAAGCTCATCTAATCTAATCTTAGAAAGATCCCGGGACACTTTTTAAGCATCAACCATTGATGCCCACAATGTAGTCCTAGGAAAAGTCTTAAGTGCATACCTTATAATATCGTGGTTCTCCACCTTCTTTCCGATCGAATGAACGTTGTTTAGGATGTCTTGGATGTGAGCATGAAGTCGCCTCGTAGTCTCTTTTTCTTGCATTTTTAAATTAAATAATTTATTTGAAAGTAAATCCCTTTTGCATACCTTTGTATCGGAGGTTCCTTCATGGAGCTCGGTGAGTTTATCCCATAAATCATTAGCACTGATGAAGGGGTTGACGTGATTGAGCTCCTCTTTGGATAGACAACATTGTAAGATTTGGGTTGCTTTGACATCCGATTCAATTTGTTTCTTCATTGCATTGGTCCACAAATCACATTCCAAGAGCTCACCCTTTTCGTCGGTAGGTAGATTGAACCCTTTCTGGATGATGATCCACATGTCGACTTGAGTGTTAAGGAAACACCCCATTCGACCCTTCCAGTAACGAAAGTCATCTTCGCAAAATACGGAGGTTGGACGGTGCTAAATTCCTCTTGACTAGCCATGTAAATCGTGTATGAAACAAAAACAACAAAAAATATTCCAAGACTTGGTCTTGGATTAGTAGTGCGGGATAAAACTTACGCAAAAAATAAACCAATAATAAAAAAAAAGAAATTGCTCTACCGGTGGTTGCACCGAATCTGAGCGCCCTCACTCTGATACCAATTGAAGGACCGAAAAATGCTAGAGGGGGGTGAATAGCATTCGAAAATATTTCTTTTTATTTCGCTTTAAAATCTCATAAAATGAAAAGTAGTCATAACGAAATAAGAAAATAAAACACACAAGTACACAGAAAGGTTTTACTTGGTTCACAACCTACCGACTACTAATCCAAGGCCCATGATCCAAGATCGCCTTCGAAGGGAAATTCACTAAAAAGATCTCTTCCTCATTGGATGTAAGAGATGTGATGCTTATAAAGAATATGATGACGGTAACAAGTTTACTGCTCCACAAATTAAAGTACAAAGCAAAAGAAGTAAACAATTATACCAAGAAAAAGATGACAAGGCTTGGTCGGAGTGATGTCGTAGAGCGTCAGAGTATGTTTTGAGAGCTTTAGCACTTGTGTGAAAATTAACCATTAGGGTTGAGTTTCTCCTTCTTTTACAGCCTTTCTAGATTCATAAATTTCCTTGATTTTATTCAGATACATGATAAAGATAGAGCCCTATCATTTCCAATCTCGAACTCTTATCAATGAGGTGGCAAGAGGGTAAACTTTGACTCAATCCTAAGGTTGATTCGTCGACATCAGTTGACTAGACCAGTCGACTGTGTTGAGTTGCCGACTCGACTATATCATAATCTCGGTGCCAGTCAACTGCTAATTCTGCCCAATCGACTACTGTAAGGTGCTTGGTAAATATACTTGATGCTCATTCAGTTTTTTTACATGCACTACTGTTAGGGCAATCTCTTGCCGTAATATGGTTTTGATGGTGTGGCAAAGGGTTTAAGTTAGTTTGATATGTTGATGTGATATGTGCGTTGAAGTCGTGCAGGACTTAGTAATTCGCACATGGAGCCGTGGCGAGTTTCACATCTCATGACTCGTGCCTTGAGTCGGTGAAGGATAGCTTTGCGGAAGCCGTGCGCTTGGAGCATTCGAGGGACCGCCGGACGAGAAGCTTGGAGTGAAGCCGGAGGAAGTAGACTTCGAGGCAAGAGATGCGAAGGAGCATTGCAGAGCCATGCGCTGATCTTTGAGGGCGTGGCGAGCGAAGAGAACTTCAAGGCGAGGACTCAGAAATGAGAGTGGCGATTGTAACCCGGGAAGGGTAGCTCTTAGGTGAAACTTGGCCATTTGGCCAAGTGTCGGATGGGTTTTCCGACACGGTCGGCCGATGCCATGTCATGGAAGTCGATGCTCAGTCAGTGAGTTCGACCGGTATCGATCGACCGGATTGTGGCCAGTGCATCGCTATACGGGCAACGCCGACCCTAAGATTACGGGCCGATCCGTCAAGGCGCAGCCGATCGTCAGATGGGTTCGCCATTGTGAACCGCCTCGTAGCCGATCGGGCACGATTGATGGGAGCGAAGAATGCATCACGAGGTCCATCACCGATCGCCAAGAGTTCCGCTGACTACAATCGGATCCGACGCGGTTCGAGGCCGCTAGGATGGCAATGATCGCCAAGGGCGGCAATGATCGATGGCGCAAACGGAAGAAGTTAGCCCTCTCTATAAAAAGAGAGGGTGTAAGCCTCGAGAGGCTAATGCTCATACTCCAAACGATCTTCCTAGTGCCCCACAAGCTCTAAACTCTTCTTACTTGTCTTTACTTCAATCCTATTGTAAGAAGAGTGATCTTGGTTGTAAAGGTTACCTCCACCTAGCTTTGTGCAAAGGAGAGACCGATAGTGATTGGTTTTGGAGTGATTCACCGAGGATTTAATCGGACTGTGGATTAGCGGCGAGCCGCGTGAACCACGCTATATCTCGTGTTTGTATTGCTTGTTCATTTATTGCTTGTCTTAGTTTATTGCTTCTGCTTGCGCTAATCTTTTGTAGACGAGCAATTTACGACGTCCAACGTACGAGGGCTATTCACCCCCCTCTAGCCGGCCATATCGATCCCCTATAAGTGGTAACAGAGCCGAGGTTGCTTGTCACCGGACTAACCACCGCAACAAGCCCTACATCAAAAATGGCCGGCTCCAACATCCATCCTCCGAAGTTTGAAGGAGAATTCGCTTGGTGGAAGAAGCGAATGGAGGTATTTTTCGAAACGGATTTTGATATAATGATTACAATGGAACTGCTCGCTTTTGCCTAGGGATGAAGAAGGGAAGCCAATAGAGAAATCTAGGTGGACCAAGAGGCAAAGAGAGGAGCACCTTGCAAACTCCAAAGCCAAGCACCATCTCTACAATGTGCTCCCTCAACAAGAGATCAACCGAATAGGAGAATGCCTAAGCGCCAAGGAGATGTGGGAGAAGCTAATTGAGCTTCATGAAGGCACATCCGAGGCAAAGCTAGCAAGGAGAGATCTCCTCCGCTCCCAACTATCCAACATCAAATTAGAAAAGGGAGAAAATGTAATTTCTTTGCATTCTAGATTCAAAGAAATTTTAAATGGACTAACAAGTGTAGGTGAGAAGCTATCAAACCGGGATATGGTAATGAAGGCCATAGATGCCTTTCCCCGGTCCTCAAAGTGGAGCTCCATGGTGGACTCATTCTATATCTCAAAGAATTTAGAAGTGAGCACCTTAGAGGAGTTCTTCTCAACAATGGAACTCCACGAAACTAGGCTTGAGGGAATACAAGAGGAGCCTAAAATTCAACCCTCAAGAGGAGTAGCATTGTTGGCAAATAAGGGGAAGAAGAAGATGGAAATCCCCTCCTCCGATGACGGCGTCTTCCTCCTCCTCCATGGATAGCACCGAAGAAGCCTATATGGTAAGGAGGGTAAGACGTGCATTTAAGAATTTTAGATTTGATAAATCTAATGATAGGATGAGAAGACCAAGGGGGAAGGTCATATGCTATAATTGCCAAGGAGAAGGGCACATAAGGGACAATTGTCCTCTCCTAAACAAGAGCAAGGAAGAAAGGAAAAAGAAAGAAGAAAAGAAGAAGAAGAAGGGGAGCAAGAAAAAGAAGGAAGAGGAGAAGAAGACAAAGGAGAAGGGAAAGGCTAAGGCTCTCAAGGCAAGGACTTGGGATGACCCATCCTCATCCTCCTCCTCATCATCGGATGAGGAGAATGCCTTTGTCACCAATTTGGCCTTGATGGCTTTTGATGACTTGGATTGCTCTTCATCCGAAAATGAAGAATCAAGCTCAAATGGGGAGAGCTCAAATGAAGGGGGAGCTTCCACATCCTCATCATCCGAAGAAGAAGAGGACATGGAAACTATGGTAACCAATCTTTCACCTAGTAAAATAGTTTCTATGATTTCTAGCTTAACTAAGGATTTATTTAGGGCAAAGAAGAAAAATAAATGCATGCTTGAACAAATTAAGGACCTAGAACAAAAATTAGAAAAAGCATGCTTAAATGATAATATTTCTTCTAGCTTAGATGATGCATGCTCACATGATTATATGCCTTTAAATGTTAATGATGCATGCATAGAGGAAAATAGGGCTTTAAGGGAAAAGGTAGATTACTTAACCAAAGCCCTAGAAAAATTCACTATTGGCTCCAACACATTGAACATGATCTTAGGGAGCCAAAGAGCTAGCTTCAACAAAAAGGGCCTAGGCTACAAGGAAAAGAAAAATGAAAAAGCCTATAAATGCCTAATAGCTAGGGGACAAGATAAAAAGAAAGCAATAGCTAGAAAATGGATCCCCAAGGAATATTTAGTGAACCCAATAGGAAAGAACTTATTTTGGGTTCCAAAATCCATCCTTAAGGGTTAGAAAACCCCTAGGGTAGTCAACCATATGAACTTGACCTATATCATATTTTGGTTGACTTAGGATGACGGGACAACATTTTTTAGATAGTGTTGGGTGATGATAACGTACCCATAAATAGGTAATAATGCTTAAATCATGATGATTAATGTAATTGCTATGTATGTTTTAAATCATGATTTATGATTTTGAAATTTGGCACGTTATCACTAGAAATAGGTTTAAATCATGCTTTAGGTGATAATTTGTTTATTATCATCGTATAATACCTAATGCATGACTATTATTTGATGGATACACAAGTTTCATGATCATAATGTAGAATTGATTGATATATGTCATTATGATCATGTAGGATGTTAGGTTGATACTTAACCATGATAGAATTGCATGAATATATGGGTTAAGTATATACAAATACCTCCTAGGATACATCTCACACTCACTATAGGCTAACTTGATTGCAAACTTAGCATGGGTGAGATATTAGAATGATACAAATGTCCACTAATGCCTATGGCATTTAGATGGTCATTTAAAGTATCAAAATAGCAATAATAGACCAATCATGGGGAAGGCTTATGTTTAATTCATAGACATATTGCCCAAAGATCATGGTTGGATATTTCATATGTTTTCAAAACAATTTCTTACCTTAAAATACATGTATTCATGTTTTGAAACAATTGGATGCAAAACTAGGTAGCTAACTTGACACTAGAATGATCAAAAACCTAGTGGTTTTTAGAACTTTTGGATTTTTGGCAAAAACAAGAAAATATAATGAGTTTTCATGAAAAACTATTTTTCATTGATAGATATACTTAAAAGAAATATTTTCCCCAAATTTCATGATTTTTCAAATTTTCTGGAATTTATAATGCATTTCTGAAATTCGTCCAGAAAATCAGAAATATGGATTCATTTGTGCCAGTCGACTGCCATACTGATAGCAGTCGACTGGTGGCCTGTAAATCAGAATATTGAAGGCCGAATTCAGTTTGTAAACCTCCTACAAGTGGTAGAAATATACTTGATGCCACCAACAAGTGGTAGAAATATACTTGATGCCATCAACAAATGGTACCCAATTTTTAAATCAACTTGTCATATTTTTCCTCTATTATACTTGATGCCATGAGCTTATAACTTAGTGTTAATCTTTTTTGATGGTGTCAAAGGGGGAGAAATAAGTATGTTTAAGTTAATCACATTAGGGGGAGAAATATATTGTAGGGGGAGAAATATATGATAAGGGGAGAAAATTTGCATGGAGAGTTTCATGGATTAAGGGGGAGTTGCATGTTGCTATATCATGTTTATCTTTACATGCTTTCTTACCTTAGAATTTATATCAAATGTTTTTACCTAACTTAAACGGATTGCCACACATCAAAAAGGGGGAGATTGTTAGGGCAATCTCTTGCCGTAATATGGTTTTGATGGTGTGGCAAAGGGTTTAAGTTAGTTTGATATGTTGATGTGATATGTGCGAGCATCCGAGGGACCGCCGGACGAGAAGCTTGGAGTGAAGCCGGAGGAAGTAGACTTCGAGGCAAGAGACGCGAAGGAGCATTGCAGAGCCGTGCGCCTGATGCTGCCGAGGGACGTGGCCGAGAACGAAGAGAACTTCGAAGGCGAGGGACTCCGAGAAATGAGAGTGAGCGATTGTAACCCAGGGAAGGGTAGCTCTTAGGTGAAACTTGGCCATTTGGCCAAGTGTCGGATGGGTTTTTCGACACCGCCGATCGCCATGTCATGGCAATGATCGCTTCCGAGTCGAGTGAGTTCGACCGTATACGATCGATCGATTAGGCGGCCAGCGATCGCTATACGGGCGCCGATCAAGACACCACCGATCAAGGAAGCAATGATCGGTAGATAAGGGTTCGCCATTGACCGCTCGTAGCCGATCGGCGCCGATTACGGAGGTGAGCCGATCGATGAGGTCCATCGGCCGATCGCCAAGAGTTCCGCTGACTACAACGCCGGGATCCGACGTGTTCGGAGGCGCTAGGAGGACGAATGATGCCAAGGGCGGCAAATGATCGATGGCGGCAAACGGGAAGAAGTTAGCCCTCTCTATAAAAAGAGAGGGTGTGAGCCTTTGAGAAGAAAATGCTCATACTCCAAACAATCTTTCTAGTGCCCCACAAGCTCTAAACTCTTCTTACTTGTCTTTACTTCAATCCTATTGTAAGAAGAGTGATCTTGGTTGTAAAGGTTACCTCCACCTAGCTTTGTGCAAAGGAGAGACCGATAGTGATTGGTTTTGGCGGAGTGATTCACCGTGGACGAATCGGACCGTGGATTAGCGGCGTAGCCGTGAACCACGTTATATCTCGGTGTTTGTATTGCTTGTTCATTTATTGCTTGTCTTAGTTTATTGCTTCCGCTTGCGCTAACGTTTTTGTAGACGAGCAATTTACGACGTTCAACGTACGAGGGCTATTCACCCCCCTCTAGCCGGCCATATCGATCCCTTACGACTACAAGATTAGCATAATACATTCAAGTATATTAATAGTGACAGTTCTTTGACTGTCCGATCTCGACTTTGGCATTCCTCTAGAAGCATGGGCTGGATCGATGCCTACGGTTGTCCTCGTAAAGAGAATTCATCCTTACTACCGCTCCTCACACGGAGCTTACCTTGGTCCATTTTCTTAGCATCTAATTCTCCAAGGCAACTCAATTCCTGCACACTTAACACATCACATAGGATAACAATATGGCTTAACTTTGAACCTATTGAAGGGAATTGCTTCCCGCTTCAGTCGCTTGTGCATGGCGATCCTATCATACATCCCCAGATAAAAAAAAATAATCCGGACGAAGATGGATCACCCAAGCAACCAATCCATCATCGTGCTATTCGATTCGAGTGGTCGCTTGAACAAACTTATTGATCAAACAACCTAACTCTTTTCCTCGATTAGCCATGGAATAGATGATGAACAGATCGCTGGTATTTGTGTTTATCTTCGGGGTCCATGATCATACAATTACAACCAAATTGCATAGAACAAGAAAGAAACTTAAACAAGAATTATACCTCCTGTTTACCTCTTGATCTTCTATCGTATGACCTATCCTCCTCTTGGACGTTGTGTGGGCAACGATCCTCTAAGAGTTGAAGCCTCCTAGATCGCGTCTTCCCTTCCTTGCTCGCTCCGAACAAGGGAAGATAATCGAGATCTTCTTCTCCTATCTAGTGCCGACCACCAAACCACCTAGCTTGGTTGTTGCCGCCGGCCAAGGAGAGGAAGAAGAAGTGGGCGCTAGCCAAGAGAAGCCTTATTGCTGCCGTCCAAGGAGAGGGAGAAGGAGAAGGCACCGACCCTTTCCAAAGGAGAAGGAACCGCCAGCCCTAGGAGAAGGGAGAGGAAGGAGCTGCCGGCCAAAACTAGAGAGAGAGAGAGAGGGAGGCACCGCCAGCCAAGTCAAGAGCCAAACCCTAAGATGTGTTGCCGCCGCCCAATGGAGAATCCCAACCCTAGGTTGCCGCCCAAGCCTCTCTAAAGCCAACTCCAAAACCCTAGCACCCTTCTCTTCTTTCTGCCACCCAAGCCTTGGAATCTATTTATAGATTTTGCTCAAGTCTCCTTTTAATCATGTCCGTTGGATCTAGGATTCATGAGGGTTTTAATACGCTACAATAGGGACCATGAGGAGGAGTTGGATCTTGGCCACCCAATGGATCCGACCCACATAAAATTCGATCCATTAATGATAATTCAAATGAGTCGTCATCTTGAGAACATAATCCCTCATGGGTGTTCCCTCAACCATGGTGGTCGTCATCAAGTTTCTCATGGCTTCCTGCCTTGCAGCCCGATTCTGGTGTTCGAAAAGTTCCTTGAGATTGAGCATCATGTTATAGGCAGTATTCATGGCCTGATGCTGATGTTGCAATACATTTGACATAGAAGCCAAAATGTAACACCGTGCCATCTCATCAGCCTTGATCCACTTCCTATAACTCTCTTTCTCCTTTTCACCAGAATCATCTGTAGGCTTAGGAGGACACTCTTCGAGAAGTATATACTTGTACTCCTCAGCAGTCAAGACTATATCCAGATTTCTTTTCCAATCCACATAGTTAGGTCCAGTAAATTTATTTTCCTTCAGTATCACAGCAAGTGGGTTGAAAGTCATTTTGAAAAACCTAAGAATCACATAGATCAAAACATTAGATTTCAAAAATTTATTGATTCCTCAAACAATAAAATTTTAAAATCAACCAACACCTCAAAACACTGAGAATATCATATGTCACGATAGTGTGGACATATACGAATTCTACATTTGTAAGAGGAGATTTTACCCATTAATTTTATTATCCTATCAACCTTACTTTTTGACAAATAAAATTAAAAGTTGGTTCTTCTTCGGCCCTACAAATAAAAGCAGTGACTCCGATAGGGGAGGATACTCTTATTTGCATCAAAGTGTTCACCATTACCCGATACTAAGGGAATCATCTCGGATTATGTGCCTTTCGATGGGGAAGTACACATGCTCCTAAATAATTTCCTATAACCATATTTGACCTAGTGATTCGCAAAATAAACTCATCCGATATGGAGGAAGGCACTCAGAGCCAACACACAAGTTTGTTTGCATCACATGTCAAATTGTAATGGAGGCCGCGGGAATTTAAAAAAATATCCCTCTCCCACTTAGTAATTTAAATTGAGGAATTTTAACTATGCAACCACAACAAGCATATAAATCAAAAGCAATAAATATGAAAAATAAATTTTTCCAACTATTATGGCTTTTGTACTCCAATATGCCTCCAGTCATATTGCAACCTCATCCGCTCCTCCCTCTGCCATGTACAAATCATCCGGAGATCTGATCCGAGAAAAATTATTTTAATTTACATCCATCGATCCTATACTCCAAAAAGGAGTGTACATGAAATCTAGATCGAAAGTAAACTAAAATAAAAGAGTGGCTGAACAATGTCGTACTTAATTACAAAAATTAAATACTAGCCTCGTCAACCTCGAGGATTCAAATAATATTACGATTACACACATACAATCACATACACACACATATGGTCATAATAGTTGGATCTTATGCCTGCAATCAAAAAGTTAGCCTACACACATACTACTATTATCCGGCACACATAATATATGATAAGTGTATAAAAGTAATGGAATCCTAAACACACAAAACCGGAAACTGTGGATCTGATACCACTTGAAGGGAATTGCTTCCCACTTTAGTCGCTTGTGCATGGCGATCCTATCATACGTCCCCGGATAAAAAAAATTAATTCGGACGAAGATGGATCGCCCAAGCAACTGATCCATCATCGTGCTATTCGATTCGAGTGGTCACTTAAACAAACTGGTTGATCAAACAACCTAACTCTTTTCCTTAATTAGCCACGGAATAGATGATGAACGGATCGCTGGTTTTTGTGTTTATCTTCGGGGTCCATGATCATACAATTACAAATAAATTGCATAGAACAAGAAAGAAACTTAAACAAGAATTATACCTCTTGTTTACCTCTTGATCTTCTATCGTATGACTTATTCTCCTCTTGGACGTTGTGTGGGCAACGATCCACCTAGAGTTGAAGCCTCCTAGATCGCGTCTTCCCTTCCTTGCTCACTCCAAATAAGGGAAGATAACCGAGATCTTCTTCTCCTATCTAGTGCCGACCACCAAGCCACCTAGCTTGGTTGTTGCCGCCAGCCAAGGAGAGGAAGAAGAAGAAGTGGGCGCCGACCAAGAGAAGCCTTGTTGCCGCCGACCAAGGAGAGGGAGAAGGAGAAGGCGTTGACCCTTTCCAAAGGAGAAGGAACAGCCGGCCCTAGGAGAAGGGAGAGGAAGGAGCTGCCAGCCAAAACTAGAGAGAGAGAGGGAGGTGCCGCCAGCCAAGTCAAGAGCCAAACCCTAGGATGTGTTGTCGCCGCCCAATGGAGAAGCCCAACCCTAGGTTGTCGCCCAAGCCTCTCTAAAGCCAACTCCAAAACCCTAGCACCCTTCTCTTCTTTCTACCGCCCAAGCCTTGGAATCTATTTATAGATTTCGCTCAAGCCTCCTTTTAATCGTGTCTGTTGAGGCT
This sequence comes from Wurfbainia villosa, assembly GCA_025175895.1. Taxonomy (NCBI): domain Eukaryota; kingdom Viridiplantae; phylum Streptophyta; class Magnoliopsida; order Zingiberales; family Zingiberaceae; genus Wurfbainia; species Wurfbainia villosa. The sequence goes on along the minus strand of CM046000.1, from coordinate 100,768,123 downwards.
TCATGAGGGTTTTAATAGGCTATAATAGGGACCATGAGGAGGAGTTGGATCTTGGCCATCCAATGGATCCGGCTCACATAAAATCCGATCAATTAATGATAATTCATTCCACTAGAGGATTATCATTGATCTACCTCACCAACCCCCATAATTAACTATGAGCTCCATATATTAATTGTACAAATATCTCCCCGTGTTTAAGATCTCGAATGTCTGTTAATTAATTAATTTACTGACAATTAATTAATTAACATCTAACTCCATGAGTAGTACCGCTCAACCTTATCATCATGCTAGACTAAGTCCACCTGCAGGATTTACATGATGATCCTTATGAGCTCCTCAAGGGGACATCATCATCCTAATACATAGGACACGGTTTTATCCTATAATCAATGACACACCATGTAAATAATATTATTTCTCAACTTACCAGACATATCGATTTAATCCATAAATCTCGCCCATTGGTAAATCAAAGAAATAAATATTAAGTACATGTGCCTGTTATTATATCGGGATTAAAAGCATGTACACCATAATATCCGAGGTCTGATTCAATTATGTAGTCAGCAATAAATTGAATCACCTTTAAGTCGATCCTACTCAATACACACAAAGTGTACTAGTGTAATTCTATGGTCAAGATAAACCAATACCAAATTACACTACAACCATGCCAATGGTTTATCCAAAACCATCTTGGTTGTGAGCCTCTACTTATACTCTACAAGGAACTGATAACATGATCTTCTGTGTGACACCACACATCATGTTATCTACAATGTAAAGTATTAGACAATATGCATAACTATAAATATGCAAACAATGATCATGTGATTCTTATTTCAAAATAAAAATGTTCATACAAAAGCTAGTCTTTCAATATACATCCCAACACCTTTCCCATAATTAAAACGTATGTTCGATTATCCTGGTGCCCCTGCACCAACAGTATAATCTTATTTCATTTTTGTAACTTTAGGAATATTTTTTAAATAATAAAAATTCTGTAATTTTTTTTAAATAAGAAAATGTCACACCTAGAGGGATATATCTCCGTTTGTGCTTTTCTCTTTAACGGAGAGGACTCTCCCTATTGGAAGAGGTGAATGAAGTGCTTCTTGAAAACCGACCTCAAGGTTTGGTTTTTGAATAGGAAAGGTTTTTTTTCCTCCAATAGACGACTCAATAGAGTTGTTAGATCTAGAGAAATGGACTACGGATATGAGGAAATGAGCTTAAGTCGATTACAAGGCCCTTAACACCTTGTAATGCAGACTTACAAATGAAAAGGTAAACTGAGTAGGACCGTTTGAAAATGCTAAAGATTTATGGGATAAATTAATAAATTTGCATGAATAGGCTAACTCGATTCAAACCGAGAATAGTATAGTTTTGATGGTAGGAATGAAAAAAAAAAAGAGAAAGAAAACCAAATCAAGGAAAAGGAAAAGGAAAGATCTAAGGCAACCCGAGACAAACCATCATTAGACGAGTCGAATGCCAAAATACTGGAGACAAGCTTCGTAGCTTTCATGGCATCCAATGAGTCTGAAGCCGAAACTAACTCTGAGTCTGAGAGAAGCCACGGATCCACATCCATTTCTGAAGGACTAGATGAGGTAACTTCTCCTTTAAAAGATAGGTTGTATAACATAGTAGCTTGCCTAGGTAGGACGTTAGCTAAGTCCGAGAATCAAGTAGACTCACTTTTTAAGGAAGTCCAAGTAGTTAAGGAGCAAGTCAACTCAAAACTTTGACTTGCCATGTTGAGAATAGAGACTCAACTCAAGTTGTAAGGCTTGAGGAAAATAACTCGGTCCTAAAAAGGCAAGTAGAAGATCTCACTGGAATGTTGGAATGGTTCACCTTGGGCTCCAAGTATCTCAACATGAAACTTGGGTCTCAACGAGTCATGTACAATAAGTCTAGACTTGGATACAATGCTAAGTCATCCTACAAATCATACATGTCATTACTTAGCAGAAACTCTAAGAGTCGAGTCCAAGCATGGGTTCCTAAGTCTAACTTAGTCAACCAAGTTGGATCGAACCAATTTTGGGTTCCCAAGAGTCAAGTTCACTTAGTGAACAAAACTCAACTAAGTTACCACTTAGGGAGAGCTAGTCACTTGAATGTTTCTTTAATTAGTTAAACTCTTGGATGTTTAGTTTACTTTACTTGATTAATTTAGAATGGACTAGATATGAAATAAAGTAGTTTAAAATTGAACAACCTAGTACTAAGAAGAAATTAACTGATAGTAAGTTAGGGAAGCTCTTCAAAGTGCATGTCTAGGAAGTGGTCCACCTGATATCCAAAGAAGGGCATATGCCTTGCCACGACCTAGTGCACTAAGTTGAGTGGAACTAACCAAAGCTAACTCACTAAGTCTTTAACTAGTTAGACTAAAGTTTAGTCCAAAGTGAGTCAAGTATTTGATTCTTTGATTGACTTTGTCTTAGGAAGTGGTCCATCTGATATCCAAGAAGGGCATATGCCTTGCCACTACTTAGAAGTCAATTTTGGAAAAATCTACTTGAGTAACTCAAGCTAAACTTGAATCTAAGACAAGTTTTAAAACCTTAAAATTTTCATTAAAATTTATCAAGATAAGAATGAACCCTCATCTCACAAAACCCATTGGATTACATGTATTGAGAATTTAGATTGGGTGAGACGAATAAGGTTAACTCAACCAATAATTGTCTCTTTTAGAGCATAACTCAAGAGGGAGACTAGGAAAAGTTATTTTGACAAAACTATGAAATATTTTGGTCAAAAATGATTTTACATACAAACTATTTTGAAGTTTAAAAGTCAAGACCAATTAAATCCTATGTTCATGATAAAATTTTATTCAAATTATTTTCAAAATGAAGGTTAAATTCAAGAACATTTGAATTAAAATAAAGTTTGTGGTCAAAACTATTAAAATATTTTCAAAACATGGGTTTATAATAATGGATTTAAATTGAGAATTAGAGTTTTAAAGCATATTAATTTATATACCACTTAAGGGAGAGATTAAGAATGTAGGGGAAGCTTAAAAGATTTGTGTTACAAAATTATTAATACCCGTTCAAAATTAAAAAAAAGGTTTAAAACAAGAATTAGAATTCAAAATGAAAAAATGAAAAATGAAAATAATACTTAACATATTTTGAAAAGGCTTTCAAAAATGTTTTAGAGAAAGCATGTATTTTCATGAGTTAAGTGTTTTCAAATTATCTTGGAAATTCTTATTGAACATATATAAAATATATTTTGGTATAGGATATTTTTTTTTATTTACATCAGGTATCAGGTATGATTTCTCTTCCCTACTAGTCCTGATGGCTGACCGGCCCTGCCCCACGGCCTTCAACGAGAGTCCCCACCGGTCAATGAGGGTAAATCAGGGTGACACGTGGCCCGACACGTTAGGACCCATGCTGCCCAGAAAGATCGACCACGCTAGGACGAGGGGGCAGCGTGCACCTCCACTCACCCAGCACACGTAGCCAGGGCGGAATCGACCCCTGGATGCACAGAGGGGAACTTCGTACCTTACCAACGCGCCGTCGCCCTGGGGGTATAGGATATTTTCAAACAAATGAAAGGGAGAGTTAGGTTTTCAATAGATACTTTTTGAAGAGGCTTTTTGAGGAAAACCTATACTAAGTGTGTAAGATATCGAAAAATAAAATACTCCTTATTAATTAAGAAATTCTCTTATATAATTTTTCAAGAATTTTATTAAAAATTTTCTAGATTTAAATAGAAGTTTTATGGACATTTCATTGGGATAAATCGGATAGACTTTTGTAAAGGCTATTTATATCTATCTACTATTGAGGAATTAATAGGTTTAATTAACCTATGTAATAAACGCTAAACCTAAGTTTATATTTCCTGATTTCCTTCCCAAAACCGTCGATTCCTTCTCACGTCGCGACATTCCTTTCTGCTCCTCGATCGGCAGCAGTTCTTCCTCATTCCTGATCGCACGCGACCCCTCCACCTTCCTCACATTGTCAACCGCCTAATCGAGAGGCAGCCCGACGACGCCGCAACATCGACACAACTCATCCTCTCCCAGTGCCCCATCGCCAGTGCTTCTTTTCTCTACATCGAGCCTCGTCAGAGATATCTATCACCGCCACTCGATTGACGATCACGAGCCTTCTTGATCGATCCGACCACCGCCATGCTCGAGCCACCGCACCGTAGCCTTCCCCTCTTCATCGGCGTCTTCAGCCTTCTCGATTGTGTTGATCGCCATGCCGACAACGCTGCCTTTTGCTCATGCACTGTCGCAGCTGTGCACGCGATGTCATTGCGGTCGATCTATGTCGATTTCCATCATCGACACTCCAAGCCAGTTCTGTTGAACATCGACAGTAGCCAGCTCGATTGCGTCAATGTCCTCAAGCCACTTGTGTTCTCTATTCTTGAGTCCAGCTCCCTGCTTTCTCTTACCACCTTGAACTTGTTCCAGATTTAGATCGCCAAGGCTTAGATTGGTGGGTTAATTAGCATATTTTCAGGTAACCAACGCATCTTTTATTTTTGGTAAGATTATTTCCATTGATTTATTGAATGGATTAAGGAATCGAAGTTTGGTGGGTTTGGGATAAATATGAATGCAATGTGTATTATTTAGGGATTAACTTCCAGTGCATTGTTAGTGCTCTAATTGGGGTCTTCAGAGTGGGTTAAGGAGCAGGGAAGAATCTGAATTTGTTAAGCAGTGCAAGGTAAGTTAGATTGAGTTAATTTATGAATGAATATCATTATCCATGTGATTTAATTGATCTAATGATAGTTGGTGTTTGGAGTTGTCCTGAGTTGTGATGCAATATGAGGATAGATGTAAAGGTTTGATTAGGTTAAGTGGATAACTAGATTAATCTAATTGAACGAATTACGAAGTTGATGTAGGATTCGATTCGACCACTCGTTGTATAATCGAACTTAATTGTAGTTCATGTTGTATTACAGGACTTTGATTAGTGACAGATGCTTGTGCGCGAGGAGATTTGTTTGGATATTTGATGCGCATGGACGCGTCCTCAAATCACGCGACAGATACCGTCGTGGACTCAAAGTGCGCACTCGCGCTCAACGCCCGCAAGTGCATGGATGTCGTCAAGTAATAAAGATTATTGATCCCACAGGGACTGGGATTCGAGTACCAATATACTAAGTGGTTATGATTGTTCGGACGTGATCTCTAAGAGAGAGTCAGTTGGTGAGGACTATCGGTGGACACTACTTTGTACGGTGTCACACGGAGGACGAAAAGAGGGTGTCGGGGTCTTAAAAGGCGATCCTAGGACTTCGGTTTCACTTGTGTATCACAGAACAATATGGTCAATTGGCGTCGTCTAAACGTCTACTTACGGTTTTGGGGAAGGGACATCATATACTCTCCCGCAGAGCTGCCGCATTCACTAGGAGCTATCCTCGCCCAAAAGGACGGGACAGAGGGTACGAGGATGCCAAATCAATTCTTGCGGTGGACCGTTTCCGATTCCACCGCTCCCTTCTCCCCGTAGTTATGGGAGGTCAGGTTTACCCCCAGGTTCCTTGATCAAACCTCCTAAATCTAGATTATGAGGGTTGTCACCACCTCGTATCGCCTAAGCATAGCAGAAAGAAAGTCAAATACACATAGGTATAATAAAGAGCAACTATCAATTATCAAATTAAACTTATGACCAGAATTTAATGTGAACCAACATTGTCTATGTACACAAGCTACTCCCTAATCCTAGAATCGAAAGTTCTACTCCATAATCACGGAGGAAGAATCACAAAACATTTTTAAGTTCAATTACAATAGAAAGAGAGCGTAGAAATAGAGATTACAATGCTTTGTGATCCTCTCTCCGGCGTTGTATTGCAAGTTGTGGACCTCCGACGGCGTTCCTCCTCCCCGCTGTGAGTTACCGAAGCTTTTTAGGGCTTCGGCATGCCGTCCTAGTCATTGTGCCTCCTCCCCTAGGGTTTGGACGGAGCCATCCTTATATAGACATCGCCTCGGACCGCTGCAAAATCCCGAAAAAGCCCTAGTTGCGCAAATCCGTCGGGCCACCCCACGGCTGTGTGTTTCCACATGGCCAGGCCATGTGTGGCCCTGGGGTGATGTTCTTCATCCATCGGACACGTTCATGTGAATCCACACGCCCTGGTCGTGTCCCAGTCTGCATCGAGCTGCGAAAGTCCTTCTTTTGCTCCGAAAATGTGTCTTTTTACCAGAAAAGATAACCTGTACACAAAAGTACAACGAGCAGACCTCCGAACTAGAAAATAGGCAATGAGTGCAAGAATAGAGTAACATGTGCATGAAACTAACACAAAATGTAACAAGATGTGAGCGAAAACTACTCCTAAAACCCTATATGTTTTGCTCACATCACTTCCCCTAGACTTAAATCTTTGCTTGTCCTCAAGCAAACCTCAGTGCCATAATTTTTTTTTTTTAAAAAAGATATTGTTCCATAATGAGCATGCTAACTAAATTTATCAGGTGGTATTTGCAATCAAAGAAAAACAGATATATTCTAAAAATCCACTTAGTTAGCTCCTCGTGCTCGTGTTAGGCGAATCATTCTTAGGGGATGCCCGTTCCATGGCGAGTTAAGTCGTCACCCCATAGCTTTTCTAAGGTTTCTGACTCTTAGGCACTTACCTGCCCATAGCGAGGGTCGTTCTCTAGATCTAGCATAAAGTCTCAAAGACGTGCTCGGTATTGAGAGAAATTGGGAGGTGTTTCCCTAGTAACCTAACTCGGTCTCAAAGGGTCACCTAGCCATTTCCACCCACGACAACTGTTTTTTTATCCCTCATAATCTTTTTTCTCTCTTTTTTTTTTCATCTCACAGGGATTTTGATTTTTCCAAATGGGCTTACACAATCCGAGCATCTCCAGTAACTAAAATGCTAAACCTATAGTCGCCTATGGATTCCAAAGTACTAGACTATTGAATTGAATCATAACTAGGTATGTACTAGATTCTCCCTGTCAGACTGTTCGACATGTGTAAGTGCAAAAACAGAGTTAACCAGTGTAAGTCTAGATCATTCAATAGAGCACATAGAATAAAATACCATAAGATAAATTGAGTTAAGCTACCTATGGGAACAACTCATGCAAGCAATTTTCAAAAATACTACTGAGGTAGCTTTTAAGACACCAAAAATTAAGTACTGAAAGGAACTAAACAACTCATGCATGCATGAACGAATGAAAATACCAGAAAAGAAACTACTACTAGGAAAACAAAACAAAATAGATTTTGGGGTCCCCCCTAGACTTAAACAAAAATATACCTCTAATATGGTGGACGAGGTGGAAAGTCTAGGAGCCTGGGCATCTCTGGATCCTGGGAGAACCTGCTGCTGAGCCGTTGATGCCACATATACATGTGGTCGATTTGAGAGCTGGTGGATGCAGCGGCTGCTCAGTGCTCCTCCTCCCTAGCCCACTATACCTATTGGGCATGCATATGCTGCCGCATCTCCTTGCAGTAAGCTGCCTCATCCTGGCGATGAACAACCTCCTCCTGGAAGTATATACGGGCCTCATCATAGAACTCTGCCCATTGGAAATGCTCCCAGAATCCCTGGAACTCCGTCTGCTGGTAGACACTCTGCTCCTCCCATCGTTGTCTCTATGTCTGCTGCTCAGTGTAAATGTCGTCGAGGCGCGATCGGAACTCCGAGAAATCATATGCCGACGTACCTGCATCCTGCTCAAAAGTAGAAAAAGATGGTGGCATAGGTGTAGGCTCATGTCAACGTGGACTAGGTGGGCTCCTATGTATATGTGGACTGGAGGGAGAGTGGTACAAAGGTTGAGAGATGGGCGCTGATGTTGATGGTCCCTCATGAGGAGGAGACTCCACTATCAGGTCTAAGCGACAATTGACACGTATAGCGATGGTGGTACGATCCAGGTCGGGGAACCTAAGGGCTGTAAGATTTTTCTTTACAAAGCATAAAGAGTCTCCTTCTCTTACAATCATCTTCATGGCCATGCATACTCCTAGGTCGATCTCGATCCTAGGGCTCCCCTCTATACTCTCCAATGTTGTGTAATCTTACCCCATCCTATAACAAATGTGGATAAGTAGGCCTCCCACATTGATCTCTCTGCGTGTTGCTTTGGTCATCTTCACTAAGTGTCTGATGAAGTGGGACCCTACATCGATGCTACTCCTTTCTTGTAGCGCGGCTGGCTCTTACTACACCGTCACTCTCCCCACGACCAAATATAGTACTGGCCATGACACGGTGAAGGTATCAAAAGATGGGGTTTTGGAGGCACGACGCTTTGGCCCTAGAAGGGTCATAAACGTGCTCCCCTGTCAACTCAGTCCAAATCAAACGAGAGTTGTACCCATTAGGGATTCTTCTCTCTCCCCCACTTGACAAGCCAAAGCATGAGTTCCATTGGTGAAGGGTCCACTCATGCACAATATTAAAAAGTCTAAAAGTTATCCTACCCTCCTTGCTCTCTCTACCCGTTAAAACTTTCGCTTCTAAAGAACTCAAAAATTCCAAAACTATCCTAGGGTAGGTTAGGTGCCTTATTCCCATAATCTCATCCCACCCCATTTTTGCAAATAGGGTTTGCATGTCACCCAACAAACCTAAAGATCCTAGCAAATCCTCATCTAAGTACCTAGTAGCAGTAAGTTTACGAGTAGAGAGCATATTGAACCTATCTCTATGTTCATTATTGCGAAAAAGTAGAGGGGGTAGGGTGTTACCCTCTTCCGGAGCTTGAGGAGTGTCGGCTCTTCTTATTCGTCGCTCCGAGGCACCAGATCGGGATGCTACGGTCTTGGTCCTCTTCATCCTTACTCCTTTTGGCTTCTAAAGAGGTTGAAAATGCTTCTAGAGGAAGGGGAAAGCGAAAACACACGGCTAGGGCAAGAAATTTTGAAGCACACGGCACAAATGGGGTGAAAACACACGGCTCGCCCCTTTTAACCTTGTGCGCCATGGCCTTGTGAAAATACATGGCCAGACCGTGTGCGCCTCTGGTCAAGTGGGTACAATCGTGAGAAAACACACGGGCAGACCGTGTGCCCCCATTTTTCGCCCCTTTCATACACCATGGCCCGAATTTGTTCATACACTTCGCCATGTAGACTAATATGGGTTTCATTTTTGCCTAGCAAAGTCCTTTTCTACTCCTAACTCTAAATGTGATGGAAATCAAAACTAAAATCTAACACATGTATGCAATGCAATAGAAAAAAAAAAGGAAATCTACAACTAAACTTGGGTTGCCTCCCAAGAAGCACTTTGTTTAAGGTCATTTAGCTCGACCACACTCTTCTATCAACTCGGCTCTAGTGGTTCAATGAACCTCCATTTATTCGTCTCGGGATCCGCATCTAGAGGTTCCGACTTCAATCTGCTAATCGTGAAGCCGTCAAAGTAGGAAGCTCTTTGCTCCGAAAGACTGAAAAGGATGATCTCCCCGTCTACCTTCAGGGAGATCCGGTGTGCCTTCACATCTATGCATGCCCCTGCGGTTGCTAGAAAAGGCCTTCCCATAATGATAGGATTCTGGGGATTCGGTCCTGTGTCCAAAATGATGAAGTCCGTGGGTATCACGAAATCTTCAATCATCACAGGAACGTGTGGTAGAAGGCCGACGGGCTCCTTCACTGAGTCATCCCCCATACGAATACCAAGATTCACTGGTTGGAGCCCGCTCAGTCCCATCTTCAGAAAATATGTGTAGGGCATCACACTGACTGATGACCCCAAGTCGCATAGCGCTTCGTCGAAACTCTCCCCATAAATCGAGCAGGGAATAACAAATTCACCAGGGTCCTCAAGCTATATTGGGATTTTCTCTTCAAACTCAGCTTGGTCAGGTAGGGTGGAAAACATGGCTGCACACCCCTTAGCGAATTGGCTACTTTGCCCTACTCCTTCCTCCTTTCCTTGGCTCGCCGGAGAGTTCTTCACAGGTTGTGACACGGATTGGGCTATTTTGGCCACTTGTGTCTCCAACATCCTGGTATGACTTGCAAGGCCGTCAACAGTGGCCTTCAAGTCTCTCAGTGCTTCTTCAGACTTTTGATGCTGGCGACGAAATTCCTCATTGGCCTTAGTTTGGGTAGTGATGAAGTCCTCCATCATCTGTTCCAATCTGGACTTTTGTGGTTGCTGCCCATTGCCCTGCTGCTGCTTGTATCCTCCGGATGGTTGGGGGTTTCCCGAGTTATTTTTGTAGGAGAAATTTGGGTGACTCCTCCATCTGGGATTATAGGTATTAGAGTACGGGTTATGGGGCCTTTGATCATAGTCCCCAATTGTGTCACAATGCTCAATATGCTCGTCTGTGGTCCCCTGCCCTACATAGTGGTGCTCACGATACGCTGCCGCTCCTTCTCCAAAGTCGATGGTCGTGCATGCAGATGAAGGATTCAAAGATTCAAACCGTCTGCTTAGCACGTCCATCCTTGCTGAAAGGTGGTCCATGGAGTTGACAGTGTATTGTCTTGCCGAAGGTGTGGGTTGACTACGTTCGGAGGCCCATTGATGGTGGTTTTGAGCCACCTCTTCGATAAGCTCCTCCACCTCCTCTATGGTCTTGTTCATTAGAGTTCCTCCTGTGGCAGAATCTAGGGCCATCTTTGTGGTGTAAGCGATCCCATTATAGAAAATGTTGATCATCAACCACCTCTCCAGTCCATGGTGTGGGCATTGATTAGTAGGGAAGGAAAATCGTACCTGATACCTGATGTAAATCAAAAAAAAAATGCTTCGAATAAGGACTCCCCCTCCTTCTAGCGAAAGCCAGTGATAAGGTGGCACATGTGAGCAGTCTTACTTGGTGGGCAGTATTTATTCAGAAACTGCTGGTCACACTGCTCCCATGTGGTGATGCTGCCAGAGGGTAAATAGTGAAGTCATGCCTTAGCCTTATCCCGCAGTGAAAACAGGAACAGGCTCAGGCGGATCGCGTCAGAAGTGACTCAGTTCACTTTTATAGTTGAGCAGATTTCGAGAAAAGCCTCAAGATGCCGGTTCGGGTCTTCAGTTGTAGCTCCCTCGAATTGGCTCTACTGGACCATATGTATAAGTGTCAACTTCAGCTCAAAGTTATTTGCTGAAATTGATGGTCCAGCTATGCTCGGCCTGAATCCTCTAGCGCTAGGAGTTGTGTAGTCCCGCAGAGGTCGGCTGCCCATGTTCACCCCGGATGCAGCTTGATCTTCCATCTTTCATTGCGTTGCTCTCCGACAGTGAAAGGTTCGCTCAATCTCTAAATCGATAGGAATTAAACCTTCTAATCCTAGTCTTCTAAGCATACGATGAACCAACACACGAAAGTAAGAGTGCTAACCTAATGCTAAAAGCAGAATATAAATAAATCTAGCAAATAAAAACCTAAGATGCAATAAGTAAACAGGAAACTACTACTGAAAATAAAAACTAAATCCAAATATGGAAAATAAAACTAAAGCAAATAAAGTAAACTAATAAGAAAATAAAGCAAGAAAATAATCTAATCCTAAGTCCGATCTAATCTACCACCGTTTGATTTGATATCGAATCGACAGTCCCTGGCAACGGCGCCAAAAACTTGATGCGCACGAACAGTCCTCAAATCACGCGATGGATACCGTCGTGGACTCAAAGTGCACACTTGCACTCAATGCCCGCAAGTGCACGGATGTCGTCAAGTAATAAAGATTATCGATCCCACAAGGACTGGGATTCGAGTACCAATACACTAAGTGGTTGCGATTGTTCGGACGTGATCTCTAAGAGAGAGTCGGTTGGTGAGAACTATCAGTGGACACTACTCTGTGCGGTGTCACACGGAGGAGGAAAAGAGGGTGCCGGGGTCTTAAAAGGCGATCCTAGGACTTCGGTTTCACTTGTCTATCACAGAACAATGTTGTCAATTAGCGTCGTCTAAACGTCTACTTACAGTTTTGGGGAAGGGACATCATACACTCTCCCGCAGAGCCGTCGCATTCACCGGGAGCTATCCTCGCCCAAAAGGACGAGATAGAGGGTACGAGGATGCCAAATCAATCCTTGCAGTGGATCGTTTCCGATTCCACCGCTCCCTTCTCCCCGTAGTTACGGGAGGTCAGGTTTACCCCCAGGTTCCTTGATCAAACCTCCTAAATCTAGATTGCGAGGGTTGTCACCACCTCGTATCGCCTAAGCACAGCGGAAAGAAAGCCAAATACACATAGGTATAATAAAGAGCAACTACTAATTGTCAAATTAAATTTATGACCAGAATTTAATGTGAACCAACATTGTCTATGTACACAAGCTACTCTCTAATCCTAGAATCAAAAGTTCTACTCCATAATCACGGAGGAAGAATCACAAAACATGTTTAAGTTCAATTACAATAGAAAGAGAGCACAAAAATAGAGATTACAATGCTTCGTGATCCTCTCTCCGGCGTTGTATTGCAAGTTGTGGACCTCTGGCGGCGTTCCTCCTCCCCGCTACGAGTTACCGAAGCTTTTTAGGGCTTCAGTGTGTCGTCCTAGCCGTCGTGCCTCCTCATCTAAGGTTTGGGCGGAGCCATCCTTATATAGACATCGCCTCAGACCACAGCAAAATTTGGAAAAAGCCCTAGTCGTACAAATCCGTCGGGCCACTCCACGGTTGTGTGTTTCCACACGGCCAGGCCATGAGCGGCCCTAGGGTGCTATTCTTCGCCCATCGGACATGGCCGTGTGAATCCACACACCCTGGCCATGTTCCACTCTGCGTCTAGCTACAAAAGTCCTTCTTTTGCTCCAAAAATCCATCTTTTTCACTAGAAAAGCTAACCTGCACACAAAAGTATAATGAGAAGACCTCCGAACCAGAAAATAGACAATGCGTGCAAGAATAGAGTAACATGTGCATGAAACTAACACAAAATGTAATAATATGTGAGCGAAAACTACTCCTAAAACACTATATATTTTGCTCACATCAATATTCTACAGTTCAAGTGGGTAATATTTTACCCTAGTCAGGTAGTTAATTATTCTTAGTGCATGGGTTTCTATATGGTTTATATTGTACCTTAACTCCACTCTTATTTAATCATGTGCTTGATACTTAGTCTTTGCAGTTTGAGTTATACTGTGGTTGTTATCTATCATTCTTCATTGTTATAAATTACCAATGTTATGGTAGGTGGATCTTTAGATGCTTAACCATGGGTATGTAGCTGAGTATGATTATAGTCTTGACTTGTGTCATCAGGATTAATCATCCGGGGTTGGGTGATGTCCTTAAGGTAGAGTTTATGGTCATTTCATCTTCCTTGTTGTTGTATATATATATATATATACCTACTATGGATCATGTAGTTGTGTATGGACGTGTGGTTTGTTGATAGAGTGTCGCTGCGGACTGGAGATCCTAGCTTGGTTGTTGTCAGTTGTATATGCCTATTTATAGAATAGAGTTTGCTGTAGACATATGTATGTGTTGTCGTGCATTCATTTTATTTACATGCATGCTGACGACTTGGTCTCCCTTGTGGTTGAGAGGGTCATTAGTCATCCTACCTCCCAAGTTACTCGTGGAAGAGTAACTAGTGTGAGGGCAGAGCATTTATTGTGCCGCACTCGCCCCACTATTGACAGTGGTAGTTGGAGTTGCATGCAGTTGTCCTGGGTGTGTGGCACTCGACCACTCATGGGTAGTGTCAGTCGGAGTGGCGAGCAGTAGGGACCCCCGTTGTATAGCTTATAGCTCTTTAGTTTATCGCTACTTATTCATACTGCCCACTCGGACACTCGAGAGCGGTGGTTGTTGTTGAGTTGGGACAGTTGTCATGTCGTGCCACCTAGGCCACACTGGGGTCGTGGTAGCAAGTAGGGTGAGAATGCATGACCATGCATTTGCATTGCTATGTGTGAGGGCATTTGCATATATATACATACATATTTGTGTGTGAGTGTGAGCAGTATATATAGATACAATCTATATATGTATGCTTGTTGTATTGTTGTATTTGTTTGTTCTATGTTTGCTGCATTTGATTGTACATCATCTTGCATGTTATTTGCATGATCCATACTGTTGTGTGTGGGATACCAATGTATGACTCGGACCGGACGATTGTATGGATTTGACCAGTACCTTGATGTTGAGTAGGTTGGATTAAGTATGTTGTTGTATTTGTTGTAGTATGTTTGCAAGGCCATGTATTAAATACAGAGATAGTTTTACTCTATCCTGTTGTACGGGCTATATTGTTGTATATCTGTTCAGGTTGTGTAGGTTGTGTTGTTGTAGACCATTCAGGTATGTTGGTACATTATGTTATGTATATCTCCATAACGTATATGTATATATATATATATATATATATATATATATATATATATATATATATATATATATATATATATATATATATATATATATATATATATATATGTTCATCTCCATTTGTATATCTATTACTCTTTATGTATCAGTTGTTCAGTTGTTGATCATGCACTATCTTACATATTACCGTTGAGTTTTATACTCACCACCACAGACCCTGGGTTTTCTTGTCGCCCAGGTAACAGGTAGAAGTTTCCTTGAGTGCTCAGAGCACTGCCAGTTGATCCCATCTCACACTAAGGGTATGGATTGTATTTCATACTGTTGTATATTTTTTGATAGTTTGTTTTGGGATTGTATCCTATGTTGTCCCCACATTTGGAGTTTATGTTTGTGTTGTATGTATTTGGCCTTGGCTATGGATTTTGATTGGATGTTGGTTTCGACTGTATTTTCTAGTTATGTCAAAGTCGTACAGGTACGCATGTATTTGAGTCATATTTTTATTCTTGTTGGTGTATTCCGTTGTGATTTTGGTTATATACTTTATTATGGTTTATGGTTGTGGATGATAGGCTTTGTATCAATAGGGAATTGTATTAAGTACAGGGGAGATGTTGTTCAATTTTTCGAGCTCGACATACTCTCGGGGCATGACAAAGTGAGACAAGTGAACTTAACCTTTCAAAAGAAGTCAAGTTTTGATTAATTTCATAAGTTATTAGTTTTCTGAAAAACTCTTGGATTTAAAAGTTTATGCTTTTAAAAGAAATGGAGTATGCTTCTCATAAGAGTTATCTTAAAATATATGAAAAAGAGAGAAATTTCTTACAAAACTAATTTCAAGTTAAAAGTGTCCCAAAAGTGTTACTTTATAACTTTTGCTTATTATTTAAGTTTTGATGTATGGGGGAATTTACAACATGTAAAAGTTTATTTGGAAATAAAATGAGTTTAAGACGGAGAGAATATGAGAAATTTTAGGGGGAATTTTGAAAATTTAAGTTATGGATTGAAATAAAGGGAGAAAATAATTTCAAAATTATTAA